>CM029791.1:4763501-6166548 GCA_017562165.1 Ectropis grisescens | reverse complement strand
TAATTCTAAAGATGGCGTACTCAACGAATTAACACCGCTTGCGATGTAAGTAGGGCACTACCAAGAATGAAATGTGATCCCAACATAACACCAGTCAAAGCACTGTCGTCATCATTTAATTACCAAAACGGCTTGCAAATAATTCCATGTTATTCTTAAAATTAATTCATGCTAAGTAGAGTCATGCAATGTGACCCAGTGTGGGCTGGTGAATTTCGTATGGAAAAAGAAAGAAATCAGGAACATTTTTCCTCACGATGTTTTTCTTCACAGTTTTTAAGTTACAAATACAATCTTTATTGCAGTTTGCAGGTAAGATAAGATTTTGCGAGAACTCGTACAAAACATTTTAAAAGTTGACCCATACAAACTGGCCTCTTCGAAAGTAATGCAATATGTGGTATTACACATATTGCGCCTTTCACATATTTACCTGAATGTATTATATTGTTAGTCCTCATCATCAAAACAGCAGAAACCAGTTGCTTAGTGAATTCCTTTACAGTTTCTATGATGAATTGTGTATCCTTCAGCGCTTTCGCCAGAGTCAAGGGGTAGTATTCCATTAGGAAACACCATGTGTTGTCCAGTCCGAATCCGGTGATCATGTATATGATGCTTTGATTTACCTTGAATACAAATTATACATACATTATTTGGAATTAAAACATAGTCTAATATTGTCATAATGAGGGGTAGATTGAAGAAAATTCACAAAAACTATACCTTTGGTACATCTTTTTGTAGCTCTTTTAACATTTTCAGCTTTCGTGACCCGAGGTTTTGACCGTTATTCTCATACCTAGAATAAAAATAAGTCAACTGAAACGTTTGTTCGTTTTCTCAAATTCGTTAAATTTGAAAACACACGAAAATACAACAAGTTATTTTTGCTTATGATGGCACGTTTACGGGAAAGGCATAAATAACAGCGACCGATAAAACCGTGAGTTCCAGCTACTCAATATATTTAGCAAAACACGTTCTCAAAAACAAAGAACAAAGTTTTCGTTTATATCCAATCTAATATACACATTTAGAATCAGTTAAATCGAATAATTTTACTGCATAAACAAACGGTATATTTTACAAAAATAAAAGAAGAGTCTGAAAACTTTTATTCAATAATACTTACGTTACAATTTTCAAAGCATAATTATGACCATTTGTATCTTCGCCTTTGAACACCTTTGAAAAATGTCCATGATGTAACAAAGAAGTCACGTTCAGCTTGAGTTTTAATTGCTCGTATATTTTTTCTTCAATTTTAATAGCTAGTACTTTGTTTGACTTCAGTGAAGGGTTTAAAATTTTACAGATCTCGTAGTAGAACTTGCGCCATTAGAAAGTTCCGTACTATTCGATTCCTTTACAACTTTCTCAGGATTATATTTCGGTTTTATGCAAGTATTGCTTGTTGTTTTACGTTCAAAACCTTGGCCTTCATTTTTCGTTTTATCAATAATAGTTACATCTAGGTTGCAACTGATCTTGGCTTTTTGTTTTTGATTGTCGATTACGTTCGTAGTTTTTGCTGTTGTATTTGTTAAATCGTTTTCTTGTGCATTTTGATTTATTATTATAGTTTCAATTACTATGCTTTTATTTTTAATGTCATAGTTTTTATCAGTTTTGCTGATTTCAGATGTTACTAAAGTACTAATTTTCGGAATATCTATACAGGATTTTTCTTCGTTTATTTCTTTTACATCTTCGACTCTAATTTCTAGTTTAGTATTTTCATCATTTGTAGGTACGTCTTCAATGGATTTTTTCATATTTTGTGCAACATGTTGTGTTGCTGCTTTTGTGTACTTTAGCATGTTTAGTATTTTTGTGTCATAATCACTATCAAGCCTTACTTTTGAGTTAACATTAATATTTGTTTTAAATAACTCTTTACATTTTCCCTCAATGTCTTGTTTTAATATTACCTCAGTTAACGGTTCTAAGTTTTGGCACATGCGTATTTCATTATTTTCATTCCTAACTTCTCTTATGTCAGAAATGGCAGTTGTAGTATTATTTTTTTTTTGCTTCAATTAGATTTTCGTGGTCGTTAATAAGCTTTCTATCATTATTTTCATTAGTAAAACTTCTGATAAATTGGAGAAGTTAGTTGTATGTTCATTTTAAATTTATTTTCATCTAGTTGTTGTGACGTTGTTTTAGTTATTTCATCGTCGTCGTCATTAATAACTATTATATCATGACAATGGGTATCGTTTTTATCGTTAATAATTATTATATCGTGAGAATCATATGTATCACTAAGATTTTCTTTTTTAACTTCGTCTTGTAAGCTTTCTGCTACATTGAAACCAACTTTTGTAGCAGTCTCAACTATTTCACTCTTAATTTCCACTTCACAATTGTTGTCTATGATGATTACATCAGATTTAGTTGAATAATTTGAATTTGCTATTTTATAACTAGAACTATTTAGTGGTGCTTCTGGTATGGTGTTAGTACTTGCTTCTGCTTGATTGATATCACCAAAATATTTACCTGATTGTAAGATCTTATATACATTTTGGTTTTCTAAAACATTACTTTTTTCGCTAGACATATCAGGCAAAACTTGTGTATCGTCATTTTCTATTTTTAGATTATAATTCTCAGCGATTCTATTGCATGGTTCGCTATTGTTCTCAAAAGCATCATCATCATTATTTTCATACGGCTCGCATTTAACGTTATGACCAACGGCCATTATACTAGGAATTGCATTTCTTACTTGCATATTTTCTACCATATCCAATAAGTAATTCATAGTTTGGAAGATATCTTGGTTTATAGTTGTTTGAATATTGGTATTCGAATTATCTGTGTTTACTTTGATGGTTTTGTCTTCTTGGCTTTCTTTTTTTAAGTTGAGTAAAACATCTTCGTTTATAAGTTCGTTGCTTTTGTTCAAAAGGCTGTCTAAACTTTGTTCATACATATTGCTCTTTAAAGATCTGAAAAAATGTGTAAGACGTTCATAAATATTCACGAATACAACTAATTTATACAAATATGTTTTCATTTAACTCCTTAGAAAATAATATGAAAGTAAAAATGGGTAGGTACTGTATGTCATAAAAGAAGAAACTGTGTGAACGAAGATATACATGCACAGAAGATATTGCTGAGATAATAGAGACAAATGGAAGAAAACTCTGTAGGTACCCTGCGTACCCAGATATGAGAAGGATAAAGATAAGTTAATGATTTTGATGACTGTACTCACTCTAGATCCGACGTTGCAGACGTATCTAAATCTATTTGCTCCGTTTTTATCACATCTTTAATAATAATAGGTTCTTCGAATTTGTTGCTGATGTTGGAACTTGACGGTTCAGTATTTATCACATGTCTTTCTGTTACATTTGTTGTTGTATATTGTTTATTTTTGGACTAAGTTTAAGGCTATCTACTATTTCATCAACATTAAAATCGTCAAAAAACTTAGATCTAATTTTCGATTAGATGAACATTCCTTATCAAGTGGAGTGGCTTTCCCATTATTATCAACATCAGATAAAGAGTCGTCACTAGTATCCTCGTGGATGACATTTATCACTAACCGTATTTTTTATATTTTTAGTTTTTGTTTAGTATTTGATGTCTCTGATTTCGATGTGTTTTCACCGTAGCTATTTTGATTAACGGTGATCAGCAAATTTTCACGAAGTAAGTCTTTATCTTTACTTTCATTTTCATGAAATGTTTTACCCTTATTGTATTCAAATGTCCTTCTTAGCTTTGATCTAAGATCAAAATCAGATACCAAGTTTGCGTCATCGGTGTCAACATTTTCCGGTGCTTGTACTCGAGGGTGTTTTGTATTGGATTTTGCAGCTTTTACTACGCTCTTAATAGGGATCAATTTTACGTAGTTTGCATCATTTTCACGACGAAATCGTTTTGGCGTAGATTCTTGTGTGGCGGAACTTCGACTCTTCCTTTTTGTAAATACTTTTTGGTGAGCTGGCTCTACTATTTCCGAATTATGTTTATATTTATTTTTACATTCTAAGTCTAAACTTTTTCTTTCTTTCCGACAATCACGATCTATTGGTGTTTTTATTCTGGGTGGACTCTTGACTTCTGTGTTCAGTTTAAGACGTGCTGATCTTTGTTTTGTTTCCAGGTCGATACTATGTGTTATTTTCCGCTTCTTCGAGGAACTGTCGCTATCTTTGTCTAAATTAAGGTGGCTGTGTTTTCCGGATGTTTTTTCTGGGGTCATACTTCGTTTTTTCGAGGTGCTTTTTTCATTTACTCTTTTAATTTTATCAGATTTAATTTTACCTTTTATAGATTTATGTTGAACATCAGAGCTTTTTTTAGCTTTGCTTTCCACAGACTCTGTTTTAGACTTGGAAATTTTAGGTATTTTAAAAGGTTTTTTGTCAGCAGTAATTTTTTTAATCTTTGTTTCCAAATCTTTTATCGCTTTTCTATTTTATTTCTTTCTACTTTATGCATGATTTTTTTATTATTATTTTTCTTTTCATTTCAGAAGGTACTTTGCTAGAACATTTCGTATTTTTTGTAACAGAATGTTGATTTTTATCTGTTTTATTATCTAAGGCTTCTTTATTTTTTGACGTATTTAAGTTCTCTGCAGGATGTTTAATGTCCGCATAATGTGCTCTCGTGAGCCATGTGTAATCCATTGGCGATTTCCAATTGGATTTTGGGGCGTCATGAAAAGATGTTGCCGTTTGTGTCGTTTCTTTGCTAACTGTAAATGTGGGCGAATTGTTTAAGTTAGATTGTTGTATAGTGTTTGTGTGAAATTCTTGAATCGGCCATATGTTCGTATCCATGCTGGATTCAAACCCCGTATTATATGGAAATTGAATCGATGTCATATTTTCACAAGACATGGATTTTATTTGCGATTCTGTGGAATTTTGAAACGGAGTAGAATAAGACCACGTTGTATTAAAACAAGGGCCAGAATTGACGTTCCAGTTTGTGGATAATTGAGATGGACAATTCCATGACAATTCTACAGGCCTACCGTCGATATTTGGAGCTGGTGTATTATCTCCCACAGGAGGGTGTGACAATGTCATTTCCATACGTGGTCTGAATTCCATATTAGTTGAGATTTGCCATTGCGATGGTAAAGTATATGTTGTACCCATACAAAGTGTGGTATCCATGTTCATGTTGAGAGGAGCAGGATAATTCCATGGAGTGCCCATGGCAGATCCACATCCAACAGTCTGATTTGTATATGACAACTGAGACGGGCACGACCATATTGAGTTCAGGTAAGGATTTATAACAGCGCTTGATTCTGGCGGTTGTACCATGGGTGGAACAATATTGTTACATGGAACTGGATTACCTTGATTTGTCGTTGTGTCAGTAGGTTTAGATGTTGTAGTTGAGAGCAGATTGAGTTTTATGCTTTTATTTTCATTTGTATCATTTACCGTTGATTTAGCCGAGTCTTTCGATGTAGATGTCAAGTTGACCTGCTGACAAATATGTACAATTAAAGTTTAGCTGTAATATAGCCAAGTTGATTTTATTTATAGAACTTCGACAGTGACGTAGGTATCTATAACAACGTAATTTTAAATAACATGCATTTTCAGGGTGATCTTGTAAAATACAAAAATATGCTCAGTCTACCATAAAAGTAGCGAATAATGTTAGCGGTGTAAATCTCGTTTGTAAAATAGTCACTGTTGAAATCGCCTATTATGAACATTAATTTATCATAATATACCATTTTTTTATTTTACAATTTAGGAACACAAATTATAACTAGATAATTACATACAGGGTTACTCAGACTAAATGACTAAAGCCGAAAGAAACGTCTAATCGTGATTGTAATATCGTCTTTTTTGTCCAAAATGTTTTAATTTCTAATTAGAATTATTGTATTTCGGCATTCTTTTTTGCGGTGTAATAAAGTGGTTGTTTTTTTGTGTACTTGTCATTTCGTAAAAATCGTACTGTGTGATGCCAGAACATGCTTACGTTCCTTTCGGTGTTGTTTTCTGTGTAACCCTGAATACAGTGAAGTGAATGTGAATAGTTTCATCTGTATCTTACACAAATTTCTAATACATAGTATGCAAAAAAAACAATAAAACTAGTCTAAGTTTCTTACAAAAGGGCGTGTTTTACAACCTATTATGAACGAAATTTACTATACCTACTATGGGACCTAAGTATGTACACCTGATGTCACTTAAAAAAACTCTTCTATTTTTTACAAAAAAATCTTTTTGGATTCAACTATATTTGTATGAAACACATTTTTTTATTTGTTACTAGCTGATACCCGCCCGTGCCCGACTCGTTGGGCGCTAAACACTTGTGATGAAATTATGAATATGGTTTGGTTATACAGCGTGGCGCTTTGGTGCCGACACTAAATGAAACCACATATCACACATCATTTTTAGGCATTCTGTAAAATTAAATTTCGTGTATCGTTGTTATTCACTGAGTTATTTGCAATTTTCAAAAATTCCAAATCAAAGCAACCTGTATCTAAAAAAAAAGTCACGAGGTCATTAGGTCGCATACCTCAGATCCATATGTTTGATCAATGAACTATAATTATAGTACGAGATCCGGGCTGCACAATATCTACGTTAATCGCGTAGTTAACCAAATTCACATTTAAACATACATTTATAATTAGGAGAATGCATTGAAAATAAATAGGTTGGCAGTCAGTAAGAGGCCACAAGTAATTTTAATTAAATTAATGTTGATTAATTTTACTAAAGTTGTAAACAAGTAATATTTTGGTCGGTGGCTGGGAAGTAGTTGCGGCTGAGTGTGCAATGGCACCCATCGATTTTCGAGTTCTTTACATACATTGCTATGTGTGTGTGATGTGCAAATTAATTAACATTAATTTAATTATAATTACTTGCGGCCACTTATTTACTGGCAACCTATTATCAATGGATTGTCCTAATCATAAATGTATGTTCAAATGTGAATTTGATTAAATACGCGATGAACGTAGAGATTTTGCAACCGGATCTTATAGACTATTAGTACTGAGTGCTTCTTTTATACTGCCAAAAGAAAGGTTATACTTTACTGCATTAAGCAGGAAAATATAAAATGATATGTGTATGTAGGTACGTATTTGCATGCCAACTTAAATATATTATCGAGTTTCAAACGAGTGAATGAAATGAATATTATTATATATGTATATAAATACCTATTAAATAAATTGTTGTTAATTTAATTGTTCAAAATTTCTCTCTATACTATGACTATCGCGGTTCCATACCTTAACAAGAATCTTTAACGATTTCTCCAAATTATATGGAGTAAAAAGGAAAATATGTTTAAAGCACTTGAGACGATACATTTACCTAATTATTTGGATAACAATTCATAATTGTTTATTAAATAACTAGTGACCGGTCCGCAAGTAAAATTTTGGTTTCTGTCAGTTTCGGCCAAAAAAATCCTTGCGGGGCCGTCGTGTAACAATGACTTTCCTGTTTAGTACATCGATATAAATCAATGCATGTGCCGTCCCAAACTTCAGGCGCACGGAATTATATTATCGTTGGGAAGAGTGAACTCTCTCTTTCCATTTTAGATTTTAGTCGACTGCAGGAAGCGGTGAACGCCGGACGTTTATACCTATCGCTATTCGTTGTCAACAACCAAAATAAGTAGAAACACAACATACCTCGCCGCTAGCGATTCTAGGGGCCAAGTACATGGTAGTTATAAACCACTCACGCTACACTCAAAGATGCAATTTGTTAACAACTTCAAGGTGCTCAGGGCACATCCATTGATTTATATCGATGGTTTAGTATTGTACAACTGGCTAGTTTTCAAATGCCTGAACATCACTTGGCGTGGCGTATCTGTAACTGCTGTAATTTCGGCGCATATAGTAAATTGAAGGGAAGCTAAGTATTTGTCCATATTTACTTTATTTCCCAAATAACGTAAATAGCGTTGAATTGATTGATTTAATCCATGCATACATGCACGTATATCATTGAATGTTTCAAATATATAGCCCGGATAACATAACACGAATACACTAGGTACGCCACGAAAAGTGCTTGTATTCTTACTTTTATACGAGTAGATTTTGCATTAGCACTAGGTCTAACACATTTGACGGTATCAAAAACTGTGTTGATACTTGGTTTATTGGGAACCGTAGCAGCACTGTTGTTATCCATACTTGCTTTCTGTTTG
This sequence comes from Ectropis grisescens, assembly GCA_017562165.1. NCBI lineage: Eukaryota > Metazoa > Arthropoda > Insecta > Lepidoptera > Geometridae > Ectropis > Ectropis grisescens. Next base: position 6,158,337 of record CM029791.1, on the reverse strand, counting down.
GTAACGTCACTTTGGGTCCCTTCATGTTTGGTCACTTTAGGTTTAAACACTGTAGCATTTTTTGCAGTTGTCACATCATTAGCCACTTTATTTTTGTTTTTAAACACATTGGTAGGTTTTGAAACATCTGGAGTTGTGTTAGTGATAGCAGAATGAAACACTTTTGCACTGACAGGACACGGGTATTCTTCGTGGGTTTTTTGGTTAGGTCCATTTAGCTTCATTTTCGCTGTCGTGTTGGGTACAATGACAATATTTGGGCTTTCGTAGGGCATTGCTAGCCTGTAATAGAAAAATCTGTTAACCATGTTTATTTGCTATCACGGTTGTTCACTACATAACACATGTTTGTATAAAATTAGTTAAGGGTTATTCACCGTGGTTATCTAGAAGAACCAGTGATGAAATGTGAGATTTTTTGTGGGGAACTTTTACTCAGCAAATTGCTTAAAAATGTTTTTCATTTAGGACTTCGCTCTGAACTTAAAAAAAAATGCTATTATGCAAGTTACGCCTGGTCAAGTCGGAAGAACGCCGATTACCGAACCGGAGCCCCGGGTTCAAATCCCACGCGCACCACTGTCTTTTCGAAGTCATGGATGTCCGTAATTCCGCTAACTACAATGAAAATGGTGAAGGAAAACATAGTAGCTAAACTGACATGTACCTAAAATATTTCGAGTTCATGTGTCATCCACCAACCCGCACTGGGCCAGCGTGGTAGATTATGGTCTTTACCTACTCTCTCCTTGCAAGAGAAGGCCCCTTGTCTCAGCAGTGGGGACATGAAACGGGTTGCTTGTGTCTAAGATGCGAAATGGACTTTGAAATTACAGTAAAAGTTAATAGTCATTAATTTTGTTGTCACAAGAGCACTAATAGCCCCTCATTTAGTAATGAGGATGATATAAATTATAGATAAGTATCTACAACATAAAGAGCCACTCTTCCGCTAGGCAAAATCTCATACATTGTCGCGATCTTGTAACTAAATGCCCGAATCTTTTCAAAGGATCCTCGCCCTTCGAGGCTAATAAATAAGAGTAGTAGGTATCTACATAGTTGTTAAATATTGTTGTTAGTATAGAGTCAAGGCCATAACCCACGACGATTACCAAATGCGTATAATAACACATGTCCTCGAAACACGTCTTTCTTGGAACACGCTGTTTTCCTTACGATGTTTTCCTTCACCGTTGAAGCTTTTCCAAGTGATAAACTTTTCCATTCTCCACGAACGCACTCAGAGGTGCAGGCGGGATTTGAACCTAAGACATCATGATTGTGAAATCGTTACTTTCTAACCACTTTGTACTTTACTACGGGTTATGTAATCATTTACCATTTCTTAAATTTATCACTTAAAAAGGTTAATCTAAGGTTAAGGTTAATCTATCAATGATAAAATCACCATAAAAAAATCACAGCCGTTCAGTATTATCCTTAGAAAATGCCTTAATGATTAATTATTAAATTATTATCTATCCTCTTGTATCCAGCTTCATACATTCTAATTACTGGTCAATTTTCAAACGTATCTCGATAGTGGGCGTGTTGTTTTCGATTATTTTATGCTAAGCTCAATAAATAAAGTAAAATTAACCAAAACAAATAAACGTTTATCTTCTAACAGGTATATGAATGTTTGAGAATAAATCACATATACCTACTGATATGCCTCTCTAAAGTGTGCTTATATTTCTATGAGAATATCATCACTAAACAAAGGACTTTTAAAAATGTACCCGCAATTGTACGTTAGCCATTCATAAAAAAGAGAATTAAAAAATTAAAAATGGTCAAAAAAGGCAAATGAAATTCGAAAACAAACCATAAAGTCTCACTGTTACAATTGACTTAAAGATAAATAAATCTTTATTTGACCATTTGGATTGTTCATTCACAGATGTTTCATCTTACCTATAGCCGATTTTTTTAGATGAAAATGCCGCGTTGTTTTTTGTACTTTTTTTTATAATAGCGGTATAAATATTTTGAATTCTAGTCCTTTAACTTTTTTAGTTATTTTTACTTTTACATCGTAACGTTGATCAAAGTTTCTACCAAAATAGGCTCTAAAATATATATTTAAATTGATCGTTTTGAACATATTAGGTACTTTTTGGGATTATTTATTTGAATCGAAGAGGTTTACGAACAAAATTTTAGTAATGTATAATTTCGGATACCAAAATAGAAAGATAGGCGGTCGGAAATCTGATTACAAGAATGTATCATGTACTACGAAACCTTGAAAAAAAAGCAAGCAAAGCACGTGTTTATCAATAAAAAGCTCCGGCTAAGCCGCTTTATCTTATCGACATTTTAAGAAGCCATTGATACTATTCTGGTCGCCTGAATCCTTAATGGCGCCGGCCGGCCGGCATAGTTCACAATATAAAATATTTAGTTTTCAGAACTGATAGGTAAATATAGTCTTACCATGAGTAGTAGAAGCGAAAACACAGAACAGAAATAACAAAAAAACTGGTTAGATAAACTTTCGTGCTTCTTCGTTCGCGGTCAAACGACAACTGTCAGAGACAAGGAACAAGAACCGCACGAATTCAGCATCGATAACAAATGACAGATGAATCCCTTCCAAATAGTTTTTAACGAAAGAAGTTTTTAATTTTAAGTTCAACATTACTTACGTATTTGTTTTATGATGCTACAAAGAACAACGACACACATCTGTTGACCTCTTGTCTTTTGCGCTCATGAAAACATGCATTCAGTGCAGAAAGGACTAAGTTGGAGTATGGTAATAAGTACGACAAAAGTTCATATTTATTTTGAACCTTATTTCCTGGGTACAAGGGCATAAGCTTAGAATAAATACTTGTTTATACCTGCAATCACATTCGTTGAAACTTGCCTACGATTGCGACTTGCTCGTACCTACATTCTCAAGTCTCTAACGACTTAGGCACCAAACACACGACATATTTTAAACGAGTAGATGACGCGCGTATTCTCCCTTGAAACGAGATTCGAACGCAATCTTGTAACCTAAGCACATGGAGCGTGCGCGGATCGTGAACCGCGCTTCTACTGTGCGTTAACGCGTAGACAGCGATACAGTAGTCGCTAGTAGCTTTCGCGTTTTGATCCTTATCCTCTGCCACTTTGTACGCACTTCAAACGTGTTTCGAACGCGCTTCACGAGCGCGTTTTATCGCGTTTTACGCGCTTTTGAATCTATACAAAAGCAAAGAAGACGCGCATCGTCTGCGCGTTTAAAATACGCCGTGTGCCAGGGCCAAATTATTTCACTCCAAATTAATGAAACGGCAATAAATGACTTACTATTTTGGCTAGGCGGTAGACCTCCCTTTTTGTATAGGTATTTTAAACCGTACATACATACAACAATCATAAAGTAGGTTTTTTTTTTTTAAATAAACAGTGACGAGACGATCAGGACATGTGCCTGATGGTAAGCAACATGCCTGACACATAACAGCACAGTGACACGCAGCTATTGGAACATGAAGAGTCCAAATCATTACCTAGCACTGCACTGCGCTCGTCACCCAGAGATCTAAGATCTTATATCTCTAAGCCCTGTAATTTCTCTCTCTTGGAGGTAGTCCCTGATAAGGTTCTATAAGTAACAGATTCACAAAACGAGGTCGTCGATTTGAAGATTTTTTTAGATTTGTCTGCGTTTTTCTCACGGATCAGGCACTTAGTTCCGATGACCAAAAAGGATAAAACAGACCTTTATAATAACGATACGATACTTAATAAAACGTCTATCTTAAAAAAAACATAAGCACCCCACTAAATGTTCCCACTGCTGGGACTCGGGGCCCTTCTCTCGCAAGGAGAGAGTCAAGGGCATAATTCCACGCTGGCCCAGTGCGGTTTGGTGGATGACACATGACCTCGAAAGATTCCAGGTAGGTACATGTCAGTTTCCTCACAATGTTATTCTTTACCGTTTTAAGTTAGCAGCATTACGCACATGACTTCAAAAGACATTGGAGCGCGGGATTTGAGCCCGGGGTTCCGGATAGGCAGTCGCTGTTCTCCCGACTATACTAGCCGTAACTTAAACGTAACAAAAAAAATTGAAGTATTGAACCGGTGCGATGTAATACAATATTGTTGATTTTTTTTTTTCAAATAAAGTAGGTACTTAATTGTTTTTTGTTTAACTTTTATAGATTTACACTTGACCGTCATCTCGCCTTATGTAAATTAAGCAATGATGCGTCCTACGATGGATTGACTGGAGTGAGGAAATTATTACTTACTAAGTTTAAAACCAGAATATTTTATTCTCGTTGTTTTGCGTCGATTAAACACTGTCTATGCGTGTATCGAGAAGGATATTGCAGCGTTTTGCTATTTACTGTGTTATTTTAGTCGGAATTATAAAATATAATGTTAGGTACGTTATCTCTATATATGAAAATGTTATGTTGGTTTGTGTACGCTTCAAAAACTCAAAAAGTTCTGCACCGATCGAGCTGAAATTTTAGAATGATATGTAATCCGCATTAAGGATTGTTTTTATCTAATTTTTGCTTTACAATGGGCCACAGCGAAGCGTGGCAGGGTACAGGTAGTATTTTATAATTATGTATGTAATGTAGTTCCATTAGAGATTTATGTCTTCATCTATAAATAATATTTGGAGTTATAGTATTGAAATATCAACTAATACTTATTATTTATTGGACGTGCAAGGGACTAACTAAAACAGCACAAAATATCAAAAGAATATAAACTTTATTTAAAAAAAAAACAAACCGTAAGGTCCAATTCATACTAGCGCAAAGTCGAAGCGTTAATCTGAAACTTAACAAATTCACCCTTATCTAGCCTAAGTGTCTACGAAGCGAATCAACGCGTCTCTTCACTTGTCAACCAGCATCGGAAACTAGTGTAAAACGTAAAACGTGCGAATGCGCGCGAATTCTCTCGAATTATGGCGCACTTATGGAACTTGAGAATTTGACTCTTTGATGCGTTTCGACTCTACGCTAGTATGAATTGACCCTAAGAAAAGTCAACACTTTATAATGACAATATCAAAATAAATGATCTGAGTATCGTATTAACCTTATACAACGATTGATGTGTTTACGACTAATAATCGAATTATAAACAGACGCAAGTATTTAGCTTGAATTGGGTTGTGTCCAGATTACTTTACCTGTTAAAGATAGTTCTCAATTTAACTAAAGGTGGCGCCGATGTTTCATTCTGTTAAATTAATCAATCAAAATTTACAAAACAAAATTAAACTTAGATGTCACCTTTGGTAAAACTGAGAACTTTGCATTCTGAAAGGGCTACATAGCATTGCGCAAAATTGCAGCGACGTAAAGGTACCATTTATATCGGCCGCATATCAGCATATCATCACATGCGCGGTCCGAAGGGGACATGAGCCCCCAAATCGTATATGTTAAACTGAAAATTAAAAATATATATATATCTAGTAGTACATACTGTTTTTTAACGCGGGAAAACAACTGGAACGGGAACTATGCGGGTAAAATTGCGGGGCGCTACTAGTGAAGTATTTTTACTCGATTTATTGTATTTCTACTGGTGCCCCCTTCCCCCCCAATCTGAGGCTACTTACTGGTGACCCCCTCCAAAATTCGAGGCTGGGACCGCGCCTGCATCATCATCAGCGTAAGTAAACACGCTTCCACATAACATCACAGTGCAACGTAGCATCATGCACATGAATAAACCAAATCAGATGACTCGTCACGTCACCCAGACATAATATACTCCGGAAACATTGTCTTTGAACCGGCAAACCTTAGAATAAGTTGCAAAGGCTAGGTACTTTTCCAGGCAGACTCTGCAAACAGTCTTACCGCTACAAAACTTCAGGAAACTTGAAAGTATCAAGTAACTAATATTTTAAGTAAGAACCTTCCTACAATATAATCATATTGTTGGTGGTTGAAACATAATATTGACAATAAGACAATTTTTTTTATAAAAATGGCAAAAATTATTGCTTAAACAACAATTAAAAAATTAACAGTTAAATGATGAATCTGCAATTTAAAAAAAGAACACGAATCGTGAGATAAAATACTTGAAAGTATCACATAATTCTCCGACAATGTTGTTTTAATTTACAAGTATGTAGATAAAAATGAAAATTAAGTAATCAGTCAAGTAATAATTAGATTTTTGGAAGTCATATTTTTTTAATGTCCAAACTTTGTACAAAGCATAATACTATTAAAAGTGTACTATAATCAACTATAATGATTTCAAGGTTTAATTAAGTGTAATAACTGGGAGAAACCCACTTAAGGTTTTCAAACTACAAAGGTCCATTCAAACCCATACTACATGTTACCTTTCAAAACAATACATTTGCATTAGTAACTAGGTATGTAAAAAGAAAAGGCCAGCTGACAGCTGGGACACATATTCAAACCCTTCCTAAGGGGTATCCAAACTATAGATAGTTTCATGTTCAACAGTCTAAAAATAATTAAAATCTAGTATAACACCTTAAAATTTTAACAAACATAACAGCTTTAATTTTCTACATAATCATCAATGAACTCGCTTTTAACATTTTCTATCTTACATAACTTCAGTCCTGTATCAACACAATTTTCTGGATAAATCGGGCTTATTGGACAAGAAAAAATTGGCTCAGATTTGATGATAACCTCTTCTTTGACCTTAATTGAGTTATATTCATGAGTTGGAGTCGGGGAATAAGCCTGAATGTCCATGCTCGATTCAATTTTCACATTCTCCAACTTGAAGTCCAACTTGTTGAAGTCCAAGTGTTTTGGAGGTGTTTGTTTGTAATTTCTTGTTGGGGAACCTGGAGAGTAAACTTGGATATTGTGCTGAGTTTCAACGCTTTGGTAATCTTCATTATGAATTAAGTTCTCTGATTGTCTCAAGGAATAAGCATCGGTATATTTACTGGCTTCTAGAACTAGTGTTGATAGAGTCGAGTTCATTGAAATATCCATATCGCTACTGTTGATGGGAAAGTCTGCAGAGCTATATTCGTTGTGAACAGGAGTGCTGGACCACCATTGACTATCGCATCTAGACATTTCCACTTGTTTTCTTTCACGCTGAAAGAAAGATAAAATACGTTTTTCAATTTCGAAGATGGCAAAATAATGATCATTCTCTATTTATATGCACTAAGCTTTTTTTTATTGGATTTCAACGATTGTGGGGTCGAAACGTCGAATGCAACTCTTTGAGTATTTTTTCAGATATACCAGTTTATTCTCACCGCTAGCTTTAACAGTGAAGGAAAACATTGCGAGGTAACTAACATGTTCCTTGGCATATTATCAGAGATACGTGTCATCCGTCAATCCGCACTTGGCGACAGTGGTGGACTGTGATCTTGGCTTCCTCTTTGTCAGAAAAGGCTGTAAATCCCAGCAGTGGGAACATAAATTGGTGTACTTTTGCAAACATTGTGTAATTTTGGCCATTTTCGGGCTGGGGCATATTGTAAATAAACTCATAAAAATAGGAGAACATTTCTGCCTATTTCATGTGTTATAACATTCTCCGTAATATTATTAATGTGAAAATGTTTGTTCGTTACGTTTACACGCCAAACTACTAAAACGATCATCAAACTTAGTAACACATATTCTTGGAAGTATTAGAAGTAATATAGGCTACTTTTATCACGTGAAAATAACGGGAGCGGGAAATGCGAGGATGAAACTCCGGGTCATTACTAGCAATTAATATGTTTGCTTGAGTAATGAACACACTTACCGCTTTAGATCTCTTAATCAATGTGTCGAGTTTGCTTTCGCGCTCTTCTGGTATATGTCTTTCATTCTGATGCCTATGGTAACGTTTATAAGCAATCGGTTTCTTTTTTACATACAAATCAAAGAGATACTGCTTACGTCATCATATGAGACACCATAATTCTCAGTATCTTTGAAGGGCGAGGAGGAAATTATGATAATAATATTCTGGATTCTGTTTGATTCTGAAATTAAAAGAAAACATTGTTAGTAATGGCTTTATTTATGCATGGCTAATTATTTTGAAGATAATACTCTAAAATAGTCATTTACTAATGATAAACAAATAAGCATTTGTAGACATTGCTAACATAACACTATTTAGCCTCTAACTAAGCAAAGCTTGAATTGTGGGAACCAGATAGCTGATATTAATATCCATATAATTGTAAATACATACTGATAAGTGTGATAATGAATAGATAGAAAAACACCCAGACACAGAAGAAATATTTGCATTAATCTCACAAATATTTGTCTTGGGCAGGAATCAAACCCACAACCTTATCAAAATTAACAAATGAATAAATAAATATTGGTGGACAATTCACACACAACACCATCTGACTTCTAACTAAGCAAGCTTGTACTATGGCGGCCAGATAGCTGATATAATACTTAATATATACCTAGTTGTAAATACATACTTATTATACAAACCACCCAGACACAGTACAAATATTTGAATTCATCACACACAAGTGGGAATCGAACTAACAACCCTCAGCTTCGCAGGCAGAGTTACTACCCACTAACTCACAAGGCCAGTCAATGTTTAGATTTTACATACAAAATATATATATAGGACACAATAAGTATGTGTATAGGTAACTAGCAGCACCCTGCGGTTTGACCCTCATTGTTCCCTTTCCCTTTATTTTGCTCCAAATTTCAACCCAATCCGTTTAACTGTTCCCATGTGATTGAGCAACAAACATCCAAACTTTTGCATTCATACTGGTAATATAGGATCCATAAAGTATGGGTGGTACAGGTAGAGTTTAATAATGGAACATTTTCAGGATGCAAATAGATAAGTCAAAGATAGTATTGATTTTACTTTTGTAAAATTTCAGTAACAAAATGAAATATTGACACCTAAGATTATTTTAGGTACACTTAATTTTCCGGCAGCAAATAATAGCCTTGATGTGTTATTGACCATTATCTATCTAAATACCAAATTTTATCCTAATCGCTTCAGTAATTTTTGCTCAAAAGAGTAACAAACATACATCCATACATTTATGAAAACCTTCATTTTTATAATATAATAGGATTATACATTACCTGTATCTTAATTTGAGAGTGTTGGTTTGTGTGACGGTGGCGATGATGGTGTTTTGATGGATTTACCTCTGTTTTTCTTACCTCATTTTTTGCTCAAATTTTTTTTATGCTTATTTCTATTAAAATCAGTGTTGTGTACCTAAAAATAAAATACTTACATCATTTAAACAAACTCATTGCCATACACAAGAAAAATCTTACACCTATACTATAAATTAATGAAGTGCTCGAATTTGTTGGTATTCTTAGCATTCATTCTAAGCAAAATGATTATTAAAATGTAAATATCAAGTTGAATGCTGCATTTTCCAGACGCAAAAAGACTTGTCAAAGATAGTTCAAAACATTGCCAAGTGTGGCACCACTGATGGTTTTTGTGAAATTTCTCTAACAAAATAAAACAGTGGCGCTACTAACGGTGAAATTGGGAAATGTCTTTGACAGGCTTTTGCTTCTTGAAAATGCCCCATTATATTAATCAATTTATAACTTACTAGCAGTGCCCCACGGTTATACCTGCGTAGTTCCCGTTCCCGTTATTTTTTTCGGGATGAAAAGTAGCCTATGTGTTATTCTAAACTATAATCTAACCGTGATCCAAATTTCAACCCAATCCGTTCATGAGTTCATATGTTACAATGTGATTGAGCAACAAACATCCAAATAATCAAACATTTACATTTAGGTAGTAGAATATACAAACAAGGCTATGACTATAACACACTGAAGGTTTATAGCTTTGTCCGTTTATGCTCAAGCGACATGAGGCTAGTTTTTTCAAGCTGGTGTTAGGAAGGTAGCAAAATAGTAGTTCTAGCTTTGTGTAGACAAAACCAGCTACACTACATGAAGCTATAAGTACTTTCTAGCTTGTGAAGCTTGGGCATTAAACGGGCAAAGCTATAAACCTTCAGTGTGATATAGTCATAGCCTTGTTTGTATATCTTAGCTTTAAAAACTAGGCTCGTGTTGCACGGACATAAAAGCTTACAATAGAAAATTGACCATCACTTGATCACCATTGATGATCATCATCATTGACAAATTAATGAAAAAGTTTAAAATTTATTGTGTTATTGGCAGCACAATTTTTTGCAGGGTGTGAACTAAATTAACTACTTTTACTTGATTGTGAGTTTCAGAGGAGGTTCCAAATACCTATAAAGAATCAATTGTTGTTTTTTAGAGAATAACTAAAATATTTTGAATAGTTTTTCTAAGATCAAATCATTATGATCAAAAATGCACTCACATTGTTTCTTCTTATGTTTTCTTTCTTACGTTCACAGTAATTCCAGCAAGTTCCACGGAAGCATCTTGGAGTTATTTTAAATGCACTAGTGTTTACCGCCTTAACTGAATTTTTGCACTTTTCTTCTTGAAATCTTGATTTATTAAACTCTTCTGGATTTTCGGATTCCTGTTTGTTATTGTGTTCTTTAAATCTTGATTTTTCTTCTGAGAATTTACAGTTCTTTTCTGATTGTGTATTCTTGGGGTCCTTGTGTTTTCTATGTCTTTTAGAATGTCTTGTTTTGTGTTTTCTATGATGCTTCTTACCTTCAGACTTACTGGTGCATACGGTTGTATTCAAATTAATAATACACTGAAAGTTATTCTCATCAACTTGGATATGTTGGGAGACTTTGTCACAGTTTAAGTTAGTTTGATGAAAGGTTCTTTCCTTGAATTTGTCTGTCATGTTTAGTTCCATTTGGTGGATTACTTTGTAATTTTTGGATTTTTTTAGAAGCTTCTCTTCATGTTTGGATACTAAAATTACTGTTTCTAGGCTAGAATTGCTATTCATGTTATGATAGGACAAAGTATATAACACACACTCAATTATTATGAAAGATCTTTGCACTTTTTTATACTTAATTAAACAAAAACTGTGTAAATGTTGTCTTGTATCACTAACAAATGAACAATTACTTACTTCCAGAAAGCTTCATATTAATTTGCATTGTTTCATACGACACTGTAATCCTACACTAAGGTTTCGAAACTGAGACTTCTTCAGCGGTTTGAGGCAGATAATGTTTTAACTTTTAAACATATGTATACTAGATGGTTTTGTTTTGAACAATGATTTAGGTTTTTTGTTTTGTTTTATTGATGATTTGGGTGGTAAGCCCTACGGCAATTCAATATTTGTCGTTCTGTATTGAATCTTAAAAATAAAGACGAGATAATTACTTAGTTTTTGCACGTAAGTTGAAGGTAGTAATACAATACATATTTCATAAAACGCGTAGTTTTTAAAAAACAGGTAAGTACTCGATTCACGGTGTATGTTCACTACTGATGTGTTTCATGATTGGCTACACTCTTGACAAAAGATTTTAAACACGTTAAAAATAAGATTTTAACATTTTAAGTGTTTATCGAAAAGTTCAGTCAAAATGTCAAGTGCCCTCGGTGGACTTCAGTGCAATGTATTTGCTAAATTTTATGGCACAGCAAAGACACAAAACGTTTTAAGCTTACCTAATGTAGATAAGTGATATTTTACGGTGTTATCACAATAAGTGAGGCGATTTTTGTCACAGTCACTGTAAAAACTTTAAACTTACACTTCGCGCCAAACCGCCAAAGGCGCCATCGCCCAATGCTGCCAGAGGATCATCTTAATTTCCCCCGTAAATGTTCTCAAAATCCCATTAAAAAACGGATTTTTAAGAGAAAAAAAATCGCAAAATAATTTAAATATTTATTTACAAATAACACCAAAACCATGCTGAGAACGATATTAATTTCTCTCCAAAATGTTTTCGAAAACCCCTCAAAAATTACACGAAAATTTCGTGTAATTTTTGGGGGGTTTTCTTGCGTTGTGAATTGAGCTCTAATTTCAAGCTCGTAAATGAAAGAAATCTTCGGGTAAACTTTGGTTAGTAGCATGGCCATCTAGTCCAGATGACCATATTTAGACGAAAATGCTTTGAAGGTTTTTCAGGTTTCACCCGCGTAGTTTCCAAAGTGAGCTATCAAATTCTGAAATCGGTGGTCTTTACATAAATTATGAAATTGGTATAATGCAAGGCAAGAACATTAAGTCGTTTTTTTAATATAAAATATATTTATTTAATCTAAGTATGTACAATTGCTATCTACGCTATCTAGCTACTAGCTACTAAATTACTAAACAGTAAAAACCCGACCAAAACAATGTGGGAAGTGGTAAATGAGCAGATAGGCAAACAAAATACTTCTGACCTTGACTTCGCGGACATAGTCAGGAATTCTACGGGAGACCCTTTTTCTACTACAAAGGAGTTAGTTAACGCGATGTGTACTAGATTTGTGAGCGCGGCCGCGACATGTAACGCTCCACGAGCTAATCCTAAACTGGTGGCGGCTGCCAGGCCCTCCGCGAGGCGAGCGCCCCCCTCGGACCTCGCTAAGATTATGTCGCTTCACCGCAACTGAGGTGCACCACATAATAACAAAGATAATACCAGGCACACTAGCAAAAGATGCGCATGGATTATCAATGAGATTTTTAAATATGACGGCGGAACCGTCATATTTAAAAATTTAAATATGTACCTATGGATTTTAAATTTGTACCTACGGGATGGAATGTACCCCGCACCACTACAAGCTGAGTAAAGTATTCCCGATTTTTAAGGGTAAGGGCAAGCGGCAGGAAATAGACAACTACCGTCCAGTTTCCATTATACCGGCCGTCGCTAAAGTTCTAGGAAATGGTTTAAGTGACAGACTAATCTCATATCTATCGGGAAGGGCAGGTTCTCTCTAACACGCAGAACGCTTATCGCGAGGGTCGATCTACGACTTCGTTTGCTAGGGAAGTAGTGAAACGGATTGAGGTTGCTCGGGAGGGGAAACAGCTGGTAGTGGTACTATGCTGTGACCTCTCCAAGGCGTTCGACGTGGCAGACCACAGAATAATCGCCATAAAGTTGGCCCATTACGGCATTCAGGGGAAAGTACTCGTGCTACTAACCGATCTTATGCACGATAGGTCTCAAATCGTAGTGGGTGACGGTGGGCAGTTGAGATCAGACCCCTGGACCACTGAGATGGGTGTAGCGCAAGGATCGGCAGTATTAAACATAATGTTTTCAATTTTACTTAACGACTTGCCCAGTGCCATTACGGCGGCTGAAGTATACTACTCTGTGTAAAAGGTATCGGGAATATGTCAATAAAAAGACCCGTGCAAAAGAGGTCGTTCTAATTTTTTTACTGCATGTTGGTAGCACTGTACTGATTTAGCGCGCAAAGTTTGAGCGGGATCTGTCATTTAATTTGTTTTAAACTACACTTTTTGTTGGTCATAGTTTTGAGTTCTCGGCGATTTTTACAATGGAAAATATTGTTGAACAAAGAGCGTGCCTTAAATTTTGTTTTTCGAATGATATTTCATGTGGTGAATCACTAAAAATGTTGCGAAATACCTACGGTGAATCGTGTATATCGAAAAAAAAGGGCTTATGAATGGTATAAGGCTTTTAAAGAAGGCCGAGAAGTAGTAGTAGACTTGCCTCGTTCTGGTAGACCTTCAACCGCTGCGACCAAAGGAAACATCGACAGAATCAAGAAGCTAGTGCTCGAAAATCGACGTATGAGTCTGAGAGAGTTGGTTAGCGAGGTGAACATATCTTTTAAGTCCGTCCACAACATTCTCATTGACATTTTAGGCATGACACGCGTCGCCGCTCGACTAGTTCCAAAAGAGCTCAATTTTGTTCAAAAAGCGCAGCGAAAGCATGTCGCTGAAGACATGGTTTTCCGAGCTTCTATGGATCCGACCTTTATGAAACGTATAACAACTGGCGACGAGACATGGGTTTATGAGTACGACATGCAAACAAGCCAACAGTCTTTAGAATGGAGTCTCGAACACGAGCCGAAACCCAAAAAATTGCGGCAAAGTCGCTCCAAAATCAAGGTGATTCTGACAGATTTTTTTGACTACCGTGGTGTGGTTCACTCCAAATTCCTTCCAGAGGGAGAAACAGTGAATAAAGAATATTATTTAGGCGTCATGAAGCGTTTTGCGTGAGTGTATCCGCCGAAAACGTCCAGATTTGTGGCAACACAACTCATGGATGCTGCACCATGATAATGCACCATCACACACAGCCATTATAGTGAAAGAGTTTTTAGCGAAAAATTCAACAAAAGTTCTCGACCAAGCACCGTATTCACCTGATATGGCTCCGTCTATTGACTTTTTTTTATTTCCCAAGTTAAAATTACCACTTCGAGGAAAACGTTTTGAGTCGAAAGAAGCCAAAGTAAAAGAAAATTCGCTGAATGAGCTAAAGGCCATACTGCAAATAGCCTATGAAAAATGTATGGAAGACTGGGTGAAGCGTTGGAGATGTTGTATTGCAAGCGATGGGGCCTACTTTGAAGGCGATTAAATAAATTTAGATGAATAATTTGTATTTTTTGTTTTATTGACAAATTCCCGATATTTAGTACACAGAATGTATATGTACCCGGACTACGTCGCCGCCGTGGTCACGGCTCAGTCGATTGATAAACTGGAAGTGAAAACAAATACTGCCGCGGCGCAACTGTCGAGGTGGTTCGGAAACAATGGTGCTGAACCTCACTAAAACCCATTATATGCAGTGCATGCTTCGCTTTAAGACGGCTGGCCAGGGTCCTGCCGACTGAAGTGGTATGCTCCTGCTACTTCTCATTGGATCACTCTGTGCTCCAGTATGGAGCTGAGTTGTGTGCCATGTGGAAACGCGCTTTCATATGTCAAAAACGGGTGATAGCGCGCATACCACAGGGCCAGTCGGCTAAACCCATGTTCATATCACTCCAGGTTCTAACGCTACCCTCAATAGTACTAATGCAAGTAGCTATGTACACGCGTGTGAATCTTGAATCTTGAATCATATGAAAAACTGGGTGAAGTCCTGGTCAAATCAAAGCAACGCTGCACTCGCTTTAAGCACCGCTTAAAATGCGTCCCGCGGTCTCTTGAGAAGTCCGCCAAACTGACACATGTCATGGGCACCGCAGTAAACAACCGACTGCCTGAGGACATGATTGAAGTACGCACTTTTGTTATCTCATAGGTAATTCACTGATCCCTTTACTAAAAACACCATTTGGGCCATAGAACCATAGAATCTTTAGCGGCGCTTTTGTCTGCTACATCGGAGTTGATTTTTTCAGTTTACTTTGATTTTTTTTAAGTGAACACTTCTTTTGGCTTGCCTAGACAGATTTTTCGTGCGCTATGAATTGAATTCTAGCGTCACGCTCGGGAATGATACGAAATCTTCGGGTAAACTCGGGACCATGACCATTGGCCATCTAGAAATGCGTCAGTATTTCCCATTGGTATTTTGGTTTTCCCCGTAATTTCCAAAATAAGCTATCAAATTCTGAGTTTATAAGTTTTCACTTCTATCGGTAGTTTTTTTTTCACCTTCCCAATACGATCCACTTCCAAAATAGTCTTTAATTCTTAATTATCAACTTGGTCTCCGGCCATCCACGTGACTTGTTCTGCAGGTCGAAATATCTAGAACGAAAATGTTGGAACCAAAACCGCACTGTATTTTCATTTGTGACATTCTTCGTGCCGTTTTTGCTGCATTGGTGCCACGATGGAACCCGTACTCGTAAATAACGCGATATTTCAAGTTTTCCATTACCTAGGTAAACCGAGAAACCGAAAGAAAAAAACAATAGAAGAAAAAACAAATGAATTGCGGTCACAAAGGCATGACTGGATTACTTATAATATGTAAAACGCGCTACCATTGCAGGGTTAAAAAAAAATTGGCAGTCATAGGGACATTAGGGACTGCCGATAGAAGTGGAAACTTATAACTTAGAATTTGATAGCTGACATTAGAAACTACCCGGGTGAAACAGGAGGGCGTGGCCATGAGCATGGCTATATAAAAATGCGTCATTTCTAGATCACATAGGAAATGCTGACGCATTTCTAGATCGCCAGCCATGTTCCCGAGTTTACCTGAAGATTTCTTATCATTCCCGAGCGTGACGCTAGAATTCAATTTACAGTCCACGAAATATCCGTCTGTGGTCGCCAAAAGAAATTTTCACTGCAAAAAACTGAAAACAATTTAAAAAAAATTTAAAGGGTTAATGAGAATCCTCCATTTCCCCAAACGTTTCTTATCCTCCCCGTAAATACCCCTTTGGGGGAGATCATCCCCAATCTGGCAACAGTGCCATCACCCATCGACCATTTGATAGTTTTGAATTGTTTTTGACTGGACTCAAAACGAGGTTTGTAATGTAATCTTGTAATCTGTGTTCAAAACAAACGAATCATAGCGGCTGACTATGAGCCATTTGGCGTCATTATTCCAGATGAGACACTCTTTCAAAGTAGTAAACTGTGGGTCCCCCTGTAACTTCCAAGATAAGAGAATGACAAAACTAAAAAAAAAATTATGACATATACATTACCATGTAAACTATCAACGAGAATTGGTTTGAATGAGATCTAATAAATAATTTTATACTACACCTGCTCGGAAAGTACCTTGATACTTTATCAAATTTACGGTAGAAAGTACGTCATTGCATATCGAACAAATATGCAGCGAGAAAACGCATCTGAGCGGGAGCGAAAAGTGTATGAAAATCCATTTCTTACGTGGTTTTTCTTTTTTTAATTTTGGGTAAGACTATGCGCTGGTAAACCTAAATATCAAAAGCCAAAAAGTTTTTACAGTGAGTTTTTATCTCCAAGTTCGCAAAATGACACTGGCCACTAGCTGTGTGTTGGATGGTGTCAAACAATTTGAAAAAAGAACATGTGAAAATTGCAGACTAAGAATGTGTCGTTCGTTCAATTTGAGAGAACCGGATCGCACCTGAACCATAGATAAAAAGACCCGGGTCGTTCGACCCGTTCAAACGAACCATTGGTTATCTTTGAGCCAGTGCTACATATGTTAGTCAATAGAACTACTCATTCAGTTGCTTTTCGTTTCGTTCACCGTTCAATCAAACCATTGGTTCATAAACATAAAATAATAACAGTTTATGAATTACGTTTCGGGATTCATGACGATCGTTTGGCAACCATTTAATTCTGTTTTTGATCTTAGTAAGATTTTTAATACGCAAACTGGTTTATGTTATGTAGCTATAATGAATGGAGATAGATTAAAATGAAAATGAACAGTTCGGACGCCAACAAATAAACAGCATACAATAGATAAGATAAACGATAATAACAAATAACTCATGGTTCGGTCAAATAAAGTTCGGGCCGTTCGTCGGCTTATTCGACCTTAACTTCACGCGTAACCTGATCTTGTAATCGAACGAACGAATCATTTTAAGCTTATTGATCCAATGGTTCTTATGGATCTCGCGACCCGGGTTATTTGATTCGTTCGTTCGTGAACGACTCATATGTATTGCAGACGCCATTGGCGCCATTTTCAATTTGTGTGTTGTTTGTTGTTTGAGGATTAAGTTTTCGTAGAAAAGTAAAATAAAACTATTAAAATGATAAGTAGTGATAGTGATGATGAAGATTTTTTAACTCCGCCGCAGTTGAAGGAAACAGCAAAAATACTGATTGATAACCTTTTACCACAGAAATCAATTAAAAAGTGTTACATTAAGCTTCACTAACTGCAACAATTTCAATAAAAACTTCAATTAGTAAAGATTTAGTTTTTTATTTTCCTCATAGGTGTAGTATAAAGCACTATGTATCACTCGAGAGAAAGTGCGATTCCCGATCTCGGCTGTTTTAAAGCCCTCGCCTACGGCTCGGGCTTCAAACGACACCCTCGACGGTAATCGGTCACTTTCTCCTCTCGGTGAACAATGTACTATTATTTTAATACGTCAGGTCATAAAACTATTTTAAAACCAAATGTTAAAACACTGATTAAAGTAACAAGGAATCAACGAACTACAAGAAATTTTATATGATGTTACTTGCTGCTACGGAACTCTTCATGGGCGAGAGATTTTAACCGACTTAAAAAAATGGAAGGTTTTTTCAATTCGACCGTAATATACTTTTTTTTTTGTATGAAAATCTTAATGCGGTTCACAGAATACATCGTACTTACCTAGTTTCAATAGTATAGCTCTTGTACTTTCGGAGAAAAGTGACTGTGACATAAGAACGGACAGACATGACGAATCTATAAGGGTCCCGTATTTTGCCATTTGGCTAAAAAAGACAGTAACAGCAGACAGACAGCAGTAGTAGTTGACTGTTCACGCTTTGCGGTTTGCGCTTTGGTATACCTACTTACTCGGCGGTCGCGGTCCCGAGTTCACCGGAACGAGTCTTTCACTTACGAACCTGACGATGAGTTTCATTAACAGCCTACGAAAAATCTGTGTGGTGCGCCCATTGACGAAGTAAGTAATGAAATATCTTTGGCTGCGCCGACAGAAAATTTCACATCATTAAATTTTTCATTTTCAATTCGGTCTGTAGGTAAGTTCTTTACACTGTACACCGTACCTACAGTATACTAGCTAGGTACAGACAGAAAGACAAAATTGAATGAAAAAATACAGTAAGTATAGAAGACTGATTTAAAACCGTAAGTATCCAACATTACAAAAACATTGTAACATAGGATAAGATTTAAAGTGCCTTCGAAAACAATCTCAATATTTTCAGTAGACAGAATTTGACCTGTTATAGGTAGTTTGCATAAAAGATGATAAAAGCATAAAAGTATTTGTAGGAATACAACAAACAGCAAGTGTCAGTGCCAAACGCGCCTTCTCGTCACAAGTATTGAGGAATAGAAAATCTGAGCCGCGACGTGCTATTCTAGAATAAAAGGCGTTTCATTGACGTACCACACTCTTTTAGTTACTAACATAATATTATGTGCATAATATCTAGACGTCTGCAGCATTTCTCAATCTGATACCTACTCAAACACATAAATCCTGCTAGCTGTCTCATGTCGGTTCTTTAGTTTTCTTTTGTAATTTAAAACAAATTATAACTGTAAACGCCAACGCAATTTTATTGTATTGTTTCGAATACATTGACGACATCCTTTCACTTTTATGAGTTTAATTTTTGCAATGGCCGCTCAAACGGCAATGTACACGGATACCATGTTCATCCGTCGCAATTTTTTAGAAAGTATACGTAATATAAACTTATTCGTATTCTGTGTTTCAACGCATGCTTTGTTGGAAGTATTGGTGCCGTAGTTTCGTGAATCACACGTGTTGAGTTACTGCCTATCTAAGTTTTTTTTAATGTAAGTGGTTACTTAAGTGTTGAATAGATTAAATATTGTCTTCCTCGACGTCCGTGCTGATAAGTTTTTAAAGTGGGTTCATTTATTTCTGTGGCTTTTTTGTAGTTTGAAGATAACATATGTGTTCATTCATAAGATGAGATATTGTTATGACACGGTGTCTATTTCGGTTCATTTCTATATCTTTGGTTAGATAAAATCTAATTCATATTTTAGAGATGTATTGATTGATAGTTTGTTTGTTTTTTTATCAACTGTCGAACAATGACTAGGTATTGTCACCCTATCGGCAAAGTATGAATACTGTCATCTCCATTAAAGTGTCGTGAACGCTAGCGAATGTATGGACAATTAAAATAACGACTCTAGGGGCGAAATGTTTTCAAAATGCCAATATACCGGTCAAAATGGTTCTCAATTTCACCTAAGGTGGGATCATCACAAAACGGAACATTGGCGCCAATAGGCCTAATGCAACAGCTAAACGTTCTGCAGAAATAATAAAAAATGAGGCTTTGAAGACTGTGCATACACGTAAAAACTAAAATCACTATTGAATGGAGCAGAGTGTTTCGATGAATGTAGGAGAGTGAAAACACTTCACGTTTAATTCAAATCCCTACCAAAAAATAAAAATAAGTACATTAAAATCGGTCGTGTCGCTTGGGAAGATTACAAACAGACATCGTAACACGAGATTTAGAGGTAAATAATATACTTCTTCGAAGAAAATGTGAATTGTTTTTATATTCTGTTACCAATATCTCTTTTTTATGCGTATCGATTAGATAATTATAGAAAGATATTTATGATCAGAGATTACCTATTGATTTTCAGCTTCGCGATACACTCAAATACCAATTTAATTTAAGTACTTACCTAATATGTACTAAAATGTAGGTCGGAGATTAAATTATTCCAGCTAGAGAGTCGGAATTGTAGTATTTGGATCGGATCGTGATATTTTAAGCGACTTCAAAAAAGGAGGATGTTCTCAATGCGGTCATAATTATGTTTTTATGTGATACGCGAAGTATCTCCACGCTTGACGATTCGTTTCTGTTTGGTACATCATACTTCAGATCCAGAGGTGGCCTCATGTCAATTATATCGGAATGGTTTAAAAAAATTGACAAAAACAAAAAATATACCTACATCAATGAATTTTGTTTCCGTAACTTCATTGAAGCAGTGGGTTAGTTGACTCATGCATGCATATTATTTGGTTGCACTAATGAAAATGTCGAGTGAGTTGAATTTTGAAATTTAAGTGTTTTTTTAGTAACAATGATTGGGTTTTATTTTATTTTATTGCGTATACAAAGATATTGGTGTAAAATAAATAACTTCATATGCCAACTTTCGGCATGCATTTTTTTAACTATTGGTATACCATAGGGGTTAGAAGCTGTAGGACTAAATCTCGATATGACTTGATAGCGGATCTGACTATTTAGTCAGATCCGCTATAGATATAGCTTTGAGACTAAATCTCGATATGACTACATTGCGTTAGGTCCACATTGTTTTTGAACTAGATCGCGAAAATACCAAATAGTGTAACAACTAATTTTTCGTTTGTTTTCCAAAGTACAGTTACGTCGATAATCAACACATTGCATTATAGGTTTACACTTAACCGCCATCTCGTCTGCCATCGCCTCATGTTGATCATCGGGATGATACCGTCTATGATGGAGCGTGCTTACCTAGAAGCCTTATTTTAGAAAAAATAATTACACTGTCTTGTAATTATTAATAGCAGTAGGTAATCTTGTTTGTTTTATGAAGTTTTCCTATGAAAAATAAATATTGTTTAATTGCTTACAGCCCAAGCCAGTGCAAGCCACGCCAGCGAAGCAGACCACGCCACAACCATCCTCCGGCGCCGCGCAGTTGAACGAAGAAATCGCCAAGCAGGGCGAGTTGGTCCGCTCGCTCAAGGCCGCTAAGGCTGACAAGGCCAAGGTCGACGAGGCCGTCAAGGCTCTCTTGGACCTCAAGGCCAAATACAAGGCTGCTACTGGGCAGGTCAGTTGAAATTTTAAATTTAATTCAAAAACATTACTTAAACAAGAAAACACAAAAGTTACTAGGTAAAAGTATCTAATCATGTGTACGTACACTGGTACCCACATTAGGTACTTGAGCTTTAAACTGCAACATTCGAAATTACTAACTTTAGATGTAGAAAAATGTAGATCTATACGCTAATCTGGCTTTTGAACCGTATATTACAGTCAGGAATAGCAGCGTAATAAAGGTTACTTTCACCGGAAAATTACAGGAACGGGAACTACGCGGGTTAAAGCGCACCACGCTGCCAGTGTAATGTGAAGTAGTTTAGTACTAACTCTGTTTCTATATTTTCCAGGACTGGAAGCCTGGTGCGACCGCTACACCTGCGGCCGCCTCGGCTCCGGCTGCCTCCGGAGACGCCGCCTCTCTCGACCAGCAGATCACGGCGCAGGGAGACTTGGTCCGCTCGCTCAAGACCGCCAAAGCTGAAAAGGCCAAGGTCGACGAGGCCGTGAAGGGTTTGCTGGATCTTAAGGCCAAATACAAGGCAGCTACTGGAAAGGTACGTATATTTAACGGTAGGTGGTGGTTTTAAAATATTATTGTTTTGAAATATCGACAAAAAACTAAAGTTGGCCTTCTTTTAGATGGACGATGCGACGCGACGTAGACGTAGATTTCACGAAAATGATGATATTCAGTCGTGTGTCTGTGTTTCATTTTAAATTTAATCGATTATATTTCATAAACATTATCTTCGGTGTCATTTCTAAACTGGATGTTATTTATTTTTTGTAGGACTGGAAGCCCGGTGCGGCACCAGTAGCCTCTGCACCCGCTGTGTCCTCACCAGCGCCTACCTCCGACGCCGCGGCTATAAACACAGAGATCGCCAAACAGGGCGACTTGGTTCGCTCGCTCAAGGCCGCTAAAGCTGACAAGGCTAAGGTCGACGAAGCCGTCAAGGCCCTGTTAGACCTCAAGGCTAAATACAAGGCAGCTACTGGACAGGTACGTACTAATAGTTTTTGACAAGACAAGGCTTTATCAATAGCAGAGTCTTTTAAACCAATGTATAGGGTAATTGGGTCCGATCGCTAAGGGCTACCAAGATGGCGATGGCGCGGTCTGTTAAATCAATAAATAAATAGGCTATGCTAATTTGATGTTACCTTTAAAGGCTATTAAGGTTGATCAAGCCAAGTTTGACGAGGCAGTTAAGGCGCTGTTGGACCTCAAGGCTAAATACAAGTCGGCTACTGGACAAGTTTGTAATCATTTCTGGCATTCTACCGCGACAGGGCTTCGTTGATGACACGCTTTGTAAAATGTAGGTCATACGTACATCTACAACTTCTGTCCACATGTATTAACTCTTACCCTTTTAAACATTAATTTGTAGGACTGGAAACCAGGCGCGGCTCCCGCCCCATCGACCGCTAAGCAGTCAGTCCCCCAGCAACAGTCGGCCCCGAAACAACAGTCGGTCCCCCAACAACAGTCGGGCGCCAGCCAAGTTGCGCAACTGTTATCGCAGATCGCTGCTCAAGGCGACAAGGTGCGCAAGCTCAAGGGAGAGAAGGCGGAGAAGTCTGTTGTTGATGTTGAGGTAAGTATTTTTTTATAGTTAACAATTGTCTTGTTCAACAAACAGTATATAATTTGTTAGTAGTGCATAAATTAATTGTTTTACCACATGCGGAGACTTGATGACTGGCACTGCAAGTAACAATTTGTGAAATTTAAACCAACAAATTTACAGATTGCCACTTGCACTTAGAAACATACTATAATTCAAGTCTGTCGTCATAACTGACTTTAACGGAAATCATCGTGAAGAAACTGACGTGTCCCACGAAACACAATTTTTAAAGATATCATCTGCCGTCATCCGCTAATCCACACCTAGCCAGCGTGGAGGATTAGGTATGACCTTGGCTTCGTGAAAGAATGCCCCGAGTTAGTGAGATATAAGAATTTAAATCAGAATTTATTTGCCGTGTTATTCTATTCTCTATGTCTATATTCTATATGTCTAGATACATTGCTCTTCTAACGAGAGCACGGGAATGTTTGCTTCGCGGTAGAATAACTGCCAATAGTGTTGCATTGCCCAATACAGACTGCAAAGACACAGAGAATAACAAAACAACATGAAATGTCTGTATACCGAACTGTGGTGGAAACTACCGAACGATTCTCTGGTCTCTGACACAACAACATACTTTTGTAATTACCTAGTTTCGCAGACCAATAAAAGTATCATCGGAGTATAGAATTTTTATCATCATCATCCGCAAGACGTCCACTGCTGAATATAGGCCTCCCCCCTACATTTCCACAACGAATGGTCCTGCGCAACCTGCAACCAGCTGTTTCCAGCGACCTTTGTGAGGTCATCTGTCCATCTAGTTATAGAATTTTACTAATACAAAAACTAAATGAAAAACATCCTGATTCCAGGTGAAGAATCTGTTAAACCTGAAAGCTCAATACAAAGCGGAGACCGGCAAGGATTGGACACCCAACGCTACTGCCCCTGCCCCGACGGTAACTTAAACGTATTAATAATAACATATTTCATAATACATTACCAGCTAAGTTGATCTTTTGACTCATCTGTAATTTTAACTGAATAAATGATTATTATCTTTGTATTAATACAAGTCTCAAAAAGTCTTCTCGTAGCCATAGCCGTTGTAACGCCGAAACGTCGCGTCGGGAAGTGTCTAAAAATAACCGAGATAGTTTTAATGGCTTCTTCTTATAACAAACATTAAAATGTAGTCATCTTACGCGAATTAAATATAAAATACCAAGATACCTGTGAAATAATCCCATCAAAAACGTGTGCTAATGTGAAATGAGAGCCTAGTGCAATATTGTGATACTTGGTTGTTGACTTCAACGACAAAAGAAGTTTTTTTTTTAATAAAGAGTGACGAGACGAGCAGGACTGACACATAACACGCAGCTATTGGAACATGAAGAGTCCAAATCATTACCTAGCACTGCACTGCGCTCGTCACCCAGAGATCTAAGATCTTACATCTCTAAGCCCTGTAATTTCTCTGGAAACATTGCCCTTCAAACCGGAACACAGTAATGTTTGCACATTACTGCTTGGCGGTAGAATAACTGGCAAAGGTGTGTTACTTCCCCAGGCGGACTCTGCCAAGAGTCCTACCACTAGAAAGAACTAAATGGTGCCAAGGTCGGTCCTGCAATTTATAACAAAATATATATTTTTAAAGCAACTCACCTTGGTCGCCAGTTCTGTAGATTGAACTTGGCTTGACACACTACCGCGTTTTAGTTTTATGCTACTATTTTATACTAAACTAGCTGACCCGGTGAACTTCGTACCGCCATACTTTCTAAATATTTAATTCGTCAATATTTAAATTTTCTTCTAAGTATACAAACCTTGCCTTGGTAATAAAAAAAAATAATCAAAGAATCATATACTTAGTCATTCAAAAATTATGAGCGTACATAATATGTACTTCGCGAATATCTATTTTTTATTCGAATTCCAAAAAGGAGGAGGTTGTCAATTCGACAACCATGTTTTTTTATGTATGCTACCTGATTTCCCGAGAACGCCCGGACCGATTTTAAAATTTATTTTTTGTTCGGATAGATATGGTTCCCGAATGCTTTCATATAAATTTTATCGAAATCGGCTGGGTGGTTTTTGAAATATGAACAAAAAACTAAAATTTTTTGACTTGATTGGCACCGATTTGAAATAGTGAGTAGCGCGTATAATAATTACATATATTAATATATTTTTCGCTTTTGATTGCTAATTTGTGGTTTTGAAGTCGTTTTTTTTTATAAAATTGTTTATTATATACCCATAGAAAACATAGCAATTCATATTTATTTGTTCGTTAGGAAACGAAAGCAGCGACAATGAACGGCGCCGAAGATAAAGCAGCCGCCCTCGGAGCGGAGGTCGCCAAACAAGGAGACCTCGTCAGGGAACTCAAGACTAAGAAAGCTGACAAGGTAAAACTAAAAAACGTGTGCGATTTCGACTCTTCATATTCAAAGCTGCGTGACACTGTTACTGTATAAAAACATAATGGTAAAGTAATACTCGTAGGTAAAAATCTAGTGGAACTGGAATCGATCGAGAGACGTGCCAAAAGGCTCATAGGCAATGATACTCTTGTGCGAAAAAGACTTCAAAGTCTTGAACATCACCGAAAAATTGCTAGCCCATCGGTTTTTATCGGATACCCTTCGGAGAGTGTGCGACTGATTTGCATGATCTGATACCACCTTGCCCTTTTTTTATCGGAATGCTCGTAGCTCGAAATAGCGACATCGTTTCATGGTTGATGTTCCAAAGACACGAACGAAGAGATTTGACTCGAATTTTGTAATAAGAACGTCTAGGATGTGGAATACGTTGCCTGAGTGGGTTTTCCCCGATGATTACAATCTATGTGTCTTCAAATCGAGAGTGAATCGGTTTTTTCTAGGTAAACACGCTCCATGGTAGACCGCATTCTCGTTTAACATCAGGCGAGATGGCAGTCAGGTGTAAACCTATAAAAGTTAAAAAAAAAAAAACTTTGGGATTACCAACAGAAGTGACATCACATATTTTTAACCCGCTTTTATTATTGTACAGAGTTGTCGGTAACGGTAACAGTTGCGAGTTCAATTATTTCTAAAAAATACCAAATGCAAATAAAGATGATACTTCAAAAACATTTGTTCCTGTGTTCCGGTTTGAAGGGCAATGTTTCCAGAGAAATTACAGGGCTTAGAGATATAAGATCTTAGATCTCTGGGTGACGAGCGCAGTGCAGTGTTAGGTAATGATTTGGACTCTTCGTGTTCCAATAGCTGCGTGTCACTGTGCTGTTATGTGTCAGGCATGTTGCTTACCATCAGGCACATGTCCTGATCGTCTCGTCACTCCTTATTTAAAAAAAAAAAAATACTTTTCTGTTCCATAAGATTAAAGGTATAATTTCTAGCTAACTTTTAAGGGACGAAAAGTGGCCTATGTTTCTATGTATAGTTGCCGGCAAACAAGTTGACCCAATGAAGTTAGCTGCGTAGGCTGCGCAGAAACGTTTTTAAGGTCTCTTTGGTGGAAGTGAACATGCGCGAACTTTCCCCTTCCACGTCACTTTTGGGTCAACTTGTTTGCCGGCCACTACCTCGTCATAATCAGCTCACAGTCGTCCACTACTGGACATAGGCCTTTCCGGTAACCGGCCGCTCAATGTACTTGCTACGTATTTAATTTAATTCAAGCCCTTTCAGCCCTAATTCCTTTTCGAGATATGAAAAATTCACACTTACGGACACTAACTTTTGCGTTTACGATATTGTTATATGCATTTGCTAATACAAGCTTTTAGTACAAATCTTACTTATATACTTAATTGCTAGTTGTGACTGTTCCGTAGAAAGATTTTTTAGTTTAGCCTAGCCAAGCCCTTAATACGAATATTAAGATCGATGCCACTTCGGTTGCTAATTCTGACCTTTCCGTAAAAAGACGATTTATTTCGTGCAAGTATACTAAAAAGTAACCTTTCAGGCGGCCGTAGACGCAGCGGTGAAGAAGCTTCTAGAACTAAAGGCGCAGTACCAATCAGAGACCGGCACGGCGTACGCGCCGCCCGCGCCCGCTCGCGACCCCAAAGCTAAGGAGAAGAAGGACAAGCCGAAGGACGCTAAACCTAAGGAAGCGAAGGACAAACCGAAGGAAGGAAAGGACAAGCCGAAGGACGCTAAAAAGAAGCCAAAGCAAAGGAGCAGGTAAAAAATATTCACAGTAGCTTGCCAAAAGATAAATAGGAATGCAGATTTGGTGATGTCTGTAATGCCGCTAACTAAAAGAAAACAGCGAGGATGATTGTGATGAAAATGAAACCTGCTTGCCACAGAATGTTTAACTCTTCAGAGACAAGTCAAGTCTGCTAACCCTCACCTTGCTAGTGTGGTGGGCTATGGCCTAAACCTCTCAACTTCAGTTTTCAAAAGACTCCTCCTTCAAAAAACGACTCCAAAGACTCTTTCTAAAGACTTCCTACTTCAGGTTCTGAACTACATAAATCTAGTAGTCGATATGGTAATCCGACATTTCAATTAAACCCGCGCATCCCGTTGAAAGCATGGACTCTAACTGCAAGATCGCGTGGTGTCGTATCGCGGATTTGTACGTTGCGGCAGTGTATCGGAAATTTCCACGAACCGTTTTGCGTCGTTGTCGATTTTACGTTGCGACCTTGCGACGCTGCTACGTGTAGACTACAGCCCCGTGAACATAACGTATGCGTCATATGAACCACCAGGAGACCTATGTAGGATGATAGAAGGGTATAAAATAATAAGATTGAGCACTAAAAATACTTGAAAGCTGTCCAACTGTGTGCATGTGAAGATAGGGAGTTGCAACTCTCGATGATTTCTTGTCTCATGATTTTTGCACGACATTGCGGAATAATGGCTTAGATGAGGTATTGAAACTGAAGGCTACCAATGCAATCAAATGAGCAAATTTACCCTGAAATCGTAGGAAAATCATGAATTTTCCGACAATAAAAAAAATTTACTATTTCTATAGATTCAAAATCTGTTCCAATCCATTTTTCCGCAACGCCGTCCAATAATCATGCGACAAGGAGAAATGATCGAGAGTTGCAACCCCCTATCATCACCTGCACTGAGTTGGACAGCTTTCAAGTGACGGCATAGTGCTGAATCTTATTATTTTATACCCTTCTATCATCCTACATAGGTCTCTTGGTGTATCATAAACATGACCCATAAATTTAATTCCCGGGCCTGTAGTCTAGTAGTATTGTGCCCTCACTCTAAGGATTGATACAGACTGTATTTTCAAGGCATATTATTGTTATATTCCAGAGTCCGAAGCCCGCTAAAGAAGAGTCCGGTAGCGGCGTGAAGAAGGTCACCCGGCTGGGATTGGAAGCCAGCAAAGAGGTGGACTTGCCTGAGTGGTACTCGCAAGTCATCACGAAATGTAAGTTACAATTTTTCGAGATAACATATTTCTTAAAACAAGATTTAAACTACGTTATTTTTGGCGTAGGTAAGTATGTCAATTTGAATTTAAATATAGATTTTAATATTTTATTCACATCATTGTTATTCGTAATTCATATATCAAACCTATTAGAGTGAGAGGCCATTAACCCCAGACTTTTAATGAAAATTCTAAAGAAACAACTTCATAATGGAACGATTTCTTACCTATGTCGGGAGCATGCGCTGAGAAAGTATCAGCTTTGTTAAAATAACGAAGGTCTGGGGTTCAAGTTCAAGTCAAATTTTCGGTATGTAATAAATGCTAAGTCCGGCAGAGGCGCAGGTTATCTCCTAGGTTGTTTTTTTTTTACTTTTATAGGTTTACACTTGACCGCCATCTGGCCTGATGTTAAATGATGATGCGGTCTACGATGGAGCATGTTTACCTAGAAGAAACCGATTCACCCACGATTTGAAGACAAAGATTGGGTGGGTTCCCAACGAGTCACACCAAAAGAGTCACACTGTGACTCGATGGATTTTTTTTCCCCAATCAGTCACAATGTTACTCGTTGCAACATACTTGATTGTAACTATCGGGAAAACCGTCTAAGGCAACGTATTCGCAGGGTTACAATGTTTCTCCGTCTGCACTTATAGAGTATAGAGTGACTAGAGGAGGAAGACATACTGTGCCTTACGGCAACTAACATGCTTGCCCATAATATCACAGTGACATGCAGCTATTGGAAACTGAAGAGTCCAAATCATAACCTACCGCTGCACTGCTCGCGTCACCCAGAGATATAAAGTGTTTTATCTCTATGCCTTGTACTAGAATTTGACTATTTGAAACATTGATTAGTTTTACAAGCATCATTTGTATGTGAAAATAAAATTTCGTTTCACTAGATGTCTTCCCATCTTATGTCATCATCATTTGTCCTCAGCGGAAATGATAGATTACTACGACATATCCGGGTGCTACATCCTGAGGCCGTGGTCGTTCAGCATCTGGGAGGCGATCCGCGCCTTCCTCAGCAAGGAGTTCCGGAAACTCGGCGTCAAGGACGGGTACTTCCCCATGTTCGTCTCAAAGGTTCGTATTTTTTTATATATCATTTTCAAATTACAGCTGGTCTAGTTTGGAGACCGGTGACTGTCGATTCGGAGCCCCGGGCTTAAATCCCACGCACCCACTGTTTTTTCGGAGTCATGTGCGTAATGCTGGTAACTTAAAACGGTGACGGAAAACATCGTGTCAAAACCGACATGTTTCATTTGATTAATTTCACAATTCATATCGAAGGGACATTGGTCAGCTGGATAAATGGGCATCATAATAACAGGTACATAATTTGGACCACCTAGAATCTTTTAAAGTCATGTTTCATGCACCGACCCGCACTGGGAAATCGTGGTGGATTATGGCCTAAACTCTCTCCTTGCGAGAGAAGGCCCCGAGTCCCAAGTTACTGGAACGGCAACTTCACGGGTAAAATCGTGGGGTGCTACTAGTAAAGTCTTTTTACTCGATTTATTGTATTTATACTGGTATCGGAGAAAAGTAGGCTGTTGGCTGTAGGTAGAAAAGGAGGCTGTGACATACGGACGGACAGACAGACATGATGAATCTATAAGGGTCCCGTATTTTGCCATTTGGCTACGTAACCCAAAAAAACCGCTTTAACGTTATAATATTAATATAGATATTTCTACTTAATACACAGCATGTCATCTTGTATTTTGTCTCACAGGCTGCGTTGGAGCGCGAAAAGAGCCACATAGCGGACTTCAGCCCAGAGGTGGCGTGGGTGACCCACTCCGGGTCCTCCGAGTTGGCGGAGCACATCGCCGTGCGGCCCACGTCGGAGACCGGCATGTACCCGGCCTACGCGCGATGGATCCAGTCGCACCGCGACCTGCCGCTCAAGATCAACCAGTGGAACAACGTCGTGGTCAGTTCCCATGTCATTTATGAAGTGAACATTTCTTGCTGAGAACTTTTTTTTTTGTGAAGTAACGAGACGAGCAGGACATCTGCCTGATAGTATGCAACATTCCTCCCACATAACAGCACAGTGACACGCAGCTATTGGAACATGAAGAGTCCAAATCATTACCTAGCACTGCGCTCATCACCCAGAGATCTGAGATGTTATATCTCTAAGCCCTGTAATTTCTCTGGAAACATTGCCTTTCAAACCAGAACACTTAGAGTAACTGGCAAAGGTGTGGTACTTCCCCAGGCGGACTCTGCTAGGAGTCCTACCACTACAAAACTTTACTTTACTTTTTGGTAGGATATCTTCTCATGTGTTCGAGTGATCGTCATATGTAGCAGCTAGTGAAACATAGATCTCTAAGGCGACGCATGTCACTTCTACGCGACGGTTGATACTCTTAGATGACTCGATACTTTTTGGAGTGAAAACTTGAGTCACCGATACGATGATATGGCGTCGAAGAGACGCTTTTTGGGTGGGTCATCTATCCTTCAGCCCAAAGGTGGCGTGGATGACCCACTCCGGGTCCTCTGAGCAGGCGGAGCACATGGCCCACCTGAACTATACACGCGCTGGATCCAGTCGCACCGCGACCTGCCGCTCAAGATCAGTGGAACAACGTCGTGGTCAGTTCCTATAAAGTGAAAGTTTCTATAAGAGCACTTTTGACGTGACAACGTCTAATAAACCGATGAACGCCGGCCGTACGCACGAATAAGTGTCCCGTAACGCTCATTGTCCCGTTACGCTCATTGTACGCTTGCGCCGCATCTATCTCTTTTCTACTCGACACAAAAACCAAAGATAAACGAAAGATAAACCTCATACACTGTATGCAATTATTGCATCAAGGTTTTGCTATGACGTTGTTGTTATGGTGGAGTATCTTCTGGTGGAAAATCTTATCATGGAATATCGTGAAAAATCTCACGGACATGCTGACGTAGCGTCGGAGTGACGGTGGAGCAGCAAAACGTACCCGCTAGACATTTTTGGGTGAATCACCCATCCTTCTCGCTCAGAGGTGGCGTGGGTGACCCATTCTGGGTCATCTGAGCTGGCGGAGCACATCGCTGTGCGGCCCACCTCCGAGATCGGCAGGTACCCCTCAAGATTCCAGATTGAAAACGGTTTACTAAAGTATTGAATAATTGATGTATGGTTTCAGCGCTGGGAGTTCAAGCAGCCGCAGCCGTTCCTCCGCACGCGCGAGTTCCTCTGGCAGGAGGGACACACGGCCTTCCGCTTCCAACACGAGGCCGAGGAGGAGGTGCTTCAGATATTAGGTACCTACACTTAGAAGTTACGGCTGGTCTAGTCGGGAGAATGCCGACTGCCGATCCATAGCCCCGGATTCTTTTCGAATTCTTTCGAAATCGAAGATTGTGGTATAATAAAGTGTTTTTATATTTTAATACTTTTGGCTGGCCTAGTGGCTTAGTTGGTAGTAGGCCTGCCTAAGATGGGTCGGGGGTTCGATCGCCACCCAGTATAAATGTTTGTGTGATGAATTCAAATATTTTTTTGTACTGTGCCTGGGTGTTTTCTATGTATAATAAGTATGTATTTAAAAATATATAAGTATTATATCAGCTATCTGGCTTCCATAGTACAAGCTTTGCTTAGTTTGGGGTCAGATGGAGTTGTGTGTGCAATGTCCACCCATATTTATTTATAATTTATTTATGATTGCCAGAATTGTACGCGAGAGTATACGAGGAGCTTCTCGCCATCCCTGTCGTCCGCGGTCGTAAGACAGAGAAGGAGAAGTTTGCGGGGGGATACTACACCACCACGGTGGAGGGGTACATCCCCGCCAGTGGGAGGGCTATCCAGGTAACTTTATTATTATATTATATACGATTTAATCACGATTTTATTGATTACTAGCTGTACTCTGCCACACTTCGCTGTGGCACATTGTGACGCAAAAATTAAATAAAAACAATCCTTGAGGCGGATTATATATCATTGTAAAATTTTAGCTCGATCGGTACAGAACTTTTTGAGTTATTGAAGCGTACACAAACCAACATAACATTTTTATATATAAAGATTATTGAAGTGAAAACCGTTTTAGGCGCACCACATACAGATTTTCAGTGGGCTGTGAAATTAACTCAAGCGTCATGTTCGTAAATGAAATAAATCTTCGGGTAAACTCGGATAATCCAGATCGCCATGGTCATGGACACGCTCTCCGGTTTCACCCGCGTAGTTTGTAAAGTGAGCTATCATTATCAAATACAAAGTTATTCGTCTTTACTTCGACGTTTCGGCAGCGTTACAACCGCCGTGGTCACGAGAAGACTGAACATCGCACAATGTTACTATAGTGATGATGTTCATGTTATAGGTATTATAAATAATAAATAAATATTGGTGGACAAGTCACACGCAACACTAACTGTCCCCAAACTAAGCTAAGATTAAAGATTGTACTAAGGCGGCCAGATAGCAGCTATAATACTTAGTACCCGGTTGACCGAGCTTTGTTCGGTTTAAATGCGTTTATAAATATTTTCTCAGAAAAAAGAACAATGAGAAAAGACCCGAGTGTAACCATCGGGATTCGAACCGGGGCCTGTTGACTCCGAGGGCGAGCATATTCCGTCTGAGCCATTTAGACTTCAAAAACAGTGGCGAAATAAGTTATCGTATTCTAATGACATTGTAGGAGTTTTTCATTGTCTAAAAACGCGCATAAAATACGTTTAAAAAAAACCTAACTAGATCGATTTATCGTCCCCGAAACCCTCTGTACACATAATTTCATGAAAATCGTTCGAGCCGTTTCCGAGATTCAGATTCTATATATATATGTATATTTGGACTGAATGTTATATTGTACTAAAACCGTAATTTGTAATTACAAATAGACCGCAACCTAAATGTCGTGTATTTGATTTGATGTTAGTTGCTCAATAACGTCGCAATGAATGAGCGGATCGGGCTGAAATTTAGAACACAGTTAGATTATAGACTCCTAAAATGACCTTTTCCCATAATGACTGATTTTCGAAATGTACTTTTTATAGTATGGCGGAAATAAAACTGTCAAATTGAAGTACAGTTAGTAACATTATATTTTAAAAGCTTAAAATAAAATAAGATTATAATTTTATAACAAAAAAGACAACATAAAAATGTTTATAAAACTACCGTCCTGCTTCAGCTTCGCTCGAATATTGTCATATAAATAAAGACTATTCATTGAAATCAAAACTATCCTAACTTTCAAATTGGATCAAACAGCACACGTTGTGCGATTTTGATTAAAATCTGTTAAAACAGGAGTCTATCGCCGACAAACAACGCGACGCGTAATTTATGTGTATATATATATATATATGTAGATTTGTAATATTATAGTAGGAAGTAGGATGAATCGATAGTGTGAAACGATTTTGTATGTGCATTCTGTACTGTAACTTATTCGTAAAGACGTCTAATGAAATGTTTCTGACAGGGAGCGACGAGCCACCACCTCGGCCAGAACTTCTCGAAAATGTTCGAGGTAGTGTACGATGACCCTGACACGCACGAGAAGGCCTACGTCTATCAGAACTCGTGGGGACTTACCACCAGGACTATTGGTGAGTCAATTCTTATACAAATACAAAAATCTTTATTGCTGTTTGTAGGTAAGATGAGATGATACAAAACACTTTAAAAGTTGGCCCATGCAAACTGGCCCTCTGCGAGAGGCATGCAATATGTCTGGCAAGACAATTTGTTGTAGTCATAATTTATAAATAAATAAAACCATGAGAAAACGAGTCAAATTCTTTAAGTTTTATCACCAAAAATGGAGTGATCGTTCTCTAAAATTTGCTTCTCCCAGATCGGCCTATTGACAAACCCAAGAACTACTTTAAGGAATATTATTATACTAGCGGCTCGTTCCAGCTTCGCTCGGATAATAACCTGGATACCAACTGCAGCGCCATCTGCCGGGGTGATTTGTGAATCTAAACCATCCAGTGCCCTACCCAAATGCATACAAAAAAAATAATTCAAATCGGTCCAGCCGTTTAGGAGGAGTTCACTTACAACGAAAAGCGGCATTGATTTATATATAATATATAGATTACAGAGGCAGATTGGAAACGAAAGCTTTTACAATCCGGTAACTGGGATGATGACTAGGCCAAATGTTATACCATTCTAAATAGTCTATCAAGTTTCAGGCAGATTATGCAAAAAATAAATATTTTTCGATTTATCAAGTTTTTAAAAATTGATAAAGACAATCAACAAATTTCCGGAGTGGGGGATCATCAAATTTCCGGAGCGGAGTGTGACGTCACATCATCGTAAAAATTGTACAATGAAGTGACGTCACGCGACAGTTGTAAGCACTGCATCTTCATCTAAATCTAAATAAATAAATAAATATTGGTGGACAATTCACACACAACACCATCTGACCCCAAACTAAGTAAAGCTTGTTCTATGGCGGTCAGATAGCTGATATAATACTTATATAGTTTTAAATACATACTTATTATAAATAGAAACACCCAGACACAGCACAAATATTTGAATTCATTACACAAATATTTGCACTGGATGACTGCTTAGTTTTTTTTTGTCGTCATGTCTTTTGCTAGATTGTTATCTTACAAAACTAAAACAAGAATTGTCGAACTTGGTAACCCCTTTCTTTTTAGAAAAGGGGGGAAAACAAAATTACACAAATGCATTGAACAAAAGTTACCGTCCAAAAGCACTGTTGCCTACCAATCTCCTCGTTTGGTTGGAAGTTCAAAAGTTGAAGTTGAACAAGACAGACAACAAACTTAACGACATTTTTTGATTATATACATTTATTGCACTTTATACATTCTTTGAAATTCCTCACATGGATGAACTGCAAGATCTACTACTGCAAGACCTTAGACCCTGGATGGACATATTGATCAAACTCAAAAACACAAGACAATATCCTGATGTGTGTTTCATCAGGATACAATTTTTACGATGATGTGACGTCACACTCCGCTCCGGAAATTTGATGATCCCCCACTCCGAAAATTTGTTGATTGTCTTTATCAATTTTTAAAAATTTGATAAATCGAAAAATATTTATTTTTTGCATAATCTGCCTGAAACTTGATAGACTATTTAGAGTGGTATAACATTTGGCCTAGTCATCATCCCAGTTACCGGATTGTAAAAGCTTTCGTTTCCAATCTGCCTCTGTAATCTATAAATTATATAAAAATCAATGCCGCTTTTCGTTGTAAGTGAACTCCTCCTAAACGGCTGGACCGATTTGAATTATTTTTTTTGTATGCATTTGGGTAGGGCACTGGATGGTTTAGATTCACAAATCACCCCGGCAGATGGCGCTGCAGTTGGTATCCAGGTTATTATCCGAGCGAAGCCGGAACGAGCCGCTAGTATAATAATATTCCTTAAAGTAGTTCTTGGGTTTGTCAATAGGCCGATCTGGGAGAAGCAAATTTCAGAGAACGATCACTCCATTTTTGGTGATAAAACTTAAAGAATTTGACTCGTTTTCTCATGGTTTTTATACTAATGCGTTAAATCCCCATAGAAACTCAACTCTCTGTCTCAACTGTCAACTCGTTGGCGGTCCGCCGCGGCTTCGCCCGTAGCATAGATAATAATATATTATGTATAGCCTATACGAGTCAGGGAGCATGCAGGGGCCGGCTTTAGGGCAACCGGGATATTTGCCCCGGGGCTTCCACAAACTTTATTTCGCGTTATCAAACAAAAAACCTCTTCCGCTTTATAATATTAGTACCCATAGATATCCGAAGCCTGAACTGGCCTCTAATTTTTGAAGTGAAAGCTTCTTTTGGCGCGCCACAAACAGTTTTTCGCGGGCTGTGAATTGAATTCTAGCGTCACGCTCGGGAATGATAAGACATTTTCGGGCAAACTCGGGCCCACGGCCATTGGCCATATAGAAATGCGTCAGCATTTCTCATTGGTCATCTAGAAATGCGTCAGCATATATTATCTAGATGGCCATGTTCATAGCCACGCCCCCTTGTTCACGTTCCGGTCTCCGTAGTTTCCAAAGTAATCTATCAAATTCTGCGTTCGTAAGTTTTCACTTCTATCGGCAGTTCCTATGACTGCCAAATTGTTTTATTATTATTATTATTACTAGCCTAGATTGTCCCACTGCAGGGCAAAAGCCTCTCTTCCCTCCTTCCAGATAGCCCGATTTACGGCTTTGGTGGCCCAGTTTCTATCATGGGATTCTAGTTCGTCACGCCACCTTCGTCTGGGTCGACCCGGAGGTCGTTTAGATGTTGGACCCCAAGCAGTGATCATTTTTGCCCATTTATGTTCCGGCATTCGGCAAACATGCCCTGCCCAATCCCATTTTAATTGGCCACTTTTAAAGCAAACATCTGTGATTTTGGTTTTTGAGCGAAGCGTTGTATTCCTAATCCGATCTGAAAGCCTAACTCCAAGAACACTGCGTTCCATTGCGCGTTGGCAAACCCCGAGTGTATTTTTTTGATCCCTAGTCAAAGACCACGTCTGTGCGCCGTAAGTGAGGATTGGAAGATTGTTTTAAACAATGTAATTAATTTTCTTGTGCAGGTGTAATGGTGCTAGTCCACGGCGACGACCGCGGGCTAGTGCTCCCGCCGCGAGTGGCCGACATCCAAGTCATCGTGGTCCCGTGCGGGATCACCGCCTCCAGTACCGCCGAGGAGAGGAAGACCCTCATAGACTCGTGTAAAGAACTGGTGGAGAGTCTCGTCGACGAGGGCCTCCGGGCCGAGGGAGACTACCGGGACAACTACTCGCCGGGGTGGAAGTTCAACCATTGGGAACTAAAGGTATGATAAAATTATATATTGATAGATATTTCGCACACGATACTAAATAGCCCCAGACTAAGCACAACTTATACTGACGGAGCCACGTTGCTGATATCTTAATGTGTAGGAGTCCAGTGTATGAGGAATGAGAATATCGGTGAGCTCTTCAGCGAGTCAACTGATATTCAGGAAAGTTGACAATAGGCGAGACGACAGGTCCTGCAATTATATTAAATTATTTGATACAATGACAGTATTCAAATATAATAAAATATGTACCAATTTTAATTTTGATATTTCTTAGTTTTAACTTACTTTATGATCCTTCAAAGCTGGATGGACAAGTCCATTTTAAAAGTACGAAATTATTAGAAAATGTAATTACCTATGATAATGGATAACCTATGCAAATCCAAGTTACTTTTGTTATGAAACCAGTTACCTAAACGCAATATTTAATATAGCTACCATACAAACTTTACGCGCGACGCATAGAAAATACGACACTGTGACGTCACGTTTCTGTAGTGATTTGTATAAAGCGTTTTTGGGAGAGTCCAAAATTGTGATTTTAAAATCGTGATATCACGGGAAGTTTTTAGGATAACAAAGTAATTATTTCACCTATGTTTTAGTTATTGAGTAACCTGTTGATGGCCCATTAAATCAAAAATGAGTCGTCATGCCTGTTATGTGTAATTTGGTCCAACTTGAAACATAGCATAGTATTTATTTCGATTAATGGTATACAAAAGCTATGTTCGCACAACTAAGCAAAGCTTGTACTGTGTGAGGCATACCTATAGCTGAAATAGTTTAATATATTATTGTAAATACATTAATGAAATGTAGAAACACTCAACTAATTTATCTTTCAAACGACATCAAAAGCGATTTATCCGTTCGGGACCTACACACACACACACACCCCCTCTTACACACACACGCACACGCACTCGCACGCACGCACGCACGCACGCACGCACGCACGCACGCACGCACATAGACTGAGAGAAAGAGAGACGTCAATAAAACTTATAACACCCATCGCTTTTGCATCGAGATTAAAAACTCTCTTTCCATGGTCAGGGAGTCCCGATCCGAGTGGAGCTGGGTCCCAAGGACATGGCGAAGGGCGAGGTGGTGGCGGTGCGGCGGCTCACCGGCGACAAGCGGACCCTGAAGCGGCAGGACGCGGGCAAGGAGCTGGTGCAACTCCTGGAGGTCACGCACGACGAGATGTATCAGAAGTGAGTACACTCCCGTTCCCATTGATTCCCCGGGATACTCCAATCATTTTATTGCTAATATTATGGTACAGTACCTGGTTGACCGAGCTGTGCTCGGTTTTTTTAAATGATATTTAGGCAGGTACGAATTACGTAGTGATAACTTACTTAGATCTACTTAGATACGAATTAAATGCGTTTATAAAAGGCTCAGATTGTTTAAAAAAAATAAAAAATAAAAGAAAAGTCCCTAGTGTGACCATCAGGATTCGAACCGGGGCCTGTTGACGCCGAGGGCGAGCATATTCCGTCTGAGCCATTTAGACTTAAAGAACAGTGGCGAAATAAGTTATCGTATTCTAATGACATTGTAGGAGTTTGTCATTATCTAAAAACGCGCATAAAATTATGTTTTTAAAAAATAAAACCTAGCTAGATCGATTTATCGCCCCCGAAACCTCCTGTATACATAATTTCATGAAAATCATTCGAGCCGTTTCCGAGATTCAGATTCTATATATATATATATACCTAAAAGAATTGGTTGTTTAAAGGTATAAGATTTGTTGGTCTTATTTATACATGTTATAGTTTCCATAATAACCCTTATTGGGTGTGGCAATATATTTATGTGTTTATGTATTTAAACTGTTTTATTATTATTTTGTAATTGACGTTACCAAGTTTTCTTTGTAAAATAATGGTTCGAAGAAATAAATTGAATTGAATTGAATAATTAATGTCATGCGGAGGAAATCGACTCATTCCATAATTATTGTTTTGTCGGCAAGGTATTCGTCTATTGTACAGTATGCTTTTACGAGTAATATGTTTTTAAGGTTTTGACAAACTTTTCATTGTAATTTATTTTAAACATTTAAATAATTTGTTGTATATTTTAACCGACTACTTTGAAATTGATAAAAAGTAGCCTATGTGTTTTTTCAGACTATAATGTGTGTTCCTAATTTCACCCTGATCTATTTATACGTTACAATGTGATTGAGCAACAAACATCCAAATATTGACATTTATAATATTAACATGATTAGTAGGTTTTATATACATAAATATGAGTATGAAATTTGTTTGCAGAGCATTAAGAGACTTGTACCACACCTCGACCTCAACTAAAATTCCATACAAACGCCGCTGTGGAGCTACCTACTCTTCAAAACTACGCAGATGTCGTTCGTCACCGCGTGAATGTATGCGTGGCTAGGGCTACTGAATTGTTTTATTGCCGACCAGTTCACCTGGTGAAACGTAGTCTATCTGACGATGCTGACCGATGGAATGGGCCATATCCATCTAAAAAAGCCGTAACGGGACCTCAACACCTAAGTGTCCCCAATACTGTCAACCTGTGACGTGGCACCCTGCCGACCAACAAACGAGGCTCACGACCGACCGATGGCGGGATATCCATCAAATAGCACGGCTGTGACTGGCAGCAGCGTCACAGCGGAAGACAACCCGCATGCCCAGCGTGGCGACTATGGGCAATAACCTCCTATGACAAGCCAAAGAAATGAAAGGCCCCTAGTTCCCGGCCGCCCTGCTATTC
This sequence comes from Ectropis grisescens, assembly GCA_017562165.1. Classification (NCBI taxonomy): domain Eukaryota; kingdom Metazoa; phylum Arthropoda; class Insecta; order Lepidoptera; family Geometridae; genus Ectropis; species Ectropis grisescens. The sequence goes on along the minus strand of CM029791.1, from coordinate 6,118,351 downwards.
CTGGCCAAGGCGGCGGCTATGGTAACGGCAGGGCAGGGGTGCGAAGAATCCCGGGCTACGGTAGGCCGCCAATCCAAACTGACCCTGGCTGTACATAATGGACGAACGATTCGCGATGACGATAGGCTTGCGCAGCTGGAAGAAGAGCTGACTCACATAAGATGGCACATTCTTGGGTTATGTGAAGTCCGAAGAGAGGAGAGGACACCGTAACCTTGGAATCAGGCCATCTTATGTACTACCGTGAAGGTCACCAGCTGTCGCAAGGTGGTGTAGGGTTTCTGGTCCACAAAACTCTCAGTAACAACGTTTTGGAAATCGCAAGTGTGTCTCCGAGGGTTGCGTACCTTGTGCTAAAGTTGACCGAGAGGTATACCCTCAAAGTGGTCATGGCGTACGCACCCTGGGAGGCATACCCTGATTCAGAGGTGGAGGCTTTGTATGAGGATATTGCAAAGGCCTTACATAACACCTCTAAAGCCCACTTCAACGTTGTTATGGGGGATTTTAACGCCAAAGTGGGAGTACAGACTTGCAGTGAATCGGTAGTAGGACCATATGGTTTGGGAAGAAGAAATGATAGGGGCCAAATGCTGATCGACTTCCTCGAAAAGGAAAGGCTGTTTCTGATGAATTCGTTCTATAAGAAACAGCCTCAGAGGAGGTGGACATGGCGAAGCCCCGACGGACGGACGAAAAATGAGATTGACTTCATCATATCGGACAAACGGCGAATATTCAGGGATGTCTCAGTGATCTCTCGGTTTGCTACCGGTAGCGACCACAGGCTTGTTCGAGGCACCCTGAATATTAATTACAAGCTTGAACGGGTCCGTTTGATGAAGTCAACACTCCGCCCGAACCTTCTTCAAACCATAGTTGGGTCTGAAGTATTCCAGCTAAAACTGGAGAACCGATTTGCTGCCTTGGAAACCACTAATAGCGTTGACCAGAAGCTCGAAAGTGTAGTGGAAGTCTTGCGAGATGAGGGCACAAAGTTTTGCGAAATGCGGCGCAAAGGCAGAAAGTCAAAGCTTTCCAGGGAGACCTTAGATCTCATGGAGGAACGACGGAATCCCACGTTAACTTCGTCAGAACAAGGGGCTCTTAGTAAGAAAATTACCAAGCTTGTACGACGTGACCTCCGATTAGCTAATACGCTCTTGATTGAAAAATCAATTGAGCAAAATCGGGGTCAAAGGTGTTCGTCAAGACACTGGGTAGAAGCCATCTGACGAAGTTAACTACCGCGACGGGGAGAGTTGTTACATCTAGAGCTGATGTTCTCTCGGAAGTGGAAGACTTTTACAGCCAGCTGTACGCATCGCATGCTCCTCATCTCCCACAAAACGAAGACAAAAGGGCCACTCTGACTCGCCACTATACCGAAGAACTGCCGGAAATAAGTCTAGACGAAATCGTGATGGCTCTTGGGCAACTTAAAATGGAAAAGCCGCGGGTGAGGACGGAATTACAACAGAGCTCTTAAAGGCAGGTGGGGCCCTCTGATAAAAGAGCTCCAACAACTGTTTAATGACGTCCTCTTCACCGGGAGAACTCCACAGTCATGGCACAGAAGTGTGGTCATCCTATTCTTCAAAAAAGGAGATAAAACCCTTTTGAAGAATTATCGACCAATATCGCTTCTGAGCCATGTCTATAAGTTGTTTTCGAGAGTTATCACGAATCGTCTCGCCCGAAGACTCGACGAGTTTCAGCCCCCGGAACAGGCCGGATTTCGAAGTGGGTACAGCACCATAGACCACATTCACACGGTACGGCAGATTGTACAGAAAACAAAGGAGTACAATCGGCCTCTTTGCTTAGCGTTTGTGGACTATGAGAAGGCGTTCGACTCAGTCGAAACCTGGGCTGTTCTGGAGTCCTTACAGCGATGTCAAGTCGATTGGCGATACATCGAGGTGATGAGATGTTTGTATGACGCCGCTACGATGAAAGTCAAATCCAAGACCAGCAGTCAAGACATATTCCTCTGCAGCGAGGCGTGAGACAAGGGACGTAATTTCCCCGAAATTGTTCTCAAACGCCCTAGAGGATATGTTTAAGACGCTGGATTGGGTTGAACATAGCCCTAAACATCAATGGCGAGTACATCTCTCACCTACGATTTGCAGACGACATCGTCATTATGGCAGAGTCGCTCGAGGACTTGCAGTGTATGCTGGACAGCTTGGCTAACGCTTCTCAACGCATTGGCCTCCGGATGAACTTGGATAAAACCAAAGTCATGTGCAACGAGTTCGTTGCTCCGGGGCCGATTGCCGTAAATGGAACCACTCTCGAAATTGTTCAGAGATACGTTTACCTAGGGCAGACGCTCGAACTAGGTAGATGTAGCTTTGAGAGTGAGGCCATGAGAAGAATCCAGCTGGGTTGGGCAGCATTTGGTAAACTTCGTCGAGTCTTCTCGTCACCCATCCCACAAAGTCTCAAAACAAAAGTATACAACCAGTGCGTCCTACCTGTTATGACCTACGGTGCTGAAACGTGGACACTGACAGTCAAAATGGTCCAGCTCAAAGTCGCTCAGCGAGCTATGGAAAGAGCTATGCTTGGGGTTTCTCTGAGGATTGCATTCGCAATGAAGTAATTCGTCAGAGAACTAAAGTCACCGACATAGCTCAGCGTATTAGCAAACTGAAGTGGCAATGGGCCGGTCACATTTGTCGCAGACCCGATAACCGTTGGGGTAGACGGGTTCTGGAGTGGAGACCGCGAATTGGTAAACGTAGTGTAGGACGCCCTGAGACTAGATGGAGTGACGATATACGAAAGACAGCTGGTGGCGGTTGGAAGCGTAAGACCGAGGATCGGGCTGAGTGGCGTATTATAGGAGAGGCCTATGTCCAGCAGTGGACGAACACGGGCTGATGATGATGATGTTTCAGAAATCTGTAGGTGTTTGATTGCCGCGATGAAGGAAACTTTTTCCGTCACTATAATTATTCCTCCAGGCATTATCAATCTGTGCTTGGGCACATAAGTTACTGGTTGTGTAAGTTATGAACTTTGAGTTAAAAATGACTTTGTTATCATAAATAAATAAATATTGGTAGACAATTCACACACAACACCAAACTAAGCAAAGCTTGTAATATTATAAAGCAACGTTATTGCAAAGTTTCTAATCTTACATTATTTTATCATTAGGAAATTAAGTAAAGCTTTTAATCTTGTCCCATTTAGTTGACGGACAGCCGTAAACAGCACAACAACCCACCATGATGAAATTTCGTTAGGGATTAGATGTTCGATACCAGCCCTTTGTTGAGTGCTCCAAGCGTATACGAAACGGCCTGAGGGGTGAGGAAGCTTGAAATTGGCGGGGGGTGGGGAGTGTCTGTTGTATCTATATTATCTATTCTATGCTTGTACCTAAACACCTGCCCATAACAGCACATTATCATGCATAATATTGGAACATGGATAGTCCAAATCATTACCTTTGCACAGCACTGCACTTGTTACCCAGAGTTATAACAATATAAGATTATTTGTCTCTATACCCTGCTTTTTTTTAACCAAATATCTCCTTACAGATCTTACAGACAATGGAACAAGATCAACTTTTCTACATAGCTAAAAATTAGGAGTGTCATTGTTTTCTGTCTACAATGTGTTATGTTTTTTGAAGGGTTGAGGAAGAATCAACAGCAGATGGGAAGGCACCAGCAATGGGAGCGAAGTCACTCTGTATACCGTTCAAGCAGCCTCGTGAGTTGACTGCAGGAGACAAATGTATCTACCCAACGTGCACAAACAAACCCAAGTGCTTCACCCTCTTCGGACGAAGCTATTAGCATGTTGATGTATATACTAAAGGCAAAACAAGAGCAATTTTTACAAAATAAAATAATTTATTTGCTTTTCATTGTTTTATTCTCCATTTTATGTTTTTAAAAGTAATTGATTAATCTAATTCATTACCCATTGCAATGTTCGGTTCTTCGAAATTAAGTAAGTTATCTTCGAGAAGCTGTATTCTTCGTTTTTTGGTATTCAATAACTGTACAAATTTGCCATATAGGGTTGTTTCTAATGATGTCTTGGCGTTCACATATTTTTCTAATTCTTGTTTATATTTCTTCAACTCGGTTGTTAGTTCTGAAGTTTGATTTTGAAGTCCAGTTACATCATTTTTTAGTTCCAAGTTTTTTTGTATTAGAATATCAACCAGAACATTCTTGTGTACTGGATCTTGGTCGCGGTGAACAGGTACTTTACCATGAACCACATTAAAACCCTTAAATCTTCGCTTCCAACTAAAAGACGCAGTGTCTCTGTCGTCTAAGGAAGTAGCAAAATCGTACGTGTAGTTTTCGTCTTCTCCTTAAACATTTCTTTACGTTAGATGCGTATTTAAGTTCATCTTCTTCAATATTGTCCTTTTCACGGAATTTCTGCGCAAAATCATTGGAATATCTACCGGTCCAACTTGTGGTGTCTCCGTCAAAAATCTGGATGTGAAAGAGGTCGTTTTCATTTTGTTTCCATATCAGTTTTATGTATAAATGTTTATCCTGTACAGTTAATTTAGATATATATGTCTCAGAATGTATACTTGATTCCATTTTACAAACAATTTAATCTTTTTAATCCTCAATCCCAAAATAAACAAAAATTCTCCTGGAATGGTGGGGCGTTTTCAAGATGCAAAAAGTTCTGTCAAAAACATTTCCCAATTTCACCATAGATTGTGAATTTGTGTTATTTATGGTTTTAAGCCAGTGCTGCCAACCTTACGATTTAAAGCGTATTAATACGATCTTTTTGGTTCATGTACGATGTACGATCTTTTGAATGGTATCTTACATTATGAATAAATCAACATCAATTAATTGTTTTGTGTCAAAACAATACAAGTACAAGTTGATTCTTCAACTTGTTGTCATCGAACTGAACTTATTTGTGGGTTGTTTTATGAACGCATCCAACAATACGGTATTTGACAATGTTGCAAATATAGCCTAAATTCTGATAATCTTATTAGATAACACAATAAATAAACATATTTCACTCTACTTTGGAAAATATAGTGTGTATTTTTTGTGAAATACGCCAATGAAAATAAAAAAAAATACTGATCATTTATGTTCGACGTAAACGCATTGTTAAGGATGGCAACGCTGGTGACGTCACACACCAGTAAATATGCAATTTATAGCAAACGGTTTCTTTAAGAATAGTGATTTATTTACTGGTGTGTGACGTCACGATACAGCGTTTTTGCCGGGCTTTTCAAACTTCATGAATCATGAATATTTCAAACGAAATATTCATGTGGTTTGTATATTATGTAATCAAAAATCATTTAAACGGTTTTACAAATTTAGTTAAATACCGTAGGTATTTGATTATGCGCTTCTGAAAATCCACTCACAATCAACAGTTTTTTGAAGTGAAAACTTCTTTTGGCGCGCCTCAACCGATTTTTCGTGGACTGTGAATTGAATTCTAGCGTCACTTTTGGGAATGATAATAATTTTCGGGTGAACTTGGGATGCTAGAAATAGCGAGAAAGATAGTTAGTGAACAAGTAGGCCAAGCGAGAGAAATAATATGGTCAACTGCGGTTCGCTGTTTAGTTGTGACCCTGTGTTTATTATATCTCTGTGCCTTTTTTAACGCGACATTAACTTCTAGGTACTTACCACATTAATTAAATATTGACATTGTGCATTTTACAATTTCACATCCATTGCAAAAATGATTTGGTTGTAATATGTAATATATTACCATAGAGGAATAATAACTAAAGTATAGAGTGCTAACACCACACTAGACGCCCAGTGCGCGTCGTGGGCAGATGATGTATAGCTACATAGATATGTACGTTGGGGTTACTAGGGCCCGCGTTGCCCATGCACGTGGGCAACGCAAAATCATTTTGTTGGCGATTGATGCAGGTTCAGCGCGGTACAAACATCGATAAATATAATTATTTCGTGCAATAACGTCTAAAATATAAGTACCTAGGTATTTTAGTTTTATAGAGTTAGTGCCTGTGCAGGTTTAAGTTTTTCTACATGCAACTTACATTTGTACCATATTAATATGTAAATATTTAACATAAAATGTGTATGATTGGATATGTATATCAATAAAAAGCTGGTATTTTTAAAATTATTTTATTTATGCTTAAAATATAAGGAGCTTAGGATACAAATTGACGAACCATTAATTGGATTATAATGCCTATATTTGGCAATTATTACCGAAAAATGGCGTAAATAATTATTTCGTGCAATTAGTAGACAACGCTACTACTAAAATGGTGTGTTAGTACTATTTCAAAACTTTCTTCTTTTTTTTGTATAGTATGACTACCTGGCGAGTGGGTATCGACGAAGCGCCACCGGCTGAATTTTTACGGTTGCTGTACGCTGACCACATCAGCGACGACTCAGACCGAGAAGAGAATGTGTCTGATGAAGATTGCGGGGATGACAGCGAGGGAGACGATGAACTGGGAGAAAGTGGCGATGAGGTTATTTTCTTTTTATTTTATATTATGTTACGCTAATTGTGGATCGATTTGATGGTTCTTTTTTTTAATTATAGAACATACGTCAAAGGTAGTCCCTCCTATCACTGCTAACTATTGAGCTTGCTTTATAATTTGTTATGATTATAAAATTTGGAAATTATTTTACATGTATTTTTTTTAATGTTTTAGGATGGTAATCCAGCTCCACCAATCCGGATAAGATCTCCGGAGCGCCGGAGAAGTTTGTCGGAAAGGGTAATAAAATAAATCTTTATAATTTTTCATGTATAAAAATATCCAAATCTTATGGTTTACTTACCAATGCTACTGCTTTTAATCTTGTGTCAAAGTTTATTGGATTGGTGACATTGGTGTAATTTTACATTAATGTTTTTTGTTATAGGATGATTGTTCATCGCCGGAAGCTCCGCCATACTCTCCATTGACGTCTCCTGAACGCCGGGAGCAGTCGCCGGAAATGGTAATGTATTTTTCACTTGTGTTGTTACTTATTTACTTGTGTCTTTGCCCTGTATTTTTTGTTTAATCATTGCTCTTCAAACCAGATCATAGTAATGTAATGGACAAAGTAAGGGATCCTATTATTACCATGTTTTCTTTGCTTTTGGTGTAATTTTAAACTCATGTTTTTTTGTTATAGGATGATCGTTCATCGCCGGAGCCTCCAGCATATTCACCATTGTCGTCTCCTCAGCGCCGGGAGCAGTCGTCGGAAATGGTAATGTATTTTCACTTGTGTTATACATCGCTATTGCTGTATTTATTGTTTTTGGGTTTATGTGATTCTAAATACACCATTGTAAATGTTTCAGGAACCACGAGCAGCGAGCGAGTTGGAGAGGTCGCGGTCGCCAATAAATTTTTACTCGTTGGAAATGTAAGTTTAATTTCTGCTGACTTGTTTATAAATAAAAGTAAAAGAAGTCTCAAGCGGTTATTTTCGGTTATGTTGATCCTTTGTTGATTGGTTTGTAAAAAAAATTCGTTGGGTTGGAAGAAGGTGTAACTGATTGGTGAATTGACTGGTGAAAAAAAATTGGTATTTTAAGTGCTGGAAAAATACATTGCATATTTTTCTAAATCACCAATTTGTATATAATATATATAATATATATATACAATACTCGCGTGGATGAATTCGTGAAAAGTGACCATTGTTGAATATAACTAATAAATGCATTGTTTTTACAGTGACAACGTGGTGGTGCAAATGCACGACGGCGACCGCGAGCCAGTGGAAGACGATTTTTTTGCTCCGGATTCCCACGGATTGTATGCGTCCCAAAGAGAGCAAGAGACAGAAAGGGATCTATGCAACAGAAGCGTGAATGTGGGAAGAGGTGGACGAAGGAGTGTTAGACGTGTCAGAGGGCAGAGTGGACGTGGACGTGGGCACCCGACAAGGGGCCGTACGAGGGGACTTCAGTGGGAAGTGGGACACCCACTGACCGAAATATGGATGAGTGATCAGGACGTCCCCCCCCTGAATTGGTAGGTTTGGCGATGGATGTTTTGAGGAGCCGACAAAGGAGAATGGAAGAAAGTGCAAGAAACGAAGAACGAGAGAATGAGAGAGGTAGTGAGAGCGAGAATGATGACGATTTTCAGGACGCAAGCGAATTCGATTGGTCTTCGATGGATTCGTTCCAGGCTGAAGAAGAACATTTTAGGCCCGAGCGTACTGGGTCCGTTCATGCCTTCGATTCGGCGTACGAAGCTTTTAGAGCTTACTGGGACGATGACATCATAAATCTAATAGTAACCGAAACGAACCTTTACGCGACCAAAATTTCTTCCGCAGCATTTCAATCTTCATGGTACAATACTAACACACACGAAATTCTTTGCTTATTTTCCTTCTGGATGATGTTGGGAATCCTGAGAATGCCAACCATCCATAGCTGTTTTACTTTAGATCCTCTCCTGAAAACCGAAATTTTCAGACGAATTTTCACGCGAAATAGATACGAAAATTTAATAAGAGCCTTACATTTTATAGATATAGAAACCAGTTCATCGACCGACCGATTAATCCGCATACGACCTATTCTCACACATTTAAACTGCAAATTTCAAAGCAATTACGTTATGGCCAAAAACATCTGCATCGACGAAAGTCTTACTTTGTGGAAGGGGAAGATTAAATTTCAAGCAGTATATTAGAAACAAGGCGTCTAAGTTTGGGATTAAAACATTTGAACTGTGTGAGAGCACTACAGGCTACCTTTGGTCTTTTATTGTGTATACTGGCAAACAATCTGCAACAGACATAGCACAGGAGCCTGGTGTACTTAAAAGTACAGCTGTAGTAAAACAACTTATTCGCCCCTACTTAACAAAGGTTATAGATTATTCATGGATAATTGGTATAATTCACCTCTATTAGCTAGATTTCTTAAGCGCAATGGTACCGACTGCGTTGGTACTTTGAGATCTTCTCGACGTGACGTTCCCATTGTAGTAAATAAGGCTCCGCTTAAAGGGGTGAGTACGTTGCCCGACATTCCGGCGACGTTTCCGTGTTATCATGGCAAGACAAAAACGAATAACTATGATTTCTACATGTCATGGTTCATCTACTGCTTTGCCTACAGTTCCATCCAAAACAATTACTCGGCCTGTTCCATTCAAGCCACAAGTTGTGCTTGATTACAACAAATTCATGGGGGGGGTAGATTTAAAAGACCAGATGTTGGAACCTTATTTACTAGAACGGAAACGTGGCGTCAAATGGTATATGAAACTCTTTAAACGTCTTCTTAATGTTTCTATTCTCAACTCTCGCACTCTTCTGCAATCATCAACACAGAAACATCATGATCACTTAGCTTTCCGTCTTGACCTCGTAAATTCCATTCTCACCCATCACCTTTTACAATGTCCCAGGAGCCGCAATTATAATCCGTGTGTTAGTAGAGCCAGACGTGACGACCCAAGTAGGTACACTACTTTCACCCATTGGCCTGTCTTAATACCATCAGAGGACAGTGAAAATAAAATCCGGAGGCGTTGTGTCGTTTGCCTTCAAACAGGCAAAAGAACATCAAAACACAATATAATTGCGACTCCTGTAAAGTTCCATTATGCTTACTCTGCTTCAAGCCATATCATACGCCATCATAGCTTCCACCATCAATGCTTTCTTCTTCTTTTCTCCAATTATCCATAAATAACTATTGTGAAAGATATTTTATGAAAGCAGAGTGAAAGGAAATACGTTATGAATGTGGAATTTAATATGTTCATTGTTTTGTATTATTTTGTAAAATCATTTTGATAATTGAAATTGTTATTAGCATTTTTATGAAAACATCATCTCACGTGTTTGTTACATATTTGATGCTGTGTTATTATGGGTTTTAACACATTTGCTCGTAGAGAGTATCTTATTTCACCAATTTCAATATCGTAATGTATCTATCTCCTTACGTACTTGTGCGGTAATCTAATGTAAAACGCACGGTTTATCAAAATGTGTCGTCTAAAACGAACGGTACTTTTTTAAATCTTAATCATTTTGATAAATGAAATTGTTATTCGCATTTTTATTAAAACATCATCATCAACAACTCACGTGTTTGTTACATATTTGATGCTGTGTTATTATGGGTTTTAACACATTTGCTCGTAGAGTATCTTATTTCACCAATTTCAATATCGTAATGTATCTATCTCCTTACGTACTTGTGCGGTAATCTAATGTAAAACGCACGGTTTATCAAAATGTGTCGTCTAAAACGAACGGTACTTTTTTAAATCTTAATCATTTTGATAAATGAAATTGTTATTCGCATTTTTTATTAAAAACATCATCATCAACAACTCACGTGTTTGTTACATATTTGATGCTGTGTTATTATGGGTTTTAACACATTTGCTCGTAGAGAGTATCTTATTTCACCAATTTCAATATCGTAATGTATCTATCTCCTTACGTACTTGTGCGGTAATCTAATGTAAAACGCACGGTTTATCAAAATGTGTCGTCTAAAACGAACGGTACTTTTTTAAATCTAAGAAATCTTAGCTAAGAGTTTTTATGTCAGAAAAATGCTCAACATTTTATGAATAAAAGTAACTTTTGGGGACAATATAACAAAAAAAAATTGATTCCTTATTTTAATTATTTTGACCATAAATTACAAAAATCCACATCTATATCAAAACACAAAAATGTTAAATTAGTAATACTGGCTGGTTGGTTTTGCCCCTTTGTATCTGGAACAAAACACAAAAATATTAATATACTTGATTAGTAGTACTGGCTACTTTTGTGCCTTTGCTTGCTGGTGTGTGTTTTCACTAAAATGTGAGCAAGTGAAAATGATTTCGCGCACTCTTTCTTATCGCTGTATTGTTTTTTATTTGAAAATGGCAGCGTTGTATTTATTTCCTTTTATTCATTTTCAATGATTATTTTTTAGTATTTTATCAAACATGCATAGCTACAGCCATATGATTTTTTTTCACATTAGTAGTTTTTATTCGAGTCATCACCACCGACAACTCACGTGTTTATTATTATTGTAAATAAATATATATTTTACAAATGAGACTTTTATTTAGGTACAAAAAATACCTTACATACAAACAATTACCTATCGATAAAATCAATTTTTATCGATAACTTTCGTGTCGTGATTTTATCGATAGTTGTTGTTGATAGTTGCAGTTGGAGTGACGTCCCTAGTTGTTTTTATGGTTCGTCGCGTCAGGTTTCAAGTGGTTTCAAGTGTGTTGACAATAAGTAATCTTTTGTTATTTCAAGACTTTGTTGACTGATTTAGACAGTTAGATACTTGTTCCCTTGCATTGTAAACGAATATTCGTTTATTTCTTGTCACGTAACCCACAAAATGGGTTTGAAAGTTTACACAACATGTAAACAAATAAAATGATCAATAATGGCTTTATTTCGATTCTTGATAGATAGGACATATATCAAAGAGTAACTCATCGTTTACAGAAACGTAAAATATAGTTTTATTGTCGAGTAATCATTTTTTTTATATGACGTCGCGACGCCCGCGCGGCGCTCCGGATCTCGGGGGTCGGGAGGGGTTAATCCAAACACCTATTTATAAAAATAAACAATGAAATTTTTGTTTATAAATCAAATAATAATATTGTGTTATGTTAATTAAATATTACTTGTCATTTTTACTGACCGCTAAAAAGCGTAAGCTATATTTTTTATTTACCGCTCAAACTATATTTTTGAACTACCGCTCGAAGCAAATGCAGTAAATGATTGCTGCATGGTTCTTGTTCAATGAACGGAAAAATGTTTAGTGTTTTGAGTAGGTTTGTCCTTAAAATATTTTATACTAATACTTGTTGGACCCTGTATTTTCGTTACAAAAGTGTACGTCTCATTGTTATTTTTATAAATTGAATTTTACAATATTCTATACCTACTAAAATCTTCAAAATCAATTTAACTGTTAAGACGTGATATCGTAACATTACATAATATTATGTACTTCCCAGTTTACTCTATAAAACTTACGCATTAAAAAAAATTTGAAAGTATATCGTACAAAACACACCATAAAGTTATTTATATTTTGAGCATTAAAGTTACAAAAATGTTACTATTATAATACGTAGTTTTTCTAGTTAACATTATATCGACTACAGAGTTGGTTACGTCTCATCTCTAAATCACGCGGCGGGATCACGGTGCGAGGGCGGTCCTGCGCGTGCCAGCCTCCCGAACGTCTCCTTCACCTCGCGATTCCGAATTATTTTTTTATCGTTTTTATAAAAATAAGTAAAACAATTGACTTACCGATGAAATATGATACTGGATTTCAATTTTGTGCGTTTTTTTAGTATCGTTTATGCAAAATCGAACTGCACATTTCACCATTTTAATAACAATATTTGGAAAAAATCCCTTGAGAAACGCACTTTACTAGTGATCGAGTACGACTACAGGCGCTCGCGGCGGGAACGTCGTTTTGTTCTCACCCGCGCCTACTGTTTCCACTTAGTTGTGCGTGCTCTATAGTACTTATATGTACTCAATGTATATTACTGTTTTATCACAGCACTTACACTACGTAAACACATAAAATTATATCTATATCCATCACAGTACTTACACTATAACTAGAACACTACATAAAATATTTAGGTATGCATTTTTAGCGAAATACCTTTAAAATAAATAAATAGCAAACATTTAGTAAAAAAATTGGCCAGTCAAACGATATAATTTCTAACCCGCGTAAAAAATTGTTTTAAATTTATTCTTGGCTATGGATACTCGTCATTAAACCGCATGTTATTCTCGTGTTACTCTGCTTAATAGGTATTTTCAATCAAAAATCGTTTTCATAATATACGTATTAAAATTATTTAGTAGTCTTTAAATAGTTAAGTATTTCTTATTTTAGTGTTCATTTTTGCCGTGCGGTTTTATTGGGGCTCTTCATTCCGTTTCTGCTGTTCCAATAGCTGCGTGTCACTGCCCTATTGCATGTGCATCAGGCACATTGCTCGTTTTGTTTTTCTATATTATATAAATAAACATTGCTTTTTGAACCGGAATATGGTGTTAATTGACGACAAATATTGATTGAAATTATACATTAAAAAAATTATAAATTATAATTATACATAATTTTCCTGAAATTCTATTATTATTTCTTTTGAATTCATGGCTAAAAGATCATTTTAAGCTTATGGTACCATTGTCTGAAAAATAAAGTTGGCAGCACTGTTCTAAGCTGATAATGTGGTACGTAGTACCCACAGACTAAGTAGAGATGGTAGTACCTATATAGCTGATCTGTGCTTTAAAGCTACTTATCTACCTAGTATCATTCATATCTTTCATATTTTCGTGACGTCAGCAAAATATACCGTGATATATTCACATTATGTCATAACAAGACATATTTTGAGTTTACAGTATGTTTCAACATTGTTACGTCACGTTACGTATCTACCTAGTATCATTCATATCTTTCATATTTTCGTGACGTCAGCAAAATATACCGTGATATATTCACATTATGTCATAACAAGACATATTTTGAGTTTACAGTATGTTTCAACATTGTTACGTCACGAGTCTTTTGAAGTTTTTAACCCCGGAAGCAATAACGACGGGGTGTTATAAGTTGGACTTAACTGTGTTTGTGTTTGTAGCATCGTAGCTCCCAAATGGATGCACCGATTTTATCAGACCAAGACAACTAAAACGATCCCAGATTTGACGAAGTTTCGTCATTTCATTACAGAGTTCCTATGACCCACTTCAAGATCCATCATCAGCTCTTGGTTAATATGGGGATACGTGAAACTAATAAATATAAGCTTGTAAAAGAACTCGTGATGTATGCTCGGACAATGTTAAAACAATGTTGAAACACGCTGTACATTTGAAATATGTCTTGTTATACCATAATTTATATTAATATGCCTTAATATATATTACGGTATAGTTGGGTGACGTCACGAAAATATATATAATAGCTGCGTGTGTGGACACTCGAGGATTTGTATAGAAAATATACGGAAATATGTCCAGCTATGAAATATGAAAATATATATTATAGCTGCGTCTTTGACGGCCTTTAGTGTTCTGTGGCTAGTATCTAGTATCTTACATTTTCTTTAGTGGTTTGCACCGGAGTGAGATTTTAACAACCGATTGATTTCACCGGTGATCGGGCAATCTCCGGTGAAAAACCGGAGGTCACCGGAGAATAAAGAAATTTGTTTCTTTTATCTAAATTTATACATTCATAATGCAGAAATAAGAATAATCAATAGATATACTTTTATTTGTGTAACTTTATTAGGTAAAAAACAGATGCGACGATCACCGGAGATCAATCGGTTAAATACCGATTATTTCAATCGAGTACTTTTACCGGTAAATCACCGGTTATTCTCCGGTACTCACTGCTCCGGTGCAACCCTCTAATTCTCTTTGATATGGTAATGGTAACTCAGGGATGAGCAAACAAACAAAATATATCGAAATAAATCGTATCGATACTTTCCAATTGTATCGATGTATATTTTCAAAAAATATCGATATCCCGATATAAAATATCGTTTTTTTTTCATGAGAAGGTTACTTAAATATTGAGCACTTATTATTAGATAATTAAAATGAAAATACATAATATCTGGTATATCATTAACGTGACAATGTCTAATAAATCGATGAACAGCTGTAAATTGTGGCTGCATGCACGAAAAAGTGTCCCGTTACGCTCATTGTACGCTTGCGCCGCATCTATCAGTGTTTTGTTATGACGTTGTCACGTTAAATAATCGTTCGTAAACCAACCGCCTTCACAGACAACCAATTTTATTATTTATTCATAATTCATAATTCTTACATATTTTACCGTTCAAAATTAACAATCACTGAAAACAATATTCGTCTGTGTTATATAGGTGTATGAATGCGCATTTAATCACCGTGTTGTCAATAGCTCCGCTACTACCCACATATACAATAGTCTGATATAGACATCAGCAGCACTCTTTCTTTAATGTGCTTACCTGTCAATCTGCTCCTATTATCCGGCACTGTTAAATTAACGACTGAAGCTACCCTTTCGGATGATACCGAGGAAGCTTGACATAATATTAGATACTTCAGAGCGATTTCCGAAAGAACCGGCGTAAAAATATGGCAATTCACCCAAAAATATATTGGCTCTGACTTCCTCTCAAAAAAAGGTTGGTCCAGATACTGGTTAAGCTTATTGGAGACAGATCCAGAGTTCGGAATCTCTGGCGTAGCTGTTTTCAGATTGAAAAGCTGCTCATGTCAGCACCAGATAGTCACTTCATTTATTTTGCTTTTGCTGATGTTGCTCGGTCAGACCTTACATCTGGGGAACGTTGTCCTGCATAAATTTAACACTGAAGAATATTCTGAGCGAATATAGTTGCTTGTGTTTGATATATGTAGCATTTGATACTGCAATTGGAGAATTATAGTGGATATATGCTTGAAAATTCGAGGCAAAATATATCGTTTTCGAAATCCGAAAATAAATATCGAAAATCGATATATCGAAAAGAAAAAAATCGTCGATTTATATCGATTATTTTCGAAAATAAAATCGATATTTTGATATATCGATTTTTTTTGCCCAAGCCTAGTAACTCATTTTCATTTTTCAAAACCGTGTATCTTATATGTATCGTAAATAAAATAACATTCTTTTGTGTTTTATTACTTGCAAAATGAGTAGCAGTGAAGAAAACGACTATGATAAGTCATCTGCAGATGAAGAACAAGAGGACGATGAAAGGGTCAGTATCAGTAAGGTTAAATTCTACGCAGTTAACCTAAATAATTAAAACTATTCTTTATAATTTCTAGACTGCTATAAGATCGCAACTATCTACCTTGTCATTTGAAGAACTTCAGAAATTAAAAGAAAGAGTCGGAGCAAAGGTTTATAAAGAAGCACTTTTCGGCACTAAAGACAAGAGTAAAAATGTGAAAAAAGTTTATAAAAGGGAAAACAAAAACAGACCGCGAGAGATGAGCGCCAAAAAACCCGTGCCTATGATAGCAGCTGTACCTAAAGTAAAAACAAAGGAAATTCGTGACCCTAGGTGAGTAACAATCGAATAAAGTATCAGATTCGGCAATTAGATACATTTAAACCTACACAAGACATATTACAATAAAATATGGGGTACATAGTGCTTAACAAAGCCAAGTTTATACTATGAAAGCCAGACAGCTGATAATAGATAAGTATAAAACATTAAGGTATCATTTTCGAATTCAAATCACGAAACAACAAATATTCACATTCATTACACAAATGTTTGTCCAGAGTGGGAATGAAACCCACAACCTCTAGTGAACTCGATCAATTCAGCGGGCTCAAACATTAAAAAGAATTTTATTATAATTAAAATGAAATTAAAAAATTAAAGCTCGATGTTTGAATAGATTTAAAAAAATAAGTTCCTTCCTCTTTTTGCTTTATATTTGCAATACAATCATCATAATTGATAGAATAATATAGTATTGACAGTATTTTAAAAATTTTTAATTTTTAAAATTTAATAATATCCTTACTTTTATCCCTATACAACGTTGCAAACAAAATTATCACCTTTATTAGTTTTTGGTTTATCTTGATTTGTTTTGTATAGTTTTATTTTAATAAACAGTGATGAGATGATCAGGTCATGTGCCTGATGGTAAGCAACATGACTGCCACATAACACCACAGTAACATGCTGCTATTGAAACATGCAGAGTCCAAATCATTACCTAGCACTGTACTGTGCTCGTCACCCAGACATCTAAGATGTTATATCTCTAAGCCCTATTATTTCTCTGGAAACATTGCCCTTCAAACCGGAACACAGATTATCCCCAATGTAAATCGAGCTTTGAAATGTCTGATAAAGGTACCCATGACACGGGCCTAGAGCCTGGTGTAGGGCCATTGTATAAATTTTTATGCAAATAAAGTGTTTAAGAGATCATATTGATACGAGTTAATTGAAATAATGTATTATGTATGTGTGAAATAAATAATGATAAATTAAGCACTGAATAATCCAGGACAATGAAGTAAATGAAAAACTGTATATATCTAATTTTTATTAATAATACTTTTTTAATTTAATGAAACAGACATTATTGATTATGATATTGATTTGCTATATAAAAGCTAGCAGCGTAAGCAACCCTTTGTTTGTTCTCACTACTGGCAATCTCTCACAAGGAAAGTTAAGATCATAGATCATAATACTGTCCAAGTGCACTTTGTTGGATATTTGTATGTACACAACCTAAATTATAATGTAATAATAGTAACTATGTATCATATTAAATTACTGAAGATGACTTGCTCTGTAATCCTTCCAGATTTGATCCCCTATGCGGTGAATTTGACAAGAAGCAGTTCTCCGAGAACTACAGCTTTCTATCCGATCAGCGCATGAAAGACATCAAAGCCATTAGAGCAGAACTGAAAGAAACTACGGACGAAGAGCGACAGATCAAGTTACGCAGACTGCTGCAGAGGCTAAACGACCAACACAAAGCCAGTAAACAGGGCAAGAAGGAGCGGGAGCTGAAGGAAATGAAAAGAGAACAAGTTAAACAAGAGTTTATGGAAGGCAGGAGACCTCAATTCCAGAATAAATGTATGTATTGCCGAAGTGTCTATTGTGGCCCCTGGGGTGTAGCTAGACCCAGACGGCATCCTTAAAATCTGGCCCTGTGGTGTAGAATTAATTTTCCCATCCAAACAGCTGGAACAATTTTCGTTTTGGTTGTCCAAATCCTTGCAATTTCGCCTATGGACTAGAATATTGTTTTCAAATCTTCTGATTTTTTTAATCTTCTGATTTTTTTAATCTTCTGATTTTTTTAATCTTCTTATTTTTTAATCATCTGGTTTTCTTGTCTTTTTAACCCCCGACCAAAAAAAGGGGTGTTATAAGTTTGACGTCGATGTCTGTCTGTCTGTCTGTCTGTGTGTGTGTCTGTCTGTGGCACCGTAGAGCTCAAACGGTTGGGCCGATTTCGATGCGGTTTTTTTTATTTGAAAGTTAATATCCGTGCGGGTGTTCTTACCTATGTCTGGTTAATATCTATTCAAAATGGCGGACAAAATATTTCTTCACAACCTACCTCAATATGGGTATCAAATGAAAGGGCTTGACTAGCAGAGTACTATACGCTATAACAAATTTCAAATCCAAGATGGCCGCCACCACAAAATGGCGAATTATATAATTTTTTCACTACTACCGCAATATGGGTATCAAACGAAAGGGCTTGACTAGTAGAATACTTTGCACTATGACAAATTTAAAATCCGAGATGGCCGCTACCACAAAACGGCAAATTACATTTCTTTTTTCACAACTTTCTTAATATGGGTATCAAATGAAAGGGCTTGACTAGTAGAATGTTGTACAGATAACAAATCTAAGGTAGTCGGGGGTTAATCAAAATTTTTAATTTTGTTCTTTAAGATTATGATTTTATAATCTTGATTTCCTATTCTTCTGGTTTTAGTTCTATTCCTCCTGTGTTTTAATCTTCTTATTTTCTCATCTTCTCATTTTTTAATCTAATATTATTATCTTCTATTTTCTTTCTTCTGTTTCTCTAATCTTTCGATTTCCTAATTCCAGCGGAGATGCGCGTAGAAGCGCTCGTTAAACAATACGAGGAGCTGAAGAAGGAAGGATCCGGTCGCATCCAGCGCCATCTTAAGCGGCGACAGCAGAAAGTCAAGAAAAGATCTCATAAAGTACCCACAGGAGTCAGTTAATAGACAATATAAGGTTTTAGGCAAAGTGACTGCTTTTATTCCAATCCTTTAAGTAGAGGTATAGTTATGGCTGGTCTAGTCGGGAGAAAGGCGACTGCCGATCCGGAGCCCCCGGGTTCAAATCACACCTTCACCACTGCCTTTTCGAAGTCATGTGCGTTATGCCGCTTTCGCGCCATGCCGCCTATTGCCGCCATGTGTCATCCACCAACGCACACTGGGCCAGCATGGTGGATCATGGCCTTGACTCTCCTTGCGAGAGGAGGCCCCGAGTCCCAGCAGAGGGAATATTTAGTGGGCTGCTTATTGTAGCCCCAATGAACTTTGCACATCCACATTTTTTTACCCATTCAACATGTTTCAATTTTGCTTTCACGGAAGTAAATTGGTCAATTGGTAAAAATAAAATTGGTCTAAGTGGCTCCTTATGATATCAGCTATCTGCCAGTAAAAGTCCTCTAAGTATCGGTCCACTCGTTTCTAAGATTAATCTGAACAAACAGACAGACAAATTTGAAAAAATGATGAACCATAGCGTTTTAAAAAAAAAAACTTCAATATGTATTCAGTGAAAAACTTACTTTGGAATTACAAACAATTTAATGTTATTTATATGTGTCGGAGATAGGGTAGGGTTTTTGTCGCTGTTATCCGCCATGTCGTAAATTGGTGAGAATCAGTGCACACTGTGGTGCCGTCGGCGGTAGAAAGCAGAATGCACAGAGGAAGTAATCACTTGACAGAATGAATCGTCCTTCACTCCTGCGCTGACCGAACTACTGACTCTTGGATAGGTACATTCATGAACAAAGCCTCCAACTTGTTCACTCGTTCACTTCATTCCTCGTAGCAAGCAAGTAATACCAGACTATCGAAACAGATGGCGCTAGTAGTAACAAACAATAAAATACCTCACACGGCCATTCTGACAGGAAGTGCGTTCTCGCGCGACCTCTGCCTCTATTGCGGACACACGAAAGAACACCAAACGGTATTTCGTCTAGAAAACATTCGCCAAGTCATCAGTGTGCACTGAACCGCTCGAAGCGCGGGGTATCTAATCTGCAACCAATACATGAAGCGCGGAGCTTCCAATGTACAACTAATACATGAAGCGCGAAGCTTCCAATATGCAGCAATACATGAAGCGCGGAGCTTCCAATGTTCAACCAATACATGAAGCGCGGAGCTTCCAATGTACAACCAATACATGAAGCGCGGAGCTTCCAATATGCAGCAATACATGAAGCGCGGAGCTTCCAATGTTCAACCTTCGAGATCGTTAGGGAAGGTAGACTCTGCACAAGCATAGTAGATGTAACAACGTGCAGCGAGTCTCTCCTGGGAAAAATCGAGGGATGGAATGTTGACAAAAGTATTACAACATCAGACCACAACGCTATTACCTTCACTTTGCGTCTAGTTAAAGCTCTCGAACAACAGAGACCAATAACAACACGCAAATATAACACCAAGAAGGCACAATGGTCAAACTTTATGTCACAGTTAAAATCCTCCCTTGTAGAAGGAAACATCTCGCCCGAGTCAGTGGAGAAATGTGAAAGTCCATTGGAACTCGAGTCGATGATTACGAGCTACACAGCTAATATACATGAAGCCTGCGAACAGACCATCCCACTGGTAAGCTCGCCGAAGGAAATCCAACCCCCATGGTATACGAAAACGCTCGATAATCTGAAAAGGAAGTTCTCAGAAGAAAGAGACGGATCAGGAATGCCGCCCCGACAGAGTTGAACTTGTAGTCGAGCAGTATCAAATTGCTCGACAAGACTACAAGGAAAAAGTCAAACAAGCTCAGACGGTAAGTTGGAAGGAGTTCTGCACGAATCAGGAGAAAGAAAGCATGTGGGACAAGATCTACAGAGTGATGAAACAAACTTCGACAAGACAGGAAGAAATACTCCTAAGAGACACCGAAGGTAACACTCTATCCCCGCAGCTATCTGCAGAACTACTTGCCAAAACTTTCTATCCCGACGACTCTGAGAGCACAGACCAACCTTGTCATACAGAGCTACGGGAGCGAATGACAGAAACGCCTATGGGCTTACCGGAAAATGACCCACCATTCACATCAGCGGAACTGGAATCAGTACTGAGAACTCTGAATCTGAAAAAAGCTCCCGGTACAGACGGGCTAACCGCTGATATCTGTGAAGCAGCCATACGTTGCGAATGGGAGGTTTTCTTGGCGATAGCAAACAAATGCTTGTCGTTGAAATACTTCCCAAGCAATGGAAAGAAGCGCACGTGGTCATATTACGCAAGCCCGGTAAGACAGATTACACATCCAAAATCATACCGCCCCATAGGTCTTCTGTCCGTTCTAGGAAAAATCGTCGAAAAGCTTCTGGTAAACCGTCTCCAATGGCATCTCTCCCAACCATTAGTAGGAAACAGTACGGTTTCATGCCCCAGCGAGGCACTGAAGACGCCCTCTATGACCTGGTAGAGCACATCAAAAAGGAGTAGACAGTAAAGACACCGTACTCTTAATCTCCCTGGATATAGAAGGCGCCTTCGACAATGCATGGTGGCCCACCCTCAAAAATCAATTAGCGAAGAAGAGGTGCCCAACAAACCTCTACGACATGGTAAACTCTTACCTCAGCGACCGTAAAATCAAGGTCAACTATGCAAGAGCAGTCTACGAGAAGGAAACAACCAAGGATGCGTCCAAGGGTCCATCTGCGGACCGACCTTTTGAATGTGATCCTAGACTCGTTACTGCGAATGCTAGAAGCAGAGGGAGTGTACTGTCAAGCGTTCGCAGATGACGTCGTTCTCGTGTTTACAGGCAACTCGAATATCATCGAACAGCAGGCGAGCAGGGCGCTGAGCGTGACAGTGGAATGGGGTAAAACTAACAAACTCAACTTTGCAGCGCATAAAACCAACGCGATGCTTTTCACAAAAAGTTGAAATACGAAACTCCAAACATAGTCATGTCCGGCGTCCGGCTCGATCTGGTCGATGAAGTCAAACTGCTAGGCCTACTGATCGACCGCCGGCTCAACTTTAAAGCACATGTGACCGCCCAATGTAAAAAGTGGCGAACATTTATAGACAGCTCGCATGTGCAGCGAAGGTGACCTGGGGATTAAATGGCGAAATCACGAGAACAATCTACGTCGCGGTGGTGGAACCTATCATCATGTATGCCTCAAGTGTATGGGCGCAAGCGGCAGACTTCGAGGAAAACAAGGCTCAGTTGAACGCTATCCAAAGAGGTTTTGCCCAGAAAATCTGTAAGTCGTACCGTACTGTTTCTCTGAAAGCAGCACTTGCCCTTTCCGGTCTGCTCCCTTGGATCTGAGAATACAGGAAGCGGCAAATTTGTACAGAGTAAAAAACACCTCTCCCAAGACTACCTCCCACCTGAAGTGGAACTCGAACGAAATGTTAACTGCCTGGACCAACCCCATCCGTCCACGCAGTTATCCGTAGAGTACGAGCTCCTAGAAGACACCTCAATCTTCCACAAGGACCTCAAATTTATACTGATGGCAGTAAAATTGAAGGTAAAGTTGAGCTGCTCTAACATGGTGGGAGAATGGCAGAGAGGTCAAGAACTCGACCTTCAAGCTCCACCCGAATGCACAGTCTTTCAATCGGAACTTTATGCTCTGTACCGGGCAACTCAAATGGCGTTAAAGAGCAAGGACCCAGAAGTCAATGTCCTGAGTGACTCCCGATCTTCACTCGAACTGCTAAGTAACCCAAAACGAGCCACCCCTTGGTTAAGTGCGTAAAGGAAAACATTGGACAGATAAATGCTGAAGGAGATCTTTCGTCTTTTCTGGGTGAGAGCGCATGTTGGCACCGTCGGCAACGAAAGAGCCGACGAACTGGCCAAATCGGCGGCACTCACGGAGTCACCCAGGGACTACGAGGGATCCCCTTGTCCTACGTCAAAAGAAAATCCGCGAAGAATCGGTCAAGAAATGGCAGGATCGATATGAGACCTGGGACACCGGAAAAGTCACCCAGACGTTCCTCCCCGATATAGCAAACGCATATCGGGTGATGAGAACCACGAAACTGACTCCTTCCAGGTACAAGCGTTGACGGGACACGGAGGAATAGCAGATTACCTGTACAGATTTAAGCTAAAGAGCAGTCCGGCATGCGAGTGTGACCCCAACCAACCCGAAACAGTCTGGCATGTGCTAGTCGATTGTCCCCGATTCATGGTCGCAAGACATGAGCTCGAATCTATGATCGACAGAAGACTGGTTGTCTCGGATCTCCACAACATCTTAGTAGATCCAGATAACAGAACACGGCTCCTGTCCTTCATGGAGAGCTCATTCCGCATAGCGGCCATGAGAAACTCCACTAATTCAAATACGCGCCCCCATCACCACCACACCCTGCCCCGCTGTCTGTGGACGCCGCGCGGCATGCGGTTCCCGCCCAACATAACTCCTCGAAGAGCATCTCCGTCAAACAACTACTGGAGAACGCAGACCGAGGAGAAGCAGGGATCCGTATCCGCGGGTGGCTCTCTTCATGGACAGCAACAAAGAAAGATTCGAATAAGCTTTTGCTTCGCTTGGGAGCGGAAACGAGCCCGTTTGTCGCCTGGATTGTCTTGCCTGCTCAATGGGAGTACCGCAAAAGTCACGATGAAGCGGAAAACCTACGACGCCATGCCGGTGTGCGAGGTAGACGGCCACCGATTTCGGTTGGTGCGATCGAAAACAAAACGATTGCACTAATAGAGTACTCGGAAGGTCGGACGCCTTTCACACAGGCAAGTGCGCTGCTCGCACATCTGAGCAGAAATGCAGGTGAAACACCCCGGTGATAAGCGTGGATGCGATGGCAATCGAATATTCAAGAGCGAGAGTGGCAGACCGGCTGGGTTGCATTGAGGCCTCTAAACATCATGAGGTTGTCGTATACGAAGACAGGGGAGAAAATCTGAGCTTCCTCAGAGCCCCTTCGCACGACCAAACAAATGCAACTGATAGCTGGGGACATCCTGTTCCTAGTTCGACCATCCAAACCGGCTCCGAAAGAGTACAGCAGAGGGCAGCCGCGGAAAAAGCCTCAGCCAATCTAACTAGCAGCCGAGGCACCAACACGGCGTTCGTGACTGCTTTCAACGCAGCAGCAAGGAGCGTACTCCGAATCACATCCCATTCATCGCCCCTCGACGTCAAAGACCCCAAAGCAGCTTCACAGCAACAACCAGCCCGAACGAGAGCCGACATGGGACAGGTTGAACCGCCCTGCTATGTCACGGCTTCGGAGCCGCGGAGCCATGCACGCAACGCCTTCATCGAATTCATAGCCACACTGAGCGCGACACGACAAGTCAACCTCAAGACCTGCGAAAACATCATGCAGTCCTATAGGCTAGGAAGTGAAAGCCTTTTAAAGGCGAAACTCGAGGAGGCCGAAGCAGCCATTTACAATAATGTCACTTCCCGGGTCATCAAGGGAACCATGACAGGACAGTATATGGCAGCTTACAGTGCAGAAAATGGCTTCGTGACACTGAACGAGAGAGAGACAGAGCGCGCGGGAGTGCCTGTTTATGCGACACCACCAAACGACCCAATTGTAGTTACTGCCCGATGCACCAAGATTATGCTGGACGATAAGATCCTAGAGATGGCCAAGACCATCGAAGGAACGGAAACGTCAAAGCAGATTGGGAAAATTGGGAGGTACCGAGAATACAGTGGGTCAACGGAGTTCCAGGATGTGGAAAAACAACATGGGTGATTAGACACTTCGACGTGGACAAGGACGCCATCATCACTACAACAACTGAGGCAGCAAAAGATCTAAGAGAAAAGCTATCGCACCGAATCGGAAACCTGGTCAAAACCAGAGTGCGAACCATGGCTTCTGCTCTGGTAAATGGTTTCGGTAGAGAAAGTTTCAGTCGCCTCATGGTGGACGAAGCTCTCATGAACCATTTTGGAGCCATTGTGATGGCTTCAAGGCTGTCTGGTGCTGGTGAAATTGTCCTCATTGGAGACGTCAATCAGTTGCCTTATATCGACAGGGAAAATCTCTTCGAAATGAGGTATCATCGCCCGAACCTGGTAACAAAGATCAGCCAGGAGTTGCTCTGCACACATCGAAACCCAATGGACGTCGCATATGCACTGAGGGAAATATACTCCGGTATGTACTCTTCAGCGTCCCGTATAAAGTCCCTAGAACAGAGAAGATATAAGGAGCGCAAATACCCAACACCCTACCAAATACCCTCTTCTTAGTTCACACTCAAGAGGAGAAGGAGACCCTGACAAACCAGGGTTATGGGTCAGGCACCGGGTCACGCATCCTTACTATCCATGAAGCTCAAGGACTAACATACGAGTCGGTAATCGTAATCAAAACCAAGGCAAACATGAAGCTGCACGAGAGCGTGCCCCATGCGGTAGTGGCAATCTCACGGCACACGGGGACCTTCACATATTACGCTGACGACACCGACGACGCCATCGGTCGGTTCGTGCGGCGAGCGTGGGCTGCATCACCGAAGACCATCCGCGATTTTAACCTACAGATGGCCATCAGGGACAGAAATGCGGCCGTTGTGGAGGCTCTGGGCCGGGAGGAGGCAGCTTAGGCAAATGACAAGGCAAACACTCGATGTCGAGTCGATTACTAGCGGAATCCCAACCGGTAGTGATCGGCTCTACAGACGAGCACTAGAATTAGATTTTAAATGTACCCAACTCCCTCCTATTTTCCTCTTCTTCTCCTTATCCAAGATATGTGTAAAAAACGATAATTGTAATGACAAAGATCACGGACCCCGGAGTCTGTGGAGTGGCTAATTTAAATAATAAAAAAAAAAAAAAAAGCTTCCAATGTTCAACCAATACATGAAGCGCGGAGCTTCCAATGTACAACCAATACATGAAGCGCGGAGCTTCAATATGCAGCAATACATGAAGCGCGGAGCTTCCAATGTTCAACCAATACATGAAGCGCGGAGCTTCCAATGTACAACCAATACATGAAGCGCGGAGCTTCCAATATGCAGCAATACATGAAGCGCGGAGCTTCCAATGTTCAACCAATACATGAAGCGCGGAGCTTCCAATGTACAACCAATACATGAAGCGCGAAGCTTCTAATATGCAGCAATACATGAAGCGCGGAGCTTCCAATGTTCAACCAATACATGAAGCGCGGAGCTTCCAATATATTAAGCAAATGTTTCGGTAAAGGGTGACCGACAAGGAAAAACAACTTTGTTATGGCCAATAATAACTTATATTCCTGTTTATAACAAAATATTTAAATGCACGAAAACCAAATGTAACAGATAACCAATTTTGTTGCATAACCACAGATCCACACGATTTAACCCTGCACCACAGCGGAAGTAGGACTTAAAGCATCATCTAGTTTGTCGGGTAACTCGGGTAAGTTTGGAGGGTATTTACGAAATTTGTCGTGACAAACGTACTCGACATATCCTCCTGGCATCGACTCGTCTTTGTACCTCTCGTTATTGCAAATTTCTATAATTTTACACGGATTAGAGAGCTTCTCGCCTAGCTTTGTGTTTAGGTATTCTAGGGTTCTTTTCTACCAGGACCATATCATCTACTTTAAACGGATGCACCTTTGCCTTGCCTTTATCAAACGGAGCTTTATCAAAGCGTGCTTGCTCGTCCATATTCATATTAATTTATTCATACAACAAGTACACGTCAATATCAATTTTACAATATATGGTGGAAATTACACAATTATAAGTAGGTAGATACTAATAAACAATATAAAAAAAAAAAAAAATCATAACTTATTATCAGACGTCTTATATAGTATTATAATGTCAATCTTTACAGATAATAATAAACAATAATATTCAGAAATTATAATCAGATTAAAAATAATATGTACGTTAGAACTAAATGGATTAAATTTCCTAAAGGTACCTTAGTGTACCTACATTGTTTCCTTTCGAGACATGTATTCCGTTTCAATGTCATATACAGCTTGGCTGATAAGCCAATGTTTGAGTTTACTTTTGAAAATGCGTAGTGTTGGGGACTCAAGTATATCGTCGGGTAGTCGGTTATAAATCATAGTGCCCATGACATGCGTCAACCTAGCGGACTTCTCTAGAGTTCGCGGTACTGCCTTCAACCTAAATTTATACCGTGTAGCTCGTTGTTTCGTTTCGCGCAGTGTTTCGTCCATTCTGACCTTACAAAGCTAGAACAAAGTTCGCTTCTACGTACACGTCTTTGATATAAATAGGTAGTGTTATACGAGAAGATAAGTACTTCGAGGCAGAGCCAATAAATACCTGTAAGCTAGGTTAAAAGTGACGGATACTGTTTATTTCGTCGGCAACGTGTTTACGAAGTAGAGAACAATCATATTAACTGCCTATTAGGGCCTGTAATTTAAACCCGTCTATGTCGGTTTCAATAACCGGAGCCTCAAGACTATGAACACCCATTGACAGACTTTGTTCCGTGGTTATTCTTTATGTCCCTTTGTTTAGTAAAATAGAATTGCTCTGTGTGTCCTACTTTGTTGCAATAGGTACACTGAATATTTTTCTCGGAACTTGGCACCGGACGAGAAGTTTCTACACTAGTAGAGACCCTGTCTTGGACTTTTGAATTACAATTACGTTTATAATGTCCCAATTTGCCACAATTATGGCATACAACGTAGCTACGATCGATAGAATCCACCTTTCGTCTTTTCTGTTCGTACACAAAGTTAGATGAGGGTAATCTTTTTAAACTTTTTACGCCAGGGTAGATACTAAGGTGTCTGTCAAGAGATACGAAGTCCGTAGGGGTATTTTTTAACAAATCTGAACGTACCTGGTTATCGACGATACCTGAGATAACGACCTCTATTTTATTTGCTTCGCTCCAGTTTGGTTCCAGCCTGTCCACCATTGCCAGCTTGTTGGTCGAATATTCCACGTAGGTCGCCGCCTTGTCGCTAGTATACTGCACCATGTCCCGAAAAAGATCGTGGAACCTTTTCGTAGCAGCAAACTGGTGTGTCAGGCGCTCTTTTGCCTCGTTCCAAGTCTTGCAGAGGGGATACGATTTCGAAGCCCACTTGCGAGCGCGCCCGCGCAGGTGTGTAAATGCCGCATTCCGTGTTTCGTAATCGGTCCACGCGTTTTGAGTCCAATGGTGATCTATTTCTTCACACCACTGCGCTGCTGTAAATTCGCCATCATCGGGATCGAAAGAGGGTATATAGACGTCACTCGGCTTCATTTTCTTTGTTGTCTTCAGCGGGGTAGTGTTTCCGGTTTCGTTGGTGCGAAAACTTTCAACCATACCACGAAAGAACGATGTCCAAGTGGCTGATGAAAAATTAGGGAGATTATTGTCCGCCGATTGTGCACTATTTTCATTCTTCTGACGCGTACTTTGTTCAGCGCAGATAAAAGCAGGATCGTTGCGTTTCTGGGTCGAACCAAACATCGAAACGTTGAAATATGCTTCATTGGAATTGTGTTGTTCCGATCCCACCGCTGCTGTCGGAGATAGGGTAGGGTTTTCGTCGCTGTTATCCGCCATGTCGTAAATTGGTGAGAATCAGTGCACACTGTGGTGCCGTCGGCGGTAGAAAGCAGAATGAATCGTCCTTCACTCCTGCGCTGACCGAACTACTGACTCTTGGATAGGTACATTCATGAACAAAGCCTCCAACTTGTTCACTCGTTCACTTCATTCCTCGTAGCAAGCAAGTAATACCAGACTATCGAAACAGATGGCGCTAGTAGTAACAAACAATAAAATACCTCACATATGTATTTATTTATTACAGCTAGTATAGAAATGAAAGTTTGCGTGTCCTTAATAGATTTGTTAATGTTGTTTAAAATCAGGCGAGATGGCGGTCAAGTGTAAACCTATAAAATTAAAAAAAAAATACTTCATTTGCTCATGTGATGATCTTTAACAAAGTTGTTGTGCATAAGCCAAATACCGCTTCTGAGTTGGTACGACTAATGTTCGACAGGTGGCGCAGCAACGCGCGTAGGGTATAGCTTACTCATTAATGTCAACTTTCGTGATTACCACTTGACTTGTTGAAGAGTTCACTGGGAACAATATGTTAAGATTTGCATGGATAACAAAGAATCTTTAGTTGGAAATATCCTGATATCCTTGGAAATATCTGTAATGGGCCAGCGGCGTGAACGTTTAATCTTACAGTATGTTACAGTACAGTAGGTGGCATGCGCGTTCCGAAGTCACGGTGAAGTCCGAAGTTCGGGGTCACACGGGACAGGACTCCTCCAAAATCGAAAACGTTAAACTAAACTTGACCGCCCTAGTGGCTTAGTTGGTAGTAGCTCTGCCTGCGAAGCCGAGGGTCGTGGGTTCGATCCCCACCCAGTGCAAATATTTGTGTGATGAATTCAAATGTTTGCACTGTGTCTGGGTGTTTCTATGTATAATAAGTATGTATGTAAAACTATATAAGTATTATATCAGCTATCTGGCTGCCATCACACAAGCTTTGCTTAGTTTGGGGTCAGATGGTGTTGTGTGTGAATTATCCACCAATATTTAATTATTTAAAAATCTAAAAAAAAATCTAAGATTCGCGGATGGTCTTGTGCTGTTTGCTGAAAACCTAAACAATCTCCAGATTATGATCCGACAGCTTTCAGATGCTTCTTTGAAAGTAGGTCTTAAGATGAATATGGCTAAGATCAAAGTGCTGTCCAGCATCTCTGGAACCTCAAGATCAATAATGATTGGGAGTGAGAGGCTAGAGATAGTTGACTGCTACGTGTATCTTGAAAGTGTATTCTTTGTTTTGGCATAGAGCATCAGAAGAAGGAGATTGCTAGGTGGGTTCAGCTTGGATGGGCAGCTTTCAAAAAATTTGACGATACGCTCAAGTCACGCTTTATTCCACAATGTTTGAAAACTCGACTTTTCAACCAATGTGTTTTGCCCACTCTTACATACGGTGCTGAGACATGGACGCTTACACAGGAGGCTATACACAACATCAGAGTAGCACAGAGAGCGATGGAAAGGTCTATGCTCGGCATCAAACTGCAAGATCGTATCCGAAATACCGAGATCCGATGAAGAACGTACGTTCGGGACGTCGGAACTGCGGTAATGCAGCTAAAGTGGAGTTGGGCAGGACACATTGCTCGACGCGATGATGACCGATGGAGTAAAGGTAAAGTTGTGACCAAGTGGTGGCCAAGGCAAGGTTGGCGGAGCGTCGGACGTCCAGTTGTAAGATGGGTCGACGATATCATCTTTATCGCGAACCTGGACACGATTGGCACAGGACCGAGGAAGATGGCATGAAAAAAGAGAGCATCAGTGGGATAAGAAAGGCTGTGGATGATGATAGTACATAGATTATTTTTAACGCGGGAAAACAACTGGAGCGGGTAAAGTATTTTTTTACTCGATTTATTGTATTTCTAGTGACCCCCCAAAATCTGAGGCTGCGTACTGGTGACCTCAAAAATTCGACACTGGGACCGCGCTTGGTAGATGGTCGCAGCTTCAACTCACCTGCACATAGATACGAGTACATATAGTATTGCTCCAAGTGCAATATAACAAGTCTGTTTTAGCATTTGGGTAAGGTCTTAAATCGAGCCGCCTGAATTTAGGGCGGGGGTTGGGGGTTTAAGGGAACCTCACCGGTCTGAGTTTGACTCCGGGTGGGCTCCCGCCAGAAGCTCCACTGCTGCCACACTCAGCCTTCGTTTCGCCATAGAATAGATAATATAGATAGAACGGACACTCCACACCTCCCGCCAATTTCAAGCTTCCTCACCCCTCAGGCCGTTTCGGATACTCTAGGAGCACTCAACGAAGGGCTGGTATCGAACATCTAATTCCTAACGAAATATCATCATGGTGGATTGTTGTGCTGTTTACGGCTGTCCGTCAACTAAACGG
Organism: Ectropis grisescens; assembly: GCA_017562165.1. Lineage (NCBI taxonomy): Eukaryota > Metazoa > Arthropoda > Insecta > Lepidoptera > Geometridae > Ectropis > Ectropis grisescens. Next base: position 6,087,593 of record CM029791.1, on the reverse strand, counting down.
GACAAGATTAAAAGCTTTATTCAATTTCCTAATGATAAAATAACGTAAGATTAGAAACTTTTCAATAACGTTGCTTTATAATATTACAAGTTTTGCTTAGTTTGGGGTCAGATGGTGTTTTGTGTGAATTGTCTACCAATATTTATTTATTTATAAAAACGAAGTCATTTTTAACTCAAAGTTCGTAACTTACACAGCCAGTAACTTACGTGCCCAAGCACGGATTGATAATGCCTGGAGGAATAATTATAGTGACAGAATAAAGTTTCCTTCATGGGTAAGTGTAAAATAAAATGCGAATGTGTACCTACTAACAGAAATAAATATCTAGGTAGGTACCTGATGTAATCTATCATCGGTTTCGTTTCATTTTACGCGGCAATACAAACACCCACAGATTTCTGAAACAATTAAGAAATCTGTGCAAACACTCTTTTAATTATAATAGTATAATTTGGCTCCATTCTATTTATGTAACTCAACATTATAGCAAGTTTATAGACTACTTTATGTCACCAAGTGAACTCAAGGGGCACAACTATTCAAAAAACAATTCAGTAGCCCTAGCTCTAACGCACACATTCACGCGTGTGTATGAACGACATCTGCGTAGTTGTGTGAAGAGTAGGTAGCTCCACAGCCGCCACAGCGGCGTTTGTATGGAATTTTAGTGGAGTGTCCTGGGTGTGGTTTCGCTATGGAGGTCAACTCGACTCTGTTTCATGTGGCGGAGCAACGTTCAGGACCTCACTTGAGCTTCTTGTTACCGCATTATTTATAAACACTTTAGGGGTAGGGGCAACAAGACTAGGTGAAATCGGGGTGCTCTGTGTCGTTGTTGTCGTTGATGAGAATGCTGTAAGAACTGTATTTCGTTCACAAAACTATTTTAATTTATACATATAATTTATCATATTAATAATTTCTAAAAAAAGGTCATTTTTGCATAGAGATATCTCGCCTCTATAAATACTCTACTATTCCGTAAGCATTACATCTAAGTGATCGTTTTTACTTAAAAGTCACCACACAAGTTGCCAACTAGGGAGATTCAAATATTCTGATTATTTTTAAGAAAAAAAAAAACATATCCATGACGCAACGTTTCACAAGACACGTCCTCCCCACCCCGAATTGCGTTACGTAATACTTGAACGGCCCCCCTTATGTAATATATTAAAGCATTGACTCACTTCAATAGAGAAGTCCTGGAGTCCTAAACAGGTGCTTTACACTGCTATTTTTAACCCCCCGACAAAAAAAAGGGTTGTTATAAGTTTGATGTCGATGTGTGTGTCTGTCTGCTGTATATCTGCCTGTGTGTCTGTGGCACCGTAGAGCGCATAGAGCACACGTCAAACTCGACCCTGTCGATTTTGCGTCGGGGAAGGTCAGGGGTTGAAAAGGCAACAATTAAAACAAATCCATGACTAGAATTCACTGTTTATTTCAAGGTAATGTAACAAGAACGCGTTCTACTTAGTCTGTGAACGCGTTTCAAAGTGAAATAGAAATATTTACGCATAGATATTTGGCCATAGTGTCTTCAAAGTTTTTTTTTAGAAATCAAACAAAACAGAACCTTCGTAGAGCAATTCGCGGGAGTACCATCGTATTGATAATGCAACTCTAGTTAGTAACTGAGAGTTCTGCGTTAATATGTAATCTGTTTTTACTAATGTAAGTAATGAGGCGTTTTCCAGACGCAAAAAGACTTGTCAAAGATAGTTCTAAATATTGTCAAGTGTGGCACCACTGTTGGTTTTTGTGAACTTTTCCTAACAAAATAAAACAGTGCCACCTACGGTGACCATTGGGAAATGTATTTGACAGGTCTTTTTACGTCTTGAAAACGCCCATTGAGTCCAGCCCCGAGCCTCGACCTGGCTGGTCGAGGTTGTAGGAAATAGGCGAGATTGGAGACAATAGGGATAGGAGAGAGGCGTAAACCTAGAAGTGTTAATAATGATGGTAGCAGCAAATTATGTGGTTTCAGCAAGTGATGGTCCAGGGTTGGTCGATGTAGTAGATATGCATGGTGACCGTTCCGGGGTCAGAAGCGTACTCGTAGAGGCAGTCAGGACCGTATGGGACGATCGCCTGAAATCAAGTTTTCATTAAAATAATTTAGTTTTTGTCAAAAATCCTGACCTATTGCCGCGAACATACCATTCCCCAATCCTCGTCATAGGGTTGAGATGCAGGTCATTAATTGGTCAAGAGATCAGATCATTGGTATTTTTATGTGTGAATATTGTACAAGGCTGTCATTATTAGTTTAACGGTGTAGGAAAACATCGTGAGGAAATTGACGATTTACATGATAAGTATTTTTGGAGGGTATGTAGTCTTTGTCAGTTCCTGGTCAGCACGGTAAGCCTTGGCTTATACTCTTTGTGACAGAAGGCTCCGAACCTCAGCATTGGGAACATACTCGTATGAAGGTCGGTCTATGTTATATTGAAAAGATCATGTAGGGTATTTATAGCATAGGTGAGTAGAGCATGTGCCTAATGGTACGCAAAACGCTTTTCCATGGGATCATGAAGAGTCCAAATCATTGCCTAGCACTGCACTGGGCTGGAAACCCAGAGATGTAGAGTGTTTTATTTCTAAGCCCTGTAACTTCTCAGGTAATCATCATCATCATCAGCCGCAAGACATAGACGTCCACTGCTGAACATAGGCCTCCCCCCTAGATTTCCACAACGAACGGTTCTGCGCAACCTGCAACCAGCGGTTTCCAGCGACTTTTATGAGGTCATCCGTCCATCTAGTGGGAGGCCGTCCAACACTGCGTCTTCCGGTTCGTGGTCGCCACTCGAGAACCTTTCTTTCTCAGGTAATATTGCCCTTCAAACCTGAAAACAGCGCTGTTTGCTCAGTACCGTTTTGCGATCGAATGGCTGCCAAAGGTCTACTTGGTTTGTTGGTACCTACTTCCTGCGCGGATTCTTAGACCTACAAAGTACCTACACTTTGAGGTCTGTTAAAGATTATTATATACCTGTACAACAGCGGCCGCTGGGCGTTCGAACCAGTCTCTCTGATCGCTGTTCAGCTCCAGTTTCCCGAAGGTGAGGAAGCCGGAGGCGATGAGCTCGCCGTTCATTACCATCGGGAACCACGGGTACATCTGGTCGGCCTTGCACTCCGTCGACGTGGTCATGTTGTAGTAGTAGTGGAGACCTGGAGATAACAGTCAAGATTTCATGATGAGAAACATTTTCAGGCTTGCATAGGATACATCTTTGGAAACCGTTCAAAGAATAAAAATATCCGGAAAAGGGTAAGCAAATCGAACGGTGTGACCATCTAACTAACTTTGTAATAGGTATATCCTTAATTATCTCGTCAAGGGCTGATCTAGGATTTATGTCTGCGAGGGGCAGAAGTGGCGGGCGGGCAAGATAATAAACAATACCTGTTAGTAGTGTGTCTGAAAGGGTCAAATTGGATATTTCACCCATAATTAACTATAAGGTAGGTACTACTACTATAACTGAAGGACTACGCAAATATCACTATACCGTCACACTGTTTACTATGTTAAGGTTGTTAAAATTGCTTACCCATCCAAGATATGCAGGCGTGTTCAGTGAAAACAAGAATTTTTCATTTCGGTGGCAAAGACGGAAGTTTCTGTAATAACTAAAAGACTTCCTGTGGGCTGCCCAAAAAGTCCTATCACTCCACTGCTACATTGTGTGGCGCGGTTGTGGTATTGAAAGGGTTTGCTCACCCATCCAAGAGATGCAAGCTTGTTCAGTGAAGACTCCTTCGCTGGCGATGACGGAAGCATCTGTGGAGACCTTCTCCAGTTTCCTATCGATGCCGGTGAGCCAGACCGCGCCGGCTTGGAGCGTGCGAGTGGAGTCTCGTGATGACACCCGCTCCTTAGGGTTGATGGCGAGGAACTCTGAAAATACATGACGTTAATTTATTACGAGACATTTATCTAAATACCAGCAGCGCCCTGTAACATGAACCAGTTCCCGTTATTTCTCGGCGATAAAGTCTATGTCTGTATGCCTGTTTTCCAAATATATTTATATATAATAACTTGGTCCGTTCAGCCGTGATTGAGTCCAATCAGTCAAACTTCCACATTTTCGCTTTTCCAATATTCTGAACTCTGAAGCCAAATCCCTCTGAAACTCTGAAGCTTCGACTTATATAGGTAACAACAAACTTCTAGAAAACATTAACATCATCTAACTCATGAACAATAAATCAAAATACGAGCTTAGTGCCACACGAACAGCGGTCACTTGCGTGCACTCTCCTTGAAAAAAGCCGTCGGTTGCGCTAAAAATTAAGTGAACTGGTCCGTTCAAAACAGTTACCCGTGATTTTTTTCTTTGCTGAAACGAGTATCAACGACATGTACGGTGTAGCGAAGAATACAGTTAAATTGTAATGAAATAAAGACAGATTGGTCTAGTCGGGAGTACGGCAACTGCCGATCCAGTGCCCCTAGTTTGCATCCCACGCGCACCCACAGTCTTTTCGTAATCATGCGCGTAATGCCGCTTACTTGAATACGATGTAGGAAAACATCATAATGAAACCGACATATTCGAATCTTTCGAGTTCATAACAGACACCACGCGGGACAGGGAACGACGGCGAAGATGGTGTGACGACGTCATGGAAGTCGCGGGTGTGACTTAAAATATTACGTTGTTCCGGTTTGAAGGACAATGTTTCCAGAGAAGTTTCTGGGCCAAGCTAGGCTAGTCTTAGCCCGTCTGTATACCACACCTTATTTCTCCGGGTGAAGAGCGCAGCACGGCGCTAGGTAATTGACTTTTCATATTCCATTAGCTGCGTGTCTGTGTTGTTATGGGCAGGCGTGTTGCTTACCATCAAGTACATGTTCTGCTCGTCTTGTCTATACCTACAAATAAAATAGGTTGTTACCTTCATCGACGAAGTACTGTTGCAGCGTCCAGAACAGCTTGCACTGGCCGTTCACCGCAGTGTTCCAAGAGGTGAATCCTCGTTTCCTCCAGTCGAACAGGTTCTCAGAAAACTCCGACTTCGATATCTAAACAAATACACATACATGCAATTAATGTTCTGTATAGGTAGGTATATTTAAACAAACAATACTTGTTCTACAACGTTTGTCAAAACTCCATTTTACATATTACAACAACAACATCGTTAGCGTGTTTCTAGTATACAACTAGCGCCATCTATGTCATCTATAAAGTATTAAACAAAGTGTGAAGAAATGGTGTAGTGAGAATATATTTACCTATACATCGTAGTTTTGAATTGAGAATACTTACAGCGACTTGCAATCCAGCGATGTATTCCGTGTCATCGTAGAGGGCGCACAGGACCTTGTCAGCGGGGCAGTACATGACGAGCTGAGGCAGGGGCCCCTTCGGGCGGCGTGCGCGCGTCCAGCCTATGTTGCGGGCATCCGATATCGACTTCGAATGTCGTAGAAGTAGGTTTCACCCGCGCTCGGGTCCAGACCCAAGTCGAATCTGACTGAAAATGATTATTCATCAATCCTGCTGCTTATAAGTAAATTTTATACAGAGTTATTGGTAAATAATCAGTCAGTAATCTGGATCCGTTAAAGAGCGTGTTGTGTATCCATATTTAAACAAACAGTACTTGCTCTACAACTTTTGTCAAAACTCAATACAGATCCCAAAAAAAAAGTTTTGGTGTTTGTTGTCCTCTCTAACACAGTTTAGCGTCTATTCGGGTCGGTACTTCTTTTATCGAATATTAACGAGTACACGCGCTCTTATTACGAAGAGTTCAATGATTTTAGACCGGGCTAATACGTTTTTTACTTGAAATGGAAAACATATTAGATTATTAAAAAAATATAGAACAAAAGTGAAATATTTAATGTACTTTTTTTTATTTAAGCCATTTAATCTGAATTTATGAACTTAGTTTAACATGTTTTTTAGTGTTGTTTATTGTAATATATCGCGTAATTCAGAGTGCCTCTTGGCATAGGCCTCCTCTAAACTTTTCCACTGTAATCTGTCGCATGCTACCCTTCTCCAGAGATGTCCCGCTGTGAGTTTCAGATCGTCTTCCCATCTCGTTTGTTGTCGCCCTCACTGCGATTTCCATCTCTGGGATACCAGTTGGTAATTTGTTGGCTCCATTTCTCTTGGGGATCTCGGATCATGTGTCCTGTCCATCTCCATTTCTGACAGTCTATTTGGGTAATTATGTCAGTTACTTTAGTTTTTTCTCTAATAACAGCACTTCTTATTCTGTCTTGTCTCTTTACTCCTGTCATGCTTCTTTCCATGGCTCTCTGACAACGTGCTAATTTTTCTCTATGATGTTTGGTGACTGACCAGGTTTCACATCCATAGGTAATAACCGGAAGGATACATGTGTTGAATACTTTTGTTTTCATTTGTATTCCCAGTTCTTTGATTTCATAACTTCTTTCAAAGACCAGTACTTTTTCCAGCCATTTGCTTTTCTTCTATCAATCTCTTTGCTGGTTTGGTCTTTGTGAGATATTTTACTTAATGTACTTAACATGCCCTTAAAAATATGAAGGTGATTTACCAGTAACCCTGTATAATACAAGCAACACCTAGCGGTTATACCCGCGTAGTTCCTGTTCCCGTTATTTTCCCGTGATCAATAGTATAATATTTGTGTTATTACAAACTTTTATAACTGTGTTCAGATATTCCGATGTGATTGAGTAACAAATATCCGAACTTATAAGTACCTCTATATTTTAGTATGAAAACTAACATGGTTATTACACATTTTACATAAATGCACGGGTAACTCACGTTTAATGTAGTCAGTCCAGTCCGACTCAAGTTTCAATCAACGTCGTGTGTCGACGTGTCAAAAGGCTCTTAAGCAACGACTCTTTTGAACGAACTCAATTTTTTCTATCGCACATAAGTATAGCTGGAAAAATCGATGTCGTTTCAATGTCGATGTTGCGTTGACTCGAACGTAAGAGGTACTAACTACTTCTACTTTCGTAATAAGAACATATAAACAGTGAAATAAGTTGCCTGAGTGGGTATTCTCTGATGGATATGATCTGGTTTAGAGGGCATCGGTTTGTTATGGGCTAGTACGCTCCATCGTAGACCGCATTGTCGCAACATCAGACGAGATGGCGGTCTAGTGCGAACTTATTGTCGAAAGAAAAGGTGGTGTTGGTTCCATAGCTGTAAAAAATAAAAAATAAAAGTGGTAAATTGCGAGTTAGACTCGCCCATGAAGACTTCAGTAGCAGCAAGTAACATAATATAAAAGTTCTTGTAGTTCGTTGTTACTTTGATCAGAGTTTTAACAATAGTCAACAATAACAAAACTACTTACTAGATCTCATTCTAACCAATTTTTGTTGATAGTTTACATGGTACACTCCGCGAGGCATAAGCTGAGCTTTGCATTTGTGTGAGTGTACATGGATAGTGTAGGTGTGACAACCGGCCTTAGGCGCGGCGCCATTCTGTCTCGCCGCGCTCCTGCCTGATTGGTGATCACTCACACTAATGCAAAGCTCAGCCTATACCTCGCGGACAAAATTTCAAGCTCCTGCCTGATTGGTGATCACTCACACTAATGCAAAGCTCAGCTTATACCTCGCGGAGTGTAATGTACATCATAATGAAAAAAAATATGTTAGGAACCTCAAAATCATTTTTAACCCCCGACCAAAAAAAGGGGTGTTATAAGTTTGACGTCGATGTCTGTCTGTCTGTCTGTGTGTGTGTCTGTCTGTGGCACCGTAGAGCTTAAACGGATGGGCCGATTTCAATGCGGTTTTTTTATTTGAAAGTTAATATCCGTGCGGATGTTCTTAGCTATATTTGGTTAATATCGGTTCAAGATGGCCGCCACCACAAAATGGCGGACAAAATATTTCTTCACAACCTACCTCAATATGGGTATCAAATGAAAGGGCTTGACTAGTAGAATACTATACATTATAAAAAAATTCTAATCCAAGATGACCGCCACCACAAAATGGCGAATTACATTATTTTTTTCACTACTACCTCAATATGGGTATCAAACGAAAGGACTTGACTAGTAGAATACATTGCACTATGACAAATTTCAAATCCAAGATGGCCGCTTCCACAAAATGGCGAAATACATTTCTTTTTTCACAACTCCCTTAATATGGGTATCAAATGAAAGGGCTTGACTAGTATAATGTTGTACAGATAACAAATCTGAGGTAGTCGGGGGTTAGTCAACATTTTTAATTTTGTCCTTTTATTGACGACCTATCCATAGATAGCCCACACGTATCGTTTTGTTGGATTTTTTTTGAGTTTCAGTTCTAAGTATGGGACACCTCCAAAATTTCTTGTTTTTTTTCTATTTTTAACCCCCGACCAAAAAAAGGGGTGTTATAAGTTTGACGTCGATGTCTATCTATCTGTCTGTCTGTCTGTCTGTGTGTCTGTCTGTGTGTCTGTCTGTGGCTATCCATTTGAGCTCTACGAGCTCAAATGGATAGGCCGATTTCAATGCGGTTTTTTTATTTGAAGGTTAATATCCGTGCGGATGTTCTTAGCTATGTTTGGTTAATATCGATTCAAAATGGCTGTCGCCACAAAATATCGGACAAAATATTTCTTCACAACCTACCTCAATATGGGTATCAAATGAAAGGGCTTGACTAGTAAAATACTATAAACTACAACAAATTTCAAATCCAAGATGGCCGCCACCAAAAAATGGCGAATTATATTATTTTTTTCATTACTACCACAATATGGGTATCAAACGAAACGGCTTGACTAGTAGAATACTTTGCATTACTTATTACAAATTTCAAATCCAAGATGGCCGCTCTCACAAAATGGCGAAATACATTTATTTTTCAAAACTCCCTTAATATGGGTATCAAACGAAAGGGCTTGATTAGTAGAATGTTGTACAGATAACAAATCCAAGGTAGTCGGGGGTTAGTCAACATTTTTAATTTTGTTCTTGTTTGGATGAAAATCTTAATGCGGTTCACAGAATACATCTCTACTTACCAAGTAGAGATGTATTCTTCGGTCTCCACTTACCAAGTCCTTATAGTTTCGGTGAAAAGTGGTTGTGGCATAAAGACGGACAGACAGAGAGACAGACATGACGAATCTATAAGGGTCCCGTATTTTGTCATTTGGCTACGGAACCCTAAAAATGACCACAATGAGAATAATGGTTTTTCAGCCAACCATATACATGTTGTTAAATGTGTGTTTATAAAGTGTCAGTTGGCGCCTTCAGCGCCTTAATAGTACAAGTGTACCTACTTAGCTACAAGAATAAAAATTATCACCTCAATACATTAATTACAATTTCAATAACAAATTTACGAGTAGTAGGTGTAAGGGGACCTCAACATCTAAAGTGTCCCCAAAACTGTCAACCTCACCTGCCCGTGGTGCACCCTGCCGACCAACAAACGAGGCTCTGACGACCGACCGATGGCGGGATAACCATCCAAATAGCCGTGCTGTAAATATAGCTGTGACGGGCAGCAGCGTCACATGCATAAGATGGCACGGCACTGCGGTCGCCAACCCGCATGCCCAGCGTGGCGACTATGGGCAATACCCCCTTTATGATAGGTCCCAAAAAGAAAAGGCCCCTAGTTCCCGGCCGCCCTGCTATTCCTGGCCACGGCGGCGGTCATGGTAACGGCAGGGCAGGGGTGCGAAGAATCCCGGGCTACGGTAGGCCGCCAAACCCAATTGACCCTGGCTGTGCATAACGGACGGACGATTCGAGATGACGATAGGCTCGCTCAGCTGGAAGAAGAACTGACCCACATAAGGTGGCACATTCTCGGGTTATGCGAAGTCCGAAGACAGGGAGAGGACACCGTAACCTTGGAATCGGGCCATCTAATGTATTACCGTGAAGGTCACCAGCTGTCGCAAGGTGGTATCGGGTTTCTGGTCCACAAAACTCTCCATAACAACGTTTTAGAAATCGCAAGTGTGTCTCCGAGGGTCGCATACCTGGTGCTGAAGTTGACCGAGAGGTATACCCTCAAAGTGGTCATGGCGTACGCACCCTGGGAGGCATACCCTGATTCAGAGGTGGAAGCTTTGTATGAGGATATAGCGAAGGCTTTACATAACACTTCCAAAGCCCACTTCAACGTTGTTATGGGGATTTTAACGCCAAAGTGGGAGTACGGACTTGCAGTGAATCGGTAGTAGGACCATATGGTTTGGGAAGACGAAATGACAGGGGCCAAATGCTGATCGACTTCGTCGAAAAGGAAAGGCTGTTTCTGATGAATTCGTTCTACCAGAAACAGCCTCAGAGGAGGTGGACATGGCGAAGCCCCGACGGACGGACGAAAATGAGATTGACTTCATTATTGCGGATAAACGGCGTATATTCAGGGATGTCTCAGTGATCTCTAGGTTTGCTACCGGAAGTGATCACAGGCTTGTTAGAGGCAACCTGAATATTGATTACAAGCTTGAACGCGCCCGTTTGATGAAGTCAACACTCCGTCCGAACCTTCTCCAAACCATAGTTGGGTCTGAAACATTTCAGCTAGAACTGAATAACCGGTTTGCTGCCTTGAAACCACAGACAGCGTTGACCAGAAGCTCGACAGAGTGGTGGATGTCCCACGAGATGAGGGCACAAAATTCTGCAAAATGCGGCGCAAAGGCAGAAAGTCAAAGCTTTCGACGGAAACTCTGCAACTCATGGAGGAACGACGAAATCCCACGTTAACTTCGTCAGAACAAGGGGCTCTAAATAAGAAAATTACCAAACTTGTACGACGTGACCTCCGATTAGCTAACACGCTCTTGATTGAAAAATCAATTGAGCAAAATCGGGGTCAAAAGTGTTCGTCAAGACACTAGGTAGAAGCCACCTAACGAAGTTAACCACCTCGGCGGGGACAGTCGTTACATCCAAAGCGGGTATTCTTTCGGAAGTGGAAGACTTTTACGGCCAGCTGTACGCATCACATGTTCCTCATCTCCCACAAAACGAGGACAAAAGAGCCACTCTGACACGCCACTACACAGAAGACCTGCCTGAGATAAGTCAAGACGAAATTGTGATGGCTCTTGGGCAACTTAAAATGGAAAAGCCGCGGGTGAGGACGGGATTACAACAGAGCTCTTAAAGGCTGGTGGAGCCCCACTTCTTAAAGAGCTCCAAGAACTGTTTAATGCCGTCCTCACACGGGAGGACTCCACAGGCGTGGCACAGAAGTGTAGTCATCCTTTTCTTTAAAAAGGAGATAAGACCCTTTTAAAGAACTATAGGCCAATATCGCTTCTGAGCCACGTCTATAAGTTGTTCTCAAGAGTTATCACAAATCGTCTCGCCCGAAGACTCGACGAGTTCCAACCTCCTGAACAGGCTGGGTTTCGAAGTGGGTACAGCACCATAGACCACATTCACACGGTACGGCAGATTGTACAGAAGACAAAAGAGTACAATCGGCCTCTTTGCTTAGCGTTTGTGGACTATGAAAAGGCGTTTGACCTCGGTCGAAACCTGGGCTGTTCTGGAGTCCTTACAGCGATGCCAAGTCGATTGGCGATACATCGAGGTGATGAGATGTTTGTACGACGCCGCTACGATGACGGTCCAAATTCAAGACCAGCAGTCGAAGCATATTCCTCTGCAGCGAGGCGTGAGACAAGGGGACGTAATTTCCCGAAATTGTTCTCAAACGCACTAGAGGATATGTTTAAGACTCTGGATTGGGTTGGACATGGCCTAAACATCAATGGCGAGTACATCTCTCACCTACGATTTGCGGACGACATCGTCATAATGGCAGAGTCGCTGGAGGACTTGCAGTGTATGTTGGACAGCCTGGCTGACGCTTTTCAACGCATCGGCCTCCGGATGAATTTGGATAAAACCAAAGTCATGTGCAACGAGTTCGTTGCTCCGGGACCGATTGCCGTTAGTGGAAGCACTCTTGAAATTGTACAGAAATACGTTTACCTAGGGCAGACGCTCGAACTAGGTAGAGGTAATTTTGAGAGTGAGGCTATGAGAAGAATACAGTTGGGCTGGGCAGCATTTGGAAAACTTCGTCGGGTCTTCTCGTCACCCATCCCACAAAGTCTCAAGACAAAAATGAGTGCGTCTTACCCGTTATGACCTACGGTGCTGAAACGTGGACACTGACAGTGAAAATGGTCCGTAAGCTCAAAGTCGCTCAGCGAGCTATGGAAAGAGCTATGCTTGGGGTTTCTCTGAGGGATTGCATCCGGAACGAAGTAATTCGTCAGAGAACTAGAGTCACCGACATAGCTCAGCGTATTAGCAAACTGAAGTGGCAGTGGGCCGGTCACATCTGTCGCAGACCCGATAGCCGCTGGGGCAGACGGGTTCTGGAGTGGAGACCGCGAATCGGCAAACGTAGTGTAGGACGTCCTGAGACTAGATGGAGTGACGATATTCGAAAGGCAGCTGGTGGCGGTTGGAGAAGTAAGACCGAGGACCGGGCTGAGTGGCGTATCATAGGGGAGGCCTATGTCCAGCAGTGGACGAATACAGGCTGATGATGATGATGATGATGATGATGATGAGTAGTAGGTATCTACGTTGACGATAATTAGACACGACTCCGTAGGTATTTGTATCTACAGATTAAAGGATTAACAAAAAAAGATTCGTGAAAATGATCATACGAGGTTTAGTGGTAGCTAGCGGTATCTTATCATATACATGTTCCTTAGCCACTGTCTTATCGCGGTGGTCCTAATCTGACTCATTAATTCAGCACGTGTTTTTTTTAATATAGGTACAATATCTTTTATATCCCACGAGTGATTTCTAGGTAGTTAATTTAAGCAGCTTCAGAACTCAAGTAAGGCTGTACCGTAGGTCAAGTTACAGCTACTCTAGTAAGTTATGGCTGGTCTACTTAGGAGAAGGGTCACTACCGATCCGGAGCCATTGTTTCTAATCCCGCACGCTACACTGCCTCTTCGAAGTGATGTAAGTAATGCCGTTAACTTAAAATTGGGGAAGGAAAACATCGTGAGGAAACCTACATGTGCAAACCTAAAATCTTTCGAGATCATCCGTCATCCAGGCCGGTGTGTTGCTTTATGGTCTTGCATCTCTCCTTGCAAGGAAAGGCCCCGAGTCCCAGCTGTGGGAACATTTAGAGACCTATGTGTTGTAGGTCATGGGCTATATTTCCACCCAGATCATAATTTTGTGTGATGAATATAGAAGTTAGCCGCATCATAAGTATATATTATTTTACAATTTGTAGGCACTAGCTGTGCCTCGCTTATCCACCATCAATACTTTCCTCTCCGATTAGGTTTTCAGTTGCTAAAATGTATATTTAAATTTTGGCTTTATTATTTACTGAAGATTATATTGCTAGATATTAACAATCTAATGGTTATTTAAGCAATGCACGACTGTTTTGGAGAACTAGTGCTACGTATAGAGTAGAATGTCGAACTCTGCAATACGATATTTAAAAGAAACTTGCTTGTGTTTGATTCTAGATACCATTAAATTATGCCTGTGGTATGTGCTACACTCACTGTTGGTAAGATGTGAACAGCCAGAAACAAAATGGCAATGAGATTCTCCGGGATGGCGGCATGACCAACAAAACTTTACCACTCTTCATTTTGATACTGATGCGTCCTGGTAGTCATAGGAACTGCCTATAGAAGTGAACACGTATAACTCAGAATTTGATAACTTTCGAAACTACGCGGGTGAAACCGGAGGGCGTGGCCTGGCCATCATGGCATGGCCATCTAGAAGTAAGCCAGCATTTCCCATTGGCCGACGTATTTCTAGATGGCCAATAGTCATGGTCCCGAGTTTGCCTGAAGATTTCTTATCATACCCGAGTGTGACGCTGGAATCCAATTCACAGCCCACGAAAAATCTGTCTAGGCGCGCCAAAAGAAGTTTAACTTTTAATTTCACAAATTGTCCTAATTCGAAAATGTATTTTGAATAGTTACCTACTACTAATAATGTGCTACTAATTCAATAAATAGTTTGGATAAATAAACGTGCGAAATCCCGTGAGAAATTTATGACAGCCTATGGTAATTTTATTGAATGGAGAAATGCAAGACACGCTGAGGATTTTCATAATTGTGAAAGTGTCTCAAATGTAAATATATTTTTTAATTATTAGATACTATTTAATTTCAATTTAGTTGTTTTTCCGTTTTATTGAATCATTATCTATCTTCTATATCTATACTTATAATAAAACTGTAACGGGTCAAATTCTGTACATTGAAGATATTTTGAAAATTTTTTTTTTGGAGCACTCCATAGTCGATGCTGATGGCGAAACTGCATTTTTTTTCTTTCATGTCTGTCTGTCTGTCTGTCTATCACGCGCGGCGCGTTCGGTACATACTAACTTCTAAGTATTCTGTGTATCACAGACGATCCACAGAATATCTAGATTCTAGAACGTGCCCACGTGATCGCGTCGCGTCGTCTTGAATGACAAAATAATTGTCAAATATATATTTTTGTGTGAAAAAAGGAAGAGGATGAGACATCCTCCTCTTCAAGGAGGATGTTCTCAATCGGGTTGCATGTTTTTTTTTTTGGTTTTATTTTACACGATAACTCCGCTAATTGTGAGTTGATTTTGATAATTCCTTTTTTGTTTGGTAGAAAATACTTCAGAGGTGATCTTATATATCGAAAACAGGGAGGTAGTTTTTCAAATATCAACAAAAAACTAAAATAAGCTTAGATTTATCTTTCTTAGCTTAGATTTCTTTTGAGAAAACATATCAGCATAATAAGTAGCAGCATAAACAACCCATTAAATGTTCCCACTGCTGGGCGTCGGGGCCTTCTCTCGCAAGGAGAGAGACAAGGCGCTGGCCCAAAGTCGGTTGGTGGATGACATATGACTTAGAACTGAGATTCTAGGTACATTTCGATTTCCTCACGATATTTTCCTTCACCGTTTTAATTACCGGCATTACGAACATGACTCTGAAAAGATAGTGGTGCGCGTGGTTTTGAACCCTGGGTCTCCGGATCGACAGTCGGCGTTCTCCCGACTAGGTCAGCTGTAGCTTACTAGACCAGCCGTAACTTAACGTATTATTTCAATCCAAATACTGTTTAAAATTTAAAGGTAGTGTTCAACAAGCTTCGGTGACCGAAGCAGACCGTTGTTAGGGTTCCGTACCCAAAGGGTAAAAACGGGACCCTATTACTGAGACTTCGCTGTCTGTCCATCCATCCGTCTGTCACCAGACTGTATCTCAAGAACGGTGATAGCAAGACAGTTGAAATTTTCACAGACGATCTATTTCTATTGCCGCTTTAACAAAAATACTAAAACTAAAATAAATATTTAGAGGAGCTTATTTCCATACAACAAACTTGATTTTTTACCGTTTCTTGCTCGATACTAATAACGTACCTGTCACAGGTTGTCGCTTTCACTATTCACATAATAGTTATTTAGTTTTATGTTCTCTTTAAATGTAATTAAACTTAACTTAAAGTAAACTTAAGGGGGCTCCCATACAATAAAATCCTCTTATTTGCTAATGGTTCAGAACCCTTCGCGCGCGAGTCCCACTGGCATTTGACCGGTTTTATTTTTTCAGAAATTTTGTAATATCCTATCCCTTCCTATATAAATATGTCAATATTTAAATTTTTGCTGCTCAATTACGTTGGAATGGCTGAATGAATGTATCGAGTTAAAATTTGAAACATATTCTTGGCTTAGCTTAAGTAACACATAGGGACATATAGATAAGTAACTATACATAGACAATGTTTAGCCTATGTGTTCTTCCAGACTATGTTTTAATTGTATTTCGAATTTCAACCCGATCACTTGATACGTTCCGCTATGATTAAGTAACAAACATCCAAACATTGGCATTCATAATATTTACAGGACAACGTTGGAACGGCTGAACATATTTGGAAGGAATTCGAAACACACGTAGTTTGTACTCAGAAATAGCAAATCGGTTACTTATAGGTTACTGTGACGTCGGAAAGTCTAAGCAAATTTGGTAGAAAATTGAAACAGATAACTTATAGTCTGAAATACCACATATATGTACTACCTATCAACCTGAAAAGAAGCATGGGCCCTAAGGAAACAAATATTAACTATCACGTCAAAACGGCACAACGAATTGGGTTGACATACACGAAACACAGATAGTTTAGAGTCCAAAATTTCACATGGGCTAATAAGTCTATATTTTCGTTTAACTCCATATTAATCTAAGTATATATTTTCGTAAGGAACTTGATGTGATGGTAAGGTAAAAGCCAAAATGAAAATATGTGCACCTGTTTTGGCGTAGATACAATGTAATACAGGTGATTTGCTTTCACAATCAAAATAACAAGCAACATTACATTCTCATTAGATGGCGCTAATGCCAGTTTAAATCTAAAAGCACTAAAGGCCATTTAAATCAATGTTTTGCTATTGTGGTATGTATTTTTTCTTTCATCACTAGGTGGCGTTACTGGTATTCTAAATTGTACTAATAAGTTTTTGCTGCTAAAAGGATTTTGATGCAGAATTTGGATTCTTTCGTTCTTGGTTTTTTCTTCTGTGATACAATTAAATTCATACATTTCACTAAGACTTGGCTTAGATTTACGGGTTCAACTTGCTTGAGTACCTATCATTAAAACTCAAAATTTTAATCATTTTGATTCCACACAGGCTTCGTTCAAAATTTTACGCGGGCGATGTCGCGGGTAGCAACTAGAAAACAGCTTGCGGGTAAAAGAGATAAGTAGGTAATCAGATCATGCACATCAGCTTCAGACTTTTCATAATGTATCCTATAAAAATCCTACAAACTTAACACTTGCGGCCATGTTCCATACTACGAAACCTTAATAAGTAAGTATGTTTGATTTTGTTTAAAAAAAGAAAAATAAAGATGATAAAATTAAATAAATTTTTGTATGGAAAAACAAATTCACTTGGTTTTTCAATGATTACATTATGCAAATATTTTGACGTACGATACTTCCAACTAATGTACCTATAAGACAGTAACATCTGCTTACGCGAACGAAGTAGCGGGTTCAGCTAGTCTATACTTATAATAAAACTGTAACGGGTCGAATTCTGTACATTGAAGATATTTTGAAAAAAATTTTTTTGGAGCACTCCATAGTCGATACTGATGGCGAATCTGCATTTTTTTTCTTTCATGTCTGTCTGTCTGTCTGTCTGTCTGTCTGTCTGTCTGTCTTTCTGTATAGGGATCACGCATCACGCCGAAACTACTGATTCAATTCAGCTGAAACTTAGCATGATTTGAGTTTAAACTAAGGAGATTGCTGTAGGCTACTTTTGATCTCCAAATTCTGGTCGGTTTTCTTGCGGAAGGGGGTGAAAGTCAGAATGTGTATTTGGTTGTAACTCATGTTTGCGTTGTTTAATTTCATTAATTCTTTTTTTGTTAGAAAGAACACATTTTTTGTATTGTCCCATCAAAATTTGAACATTATCGGTTTGGTGGTTCGGAAATTACACAAACATTAAATAATAACGACACGCGCGGTGCGTTCGGTACATACTAACTTCTAAATATTCTGTGTATCACAGACGATCCACAGAATATCTAGATTCTAGATTCAAGAAGTGCCCACGTGATCGCGTCGCGTCGTCTTGAATGACAAAATAATTGTCAAAATTATATTTTCTGTGGAAAAGGAGGAGGAAAAATGAGAACATCCTCCTTCAAACAAGGAGGATGTTCTCAATCGGGTTGCATGTTTTTTTATTTGGTTTCATTTTACACGATAACTCCGTTAATTGTGAGTTGATTTTGATAATTCCTGTTTTGTTTGGTAGAAAATACTTCAGAGGTGATCTTATATACCGAAAAAAGGGAGGTGGTTTTTAAAATATTAACAAAGCTTCGTAAAAAATTTTAGTCGAACGACAGAATTAAATTACCTGTCATTGAAGTAAATTTTTGTTCTTTTGGAGAAAACATCGTATCATAAGTAGCAGCATAAACAACCCATTAAATGTTCCCACTGTTATGCGTCGGGGCTTCTCTCGCAATGAGAAAGACAAGGCTATATCCACCACGCTGGCCCAGTGTCGGTTGGTGGATGACTTATGACTTAGAACTTAGATTCTAGGTACATTTCGGTTTCCTCACAATATTTTTTCCTTCACCGTTTAATTACCGGCATTACGACTCTGAAAAGAAAAGTGGTGCGCGTGGTTTTGAACCCTGGGTCTCCGGATCAACAGTCGGCGTTCTCCCGACTAGGTCAGCTGTAGCTTACTAGACCAGCCGTAACTTAACGTATTATTTCAATCCAAATACTGTTTAAAATTTATAGGTAGTGTTCAACAAGCGTCGGTGATCGAAGCAGACCGTTGTTAGGGTTCCGTACCCAAAGGGTCAAAAACGGGACCCTATTACTGAGACTTCGCTGTCCGTCAATCCCTCCGTCTGTCACCAGACTGTATCTCAAGAACGGCGATAGCTAGACAGTTGAAATTTTCACAGACGATGGATTTCTATAGCCGCTTTAACAAAAAATACTAAAACTAAAATAAATATTTAAAAGGGGCTTATTTCCATACAACAAACTTGATTTTTTTACCGTTTCTTGATACTAATAACGTACCTGTCACAGGTTGACGCTTTCGCTGTTCACATAATATTAAGTTTTATAGTCTCTTTAAATGTAATTAATTAAAATAAAATAAATTTTTAAGGGGGCTCCCATACAATAAAATCCTTTTATTTGCTAATGGTTCAGAACCCTTCGCGCGCGAGTCTCACTGGCATTTAAACGGTTTTATTTTATCAAAAATTTTGTAATATCCTATCCTTTCCTAATATTATATAAATATGTCAATATTTAAATTTTTGCTGCTCAATTACGTTGCAAATGGCTGAGTGTATCGAGTTAAAATTTGAAACATATTCTTGGCTTAGCTTTAGTAACACATAGGGACATATAGATAAGTAACTATACATAGGCAATGTTTAGCCTATGTGTTCTTCCAGATTATAATCTAATTGTATTTCAAATTTCAGCCCGATCACTTGATACGTTTCGCCATGATTAAGTAACAAACACCCAAACATTGACATTCATAATATTTTCAGGACAACGTGGGAACGGCTGAATACATTTGGAAGGAATTCGAAACACACGTACCTACTTAGTTTGTACTCAAAAATAGCAAATCGGTTCCTTATAGGTTACTGTGACGTCGGAAAGACTAAGCAAATTTGGTAGAAAATGGAAACAGATAACTTATTGTCTGAAATACCACATATATGTACTACCTATCAACCTGAAAAGAAGCATGGGCTCTAAGGAAACAAATATTAACTATCACGTCAAAAGTGCACAACGAACTGGGTTGGCATACGAAACACAGATAGTTTAGTCTAAAATTTCACATGGGGTCTAAATCTATACTTTCGTTTAATTCCATATTAATCTACAATAAGTATATATTTTCGCAAGGAATTTGATGTGATGGTAAGGTAAAAGCCAAAAATGAAAAATATATGCACCCGTTTTGGCGTAGATAATACAGGTGATTTGCGTTCACAATCAAAATAACAAGCAACATTATATTCTCATTAGATGGCGCTAATGCCAGCTTAAATCTAAAGCACTATAGGCCATTTAAATCAATGGTTTGCTATTGTGGTACCTATGTATTTTTTCTTTCATCACTAGGTGGCGTTACTGGTATTCTAAATTGTACCTACTAATAAGTTTTTGCTGCTAAAAGGATTTTGATGCCGAATTTGGATTCTTTCGTTCTTGGATTTTTTTTCTGTGTTACTATTAAATTCATACATTAACATTTCACTTAGACTTGGCTTAGATTTACGGGTTCAACTTGCTTGAGTACCTATCATTAAAACTCAAAATTTTAAATTTTGATTCCACACAGGCTTCGTTCAAAATTTTACGCGAGCGAAGTCGCGGGTAACATCTAGAAAACAGCTTGCGGATAAAAAGAGACAAGTAGGTAATCAGATCATGCACATCAGCTTTAGACTTTTCATAATGTATCCTATAAAAATCCTACAAACTTAACACTTGCGGCTATGTTCGATACTACGAAACCTTAATAAGTATGTTTGATTTTGTTTAAAAAAAGAAAAATAAAGATGATCATAAAAGATGTGTGGAAAATCAAAAATAAAGATGTGTGGACAAACAAAGTCACTCGGTTTTTCATTGATTACATTATGCAAATATTTTGACGTACGATACTTCCAACAAATGTACACTATAAGTCAGTAACATCTGCTTACGCGAACGAAGTAGCGGGTTCAGCTAGTACTTATAATAAAACTGTAACGGGTCGAATTCTGTACATTGAAGATATTTTGAAAATTTTTTTTTTTTGGGGCACTCTATTTTCGATACTTTCGATACTGATGGCGAATCTGCATTTTTTTTTTCTTTCATGTCTGTCTGTCTGTCTGTCTGTCTGTCTGTCTGTCTGTCTGTCTTTCTGTATAGAGATCACGCATCACGCCGAAACTACTGATTCAATTCAGCTGAAACTTGGCATGATTTTAGTTTATACTAAGGAGATTGCTGTAGGCTACTTTTGATCCCCAAATTCTGATCGGTTTTCTTGCGGGAGGGGGTGAAAGTCAGAATGTGTATTTGGTTGTAACTCATGTTTGCGTTGTTTGATTTCATTAATTCTTTTTTTGTTAGAAAGACCATATTTTTAATACTGTCCCGTCAAAATTTGAACATTATCGGTCTGGTGGTTCGGAAATTACACAAACATTAAATAATAACGACACGCGCGGCGCGTTCGGTACATACTAACTTCTAAGTATTCTGTGTCTCACAGACGATCCACAGAATATCTAGATTCTAGATTCAAGAACGTGACCACGTGATCGCGTCGCGTCGTCTTGAATGAAAGAATAATTATCAAAAAATATTTTGTGTGGAAAACAATCATCATTCGGTTATAACCGACTTCAAACAGGGAGGATTTTCTCAATCGGGTTGCATGTTTTTTATTTGGTTTGATTTTACGCGATAACTCCGCTAATTGTGAATTGATTTTGATAATTCCTTTTTGTTTGGTAGAAAATACTTCAGAGGACTTCAGAGACTTTCATATATCGAAAACAGGGAGGTAGTTTTTCAAATATCAACAAAAAACTAAAATCAGCTTAGATATATCTGTACAGAATTAAATTACCTGTCATTGAAGTAGATTTTTGTTCTTTAGAAGAAAACATATTAGCATAATAAATAGCCATTTAATACCCATTAAGTGTTCCCACTGCTGGGCGTCGGGGCCTTCTCTCGCAAGGAGAGAGTCAAGGCTATAATCCACCACGCTGGCCCAGTGTCGGTTGGCGGATGACATATGACTTAGAACTTAGATTCTAGGGACATTTCGGTTTCCTCGCGATGTTTTCCTTCACCGTTTCAATTACCGGCATTACGAATGACTCTGAAAAGATAGTGGTGCACGTGGTTTTGAACCCTAGGTCTCCGGATCGACAGTCGCCGTTCTCCTGACTAGGTCAGCTGTAACTTACTAGACCAGCCGTAACTTATTAGAAAACGTATTATTTCAATCCAAGTTTGAAATTTTAAGGTAGTGTTTAACAAACTTCGGTGACCGAAGCAGACCGTTGTTAGGGTTCCGTACCAAAAGGTAAAAACGGAACCCTATTACTGAGACTTCGCTGTCCGTCCGTCCGTCCGTCTGCTACCAGGATGTATCTCAAGAACGGTGTTAGCTAGACAGTTCAAATTTTCACAGATGATGTATTTCTATTGCCGGTTTAACAAAAAATACTAAAAATAAAATAAATATTTATTTAAGAGGGCTCCCATACAACGTCATATTTTTTACCGTTTCTTGCTCGATACTAATAACTAATAACGTGCCTGTCACAGACGCTTCTTAACTATTCACATAATATTTAGTTTTATGTTCTCTTTAAATGTAATTAATTAAAATAAATTATGAAGCGGGCCCCATACAATTAAAGCCGTTTATTTGCTAATGGTTCGGAACCCTTCGCGCGCGAGTCCCACTTGCACTTGACCGGTTTATTTTTTTCTAAAATTTTGTAAAATCCTATCCTACCAATATTATACAAATATGCCAATGTTTAAATTTTTGCTGCTCAATTACGTTGGAACGGCTGAATGTATTGAGTTACAATTTGAAACACATTATATCTTGGCTAAGCTTAAGTAGCAATGCTTAGCCTATGTGTTCTTCCAAACTATAATCTAATTGTATTGCAAATTTCAACCCCATCACTAAATACGTTCCGCCATGCTTAAGTAACACACATCCAAACATTGACATTCATAATATTTACAGGACAACGTGGAACGGCTGAACACATTCGGAAGGAATTCGAAACACACGTGCTTAGTTTGTACTCAAAATAGCAAATCGGTTACTTATAGGTTACTGTGACGTCAGAAATACTAAGCAAATTTGGTAGAAAAATGAAACAGTTGAATAGCTAATAGTTTGAAATACCACATAGACTACTTATCAACCCGAATAGAAGCATTTGCCCTAAGGAGGTATGTACCTAATCTGTGGCCCTAAGGAAACAAATATTAACGTTAAAACGACAAAACGAATTGGTTTGACTTACGAAATGCAGATAGTTTAGAGTCTAAAATTTCACATGGGGTAATAAGTCTATATTTTAATTTAACTCCATATTATATTAAATATATGCACCCGTTTTGTCGTAGATAATACAGGTGCTTTGGATGCACAATCAAAATAACAAGCAACGTTATATTCTCATTAGATGGTGCTAATGTCAGTTTAAATCTCAAACACTAAACCCCATTTAAATCAATGTTTTGCTATTGTGGTATGTATTTTTTCTTTCATCACTAGGTGGCGTTACTGGTATTCCTAATTGTACTAATGAGTTTTTTGCTGCTAGAATGATTTTTATGCCGAATTTGGATTCTTTCGTTCTTTGATTCCTTTTCTGTGTTACAATTAAATTTATACATTAACATTTCACTTAGATTTTGCTTTGATTTATAGGTTCAACTTGCTTGCGTAAGATTAAAACTCAAATAAATTAATCATTTTGAAGGCTTCATTCAAAATTTTACGCGGGCGAAGTCGCAGGTAACAGCTAGAGAAAAAGAGATAAGTAGTTATAAGATCATGCACAACAGCTTTTCATAATGTATCCTATAAAAATCCTACAAACTTAACAATTGCGGTTGTGTTCATTACTACGAAACCTACTTATTAAAGTATGTTAGATTTTAAAAGAAGAATAATAAAGATGATATAATTAAGTATATTTTTTGTGAAAAAACAAGTTCACTTGGGTTTTCAATAGCTACTTATCCAAATTTAGTTAATTTTGACGTACTTTCAACTAATGTATAAGTCCGTAACGTCTGCTTACGCGAACGAAGTAGCGGGTTCAGCTAGTGATATAATAAAAACATATATATCTACGGTCGAATTGAGAAACCTCCTTTTTTGAAGTCGGTTAAAAATAAGTGGTTCCTTTTATTTTTAAACCCCGACCAAAAAAGGGGTGTTATAAGTTTGACGTCGATGTCTGTCTGTCTGTCTCTGTGTGTGTCTGTCAGTGGCACCGTAGAGCTCAAACTGATGGGCCGATTTCAATGCGTTTTTTTTTATTTGAAAGTTAATATCCGTGCGGATGTTCTTAGCTATGTTTGGATAATATCGAATCAAGATGGCCGCCTGCACAAAATGGCGGACAAAATATTTCTTCACAACCTACCTCAATATGGGTTTCAAATGAAAGGGCTTGACTAGTAGAATACTATACACTATAACAAATTTCACAACCATATTATTTTTTCATATTATTTTTTTCACTACTACCTCAATATGGGTATCAAACGAAAGGGCTTGACTAGTAGAATACATTGCACTATGACAAATTTCAAATCCAAGATGGCCGTTTCCACAAAATTGTGAAATACATATCTTTTTTCACAACTCTCTTAATAAGGGTATCAAATGAAAGGGCTTGACTAGTAGAATGTTGTACAGATAACAAATCTGAGGTAGTCGGGGGTTAATCAAATTTTTTAATTTTGTTCTTGTCTCATAGTAGATTGTAGAAAAGTAATGTGTTACTACGCTACCTACGTTCAGGATTCTACTAAAGAATTGATTCCCTCGCTACGCTCAGGATTAAAAAAAGCGCCCTCGCCGTAAAAATATTCCTTTACTCCCTAGTGATACAATCTACTATTTAATTGTTTTAAAGCCTTGCCAATAATATTACCGTCATCATGATTGATTTCTTTGTCGCTAATAGATAGGTACTATTAGATTGATCTCGACCGTGATATCGCCTTCACATCGTGACATCAGGATGTCAAGCGACGATACGGTCTACAATGAAGCACGTGTATCAATAGGATAAGGAATCACATCATACTTGATACCCGAATTATACCCATCAGAGAATACCCATCCCGGTAATATATTCTAAAATTAGTTGATTACACGACTACGTCGTGTACCTTTACATCTGTCGGTCGTATAAGAATAAAGATTTAACTTACCTCGAAGACCCGGCTCGAATCCTCCTGAAATAATTTTAATATGTTAACGGAAATACAATTCACTAAGTTTTCGGTATAAATGTGAATTCGGTATTATATATTATTCGGTATAATGCAATACTTATCACATTTATTCACTTATATAATTAAGGATTCTCATATTTTTAATGAATAACGGCATTATCTAAAGAACACAAGGCCTTATTAAAAATTGGAGCAGCCTGGGTTTTTTGATAGTACGAGTACATACATTATAGTACAAGTGTGTAATGTTGGTGGTTATCGCTGAGCCGATATTGAGACCCCAAACCGTAAGACGAGGGTCTTAAGAGAGCTGCGGATGGTAATCATCAAGACACGTGTATCATACGACGTTTTTCAACACACTTGTGAATAAAATATATTAATAAAAAATGACTACAATAGTAAAAAAAACCTGTGAAAGATTTTTTGTTATGGCGGGAAAAATTAATCAGCTTTCATACGAGTAATATGCGCTCGCATTTAACAATTGCGATAGCCCATATACTAAACATCATTTTTTTGGAACGGGCAGAACCTTTATTAACATAACTAACTATTGATAACTTGGTCGTTTCGTGCAACTTCGTATTAAATAGTTTAGTATAATTTCAACTACATACGAATTTAATAATTTATTTATTTATTAAATTCGTATGTTATAACAATTTTGTTTTCTCTGCAATAAAGAAAAAAACAATCCCCATTTTGTACATGGCTAAAACACATTCCGCAAATAATAAAAAGTTAGCGAATAATAGGAATGAAGAAGTCACAGTTTGATAACAGGTGTCATTACCTAATTGCGGTGAAATTAGAGCCACTTTCTGAGCAAGTGTGTTGAAAGGAATTGAAAAGTATAATTCTTGCGTGCGTACATACACACATACACCCTCTCACCCACTTTTTTTTTAATTCATACCTGCCGCGGTCGCTACGGCGATTGTAGCCAGAAATATCAAGAATCCCTTCATAGTGTCCGTGTCGCCGTCTCACACTCAACTAGTTATTATATCTATTAAATCAGGGTTTTAATGTTTTCCTATCGATAAGTAAATATTTATCAGTACATCAGTTCTGTGGATTAACTTATAGATGATTGGAATTACAATGAAAACATATTTTTCGCAGTGTAATGTACTGCGTGGTTGATACCTACCATCGATATAAACCTCTAGATGTGCCCTCCTAACTTCAAGCGCACGGAATTATGCCAACGTTGGGAAAAGTGAGCTCACTCTTTCCGTTCTAGTCGGTTGCAGGAAGCAGTGAAAGCCGGACGTTTTTAACCATCACTATTCCCCTCCTATCCTAAAAAGAATTTATTTATACGTCTTATCAATATGCCCAAAGACGTCTGCGTCTCATCAATAGTAGAATTGAATGTATTACAATATATTGTTATGCTTAAAACACATTATGCCAAAAAACGAGTATGCACAAGTTACATTATGATACTATAGGTATATTATGCTACATTCATTATGACATAGTAAAAGACATGCGTTTTAAATGGCACCCATAAATGACACCCAATTAAAATTGCCTAAAATACATTTAATTATTATTTTTGCAAAACTTTTTTGAACACGCCTGGCAATTTTAAAGCCCTGACTAAAACGTGTGTCTTATATTTTTTTTTCTTTAAACAGTCATATTAAAATTGTATATTGCCTCTAACTTAATTATTTTTATGTAAGTATGGATTATTTTTCGCCGCTACTCAACAATCAGATTTGTAATCAGTGACAAGCTTCAGCTTGCCTCAAAATTTGCTAATTCCTCGCGGAATATAATGGAAAATGACAATGATTGTCTTACAAACTATTAATTTGGAACCAAAAAGCGAAAATCATGCAGATATGGTCCATTCATATGACTAAATCACAGGTTATTGTTATAGGCAGCTCCTACTGGATCTCAAGAATTGACTGGACCTTGATTCCTAACGTAACTTTTAATGGAGATATATTACCATTTAGTATTATAATGTAATTTATGTATATATAATGTAATTTCTGAAATAAATGATTGATTGATTGATTGATTTAGTGATTCAGTCAAAAACTTGGGTATAGTATTTGATAATCATGGGATAGTCACATCAAAACAGTAAGTGGTAAGCTCTTTGCATCAGGTGGTTCTCTTAGACGCCTTCGCAACTTTTTACCGACTGCCACTAAAATTGCACTTGCACAGTCTCTGCTTCTTCCCATCCTGGACTACGCTGATGTAGGTATGTTTTTTTTGATCTTAGAAGACCAGTTAGAAAAACTTGAGCGCCTTCAAAACGACTGTATTAGATTCATATTTGGATTGCGCAAATATGATCATGTGTCCCAATTTTGCGCTAAACTCAAGTGGTTGTCCTTTCGTCTGCGTCGTAATGCCCACATTCTTTTTCTGCTGTTCAATATTCTATTTAACCCTAAAACTACACTCTACCTTAAAGAGCGCTTTACTTTATGTCAAGGCTGACATTCTCGCCCATTAAGATCACAAACAAATCTAACTCTGATGATCCCATTAGCACGTTCTGAATCATACTATGGGAAGTCTTTTGCCTTTCAAGCAGCCCAATTGTGGAATGAATTACCTATTTGCATAAGAAAATCTCCCTCATTGGAGTTCTTTAAAGGTCAAAGAATATTATCTGTCGAAACTACAATCATAATATCCCATTATTCCACTTAGTTTCCTGTTACATAATGTATAACTAATTATTTACCGTCTACTTTTATCTTTAGTTATCTGTCATAAATAAGTATCAATAATATTTTTATATACCTACATATATGTATTAGTATATCATAGAAGTATGTAAGGATTAGCATGTAATTTTATTAGCATGTATGTTTATTTCATTCTATTGTTAGCATATATTTATATGTAATTTGTATTTAACTGATGAAGTCTGGATTGGCACACCCCCCGCTATTAAAAATCATTTCAACCAAAAGGTTGCCTGGAAGAAATCGCTTTCAGCGATAAGGCCGCCTGTTGTAGCACTAGCTGTTATTGTTTTCTTTGTCTATAAATCTGTTTTTCTTTGGTGTGAACAATAAAGAGTATCTATCTATCTATCTATCTATATGGTCCATTCGGAGCGGAGGCCGTATCCGGTCGGATCCGGCTGGACCGACGGGAATCCGATCGGATCCGGCCAGACTGAAGATGACGTCAGTTTGCAATCCCTATTCCTGACAGTACACTTTACTTTACATGTTTCAAGTTTTAACACGATTAGTACCTAAAATAAGAAATTGCTGAAGTGTTATACGAGGACGGATTCAGAAGGGTCAAGGGGTCATGACAACTCTTAGGCTGGTTCTAGAACCTACATAGGTAGATCACTTATTCAAACACACGCTACTAAACTATCTACTATCGTACGGTCTTCTTACTTGGCCTGACTATGTGACCACCACCTGGGTTCGAAGCTGGATCCGCTCTTGCTGTTAGGTACATCATAAATGACGTGATGTCTCGTATCTCCAAAGTTTCTTGAGGAATTCTAGCTCTTTTGCTCAATCATCACATGTTTCATCCTTTCACCTCAAAAATTTAGTAAGTACTTAGTAATGATAAAAAGTAGATGTAGTAGTAATAAAAGTATGGCATAATCCATTTCTTCCATGTTGAATGTTATGCCTGACACCGGCAAGATTCTAATTTTATATACACGTACCGTACGTTCTGTGTTGTCATTCCTATAACCTATAACTTCTGGCAGAAGTACCTTTAAGTAACTTTGCTTCATCTATAGATAGAGCTAAAGTTGAACAGATACGAAAATACTGTTTGTAATACAAGTAATATAAGGACCAGGGGTCGTGGGTCATGACCCCTCTTTGTTCTGGTTCCATAACCTAGGCGCACCACTTAGTAAAACACGCACGCACTTATCACACGTTAACACGGTCTTCTTACTTAGGCCCGAGTATGTAACCACCACTTGGGGCCAAAGATGGGTCCGCTGTTGCTGTTATATCGTGTATGACGTGATGTCTCGTATCTCCAAAGTTCTTTGGTGGTTTCTTGCCTTTTTGCTCAATAATCACATGTTTCATCATTTCATCTAAAAAAATAAACAATAACAAATCAAGTATGGCAATAATCAATTTCTAGCAATTTTTTGAGCCCAACCTTAAACTTCAACAAGCCAAAATTCCAAAAACTAAACACAAGTAAACAAAAACTCGTTTACTGTCCATAATCTTACAGACATATTGAAAAAACAGAAACCTTCAGTAAATACAATAATCTGAAAATCGGATTTAGATATCCACGATAAAAAAGCTGTCCGAATCTCAACCGAATGGAAACAGCTGGTAGTCGGTTGCAAACGTTAAAAGTAATCGGAATCTAAGTTCAGAAACGCAAATTGCCCGAACCAGTCGGTTGCTGCCAGTTTTCGTGGCTTAGCCCTAACCGAATGGATTATAATAATAATAATTTATTTCAAGTTATAAACACTCATAAAATGGAACACAATTACAATTTCAGGATAGTCACATAAATAACGCTATAATTAAAAAAAAAAAAAAACTAAATACAATAAAAATACACTCAACACAAAACTCAATGTCAATCATAATATTTAATGAATTTGATGTCATTTGCTTTTAGCTAGACAGATACTTTGTGCTTTCTGTATGTAACGTGCCTATGACAGCTGTGAACAATAGGAGCACAATCTAGTCGAGCCGAGAGGGCGGCCAGCATGCTGTTAGGGCTCCCGCGCGCGCGCCGCACGATGATACGCTGATTTCTATTAAAAAATCCTGAGATTTTTTTACAGTTTGAAAATTTTCTCTCAAACGTACTTACTTAACAATAAAAAAGTCGGAATAATTATTTTTATACACTGTGGATCTCGCTCACGCGCTGCACATCGCATTTCAATTGTGCAATGAGGCGTTTTCCAGATGCAAAAAGATTTGTCAAAGATAGTTATAAATTTTGCCAAATATGGCACCACTGTTTGTTTTTGTGAAATTTCTCTAACAAAATAAAACATTGGCGCCACCTATGGTGAAATTGGTAACTGTCTTTGTCAGATCTTTTAGCATCTTGAAAACGCCCTATTATTATCAAAAGTAGATTATTTTTAGTTTGTTTAACTTTTTATCAAGGAGATCTTTAAAATGTAAGCTGTATGTTTATAACAATTAAAAAAATCCTGATATTTCATGAGATTTTCAAAATCCTGCCGCAATCCTGAGAAGAGTTCAAAAATCTTGAAATTTCAAATCCTGAGATATGGCAACCCTAAAGCAACCACTTTTACGTCAAAGGTTAAAAATAGACGGAACACTTATTTTGGATACGATTTCAGTCAGATAACGATTTGGGGAAATTTGAGTAAATCATACTTTTGTCGTATAGAAACACTACTATGTACCTATAATCCTTGTTATCTGCTACATATATCTTTTAATATCATGACACACGATTATCGGCTAAATACTTATTCACAAATGGTTGTCTACAGCCGTATAGGCCGTGATTATTCTACTGATATGGGCTAATTAAGGTTATACGCCAACGAAGTATTTTCAAATAGAAGCGTTATAGTCTAAAAATCATGCAATAAATCACAGCGGAACTTGCACACATACACATGTACCTACACTTCCATTTGTATTAGTAGGTAAATATCATGCGGAAGAAAGCGAGAACATATCCAGAATATCGGTTGTTGGAAAGGAAAATATATAGGTTTAGCAAACAGCATCATACCACAACACAATCTGCTGCCATGACACTAATCGGGGGGTTCCGCCATCGCCGAACGAAACATGGCTTAGCTTTGATATTTCTCTTTTTCTTTCCGGTTGAAATGATAGAGACCGCAATAGCAAAGCGAAAGCCGATTTAGTTAGGCGGTAGAAGGTCGGACCTCTCTTACACTCGTTCTAATCTAACTTTATCCATCTCGCACTATGCATTCGTAGGAATAAACAACCAAATTAAATAAAACATAATTTGAAAAATAATTATGTGTTACTTACGCATGAAATGAAACATTTTTCTCTTTAACAGTTGCAGTATAATTTTTACAATGTCTAAAACACAGGACGGCATTTTTCTTTCTGTTCACATCACAATGTCAAGGGCGTGTGGGCCGTAATTTTGAATTTTTAAAACAACTTTAAGACCTTTAAAATAGTGTATTAAACTCTGAAAAAAATACATGTAATAGTTAAGGATCTAATCTAGTGCAATTCGCAGTCAGTAACACGATTTAATGAATTTTACTTGATAGAAAAAAAAACCAAAGTTACCCCTTTACAAAATTTTTTTTCAAGTTTATGACTAAACTAATGATTTTTTTTTACAAAATTTTTGTACACAACGAAAGCCACTAAAAAGTTATAGATGCATTCGCAGAGTTTGACTTGATAAAAAGTATCAGTTATTCACTATGTTTTAATATCTACCATATATATATAGCGCGCCGTTCGGCAAGCCTGATCAGTCGCGTTTCGGCGCTCACGGACGACGGGCCTGTGCTTGATTTTGCAATTTTGACAACCGATAAATTTTAAATATTACGATCATAGTGCCACAGTATAACAATATCAGTAGGTATTACTAGTGAAGCACGCTATGATCTTGATTTTTGATACCGTTTTCATTGGAATTGCAAATAGACGCTGATACTAATAAGTACGCTGTTTACTTTATGTTGTAGACCAAAAGGGGAGTCTCAAAAAACTGACGTTGATACCACATCAGTAAAAAATTAAATGCGGATGCAATGGAAAATAGATAAGTATCGGTAAAATATACGTCCGTTAAATCAAAGATCGGGATAAGGGAATAATGAGAGGGGAGAAATCCTCTGCGTAAATCCCCTAATATAAATGCAAGTTAGGTATCATAAATGCCTAACTTGCATTTAAGGTATCATTTATGACACCTAACTTGCATTTATATGCCATTTAGGTAAATTCTTTGGTAGTAAGGTACTTAGTACTTGGAAGAAAAGTCCTCACATACAGATTTTACCACTATGGAAGACTTTCGCGCAAACTATTCAGTTTAGAAATAAAATGTTAGGAACTTCAATACAATTTTGAATACCTTTACCATAGATATACGTATGGTTTTGATAGAATTTTTCTTTTTTTTTTCTTTTCCAAGTTTGTGACACCACCAAAATTTATTGTTTTTTCTTTTTTTTTGTATGAAAATGTTAATATTGCTCATAGAAATTTAGACACTCGACCAAATTTCATAAGAAGCCTTTTAGGCAGTAAAATTACTTGTAGAATTTAACTCTGCTTTTCCGATTCGTATTTTTTATACCTATAAGGTTTAAAATCATTTCCTGAGCATAAAATCACAAAATAATAACAAATCCAGGTGGAGCTTCAAGCGCCAGCTCGAAAAAAACGTTTTTGGCCGATATTCTGAAAAAGTTATAAAGCCTATTATTATTGTAGAAAATAAAATTTCTCATCTTTTGTTGCCAGTAAACTTTTTTTCGAACTTATCGATTACGATTTATTATGTCAAATTTGATGATAACAATGTAAAAATAATAAGATGTGAATTCTGTTCCCAGTAGCATAAACATGTCCCTTTTTACCGGAATGGAAGAAGGGTTATGTTTTTCGCGCGTATCTTTTATGTTTGTAAATCTTTTATTTCCACATATCTATCAAACGGCTGGATGGATTTTGGTAACAAAGATATTCTAAGACTAGTCTGACTCGCCAAAGTGTCCTTAGATAGTAAGTAATATTTTTTTACGTGTAAATTTTTTTGTAGTCTGGGTTTTTAAATTAAAGTTATTCTATCATATTGCTCGTTGCTCGAATAAACAGCACCGTTCATCATCATGATTGAAGAGTTGAACGAAGAGTTTGGTCTCCACTTTTGTAATAAGAACAACTAAGCTGTGAAACGCATTGCCAGAGTGGGTTTTTGTCGAAGGTTCGAACCTTGGGGTTACGAGGTACACTGTGCTTGTTTGTATTAGAGAAACAAGTTTCATGGTAGACCACATCATTTTCATCCACTATTATCGGCATCATCGCAATCCTATCATTAAATGGGTTATAAATCGTAAACGGTAAGTTTTACAAAAAAAGTTTACTTGCAACAAAAGATGCAAAATTTTATTTTCTACAATTATTGTCAAATTGGCGTTTGAAGCTCTACCTGGATCTGTGAGCATTTTGTAATTTTATGCTCAGTAAGTGATCTTTACCTCATAAAAAAAAATTGGATTAGAAATTTAGTGCAAAGTTGACCAAAAACCTTCTATTTTTACCGGCCTTTCATTACGTTTCAGGACATTTTTTTTATTTTTGACGAACTTGTGAATTATTAGGAAACATTTTAAAAAGATGTATGAAATTGGAAAAGCCGTTTTCAACTCATAGTGTGACCAAAAAGAAAAGGTTGAGTTTTGTATATCTACGAGTGTAGATAAATTTAATATTTCTTCGTTCATATATCAAAAAAACTCTTATCACTTCACAATTCTCAAAATTGTTATCACTAGTATAAACAAATCTTGAACAAAAAATGAGTTTAAATTACATAGTCCAATATTTTAATGTTATTTCTGCACTGTGGCACCGATTCCGCGGTCGGTGACGGTCGCGAGAACAAGACAGCGTTAAATGCCTAATTTGACAGAACTACCTGGCCTTAACCGAAAATACCTACAAGCGATACGGACCGCTCTCGACACTGGAGAGTGCATGACTGAGCGGGATAAGGTAATTACCTCGTTTTCGTCTTGCCAAAGTTTTGCTCGAGGAACTCGTCTTTTATTAATAGGTCATTGTTATACGCAAACAGTAACATAATAAATAAGTTACCATCACAATCATAATCAGCTTATACTCGCCACTGCCTTCGCGAAAATATGTCACTATATCCACTAACACTAACTATGTCACTATGTCACTAAAGGCTTGTTCGCACTAGGCTAGTAATTTAGCCTAGTGGCGAGTAATTTAGCAACTAAACGTGTATGAACAGTGAAAATTTAGTCGAGTAATTTAGGAAGTGGTTTAGTCGAGTCAATCCATTTTGTTCTATTTTCAACGGGCGAGTAGCACCCCCCACCACGCGTTCGTTGCGAGCGGTGCGCTCATTGGCTCGCCGATTAAACAGGCCCGAACTTGTCGAATTAGTCTGGAGAAAAATAACTTCAAACAAATGCTTTTAGCGGTGGGCGATTATGAATGATTGGCATAATCGACTTATTTTGCATTACTAATCTTGATAATCGATTATGGAATTAGTAACTAATTTGTTTTCATGATCGAACGATGTTACTAATTAGTAATTACTAATCTTGTTTTATGAAGTGGACGACAGTTGTTCCGTGACTTTAGTAGATTACTAGATTAGTAGTATAGACATTGGTTTAGTTTTAGTTTGTTTTGTTTTATTACGGGTTTACGGTGGTGTGACGTACGTATATGTGACGCTTTTAACTTTTATAGTGGATTTAATTAACGGTAATTTAAATACTGATTTTTGATAGATTTTTTAGACTTTTAAGTTTTAGGCAACTCTTTGCTCGCTCTCCCGCTTTCATAGCGTATTCAAATAACCTTAAAATAAAGTAATGTTAATTAATTTCAGTTGTGGAGTATGAATTAATTTACAATTTTGTGGTTTGTTTATTCTATCACAGATATTCGGGGGATATGCCTTAATTGCGAATTTATTTCGAAACCTAGTGTCTCCGGTCTTCTCCCACCTAAATAATTACTACATAAACAAAAGTAATAATTACGACACACAACCGCATATTTTACCACGCACACTAAGAATTACGATTGCGCTCTTTATGACAACATACATAAAATGGGCGGGATATTTCCACATAAACAATACCTCATGTCTATGTAGAAGGAGTCACTCAACGAATAACAATATTGAATATTCGTAGTGTTATATATTGTTATTACAAAAAAGTTAGATAGGTACGCGATACGACATTATACAAGACGCGCTTGCACACGAGCGGCGTGGCGTGGCGAGCGACACCCGTGCGAGCGAGAGACCGCATCGTGTTGTCCCCTCCTCGCCCCACGCGGCTGTGCGTGTGCTGTGAGTGTGAGTGAATCAAGTCGCGCGCGACTCGCGACTTGCGACCGGGCGTGCATGACTACTAATTAGTAATTACTAACGGTCATAATCGAGATATCTCGAGACATTCTCATAATCGAATGATTTCATTAGTATATCTCATAATCGCCCACCGCTAAATGCTTTGTAGGATCTTCAAGTTGCGAAACGCTACTCACTTGTGAATTGTACTAAAGCACGGTACGAACGATTTTGAATAGTAGCGAGTATTTTAGCTACTAAATTACTCTCTACTAGACTAATTTGCTAGCCTAATGCGAACAAGCCTTAAGTCACTATCACCTATTAAGTTTCCAAACGCCACGTGCTGCCCCAAGGTGTTCTGTACTACGATTAACGATTCGCGCTCTGCACTCCAGAACTCTTCTTCCCTAACGGTTATAAAAATAGAAATATAAATATTTATTTACCAAAAACATTGTACATTTACACGAAAGTAACCTAAGTATTTACTTAGGTTTAAAACGATGCTTATAATAGGTACAATTAAAATTTATCTGTACAGAACAGCTATTACTCTGTGAACCCCAAACTAAGCAAAGCCTGTATCAAGTGCGAGTTTGCAAAGTAAGTTATTATATTCCAATTCACATTAACATAAATATGTCTATAACAAGTACAATTATATACAATAAATAATTATACACAAATTAACATAAAATAATAGTGTTTGTTACCTGTTACAATTATAACACATCTCTAAACTAACAATTTTTGTTACGCTTTATCCACACTGTGGATAAGGTCTTCAGCCTCGTCATACGACAATCGCAAAAGGTAGTCCCTGAGTTTAATCTTAAATGCGTGTTTAGGAAGGTCTTCGCAGTCCCTGAGTCGCCTGTGGTACACGTTATTGTATGTACAAGGTAGAGTATGCGGGGGCGCGCTTGGCCAGTAGCGACCAGGCGCGAGGAAGCGCAAGTAGGCGTAAGTAGGTAGTTTATATAGGACATCTACCACTCTGCCGAGCTTCTGGTCAACTCAGTCGTTTCAAATAGGTCATCCAGTTATAACTAGATTGCTTCAAACCCAACTACGGTTTGGAGTTTCAAACGGAGAGTTAAATTCATCAACCGAGTGTTCAAGCTTATAATCGATATTTATGGCGTCTCTAACAAGCCTGTGATCATTTTCGATAACAAACGTAGTAACTTACGATACGTCGCTAAATATACCTACCACTTTGTTTGCAATGGTGAAACCCATATCATTTTTCGTCCTACCATAGGAGCTTCGTCAACTCTACCGTTATATCAGGTGAGTTGGTAATCAACAGCAAACCTACCTTTGATAAAATCGTCTTCTTATTTCCTTCATCCATTATGTGTTTCCAACCGCGCGTTTCCGAATCCGAATACTTACCTTTCCAATTAACAATTAGACCTTTAAAGTATTGTTTACAGCTTGTACGTCTCTGTATATTCGCAATTATACGAATGCACTTTTTTGTGTAACAAATATTTTTTTAACATCTGTGTAATCTGTTTCCCTATAAGATAACTCCGTATCGCAACCAGGAGTACGCGTATGCATAGTATGCAGTTAGAGCTGTTTCTATGTTACTGTTGGATTTTAGGATTGATAGAGCGTAAACAAATAGAGATAGTTTTGTACGAGTTCTTATGTAGATTATCGTCTTTTTATATTCGTGCGATGTAGCAAAAGTCTAAAATATCTAAAACGGGTGCTGCTTTGGGACCAGTAAGTACCGCTCTCGCAAGCTGAGGCTAGCTCCGCCCTATACCTTTTCTGCATTATTATCGATAGAACATAACTTTAAACAATGATTTCAAAAGTAATAAATATAAGTCAACGAATTTAAATAATTATGACCTTTGGTCTTCCATATTTACCGGTATTTCCATAACGACATTTGATAGTATTTGTGTTATCGATCAAAACAGTAATGACATTGTGGTGAAATACCAGCTTGTTATTACGTATAGATTATTATAATGAATAACTAGCAGCGCTTTCCGGTTTAACCCGTAAATCCTACTAATATTAAAATGTGAAAATTTGGATGTGTGGAATTTGTGACATATTAGTCTGAAATAACACATTGACTACTCTTTATCACGGCATAATTACAGAAAAGGGAACTAATGATGAAGACGAATAAAATATTATTTAAAAAATGTTTAATATAGCATGTCAATAGACTTGCTGACCGATTTCGACTTCATAGTACATATGTATAGTATAGTCCAAGTTCCCAGAGCCGCCAGACGTCACGTATTTTCTGAAGAACAAAATGTGGACGATTGAGTAAGTTACTTATGGGTCCAGAAGTTACATAAAAACATTACTTACTTCACGTATTTTCTAATAATGGATTTTCACGTATGTTACAGGCAATATCTTTCAAAATAAGGCCCCAATACTATCAGACACTCTCCGTCGGCCGTTTTGCTTAACAGATGCTTTAAAACTCCCAAAATAATGACTTAACTTCACTTAAATTCTCATACCATATTTGTATATATGTTCATCAGACAACTATTTTAAAACCTTTTTCAAAATGACAGAGCGATTTAAAGTTGTCTGATGAACATATATACAAATGGTGTATAAGAATATAGGTGAAGTTAAGTCATTATTTTGTGAGTTTTAAAACGTCTGTTAAGCACAACGGCCGACGGAAAGTGCCTGGGATCTGAGAGTGTATTGGATCCTCATATTTAAAGATATTGCCTATAACATACGTGAAAATCAGTTGTTAGAAAATAAGCGAAGTAAGTAATGTATATACCTTCTGTACGAACTAACTCTATTAAATCGTCCACATTTCGTTCATCAGAAAATATGTGACGTCGGGCGGCCCTGGGATCTTACTCTAATACGAGTTATTGACAACTAGAGCCCGTATTAAATTAAAAGTGCGTCCCCCAGTAAAACGAGTTTTTTGTCCAGTTTTCAGAGCTACTCATTAGCCAAAACAAAGTTAAATATCAACTGGTAAAAACACATTTTACAATTTTTTGGCATCAAAATGGTAGTTTCTTTTTTTGTTCATTAATTTATTGTTTATATAATCTCCTCACACTAAACCATAAAAAATAGAAATAATTGTAATTATCATGTATCTACTCGAAAAACCACCATTATTTGGATTTTGTTCTTACACCAACGGATAGGCACCATTACCAATATTTTGGTAGAAATATTTTTTTCAAAGGCCTAAAATCTGATTTTATACAGAGTTTGTGCTAAAATTTGAGCGTAAAACAGCAACAAATCCTTCTGTTTCTTTCTTGTTCTTTCTTGCGGCGTGCGATGAGGTAAGAAATATTTAAGGTCATTTTCTCGGGGTACGGCCTTAATATAGCGTTACTTGTAAATTTATTTTTTAAAATGTTACTAATTTTCATTAAAAAAAAAACAAGAATCTTCGCGTTCGTAGTGATTAAAATTTGCAGTAAAGAAACGTACATTAGTAGATATCTGTTTCTATATACATAATTATTTATATACTCGTATTAGTATAGATTTTCCAACAGATAACATTGATTTTAAGCAGTGTCGCCAAGCGACATATTGTGTTACATATTATTAGCAGATAATATTGTCGTCATCACTAGTATTCGTTTCTACACGGCGCCACTGTACTATTTCAGTTTACTGTTTTATACTTTTATATGGTAAATAGTTTTCGTTTCTAAATTCGTAGTTCAAAATGTTCACCAGAAGACTAGAATAGTGACGCAGAATTGATTATTAGATGATGTTCTAATAATCAATAAATTTTCCTCACAAAATTTGGTTTTGTACAGGTTTTGGTTGTGAGCCTAAGTACGAATGAGTAATAATAATAATAATAATAATAATAATAAATTTCTCGCGCCTGGTCGCTACTGGCCAAGCGCGCCCCAGCATACTCTACCTTGTACATACAATAACGTGTACCACAGGCGACTCAGGGACTGCGAAGACCTTCCTAAACACGCATTTAAGATTAAACTCAGGGACTACCTTTTGCGATTGTCGTATGACGAGGCTGAAGACCTTATCCACAGTGTGGATAAAGCGTAACAAAAATTGTTAGTTTAGAGATGTGTTATAATTGTAACAGGTAACAAACACTATTATTTTATGTTAATTTGTGTATAATTATTTATTGTATATAATTGTACTTGTTATAGACATATTTATGTTAATGTGAATTGGAATATAATAACTTACTTTGCAAACTCGCACTTGATACAGGCTTTGCTTAGTTTGGGGTTCACAGAGTAATAGCTGTTCTGTACAGATAAATTTTAATTGTACCTATTATAAGCATCGTTTTAAACCTAAGTAAATACTTAGGTTACTTTCGTGTAAATGTACAATGTTTTTGGTAAATAAATATTTATATTTCTATTTTTATAACCGTTAGGGAAGAAGAGTTCTGGAGTGCAGAGCGCGAATCGTTAATCGTAGTACAGAACACCTTGGGGCAGCACGTGGCGTTTGGAAACTTAATAGGTGATAGTGACTTAAGGCTTGTTCGCATTAGGCTAGCAAATTAGTCTAGTAGAGAGTAATTTAGTAGCTAAAATACTCGCTACTATTCAAAAATCGTTCGTACCGTGCTTTAGTACAATTCACAAGTGAGTAGCGTTTCGCAACTTGAAGATCCTACAAAGCATTTAGCGGTGGGCGATTATGAGATATACTAATGAAATCATTCGATTATGAGAATGTCTCGAGATATCTCGATTATGACCGTTAGTAATTACTAATTAGTAGTCATGCACGCCCGGTCGCAAGTCGCGAGTCGCGCGCGACTTGATTCACTCACACTCACAGCACACGCACAGCCGCGTGGGGCGAGGAGGGGACAACACGATGCGGTCTCTCGCTCGCACGGGTGTCGCTCGCCACGCCACGCCGCTCGTGTGCAAGCGCGTCTTGTATAATGTCGTATCGCGTACCTATCTAACTTTTTTGTAATAACAATATATAACACTACGAATATTCAATATTGTTATTCGTTGAGTGACTCCTTCTACATAGACATGAGGTATTGTTTATGTGGAAATATCCCGCCCATTTTATGTATGTTGTCATAAAGAGCGCAATCGTAATTCTTAGTGTGCGTGGTAAAATATGCGGTTGTGTGTCGTAATTATTACTTTTGTTTATGTAGTAATTATTTAGGTGGGAGAAGACCGGAGACACTAGGTTTCGAAATAAATTCGCAATTAAGGCATATCCCCCGAATATCTGTGATAGAATAAACAAACCACAAAATTGTAAATTAATTCATACTCCACAACTGAAATTAATTAACATTACTTTATTTTAAGGTTATTTGAATACGCTATGAAAGCGGAGAGCGAGCAAAGAGTTGCCTAAAACTTAAAAGTCTAAAAATCTATCAAAAATCAGTATTTAAATTACCGTTAATTAAATCCACTATAAAAGTTAAAAGCGTCACATATACGTACGTCACACCACCGTAAACCCGTAATAAAAACAAAACAAACTAAAACTAAACCAATGTCTATACTACTAATCTAGTAATCTACTAAAGTCACGGAACAACTGTCGTCCACTTCATAAAACAAGATTAGTAATTACTAATTAGTAACATCGTTCGATCATGAAAACAAATTAGTTACTAATTCCATAATCGATTATCAAGATTAGTAATGCAAAATAAGTCGATTATGCCAATCATTCATAATCGCCCACCGCTAAAAGCATTTGTTTGAAGTTATTTTTCTCTCCAGACTAATTCGACAAGTTCGGGCCTGTTTAATCGGCGAGCCAATGAGCGCACCGCTCGCAACGAACGCGTGGTGGGGGGTGCTACTCGCCCGTTGAAAATAGAACAAAATGGATTGACTCGACTAAACCACTTCCTAAATTACTCGACTAAATTTTCACTGTTCATACACGTTTAGTTGCTAAATTACTCGCCACTAGGCTAAATTACTAGCCTAGTGCGAACAAGCCTTTAGTGACATAGTGACATAGTTAGTGTTAGTGGATATAGTGACATATTTTCGCGAAGGCAGTGGCGAGTATAAGCTGATTATGATTGTGATGGTAACTTATTTATTATGTTACTGTTTGCGTATAACAATGACCTATTAATAAAAGACGAGTTCCTCGAGCAAAACTTTGGCAAGACGAAAACGAGGTAATTACCTTATCCCCGCTCAGTCATGCACTCTCCAGTGTCGAGAGCGGTCCGTATCGCTTGTAGGTATTTTCGGTTAAGGCCAGGTAGTTCTGTCAAATTAGGCATTTAACGCTGTCTTGTTCTCGCGACCGTCACCGACCGCGGAATCGGTGCCACAGTGCAGAAATAACATTAAAATATTGGACTATGTAATTTAAACTCATTTTTTGTTCAAGATTTGTTTATACTAGTGATAACAATTTTGAGAATTGTGAAGTGATAAGAGTTTTTTTGATATATGAACGAAGAAATATTAAATTTATCTACACTCGTAGATATACAAAACTCAACCTTTTCTTTTGGTCACACTATGAGTTGAAAACGGCTTTTCCAATTTCATACATCTTTTAAAATGTTTCCTAATAATTCACAAGTTCGTCAAAAATAAAAAAATGTCCTGAAACGTAATGAAAGGCCGGTAAAATAGAAGGTTTTTGGTCAACTTTGCACTAAATTTCTAATCCAATTTTTTTTTATGAGGTAAAGATCACTTACTGAGCATAAAATTACAAAATGCTCACAGATCCAGGTAGAGCTTCAAACGCCAATTTGACAATAATTGTAGAAAATAAAATTTTGCATCTTTTGTTGCAAGTAAACTTTTTGTAAAACTTACCGTTTACGATTTATAACCCATTTAATGATAGGATTGCGATGATGCCGATAATAGTGGATGAAAATGATGTGGTCTACCATGAAACTTGTTTCTCTAATACAAACAAGCACAGTGTACCTCGTAACCCCAAGGTTCGAACCTTCGACAAAAACCCACTCTGGCAATGCGTTTCACAGCTTAGTTGTTCTTATTACAAA
This sequence comes from Ectropis grisescens, assembly GCA_017562165.1. Taxonomy (NCBI): domain Eukaryota; kingdom Metazoa; phylum Arthropoda; class Insecta; order Lepidoptera; family Geometridae; genus Ectropis; species Ectropis grisescens. Next base: position 6,045,880 of record CM029791.1, on the reverse strand, counting down.
AGTGGAGACCAAACTCTTCGTTCAACTCTTCAATCATGATGATGAACGGTGCTGTTTATTCGAGCAACGAGCAATATGATAGAATAACTTTAATTTAAAAACCCAGACTACAAAAAATTTACACGTAAAAAATATTACTTACTATCTAAGGACACTTTGGCGAGTCAGACTAGTCTTAGAATATCTTTGTTACCAAAATCCATCCAGCCGTTTGATAGATATGTGGAAATAAAAGATTTACAAACATAAAAGATACGCGCGAAAAACATAACCCTTCTTCCATTCCGGTAAAAAGGGACATGTTTATGCTACTGGGAACAGAATTCACATCTTATTATTTTCACATTGTTATCATCAAATTTGACATAATAAATCGTAATCGATAAGTTCGAAAAAAAGTTTACTGGCAACAAAAGATGAGAAATTTTATTTTCTACAATAATAATAGGCTTTATAACTTTTTCAGAATATCGGCCAAAAACGTTTTTTCGAGCTGGCGCTTGAAGCTCCACCTGGATTTGTTATTATTTTGTGATTTTATGCTCAGGAAATGATTTTAAACCTTATAGGTATAAAAAATACGAATCGGAAAAGCAGAGTTAAATTCTACGAGTAATTTTACTGCCTAAAAGGCTTCTTATGAAATTTGGTCGAGTGTCTAAATTTCTATGAGCAATATTAACATTTTCATACAAAAAAAAAGAAAAAACAATAAATTTTGGTGGTGTCACAAACTTGGAAAAGAAAAAAAAAAGAAAAATTCTATCAAAACCATACGTATATCTATGGTAAAGGTATTCAAAATTGTATTGAAGTTCCTAACATTTTATTTCTAAACTGAATAGTTTGCGCGAAAGTCTTCCATAGTGGTAAAATCTGTATGTGAGGACTTTTCTTCCAAGTACTAAGTACCTTACTACCAAAGAATTTACCTAAATGGCATATAAATGCAAGTTAGGTGTCATAAATGATACCTTAAATGCAAGTTAGGCATTTATGATACCTAACTTGCATTTATATTAGGGGATTTACGCAGAGGATTTCTCCCCTCTCATTATTCCCTTATCCCGATCTTTGATTTAACGGACGTATATTTTACCGATACTTATCTATTTTCCATTGCATCCGCATTTAATTTTTACTGATGTGGTATCAACGTCAGTTTTTGAGACTCCCTTTTGGTCTACAACATAAAGTAAACAGCGTACTTATTAGTATCAGCGTCTATTTGCAATTCCAATGAAAACGGTATCAAAAATCAAGATCATAGCGTGCTTCACTAGTAATACCTACTGATATTGTTATACTGTGGCACTATGATCGTAATATTTAAAATTTATCGGTTGTCAAAATTGCAAAATCAAGCACAGGCCCGTCGTCCGTGAGCGCCGAAACGCGACTGATCAGGCTTGCCGAACGGCGCGCTATATATATGGTGGTAGATATTAAAACATAGTGAATAACTGATACTTTTTATCAAGTCAAACTCTGCGAATGCATCTATAACTTTTTAGTGGCTTTCGTTGTGTACAAAAATTTTGTAAAAAAAAATCATTAGTTTAGTCATAAACTTGAAAAAAAATTTTGTAAAGGGGTAACTTTGGTTTTTTTTTCTATCAAGTAAAATTCATTAAATCGTGTTACTGACTGCGAATTGCACTAGATTAGATCCTTAACTATTACATGTATTTTTTTCAGAGTTTAATACACTATTTTAAAGGTCTTAAAGTTGTTTTAAAAATTCAAAATTACGGCCCACACGCCCTTGACATTGTGATGTGAACAGAAAGAAAAATGCCGTCCTGTGTTTTTAGACATTGTAAAAATTATACTGCAACTGTTAAAGAGAAAAATGTTTCATTTCATGCGTAAGTAACACATAATTATTTTTCAAATTATGTTTTATTTAATTTGGTTGTTTATTCCTACGAATGCATAGTGCGAGATGGATAAAGTTAGATTAGAACGAGAGTGTAAGAGAGGTCCGACCTTCTACCGCCTAACTAAATCGGCTTTCGCTTTGCTATTGCGGTCTCTATCATTTCAACCGGAAAGAAAAAAGAGAAATATCAAAGCTAAGCCATGTTTCGTTCGGCGATGGCGGAACCCCCCGATTAGTGTCATGGCAGCAGATTGTGTTGTGGTATGATGCTGTTTGCTAAACCTATATATTTTCCTTTCCAACAACCGATATTCTGGATATGTTCTCGCTTTCTTCCGCATGATATTTACCTACTAATACAAATGGAAGTGTAGGTACATGTGTATGTGTGCAAGTTCCGCTGTGATTTATTGCATGATTTTTAGACTATAACGCTTCTATTTGAAAATACTTCGTTGGCGTATAACCTTAATTAGCCCATATCAGTAGAATAATCACGGCCTATACGGCTGTAGACAACCATTTGTGAATAAGTATTTAGCCGATAATCGTGTGTCATGATATTAAAAGATATATGTAGCAGATAACAAGGATTATAGGTACATAGTAGTGTTTCTATACGACAAAAGTATGATTTACTCAAATTTCCCAAATCGTTATCTGACTGAAATCGTATCCAAAATAAGTGTTCCGTCTATTTTTAACCTTTGACGTAAAAGTGGTTGCTTTAGGGTTGCCATATCTCAGGATTTGAAATTTCAAGATTTTTGAACTCTTCTCAGGATTGCGGCAGGATTTTGAAAATCTCATGAAATATCAGGATTTTTTTAATTGTTATAAACATACAGCTTACATTTTAAAGATCTCCTTGATAAAAAGTTAAACAAACTAAAATAATCTACTTTTGATAATAATAGGGCGTTTTCAAGATGCTAAAAGATCTGACAAAGACAGTTACCAATTTCACCATAGGTGGCGCCAATGTTTTATTTTGTTAGAGAAATTTCACAAAAACAAACAGTGGTGCCATATTTGGCAAAATTTATAACTATCTTTGACAAATCTTTTTGCATCTGGAAAACGCCTCATTGCACAATTGAAATGCGATGTGCAGCGCGTGAGCGAGATCCACAGTGTATAAAAATAATTATTCCGACTTTTTTATTGTTAAGTAAGTACGTTTGAGAGAAAATTTTCAAACTGTAAAAAAATCTCAGGATTTTTTAATAGAAATCAGCGTATCATCGTGCGGCGCGCGCGCGGGAGCCCTAACAGCATGCTGGCCGCCCTCTCGGCTCGACTAGATTGTGCTCCTATTGTTCACAGCTGTCATAGGCACGTTACATACAGAAAGCACAAAGTATCTGTCTAGCTAAAAGCAAATGACATCAAATTCATTAAATATTATGATTGACATTGAGTTTTGTGTTGAGTGTATTTTTATTGTATTTAGTTTTTTTTTTTTTTAATTATAGCGTTATTTATGTGACTATCCTGAAATTGTAATTGTGTTCCATTTTATGAGTGTTTATAACTTGAAATAAATTATTATTATTATAATCCATTCGGTTAGGGCTAAGCCACGAAAACTGGCAGCAACCGACTGGTTCGGGCAATTTGCGTTTCTGAACTTAGATTCCGATTACTTTTAACGTTTGCAACCGACTACCAGCTGTTTCCATTCGGTTGAGATTCGGACAGCTTTTTTATCGTGGATATCTAAATCCGATTTTCAGATTATTGTATTTACTGAAGGTTTCTGTTTTTTCAATATGTCTGTAAGATTATGGACAGTAAACGAGTTTTTGTTTACTTGTGTTTAGTTTTTGGAATTTTGGCTTGTTGAAGTTTAAGGTTGGGCTCAAAAAATTGCTAGAAATTGATTATTGCCATACTTGATTTGTTATTGTTTATTTTTTTAGATGAAATGATGAAACATGTGATTATTGAGCAAAAAGGCAAGAAACCACCAAAGAACTTTGGAGATACGACATCACGTCATACACGATATAACAGCAACAGCGGACCCATCTTTGGCCCCAAGTGGTGGTTACATACTCTCGGCCTAAGTAAGAAGACCGTGTTAACGTGTGATAAGTGCGTGCGTGTTTTACTAAGTGGTGCGCCTAGGTTATGGAACCAGAACAAAGAGGGGTCATGACCCACGACCCCTGGTCCTTATATTACTTGTATTACAAACAGTATTTTCGTATCTGTTCAACTTTAGCTCTATCTATAGATGAAGCAAAGTTACTTAAAGGTACTTCTGCCAGAAGTTATAGGTTATAGGAATGACAACACAGAACGTACGGTACGTGTATATAAAATTAGAATCTTGCCGGTGTCAGGCATAACATTCAACATGGAAGAAATGGATTATGCCATACTTTTATTACTACTACATCTACTTTTTATCATTACTAAGTACTTACTAAATTTTTGAGGTGAAAGGATGAAACATGTGATGATTGAGCAAAAGAGCTAGAATTCCTCAAGAAACTTTGGAGATACGAGACATCACGTCATTTATGATGTACCTAACAGCAAGAGCGGATCCAGCTTCGAACCCAGGTGGTGGTCACATAGTCAGGCCAAGTAAGAAGACCGTACGATAGTAGATAGTTTAGTAGCGTGTGTTTGAATAAGTGATCTACCTATGTAGGTTCTAGAACCAGCCTAAGAGTTGTCATGACCCCTTGACCCCTTCTGAATCCGTCCTCGTATAACACTTCAGCAATTTCTTATTTTAGGTACTAATCGTGTTAAAACTTGAAACATGTAAAGTAAAGTGTACTGTCAGGAATAGGGATTGCAAACTGACGTCATCTTCAGTCTGGCCGGATCCGATCGGATTCCCGTCGGTCCAGCCGGATCCGACCGGATACGGCCTCCGCTCCGAATGGACCATATAGATAGATAGATAGATAGATACTCTTTATTGTTCACACCAAAAGAAAAACAGATTTATAGACAAAGAAAAAACAATAACAGCTAGTGCTACAACAGGCGGCCTTATCGCTGAAAGCGATTTCTTCCAGGCAACCTTTTGGTTGGGAAATGATTTTTAATAGCGGGGTGTGCCAATCCAGACTTCATCAGTTAAATACAAATTACATATAAATATATGCTAACAATAGAATGAAATAAACATACATGCTAATAAAATTACATGCTAATCCTTACATACTTCTATGATATACTAATACATATATGTAGGTATATAAAAATATTATTGATACTTATTTATGACAGATAACTAAAGATAAAAGTAGACGGTAAATAATTAGTTATACATTATGTAACAGGAAACTAAGTGGAATAATGGGATATTATGATTGTAGTTTCGACAGATAATATTCTTTGACCTTTAAAGAACTCCAATGAGGGAGATTTTCTTATGCAAATAGGTAATTCATTCCACAATTGGGCTGCTTGAAAGGCAAAAGACTTCCCATAGTATGATTCAGAACGTGCTAATGGGATCATCAGAGTTAGATTTGTTTGTGATCTTAATGGGCGAGAATGTCAGCCTTGACATAAAGTAAAGCGCTCTTTAAGGTAGAGTGTAGTTTTAGGGTTAAATAGAATATTGAACAGCAGAAAAAGAATGTGGGCATTACGACGCAGACGAAAGGACAACCACTTGAGTTTAGCGCAAAATTGGGACACATGATCATATTTGCGCAATCCAAATATGAATCTAATACAGTCGTTTTGAAGGCGCTCAAGTTTTTCTAACTGGTCTTCTCTAAGATCAAAAAAACATACCTACATCAGCGTAGTCCAGGATGGGAAGAAGCAGAGACTGTGCAAGTGCAATTTTAGTGGCAGTCGGTAAAAAGTTGCGAAGGCGTCTAAGAGAACCACCTGATGCAAAGAGCTTACCACTTACTGTTTTGATGTGACTATCCCATGATTATCAAATACTATACCCAAGTTTTTGACTGAATCACTAAATCAATCAATCAATCAATCATTTATTTCAGAAATTACATTATATATACATAAATTACATTATAATACTAAATGGTAATATATCTCCATTAAAAGTTACGTTAGGAATCAAGGTCCAGTCAATTCTTGAGATCCAGTAGGAGCTGCCTATAACAATAACCTGTGATTTAGTCATATGAATGGACCATATCTGCATGATTTTCGCTTTTTGGTTCCAAATTAATAGTTTGTAAGACAATCATTGTCATTTTCCATTATATTCCGCGAGGAATTAGCAAATTTGAGGCAAGCTGAAGCTTGTCACTGATTACAAATCTGATTGTTGAGTAGCGGCGAAAAATAATCCATACTTACATAAAAATAATTAAGTTAGAGGCAATATACAATTTTAATATGACTGTTTAAAGAAAAAAAAATATAAGACACACGTTTTAGTCAGGGCTTTAAAATTGCCAGGCGTGTTCAAAAAAGTTTTGCAAAAATAATAATTAAATGTATTTTAGGCAATTTTAATTGGGTGTCATTTATGGGTGCCATTTAAAACGCATGTCTTTTTACTATGTCATAATGAATGTAGCATAATATACCTATAGTATCATAATGTAACTTGTGCATACTCGTTTTTTGGCATAATGTGTTTTAAGCATAACAATATATATTGTAATACATTCAATTCTACTATTGATGAGACGCAGACGTCTTTGGGCATATTGATAAGACGTATAAATAAATTCTTTTTAGGATAGGAGGGGGAATAGTGATGGTTAAAAACGTCCGGCTTTCACTGCTTCCTGCAACCGACTAGAACGGAAAGAGTGAGCTCACTTTTCCCAACGTTGGCATAATTCCGTGCGCTTGAAGTTAGGAGGGCACATCTAGAGGTTTATATCGATGGTAGGTATCAACCACGCAGTACATTACACTGCGAAAAATATGTTTTCATTGTAATTCCAATCATCTATAAGTTAATCCACAGAACTGATGTACTGATAAATATTTACTTATCGATAGGAAAACATTAAAACCCTGATTTAATAGATATAATAACTAGTTGAGTGTGAGACGGCGACACGGACACTATGAAGGGATTCTTGATATTTCTGGCTACAATCGCCGTAGCGACCGCGGCAGGTATGAATTAAAAAAGTGGGTGAGAGGGTGTATGTGTGTATGTGCACGCAAGAATTATACTTTTCAATTCCTTTCAACACACTTGCTCAGAAAGTGGCTCTAATTTCACCGCAATTAGGTAATGACACCTGTTATCAAACTGTGACTTCTTCATTCCTATTATTCGCTAACTTTTTATTATTTGCGGAATGTGTTTTAGCCATGTACAAAATGGGGATTGATTTTTTCTTTATTACAGAGAAAACAAAAGTTTTTATTTATTAAATTCGTAGATAGTTGAAATTATACTAAACTATTTTGTACGAAGTTGCACGAAACGACCAAGTTATCAATAGTTAGTTATGTTAATATAGGTTCTGCCCATCTGCCCGTTCCAAAAAAATAATGTTTATTTAGTCTATGGATTATCGCAATTGTTGTATGCGAGCGCATATTACTCGTATGAAAGCTGATTAATTTTTCCCGCCATAACGAAAAATCTTTCACAGCTCTTTTTTAGTATTGTAGTCATTTTTATTAATATATTTTATTCACAAGTGTGTTGAAAAACGTCGTATGATACACGTGTCTTGATGATTACCATCCGCAGCTCTCTTAAGACCCTCGTCTTACGGTTTGGGGTCTCAATATCGGCTCAGCAATAACCACCAACATTACACACTTGTACTATAATGTATGTACTCGTACTATCAAAAAACCCAGGCTTCTCCAATTTTTAATAATGCTTGTGTTCTTTAGATAATGCCGTTATTCATTAAAAATATGAGAATCCTTAATTATATAAGTGAATAAATATGATAAGTATTGCATTATACCGAATAATATATAACATATTTCACATTTATACCGAAAACTTAGTGAATTGTATTTCCGTTAACTTATTAAAATTATTTCAGGAGGATTCGAGCCGGGTCTTCGAGGTAAGTTAAATCTTTATTCTTATACGACCGACAGATGTAAAGGTACACGACGTAGTCGTGTAATCAACTAATTTTAGAATATATTACCGGGATGGGTATTCTCTGATGGGTATAATTCGGGTATCAAGTATGATGTGATTCCTTATCCTATTGATACACGTGCTTCATTGTAGACCGTATCGTCGCTTGACATCCTGATGTCACGATGTGAAGGCGATATCACGGTCGAGATCAATCTAATAGTACCTATCTATTAGCGACAAAGAAATCAATCATGATGACGGTAATATTATTGACAAGGCTTTAAAACAATTAAATAGTAGATTGTATCACTAGGGAGTAAAGGAATATTTAAACGGCGAGGGCGCTTTTTTTAATCCTGAGCGTAGCGAGGGAATCAATTCTTTAGTAGAATCCTGAACGTAGGTAGCGTAGTAACACATTACTTTTCTACAACCTACTATGAGACAAGAACAAAATTAAAAAATTTGATTAACCCCCGACTACCTCAGATTTGTTATCTGTACAACATTCTACTAGTCAAGCCCTTTCATTTGATACCCTTATTAAGCGAGTTGTGAAAAAAGATATGTATTTCACAATTTTGTGGAAACGGCCATCTTGGATTTGAAATTTGTCATAGTGCAATGTATTTTACTAGTCAAGTCCTTTCGTTTGATACCCATATTGAGGTAGTAGTGAAAAAAATAATATGAAAAAATAATATGGTTGTGAAATTTGTTATAGTGTATAGTATTCTACTAGTCAAGCCCTTTCATTTGAAACCCATATTGAGGTAGGTTGCGAAGAAATATTTTGTCCGCCATTTTGTGCAGGCGGCCATCTTGATTCGATATTATCCAAACATAGCTAAGAACATCCGCACGGATATTAACTTTCAAATAAAAAAAAAACGCATTGAAATCGGCCCATCAGTTTGAGCTCTACGGTGCCACTGACAGACACACATAGAGACAGACAGACAGACATCGACGTCAAACTTATAACACCCCTTTTTTGGTCGGGGTTTAAAAATAAAAAGAACCACTTATTTTTAACCGACTTCAAAAAAGGAGGTTTCTCAATTCGACCGTATATATGTTTTTATTATATCATAATGATTCAATAAAACGGAAAAACAACTAAATTGAAATTAAATAGTATCTAATAATTAAAAAAAACTAAAAATATATTTACATTTGAGACACTTTCACAATTATGAAAATCCTCGGCGTGTCTTGCATTTCTCCATTCAATAAAATTACCATAGGCTGTCATAAATTTCTCACGGGATTTCGCACGTTTATTTATCCAAACTATTTATTGAATTAGTAGCACATTATTAGTAGTAGGTAACTATTCAAAATAAATTTTCGAATTAGGACAATTTGTGAAATTAAAAGTTAAACTTCTTTTGGCGCGCCTAGACAGATTTTTCGTGGGCTGTGAATTGGATTCCAGCGTCACACTCGGGTATGATAAGAAATCTTCAGGCAAACTCGGGACCATGACTATTGGCCATCTAGAAATACGTCGGCCAATGGGAAATGCTGGCTTACTTCTAGATGGCCATGCCATGATGGCCAGGCCACGCCCTCCGGTTTCACCCGCGTAGTTTCCAAAGTTATCAAATTCTGAGTTATACGTGTTCACTTCTATGGGCAGTTCCTATGACTACCAGGACGCATCAGTATCAAAATGAAGAGTGGTAAAGTGTTGTTGGTCATGCCGCCATCCCGGAGAATCTCATTGCCATTTTGTTTCTAGCTGTTCACATCTTACCAACAGTGAGTGTAGCACATACCACAGGCACAATTTAATGGTATCTAGAATCAAACACAAGCAAGTTTCTTTTAAATATCGTATTGCAGAGTTCGACATTCTACTCTATACGTAGCACTAGTTCTCCAAAACAGTCGTGCATTGCTTAAATAACCATTGGATTGTTAATATCTAGCAATATAATCTTCAGTAAATAATAAAGCCAAAATTTAAATATACATTTTAGCAACTGAAAACCTAATCGGGGAGGAAAGTATTGATGGTGGATAAGCGAGGCACAGCTAGTGCCTACAAATTGTAAAATAATATCTACTTACGATGCGACTAACTTCTATATTCATCACACAAAATTATGACCTGGGTGGAAATATAGCCCATGACCTACAAACACATAGGTCTCTAAATGTTCCCACAGCTGGGACTCGGGGCCTTTCCTTGCAAGGAGAGATGCAAGACCATAAAGCAACACACCGGCCTGGATGACGGATGATCTCGAAAGATTTTAGGTTTGCACATGTAGGTTTCCTCACGATGTTTTCCTTCCCCATTTTTAAGTTAACGGCATTACTTACATCACTTCGAAGAGGCAGTATTGCGTGCGGGATTAGAAACAATGGCTCCGGATCGGTGGTGACCCTTCTCCTAAGTAGACCAGCCATAACTTACTAGAGTAGCTGTAACTTGACCTACGGTACAGTCTTACTTGAGTTCTGAAGCTGCTTAAATGAACTACCTAGAAATCACTCGTGGGAAATAAAAGATATTGTACCTATATTAAAAAAAACACGTGCTGAATTAATGAGTCAGATTAGGACCACCGCGATAAGACAGTGGCTAAGGAACATGTATATGATAAGATACCGCTAGCTACCACTAAACCTCGTATGATCATTTTCACGAATCTTTTTTTGTTAATCCTTTAATCTGTAGATACAAATACCTACGGAGTCGTGTCTAATTATCGTCAACGTAGATACCTACTACTCGTAAATTTGTTATTGAAATTGTAATTAATGTATTGAGGTGATAATTTTTATTCTTGTAGCTAAGTAGGTACACTTATACTATTAAGGCGCTGAATATTGCCAACTGCCACTTTATAAACACACATTTAACAACATGTATATGGTTGGCTGAAAAACCATTATTCTCATTGTGGTCATTTTTAGGGTTCCGTAGCCAAATGACAAAATACGGGACCCTTATAGATTCGTCATGTCTGTCTCTCTGTCTGTCCGTCTTTATGCCACAACCACTTTTCTCCGAAACTATAAGGACTTGGTAAGTGGAGACCGAAGAATACATCTCTACTTGGTAAGTAGAGATGTATTCTGTGAACCGCATTAAGATTTTCATACAAACAAGATCAAAATTAAAAATGTTGACTAACCCCCGACTACTTTGGATTTGTTATCTGTACAACATTCTACTAGTCAAGCCCTTTCGTTTGATACCCATATTGTGGTAGTAATGAAAAAAATAATATAATTCGCCATTTTGTGGTGGCGACCATCTTGGATTTGAAATTTATTGTAGTGTATAGTATTTCACTAGTCAAGCCCTTTCATTTGACACCCATATTGAGGTAGGTTGTGAAGAAATATTTTGTCCGGCATTTTGTGGAGACGGCCATTTTAAATCGATATTAACCAAACATAGCTAAGAACATCCGCACGGATATTAACCTTCAAATAAAAAACCGCATTGAAATCGGCTTATCCATTTGAGCTCTACGGTGCCACAGACAGACACACACACACAGACAGACAAACAGACAGATAGACATCGACGTCAAATTTATAACACCCCTTTTTGGGTCGGGGGTTAAAAATAGAAAAAAAACAAGAAATTTTGGAGGTGTCCCATACTTAGAACTGAAACTCAAAAAAAAATCCATCAAAACGATACGTGTGGATCTATGGATAGGTCGTCAATAAAAGGACAAAATTAAAAATTTTGACTAACCCCCGACTACCTCAGATTTGTTATCTGTACAACATTATACTAGTCAAGCCGTTTCATTTGATACCCATATTAAGGGAGTTGTGAAAAAAGAAATGTATTTCGCCATTTGGTGGAAGCGGCCATCTTGGATTTGAAATTTGTCATAGTGCGATGTATTCTACTAGTCAAGTCCTTTCGTTTGATACCCATATTGAGGTAGTAGTGAAAAAAAATAATGTAATTCGCCATTTTGTGGTGCCGGCCATCTTGGATTTGAATTTTTTTATAATGTATAGTATTCTACTAGTCAAGCCCTTTCATTTGATACCCATATTGAGGTAGGTTGTGAAGAAATATTTTGTCCGCCATTTTGTGGTGGCGGCCATCTTGAACCGATATTAACCAAACATAGCTAAGAACATCCGCACGGATATTAACCTTCAAATAAAAAAACCGCATTGAAATCGGCTTATCCATTTGAGCTCACGGTGCCACAGACAGACACACACACACAGACAGACAGACATCGACGTCAAACTTATAACACCCCTTTTTTTTTGGTCGGGGGTTAAAAATGATATTGAGGTTCCTAACATATTTTTTTTCATTATGATGTACATTACACTCCGCGAGGTATAAGCTGAGCTTTGCATTAGTTTGAGTGATCACCAATCAGGCAGGAGCTTGAAATTTTGTCCGCGAGGTATAGGCTGAGCTTTGCATTAGTGTGAGTGATCACCAATCAGGCAGGAGCGCGGCGAGACAGAATGGCGCCGCGCCTAAGGCCGGTTGTCACACCTACACTATCCATGTACACTCACACAAATGCAAAGCTCAGCTTATGCCTCGCGGAGTGTACCATGTAAACTATCAACGAAAATTGGTTAGAATGAGATCTAGTAAGTAGTTTTGTTATTGTTGACTATTGTTAAAACTCTGATCAAAGTAACAACGAACTACAAGAACTTTTATATTATGTTACTTGCTGCTACTGAAGTCTTCATGGGCGAGTCTAACTCGCACTTTACCACTTTTATTTTTTACTATGGGGCAGCTATGGAACCAACACCACCTTTTCTTTCGACAATAAGTACGCACTAGACCGCCATCTCGTCTGATGTTGCGACAATGCGGTCTACGATGGAGCCTACTAGCCCATAACAAACCGATGCCCTCTAAACCAGATCATATCCATCAGAGAATACCCACTCAGGCAACTTATTTCACTGTTTATATGTTCTTATTACGAAAGTAGAAGTAGTTAGTACCTCTTACGTTCGAGTCAACGCAACATCGACATTGAAACGACATCGATTTTTCCAGCTATACTTACGTGCGATAGAAAAAATGGCAAGGTGGTATTAGATCATGCAAATCAGTCCCTCAATCATCCCTCATGCAATCAGTGCTGTGCAGTCCCCCAAATGTATTCGAAAACAAGCCTTTACATTTTCAACTTTACAGCGATATTCATAGAGCTTGAAGTATTTTTCGATCAAAAGAGTCGTTGCTTAAGAGCCTTTTGACTTTTGACACGTCTCTCGGTCGCATTAGCAGCTTCATATAAGTTTTTGAAGTGGAATCTTCTTTGGTGCACCTCGGACAGATTTTTCGTGGGCTGTGAATTAAATTCTATCGTCACGCTCGAGAATGGTAAGAAATCTTCGGGTAAGCTCGGGACCATGTCCACGCCCTCCGGTTTCACCCGCGTACTTTCCAAAGTAAGTTATCAAATTCTGAGTTCTAAGTTTTCACTTCTACCGGCAGTTCCTATGACTGCCAATGTTTTTTTTTTTGTGTAGAACATCTGTTTTTTTTCTATTCCAAATTTAATCCCTTTTTTTATAGTGAAGAGCGAAACGCGTCCTTTTTACTCTACCAGTTCTGCGTAAAGCGGTCAGAAAGGGGGCACAGGGAACATGACCCCCCCTCCCCAAAATCGTATAAGTTAAACTAAAAATCTAAGAAATTTAAAATATCTAATAGTACATAGACTATTTTTAACGGGAAAACAACTGGAACGGGAACTGCGCACAGAACGCACTAAAAATCGTGGGGCGCAATTTGTAAAGTATTTTATTATAAATCTACTTGTAACCTCCAAAATCTGAGGCTGCGTACTGGTGACCCTCTCCAAAGTTCGAGGCTGGGACCGTGCCTGAACGCATTAGACTTGATATTATATAATAAGTTGGCATACACATGACTTCGAAAAGCCATCGGTGCGAGTGGGATTCAAACAAAGGCTCCTATACGGCTATCCTACTAATACAATAAATAATATAGAGGTACTTATAAGTTCGGATATTTGTTACTCAATCACATCGGAATATCTGAACACAGTTATAAAAGTTTGTAATAACACAAATATTATACTATTGATCACGGGAAAATAACGGAATCGGGAACTACGCGGGTATAACCGCTAGGTGTTGCTTGTATTATACAGGGTTACTGGTAAATACACCTTCATATTTTTAAGGGCATGTTAAGTACATTAAGTAATATCTCACAAAGACCAAACCAGCAAAGAGATTGATAGAAGAAAAGCAAATGGCTGGAAAAAGTACAGGTCTTTGAAAGAAGTTATGAAATCCAAAGAACTGGGAATACAAATGAAAACAAAAGTATTCAACACATGTATCCTTCCGGTTATTACCTATGGATGTGAAACCTGGTCAGTCACCAAACATCATAGAGAAAAATTAGCACGTTGTCAGAGAGCCATGGAAAGAAGCATGACAGGAGTAAAGAGACAAGACAGAATAAGAAGTGCTGTTATTAGAGAAAAAACTAAAGTAACTGTCATAATTACCCAAATAGACTGTCAGAAATGGAGATGGACAGGACACATGATCCGAGATCCCCAAGAGAAATGGAGCCAACAAATTACCAACTGGTATCCCAGAGATGGAAATCGCAGTAGAGGGCGACAACAAACGAGATGGGAAGACGATCTGAAACTCACAGCGGGACATCTCTGGAGAAGGGTAGCATGCGACAGATTACAGTGGAAAAGTTTCGACGAGGCCTATGCCAAGAGGCACTCTGAATTACGTGATATATTACAATAAACAACACTAAAAAACATATTAAACTAAGTTCATAAATTCAGATTAAATGGCTTAAATAAAAAAAAGTACATTAAATATTTCACTTTTGTTCTATATTTTTTTAATAATCTAATATGTTTTCCATTTCAAGTAAAAAACGTATTGGCCCGGTCTAAAATCATTGAACTCTTCGTAATAAGAGCGCGCGTACTCGTTAATATTCGATAAAAGAAGTACCGACAGGAATAGACGCTAAACTGTGTTAGAGAGGACAACAAACACTAAAACTTTTTTTTTGGGATCTATATTGAGTTTTGACAAAAGTTGTAGAGCAAGTACTGTTTGTTTAAATATGGATACACAACACGCTCTTTAACGGATCCAGATTACTGACTGATTATTTACCAATAACTCTGTATAAAATTTACTTATAAGCAGCAGGATTGATGAATAATCATTTTCAGTCAGATTCGACTTGGGTCTGGACCCGAGCGCGGGTGAAACCTACTTCTACGACATTCCGAAGTCGATATCGGATGCCCGCAACATAGGCTGGACGCGCGCACGCCGCCCGAAGGGGCCCCTGCCTCAGCTCGTCATGTACTGCCCCGCTGACAAGGTCCTGTGCGCCCTCTACGATGACACGGAATACATCGCTGGATTGCAAGTCGCTGTAAGTATTCTCAATTCAAAACTACGATGTATAGGTAAATATATTCTCACTACACCATTTCTTCACACTTTGTTTAATACTTTATAGATGACATAGATGGCGCTAGTTGTATACTAGAAACACGCTAACGATGTTGTTGTTGTAATATGTAAAATGGAGTTTTGACAAACGTTGTAGAACAAGTATTGTTTGTTTAAATATACCTACCTATACAGAACATTAATTGCATGTATGTGTATTTGTTTAGATATCGAAGTCGGAGTTTTCTGAGAACCTGTTCGACTGGAGGAAACGAGGATTCACCTCTTGGAACACTGCGGTGAACGGCCAGTGCAAGCTGTTCTGGACGCTGCAACAGTACTTCGTCGATGAAGGTAACAACCTATTTTATTTGTAGGTATAGACAAGACGAGCAGAACATGTACTTGATGGTTAGCAAAACGCCTGCCCATAACAACACAGACACGCAGCTAATGGAATATGAAAAGTCAATTACCTAGCGCCGTGCTGCGCTCTTCACCCGGAGAAATAAGGTGTGGTATACAGACGGGCTAAGCCTAGCCTAGCTTGGCCCAGAAACTTCTCTGGAAACTTTGTCCTTCAAACCGGAACAACGTAATATTTTAAGTCACACCCGCGACTTCCATGACGTCGTCACACCATCTTCGCCGAGGTCGTTCCCTGTCCCGCGTGGTGTCTGTTATGAACTCGAAAGATTCGAATATGTCGGTTTCATTATGATGTTTTCCTACATCGTATTCAAGTAAGCGGCATTACGCGCATGATTACGAAAAGACTGTGGGTGCGCGTGGGATGCAAACTAGGGGCACCGGATCGGCAGTTGCCGTACTCCCGACTAGACCAATCTGTCTTTATTTCATTACAATTTAACTGTATTCTTCGCTACACCGTACATGTCGTTGATACTCGTTTCAGCAAAGAAAAAAATCACGGGTAACTGTTTTGAACGGACCAGTTCACTTAATTTTTAGCGCAACCGACGGCCTTTTTCAAGGAGAGTGCACGCAAGTGACCGCTGTTCATGTGGCACTAAGCTCGTATTTTTATTTTTTAATCATGAGTTTGATGATGTTAATGTTTTCTAGAAGTTTGTTGTTACCTATATAAGCCGAAGTTTCAGAGTTTCAGAGGGATTTGACTTCAGAGTTCAGAATATTGGAAAAGCGAAAATGTGGAAGTTTGGATGGTTGTTACTCAATCACGGCTGAACGGACCAAGTTATTATATATAAATATATTTGGAACACAGGCATACAGACATAGACTTTATCGCAGAGAAATAACGGGAACTGGTTCAAGTTACAGGGCGCTGCTGGTATTTAGATAAATGTCTCGTAATAAATTAACGTCATGTATTTTCAGAGTTCCTCGCCATCAACCCTAAGGAGCGGGTGTCATCACGAGACTCCACTCGCACGCTCCAAGCCGGCGCGGTCTGGCTCACCGGCATCGATAGGAAACTGGAGAAGGTCTCCACAGATGCTTCCGTCATCGCCAGCGAAGGAGTTTTCACTGAACAAGCTTGCATCTCTTGGATGGGTGAGCAAACCCTTTCAATACCATAACCGCGCCACACAATGTAGCAATGGAGTGATAGGACTTTTTGGGCAGCCCACAGGAAGTCTTTTAGTTATTACAGATACTTCCGTCTTTGCCACCGAAGTGAAAACTTCTTGTTTTCACTGAACACGCCTGCATATCTTGGATGGGTAAGCAATTTTAACAACCTTAACATAATAAACAGTGTGACGGTATAGTGGTATTTGCGTAGTCCTTCAGTTATAGTAGTAGTACCTACCTTATAGTTAATTATGGGTGAAATATCCAATTTGACCCTTTCAGACACACTACTAACAGGTATTGTTTATTTTCTTGCCCGCCCGCCACTTCTGCCCCTCGCAGACATAAATCCTAGATCAGCCCTTGACGAGATAATTAAGGATATACCTATTACAAAGTTAGTTAGATGGTCACACCGTTCGATTTGCTTACCCTTTTCCGGATATTTTTTTATTCTTTGAACGGTTTCCAAAGATGTATCCTATGCAAGCCTGAAAATGTTTCTCATCATGAAATCTTGACTGTTATCTCCAGGTCTCCACTACTACTACAACATGACCACGTCGACGGAGTGCAAGGCCGACCAGATGTACCCGTGGTTCCCGATGGTAATGAACGGCGAGCTCATCGCCTCCGGCTTCCTCACCTTCGGGAAACTGGAGCTGAACAGCGATCAGAGAGACTGGTTCGAACGCCCAGCGGCCGCTGTTGTACAGGTATATAATAATCTTTAACAGACCTCAAAGTGTAGGTACTTTGTAGGTCTAAGAATCCGCTTGGGGAAGTAGGTACCAACAAACCAAGTAGACCTTTGGCAGCTATTCGATCGCAAAACGGTACTGAGCAAACAGCGCTGTTTTCAGGTTTGAAGGGCAATATTACCTGAGAAAGAAAGGTTCTCGAGTGGCGACCACGAACCGGAAGACGCAGTGTTGGACGGCCTCCCACTAGATGGACAGATGACCTCATAAAAGTCGCTGGAAACCGCTGGTTGCAGGTTGCGCAGAACCGTTCGTTGTGGAAATCTAAGGGGGAGGCCTATGTTCAGCAGTGGACGTCTATGTCTTGCGGCTGATGACGATGATGATTACCTGAGAAGTTACAGGGCTTAGAAATAAAACACTCTACATCTCTGGGTTTCCAGCCCAGTGCAGTGCTAGGCAAAGATTTGGACTCTTCATGATCCCATGGAAAAGCGTGTTGCGTACCATTAGGCACATGCTCTACTCATCTATAAAAACCCTACATAATCTTTTCAATATAACATAGACCGACCTTCATACGAGTATGTTCCCAATGCTGAGATTCGGAGCCTTCTGTCACAAAGAGTATAAGCCAAGGCTTACCGTGCTGACCAGGAACTGACAAAGACTACATACCCTCCAAAAATATTTATCATGTAAATCGTCAATTTCCTCACGATGTTTTCCTACACGTTAAACTAATAATGACAGCCTTGTACAATAACACACGCACACACACACACACACACCTATCCTCTTTCTCTCTCATCCTCCATTATTTCACAATGTATGATGTATGTATGATTCCTGTTAAGGGAGATGCAACCCCGCTGCCTCAAACAGCCGGGTTGCATCTTCCTCCAAAATAGCAGTTGTAAAAGGCACTGGATTTCACAACACAGGACTTCCCCTAGTGTGGAATCCAGGGCTCCATTAAACCAAATATTTATGCTGCATTATTTTAACTACATTATTTCTGTAACTACTATATTTTTTTGGCTCAAATAAAGTTTATTATTATTATAGTTTTTTTAAATACGTTATAAATACGTAAAAATATTTTTAAGTTACCAGGCCGACAGGTGAGATAGTTGAAGAGGTGTTTTGTTTGTATATTCTCAGGAATGACTGAACCGATTTCAGTCATTCTTTCACCTTTGTATATGTACGGGATCCTGGTGAGTGCTAAATAATGTACCACGGGCGAAGCCGGGGCGCGCATCTAGTATATGATAAATATAGTCAGTCCAGTTTGACTTAAGTTTCAGCCGCTGTCGGCAGCCTTTTTAACCCGCGACCAAAAAAAAGGGATTATAAGTTTGACGTCGATGCCTGTCTGTCTGTCTGTCTGTGTGTGTATGTGTCTGTCTGTGACACCGCAGAGCTCAAACGGATAGGCCGATTTCGATGCGGTTTTTTTTATTTGAAGGTTAATATTTGTGCAAATGTTCTTAGCTATGTTTGGTTAATATCTGTTCAAGATGGCCGCCTCCACAAATAGCGAACAAAATATTTCTTCACAACCTACCTCAATATGGGTATCAAATGAAAGAGCTTGACTAGTAGAGTTTTACTACGATAACATCACCCGCCCCTCCAGAATTCAAAACGTTTGAAAGTATTTGTGAAAGTATTTACAACGCACCACCACGCATGTGTGCGTACTGCTACTGAAGAATAATTACAAATTCATACAAACTTTTTCGTAAGGATGTGACTACACAATTAAAACAGTAATTTGGAGGGGCGGGCCATGTTATCATAGTAAGTCTCTAGAATACATTGCACTATGACTACTTCCAAATCCAAGATGGCAGCTACCACAAAATGGCGAAATTGACAAAATCTAAAGAAAACTCTTAAATAGATTGAAAGACCTCTCTCCCGTAATATGGGTATCAAATGAAAGGGTTTTACTAGTAGAATGTTGTACAGATAACAAATCTGAGGTAGTTGGGGGTTAATCAAAATTTTTGATTTTGTTTCTGTGTAAGGAGAGTGTATCCGCATAACCAGTTTTCGGACGTAGACTCGTGGATTGATGTGGTATTTGTCCAGATAGACTCGGACTCAAGTTTCAGTTTGGGATGGACGATGGCATGTAGCGCTAGCATGGAAACCGTGCCTACATAGTACTCGGCTTTGAGTCCGTGATATTAGTTAGGACACAATAGACTCAGTGTACTGAAACGTTCCTGACACGCAGCTCAACAGTGAATAAGAGTTCGAGAGTACTCTTGAACAACTTTTTTTTTTTTTTTAAATAAAGAGTGACGAGACGATCAGGACATGTGCCTGGTGGTAAGCAACATGCCTGACACATAACAGCACAGTGACACGCAGCTATTGGAACATGAAGAGTCCAAATCATTACCTAGCACTGCACTGCGCTCGTCACCCAGAGATCTAAGATCTTATATCTCTAAGCCCTGTAATTTCTCTGGAAACATTGCCCTTCAAACCGGAACACAGTAATGTTTGCACATTACTGCTTGGCGGTAGAATAACTGGCAAAGGTGTGGTACTTCCCCAGGCGGACTCTGCCAAGAGTCCTACCACTACCAAAATCCCGCATCCTCTCACCTGCACCCCCGCAACAGCCGTTGAGATTGCTTGCGCGCCGCGCCGATGCCCGCAGGGCCAAACTGGCAGCGACCACGCGCGAGCACTCTCAAATATAGTTTGAAATTGTTAGCTGACATTTCAGAAGGGGAAAATAAAAATGCACAGTAAATTGAAGTTTGGATTTATTTTTTTACAGAATACTGTACTACAATGTTATACTAAAACGTATACATTCAGTTAAAATGCAATGATATAAAATTAACTTAAATGGCGGATTGTAAATAGTTTAGATTGCAAAAGCCCATACTAAGATAATCAAATCTTTGCATCATATTAGTCTCAAAATGGATCAATCAAATTTCATCTTGTTAATTGCAATAACATTTACACTTCTTCAATTTTACAAATAATTCTTTCCACCGTATTTATTTCAACTGATTTATTTTTTTAGCATTTATAGGCCGCCTACACTTGACGGCCATCTTACCACATGATAATCAAACGATGCGGTCTACGATAGAGTGTGTTTAACTAGAATAAACTGATTTACTCTCGATTTGGAGATACCAAGATCGTAACCATCAGGAAAACCCCATTCAAGCAACGCGTTCCATAGCTAATGAGTAATAATAATAATAATAATAATAATAATAAGAAGCCCCCTAAAATCCCACCTTACGTCCTGATCGAACACCTGATCACGTGGGGGGCGGACACGCGTACAATAGAAACTTACGTGGCCAACAAGGCAAGGGTAACCCATTCATGATGGAGACAAGAAAAAGTAAAGTACGTATAGGGCCGCTGCCCGGGGGTGATCGCCGGGGCGCGTCTGTAGCTGGCCACGGGCGCGACAGCATGCTAGCCAGTGACTCTCGGCCGGTCGGCTGGGCGGGAGTCGGGGACGCGGGGTGGGGTAATGTCCTCAAGGATTACAGCCGCGAGCAGAAGTAGTAGAAGTACTAGAAGTAGCAGCAGACCAATATCCCCTGCTGAGGATGTTTCGCAGGAGACAAATGTCACCCAACCTGCGACCACCAAAGCGGGCAAACCTAGAATGCGCATGAAATGGAGTGAAGATATGAACCTTTTATCATGCGCACATACCTATACATTACAAAATTAGACACCGATAAAACAATGTATTGCAAAAATTACATGATGCATTTAAACTAAAATATCCTCAACTAGATATATCCGCACAAAGAATAGCGGATCAGAGAAGAGTCATTATCAGGAATAAACTCTTATCAGATTCGATTATTGCAGAATTAAAAACAGAAATCACAGCCATGCTCCAACAAGAAGAACTCGATTTATTAACTCCACATACTAATGATTTAACTACAACACAATACTCACCAACATGCAATGTATCCCAAAATACTAATCAGATTACTTCCTCTTACAACGTTGATACAAACATTACTAGTGCAGTGTCACAATCGTCTACAACCATTTCAATATTAGGCAACACACAACAATCCTCTGAGGCTGCGACGCAAACAAACTTGTCTCCAAGCATAATAACATTAAACCAACCTGAACATCAATCCATCGATAATATCACTGACATTGCAACTCAAGAACTGATCGACCGATTGGAAACTGTACTCGTGCTTTATACAGGTACCGACCCAATAACACGACCAAAACTTCCTAAACTAAAAGAAAATAAGAAATTATACGAATTAGTGGGCATATTCAATTCGCAAATTTTAGGTAGATTCTACAGAATTGACTCCGACATAAACTCATTACATACGCTAATCTATTGCAGTGCTTATGTAATTAGCGAATATTTAGGGTATAAGTTAGCACAGAATTACATCGTTTCAAACAATCGGAACAACAAATCATCAAAACCCGCCTGGCAGATTAGAATCGAAAATGACATTAAGAAGTTAAGGGCTGATATAGGCAGATTAACGCAGTATATCAACAACAATAGATCAAAAAAAGTAGTCAAGGCAGTTAACGATATTACAAAAAACACCAAAATTCACTCTTCGCACGAACCCAATAACATCAGACCCGAGGAATTTCTTGACACACTCAAACAAAAACTATCACTTAAATCACAGAGGCTGAACAGATATCTAAAAGCACTAAGACGGAAGGAAGATAACAAACAATTTAACAAAAATGAAAAGGTATTTTACAGAAACTTGAAAACGTAGCTCCATCGAATAATAATATGCTTCCACAAACCGAAGAACTCCGAAATTACTGGGCAAATATTTGGAAGAACCAAGGAGACCATAATAAAGAAGCCTCATGGATAAAAGAGGAAGAAGAAAGATGGAATCATACGGATTTAATGGAATTCGAAGAAATATCTGTAGACGACGTAGCAGAAGTTACAAACAAAATAAAAAATTGGAAAGCGGCGGGAGTAGATCACATACACAACTTTTGGTATAAGAAGTTTTTTGTACTACACGACACCTTAGCTAGAAATATAACAGATCTCATTAAAAGCCAACAAGCACTCCCGAAATTTATGACAATGGGTATAACATACATGCTGCCTAAAACACCCGATACAGCCAATCCATCACAATACCGTCCTATAACATGCCTTCCAACTATATATAAGCTCATTACATCTTGCATAACAAACAAAATCAACACTCACATTGTAACGGATAATATCATATCCGAAGAACAAAAAGGATGTCGTAGAAATCACAAAGGATGTAAAGAACAACTTGTGATAGACACGACACTTCTCAAACATGCTAACACCCATAAACGGAACCTACATATCTCATACATTGATTATAAAAAAGCCTATGACAGCGTTCCGCACTCTTGGCTACTCCACGTTTTATCCATTTATAAAATCAATCCCCTTATCATCGATTTCTTAAGAAATGCCATGAAACAATGGAAAACCACACTTCACCTATCGAACAGCTCTAACGCTATTAGAACTGAAGAAATTCCATAAACAATGGCATTTTTCAGGGAGACTCTTTTAGCGGGACATGGTTTTGTCTCGCACTGAACCCACTTTCAAGTCTACTTCACAAAACAAATAGTGGTTACAAACTGACACCCAATACTGCCGTCACTCATTTAATGTACATGGACGATATTAAACTGTTTGCTAAATCTAAAAAGACATACAAAATCTAATACGTATCACTACACAATTCAGTACCGACATAAAATGACTTTTGGCTTAGACAAATGCAGGATACTTCACATTACAAAGGGTAGAATAGAAGCACCTTGCAACGAGGAAGTTAATACAGAACAAAACAACTTATTCGATATTATGGAACAAACAGACAACTACAAATATCTTGGAATATACCAATCAAATACTATGAATCATACACAAATCAAAAATAACTTAACCATAGAATACACACATCGACTCAATAAAATATGCAAATCACAACTACACTCCAGAAACTTATTCAAAGCTATTAATACGTTTGCGATTCCTGTCTTGACATACTCTTTTGGAATAATTAAATGGACAGCTACAGATATTAAAAGATTAGAAACAAAAACAAGAACAACCTTAACTAAATATAATCACCATCATCCAAAATCTGCAATAGAACGCATAACACTGAAAAGAAACAAAGGAGGACGAGGTTTAATAGATTTGACATTACTTTGGCAAAACCAAATAAAGTATCTAAGAGAATTCTTTTATAAAAAATCAAACATAAGTCACATTCATCAAGCAATAGTTAACCTGGATGATAAGTATACACCTTTAAATTTAAACCAAACCGACATTAATTTCAAAACCGTGAAAGATCAAGAGACAGAAAAGTTAAATAAATGGCGAAGTAAAGAACTTCACGGAAGACACCTCCACGATTTAGAACAACCACATATAGACGCCGAGTCCTCAAATAAATGGTTAAAACTAGGATCTCTGTTCCCTGAAACTGAAGGTTTTATGATTGCTATACAGGATCAAGTCATCAACACCAAAAACTACAGAAAATTTATTATCAAAGACCCTAACATACAAAACGACAAATGCCGAAAATGTTATCGACTACCAGAAACAATTCAACACATAACAAGTGCTTGCCCAACACTCACACAAACAGATTATACTCACCGACATAATCAAGTTGCACATATAGTTCACCAAAAGCTAGCAATCAAACATAAATTACTAACAGACACTCCCAAACCATACTACCAATACACGCCCAAGCCTGTGCTAGAAAATACAATGAACAAGATGTACTTCGATAGAGCTATACTTACAGACAAAACTATACACAACAATAGACCAGACATCACTTTTGTAGATAAAATTCAAAAACAGTATTTATTATAGACATTGCAATACCCAACACACATAACCTGCAAAGAACAATAACAGAAAAATACAAAATATACAGATTTAAAAGAAGAAATAATCAGGATTTGGAAAATGAACAAGGTTTATATTATACCACTGGTGCTTTCTAGCACAGGAGTGGTCCCAAAACACTTACACCACGGCATAACACTACTAGACTTACCTAAAAACATATACTTGACAATGCAAAAAGCCGCAATACTGAATACATGCCGAATTGTGAGAAAGTTTCTGCATGATGACTCTTCGCAAACAGATATACCAATCAATCATGAGGTCCACTTGGCATGAGCCCGTGGATTTCATAAACACCGGAACTCTTATAGCTCCGAGAATGAGAAATTTACTCAAAATAATAATAATAAACTTTATTTGAGCCAAAAAAATATAGTAGTTACAGAAATAATGTAGTTAAAATAATGCAGCATAAATATTTGGTTTAATGGAGCCCTGGATTCCACACTAGGGGAAGTCCTGTGTTGTGAAATCCAGTGCCTTTCACAACTGCTATTTTGGAGGAAGATGCAACCCGGCTGTTTGAGGCAGCGGGGTTGCATCTCCCTTAACAGGAATCATACATACATCATACATTGTGAAATAATGGAGGATGAGAGAAAGAGGAGGATAGGTGTGTGTGTGTGTGTGTGTGTGTGTGTGTGTGTGTGTGTGTGTGTGCGTGTGTGTGTGAGAGAGAGAGGGTGTGTGTGTGTGTGGGGCGCTTGTGAGTAAGAGAGTGTGAGTATGCAAACGATCGTGAATGTGTTCTATGCGTTTGAGGCAGAGCGGGCGTTATAGAAAGTGTGCACAGAAAGGCCGCAGTGGACTAAGTGGACGAGCGAGTGTGGATTAGTTGGTATTGTGAAAGAACCTACTTGTGTGTTTATAGATATCAGGGTGTGCCTGACAGAGAGAATGCATGCTTTGTAGTATTTTTAGTATTTAGGGGTCTGGTCCCTTGACGGTTATAATTTTAGCGCTAATAGATTTGGTTTTGTGGGGAGCAGACCCCTCGGGGTCAGATCATTATTTTAGTACTTCCTCCGTTTGCGAATAGTTTAGTGAGGATAGCCAACATGAAATTTTTCGCTTACAAACGTATCGGGATGTTTCGAGTAGACTAAGGGACCTATCTAGTTTTTGTATAAGTAGGGAGCTTTAAATTGGTATGATTTCTGAGCAAATGTAGTTTTGGTACGCGGTAGTTTCCATGTGTTTCGTCGACTGTTTGGTGTGAGAGAGTGCAGAGCCGTTCGGTGGAATCGCAGCGTCACTGCTTGGATATAAAGCTGCCTTACTGTTAGGTATCTCGTATCTTTGTACAGTTGCTCGGTAGGGTACAGCATCGGTTTTTGTGGGCAATTTTAAGGATAAACCGTTGAGCACGCTCAAGCTTCAGAAATAGTATTTTAGTGGCAGATCCCCAACACACTAAACAGTAGTTTAGTATAGATTGGCATAGAGCCTGGTATACTATGTTGAGTGTGTTTGGATCCGCCACTGTACCCATTTTTTGAAGATGTGCGTCATCTTTTAACTCAGTGATTATGTTATTAATTTGGCACTCCCAGGTTAGATGGCTATCTATGATCACTCCTAGATATTTGGTGGCCACTACGTGTTGCAGCTCGGGGCAAGGGCATGGCTGGTTTAATGGTAAGTCACAGGAATGTAATTTAAGGTTTATAGTGCTAGGTTGTGTCCGCTTGGTGATGGAAAAAGTTATATATTGCGATTTTGTTGCGTTTAGTGTCAGCAGGTTGTTTTGCAACCAGTGTGCCACACCGGCTAGACCTTTCTGGGCCACTTCAACGACCTTCGTCCAGCTATTGCCGTGGAATACTATGGCTGTGTCATCAGCGAAGGCATACAGATTGGCCTGATTAATCTTGAGCTGGCAGAGGTCATTGATATACACTAGGAAGAGGGTAGGTCCAAGGACACTACCCTGTGGAATTCCGAAGGATATTGGCGTGTAATCACTGGTGCAATTCGACACTCGAACCCTTTGGTTCCGTTCTGATAGGTAGGAGCGGAACCAGTTTAAAGCTGTACCGCGTACCCCGTGAAGCTCGAGTTTCCGAAGCAGTATAGACCAGCTGACCGTGTCAAAAGCCTTTGCCATATCTAAAAATACAGCAATGCACTTCTGACTACGGTCAAGAACGGTAGTCACGTGATCAACTAGAGCCGCGACAGCATCTTCAGTCGACTTTTTTGCTCGGAAACCAAACTGGTTGTTAGAAAGCAGGTGTTTACTTTCTAGGAAACCCAACAGTCTTTTATTTATAACTTTTTCAAGAATTTTGGATATTGAGGACAGAAGAGAGATAGGGCGGTAGTTTGACACTATTGACTTGTCGCCTGACTTGTAAATCGGACAGATATCAGCAGTCTTCAAGCAGTTTGGTACGATTCCCTGGGCCATGCTCAAGTTGCATATGTGAGCGATTGGGAGAGCTAGAACATGACAAGCATTTTTTAGCAGTTCGTTGCTGATTTTATCGCTACCCGGAGTCGATCCAATTTTCAGCCCTGCTATGATCCTGCCGATTTCCAAGCCGTCTACAGGTGTTAAAAATAGAGAATCAGAAGGGGCATTTTCAATGAAGGTGTTATTTGTGAGGTGGCTTTCAGTTGTGTTTAGTTTACATAGGGTTTTTTGTGCGAGGTCTTTACCAATTGATGCGAAAAATTTGTTAGTAAAATTAAGGGACTCTGAAGGGCTTGACTTAGTTTTAAGAAGTTCGTTTGGGACAGATTTTGGTAGTTTTATGCCGCATATAGTTTTAACTGTTTCCCATAATTTTTTGGTATTTGTTTTATTGGCAGCGACCAGGTCAGATTCAAATTTACTTTTTTCAGATTTTAGCAATAGGTTACAGTGATTCCGGGATTTAATATATTTTTCATGTAATGCTTGGTCGTTGGGACATTTTTTGGATTTTTGATGCAGGAATCTCTTTTCTAATTTTTGTATTAGGTTGCTTGTCATCCAGGGTTTCTTGATTATTTCGGAATTTTTATTTTTGTACGTGTTGTGTTATTGTCTACAGCAAGGCAAATATTTTTAATAAGAAATTCAGTCGCCAATGTGACATCTGTTTCTTTGTAAAACTATTCCAGTCAAGGTTTTGTAAGCTAGCAATGACGTGAGGGTAATTGGTTTTTATTCTGAGTTTGGATTCAGGTTGGCTTTTATCACTAAGTCTGTCGATTCCTATTAGTACCGTATCATGGTCAGTCACGCCTGAGTTGCAAATCACAACGCAGGCTGATTTTTTGGACCGAATGAGCGCGTGATCTAGACAATTTCGATACCTTGTCGGACGTACGTGTCCTGGAATAAAACCATAATATGCGGTAAGCTCCAGGTAGTCTACTGATTTCGGATCATTACTGTTAGGGTTTTATGTCGATATTTATGTCGCCGGTTATGATACAAGTTTCAGCAGATACGGTTGACATGACACTTTCCAGTGACGACAGAAACCCATTTGTATTGTCCTTAGATGGGGACCGATATAACGCTATTACAGCCAGTTCCGAGCCCACTTTTATTGTTAGACAGCTGGCGTCATTAAACGGAGGTTCTTTTATTTCCACGTTTAGTCCAGATTTGTAAAAAATCATAAGCCCATCGTTTTGGTTTCTGAATTCTTTTGAAGAATGGCATTCGTAATTTGGTATTTTGAATTGTTGGGTAACATCCCTGCCCCAGCACTCTGTGAGCACTATGATTTTCGGTAGAAACCGAAGTCTCGTTAGGTATATCACGAATTGATCGAAATTACGCCGAACACTCCTTATATTTTGTGTAAGTATCGTAGTTTGGTTTATGTATTTAGAAAGTATTTGTTTGCATTCCTCCGCGCAGTTAGCACCGTAGCTGTCCACCAGTATTGCGTCATCGATACTATCTAATAAATCTTTATTAAGACTCATGATATGGGTTTATAGTAGTTATGTTGGATTACATCACAGGAACCCCTGTGAGTAATAGTTAAATGATGTTTAAGGCATCGATGACACACTACAAGCAGACAACCACAATAATAAGAAACGCGCGCGTCGTAATTTTTACTAATGAGTTTTAAACAGTAATAGGCCACGAGTGCCACTACGATAATATTATATTTATTTTCGTTAACATACAAGTTACGTAAGCATCTAGGCATGACCGTAGCCGACCGGTTCGTAGTCACCTTTACCGTAGCAAGCGCATCGGTGGGGACCATAGTCGCGTCAGTGCAGCCGACGCGCTCACATGCGCTACTGAATGTTATGAACGAATAACGTAAGTCGCGCGATGTATTTAATTTGGAATATTTCTCGAATGCTGGACGAATGAGAGACTGTGCGGACGGATAGAAGTGTGTTGTTAGCGTTGTATGGATGGTGGTAATGAGTGGAATAATCAGTAGGTGTGGTGGGACCCTCGCGGTACTTGTAGCATAATATACTGGTTTGATTAACGTTTCCGTGTGGTATTTTAGCATAGGTATAACAAGCGTCACTTGGTCCTTTTGATTAAAACGGGCAGTGTTTGTTTTGGTAGTACAATGTTTGTACGAATAAATGTGTGATAGTGTGTTTGTCATAGTAGTTGTGGGAGTATAATGTTGTGAGCGCAGTATGCTGAGAGTGTAAATTGTTATGTTGTGATTTGGATGTGTGTAAATTGAATATTATTATGGAATTGTTTAAAGAGTATTTCTTTCTCAAAGTTTTAACATAAAAATATAAACCGTGATAATAGTAGTACATAGTAGCGTAAAAGAAAAGTATTGGCTTGTTTTAACATTAAAGAATAAAAACACTTTGATTAACAACTCAAATATGCTGACATATGTTAGTTCGAGTTTGATAACGAATACGATAGGAACAATAAGAACATAAGATAAAACATTTATTGGGTTTTTAAATTCTAGACAGGGTAGGCCGGGCGCGGCGCGGCGCTGCGAGCGGGGCGGGGCTAGTCACTGTGCTGTGATGTTACTCAGGTCGCTTTCAGATGATATGCGGATATGAGGTGACTTGTCTTCCTTGCGCAGGTATACGCGGCCGAAAGATGTCCAGCAATACCGATAGTCATTCCGCTTAGCAAACTCACGAGTCAGGTAGAATAAGTTACGTTCACTCGGAGTTAGGTTTTCGGAAATGTATAGCGGTTTCTTTTCGCCGTCGAGTTGGAGACAAGAAGTATTAAACTTGTCCCGTGGGTTTTGTTTATTGAACTTTTTATAGGCGTTAAGAAATAGGTCCCTCATACAGACCGACATAAAATCAGCGATGATCGGTCTTGTGGCGGCTTTGCTATTTATACGGAATACGTCTTTTATGTCGGAAAGCTCCATAGGAATGTTCAGGGTATTTGCCATTTGTGTGATGTATTGTTTGAGAACTACCCTCGATTCATTAGCGCATTGCGGGATATTTCGCAGCTCGATACTAGAACCCCGGACATGGTGCTGTAGTGATTCCACTTGCTTTTGGAGATCTTGTATTTCTATTTTGTGACATTTTCTTTCCGCTTCCAACAGGTCTATCTTTGTAAGGGCATCATTGTACTTCGCAGAAATTGCGTCAACGGAAGTTTTGATCTCGTTGATTGAGCATAAAATAAGTTCGAATTTCTCGTCTTGACGTTTGTTTAGCGCGGTAAACATATCCAAAAGTTCTGATTTGCTAATATCGTCGCTGCGCTTACGCTTGGGCCGGTGACTCACGTTGCTGTACGAGGACGCCGCGCTGAGCGCGGGCTCCTCGCTCACGTCGGAAATGTTGGAGTCAGACGGATAGTTCTTCAGGAGCTGCATGGGTGTTGCGAAGGCAGCTGTTGGGACGGGAGACATTAGGACCGATGGTGGGGTTCGCTGCACCGACATGATTTTGCAACACGGAGACGATACCGATCGATCAGAATGGCAAGGTAGTATTAGATTTTGTTTTGTCTGACTTCGGGTACCTGGAGAAATTCCAGCGCAGCGGGCGGCAAGTATGTGCAGGCGACGCAGGGGTGCGCAGGGGTGAGCGGGGGCTGCCTGGCGCGTAGATCCACTTCGTAGACTTACGTAGGTTACCGTAGCGTTCCTAGTAGTTGCAGCGTAGTCGATGCGCTTGTAATTTTAAGTCTGATGCTAGCAGCATAGAATAGATAATACAGATAGAACGGACACTCCCCACCCCCCGCCAATTTCAAGCTTCCTCACCCCTCAGGCCGTTTCGGATACTCTAGGAGCACTCAACGAAGGGCTGGTATCGAACATCTAATTCCTAACGAAATATCATCATGGTGGGTTGTTTTGCTGTTTACGGCTGTCCGTCAACTAAACGGCACAAGATTAAAAGCTTTATTTAATTTCCTAATGATAAAATAACGTAAGATTAGAAACTTTTCAATAACGTTGCTTTATAATATTACAAGCTTTGCTTAGTTTGGGGTCAGATGGTGTTGTGTGTGAATTGTCTACCAATATTTATTTATTTATAATAACGAAGTAATTTTTAACTCGAAGTTCGTAACTTACACAGCCAGTAACTTACGTGCCCAAGCACGGATTGATAACGCCTGTAGGAATAATTATAGTGACAGAGTAAAGTTTCCTTCATGGGTAAGTGTAAAATAAAGTGCGAATGTGTACCTACTAACAGAAATAGATATCTAGGCACCTGATCTAATCTATCATCGGTTTCGTTTCATTTTACGCGGCAATACAAACACCCACAGATTTATGAAACAATTTAGAAATCTGTGCAAACACCCTTTTAATTAGAATAGTATAATTTGGCTCCATTCTATTTATGTAACTCAACATTATAGCAAGTTTATAGACTACGTCACCAGATGAACTCAAGGGGGCACAACTATTCAATAAAACAATTCAGTAGCCCTAGCGCTAACGCACACATTCACGCGTGTGTACGAACGACATCTGCGTAGTTGTGTGAAGAGTAGGCAACTCCACAGCGGCGGTTGTATGGAGTTTTAGTGGAGTGTCCGGGGTGTGGCTAGCAGTTAAAATTCAATAATCTTACTCAATCTTTGTACCGGTTTATATCTTGTGCACTGGCTATATGGCTTATTTTTCGTTGGCCGTTTTCAGTAATTTTGTTTTAAATTATTTGAGCACTGATCCAACACACGTCCACTCTCTTCGCAGGTCAGTGATAAAAAAAAAGTACTGCGAAAGTATTCGTTGCGTGACACTGGTCAAAAGAAAACTGGTGATGGTGAGTATGAAAAATGTAGTGTTACCGGAACAATAAAAATGAATAAAATAACTGAATAAATTAACGCCTTACCGTAGTTATGTCTAAATTTAGAATCATTCCGTTTATTCCGAACCATTGTTGAGATCGTTCGCCTCTTCATTCACTAATTCCTCCAACTCCAGACTGGTCGATGCGGTGATCACCGCGGCGACGTCATCCGCGTACATGAACATCTCCGTATTTTTAATAGCATCCGGTAAGTCATTTAGGAGAATACTAAATAGCGTATTCGATAAGAAGGAGCCCTGTGGGACGCCCAGATTACTTGTCAGCTTAGAAGAGACGGCACGGCCTCTGTCACTACGACCTGCGTCCTCTGCGATATAAAGGAGGTTATCCACGACAGGGCCGGGCCCCGGATCCCGTAGTGCTCCAGTTTGTTCGCGATGGGTGTGTGGTCGGCGGTGTCGAATGCGCGCCCAGCAAGCGCCGGACCACCTCGAGCACCAGGGGGTCAACAAAAACTGTCTTAGCTTTGATATAGCTCTCTCTTTTCTTCCTGCTTGAAATGATAGAGACACCAATAGCAAAGCCATAGCCGATTTAGGGGGGCAGGTCGGTGGTCGCGCGCCCGACGCGATACGCGTCTCGTCTCTCCGATTAAAAGTCTCGGTCCGCCACAAGATTAAGTATTATTCGGTTTAGATTAACTTCAAATATGTTACTAACCACGGGTACCATCGATATCGGGCGATATGATACGGGATCATATTTTAAACGGGGCTAATTTTCACCTTTTTGAGTGCTGCTGGGTAAACACCCTCACGGAATTCACGGATACTCATATTGAATAAGCAACCGATCACAGGTGCCAGAGATATTACTGCGGTTCTAAGCAACTGCGCAGATACGGTGTATAAAGCCGTGCTTCTTTTTGGCGCGATGCGCTTGGCTATTATTGTATATATTTCGGCAGGTGTGAATGGCTCCAGTCGGAGAGACATGTCGCTCGGCGGTGTCTCGACCTGACGCGCAGCCAGTGCACGGGAGCAGTCAGCCGCAGGGGCTCTGCACCCGGCCGATACAAATACCCGATCAAGAGCCTGCACCGCCTCCTCTTTAGAAGCGAACGCCTGACCGTATTCATTGCGCAACACATCCATAAAGTCAATTCTCTCGCGATTGTTACGATTTGTGTGGGACATAATAATAAAAATATGCTATTATATAACAGCAGTGATTCATCATAATCAGCCCATATTTATCCACTGCTGGACATACTTAGGCCTCTCCAATAATATACCACACAACATGTCCCTTGGCTTTACGTTTACAACCATCAATAGCTGTTTTTCGTATATCGTCCCTCCAACTAGTCTCAAAGCGTCCTATAGGTACTATGTTGGCCGATTCTCGGTTCTACTTCAAAACCCGTCTACCCCAACGACTATCAGATCTGCGACAGATATAACCGGCCCACTGCCACTTCTTTTGCGAATCCGCTGAACTATGTCGGAGACTAAGTTCTGTGATGAATTACTTTATTGCGCATAAAATCCCAAGCATAGCCCCATAGCTCGCTGAGGGACTTTGAGATTACGGACTATTTTCACTGTCATTTTTTTATAGGTCACTGTTATTTTGTAGGTCATAGCGGTTTGACTGTACTGGTTCTACACTGTAGTCTTAAGACACAGTGAGATGTGTGACGAGAAGACTCGACGAAGTTTTCCAAATGCTGCTCAGCCCAACTGAATTTTCTTCATGTCCTCACACTGAAAGATGTTTCTACCCAGTTTATGTACAGCATTGGTTTCATACAGTTTCAATACCTCTTCTAATCAATTATTCCGCGACGTTGTACAAAAATCATGTGCCAAGGAGAAATGATCGAGGGTTAGAACCCCTCCTCTTCAATTGCACTTAATTTGATAGCTTACAAGTGACGGCATAGTGTGGAATCTTTATACCCTTCTATCATCCTACATAGGTATTCTCTTTTGCTGGTTCATTTGACCCATAAATTTTGTTCACGGGTCCTGCAGCATAAGATAGATAATATAGAGCTATTGTGACACTTACGATCAATACCAACTCATAATCAACATTAGTAACCACTTCATGGTTAATTATATATTATTAAGACCATTAATCGAAATTTAACATAATCTGTCTCCCAACTTGAATCGAATTACATATAAATGTTAATTGTCATGAATAATCAATTGACTTGGTGAAGAGTTCACTAGGAACAACATCATGCCACTGGATTTTTACAAACCTTTTGTTGGAAATATTCGTAGTGACCCAGCGCAGCGGTGTGAACGTCTGACCTTACAGAAGAAGGTTGCAGCTTCAAATCCCGCTAACGTTTCAAGTGGAATTTAACAAGTCTGCAGGTCTACTACGAAGTCCGATAAACGATACATCGGCCGAAGTTATGGAAGTTTTATACCATGAAACACAATCGGTCGATTGATGACACAAAAACTGACAAATCAGTGTCAGTCGGGGTGAACGAAACGCCCGATCAGATCAACCGACCGATTGTGTTTCGTGGTATAAAACGTCCATAACTTCGGCCGATATATCGTTTATCGGACTTCGTAGTAGACCGGCTGTTCGCAGGGAATAAATATCGTGAATGTTTTACCGTTAGTTTGTTAAATTTAGTTGCTACTACATTCAGTGGAGGTTTATGTAAGCTAGTATACTAAATTCCGAACCGAGGATTTCTTTCTATTCACTTGCTTCTGAATTCAGACCTCCTGGCCACGTGGTTCGACTGCATAGGTAGTTCGATCAATCGGACCACGTGAACTTTTTTCCCGTTGGTTTGATTTTAGAATCGCACCACGTGATTACTGATCCTTGACCTACTTACTAATCCTTGGGACCTCGTGGTTCGACTCCATAGTGAAGTGGACAATCACGATGGCAAGTTCTTCTGGTTCTATTCATCGAAGTACACTCACAGCCACAATTAACCGCCCATCCTCAGACAACGATTCGTATCTAGCCAATTGTAATAAGCCTTTATGAAATTCTTTTGAAATTACTCATATCTGCCAACTTTGATGTATTACGGCCTTGACTCAATTCTTTAGAGAAGGCCTGGAGTTATCAATGTGTGAGTTACACTGCTATTTTTAGTCTAGGCGGTAGAACGGCAACTCCCGATCCGCAGCCCTTGGGTCGAAACCTACGCGCACCACTGTCTTTTCGAAGTCCTGTGTGATATGCCGCCAACTTAAAAACGGCAAAGGAAAAAATCCTGAGGAAACTGATATGATCCTAGAATATTTCGAGGTCATGCGTCATCCACCAATCTTCGCTGGGCCAGCGTGGTGGATATACGGTTTTTTATAGATAGCCTTGACTATCTTAAAAAACCGTTTCAATAGCTCACGTAGGTATATTTGAAAGTAGGTAAAGCAAATAAGTACCCATTATGGGTCAAACAAAAGAACTGATAACTTTGAAACGCCTGATCCGATTTTGATGAAACAGCCAAGAACACTCGACTAATTTTACTTCCAAATAAAACACAATCAAAGTCAGTTTATCCGTTCCAGAGTTGCGATGCCACAGACATGCGCACACAAAGACGTCTAAGTCGACTCTGTCGATTTTGCGTCGGTGATGGTCAGGGGTTGAAAAGGCACCAATGCATCAATCAAAACAAATCCATGACTAGAATTCACTGTTTATTTCAAGGCAACGTAGCAAGTACGCATTTCAAAGTGAAATTGAAATATTTACCCTTAGTTATAGTGTTTTCAAAGTTTTTTTTTGGAAACCAAACAAAGCAGAACCACCATCATACAGCAATGCGCGGGAGTACCATCGTATTGCTAATGCAACTCGAGTAAGTAACTGAGCGGAAATACCACAGATATTCGGGTTAATACCTATCTACCTTGTTTTTTATCACTGGTATATACATATATACATATGTAAGTCAAAGCTCGCATCTGCATAATTATGTTGTGAAATATTTGATTTTCTTATAAATTTTGGAGGTACTGTTTATGTTCGCTTTTGGTTGAAAATCATCTACATAATGTTCTCTCAATACATTTATTGGTTTTCGAAAACGCCCTGTATAATCTAACGAACATTATAAATGCGAAAAGTTTGAATGTTTGTTCGTACACGTCGAGGCGTTCGAACGAATCGCGTTAAAATTTTGAACATAGATAGTCATGAACATAATCTGGAATAGCACATATGCTATTTATTTATTTTCATGGGAAAATAACGCTACTTATTTTCTTGGAGAAGTATGAGGAACGGTAACTGTACGGGTTAAACCGGGCATTATCAAAGGTGAACGGGAGTTACGTTCATGTACTAGTGAGGTTCACGATATTATAAACATGACTGGTCGAGGCTGGACTCAATAGGCACAGGAACAGGTCCGATGGCAGAGTAGCAAGCTCAGAAGTGGTATAGAGGTGTTAATAATGATGGCAGCAGCAAACTATGTGGTTTTATCTAGCAAGT
This sequence comes from Ectropis grisescens, assembly GCA_017562165.1. Taxonomy (NCBI): domain Eukaryota; kingdom Metazoa; phylum Arthropoda; class Insecta; order Lepidoptera; family Geometridae; genus Ectropis; species Ectropis grisescens. The sequence continues at coordinate 6,009,593 of CM029791.1, read as the reverse complement.
GACGGTCCAGGGTTTGTCGATGTAGTAGATATGCATGGTGATACTTCCTGGGTTGGCAGCGTACTCGTAGACGCAGTCAGGAGCGTATGGGACGATCGCCTGAAATCAATAAAGTTATTATTGAAATAATTTAGTATTTGTCAAAAATCCTGACCTATTGCCGCGAACGTACCATTCCCCAATCCTCGTCATAGGGTTGAGATGCAGGTCATTCATAGGTCAAGAGATCAGATCATTGGTATTTTTACGTGTGAAGATTGTACAAGTCTGTCATTACCAGTGTCCTTAACGGTGTAGGACAACATCGTGAGGAAATTGACGCTTTACATGGTAAATATTTCTCGAGCATAGGTAGTATCTGCCAATCCGCACTTGGTCAGCACGGTATGCCTTGGCTTGCTCATTACAAGGCTCCAAGCAGGCGCGGATCCAGTGGGGAGGGGTCATGGGGGTTATGACCCCCCTTTGAGCTGGGTCCAGTGCCTAGATGGACCACTGATTAAAAAGCATGCATGTACTTATCGCACAGTTTTGTGACATGACCACGACTATGTGACCCTCGTCCTTAGTTCCGAGTCTCAGCATTGGGAACATACTCGTATAAAGATCTGTCTATATTATATTGAAAAGGTTATACAGGTTCTCTTATAGCATAGAGTGACGAGACGAACAGGACATGTGCCTGACAGTACGCAACACTTCTGTCCATAACAGCGACACGCAGCTATGGGATCATAAAGAGTCACTCACTCACAAATCATTGTCACTGCACTGCGCTGGTAACCCAGAAATGTACACTGTTTTATTTCTATGGTCTGTAATTTCTCTGGAAACATAGACCCTTTAAACCAGAACACAGCGCTGTTTGGTCATTACCGTTTTGCGGTCGAAGAGCAGGCAAAGGCATACTTGGTTTGATGGTACTTCTCCAGGAGGATTCTGTAACGAGTTCTACCACTACAAAACTTACTACTTTGAAGTCTGTTGAAAATTAATGTCATACCTGTACAACAGCGGCTGCTGGGCGTTCGAACCAGTCTCTCTGATCGCTGTTCAGCTCCAGTTTCCCGAAGGTGAGGAAGCCGGAGGCGATGAGCTCGCCGTTCATTACCATCGGGAACCACGGGTACATCTGGTCGGCCTTGCACTCCGTCGACGTGGTCATGTTGTAGTAGTAGTGGAGACCTGGAGATAACAGTCAAGATTTCATGATGAGTAACATTTTCAGGCTTGCATAAGGATACATCTTTGGAAATCATTCAATTAATCAAAAGTACCCTTTATCCGGAAAAGGATGAGCAAATCACTACATCGTCAAGGGCGGATCTAAGATTTTTGTTGATCTTAATGGCGGGCGGACAAGAAAATAAACAATGCCTGTTAGGGTCTAATAGGGATACAGTTAACAAAATTAGAAATTCCAGACAAAATTAAAGCTAAAACTAAATCAGAACTGAAAGGTTAGCAGGAGAACTAAAAGACTTCCTGCACACTATGCAAAGAGTCTTATCATTACGCCTCTACACTTTTTACTGATTAGGGTAATGAAATGCTTACCCGTCCAAGTGATGCAGGCTTGTTCAGTGAAACTAAAGACTTTTCTCTTCGTTGGCGATGATGAAAGTATCTGTAGCAACTAAAGGACTTCATGTGGACTATACAAAGAGTCCTACCACTCCACTGCTACATTGTGTCACACCCCGGACACTCCACTAAAATTCCATACAAACGCCGCTGTTGAGCTACCTACTCTTCACACAACTACGCAGATGTCGTTCGTACACACGCGTGAATGTGTGCGTTAGAGCTAGGACTACTGAATTGTTTTATTGAATAGTTGTGCCACTTGAGTTCACCTAGTGACGTAAAGTAGTCTATAAACTTGCTATAATGTTGAGTTACATAAATAGAATGGAGCCAAATTATACTTTTCTAATTAAAAGGGTGTTTACACAGATTTCTAAATTGTTTCAGAAATCTGTGGGTGTTTGTATTGCCGCTTAAAATGAAACGAAACCGATGATAGATTAGATAAGGTACCTAGATATCTATTTCTGTTAGTAGGTACACATTCGTATTTTATTTGACACTTACCCATGAAGGAAACTTTATTCTGTCACTATAATTATTCCTCCAGGCATTATCAATCCGTGCTTGGGCACATAAGTTACTGGCTGTGTAAGTTACGATCTTTGAGTTAAAAATGACTTCGTTATTATAAATAAATAAATATTGGTAGACAATTCACACACAACACCATCTGACCCCAAAGTAAGCAAAGCTTGTAATATAAAGCAACGTTATTGAAAAGATTAAAGAATTAAGATTAGAAATCTCACGTTGTTTTATCATTAGGAAATTAAATAAAGCTTTTAATCTTGTCCCGTTTAGTTGACGGACAGCCGTAAACAGCACAACAACCCACCATGATGATATTTCGTTAGGAATTAAATGTTCGATACCAGCCCTTCGTTGAGTGCTCCTAGCGCCTAGCGTATCTGAAACGGCCTGAGGTGTGAGGAAGCTTGAAATTGGCGGGGGGTGGGAAGTGTCCGTTCTATCTATATTATCTATTCTATGATTGTGGGCTGTGGTTATGATATTGAAAGGGTTTGCTCACCCATCCAAGAGAGGCAAGCTTGTTCAGTGAAGACTCCTTCGCTGGCGATGACGGAAGCATCTGTAGAGATCTTCTCCAGCTTCCTATCGTTGGCCATGACCCAGAGCGCGCCGGCTTGGAGTGTGCGAGTGGAGTCTCGAGATGCCACCCGCTCCTCAGGATTTATGGCGAGGAACTCTGAAAATACATGTCGATAATTTATTACGAGACATCATCGAACTCTTAAAAAACGCACAAGCGGCAAACGCGCTTCTACTATGGCGATGCCAAACCAGGTGATGTCTCCTGATTTAGTCTCAGTCGCAACAAGGAGTTGTGTACGTTCGCTGACAATTCAATTTTCAAATTTTTCAAACAAATTTTCGCCACGTTATGTTGTCTTTAGATTATGGCATACCTCATCTTCGTTTCTTTAATTATATCGATGCGAGACATTTGTCTAATTGCCAGCAGCGCCTTGTCGTTTTAATCAGGTATGCCTCCGCGATAAAGTCTATGTCTGTATGCCTGTGTTCCAAATATCAAAATGATCCGTTTAGCTGTTTCGCGTGATGGAATAACAACCATCCAATTTGCCATATGTTCGCTTTTTATTGAAGATTACAATATTCAAGATTTGAAACTTCGGCTCATATAACAAAAAATGTGTGTGCCTAAGACCGCACGGCAGAAGTGAAAACTAAAATAAGAAATACTTATATTTAAAGACCACTAAATAATTTTAATAATTAAAAATACAAATTATTTAGAAATTGAAAATTAGTATATAACTAGTAAGCACAGCAACACGAGAATAACATGTGGTGAAATGATTAATTGTACTCGTATCTATGGCCAAGAATAAATTTAAAAAAAAATTACGCGGTTCGGAAATAGGGTTTGACTAGCAAATTGTTTAGTTATTTCGCTATTGTGTTTAAAATGTATGTGTAAGTGCTGTGATGAAAATAGATATCATTTTGTGTGTTTACGTAGTGTGAGTGCTGTGATAAAACAGTAATACGAGTATATTACAACAAAAACTTTTTTGCAATGGATGTGAAATGCAAATTTAATATTTCGTGACAAGTCGAATTAATGACATTACTGTGGAAAGTACCTAGAAGTTAATGTCGGTATAAAAAGATATAAATATAATAAACACAGGTTCACAGGGAATATATTATCTTTCTCGCTCTGACGCGCTTGTTCACTGTATTTTGTTTGTCGCTCTAGCATCCCGAGTTCATCCGGAAATTATTATCATACCCGAGCGTGACGGATAAATTCATTTTACAGCTCACGAAAATTTTGTCTCAACGCGCCTAAAGAAGTTTTCACTTCAATAAACTTTTGGTCATCATCATCTCTGCGCCCACGCTGTGTAGTTTTAAATTGCGACTCGCTACTCAAACAATGCCCTGTCAAGCAGACAATTACACTACGAGCTTAGAACATTTTTTTACATTTACAATGAAATAAATTGTTATTTCGAGAAAAACAACATATTTTGCATACAACAAAAAGGCTTTAGGAAAATCAAATCCATTTTGGGAATTTTTGATTTTCGGAGTGTAGTCTTGAAATTAGTAGATAAAACAGTGGTATATTTTGTGTCAGAACACAGGCATTCGATTACATCGATCATAAAATCTTATTGCAAAAATTAGAAGTTTACGGGACTCGAGGTCTTCGTACCAGACTGGGAGAAAACAAATAACCGAAACTTTAATGCAAAGCGAGAAGATATATTTAGGTCAGTCGAACGGAACATTATTTATAGGGTACCACAGGGTAGCGTTTTGGGGCCACTTTGTTTTTAATTATGTAAAAAAAAATTAAACGACTTTAAAACCACAAATAGGCGAAGCGAAAAATAAATTAATATCATTACTACAAGTGCTACTCACTCATCAATTTGACGAATGAATTGACGATTCTGACTGTGTAGTGTGAATTATTTTAAAATTATTCTGTGTAGCGAAACTATAGTAGTAGTAAATTGAGGAAGTACTTAGTGGAAAAAAATATATTTCGCAATTTAGGGTGGCGACCATCTTGGATTTGAAATTTGTCATAGTACCTATATAGTATTATACTAGTCCTTTCATTTAATACACCCATATTGAGGTAGAAGTGAAAAAAAATGTAATTCTTAAGTCGTAAATAATCAATCGATATTAACCAAACATAATTAAGAACCACCGCACGGAAATTAACCTTTAAATAAAAAAAAAACCGCATCGAAATCGGCCCATCCTTTTGAGCTTTACGGTGCCACAGACAGATAACGATGTCAAACTTATAACACCCCTTTTTTGGTCGGGGGTTAAAAATGGAGGAGGCCTTCATCTATGAACTGGTGTCTAGGAAATAATCCGATTAAAATAATAATCTTTAATATAGGTACATATTTATTTAGTGAGTGTGTTGTCACTGAACTCCTCCTAAACGGCTGGACCGATTTGAATGTTTTTTTTTTGTATGCATTTGGGTGACGCCCTGTTTGGTTTAGATTCACAAACCAGCCCGTCAGATGGCGCTGCAGTCGGTATCTAGGTTATTATCCGAGCGAAGTAGGGACGGGTAGCTAGTAAATTTATAAATTTAAAATTATCTAAAAACTATACCAAAGCAAATGCTTAAAGGCTATTTTTAGCCCCCGACCAAAAAAAGGGGTGTTATAAGTTTGACGTCGATGTCTGTCTGTCTGTTTGTCTGTGGCACCGTAGAGCTCAAACGGATGGGCCGATTTCGATGCGGTTTTTTTTCATTTGAAGGTTAATATCCGTGCGGATGTTCTTAGCTATGTTTGGTTAATATCGATTCAAGATAGCCGCCTCCACAAAATGACGGACAAAATATTTATTCACAACCTACCTCAGTATGGGTATCAAATGAAAGAACTTGACTAGTAGAATACTATACACTATATAAAATCCAAGCTGGCCGCCACCACAAAATGATGAAGTATATTTTTTTTCACTACTACCTCAATACGGGTATCAAACGAAAGGGCTTGACTAGTAGAATACTTTGCACTATGACAAATTACAAATCCAAGATGGCCGCTACCACAAAATGGCGAAATACATTAATATGGGTATCAAATAAAAGGGCTTGACTAGTTGAATGTAGTACAGATAACAAATCCGAGGTAGTCGGGGGTTAATCAAAATTTTTAATTTTGTTCTTGTATTTTTATTTATGCTAAACAGATAGAGATGATTGAGTGCACTTGGTTACCTTCATCGACGAAGTATTGTTGCAGCGTCCAGAACAGCTTGCACTGGCCGTTCACCGCAGTGTTCCAAGAGGTGAATCCTCGTTTCCTCCAGTCGAATACGTTGTCAGAGAACTCCGACTTCGATATCTAAACAAATACACATGCATGCATCCATTCAATGTTCTGTAGGTACTTATATTTAAACAAACAATACTTGTTCTACAACTTTTGTGAAAACTCAATACATTTTGTTTTGTTTTTTGTCCTCTCCCGGCCTTCTACCGCCTAACTAAATCGGCTTTCGCTTTCCAATTGCGGTCTCTATCATTTCAACCGGAAAGAAAAGAGAGAGAAATATCAAAGCTAAGACATGTTTCGTTCGGCGGTAACCCCCAGCTCTGTTTAGCCATGCGTCGGCTCTTCTTTTTTTTATTTAGAGTTACAAACTGCGCGCGCTTTAGTTACCAAGTTCGATGTTTTTAGACCGGGCACAAACATTTATTTTTATTTTGTATGGAAAAAAATACGAAACTAAACAACTGCAGACAAAGCTTGACATACTTAATGTGATTAACATATAATTCAAAGGATGCAGGCTTCTATAGTACAAGTTTTGCTGGGTTTGCAGTGTGTGATGTGTCCTTCAATATATATCAATAGCTATCTGGCTCCCAAATTCCATTGTACAAGCTTTGCTTGGCTTGGGGATAGATCCGATATCCGTAAGCTAGATGTTGTTGTGTGAGAAATATTGTGAAAGAAATGGTGTGTGTTGAGAATCAGGGCCGGATTTAGGGTAGGGCAAACGGGGCGAAACCCCCGGGGCCTCTACAATAGAGGCTTCGTATGGAGAGTAAACATATTATATATTTTTCTTATCTCGCTGTTTTAACTTCACTTCACCTACAGTACTTTGTACATACATGATTATATCATTCTTAAATAATATCAGTAAAAAAACCAAAAATTATATATTGAAAGTCTCGCCTGAAAAATAAATGTTTAATTTATTTGGAAAATAATTTGTGGCCAGGGGGGCTCCTCTCCTTTGCTGTGCCAAGGCCTCCAGACCTCTACATCCGGCCCTGGTGAGAATATATACATCGTGGTTTTGAGTTGAGAATACTTACAGCGACTTGCAATCCAGCGATGTATTCCGTGTCATCGTAGAGGGCGCACAGGACTTTGTCAGCGGGGCAGTACATGACGAGCTGAGGCAGGGGCCCCTTCGGGCGGCATGCGCGCGTCCAGCCTATGTCGCGGGCATCCGATATCGACTTCGGGATGTCGTAGAAGTAGGTTTCACCCACGCTCGGGTCCGAATCCATAGCGAATTTGACTAAAAAATAAAAATTCTATGTTTGGCAAATAGGTAGTATAATATGAATAGATTAATAGATTGTAGTAGTAGGACTCTTGGCAGAGACCACCTGGGGAAGTACCACGCTTTTGCCAGTTATTTTACCGCCAAGCAGTAATGTGCAAACAATTGTGTTCCGGTTTGAAGGGCAATGTTTCCAGAGAAATTACAGGGCTTAGAGATATAGACATCTTAGATCTCTGGGTGACGAGCGCAGTGCAGTGCTAGGTAATGATGTGAACTCTTCATGTTCCAATAGCTGCGTGTCACTGTGTTGTTATGTGGCAGGCATGTTACTTACCACTAGGCACATGTCCTGCCCGTATTTGAAAAAATAATAATTGAATAGTCATGGTGGTTCACAAACGCGAGGTCGGGATTCGATGCTGAATTATTACAAATCAGATGTACCGGTTTATTATCACCACCGAGTTTGACGGTGATGGAAAACATCGTGAGGAAACCGTGGTGTTCCAAGACACACCTACATCTCTCGAGGACATGTGTCACCCGCTGATCTGTACTTGATCAGAATTATGAATCATGGCATTGAATCTTCCTTTGTGAGAGAGCTCCGAGTCAGTGGAAACACAAATTGGACTACTGCTAATGTAATATATCTACAGGGTTACGCAAAACTAGTTTATTAGAGTGAAAGGGATGTGTTTTACTCATCAAGAATAAAATGTTAAATTTGGATTCGAAAAAAAAAGCTGTTCTATAAATAAATAAAATACTACATGTACAGCTAGCTAATTTAATGGAGAGACATGTCAAAAGAGTCATAAGCAATAAATCTTTTGCTCGAAAAAGCTGTCAAACTCTTTTGAACATCGGAACATTGCATCGGAACATTGCAAAGTTGAAAGTGTAGGGACTTTTTATCGGGTATTGTATGATCTAAAACTACCTTGCCTTTTTGCTATCAGACGGTTTACAGCTTGAAATGACGAAATGTTAAACTCTACTTTCGTAATAAGAGCATCTAAAATGTGGAATACGTTGCCTGAGTGGATATACCCTTATGGATACAATCTGGGTGTTTTCAAGTCTACACTCTACATAGAGTGAATCAGTTTTTTATGGGTACGTTGCACAGGTACGCTCCATCGTAGCGTATTGTCTTAAGCGTATGACGGTAATGAGCAAACTTATTGTCGATATAAAAGACAAAATTTGTTTACGACCTAAATAGCTTACCTAAAATTAAAATGTCAACAACAGATTAATTCCGTATCTATGTTGGTGTTAAGTAGTTAGATACTAATTACCTACAGATTAATAGAGTAAGATCCACTAGACATCACGTATTTTCTAATGAACGAAAAATGTGGACGATTGATTAGAGTTAGTACGTACTAAGAACACATGCTTACCCGCTAACTTGCTTAGGCGACCAGTTCTAAGATAGGGGGTATTGAAGATACATAGATAAGAACATTACTTACTTCACGTATTTTCTAATAACTGATTTTGACGTATGTTATAGGCAATATCCTTGAAAATAAGCAACAGACACTCTCCGTCGGCCGTTTTGCTTAACAGACGCTTTAAAACTCCCAAAATAATGCCTTAAATTCACGTAAATTCTCATACTCCATTTGTATATATGTATGTTCGTCAGACAACTATTTTAAAGCCTTTTCCATAAAGACGGATCGATCTATGGGGCCAATCATCCCCTTAACTCAATTTAAAGTTGGTTCGGAAATTACACAAACATTAAATAATAACGACACGCGCGGCGCGTTCGGTACGAGGGTCAAACTGAAAGTTCTTAGAAAATCAAAAACTGATTACATTAGCCAGTTATTAGTTTTATTATATCTTTTCAAAATATTGTCCATTCACGTCAATACACCGCTGCATGCGATGGAACCACTGGGAAAAGCACTTTTCCCACTCGTCCTTAGGGGTCTCTTCAATGGCATCGCGATACGCAGCCACCGCTTCTTCAGCATTCATAAACCGCTTTCCTTTAAGTTTTTCTTTAATTTTTGAAAATAAATAAAAATCACAAGGGCTATACGGCGGGTGACCCAGTAATTCAACGTTTGATGTCGCCAAATAGTCGATCGTTCGCTGGGCGGTGTGCGACGAGGCGTTGTCGTGGTGAAGGAGGATCCTACTGCGAGGTCGTTTCTCTCGAACTTTTTCCAAGACAAGTGGCAAACAATTGGTAGTGTACCATTCTGCAGAAACTGTTTTTGATCCTCTAACACAATTGTTGCGAAATGACCTATCCTTCCAAAGAACGAGGCCACCATTTTTTCCCCGCACTTCGATCTCTCTTCACTTTAGTTGGCAACTCCTCGCAAGGAAACACCCACTGAGCAGATTGTCTTTTGGTTTCAGGATCATAACAGCTTTCGTCACCTGTTAGTATGTCGAACACAGCATTTGAGTCACCTCCGTTAAATCTTTCAATCATTTTACGGCACCAATCCACACGATGGAGTTTTTGAGCCTCAGTCAAATTATGAGGTATCCACCGGGCGCAAAGCTTGCTGACCGCTAAATGTTCGTGTAGGATTTTGTGCACTTGACTCATACCGATGCCTAAGCTTGTCCGAATCTGCTGATAGGTCACTCTTTTGTCAGTCTCTATCATACGCCGCACAACACAGATGTTATCTTCAGTCGTCGCCGTAGAAGGCCGTCCCTCACGTAAATCATCAGTGAGATTTGTGCGACCACGTTTAAACTCATTAAACCAGTTGTAAACAGTCGCACGAGATGGGGCTTCATCGTGAAAGGCCAATCGTAGTCTATCATAACTTTCTTGTTGACTTAAATGACATCGAAAGTCATAAAAATCATTGCACGAAAATTTTCTCGTGTTAAATTCATGTTGATGTGACACAGACAATTTTCAATTTGCCATAAATCGTAAAACAAATGACAAATGAATGAAGTATATACTCAGTAATATTGGCAAAGAGTTCTATTTTCAAATTATAGAATTATTTTTTTATTATATTGTTTATAAGTGGCCAGTTCTAAGAACTTTCAGTTTGACCCTCGTACATACTAACTTCTAAGTATTCTGTGTATGACAGACGATCCACAGAATATCTAGATCAGGGGTCGGCAAGTAGTTTTAAGCGGGGTCCGGATGAAGTGCAGAAATTTTAACGAGGTCCAGAAAAAAACTAGTGGTAATAATTGCTTAAACAGCCCACTAAATGTTCCTACTGCTAAACCTCGGGGCCTTCCCTCGCAAGGAGAGAGTCAAGATTTCAGTGGATTCAAAGCTGCAGTGGGGTCCTCACATAGAGAGACTAGCTGATAGACTCAGTTCAGCTGCCCATGCAGTTCGTCAAATTAAGAAAATATCTGACGTGGAAACAGCTAGACTTGTTTATTTTGGATACTTTCATAGTATTATGTCCTATGGGATTTTATTATGGGGATCGGCCGCGGATAGAAATTCAATTTTTATATTACAAAAGAGAGCAATCCGTGCTCTGTACAATCTGTCTGCTAGAAAATCATTACGGGAGATGTTTAATACTATAAATATACTAACAGTCCCGTCGTTATACATTTATGAAAGTATAATGTATGTGCGAAAAAACCGTACTCGACTGCAGAAAATGTCTGATTTGAATCCAAAAGCACATCATAAACATAAAATTGTATTTCCTAAATGCAGACTACAGAAAACCATTAACTCTTTCAAATGTAATGGTATTCGCTTCTATAATTTAATACCTGCACAAGTGGAAGGTCTCAATGAAACTAGGTTTAAAACCGAAATAAAAAACTACCTAATGAGCAAAGCATATTACACTGTAGATGATTTTGTAAAGGACAGCAATATTTGGAAAAGGAATATGACAAAATCAGAACTATCGAGTAAAGTGGAATAATACTAAACATTAATGTAAATTTGTTTAAGTAACTACTGTATATATTCATTGTTTGGATAATTTGTTTTTTTCACCATGACAAAGCCTTTTTACAGCTGCACCTAAACGACAAGGCCCCTTTACAGCTGATTATTTTTTATTTGACATTATTCTTTAGTATTATTTTATTACATACACAGATTATTTATGTATAATTTTATTGTAAGTGACGTTACCAAGTGTTCTTTTGAAATAATGGTTCGAATAAATGAATTGAATTGAATTGAAAAAAAAAAAGACCATAATCTACCACGCTGGGCCAGTGCGGATTGGTGGATGACACATGACTTCGAAAGATTCTAGGTACATGTTGTTTTCATCACGATGTTTTCCTTCACCGTTTTAAGTTAGCGGCATTATGAACATGACTTCGAAAAGACAGTGGTGCGCGTGGTTTTGAATCCAGGGTCTCCGGATCGGCATTCGCCGTTCTCCCGATTAGACCAGCCGTAACTTGGTAATAAATAATAATTAACTGGTACTTATTTATTGTACGGTATCAAACTCAATTTGTAATTATTAATAACACAAGACCTAAAATCAATGCGACAAATTACACCGATCCTCTTGAGTCAGCTCTTTATAATTTGGTCCTCGAGAAGAATAGCAAATTCGACGTGTGTTTTCTACGAGTAATTGGTCGATTGGTCGAGTCGATTAATCTCGAAAATTATTTGTTTAAAAACATTAAGAAAGATGCCCCACATACGTAAGTCGAATCAAACATAGCAGCCAAATTGATAGCTAGTTTTTTGCGATTTCCATATTTGTCTGAGATGTGTTGTCCCAAAATTCTTCAGTGGATACAGATTTATACATTTGCAAAGATATATCTTCTTGAATATCAAATATTTCCATTTGAAGTGAAGCCTTTGACAAATTGAACAATTTGGCAGTCTGTCAGCTACAATGGCTCCAAAATGGTTCATGAGACCCTCGTCCACCATAAAGCAACTAAAACTGAAAGCGTTCCGAAGCCAGAGCAGAAGCCATGGTTCCCACTCTGGTTTTGATCAGGTTTCCGATACGGTGCGATAGCTTTTCTCTTAGATATTTTGGTGCCTCAGTTGTTGTGGTGATGATGGTGTCCTTATCCACGTCGAAGTTTCTAATCACCCATGTTGTCTTTCCACATCTTGGAACTCCGTTAACCGACTGTATTCTCGGTATCTCCCAGTTTTCCTAATCAGATTTGACGTTTGAGTTCTCTTCGATGGGCTTGGCCATCTCTAGGATTTTATCGTCCAGCATAATCTTGGTGCATCGGGCAGTAACTATAATTGGGTCGTTTCTAGGTGTCGCATAAAAGGTCTTCCCATGCGCTCCATCTCTTTTTGCTCAGTGTCACAAAGCCATATTCTGCACTCTTCCTTTTTCTCTTGATGACCCGGGAAGTGACATTATTGTAAATGACTGCTTCGTCTTGTCGCTGTCAGTGGGGCTATAAATTCGAAGAAGGCATAAAGTGCGTGACTCCGTGGCTCCGTCGTTGGTTGGCCGCGGCTGTTCTCTGCTGGGCTCTTTCGGAGCCGGTTTGGGTGGTCGAACTAGGAACAGGTGTCCCCATAGGTCCGTTGCATTTGTTTGATCGTGCAAAGGGGTCTGATGAAGCTCTAATTTTTCCCCCTGTCTTCGTATATGACAACCTCATGATGTTTACCAGCACTTCTGTTCAGATGTCCGAGCAGCGCTCTTGCGTAAGTGCAAGGCGTTCGACCTTTCAAGTACTCTATTAACGCAATCGTTTTGTTTTTCGATCGCACCTTCGCACCGAAATCGGTGGCAGTCTACCACGCACACATTACGTCGTAGGTTTCCCTCTTCATTGTGACTTTTGCGGTACTCCCATTGAGCAGGCAAGACAATCCAGGTGAGAAACGGGCTCGTTTTTGTTCCTAGACGAAGCAAAAGCTTATTCCCAATCTTTCTTTGTTGCTGTCCATGAAGAGAGCCACTCCGCGGATACGGATCCCTGCTTCTCCTCGGTCTGCGTTCTCCAGTAGTTGTTTGACGGAGATGCTCTTCGAGGAGTTATGTTGGGCGGAAACCGCATGCCACGTGGCGTCCACAGACAGCGGGGCAGGGTGTGGTGGCGATGGAGGGCGCGTATTTGAGTTAGTGGAGTTTCTCTTAGTCGCTTTGCGAAAAATATTTAATATAAAAAAAAATACTTGTAGATTCTATGTGGCAAAAAAATATTATCTGAATTGATAAAGGTACAGTGTACCTTATCTAAATTTTAAAATGTATACTTGGCTTACAATACACTACAATATTTTTTATTGGCGGTCCGAGGTTCGACCCTTCGCGGTCCGGATACGGACCGCGGTCCGCCTGTTGCTGACCCTTGATCTAGATTCTAGATTCTAGAAAGTGCCCACGTGATCGCGTCGCGTCGTCTTGGATGACAAAATAATTGTCAAAAATGTATTTTTGTGTGGAAAAACAAACATCATTCGGTTATAATCGACTTCAAACAAGGAGGATGTTCTCAATCGGGTTGCATGTTTTTTTATTTAGTTTTATTTTACGCGATAACTCCGTTTCAAAATCAACTAATTGTTAGTTGATTTTGATAATTCCTTTTTTCTTTGGTAGAAAATACTTCAGAGGTGATCTTAGATATCGAAAACAGGGAGGTAGTTTTTCAAATATCAACAAAAGCTAAAATCAGCTTAGATTTATCTGTACGACATAGTTATACCTTCTTATAAAATTTAGTCGAATGACAGAATTAAATTACCTGTCATTGAAGTAGATTTTTGTATTTTGGAGAAAACATATCAGCATAATAAGTAGCAGCATAAACAACAACCCATTAAATGTTCCCACTGCTGGGCGTCGGGGCCTTCTCTCGCAAGGAGAGAGACAAGGCTATAATCCACCACGCTGGCCCAGTGTCGGTTGGTGGATGACATATGACTTAGATTATAGGTAGATTTCGGTTTCTTCACGATGTTTTCCTTCACCGTTTTAATTACCGGCATTACGAACATGACTCTGAAAAGATAGTGGTGCGCGTGGTTTTGAACCCTGGGTCTCCGGATCGACAGTCGCCGTTCTCCCGACTAGGCCAGCTGTAACTTACTAGACCAGCCGTAACTTATTAGAAAACGTATTATTTCAATCCAAATACTGTTTAAAATTTAAAGGTAGTGTTCAACAAGCTTCGGTGAACGAAGCAGACCGTTGTTAGGGTTCCGTACACAAAGGGTAAAAACGGGACCCTATTACTGAGACTTCGCTATCCGTCCGTCCGTCTGTCACCAGGCTGTATCTCAAGAACGGTAATAGCTAGACAGTTGAAATTTTCGCAGATGATGTATTTCTATTGCCGCTTTAATCATGGTGGAACGTATCAAGTGATCGGGTTGAAATTTGAAATAGAATTAGATTACCAGTCTGGAAGAACACATAGGCTAAACATTGTATATGTATAAGTACTCTATGTATTACGTAACAAACATCCAAACAGTGACATTCATAATATTTACAGGACAACGTTGGAACGGCTGAACATATTTGGATGGAATTCGAAACACACGTAGTTTGAACTCAGAAATAGCAAATGGGTTACTTATAGGTTACTGTGACGTAGGAAAGACTTAGCAAATTTGGTAGAAAATTGAAACCGAAATAACTCATAGTCTGAAATACCACATTTATGTATTTATTACCTATCAACCTGAAAAGAAGCATGGGCCCTAAGGAAACAAATATTAACTATCACGTCAAAACGGCACAACGATATGGGTTGACATACGAAACACATATAGTTTAGAGTCTAAAATTTCACATGAGCTAATAAGTCTACATTTTCATTTAACTCCATATTAATATAAGCATATATTTTCGTAAGGAACTTGATGTGATGGTAAGGTAAAAGCCAAAAATGAAAAATATATGCACCCGTTTTGGCGTAACAGTAACATCTGCTTACGCGAACGAAGTAGCGGGTTCAGCTAGTTTCCTAATATATCTCTCACTCAGTCTCGCGCTCCTTACAGAGGCATTAAATAGAGTTTAGGAAATGATGGAATTGTAATTGAATTAATCGCAATTAATTTTTCAATCAATTACTAAGAAGATTAAATATTGATTGATGCCCAACACTGCCAGTGGTATTTTATCACATATTAATTTGCTTCTGTTTTATCGTGGTGGTCCTTATCTCATTGATTAATGCACGTGCGCGTGGTTTTTTAAATACATAAAATATCTTTTATATCTCACGAGGAACTTCTGGGTAGCTAATTTGAGCGCTTCAGAGCTCAAGACTGTATGTACCGTAGTTCAAGTTACGGCTCGTCTAGTAAGTTATGAATAGAATAGAATAGAATACTTTTATTAACATATTAAAACATTCTATTAACATTTTTAACTCGAAAATATTGTTAAACAATGTTTAATAGGGCTTAAAATATGTCTCGTCACAAAAACAATTAATTTAATATAGATCAATATTATTAGTTTGCTGTATAGGGGCATCATTATCATCTATCATCATATCCTATTATCATAATGATCATAATTTGCATCTGAACATAAGAAAAAATTAAATAAAAAACAATGTATACATTAACAAAAACAAAAATATTACAGGCATAGTCACTAAAAAAACATATTAAGTTTGAATGTCACATTCGTCGAAATTAAGACTCACAAATTCAAATTCGAATTCAAAACTTTATTTGTCACTAAGTGTACATTATGGTCTTACAATGCTGTACAGTGTTCTCTCTAATAGAAGAGTCTTGACTTTATTAAAAAAAGCTGTGTCATTGGCGATGGCTTTAAAACTCTCGGGCAGTTTATTATACAAAACACGTCCCATCTGTAATGGTGATTTTCTGGCCATGGCTAGTCTGCATGGTGTTGGTAACAAGACAGTCTTCTTCAGGCCTGATCTTCTATCTTGTGTCACACCTCTATCAAATTTTTCTATGTTATGTCTGGTATGCTTAATGACTTCCAATATGTAAAAATGCGACTGATGTCAGAATATTCATTTTTTTTAAGTGTTCTCTACAAGTTTCCCGAAAACTGGCATTGGCCAATACCCTTATAGCTCTCTTCTGCATTTTCAATATTCTCTGATAGTTTGTAGACCAACCCCAAAAAAATGATACCATATGTCATTATCGAGTGGACATAAGAATAGTAAATATCCCTCAAATGTTCTGGAGACGTAACATGCTTCAGTTGCTTGAGAGCATACACGCCTTTTGCCATTTTTCGCGAAGTTGCATCTATGTGATTTTTCCATGATAGAGTAACATCGAGTTCGAAACCTAGTAACTTAACTCTATTCGTACTCAAGATATTCGTTCCATCTTCTAGGCTGACAGAAATTTCTGGTTGATTATGCGATTTTGTGTTAAAGAACATTATGTTTGTTTTGTCAGTGTTTAATTTGAGTCCATTGTTACTAAACCATACATTAAATCTATATATAGCTATTTTTATTTTATCTTCTAGCTCTGCTTGAGTTGTGGCCGATAATATTATAGACGTGTCATCCGCATATTGGACAACCTTACCGTCTATTTCTAGCATTGGTAGATCATTTATAAAATAAATAAAGAGTGTATTTCCCAAAGAGGATCCTTGAGGAACTCCTGACTTGATGCATGTAGAGGTAGATCGCTGCCGTTTATCATCAATTTTGACTTCCACTGTTTGTTCTCTATTAGTCAAGAAAGTTTTTATGAGCTGTTAGTTACGGCTTGTCTAGTAAGTTATGGCTGGTCTAGTTAGGAGATCAGTGACTACCGATCCGGAGCCATTGGTTCTAATCCCACGCGCACCACTGTCTCTTCGAAGTGATTTGAGTAATGCCGTTAACTGAAAAACGGTGAAGGGAAACATCGTGAGGAAACCGACATGTGCCTACCTAGAATCTTTCGAGGTCATTCGTCATCCACCAACCCGCACTCTACGCTCTACATCCAGTAGTTCTTTCTCTTGACTGTGACTCATCAGTCAGTCAATCGTGACTAAATAAGTATTCGATAAATATAGATACAGCGTTACGTGGCGATTATTTGTCACAAAGTGGTCATAGTACAATGTACATGAACGATTACAAGTCCTCTGCAAGTGTTGGGTTTCTAATTACATTTTTACTCGACAACCTGTAGTTACCTACTGTAGTCTTTTTCTAGAGCATGTGGACTGCTGCAGGCCCGTGAACAACATTGATGGGTCAAATGAACCACCAGGAGACCTATGTAGGATGATAGAAGGGTATATAACCTAAACAAAATTAAAAATTTTGATTAACCCCCGACTACCTCGGATTTGTAATTTGTACAACATTGTACTAATCAAGCCCTTTCATTTGATACCCATATTGAAGGAGTAGTGAAAAAAGAAATGTACTTCGCCATTTTGTGGTGGCGGCCATCTTGGATTTGAAAATCGTCATAGTGCATAGTATTCTACCAGTTAAGCCCTTTTATTTGATACCCATGTTGAGGTAGTAGTGAAAAAAATAATTTGCCATTTTGTGGTGGCGGCCATCTTGGATTTGAAATTTGTTATACTGTATAGTATTCTACTAGTTAAGCCCTTTCATTTGATACCCATATTGAGGTAGGTTGTGAAGAAATATTTTATCCGCCATTTTGTGAAGGCGGCCATCTTGAATCGATATTAGCCAAACATAGTTAAGAACATCCGCACGGTAATTAACATTCAAATAAAAAAACAGCATCGAAATCGGCCCATACGTTTGAGCTCTACGGTGCCACAGACAGACACACACACAGACAGACAGATAGACAGACAGACATCGACGTCAAACTTATAACA
Organism: Ectropis grisescens; assembly: GCA_017562165.1. NCBI lineage: Eukaryota > Metazoa > Arthropoda > Insecta > Lepidoptera > Geometridae > Ectropis > Ectropis grisescens. The sequence goes on along the minus strand of CM029791.1, from coordinate 5,991,684 downwards.
CCCCTTTTTAACCCCCGACAAAAAGGGGTGTTATAAGTTTGACGTCGATGTCTGTCTGTCTGTCTGTCTGTCTGTCTGTCTGTCTGTCTGTCTGTCTGTCTGTCTGTGTGTGTGTCTGTGTGGCACCGTAGTGCTCAAACGGATGGGCCGATTTCGATGCGGTTTTTTTTTTGAAAGTTAATATCCGTGCGGGTGTTCTTAGCTATGTTTGGTTAATATCGATTCAAAATGGCCGCCTCCACAAAATGGCGGACAAAATATTTCTTTACAACCTACCTCAATATGGGTATCAAATGAAAGGGCTTGACTAGTAGAGTACTAAACGCTATAACAAATTTCAAATCCAAGATGGCCGCCACCACAAAATGGCGAATTATATAATATTTTTCACTACTACCTCAATATGGGTATCAAATGAAAGGGCTTGATTAGTAGAATACTTTGCACTATGACAAATTTCAAATCCAAGATGGCCGCTGTCACAAAATGGCGAATTACATTTCCTTTTTCACAATTCCCTTAATATGGGTATCAAATGAAAGGGCTTGACTAGTAGAATGTTCTACAGATAGCAAATCTAAGGTAGTCGGGGGTTAATCAAAATTTTTAATTTTGTTCTTGTTTTGGTCGGTCATAAGTTTGTCGTAGACTATATGCTTAACGGATTGATTCTTACAAGGAAATCTATTGTGAAAGACTTGGGTGTTATGTTTCATGACAAACTTACGTTCCATAATTGAATACATTGTGGAACGAAGTTCACGGTTGCTTGGCTTTATTTCGAGAACCACTAAGAAGTTTCGTCAAACAAAGAGTTTCCTGTATCTTTACTACACTCTCATCCGTATTATACTGGAGTACAACTCATCAGTCTGCTTTCCTTTCCACAATGTACACAGTGATAGGATAGAGCGCATTCAAAAACGATGCCTAAAAATTATGAGTTACAGGTGTGGCATGGGTCGCAAGCTCCCATCGTACAATGAACGTCTACAATATTTTCACGTTATGCCAATACAACGAAGTCCTTGTCTCCAATAGGGAAATTGATATTTTTCACTTAAAGTTATTCCAATTTCAGAGGAAAACCAAAGAAATTTTACACTTTAATCTAAAAGAATAACCCTGTTGTGCTTACTGTAAATATTATTATGAGTTTGTTTTATATTATTTGCTTATACATTTTATCTTAATGGAACCTTTATTGTGTTTTGTAAAGTTTTCTTTCATATAAATTTGAAATTTCGCTAGTTAGTTTGTTCACAATGTATATGTATTTATCTGTTGTGTTATATGTTCTATGTTTATATCTTACTAGGTGCCCGCCCCGGCTTCGCCCGTGGTATATTATATAGCACTCATCGGGATTACATATGAGTCGTTCACGAACGAACGAATCAAATAACCCGGGTCGCGAGAACCATAAGAACCATTGGATCACTAAGCTTAAAATGATTCGTTCGTTCGATTACAAGATCAGGTTACGGGTGAAGTTAAGGTCGAATAAGCCGACGAACGGCACGAACCATATTTGACCGAACCATGAGTTATTTGTTATTATCGTTTATCTTGTCTATTGTATGCTGGTTATTTTTTGGCGTCCAAACTGTTCATTTTTTATTTTACTCTATCTCCATTCATTATAGTTACATAATATAAAACCAGTTTGCGTATTAAAAATCTTACTAAGATCAAAATCAGAATTAAATGGTTGTCAAACGATCGTCATGAATCCCGAAACGTAATTCATTAACTGTTATAGTTTATGTTTATGAACCAATGGTTTGATTGATCGGTGAACGAAACAAAAAGCAACTGAACGAATAGTTCTATTGACTAACATAATATGTAGCACTGGCTCAAAAATAACCAATGGTTCGTTTGAACGGGTCGAACGACCCGGGTCTTTTTATCTATGGTTCAGGTGCGATCCGGTTCTCTCAAATTGAACGGTCGACACATTTTTAATCGGGATCCCGTACATATCCAACGGTGAAAGAATGACTGAAATCGGTTCACTCATTCCTGAGAATATCGATTTCAAACAAAAAACCTCTTCAGCAACCTGTCGGAAATTGGTCGTACCAACTCAGATTTAGAAAAAAAAAATAGCAAAGGTTTATATTCAAGGCACAGATTACTGAAATTCAATGACGCAATCTTTGACTCATGCTGTCATGTTTGTGTCATGTCAAAGCACGAAACGTACGAAAACTCTCAAAAGGGGAATATTTTTTCCCGATTTTGTTACATTCTTGTTTCATGCTCCGCTTCAATTAATAGTAGAGTTATTTTCTATAGCCTAAAGCCTTCCTCGATAAATGGACTATCCAATAGAAAAAGAATCTTTCAATTCAGACCAGTACTTCCCGAGATCCTAGCGTTCAAGCAAACAAACAAACAAACAAACAAACTCTTCAGCTTTATAATATTAGTATAGATTTATCTACTGCTTTAAAGCATGTTAGTTTTAAGTTCAGAACTGTTGACCTAACTTTCTTTATGGATTATCTCTAATTTAATATTATTGTTATCAAACCACTGTATTTAAACAAATGTGGGCCTAGAAACATCTAGGCCCACATAGTTTGGAATGTAATACAGTTCTGTACAGTATACTTTTATGTTATAGTTTGTGTTTATAACATTCTGTTTTGTGTGCTCATTGAATAACTAAATAAAATAAAATAAATAAAATAAATAAAATAAATAAAATAAATAAAATAAATAAAATAAATAAAATAAATAAAATAAATAAATAAATATAAATAAAATAAATAAAATAAATAAAATAAATAAAATAAATAAAATAAATAAAATAAATAAAATAAATAAAATAAATAAAATAAATAAAATAAATAAAATAAATAAAATAAATAAAATAAATAAAATAAATAAAATAAATAAAATAAATAAAAATAAAATAAATAAAATAAATAAAATAAATAAAATAAATAAAATAAATAAAATAAATAAAATAAATAAAATAAATAAAATAAATAAAATAAAATAAATAAAATAAATAAAATAAATAAAATAAATAAAATAAATAAAATAAATAAAATAAATAAAATAAATAAAATAAATAAAATAAATAAAATAAATAAAATAAATAAAATAAATAAAATAAATAAAATAAAATAAATAAAATAAATAAAATAAATAAAATAAATAAAATAAATAAAATAAATAAAATAAATAAAATAAATAAAATAAATAAAATAAATAAAATAAATAAAATAAATAAAATAAATAAATAAAATAAATAAAAAAAATAAATAAAATAAATAAAATACTTAAAATAAATAAAATTCAGCGCTTTGCCGTCACTTGTAAGCTGTCCAACTGAGTGCAGATGAGCATTGAAAAGCGCAAGTAGAGTGGTAAATTTTGGTCATTTGTTTTTGTACGGCATTCTTATCATCAAATAGATTCTTGGATAATAATGAGAAAACGCGTAGTGCCGTACAAAAATAGTGCGCCACCAAATCGGAAACATGTTTGATTTTCCGGCAATTTTCAGTGAAAATTTGGTCATTTTATATTGTACGGCATTGGTTCCATAACCAAACCCATCATTCCGCAACGCCGTACAAAAATAATGCGACAAGAGGGAAATATCGAGGGTTGCAACCACGGATGTTGCAACCTCCTCTTTTCAGTGATCCAAAGAGGTGATTTGATACAACGTAAAATTAATTCCGAAAGCATTTTCTGCAAAGATAAAAAATGTATACGTGCCGTACATTTTTGTTAGTCCAAAAGTCAATAAAAGGCAAAAAATCTCCAGAAAATTCCATGTGACGAAATGTACTTCAGGGTGATATTTAGTACGACTTTTTTAAACGGCATTCAGATAATTTATTTGAATTAAATACATGTCTAAGAAAAGTCAATGCCGTACAAATCTGAAAGTTCATATCATAGACCAGTAATAGAATTTAACTTTGCAATAAATTTCCGTTCCAAATGTATTTTTTATGAGGTCTAGGATCACTTACTGAACATAAAATCACAAAATGCTGACAGATTCAGGTGGAGCTTCAAGCGCCATTTTGAATAAAAGTTTTTGGCCGATATCTCGGAAACTATACGCTTTAGGGCCAAAATTATTGAAACAATTAGTGTAGAAAAAAAAATTTACACCTTTTGTTGCCTTTTGTGCCTTTTGTGAACGAACACCTTTTGTGAAACGTACCATTTACAATTTATGGCTCATTTAATGAACCTGCACTCAGTTGGACAGCTTACAAGTGACGGCATAGTGCTGAATCTTATTATTTTATACCCTTCTATCATTCTACATAGGTCTCCTGGTGGTTCATTTGACCCATCAATTTTGTTCACGGGCCTGCAGTCTATTGTATTTGCGTAAGTAGTTTAGTAATTGTTTTGAAGCTTTGTCAATAATATCATCATCATCGCTGTTATCTTTGACCCTAATAGGATTGATCTTGACTGTGATATCGCCTGAAGTCAAGCAACGATGTGGTCTACAAAGAAGCACGTGTATCAATAAGACACCATACTTGATATCCTAATTATACCCATCAGAGAATACACTCAGGCAATATATTCTAAAATTAGTTGATTTGTCGAAGTTTTTTGGATTTGTAATAATTTACTTATATGTTTTAATATACATAGGCATTAATATACATAGGTTTTAATATACATGTATATTTACACAGGCACCTTTAAATCGTAGATTATAATGTAGGTCGTTTTAATTATAGAATTAATTAACAATGTAACTTACCCCGAAGACCCGGCTCGAATCCTCCTGAAATCATTTTAAGATATTAACTGAAATACAATTCAATAAGTTTTCGGTATATATATGTGAATATATTGAAAAAATATGTTAATTGATTTTAATGAATAAGGGCACTATAATATAAAGAACTCAAGCCTAATAAAAAATTGGAGCCTGGGTTTTTGAATGGTACATTTATGGTACAAGTGTGTAATGTTGGTCATTATCGCTGAGGTGACATTGAGACCCGACCCGCTAATAAGAGAGCCGAGTGATGATGAGAGTGATAAGTGTGTTGAAAAGAATTTAAAAGTATAATTATTGAGTGTGTACACACAAACATACCCACACACTTTTTTTTCAATACATACCTGCCGCGGCCGCTACGGCGATTGTAGCCAGAAATATCAAGAATCCCTTCATAGTGTCCGTGTCGCTGCCTCACACTCAACTAGTTATTATATCCATTAAATCAGGGTTTTAAAGTTTTCTAATTGATAAGTAAATATTTATCAGTACAATTAGTTCCGTGGATTAACTCATATATTGCTCATAGATTTGGAATTATAATGAAAACATCTTTTTCGCAGTGTAATGTGCTGCGTGGTTGGTACGAAATTGTAAATATCTACTAGGATTTGTAATTATTTATTTTGTTTAAGATCAATAAAATAAATAATAGCAGTAACAATAGTAGTAAATAACTTCATGATCCGTGGGATCCTACAGGTTTATGGAGTACATATTTATTTATTTCTAAACTAGACGTGTCTACCTAACAAAACAAAAATTTTTCATCAAAATCGATTCAAATTGGGGGATCCAGTGCGTTACATATATACAAAAAGAACAAAAAACCGAATTTAGAACCTTTTTTTTAAAGTCGGTTAAAGCAGTTTCATATGTTTTCACAAGATTTTTTTAAACTTTTATAGGTTTACACTTGACCGCCATCTCGCCTGATGTTAAACGATGATGCGGTCTACGATGGAGCGTGTTTACCTAGAAGAAACTGATTCACTCTCGATTTGAAGACACAAAGATTGTAACTATCGGGAAAAACTCAGGCAACGTATTCCACAGCCTAGACGTTCGTTCGTGTCTTCGGAACATCAACCATGAAACAATGTCGCTTTTTCGAGCTACGAGCATTCCGATAGAAAAAAGAGCAAGGTGGTATTAGATCGTACAAATCAGTCGCACACTCTCCGAAGTGTATCCGATAAAAAACCGATAAGCTAGCAATTTACAAGTCCAGAGGTATAATTGGTCGAAGAGTCCAGAGGTCAATTTTGAATGAAACAACTTATATGGAGATTACAGAGCAAACCATAGCTATGGTGGTCTAGAGGTTAGATCATTTCGATTTCGATTTCGATTTTCGATTTTCGATTTCGATTGTACCATTTGCTCGAATATTATGACCCCAAGATGGAATGTAAAGAAAAATTACACCCCTGAGTCCTGCGTTTACCAAAATGAGCACAGACCTACTCCAGTAGCTCTGTTATGAAAAACTAACTTGTAGATTCAGATTCAGATTTTTATTCATAACAAGATAATAGAATTACATGACAATTAAAAAAAAAAAAAAATAAGTAGTTACAAATTGTTCTTATAAAATATCAAATAATTACCTACTTAAATTTCATGTCAATAATAATAAGAAAATAATTTAATGTACTTCACAAAATCGAAAAGCAATAAAAAAAAAAAAATTAAAATTAAGAGACGATCTTCTTAGCATTCCATGGATTCACCGTGCGGGTGCCGGGTCCATCGTGTGGCAGAGAGAGAAAAACTCGAGTAGTTCCCGAGACTTGTGACTCGGGCGTAGGTTTAAGGGGCCCCTTTCTGACGTACATCAACACTCACCTTCACCACTCGTTTTCTCTCCTGCCCAGCCAAATCTGATATGAGCCTACTAGTGCAGCTTTAGATACACGTTCTAGTATAGAACTTACAGCACTTCTGGATAAGCCAAGGTCTTTCAGTAGGTTATAGAGATTTTGCTGGTATACCTCTCGCTCCCACTTCTACAGCGTATAAACTAACTACATAGCCGTTTTTGTTAATTCGTTTAGGAGGTCGTAATACTTATTTTGTTTCATCGCGTGGTCTTTAGGTATATTAGTTTCCCACGGTACGGTAAGTTCTACAAGGACTATGCGTTTCGTAGCTCTAGAAAAAGGAAAATGTCCGGTCTGGATGACGAAACACCCACATCCTCTGGGATTTTGTAGTGCTTTTCATACGTGTCCATTAAAATAGTCCAATCAGGTGCTGTACCCAGGATTGAGTAAGGCTTGTTCCTGGAGTTTGAAGTTGAGCCTTCTTTACAAAGTTAATTTGTCTGTTGTTTGTCGTCAATCCCTTTTGGGCTCTAGCTACCGAAAGGCTCATGGCTTCACGTATGATTTCAAGTACTCTGTCATGACGCCGTGAGTAATGACCCCATTAAGGAGCACCTTGCATCCCACCAATATGTGCCTTGCTGTACATATCGCCTCTCCACAAGTATAGCAACATTTTTCAGAGGCTTTTCCCCACCTTACCAAGTTACTCTGGTCAGGGAGGGTCATTTGGAATGCATTTAGATAAAATTTTAATAAGGCAGGGGACCAGTCATAGATCAAGGTGCGCCATTTTAGAGCTAATGGGATACAGAACTCACCTATGGTTAACCACTCTAAAAAAAAAAAATCTTACGTAATTTATAAATATCATACACAAAATAGGACTGAGTCGAAACAGCACAGCTTATCGGTAAGTTTACATTTGAGGTCTATAATAGTACTTTAATTTTTAAAAATTCGTCGAACTTATAGAATGCTTGGTCGATAAGCCAGTTTTTTACCCTACACTTATACGATCCTCTCGAGGGTCTCTTAGTGAGTGATGGGACTCTTAGCAAAGTCCCCTATGGGAAGTACCACAACTTTACCAGTTATTCTACCGCCAAGCAGTAATTTGTAGGCATCACTGTGTTCCGTAGTGATAAAAGGTGCTAGCTATAATGCTAGCTAATGATTTGGACTCTTCATGTTCTAATAACTGCCTGTCACTGTTCTGCTACGGGCAGGCATGTTACATACCATTAGGCACATGTCTTGGTCGTCTAGTCGCTCTATACTATTGAAAAAACTTGGGTGGTTCATCCCAAACCACCAGATTGGGCCACTAGATGAAAAAAATCAAAAGTCCGGAGAAAAGAAACGATTTTTACAAAATAATCTGGGATTTTTTACATGTTGACAATGTTCTCTCAAACGTAATTAACAATTTAAAAAAGTCGGAATTGTGTCGTTTTTATACACTGCGGATCTCGCTCACGCGTTGCACATTGCACTTCGTAAGTTAATTGAGAAATTATTATCAAAAGAAGAATATTTTTTTGGAAATCTTTAAAATGCAGGCTGTATTTTATTGATGATTCTAAAAATCCTGAGATTTTCAAAATCCTCCCGCAATCCTGAGAAGAGTCCAAAAATCCTGAAATCTCAGGACAAATCCTGAGATGTGGTAACTCTAATCCCAACCAACCACTTTTACGTCAAAGGTTAAAAATAAATGGTAAACTTGTTTTGGATACGATTTCAGTAAGATAACGATTTGAGGAAATCAATAAATCATTCTTGTGTCATATAAAGAAACACAACTATAATTCTCGTTATCAACTACATTATCTGTTAATATCATGACACACCATTCAGGAATAAATCCTAATTAAAAAATGTTTGTCCACAGCCGTATAGGCCGTGATTATTCTACTGATAAGGGTTAAATAAGGTTGTACAGAAAGAGCAACGTAACAAATAAGTTACCATCACAATCGTAATCGCCTTATACTCGCCACTGCCTTCGCGAAAATACGCCAGTAACGATTTCCAAATCTATGCCACTAGCTGCCCCAAGGCGTTCTGTACTACGTTTAACGATTCGCACTATGGACTCCAAAACTCTTCTTCTCCTACGGTTATAGGTCTTATTAATATACCTATAATGGTACCTATAAATATATACCTGTAAAGTTCAGGGACTAACATATGAGTCGGTAATCGTAATCAAAACCAAGGCAAACATGAAGCTGCACGAGAGCGTGCCCCATATGCGGTAGTTGCAATCTCACGGCGCACGGGGACATTCACATACTACGCTGACGACACCGACGACGCCATCGGTCGGTTCGTGCGGCGAGCGTGGGCTGCATCACCGAAGACCATCCGCGATTTCAACCTACAGATGGCTATCAGGGACAGAAATGCAGCCGTTGTTGAGGCTCTGGGCCGGGAGGAGGCAGCTTAGGCAAATGGCAAAAGGCAATTAGGCAAACACTCGATGTCGAGTCGATTACTAGCGGAATCCCAACCAGTAGTGATCGGCTCTACAGACGAGCACTAGAATTAGATTTTAAATGTACCCAAATCCCCTCCTATTTTCCTCTTCTCCTTATCCAAGAAATATGTAAAAAAAAAAGATAATTGTAATGACAAAGATCACGGACCCCGGTGTCTGTGGAGTGGATAATTTAAATTAAAAAAATACCTATAAAGGTAATCCGTTAGCTATTGCATGCACTCCCCTCCAAGAAACGTATCACTTTGCATAGCTCACTGATAGTGACTTTGAACTTAGGACATCTACCACACTACCGAGCTTCTGGTCAACCCTGTCTGTCGTTTCAAAGGCAGCTAATGGGTTATCCAGTCATAACTAGATTGCTTCAAACGCAACTACGGTTTGGAGAAGTTTCAAACGGAGTTAACACCATCAACCGGGCGCGTTCAAGCTTATAATCGATATTTAGGGTGTCTCCAACAAACCTAATCATTTTCGGTAACAAACCTGGTAAATTACGATACGTCGCTAAATATACCTACCCCTTTGTTCACAATGGTGGAACCCATATCATTTTTCGTCCTACCATAGGAGCTTCGTCAACTCTACCTTAATATCAAGTGAGTTGGTGATCAACAGCGAGCCTACCTTTAATAAAATCGTGTTCTTCTTTCGTTCATCCATTGTATTTTAAGCCCATCACCAGCGGGGCTTAAATTACGCCATCGTTGTGAAGTATTTTCCACCATCAGTCGCAGTCGGTTCCCCATTTTTTGCCTTTTATCACATGCAGGGGATGACTAAGCCATATTCTACACCCGGACACCAGAGCATAGAAGTTCTTAAGTAGGTTATCGTCTCTTTATATTCGTTCGATGTTGCAAAAGTCTAAAATATCTGAAATGGGCGCTGTTTTGGTAGCAGTACCGCTCTCGCAAGCTGAGGCTAACTCAGTCCTATACCATTTCTGCATTATTATACATAGAACATAACTTTAAACAATGATTTCAAAAGTAATAAGTCAATGAATTAAAATAATTATGACCTTTGGTCGGCCGGGGATTTTCATAACGACATTTGATAATATTCGTGTAATCGATCAAAACAGTAAAGACACTTTGGTGAAATACCAACTTGTTATTACTTATAGATTAATAAGATTATAATCAATAACTAGCAGCGCTCTACGGTTTAATCTATAATATTAATATAATTCTACTAATATTAAAATGGGAAAATGTAGATCTGTGGATATTTGTTGCTCAATCACATTAGAACGGCTGAACGGATCGCGTTGAAATTTAAAACACAGATTATAGAGATTATATGATATTACAAAAAGGGAACTAATGACGAAGACGAATAAAATATGATTTATAAAGTAATTATTTTAATAACATATCGATAGACTTCTTGGCCGGTTTCGACTTCGTAGTACGAGTAGATACGAGTTATTTACAACTAGAGTCAGTATTAAATATAGCGTTTCTCGTAAATTTATTATAATAGGTTGCTAAGAATTTTCATTAAAAAACGCAAGAGGCTTCGCGTTTGTAGTGGTTAAAATTTGCTGTGAAGAAACATGCGTTAGTAGATATCTGTTTATTCATGTTTATATATGAGTATATCTTTTCCAATAGATTACATTGATTTTAAGCAGCATCGCCAAGCGACATAAAATGTGTCACATATTACCAGATAATATTGTCGTTCTCACTAGTCTCTGGTTCATCATGGCGTATTTCTGTTATTAGTCTGATGTTAAATAGTTTGTGTTTTTAAATTCGTAGTTCAATATGTTCACCAGAAGACTAGAATAGTGACACAGAATTTATTATTAGATGATGTTCTAATAATCATTAAAGTTTCCTCACAAGAATTTACGCACTGTGGTTTTGTACAGCTGTGACCCTAAGTACGAATGCGCACTGTGAAAGTTTTCGTTGCGTGACCCTGGTCAAAAGAAAACTGGCGATAGTGAGTATGAAAAATTTAATGTTACTTGAACAATAATCTTCTATATATAAAAATGTTACGTTGGTTTGTGTACGCTACAAAAACTCAAAAAGTTCTGCACCGATCGAGCTGAAATTATAGAATGATATATAATCCGCATCAAGGATTGTTTTTATCTTTTTATTTTTGCATCACAATGTGCTGTGGCAGGGTAGGTACAGCTAGTAAGAAATAAATTAATAGAACATCACTTTTTGAGGTATAGATCATTGTATAGTTTTTCATCATTGTAAATTATCATTGTTGTTGAAAAGCGACGATGTGGGCTAAGATAGAGCACGCCTATCTAAAAAAATCATTTGAAAAGACCCCACTCAGGCCATAAGTATATTTTTTTTTTTAAACGGGCTTAGCTTTTACAATACTAACACATATACAATGAGAACTAGACTACACTACATACTTAACTACATAATTACTTACACTAATTGTAATATATAGTGGTAGTAGGATTGTTTGTCTTTTCTGTGAGTTGTAGTAGCCCACCGGATAGATTTTTCTTGAATATCGACTGATAACTCGCTATATATATGTGCTAAACGAGATGAGGAAACGCGCGCGCACTCTCCTTGAAAAAGATCGCCGTACGCGATCGAAACTTGAGTCGGAATAGACTTACTATGTCAAACGTGAGTTACCCGTGTACTTATTTAAAATGATATTCTCGATAGTTCTCGAGATTACCTAATGCATAGAAACAAACAAAGAAAACAACAACGATACCAATGTTTTATACAGGGTTACTGCTAATAAGCCTGCAACCGATTGAGGACATGTTCTGTATGTTTAAACAAATAACTTTTGTTCTACAACTTTTTGTTTAAACTCAATACGAGTACAAATCCAAAAAAAATGTATCTGTCGTCCTGTTCTGTTAGAAAGGACGACAAATACATTTTTTTTGTTTACCGGCTGTTTAGTGTTATTCACTTCGGCACATCGCATCGTTTATCGAGCGTTAGAGAGTGCGTGTGCTCTTGTTGAGAATGGTTAAGAAGAGTTAGATGCTTTTAGGCTAGGCAAATACACTTTTTTATTTTATATTGTAGAAATATACGAATTTTATAAACTTTAAAATGAAAGTTGATGTATGTAATGTAGTTAACATCCCCTTAAAAGGATGCAGGCTGATTACCAATAACCCTGTATATTTATTAGTGTATGAAGATGTCGCAGCCAACTAACTTAATCAGCCGTTCAATTATCAGTCTAGACTGTTTACTAAACAGCGGTCTGAATAATATTTAAAATTTAATAATCTGCCCATTCGTAGTATAAGATGAAATTGTGTGACAAAAGTAAAAAGGATGAAACATCTGATAAAATCAATTCTTTATTTAATATTTAAACATGTTAGGTTAGCTATGTTAGGTTAATTTAGAAAAAAATAAACAGCAAATTTGTTTTTTTGCCGTCGCCATTTTGACGGTCTGGTAAGTTTGGACAAACCATATTCGTTAAACAAACATTTTTACGCTATAATTGTTAATGTTTTATTAATACCAAATTAGAGGTACTATATTGACAATGATAGAAGATTTAGAAATAAATGTTCACATAATGTAAATAAATAAACTTGACATAGGTTAGTACAATTGCAATAAAGACATTATACTCGTATAATGCTTGATAGTTTTCTGTACAATAATTATTGTAATACAGTAAAGTAGTCGTTTCAAACTTAATGTTAGGTGGCAGGTAGACGTCTATGTGAATATTTTTGAATAATGTTTGTCTTATTTGAAAGCGGTTCATCAGTCTGTATTATACTTAAGTATTTTTTCTACTATATCTACTTTTTATCCTGAGACGAGTTTTTGTATCTCATCGCCGATTTGGTTCGCGTACCGTGCGCCACTGAGTAGGAGGCGCTCCATCACCGGCGCTTGCTCTATTGAGTCGCCGGTTCTGTAATAACGACAAAATAGGACAGTTAAAATGAAAATTTAAACAAAAGAAAAATGGAAGTCATAGGGACTACTGATAGAAGCAAACACTTAGAATTTTAGTTTTAAATAACACTTATGTTGCACAATATTATGTATTTCAACTAGATATCTAATTATATGTAGCTAGCTACTTTAGATAAAGAATAAGTAAATAGAGCAGGGTTTTCCGCACGGTTCCTTTGTAGCAATCGTAAGCAAATGAGGTGTATGTTAGCTATGGCGACATAGTGATGCGCCGCAACAAAAGTATGACACTTCCATAAGAGCGACAAGGCAAGAGCGATCAGACGCGCTCCTCTACCGGCTAACTTAATTGGCTATGCCTTCGCTATTGCTGTCTCTATCATTTCAAGTGAAAAGAAAAGAGAGAGCAATATTTTGATATTGATACTGCTAAGGCAGTTTTAGCTAGGCGGTAGACCCTCCTTGCTTTCGGTGTAAAGCGATAATTGTAACTTTATACGTAGTATATGTTAACTCTTTGGTAGCTACAGATATGTTAGTATTACGCATATCGGTTTCACAAACTCACAAGATTTCAAAATTAGTACTCAGTTTCGCCAATGGTGGCCCTTGTTTCCTTTTGTTAGAAAATTTGACATGCATAAGTCAATGTCAAACATTTGCAATATGTTTTCACCTGTTTTTTTGTAACCAAATTCCTTGGAGGCTTGGAGGAGAAAGGAAGATTGCTGCGTAACCGAACTGAAAAAAAGTGTACTAAAACCGTAAGAAAAATGTATAACGGTAGCATAGAATGAATAATATAGACGACGAAATATGACGGCAGTGACGCGCAACACCTGCCCGTGACCAGTGTTGCCAGTGTTTACTTTATTTTATTTAGATTTCCAGACTATCGTACCATTAATAATAAAAATAAGCATAATTTTGTTTTGCGAATTGTGTTGCCTCTGTACCTTTTATCCGAAGAAACTTCGTTCCTACCTAGTTGACACCTCAGTCACCACATATTATGACACCGCATCTTTTTTACTTTTAACAAGACCGATTTGTTTTGAGCTTATGTTATACATGAGGATATCCCGTTTCGATAACTTACTCGCATCTCAGTTCCCAAGGTTTACTGATGTAGTAGATGTGTATCGACAGTCGGCCGTACGTCTCACTGTAGTCTAGGAAGCATTCTGGAGCACGAGGTATGGCCAACTGAAAACAATTAAAAATTAAATGAATTTCAATTTTTGGGGCAAAATGTTTAAAATTTTCTCGTCATCTATGCCAGCGACCCAGAGTTTCACGCAGGTAAAGCTAGGCTGGCTTCAGTACAAGAAAGGGGAAATAAAAATAAAACAAATCACACAGAATACTATCTAACCCTAAACTAAGCAAAGCTTGTACTATAGTAGCTAGATATTCAATTCGATCCAATTCAAATTAGTTCGATTAATTTCCTTGCGAGAATAGGTAAAACAATTTTACATTGTGTTCTTGAGGTCGGTGTTAAAAAGCACTCTATCTCGACCAATAATTTAGCATGCAAGTGTTAATACATTCTTGTCATAAAAGTCATTTTCTAACAACAATTAACATAGCTGATATAATAATACCCACATAAATATTTGTAAGTACATACATACTTATTTTACGTAGAAACACCCTAGCGGTTCCCTCAGCGACCGCGACACGAGACCGCGACAGGCACTTGACTGTATAGAAATGTTTGGGAGCCAGTTCGCGCCGAGACCACGACATATGGCTCGCGACACGTGTCTCGGTCTCCTGCCATGGTCTCGGCGCGAACTGGCGCGCATACAAGTCTATAGAGTCAAGTGCCTGTCGCGGTCTCGTGTCCCGGTCTCAGCGCGAACTTGTACCAATGAACAAAACATCCCACGTCCATCACCCCATGTCGAACTAGAACGGAAATTTGGCCTAGATGGATTTCGCCGGATGTTTGCTACTTGTCTAATGAATAGAAATAGTATTTAGGGAAATTTACTATTTTCTAGTATTATGTTAAAGAGAGATGCAAGTTAAATCGAGGTAGAGATTTAAAAAAAAGTATAGGGTACTTTTCGCAGATACGTCTGGAGAAGTTTCAGACAGTCGCTTGTCATTCTGCAGTTCACATTCATTGATCGAACTACGCAGTCGAACCACGTAGCCAGGAGCAACATCAGGACAGGAGGACATTATACAATTTTGCAATTTCAAAGACGATATTTCCATAGAAATTACAGGGTAAATCTTATCTCATATCATATATCTCATAAATATTATTTCATATCATGTGGTTCTCAACCAGTGGAGTGAGAACCACAATACACTGCTAGGTAAGTGATGTGGAGTCTACATGGTCAAATATCTACGTGACACTGTTCTGTCTTAGGCGTGTTGCTTACGACTAGGCGCATATCTTACTCGTTTCATAACCAATCGCAGATCCAGAGGGGGATCATGAAGGTCACGACCCCCCATGGGTTGGGTCCAGTACCTAGGTGAACCACTGATTAAAAAGCATGCATGTACTTATCGCGCAGTTTTGTGACTTGACGACGACTATGTGACCCCCCCAGGAGCCATATGAGCCAAAGTTGGATCCGACCTTGTCTATAAGGCGAGAAACGTAATTTGGGGGCAAGGGAGTGTCTTGTAAAACGCTACGGCCTATCAAGGAGGTAATTTTTTTATTTAAATAAACCTAGGGACTTTAAATTTCCCAAGTTGGCCACTTGTGATGTTTTAGGTAAAAATGGTTGCTTGAATGCTACGTAACAGTTTGGGAGAGTGAGGGGGATGCAAAATGCTACGGTGCGTTACCAGGAGGGAGGGGGTATAAAATCTTTATACATATATATATAATACTTGAACGGCCCCTAACTCTGTTATAAACCGGTACTTGCCAGGGCAGCTCTCTTCAACGCGGGGATATCCTCGAACCAGTCTCTGACTTTTTTGGAGACGACTGGCTTCCTCCCGAAGGCTTGAAAGCCGACACCGAGGAGCTGTCCCTTGGTCACCATCGCGAACCACGGCAACATCTGCTTGTCGCAAACCAGCTCCTTCGTCATATTGTGGTAGTAATGAGTTCCTGAAAATATTAAGCAGGTATTTTAGAAATCCTACGCTGCGTTTGCTTAATCGCAGTCTGCACTCTAGAAGACGTCTAGCCCTTACTCTGTGTCTGGTTGCCGCCATTGTTAGCTGCTCGCGAAGTTTTTGACTACAGTACTGGTTATTTTTTCCCGCCTTAGCGAAACATTTTTAACTACTCGTTTTCATTGTGTTATGATTTTTTTATTATCATTTTATTCGCAACTTCGCAAGTGTGTTGAATAACGTCGTATAACACACGTGTGTATTGTTGTTTACCGTTCTCGGCTATCTTAAGACCTTTAAATAATCCATGTACTATATTAGATAGATACACTTTTGAAAACACCAAAACAAAAATAATTCACAAGTTGAAATAAGTTAAATGGTTAAAATTAGTGCGACAGTTAGCGACTTTATCGCTAATAGCGATCTAGGCAACCCTAGGGTGGAAAAAGAAAACCGGAATCTTAAAATTTAGGGCTTGCAGATGACATGTAAAATAGGTACGTACGTACGTATACGTAATATATATTTGTGCTAGGTGGGAATTGAACCAATGAGCTGCTGTTGAGTACGCGTACTGACTACCGATTCAGTCAGTCAATATGACATTTCGTACCCATGTTTGGAATGCAGTTTTGCTTCTTGAAGTCAGTCGTGTTGAGCTCAGCTTCTGACAGGGGTATTTTGAGCAGCTTCCCGTCTAGGCCTTTCACCCACACGCCGTCGTCTTGGAGAGTAGCGCCGTTCTCTTTCGTAGGGCCTGCTCCTGCCTTCAGGGAGTCTGCAAACGAGAGGTTCTATAAAAAAATCATCATAATGTGCCCACTGCTGGGACTCTGGGCCTCCTCTTACAAGGAGAGAGTCAAGGCCATAATCCACCACGTTGCCCCAGTGCGGGTTGGTGAATCACACATGACTGCGAAAGATTCAAGGTACATGTCGGTTTCCTCACGATGTTTTCCTTCACCGTTTTAAGATAGCGGCATTACGCACGTGACTTCGAAAAGTGACGTGACTTCCTAGACCATCCGTAACTTTTATCAACTTTAATAATGCAATACGAACTTGCAAAACCGGTTCTCTCTTACTATGAAAATGGTCAGTTAATTTATGCGATTTCCTTGAATGATTTTGAGATTACGAATCAATCAAACTACGAGTATATAGGTACATAGCCTTTTTTTAGTGTATCAATAAAGAGGATGTACCTTTGTACACTCCGCGAGGCATAAGCTGAGCTTTGCATTTGTGTGAGTGTACATGGATAGTGTAGGTGTGACAACCGGCCTTAGGCGCGGCACCATTCTGTCTCGCCGCGCTCCTGTCTGATTGGTGATCACTCACACTAATGCAAAGCTCAGCCTATACCTCGCGGACAAAATTTCAAGCTCCTACCTGATTGGTGATCACTCACACTAATGCAAAGCTCAGCTTATACCTCACGGAGTGTACCTGCTTACATACGAGTATCTGTCATTTTTTATGTTTTTTATTTGACCTAACGTAATAAGCATTGCCATTCACTGTGGAATTGATAATGCCGCCAGCATGCTGGGCACGCTTCCGACTGGTATTGGGCTTGATAGTGATAGCTTGATAGTGTCTATATATAATTCAGATGTGCTTTGGGGCAAGTAGTTAGGTAGCTATATAGCGTAGTGCAGTTCTTAGTGTTATTTAGTTTTGTTAACAAAGCAGATCCTTTATAAACAAAACTAAAAAAAAAATGGCAACCATTGAGACTGCCGATAGAAGTGAAAACTTATAACTCAGGAATTTGATAGCGCACTTTGGAAACTACACGGGTGTAACCGGAGGGGCGCTGTTAGTCTGCAATAAATTTTCGAAGCATGGTCGTCTAAATAAGTCTTATAAAGATTGCGTTTAGTTTAGATGGCCATGTTTAGATGTGTAATAATGACAACACGTCATGGCCATGGCCTCGAGTTCACGCGAAGATTTATTTTATTAACGAGCGTGACGCTTGAGTTAAATTCACAGCTCACGTAAAATCTGTGTGTGGTGCGCCAAAACCATTTTTACATAAAAAATGAGATGGGATGGAATGAGGTGACCAGTTAAGCTTTGTATAAAAGAGTGTATACATACCTTCAGTAACGTAATACTGTGTGGTGGTCCAGAAGGTCTGCGCCGGTTCCCCCTCGGCGGGCGGCGCATTCCACTTCACGAAGTACTTGTCAGGCTTTAGCTCGGGCCCTATCGATTCCACAGGGGCCTGGACATAAGATAATTTATTAACTTCAATTTAAAAACCCGACCGCAAAAATCAACATATAATAAAACATTATTTGATACATTGAACTCTCCTTTCCTTATTTTTATCAATGATTTGATACAATATACTATCTAAGGACTTGGGTGATTAAGACGAATCTAACGATTAAAAATGATATAATTGTCAAGATCCATAAAGCCGTTTGGAAGATACGTGGGAACAAAGAAATTTACAAACATACAAGATACGCGCGAAAAACATAACCCTTCTTTTAGTAGGGTAAAAATAACAACAATACCTAATTTACTGCGAGAAATTAAAACTCCTTTACTACAAAAAATATATTTAAATATAAGTTAGGTACCTATTATTGCATTAATACAAAAACGTCAACATTAAAATTAAAATTCACATAACTCAAGTATGTAGACGTCATGAAATCTTACTATTATCATAATTGCGAAATATCGTGTATATGTGTGAACTAGCAATCCGCCCTAGCTTTGTACGTGGTACATATACATGTACCATGTAGCTATACAGCTTATAGCACTCAGGATCTTATCTAACGGTGAAAGAATTTTTGAAACCGGTCCAGTAGTTCTTGTGATTAGCGCGTTCGAACAAAAAACTCTTCAGTTTTATATTAATACTAGCGGTGCCCCGCAGTTTCGCCCGTGTGATTCCCGATGCCGTTATTTTCCCGGGATTAAAAGGACCTTTAAGAGTATGTGTACCTACAAAGTTTCATGATGATCGGTTAAATATTCGGTTAAGTAGTTTTCGCGTTTAAGCGTAACAAACTAACTTACATTCACATTTATAATAATATCATATAGGACACGATAGGATTTGTAAAGATAAGTATTAGACGTCACGATATCTTACTACTTATTATCATAATTGCGTAATATGATATAAGCCGGAAGCAACGATTTAGAAGAGGTAGCTAGTCTAAATGTAGGAGCGTAAGTATGTATGAATTAATTAATGTTGCTCTAACACAGAACACAGGCCTAGACTACAGGCCCGTGAACAAAATTTATGGGTCAAATGAACCACCAGGAGACCTATGTAGGATGACAGAAGGGTATAAAGCAATAAGATTCAGCACTATGTCGTCACTTGTAAGCTGTCCAACTGAGTGCAGTTGAAGAGGGGGGGTTCCAACCCTCGATCATTTCTCCTTGTCGCTTGATTTTTGTACGGCGTTGCGGAATAATAGATTAGAAGAGGTGACGGTTGACAAATTCGTATGGGCAAAAAAATACCCAAAATCAATCCATTCCCAAAACTTTGAATATATCACATAAGGAACTTGTTAGGCGTAACGAAGGTTACACTAATACACTTTTGCAAAGCGCGCCAAAAGAATATAACCTCAAAAATAGGTACCTACCATAGACAATAAAGTACTAGAATGTACAGAGGTTTAATACCTAACTCCAAAGTTTCCAGTGAAACGCACAAAGCCATGTCAACACGCTCCTCGACCCTGATTGTCCATTATAATAAATTAGATAAACGGCCGATGACCGCCAATTGGCGTTGCGTAGAGGAACAGGAAGAATTTAGTCCATTATGTGCAGAATTGCTGGAATTATATGCACATGTTATTGAATTGATGCTGTGATTGGTCACTTTCTTCGTATTATCAGCTCATGCAATATTCAACCGTTATTTATGTACTTATATATTTTTAAAACTAGTTGAAAGCTACACGAGATGCACTCGTGTAGTTTGCGTTCCTGAAAAATTACAGGTATTATAATTCATAATTCATTTAAATTAATTGAGTATCTCTACTTAGTCTGTGGTAGGTACCTATGCATTTTTTGCTTGAAATACTCACAGATATCTATCTAGGTTTGTCAATGTCAGTCATCCTATTCGCTATTAAACTTTTATTAACTGTTATTCTTTTTTTTTTTGTAACTTTGTTTACTTGTTAAGTGGAATAAAGAGTTAATCTATCTATCTATTCAACTTTCGCAATTTCAATTTTAGAATAGGATTAAAGAGAGTAAAAAATACCCCTGAACTTCAAAAAAGATGTCTGCCCATAACAGCACACTGTCACACAGCTGTCTGATCTTGAAGAGTGCAAATCACTGCCAAGCGCTGCACTGTGCTCGTAACTCATAAAGTACTGTATTCCTGCTGGGACTCTAGGTCTTCTCTCACAAAGAGAGAGTCAAGGCCATAATTCACCACGTTGACCCAATGCTGTTTGACCGATGACGCATGACCTCGAATTATTCTCGGTTCATGCCAGTTTCCTCATAATATTTTCCTTCTTCATCGTAAAAGTCACTGGTGATGAAAATTAAGTACATTTGCACTTGGAATACTACTCGAAGTTGCTGGCGGGATTCGTACCTACGCTAGCTTAATAATTTCCCTTTTTAACCCCCCACCAAAAAGGTGTGTAATAAGCTTGACTTCCTTATATGTCTGTGTGTCTGTCTGTCTGTGGCACCGTAGAGCTCAAACGGATGGACCGATTTCGATGCGTTTTTTTTTATTTGAAAGGTATTTCCGTGCGGTGGTTCTTGGCTTTGTTTGGTTAATAACGATTCAAGATAGCCGCCTCCACAAAAAGGCGGCCAAAATATTTCATGACAACCTGCCTCAATATGGGTATCAAATGAAAGGGCTTGACTAGTAGAATGTTGTTTGAATGATTTTTTTTATTTATTTGGTGCAATAAAGGGTTCATCTATCTATATATCTACTTACAGCGATTTGCAGTCCAGCCACGAACCCCGTGGTGTCATAGAGGGGGCAGACGATCCGGCCGGGGGGACAGTACATCCGAAGCTCCTTCATCGGGCCCTTCGGGCGCTCGGTCCTGCTCCACCCCTCACCCTCCACCTCGTGGATGGTGCGAGGAATCGTGAAGAAATACTCCATGTCGGCTAGCGCGTCTGACCATCCGAATTTTACTACAGAAATAAGGTCATTTTTGTGTGTAAATGTTGTGATTTGCGAATAACAAATTTTAGTCAAAAATAATCTTAATGACGTCATTATTATAAATAACTACGATGGTCCTTACAATTGTTAAAATTTTAAGGCTTAGCGTGCGTTTTTTAGAGCTTTTTTTTCATGCGTAGTTAGTAGCAGGGGCATTAGTATAAGCTTAAGTTTGATTTTGTGAGGTTGTCCTTGTTCCTGGCTGCCATCTTGGAGAAAGAAAAGGTTTTTACGCAGTATCTCCTAAGTTAGCAACCCTATAGAAAGTTTCAAATGACATCATTTTTAGCAAATTATTCATTTTTAGGGCCTATTGTGTCCCAGTGTTCAGGAAAGGTCACCTCACCTTACCCTCCTTCGATTATTATCTGTCTTGAGCAAATATATGTAGATACTTAATGCTGGAGGACAACAGTGGCAACTTCACAAACTTGAACTTAAGTTTATAGTACTACTTACTGAGTTTAGTGTCGCTCAAAACAACATTTAAGGTCACTCAAAACAGTTTACGCTATCTTCACCTTCTTACTCGTCTTATTTCTTGGTGATCTTTTTAAACTGCGGTCCTCTTCACAATTCGATTCTTTCTTTAATTCTTCAAGGTAATTAAATAAGAATTATATCGTGATTAACTCCGGTGTAATAATGTTTACAATTTGTGTTTAAATCGCGAAAGATTAAAAACAATATAAACTTTAATTATTTTCAAATAATTGCTTCTGTCAGGTAAACAAATGACGTAGGAACATAAGTAAATACCTAACGCACTTAAGTATGTTAATTAAAGATCAGTAATTATTTATAATAATTGTTTTCAGGTCCAATTACCTTTGAGTCCATCGTATTTGATACCTGAAACAAAATGGAATTGACATTAATATACAACACAAGGAAATCACGCAACTCTGCGACCAACCAACGGTTGGAAGAACTTATATGGGTTTTATTCACGGCGCCATGTCCGTCCGTGGTGTCAGCCCGACGTACCTGCATCATCATCATCATCATTCACAGCCTTTGCTATCCCACTGCTGGGTATAGACATCTTCCTCAGTCCTGTGGCCTCGAGTCCAGCAGGTTTACTACGAAGTCCGATAAACGATATATCGGCCGAAGTATGGACGTTTTATACCACGAAACACAATCGGTCAGTTGATTTGATCGGGCGTTTCGTTCATCCCGACCGACACTGATTTGACAGTTTTTGTGTTATCAACCGGCCGATTGTGTTTTGTGGTATAAAACGTCCATAACTTCGGCCGATATATCGTTTATCGGACTTCGTAGTAGACCTGCAGGTTCGACCCGCGATAGAAACGATATCGTCGACTCATCTTGCGGCTGGACGTCCTTCACTCCGCATGTACCTGCATGGTGCACATGAATTAATGCATCTCCTCCATAAAAAAGGTTATAAAGGCTACGTAGGCTATATTGCGTTGGGGTACCTAATGATCATATATCATCACTGTTACAATAAACCGTCATCATAATGTATCATCATACAACAAACCAACCAATAAATTGTATAAAAGTGTTGCGATTCAATAAAAAAAACACTCCACTTATTTCTCGGCAAAATGACAATTGGTAATATTGACATCCATGACGTAGTAGGGAAAATCCGTTTAGGCAAAGAATTTCACAGTTTAGTTATTCATCTAGCGAAAGTAACTTCAAACCATTTCATAAGTGCATTGAAATAAAATACTATTATTCAATTTGTATATCCCTAACTTCGCAAAATTTCATACTTCGCCGTAACATGACGGACCCACCATACCACTAGCCCCAAAGATCTCAATACACAGATGTGCCCTCCCAAACTTCAGGGCGCACGGAATCATATCATTGTTGGGAAGAGTGAGCTCACTCATTCCGTTCCAGTCGGTTGCAGGAAGCGGTGGACGCCGGACGTTTTTACTTATCACTATTCGTTGTCAACAACCAATATAAGTAGAACCACAGCGTATCGCGCCACTAGCGACTCTAGGGGTCAAGTAGATTGGTTATGTGTGAACTACTTACGACACACATGTATAGCGACGCAGTTTATTACCAATTTCTAGTTACTAAGGGCACATCCATGACTAGCCCCACCCCTGGTGGTAGGGTGGGTCGCAAACCATACTACCATAATGCCATCAAGTAATAGTGTTGTGACACATTTTTAAAACAAAAGTTTTGTTTAGACTTAATACTGTTTTGAAGAAGATTAAGAAAAACGCTTCGAATGTTGTTTTAATTTTTTTTCTTGGTTACTATATCATACAAAACTAATTTACTACACAAAAGAGTTAATTAAAAATTACCCAAATACCTAACAGATAATATAATAAATATAAGATATAACCTCCTGACATTTTACATCTCAATAACAGTTGTGTTGTGCTCAAGTTTCAAACCTGTTGGTTTACCTTTAGAGAATAATATTTATTCATAAACAAATAAAACAACTATAGGTAGCCTACCAAAAATAAAAGACGCCTTTTGACATTTCAAAAACACTCGCAATTATTTTCTCGAATTAGGTACTCTCAATTTCAAGATAAAGATTGTAACCATTGGGAAAAAAACACTCAGGCAAAGTATTCCACAGCCTAGACGTTCTTAAAACAAAAGTAGAGTCTAACCTCTTCTTTCGAGTCTTTGGAATGTCAACTATGACACGGGATCACTTTTTCTAGTTGTAAGCAGTCTCATAAAAAAAAAACAAGGCGGTATTACATCACGCAAATCAGTTTCACACTCTCCGAAGTACGAGTATATTCGACAAAAATCCAATAGGGTAGCAATTTAGCAATTCCTATAATTAATTATTTTTAATGCAATGAAGATAATAAGTTGCTCTCTTTTCTCGAACGAAAGTACAAAGAGCAAAGAAATGCAATTTTCTTTGGAGCGTCTCCTAAAATTCTATTTTATTTCGTTTATTAAATTCTTCGATTCCTTGTATTA
This sequence comes from Ectropis grisescens, assembly GCA_017562165.1. Lineage (NCBI taxonomy): Eukaryota > Metazoa > Arthropoda > Insecta > Lepidoptera > Geometridae > Ectropis > Ectropis grisescens. The sequence continues at coordinate 5,967,392 of CM029791.1, read as the reverse complement.
ATTCCCTCCAGCGTCGAACATACTTGTAGATAACTTATTTTCAAAACGAAATTAGGGCCTTTTCAGCATGGGATCCTTGGGTCCCTTATAAATTGGACAACCCAATCAATGTGATCAGATTTCTTCGTTTGCCGAAATTCAAAGATGATTTATATACTGGTTGAGTATATCTACAGTTACATCATATGAAAGTATTCAAATTTATTCCGTAGGTGTCCGTCTACACCAGCGAGCAACACGGAAGGGAGTAGGCATACCCAGCGTTTCCCCTCTGTCAAAGTACAAGTCCGCGTGGACCATGGAGTTTGATAATATACTGTGGCGCGAGGGCGGGGCTAGATTTGTGAATGGTGCTTTATTTTTTATGTGTTAGTGATTTGGCTGTGTGAGTATGATCGGTAATGGATCGGTACAAGTATGTTTGTATGTAATAGTGCGGCTTTGCACTAGTGTGCAACTTTCCCTTCCCGCAAGAAATGACAGAAAGATTTGAACATTATTTTTAAGCTAATGCTACTCCCTTCCGTGCTTGCGCGGAAGATCGAGTTGCTCGATGGTCTACACATATATAAGCAACAAAAAATTTAATATTTTGCCCTTGCCGTCTGTCTCTCTCTTTATGATGTCTGTTTGTACGACGACATTTTAGCATTTTCCCATTAAATGGTGACGTTGCTGGTAGAGATAGAGGAAATCGAGGTAAACATCGATTGCTTATTCCATATCAGAAGGTGCACGGCATGCACTGCATGGCTATTACTATTTACAACAAATTACCAAATTATTACAAAGAATTGAATTATAATGTAATGAAAAGAAAATTGTTTAAGCTTTTAATTTAAAGATGTTATTATGACGAAAATGAATTTTGAATGATAAATTAGGACTTTAGACTAATTTTATAACTAGGTGATGATGCAATAACAAAAAAAATTAAATATTTGTGCACTATCTTGAGTAGAATATTTGAGATAACGATTTATTTGTAACAACACATTTGTGACAATATTCTGACGAATAAACTGATTTTGAAACTAGTATCATTAATAATACGGAACTGCGCCGAAATATCGCAATCGCTCTGCCATGTAACTTAAATCATAATAGGCACTAGCGCAGAATTTGTTGGAATCAAACAATTTTTGTACGATAATGTTTATGTCATTAATTCAAATCAATTGAAGCAAGATTTCAATTAGCATTGACGATATTAACTAAGTACTCACCCGCGCTGAATGAAGCTAAAGTTAGAATCAATAAAATCGACTTCATTTCACTGTCGGATGTTTTCCACGGCCAATGTTTTTTCCTGTGTTTTGAGAGGTCTGGGATTCGCTCTGTTGTTGATTCGAGAGACGACTGGCACACAATGCTCTTTATAAACTTATTGTACTCGTTTGACGGTCTACCGCCACTGGGCTTATTCTATAACAGCTCAATATCGAATGTCGACACAAAACAGCTCAATATCAGAACATATTGAGGACTAGTGAGGGTTTTTGTAGTGGCAAGATTTTGTAGAGTCCTTTTTTGAACTTAATAGGTTTACACTGAACCGCCAACTTACCTGATGGTAAGCGACGATGCGGTTTACAATGGAGCGTGTTTACCTAGAAGAAACCGATTCACTCTCGATTTAAAAAACATCAAGATTATAACTATCGGGAAAAACCTACTCAGGCAACTCATTCTACAGCCGAGACGTTCTTATCACAAAAGTAGAGTCAAACCTCTTCGTCCGTGTCTTTGGATTATCTACCATGAAATGTGCCGCTTCTTCAAGTTACGAAAAATACGATAGAAAAAAGAGCAAGGTGGTATTAGATCATGAAGATCAGTTGCACACTCTCCGAAGTATATCCAATAAACTAGCAATTTTGCGGCGATGTTCAAGACTTTGAAGTCTTTTTCGCACTGGAGTGTTTTTGCCTATGAGCCTTTTGGCACGCCTCTCGATCGATTCAAGAGCCTCTAGCTGATACTTAGCCGATCCATCCCAAAGGTGAAAACAAAGGTCCGCCTGGTGAATTACCCCACATTTGCAAGTTATTCTACCACAGCATATATCTGCAGTCATCTACGAACCTCACTTTGCTTAATACTTTATTACTTTACAGTTTAAAACAACATGTCATCAATAAATAAGAAAATAAAAAACATTTTCGAAGTGAAAACTGCTTTTGGCACAGAGCACACAAATGTGGGCTGTGAATTGAGCTCAAGCGTCACTCTCGTGAATGAAAGAAATATTCGGGTAAACTCGAGACCATGGCCATCTAAAAATGCGTTAGTGTTTCTAGATGGCCCTTAGTGGAATACTAATGTATTACTTAGAAGACTTATTTAGACGACAATGCTTTGAAGATAATATATTCCAGACTAGCAGCTCTCCGGTTTCACCCGTGTAGTTGCAAAGTGAGCTATCAAATGCTGAGCTGTCCCTATGACTGCCGACAGAAGTGAAAACTTATAACTTGAATTTTTCCAACCTAGATCTTCATGGTAAAATAAAAATTGATAAATATTTTAGAATTAAATTGACGTGGTTGTAACACATATTCGCACGCGTGCACTCTCCTTGAATAAGGCGGCAGGACGCGGCCGAAACTCGAGTCGGATTGACCAATCACACGTGAGTTTCCCGATTACACAATCAAATATGATACATATTTATGGACATTTTCACACAACCAACTCAAGTAGTACCAGAGCGGTTCTGCGTTTTACTCGTAGTTTGGCAATTACAGCATACAGACCTTAAATTAACCTACCGTTACGTAGGGCTGCCGCGTAAGGAATGAAATAACAGCGTGGATGTGTAAAGACGTTTAGGTGGTTCTACGTCGAAGCATTACCTATCATATTTAACACTCCCCATAGTAGGCACCAGTCACAATGGCTACTTCATTTTGTTTTATTTTGATTGTGCAAGCATCAATCAATCAGTCAATGTATTTCGGTTTGAGGGGCGATGTTTCTAGAGAAATAACACGGCATAGAGATAAAGCATCTTATATTTGTGGGTGACGAACGCAGAGCAGTGCTAGGTAATGATTTGGACTCTTCATGTTCCAATAGCTGCGAGACACTGTGCTGTTATTAGAAGGCGTGTTGCTTACCATCAGAGACATGTTCTGCTAGTCTCGGTACTCTTAACTATAAAAAAGTTAGTATAGTATAGCATTCACTAACTAGCAACACTGGTTGCTTCAGCAAAACTATGAGGAAACTGAAGATATATTAAACACTCATAATAGACGAATTGGTGTCAGAACTCCCCTCCGTCCCCCACACACACCACACACGCACTCACATACGCCCTCTCTCTCTCACACACACACCCTTCTCTCTCTCACTCACATACACACATGCACGCACACAAACAGATTACTTTACATGTTGTTATTGATCTATAAACAGGAAATAAGTAGCGTTGGTACTTATAAAAATATGTATGTGCTTGTTTTTATTTTGTCATCATTGTGTTTCTGAAATGCAACAAAAACACAAATTTCTACTCTTCCGGCGGAGGGTATTGCCACGCCATCACACAGGTTAACTCCTAGCTTGGGTGACAATGCTTCTCCATCTGGACTGAAATTACTGTTTAAGACATTGATCAAATTGATAAGCAACGTTTTTTAACGAAAATAAATTTTCATTTCATTTCATTCAAATCATCAAAGCAGTAAATGCAAACATTATTGTGTTCCTGTTCCGAGAGAAATTAGGTAAGAAATTACAGGGCGACTGCCCAAGCTACACGAGGATAGTTTTTCAAGCTAGGATAGCAAACTAGTGCTAGCAAGCTAGATCTAGCTTTGTGTGGACAACGCTACGCAATGCTAGTTTTGTCTACACGAAACTGGATGTACTAGCTTGCTGTCCCAGCTTTAAAAACTAGCCTTGTGTAGCTCGGGCAAAAGAGATACATCATCTCTTACGTTCTAATTTGAATAGTACCTGGTTGACCGAGCTTTGCTCGGTTTTTTAAAATGATATTTAGGCAGATACGAATTACGTAGTGATAACTTACTTAAACCTACTTAGATACGAATTAAATGCGTTTATAAAAGGCTCTAAGTAACTATAACATTTTCTCAGAAAAAAAAATGACAAAAAGAAAAATTCCGAGTGAAACCATCAGGATTCAAACCGAGGCCTGTTGACTCCGAGGGCGAGCATATTTTGTCTGAGCTACTGAGACTTAATGAACAGTGGCGAAATAAGTTATCGTATTCTAAAGACATTGTAGAAGTTTTTCATTGTCTAAAAACGCGCATAAAATGATGTCTTTAAATAGCTAGATCGATTTATCGTCCCCGAAATCCCCTGTATACATAATTTCATGAAAATCGTTCGAGCCGTTTCCGAGATTCAGATTATATATATATATATATATACCTACAAGATTAACTCGTTTAAAGGTATAAGATAAGATAGGAATGTTTCTAACACTTTCGGAGCAAAATCTAACTACATACTCGTACTAAAAGCTGAAAGGAATCGGAATAAAAATAGTATATTATTAGTACTGCGCATTTTAGCCGTTACTTTCCCGTGATAAAAGTATCACATATGCTATTCCAGATGTTATTCCTATTATAATAAAACTATGTTTCAAATTTCAACCCGATTCGTTCAGACATTCCAACGTGATTGTGCAACAAACAAACATTTCGCATTAGTAACTAGGATAATCTGGATAGGATAATCTTAACATCAGGCGAGACGGCGGTCTAGTGTAAACCTATAAAAGTAAAAAAAAAAAAAGGAAAAAATAATAATAATTAATAAGCTTATTTTGATCCCAGGACATCAACAGGACCGGGAGTTATGCGGGTAAGACCGAGGGGTGCTACTTGTGTAATTATAATTTAAATAAATACCTTCAAATATAAAATTTTCGGTTTTACTAAATCCGTCACAAAATCTACACATTTAAGCATAAAGTACCTACATATTTTCTTTACCTGGTAGGTAACCCTAACATTCGTTAATATTTGGAATATTAATTGCAACCAGTAAACTAGATTTTAAGCCTGTTTTGGGCAAGTCTTCGATATTTAATCTTATGAAGTTCATTCAACTCAAATCACTACAAACGACTCAAGTTCAGCTGTCTATGGTGCAAGTTTTTAACTATAAACTATTTTCACACAAAAAATTTAAGCGACTTCAAAACTACAAAAATAGGCACCTAAAAGCGATTTTTATTATAAGTGCTACTCACTCGTCTATTTGAAGTCGGTGCCAGTCGAGTCAAACAGGTAGTAGATAGATAGGTACTATGAAAACCAACGTGGTTATTACACATTTTAAATAAATACACGGGTAAGAGCTAAACGAGCTGCGAACACATGCGCACTCTCATTGAAAAAGATCGCCGGACGCGATCGAAACTTGAATTGGACTGGACTGATTCAAACGTGATTTACCCGTATATTTTTTTAAAAACATAGATACTATGTACGTTGTAAGTTGGATGTCTTACAGCCAATTTCGGCTACGGCGACTGCTTCTGTTTTTCTTTTCATTACATTTACCGTGGTTGGTGTGCTCTCAGATTACTTATGTAACCTATTTTTGCTGTGAAAGTTCGCGAATAGTCATGGCAAGTTAAGATGCCATCCACATAATTATAAATAGGATTTGAAGGAAGCTTATTCTTGAGTTCAGCACGCTTACGATCTAGCTCCTTCTTTCTTTTGTATTGAAATGCATGAACGCAATTGTGCACAAGTCGCCTCCACTCACAACGATTCTCAGCTTTGCTTTCCCAATGAGAAGGATCGATCTTGCAATTCTTCATGTGTCGCTTCTGAACATCCTTAAAACGTAGATACTGTCCCCCTGGTTTGCGCTTGCCATCCGAAAGTTCGGAGTAGAAAATTCGCTTTGCCACTCTTTCGTTAGGCATCCTCGACATGTGTCCACTCCAGCATAATTGACGGCGCATCAAGTAAGCTACGATGTAAGTAGGCAAATTCTTGCATGTAGGTAGTATCTATCAACCACCTGTTAGCCTTGTTTTTTGTAGAATACATTTTCCTTAATGCAATTACACAATTTCGCGCTGACAGGATCCAATTTCTTAGCTCTTGTGAAATCTACAACTACGCCATCCAGACACAATAGGGAATATGCATGCATTTTTTTTTATATTTTTAATTCACTTTTTACATTATTATAACACAATAAAAAATATAAATACTCTTGTAACAAAATATCGATATCATTTGTCCAGTTTAAACGCCGCCATCTTTCCCGCGCCTGCATGACATCACAGGCCACGACCTGTGTTTGTTTACTACAAGTGTTGCAGTTACTTTGTATCGATTTTTGAGTTGTGCTAGCTAATCAAACGTTGGAGAACACGACTTTTCTCTCTAACACTACTAGCTCAGTACGAATATCGACACCGTTAAAGCAGAAAACATGCCATGTGACGTCACATTTGGTTTCCACAGGCAGTGATACGTTTCGCAAACTTGAATTTCCCGCGCCTATTTTGCACTTTTTAAATAATATTTTTTATAATTAATAACTAACTAAATAATAAAATAATTGTTTTGGCATAACGGCGGGACATTAAGAATTCTACGAAAAAAAAATCAAGCCAATTTAAACTACATGCATATTCCCTATTGTAAGCAAATTTAGTTTTTTGTTCATATTTCAAAAACCACCATATATAAAAGATTTCCACTTGACAGATACCCACTCGAACATAATATTAAAATCGGTTCGGGCGTTCTCTAGAAATCAGGTAACCTACATAAAAATTAAACATATGGTGGTCGCATTGATAACCTCCTCCTTTATGGAAGTCGGTGAACAAATACAACACCGATTTTATAATACTCTAAATGACGGAATTGAAATCATCATCACTCGGCATTCATCACGTTATATTCCGGGAGCTGAAAGGAAAAAATTGTTTAGGCACTTGAGGCAAGCTGAACACTTATCACATAGCTCTTCTATTATAGGAGTAGAGATTTCATCAGGACGTTTTCCTTCACCATTTTAAGTAGGTAAGCGGCATTACACAAATTACTTCGACAAGAACAAAATTAAAAATTTTGATTAACCCCCGACTACCTCGGATTTGTTATCTGTACAACATTCTACTAGTCAAGCTCTTTCATTTGATACCCATGTTAAGGGAGTTGTGGAAACAGAAATGTATTTCGCCATTTTGTGAAAGCGGCCATCTTGGATTTGAAATTTGTCATAGTGCAATGTATTCTACTAGTCAAGCCCTTTCTTTTGATACCCATATTGAGGTAGTAGTGAAAAAAATAATATTATTCGCCATTTTGTGGTGGCGGCCATCTTGGATTTGATTTTTTTTATAGTGTGTAGTATTCTACTAGTCAAGCCCTTTCATTTGATACCCATATTAAGGTAAGTTGTGAAGAAATATTTTGTCCGCCATTTTGTGGCGGCGGCCATCTTGAATCGATATTAACCAAACATAGCTAAGAACATCCGCACGGATATTAACTTTCAATAAAAAAAAACCGCATTGAAATCGGCCCATCCGTTTGAGCTCTACGGTGCCACAGACAGACACACACACAGACAGACAGACAGACAGACAGACAGACAGACCGACAGACAGACAGACAGACAGACATCGACGTCAAACTTATAACACCCCTTTTTTTGGTCGGGGGTTAAAAAGAAGGCGGTGCGCGTGGGATTTGAGCTCCGTCGGCAGTCGCTGTTCTCCCGACTAGACCAGGCGTAACTTTGTAAGAGAGCTGCTTAATTCATTGTAACTCAAGGTCTGTTCAATAAAATTATCTTCATCTTATAATTGGTATCTTAATTAAAACACTTATAAGTATAGGCGTTTTATAAACCGATTTCGAACGAAAGAGGACGTTCTAAATTCCTTGCAATATTGTTTTTATGTACCTATCTATACTCACCGATAACTCGAAGATGCCTGAACTGATTTAGAAAATTCATCATTTACTTCAAAGGGTACTGTTTGAAATAACACCATTTCAATTTTAGGAAAATCGACCCAGCTGTTTTCGAAAAATTATTACTGAAACATCTAAAAACTGTTAACATCGATGATATACCGAAATCTGTGACCTGGGCACCTTGAAATTGGTAATAAAATGTTCAGTGAAGTAATTTACACATCACCAATCTACTTGACCCCTAGACTCGCCAGCGGCGAGATATGTTGCGGTTCTACTTGTTTTGGTTGTTGATAACGAATAGCGATGGGTATAAACGTCCGGGTTTTACCGCTTCCTACAATCGACTACAACGGAAAGAGTAAGCTCACTCTTCCCAACGATAACATAATTCCGTGCGCCTGAAGTTTGGGAGGGCACATCTGATCTAATAAGATTTGATATTATCGATGTATTTTCGTTAATGCCGGAACCTCGCTGTCATATTGGAACAGTGCGGTTATGTAGGTAGGTAGTGGCCTGGCCTACGCACGTTATTTGATATAACATTTTTTTATTAATTAATAACTTGTCCTCTAACTAATGTCTCCTCCATATTCTCAAATCTCTCATTCCATCCTATGGTTGTCTGGAAGAGATCGCTTTTAGTGATTAGGTCGCTACTTTATTTTGTTTTGTTTTAATTGCCTTTTGTTTATTACTAAATTATTTGCAAAAAAGAGTTAATCTATCTATCTAAAGGTACAAGTTCGCGCGGATACCGCGACACGAGACCGCGACGCGAGACCGCGACAGGCACTTGACACTATGGAATTGTATGGGCGCCAGTTCGCGCCGAGACTACGACAGGAGACCGAGACACGTGTCGCGAGACATGTGTCGCGGTCTCGGCGCGAACTGGCGCCCATACAATTCTATAGAGTCAAGTGCCTGTCGCGGTCTCCGGTCGCGGTCTCCTGTCGCGGTCTCAGCGCGAACTTGTACCTTAACTTGTGTGTCTGAGTTTAATTTTTAGACTTAAGTAAGTCGGTTGTGTGGTTTTCCCAGAAAAAAAATAGTTATAGGTACGTAATTAAGAACCAGGTAATTGAGCTGCGGATTACATTTCATTGAATAATAGTCCTTTGTTTTTTGTCCGATTCAATTCTCACAATTTTCCTTCTTACATTAAAGTTAAGAATTTTTCATATCTAATATTGGACATTCATTATGTTTGTAAAGTGACTCTTTTAAAATATTCGTCTCATTCTGCTCTGAATATTCGTATTTATTAGGAAGTTAGTTTTTTGTATATTCGATGACTTGACAGATAACAGATTTTCTTTACAAATAAGTAAAATTAAAATGCTTGTTTTTTATTGTACACTAGCTGTACCCCCTGCCACGCTTCGCTGTGGCATATTGTGATGCAAAACAATCCTTGATGCAGATTATATATAATTCTAAAATTTCAGCTCGATCGCTGCAGAACTTTTTGAGTTTTTGAAGCGTACACAAACCAACATAACGTTTTTATGTATAGAGACTAGCTGTACCCTGCTACGCTTCGCTGTGGTACATTGTGATGCAAAAATTAAATAAAAACAATCCTTTATGCGGATTATATATCATTGTAAAATTTCAGCTCGATCGGTGTAGAACTTTTTGAGTTTTTGAAGCGTACACAAACCAACATAACATTTTTATATATAGAGATTAACAAATTTTTCACTAAATGAATATAAAAGTTAGTATCATGAAAAACAATTTTGTTAAATATTTTGTCTGTTTGCCTGTCCATCTGTTTTAGCCGATCTCTGAAGTAGTACCTAGTCAAGGAGTGACGGGAATATCTGCCAGATATTTGATGTTATTTGAAGTAACTAACGCTACTTTTACTAAAGACAAAACAACCAGGGGGTCTACTGCCGAATGAAAACTGTCTTAGGCTTGATGATTCTCTCTCTTTTCTTTTCGTTTGATATGATAGAGATGGCAATAGCAAAGCAAAAGGCCGATTTAATTAGGCGATAGAAAGCCAGATTCTGCGAAAACAAAATTGTAAAAAAGTTAATATCTAAATGTAATCTGAAATATACAATATCGTTCACGATATTGTATTCGTACTTTGTAAGTGAGACAATAGATCGTAAAATATTGTTACCCATTGCCTTCATTCTTCGATTTGATTTATATCTTATCATTATCTAGAACTTTTGCAGGGTCAGCTACCTGTATCTAATGATTATGTCTATAATCTGTATGTATGTGTCTATGTCTGTATTATCATCCCGTAGCGCAATTTTTAAGATACGTGTGACCAAAAAACATCCGAACTTACAATAAACAAACACATAATATTAATAAAATTGCAACAGATAATAAAAAAATATTATCAGCGCCGTGTAATTGATTAAAAGATTACATGATACTTTATTACACCATATTTATTACGTTGTCTCGTAGGAAAAACTATATATTTTTCTTTTAAGAAGTTTCACTATTGCAGAGTATGATGCAATATCTACTGAATAGCATTCATAGGCCACGCGATTTTTTAAGTGAAAACTTCTTTTCGCGCAGCACAGACAGATTTTTCGTAGGCTGTGAATTGACTTGGGAATGAAATAAATTTTCGGGTAAACTCGCGACCATGGCCATGGTCACGCCCTCGCGTTTCGTCCGTGTAATTTTCAAAGTACCTAGCTAAAAAATCTGAGTTATAAGTTTTCACTTCTATTGGCAGTTCTATTATTTCAAATGTTTTTTTTCAATGATAATTACTTTTAATTTTGAGTATATATCTGCATTGAATACCAAAACGACAATTTCATTCTAGATTTTAATTTCAGTTTTTTAATTCACATTAACGACATATTAAAATCCTTAAAATTAGATCCTTAGACATACAAAAGCTACACAACTTTTCTATGAAGCTCTTTGTTAAATCATGAAAATATTGATATATTAAGCGAAGCTACATAGAAAATAGAAGAGGCCAAGGGATAATCCGACTAGGGTTGCAGGTTTGGGAAGACTGGCTGCGTTAGGCATCACTGAATCTCCAGGCCTGAAAAAATCAAAAAAATACATAAATAAGCGTAAGTTAAAGTTAACATTTCTCAAACACTTTTACAATGATAGATTAGAGATTGTGAGTTATGTTTATTGAATTCTAGTAGCACTTTTAGATTTTACCCACATTGTTTCAATTCCCGTATTTTTTATAATCTAATCTGTTTTTTAGGGTTCCGTAGTCAAATGGCAAAATACGGGACCCTTATACATTCGTCATGTCTGTCTGTCCGACCGTATGTCACAGCCACTTTTCTCCGAAACTATAAGAGCTATACTTGAAACTTGGGAAGTAGATGTAATCTGTAAACCGCATTAAGATTTTGATACAAAAAATAGAAAGAAAACGAAAAATTGTAGGGGTGTCCCGTCCATAGAACTGAAACTCAAAAAAAAATTATTTATCAAATCCATACGTGTTGGAAATCTATGGATAGGCCATCAAAAATGATATTGAGGTTCCAAACATATTTTTTTTCTAAACTGAATAGTTTGCGCGAGGGACTCTTCCAAAGTGTATGATGTACATTACCATGTAAACTATCAACGAAAAAAAATTATTTGAATGAGATTCAACGAAATTCAACGATGAAAATTGGTTTGAATGAGATCTAGTAAGTAGTTTTATTTTAATACAGCATAAATTGACTATTGTTAAAACACTGATTAAAGTAACAACGAACTACAAGGACTTTTATATTATTATGTTACTTGCTGCTACGGAAGCTTTCATGAGCGAGTCTGACTCGCACTTGACCACTTTTATTTGTAAAAAAGTTTGGCGTCATTTAGATCTTGTGTCGTTTTAATATGTAGGCTGTATTTTGTTTTTAGATCCTTCCGATACTATTTGACGTGATTCCGATATCATTCAGCAACAAAATTACAGACTTTAACATCCTATCATACTAATATAATATATGTCAATGTTCGGATGTTTGTTGCTCAATCACGTTGTAACATCTGAACGGATCAGTTTGAAATTTGGAACATTTTTTTATTCCTAAAAACAAATGAATTACCGATCCGTTTCCCACAAACATCCAAACATCAAAACTTTTCCATTTAGATACAACATTAGTAGGATCGATACATTAAATTGAGGTATTTTGAGAAACACTTACCCGCATGTGATTTCCCAAGGTTTACTGATATAGTAGACATGAATAGAAAGACGGCCGTACGTCATACTGAGGTCCAGGAAGCACTCCGGAGCCAGTGGGATAGCGTTCTGGTAAACAAAACAAGCTTTCATATGGCGTTTTCAGAATGACATTTATGGGTGACAGGTGAGTGAAAGAATGTGCCAAATTTACTACTAACATTAATAGTTACTAACATTGATGTATGCTGTAAAAATGCATTGTGCTAACATAACAACAATTCATGTTCAGACTGCCGATGCAAGTGAAACCTTTTAAAATTTTAATATTAAACAGTACTAATGACAAAACGAGCCGACATCATAAGAATCACTAATCGAGTTAAAAGAGTTCAACCGACTTCATAAAACGAAGAGATTCTATATTCGTATGTATGACAGATAATATAAGAGATTTTTATTGGCTTATATTGTTAAATACATACATTATTATAATAATATAAGTCACATTTATAGCCTCGTCAGTTTAGTTACATACTACATTCATTTTTGATCATCACGTAAAATCCATCATACAAAAAAAATCAAATCAAATACATTTGGAATAATCACATTGACAATTGACACAATTAAGTTGCAAAAGCTGTATAAGGGCTTTCGGTGGAAATATATATATAATATGATATATGACATAAATCTTTTGTTAGTAATTTAAGGTTTATCATACAGTTCGTATTCAGCAAAACAGAAGTTTTTTTAAAACGCTAACTTTCAAAAATATTTGTGAGGCTGCTTACCAAAGGCGCTTCTCGTTTTTTAGGCAGGTTTTCATACCAATCTTTTTGAGTCTTCGTGGTGTTTGTATCAATCACAGGTTTTTTCCCAAAGGTCTGAAAGCCCACTCCAAGTAGTTTGCCTTTTTTTACCAACGGGAACCAAGGAAGCATGTTCTTGTTACAGCCCAGTTGTTTTGTCATGTTCCAATAGTAATGTGTACCTGAAAACACCATAAGCATAAGCGTAAACAAGTCCCTAAATGTTTACACTGCTGGACTCGGGCCGCCTCAGCCCAGCCATAGCAGCAGTCATGGCCATAATTCTCCATGCTGGCCCTGTGCGAGCTAGCGGATGACGCATGACCTTGAAAGATTATATAGTAATATATATTATATATATAATCAGTAATTATATTCCTATGTAATAGTGAGGAAACCAGTTTCCTCGTATTTTCCATCATGGAACCATTGGTGATGAAAACTTTGTACATGTGCACTTGGCAAAATAAAAAGTCAAAGTCAAACTTCTTTATTAATAAATGTACTATTTACACGTCTATTTTAGAAAAAATAAAATAAGAGCATATAGATTTTAAAAGTTTAAATTGAACATTCTATTGTACACTCAACAAGAACAAACTTAAAAATTTTGATTAACCCCCGACTACCTCAGATTTGTTATCTGTACAACTTTCTACTAGTCAAGCTCTTTCATTTGATACCCATATTTAAGGGAGTTGTGAAAAACGAAATGTATTTCACCATTTTGTGGAAGCGGCCATCTTGGATTTTAAATTTGTCATAGTGTAATTAATGTATTCTACTAGTCAAGCCCCTTCGTTTGATACCCATATTGAGGTAGGTTGTGAAGAAATATTTTGTGCGCTATTTTGTGGCGGCGGCCATCTTGAACCGATATTAACCAAACATAGCTAAGAACATCCGCACAAATATTAACTTTCAAATAAAAAACCGCATCGAAATCGGCCTATCCGTTTGAGCTCTACGGTGACATAGGCAGACACACACAGACAGACAGACTGACATCGACGTCAAACTTATAACACCCCTTTTTTGGTTGGGGGTTAAAGATAAAAAAAAAAACTTTCTTATGGGGGTTAAAGATACTACTAATCAACCCATGTAATTAAGTTGTTTCCTCGAAATCGATTAATTAAACAAACAACTATTTTATTTTCCACAACAAGAAGCTACAAGACTGAGGAATTTTCAGAATAGACAAGTTGTCAAACTTCGCACTAGATGGCGGTTGTGCTTTTTAACACAACTTACACAACATAGCCACTACCAACATTTGAATGTAGTTTTATGTAAAAACTAGTGCTCTGTCCAGGCTTCACCCGTACCTAGTACATAGCGGATAGCATTCAGGGATTACGAACATTTCCAACGATGTAAGAATTTTTGAAATTCGGTCAAGTAGTTCCTGACTTCTTGAGATTTGCACGTTCAAAGACTGTTCAGCTTTATAATATTTATTTATACACATATTCGACATAATACATTGTGGATTATGTTGGTGTGTGTTAAAGTGTAAAAACGTGTAAATGTAACGAACATGAGAATCTAAAACAAAGCTAATCGCACCATGAAAGTCACATCATGACAAATTTTTCTGGTACTAGTCTAGAGGTAGATTACCCATATTCTGGACACAGTTCTGTTTCTTGAAATCTGTTTTGTTGATGGCAGCTTCTGAGAGTTCCACCTTCATCAGTGTCCCGTCAAGCCCTTGTATCCACACTCCGTTGCTCTGCAACGTGGAACCGTTTTCTCTCGTAGGACCCGAACCAGCTATTAAAGAATCTGAAAGGTTACCGTTACATGTTTATTATAACAACGTCCTACAGTTTTACCCCCCTTGTAAAGGGTCATAAACAACTACACCCTTTTTCGATAAAGACTTTCAAGTCTTGAACATTGCCGCAAAATTGCAGGATTATGGAATTTTAATCAAATCCAACCAAATAAAATCATTTATTCATCCAAAATTTGTATATTTATGGTGTCATGTTACTCTAATTACCAAACTAGGCGTTAAAGCCCATACTTGGTGGTTAATTCCTTGCTATGGTAACAATGCTGTACATTACTCGTACTGTTTTACAAAATTATTATAATTATTTTGGATAATGTGCTACTGGTTTAAATTAAAGCTACCTTGCCTTTTTTCTATCGCACTGTTTGTTGCTCGAAAAAGTGACATCGTTTCATGGATGCGTTCCAAAGACTCGAACGAAGAGGTTTGATTCTACTTGAGCGATAAAAACTAAACTAATAGAAAATGAGAAAGCTGTGGAATGCGTTGCCTTAGTGAGATTTTCCCGATGGTTGCGATCTTGTGTTTTCAAACCGAGCGTGAATTGGTATTTTAACGTGACAACGTCTTATAAATTGGTTTGCCGGGTGACACTTCAAGAAACTGCGTTACGCTCCGCTCACGTTATGCGCTCACAACGAGAGCGAGTGAGAGGAACGCGTCCCTTCCACTCGGGCATGGTTAGCCCGCCTAAGAGCGAGAGAGACAGATATAAAAAGTGAAAGGCACGCGTCCCTTCCGTAAAATTATTTTACCACTCAAAGTCGTTGTCACGTAAAACTTTCGCCCGTATACCGACTTTACAGGCAACCAATTTTTTTTTCTTGATAAGTACGCTCTATCGAAGACTCCATCGAGATGACGGTCAAGTGAAAACCCATAACAGTTAAAAATGCGCGTTGTGCTAGGCAGTGATTTAGATTTTTGTTGTTCAAATATCTGGATGATACTTGACCGCTATGGTTTATTGCTAATCATCAGGTGCATGTAGCACTCGTCTCGTCAATATTACTACAGCTTTAAACTTGACCGCCGTGGAATCTCGCTTGATGTTAAGCAACGATGTGGTCTATGATGGAACGTGCTTACCTAGCCTACCTACACTGCGCTCGTCACCCTAGTTACGTTAAGCATACTTGAGAGTTTGAGAGTATACACAAAGCAGACGAAGCAGACTTGAAGCGTAATGAGTTAAATTTCTACCTTCACTGACGTAATACTGAGTTGCTGTCCAGAATTCTTGTGCCGGTTCTTTGCCTACTGCAGGGGCATTCCACTTTACAAAGTATTGTTCTGGGCTTAGAGTTGCATTTATCGATGATACAGGAGCCTGAAATTGTAACAGGAATACTTCTTTATTCATGAAGTAGAACAGTCAACAAAAATGTCTCACCTATGTAAAATTAAATTAAATTTGGGTCCATTTATTTTGTTGTCAACAAGAAGATCCTATTGTAAATAAGATAATTTACGTTCTCCAAACATATAAACACCGACTTAAATTGACCAAATTCCATATGAAAATCCAAATAAACGGAAGGAACTTTTAGTTTTTTGTTCACGTTTCAAAAACCACCACACCGATTTCGATAAAATTTAAATAGATTATATCGACATGTTCGGTAAATAGTTCAGAGGTATCCTCTGAACTATATGATCTACCGAACAAAATAATGAGCTTCAAATTAGATTCACAGTTAGCGGAGCTATCGCAAAAACCATAACTACAAAAAAAAAACGAATTGAGAACCGCCTTTTTAACCCCCGACCAAAAAAGGGGTGTTATAAGTATGATGTCGATGTCTGTTTGTCTGTCTCTGTGTGTGTCTGTCTGTGGCACCGTAGAGCTCAAACAGATGGGCGATTGCGATGTGGTTTTTTTATTTGAATGTTAATTATTGTGCGGATGTTCTTAGCTATGTTTGGCACATATCGGTTCAAGATGGCTGCCTCTACAAAATGGCGGATCAATAATTTCTTCGCAACTTATCCCAATATGGGTATCAAATGAAAGGGCTTGTCTAGTAAAACACTGTGACAAATTTCAAATACAAGATGGCCGCCACCACAAAATGGCGAATTACATTAATTTTTTCACTACTACCTCAATATGGGTATCAAATGAAAGGGCTTGTCTAGTAAAACACTATACACTATGACATATTTCAAATCCAAGATGGCCGCTACCACAAAATGGCGAAATACATTTCTTTTTTCACAACTCCGTCAATATGGGTGTCAAATGAAAGGGCTTGACTAGTAGAGTGTTATACAAAATAGAAATCCGAGGTAGTCGAGGGTTAATCAACATTTTTGATTTTGTTCATGTTTGAAGTCGTTTCATAAGACGAATCCTTGGGTTGTCAACAAAAATACTGTATTGCAAATAGGACGATTTATTTGGCTGTCAATCAAATAGATAAAACTTACAGCAATTTGCAGACCGGCGATGAAGCCATCCAAACTGTTGCTGTACCGATAATACAGAGGGCAGACCATCCTTCCCGGAGGACAATACATCTGCAGCTGCGGCATCGGCCCCTCAGGCCGCTGGGTCCTATTCCAACCCTCGCTCACAGCTTCCACGATGGTGCGAGGAATTGTGAAGAAGTATTCTTTGTCAGCCAGGGATTCCGACTTTCCGTATTTAACTGTAACAGAATTACCATCATAATTATGCCGTCGGCGACGACCGAGAGAGATAATGATAACGCATTGGTGAAAACTGTAAAGTTACTTTTATCCTACGAATGTAGACTATATAATTATGGATTAGGTTAGGCATTGAAACTGTAAAAATTGAAAATTTTTTTTTTTTGTTATTTTGTCAGAATAATTCATAATTTTTCGACGATATCAGGGTAAATTTGGTCATTTGATTATATTAATTTGGTCATAATACCGTAAGGTTGCATACAGTTTCAATACCTCTTCTAATCCATTATTCCGCAATGCCGTAAAAAATCATGTTGCCGTAGTTGCAACCCCCTATCTTCACCTGCACTCAGTTGGTCAGCTTTCAAGTGACGGCATAGTGCTGAATCATATTACTTTATACCCTTCTATCACCAAGGAAGTAGGATTGTTATGTTTTCATATAATGTATGTGTATCATACTTCTGTCTGGTCTGAACACTAAAGAAATTTCATCAATTTTAAGACAATCGGTTTTTGTCCTGTTCTATATATGTATACATAGATACTGCGTTTACCGAACATAGCAAAGTAGTAAGCATACAATTGATTACTTATATGGACACGTATGTAGGAAGATAAAGTCTTGGTAATTTCCTGTTGACAATTCGCAAGGTATTTATATAATTTTACCTTAAGTATGAATGAGTATTTAAATCGATCGGTGTAGTATTTGTGGGAATTTGTTCGTTTATAGTAAACTAAATGCGCCGCGCGGTATAAGCGGTTGGCGGTTGTTCATCATTATCATCAGCCTGTGTTCGTCCACTGCTGGACATAGACTTCTCCCATAATACGCCACTCAGCCCGATCCTCGGTCTTACATTTCCAACAGTAACCAGCTACATCAGTTATTCACGGTAATATATTTTTGACAACTACATTCCAAGGGTATATTTTTCAAACTTTGAATGTTTTATTTTTCAGCCGTTGGGACGTGATTGCAACAAACATCCAAACATTTGCAATTTGCATTTATAATATTAGTAGGATTCAGATTCATAGGCATTGCCATTCAGCGTGGTAATACCGCCAGCATGCTGGGTACGCTTCCGATTGGTAGTGGGCTTGAACATCTTGATTATCTGTAGACCTACAGTGGTTTATGGATAATTCAGGTGTGCTTAGTGTAAGTAGTTAGTTAGGTAGGTAGGTCTTAAAAAAAGTTTCAGATTCATTGTCCTTACTACACTACAGTACTACCGTACAGTTTAGCCTGTAGACGACACAACAGTTTGGCGGGAGACAATAATTGACGTACCTTTGAGCCCATCGTATTGGATACCTGAAAACAATGACAAAACTATTATTATCTATTAGTTTAGGGCATCGTGATACCTAGATAGGGTTACCCAGGGTTCCATGAACGGACTCTGCAAGATTTTACAAAAAAAAACAAACCACTCTCTCTTCTATTATCTTATCTTATACCTTTAAACGAGCTATTCTTGTAGGTATATAAATATTTATGTATAGAATCTGAAGCTCGGAAACGGCTCGAACGATTTTCATAAAATTATGTATACAGGGTGTTTCGGGAACGATAAATCGATCTAGCTAGGTTTAATTTTTTAAAACATCATTTTATATGCGTTTTTAGACAAAGAAAAACTCCTACAATGTCATTAGAATACAATAACTTATTTCGCCACTGATCTTTAAGTTTTAATGGCTCAGACAGAATATGCTCGCCCTCGGAGCCAACAGGCCCCGGTTCGAATCCTGATGGTTACACTCGGGTCTTTTCTTTTTATTCTTTATTATCTGAGAAAATCTTTTACTTAGAGCCCTTTATAAACGCATTTAAACCGAGCAAAGCTCGGTTAACCAGGTACTTATTTATTATACGAGTACTTATTATGTACGTAACTAAGTAATAAATAACTGTTACATGGTAGGTACCTTACTTATGATTTTTAATAAAGAATGCACTTAAAAATCATTTTTCATTTCAGGGTTCCATCAAGTATATCGCTCTCTAAAAGAGTTCCGTCACCAAAAAAGATTGAGAAACGCTGATTTAGAGTAGATTATGAATAAGTCTTCTGGCGCAAATGTTTAACCAAGTATTAATTTGATACCAAATGTATTTAGCGTAATACTGTACGACTGTAAGACCATAAGATGGCTAAGACCAGCCAAATATAGTTGAAATTTGAATGACACACACCCAAAATCGCTGATAACTGTTATTATGAAGAGTAATTTAAAGGGCTAACTTTCGAAAGAAAAAAACGCTGCTAGAGTACCTATATTACATAAACTATTTTCGTACAAAAAATTAAACCGACTTCAAAACCACAAATAGGCACTCAAAAGCGAAAAATAAACTAAAATCATTATTGTAAGCGCTACTCACTCGTCTATTTGAAGTCGGTGCCAGCCAAATCTAACAGGCATAGGGATGGATACTACTTACCTGTGCCTACATAGCATCAATCTACTAACTTTTTGACCTGACTGGCACCGACTTCAAATAGATGAGTGAGTAGCGCTTACAATAATGATTTTAGTTTATTTTTCGCTTTTGAGTGCCTATTTGTGGTTTTGAAGTCGGTTTAATTTTTTGTACGAAAATAGTTTATTTTACTCTTTTTAGTGTAAGTACAAGAACAAAATTAAAAATTTTGATTAACCCCCGACTACCTTGGATTTGTTATCTACTATGTACAACATTCTACTAGTCAAGCCCTTTCATTTGATACCCATATAAAGGGAGTTGTGAAAAAAGAAATGTATTTCGGCATTTTGTGGAAGCGGCCATCTTGGATTTGAATTTTTCATAGTGAAAAGTATTCTACTAGTCAAGCTCTTTCGTTTGATACCCAAATTGAGGTAGTAATGAAAAATATAATATAACTCGTCATTTTGTCGTGGCGGCCATTTTGGATTTGAAATTTGTTATAGTACATAGTATTCTACTAGTCAAGCCCTAGTATTTGATACCCAAATTGAGGTAGGTTGTGAAGAAATATTTTGTCCGCCATTTTGTGGAGGCGGCCATCTTGAATCGACATTAACCAGACATAGCTAAGAGCATTTGCTATGGTATTAACCTTGAAATAAAAGAAACCGCATCGAAATCGGCCCATCTGTTTGAGTTCTACTACGGTGCCACAGCAGACAGACAGACATCGACGTCACTTATAATAACACCCTTTTTTTGGTCGGGGGTTAAAAAACAAGTTTTTATTAAAGCATTTACGCAATTTTGTATTGACAGGGTCGAGATTCATAACTTTTGTGAAATCTACAACTACGTCATCCAGATAAATGTACGCAAATTTTCAGTTTTTGGTTCATATTTCAAAAACTACTAGACCGATTTCGAAAAGATTTATATGGGACCATTCGGGAAGCATACCCATCCGAACACAAAAATAAATTTTAAAATCGGTTCAGAGGTTCTCGAGAAATCAGGTAACATACATAAAAAAAAAAAAACATAGGGGTCGAATTGATAACCTCCTCCTTTTTTTGGAAGTCGGTTAAACATATGTATTTGACAACGTTCGTCTTATAAAAATAATAAGCTAAGAATTGGGTTTAAAGCAAATAAATGGTATTAAATTCTTTTTCTTTGTACAATTTGCCTGCTAATTTAGATTTCACATTATAATTCAAGACACATCATTTTATTTAATATCGTACCTAATGATATCTTACGTTCACGACAGAGACAAGTCAGCAAAATTTAAAAAAGTTTTTGGCACCACTTTTGTAAAGAGGTAAGTACGAAATTTATTCTTTGTGGAGTACCTAGCTATATTTTCCATGCACTTGGCTAATAACTTACCGGAGCCGGCTGAAGCCAAAGCCAATAACACGATGAGCTCCTTCATTTCACTACGTTTATAGAAAGAGATTGAATTATTTTTATGTGAAATCCGTTATAATTGAAGCCGATGCGTTTAAATGGCAATCCAAAGGCAAACTAACGTAGCAAAGACTTGTGAATTTACTCGATATAATGTACAGAATCCCTGTTGTTTTCCTCATTCTAGTAGATATGTGAAGACTTAGTTAATTAATGCTAATCATTTACCGGTATAACTTTACTGGCCCGTGATTCACGTTGACGTGACGATGTCTAATAAATCGATGAACGCCGGCAAGTGTCCCGTTATGTCCCGTTACGCTCATTGGACGCTTGCGCCGCATCTATCAATGTTTTATTATGCCGTTGTCACGTTAAACTATCATCCGTAAACCAACTTTACAGACAACCAATCTTCTCTATGTATAAAAATGTTATGTTGGTTTGTGTACGCTTCAAAAACTCAAAAAGCTCTGCACCAATGGAGCTGAAATTTTAGAATGATATGTAATCCGCATCAAGGATTGTTTTTATCTAATTTTTGCATCATTCACATATGTGCCACAGCGAAGCGTGACACATTTTTTATAAAGTTTTAGTTTTAATTTGATTAATAAAGTTGAATCGGAGCTTTTCGATTTCGGAATAGACTTATAGAGACAAATTTGTCTCAAATCAGGTTCTGTTATAAAGGTTAGTCTGCGTTGTAAAACAAAACAGTCATGCACTATAAGTTTAAAATCTAATAGCAACATGATGTCTATCATTGCTAAGCGAAACTAGAAAGGCGCAAAACTCCAATGAAAGCAAAAGGGATCGTTGAGGTT
Source organism: Ectropis grisescens (assembly GCA_017562165.1). Taxonomy (NCBI): domain Eukaryota; kingdom Metazoa; phylum Arthropoda; class Insecta; order Lepidoptera; family Geometridae; genus Ectropis; species Ectropis grisescens. The sequence goes on along the minus strand of CM029791.1, from coordinate 5,945,342 downwards.
TGTCTTTTACCGGTATTACGTGTAACTTACATATTTTTACACTATATCTTCGCGGGAAGTGACAAATATTACTGTTTTCTGGTTTGAAGGATGTTTCCATCAATTACAAAGCTAAGAAATAAATCATTATACATATGAAGCTCTGATTCTCTGAAGCTCTGATACTTAGAAGTAATGATAAAAATATCCATACACATAAAAAGCATTATTATTAATTATACAAATATTTGACCTGGATGGCAATCGATCCCTAGACCTACGGCTCAAGCTATGAGGCCTGTAGAGCAATTTGGTAATTCGATTATGTAACCTTTGTCAGCTACTCTACCACCAAGCAGTAAACTGCAAACATCACTGTGTTCCGGTTCGAAGGACAATGTTTTCAGTGAAAGTACAGGGCATGGAGATAAAGCATCTGATACGAATATCTCTGGGTGATGCGCGCAGTGCAGATCTAATGATTTGGATTCTTCATGTTCGCCGCTAATCGCTGTGTGTCACTGCTGTTAAGGTCAGGCATGTTGCTTGCCATCAGGCACATGTCCTGCTCGTCTCGTCACTATATACTATAAAAAACATACATCTACATAGTGTACTAAGTTCTCATATAGCTGGTTCAAATTATTATTGACAACGCCGGTAGAGCAAAGTGGACCTGAATTAATAACAACTTGACGCACCTGCTTTATGAGGGTTTAACACTTTATATGGATTACACATTAGCTATTTACAGCCAGTGACGTGGCTAGAAACATTCATAGTGTGCATTAATTTCGTCGTAAAAGTTCTTAAATGTAATTAAAAGTTTTTTTGAAGTGAAAACTTCTATTGGAGTTCCACGCACAAATTTCCGTAGGCTGTAAATAAGCCTGATAGACTACAGGCCCGTGAACAAAATTTATGGGTCATATGAGCCACCAGGAGACCTATGTAGGATGATTGAAGGGTATAAAATATTAAAATTCAACACTATTTGCATTTGTAAGCTGAACTGAGTGCAAGTTGAAGGGAGCGGAGGTTGCAACTCTCGATCATTTCTCCTTGTCGCATGATTATTGTACGGCATTGCGGAATAATGATTTGGCGGCGCCGGATACAAATTTTCCTTATTTCTCAATTTGTTAAAATTAAATCATTTGGTGTACATCCGCTTCGCATTCCTATAAACATTGAATATGCGTCGAGCTTACACAACTGTTACAACCTATTGTCAGACCACGACATGACTGATACGGCGGGGTAACACAGCGGATTTCAAATCTATGTCATGGGCATTAGACGAACGAGCCGCACTATTCGATGCTTCTCACCGTTCACACCTCACACAAAACGTAACGTTAAACGTCCTTAAAACTAACTCAGATAGTGATTATTGCCAGTTTTTGTTATGTTTAACAAACATTGGTAGTATTGGTACTCGTATAATAAAAATACACAAAAAAATACTTCTTACTTTTAACGCGCTTATTTAGAAGAAAACAAAACCCACTCTACTTGAAGAAATTCAGATTGTAACCATTGGTAAATTGATATTGGTAATATATAATATATATAAAAATGTTGTGTTGGTTTGTGCACGCTTCAAAACTCAAAAAGTTCTGCACCGATCGAGCTGAAATTTTAGAATGATATATGATCCGCTGATCAAGGATTGTTTTTATCTAATTTTTGCATCACCATAAGGCACAGCGAAGCATGGCAGGGTACAGCTAGTTGGTAATATAATCAAGAAACGTATTCTATAGCTTAGACCCTAGACGTTCTTCTAACAAAAGTGAAGTCAAGCCTCCTCGTTCGAGTCTGTGAAACGTCAACTATGAAACATGATTTATAGTGTCGTTGGTTTTACGGGCGTTGTTTCCGTACCAGTAATTTTCTCGCAATAAAAGTAGCCTATATGTAATTCCAGAATAAAACACATCTTTGTACTGCTTTTCACCCAATGAGTAGTTAAATATCTCCCTGGCAATATAGCGTGGGAACGCCGCGAGTTCAATGGGCACTTTTAGGCTTTTGGATCTGACGGTGGCGGGACAGTTTAACATTTGACATTTGAGTTCTTTTGTAAGTTTTAATTTATATTTAAACAAGTTAACAAAGAAATATCAAAATCATTTATATTAAAATCAAAATTTATATTAAATTGAGTAGTTATACATATTGTTTTAAACAATTAATTAAATCGTGATTAAGTCCTGTACATTATAAACATTATAGTAGTTATAAATGTATGAATATACTACTATATGGATGCTTATAGTAAAAATTTAAACGCTTTTAGGTACCTATGCTTCGCGTTTGTGCATTAGTTTAGTTGGTAGGGTCCTGTCTTTTTTGCACTAGCCCAATGTTCAGTGGGCAGTAAAGGAAATTTGAGACCAAACTGACTTAGGCTCCTTTCGTAAAAAAAAGATTGTCAGAGGCGGATTAGCCTCAAGACAAACTAGGCGAGTGCCTAGCGGCGCGAGTATATTTACGTCAAGCGGAATTGGAAAAAAAAAAAAAATGTTATAAAGCACATAATTAATTATATTATTTAGAAACATCTATCACTATCGAGGATCTCGATCTTCCGCGCAAGCACGGAAGCCTTAGCTAAAAATGTTTGTTTAAATCTTTGTGTCATTTCTTGCGGGAGGGGAAAGTTGCATACTAGCGCAAAGCTGCACTATTACATACAAACATACCTGTACCGATCCATTGCCGATCATACTCACACAGCCAAATCACTAACACATAAAAAATAAAGCACCATTCACAAATCTAGCCCCGCCCTCACGCCACAATATATGATCGAACTCCATGGTCCACGTGGACTTGTACTTTGACAGAGGGGAACCGCTGTATATGCCTACTCCCTTCCGTGATGCTCACTGCCTATCCACACATGTAGTAACGCCAAGTCAACAAACGTTTAATACCTACTAACAGTTATTTTTAGTATATGGGTGTCGATGAGATGCTTGCCTACGGCTCTCTCAATGTTTAATCCGCCTTTGGTGTCTGTGTTTCTGCTTAGATAGTCGCAGTATAGACGATGGTACAAGTACACACGATGAAATGCATGTCGGAACAATGTAGTAAAAATCCAAATAAACACAATCAGTCCTACATACAATCAGTGTTTTATTTTGAAGTGAGAGTATGAAAATTTACTTGGGGATTTTTTGAGGTTAAGTTGAGGTTATTATGAGGAACAAACAACCAGACATTAAAATGCAGATCAGACCTTGGAGTTGAATAGACACGGGTTTCCCAGGAGTGATTCATTGACTGGATCCTTGCTTTGTTCGATACAGCATGTTTAATCTCGTGTGGAGCCTCTAGCACGTATTTGAAATATACGTGCCAGACAACCTTGTTTACATTAGTTTTAATATTTGGCCATATCTACAGATAAATTTGGCGGCACTCTAGATCCATCTAAGATACTATTAGGTATTATTACGCATTATCTGGGGAAATGTGAAGGCTACATGAATCCTAATCTGTTATCTCGAAACTTTGCATATTTGGGTATATATGGTTGTTACTTTTAAATCCTTAAGCGACACAATTACACTGAAAATTGTTGGAGAACCTGGATAACTACATGGTCGTCTGTTTGACAATGCAGTACTTGTCTGAACTTCTCAGATTAATCTTTTTTATTACCAGCTTTTTGCTTCATGTTCTATTTATTCATTCACATTGTTACGTTCTATTTATGTAAATAGGTTGAAAGTGGTTGGGCAATTACCCACCAATAATAGCAGAGTGACTTGACACTCTAATGGTGCGCCGTCATACAACGCGACTAGGAACAGGGGCTTCGTCAAGAGGCAATTTCCGGAGGCTACTTCTAGCATATCACTTGACGCATTGACTTGACAAATCGTATCAGTATTACAAAGTTGCAGAGTTTATTTGTTTGAACGAGCTGAAACTACAGGACCTATTCCAAAAATTATTTTACCGTTAGAAATGTACGTGGTCCCTGTATCCTGTAAGGTATATTTCCACGGGTGAAGCCGGGCAGATCGCCAGCTATTAATAAAATCCTAATAATAAATAATGGTTTCACCAAAGATATCGATATGCTATGTTGCATAGATATGCAACAAAAAAAGTCAAAATCTATGGGTTTCACAGACTTATCTGTATATAAGCTGTCTTCCCGTCAGTGCAGTGCTGGGTAATGATGTAGAATCTCAATAGCTCCATGTTATTGTGCTGACATGCGCAGGCATGTTGCTTACCATCAGCCACATGTCCTGCTAGTCTCGAACTTCTCTTAATACCTTCGAAAACAATAATTTCAGCCACTTTCGATGGAGTGAAAAGTAATTACCCCGTGACCTGAGGTTAGATCACGCGATTACCAGCTCACGACCTTCGGCAATTCGGCGGGGCTTGCTCTGGGTTGCCCTGGTTTGCCCGGACTTGCCCAGGCTTGCCCTGGTTTGCTCAAACCGGACACGCCAGTGATCAATACAGTTTTCGCATCAATCTACGTCAACATAGAATAAATTAGAACGCTTTTCTTCCTCAATTTATATCGTTACCGTTGTTTTTGTGTTGTTAGTCTTATGAACTAGTTGGTACATAGTGCTTTAACTTATTTTATCCTGAAAATTTTACCCATGAGCATGCTACGTAGTTACGGCTGGTCTAGTCGGGAGAACGGTGACTGCCAATCCGGAGCCCCGGGTTCCAAGCCTACACACACCTCTGTCTTTTCGAAAGCATGTGCATAATGCCGCTAACTAAAACGGGTGAAAGAAAACATGGCGAGGAAACAGAAATCTAGAATCATTCAAGGTCATGAGTTATCCACCAATCGGCGCTGGGCCAGTGTGATATATATATTTTATTAATAAAGAGTGTCGAGACGAGCAGGACGTGTGCCTGATGGTAAGCAACATGCCTGCCACATAACAGCACAGCAACACGCAGCTTTTGGAACATGATGAGTACAAATCATTACCTAGCAGTGCACTGCGCTCGTCACCCAGATATCTAAGATGTTATATCTCTAAGCCCTGTAATTTCTCTGGAAACATTGCCCTTCAAACCGGAACACAGTAATGTTTGCACATTGCTTGGCGGTAGAATAACTGGCAAATGTGTGGTACTTCCCCAGGCGGACTCTGCTAGGAGTACTACAACTATGGCCCTGACTCTCTCCTTGGGCGCGAAGGCTTCGAGTAATGTAATGTATCGTAATGACAAAGGTCACGGAACCCGGAGTATGTGGAGTGACTAAAATAAAAAAAGGCTTAAGAGTTCCAGCAATGGAACATTGGGCTGATTATGCGTGCTTGATGGTCCATGAAACTGCATTGAAATACAGAGACTCGCCAGGCGGCGTCCCAGCTTCGAATTTTGGAGGGGACCACCAGTACGCAGCCTCAGATTTGGTTTGGTTCATAAGTAGAAATACAATAAATCGAATAAAAACTACTTTACTAGTAGCGCCCCACGATTTTACCCGTTAGTTTTCACGCGTTAAAAATAGCCTATGTACTATTAGATATTTTTTTTTAGATTTTTAGTTTAACGTAGGTATACGATTTTGGGAGGGGGGAGGGGATCATGTCCCCTGTGACCCCCCCTTCGGACCGCGCATGAGACTCGCTACAACATTTAGTCATTAATTACATACTGCTTGGCATAGATGAAGCTTGATGATACTCGTAGTATAGATGCCAGAGGTGCGGTACTTCCTAAGCCGTACTCCGCCAAGAGTCTTAACTCTCCATATTATATATTTTTCTAGGTCTGCGTCTATCTTCTAACGTGTATCAACCGATTACACCATTAGCGCCGCTTACCATCATGCAAGTTGGTTGCCAAACGATGGCCTACGTGCGTTAAAAGGCAAGCGCAGTGCTAGGTGATGATTGGGACTCTCATTGTTCCAATAGCTGCGTGTCACTGTACTGTTACGGACAGGCATGTTGCTTACCATCAGGCACATGTCCTGCTCGTCTCGTCACTCAATACTATATAAAAATAGCTTAAGCAAGTACACAGGTAAATAAATATAAAGCCTCAGACTGTAATAGTGTCTTTTCCTATCACTTACAGCCGTCAGATGGCGGCTGTATCATTTTATTAGAATTTTATTCATCAGTAGGCCTCTTTGTTGTTACGAGGAGCTATCAAAACACGCCGAAATGAAACGGAGTCTTTGTTTATAGTTATGGGGAAAATTAATAAGATTTCTATTGATATGTTCCTTGGAGAAGATACCTTGGAGTAATATTAGTACAGAATGATATTGATGTTATAAATGAAATTAGGACAAACATGAAGATTAAATATCTGGATTTATGTATCTTTCTGTATTTTGACTTGCCTATTGACACTATTTTCCATATTGAGAACACTAGACAGACTTAATCGCGATTTGAATAATAATTTATGTCCTACTAATATTATAAACGAGTAAGTTTGTAAATATGGATAGATAGATGGATGTTTGTTACTCTTTCACGTTGTAACATATGAAAGCTTCAGGACAAAAATTTGAACACCGATAGATATTAGTCTGAAAAACACATAGGCTACTTTTTATACCGAAAAAAGGGGACAACGGGAACGGGTAAAACTACGCGGGTAAAACCGCGGAATAAAAATCCTTGAAAGAGAAAACTTATAACTTAGAATAGTACTTAGTGTGTTGCCCAATAGACCACATATTTAGGTTTAGATATTCTGCTATTGCTGGCTATGACGCAATTAAGAAGATGTAACCCCTTCCACAAAGCGTCTAACACACACACCCGCTGCTCCGCTGCCGCTCCGACGCTAAGCCGCTACATTAGAAAGTAGATGACGCGAACTCATAAAATTTAAAGTAATTTTTAAAAGCGTTCAATGCAACTCAAAAAGTTTTCACTTCGAAAAATGTCATATATATGTACTTGTAAGCTAGTTTACGTTGTAACAGCCCACTAAATGTTCCCACAGCTGGGACTGGGGGTCTTCTCTCACAAGGAGAGAGTCAAGACCATAATCCACCACGCTGGCACAGTGCGGGTTGGTAATGACACATGACTTCGACATATTCTAGGTACATGTCGGTTTTCTCATTGTGTTTTCCTTCCCTTCACCAATTTAACGTTTTAAGTTAGCGGCAATACGCTCCTGACTTCGAAAAGACGGTGGTGCGTGAGGTTTTGTACCCAGGGTCTCCGGATCAGCAGTCGCCGTTCTTGCGACTAGACCAACCGTAACTTCACCTTCCATAAGACAAGGGCATAATTGAATGTTTTAACACTTTTCAGTTTAGACATTTTACGCTTTTTGCATGACAAATTTGTGTTTTTCTTCCTAAATAAAATTGATCTGGGTTAAATAAATATTGTGTATGTAAAGTTGTAATGTTTTGTAGTGGTTCCTACCACTCCAGACTCTTTGCAGAGTCCGTCTTGGGAAGTACTCGTACCTACCACACCTTTGCTAGTTATTCTACTGCCAAGCAGTAACGTGTAAACACCACTGTGATCCGGTTTTGAAGGGCAATGTTTCCGGTGCAATTACAGAGTATGGAGACAAAACATCCTAGATAAAAAAAAGACAATTGATATGACAAAGATCACGGACCCCGAAGTCTGTGGACTGGCTAATTTAAATAAAAAAACATCTTATATAAAAAAAATATCTTATTTCAATAGCTGCGTGTCACTGTGGTGTTATGTGTCAGGCATGTTGCTTACCATCAGGCACATGTCCTGATCGTCTCGTCACTCTTTATAAAAAAAAAATGTTGCGTATCACAAGGCACATGTCCTTCTCATCACGTCGCTCTATCCTATAAAAATAAAATATAAACTAAATTGAAGAGGTTTTTTACAATTACGCCCTTGTCTCACCAAAGGCGCGATATGTAGAGCGCGTTATAACAGCTAATCTATGTCGGCCTCCACCCACCTAGATTACAAAATGTTAAGCGTTCGTGATAAATTAGCATATCTGGTGGAATCCGTAATGAAGCGAGGGCTGACGAGGGTTGGAACGATCTCGCGGTATGACGCTGATGAATATCTGACTCGCATTCCTATCTCATAGATTTTATATTAAATTCAGCTTTATAACCTATGTTTAATATAGAGGTAGTACACGTTTATAAGGAAATTTAAAAAAATTTATATAGATCAGTTTTTATCAGTGTTTTAATATAGAGTGCCTGATGGTAAGCAACATGCCTGCCCATAACATCACTCTAAACCCAGAGATGTCTTTGGAAATATTACCCTTCAAACCAGAACATGGTAATGTTTGCGCACTACTCCTTGGCGGCAGAATATAGCTGGCAAAGGTGTGGTACTACCCCAGGTAAACAGTGCAGTCAAACTGGGAACCTTTTTCGAAGTTAATCAAAATAACTGATTATGAGAACATGTTAATAAACTTGGTACATTACACCAACTTTAATCAGAGTCCGTTGGAATGTAGTTAGTTTACTCGCCCAAGGGACATCAATATTATAGTGAGGCACTCCAAAATTCCTCTACGACTACTTATCCTCTCTTTACATATTCCTATTTCCACTGGGATGTATAAAACGGTTTGAGACAGTCCTATCGAAAGATCAGGAGTCCTAGAGACATAAACATAGAACAATTTTCCTCATCTCTCAAAGGATGTGGTAATATACTAAAAGATTTTTGTTTTTCTGTGTCTGTTCTGGTCGTACTTGCTCAATGAAGTGCTTGTATGTAGATTCTACTCGTATTAAAAATGTCAAAGTTTGGATGGTACAATGTATATAATACAATGTTTCTGTATACAGTTTTTTTTGTTTTGACTTTGTTTTTTTTCATTTACTTTTTATTGTTTATTTCGCAATAGTAATTTTTATTGTTTTGAGAAGCCATTAGCACCCGATGCACAGTCTATGACTAGTTCGAGAGCCTATGGGTCAAATTATGTAAATCTAAATGTATCGTGTCGAATTTTTTTTTTGTTTAAACATGTTTAGGAATCTGTGCATGGGTCGGATTGAAATTTAGAACATTGTAGGAGTATGGTCTGAAATAGTGCATGTGATACTTTTTCTTGCAGTAAAATAACAAGAACCGGAACTGCGCGGTTTAAACCGTGAAGCGCCGATGGTCAAAAATAAGTTCACAATAGGTAGTCAAATAATTTTCAGTGAAGATTTTTTTTGTTAACTGATTTGTCTGATATTTTAAGTGACGATGCGGTCCACGATGAAGCGCGATAACTTTGAAGAAACTAAGTAATCCGCTCTAGTCTTAATGATATTTATATATTTTATGTGACGATGCGGTCCACGATGAAGCGCGTTAACTGTGAAGAAAATAAGTAATTCACTCTAGTCTATAGATTCTTATAAATATCCATCGCGAACTACACTCCGGCACATTTCTACAACTACATTCTTAACTACAGTGGTATTGGTAGTGGCCTTGAACATCTTGATTATCTGTAGACCTACAGTGGTATATGGATAATTTAGGTGTGCTTAGTGTAAGTAGTTAGGTAGGTTTGTAGTGTAGTTCTCATTGTATTTTAGTTTTGTTAATAAAGGCTCTGCCCACTCAAAATAAAACTACATTAACTAATACATTTTTAAGTTTAAATGTTCTTATCACGAAAGTGGAATCAAACCTTTTCCTTCAAGTCTTTGGTACATTAACCATGTTAAAATAGTTTTCTGGAGCTCCGAGTAGTTCGATAGGTTAAAGAACATGATTAAAGTGATTATTTATTTTGTTGATTATTTTGCGATACTGATTTTGCCGTTTTTTGTTATTTTTATTCTCAAATATAAATATAATTGAAGTGAAATATTTTTTTGGCGCACCACACACGTAGTTTTCGTGGGCTGTGAATTGAGATCAAGCGTCACGCTCGTACTAAATGAATGAAATCTTCGGGTGTATTCGGTATTCGGGACCATGGCCATCCATTGATCTATATGACGTAGATTTTAGAAGCATGTCCACTATTGTCCAGCTAGTCTAGATGTCCATGCTTAGATAACTTATTTAGACGACAATGCTTTGAAGATTTATTCCAGACTAACAACACCTTCCGGTTTCACCCACGTAATTTGTAAAGTGAGCTATCAAATTCTGAGTTCTACGTTTTCGCTATCTTATCGGCAGTCCCTATTACTGCCATTTTTTTTATTCATTGAAGTTTGTAAATCAGTGTCATTGACCTAATATGAACATTATTTTTAAATTTAAAAAGTTGAATTTATTCTCTGCCGTCAACTTCAGGCAGGGTTATAAGAATTATCTTTTTTTATTTATGTCGCAGCCGGATCGTATAATCCGCTGTATTACATTACGGCTAGCCGTTTTGAAAACCAGGGTCGTTTTGTAAAGCGGCGGTTTGACGATTAGATTGAAAGCGGCTGATTAAAAAACAGCCGGAATGTATTCGACGCCATACGTAATTCAAAACGGCTAGCCGTAATGTAATAAAGCGAAAGATTAGCCGCCGCTTTGACAATTTTTAGTTCCGATTCTTAACACTCATGGCGCTGCCTGACATAATAACAACATGGCGTTGAAAACAGTACGTGTGTTGCTAAATTGCTAAGGTGACTGTGGATTCTGGTGTTCGGCGGAATCCTACACAATATTATTGGGGTGGTTTACCACCGGGACCGGGTAGGTTAGGAAGGACCCAGAACCGACTCGGAGCACCCCGACTCCACCCAGTCTTGTCGCTACTACCCCTAGAGTGTATATAAAAAATGCGGGAGCCAGAAGCTCAAGGGAGGTCCTCAGGGCTGACCGCAGAGCTTCTCCGGGTGGGCCCCCGAGTCAAATCTCAATGATGACCCTTGTCTAAGTGCACCATATTTCTTAGGAGTGCCATCACCAATATCAAGTTAGGGGCTTTGAAGTTTTATCTGTGAGGTATGATGTTTAAAAAAAGTGTAAGAAATATGTCAAGAGATAATTTGTCAGTTTTTTATGATTATTACAATTAATTTTCATTGTTTATTTTGTAAGTATGGTCACCCTACAATTTAAGCAGTAGTACAATGCGGCTAAACGTTGGCCGCCGTATTGAAAAACGTATCGCAATGACAATGCGGCTAATCGTTGAACTGCCGCATTACAAAACGGCCCTGTTTTTCAAAACGGCTAGCCGTAATGTAATACAGCGGATTATACGCTCCGGCTGCGACATATATAAAGTCACGAGACGAGCAGGACATGTGCCTGATGGTAAGCAACATACCTGCCCACCTGCTCAAAACAGCACAGCGACATGCATCTATACGAACATGAAGATTCTAAATCATTACCTAGCAATGCACTGCGCTCGTCACCCAGAGACCACACCATCGGACCCCAAACTAAACAAAGCTTGTAAGATGGCGGCTAGATAGACAATAAAATTACTTAAATCGTTGTAAATACATACTTATTACACATATAAACACCCAGACACAGTACAATTATTTAAATTCATCACAATATTTGTACTGTGTAGGAATCAAACCCACGACCCTTGGCTTCGGAAGAGTTACTACCCACTAGGCCACGAGGAAAGTCATAATCTCTTTACATAAAAACGTTATGTTGGTTTGTGTACGCTTCAAAAACTCAAAAACTGCTGCATCGATCGAGCTGAAATCTTAAAATGATATATAATCCGCATCGGATTGTTTTCATCTAATTTTTGTATCACAATGTGCCACAACGAAGCGCGGCAGGGTGTTACAGCTAGTATATAATAAAATGTTACCAGGCCAGGATAAGATGTATTATCTCTATGCCCTGTAACGTCACTGGAAACATTGCTCTTCGAACTGGAAAACAGTAATGTTTGCGCATTACTACTTGGCGGAGTAATAGCGGGCAAAGGTGTTGTACTTCCCCAGGCGGACTCTGCAAAGAGTCGTACTGCTACACTATCTTACAGGGTTATAGAATTCCAAAGACATCATTTTAATTAGGACTTCAATGCCTACAAGTGTTCGTGATGGATTTCTGAGGGCAGATGGTCAGATGGTCGGTCCTTCATCAATCAGAGTGACTGGTGATCGATTACAGAGCAACGGCTGCGACCGCTGATATCAGTGGATTGATTGTCAATAGTAGGTACTTATTAAGTATCTACCTACAGCTTCGAATATTGAATGTAGAGGTAGGTTCTAAATGTAGTAGTAAATTTCTTAATTAAAGTTAGCTCTTTCGCTTTTCAGCCTGAAATCAAGAAAACTTAACTATTCCATGCAAAAATATTATTAAAAAAATTTAGTATTGGATTAAAAATAACCAATAAATTAATGAACGAAAACATTGGAGGACATTTTACATACAACACCATCTGATCCACAGCTCCAAATCCAAAGCAAAGCTAATACGGAAACCTGATAGCTAGATAGATAGATAGATATAGTTGTAAATACATACTTATTATACATAGACAATATCAGACACATAACAAATACCTATTCGTATGCATCACACAAATATATGCACTGGGCGGGAATCGCCCACGGCCCGCATGTACACATAAAATGTTTAATCTATGGCTACTTATATCATAAGTTTTTTTTGTACTCGTAATAGGCAAATAGTGCCAGGACGAGTAAAGACATGTGCCTGATGGTTAGCAAACACGTTTGCTTATTACAACATAATATGAAGCTGTTAGAACACGTAGGACCCAAATCACTGCCTGTCACTCCACTGCGCTTGTCACTGTCAGATATTTGATGTATAGGATGCACATAATATAACGCATTCATATCTAAACAACACGACCTGGTTAAATTCAATGCCTACAGATTTGAATGCCTATAATTAAAATCAGTTTTGATAACGTTCATAAAGCAAATATGGGTACAATTAATTCAACTTATTTATCATTGAGGATGGAGCCACCATCGATCTTCAGAACAGTTTCGAAGGTTACTTATAGTACATAATGTTTGAGCAGGTGTAGTTTACGTAGGCGGAGTGTAGCGGTGTTGCGTGCGCAGACGCATCTTGTATAACCGTTAGTGCAGCGGAATCCGCTCGAGTAACCGGAGTAACTGTTGAATAAGATTTCGCGGAATTTATCAAAACAATACATGGAGCCTTTGAGATTTCATTGAATCATGCTGTCCTGCTTACTCTACAGCTAATTAGTAATATCATCCTACATAGGTCTCCTGGTGGTTCATATATGTAGTCTATATATATGATGCGGCACAATAGGCGAAATTAATAAAAAAACTGATTTTAGTCCTTCAGTTGGATTATTATAAAATATTGTACACGCTATTTTTATTAAGGTCAAAGGGATGGCAACACGTTTTACTAAAACAGTTATCGCTTTGCTGTACATCTCTCGTTATCTTCAAGCAAAAATTACTTACAAGAGCAAAACCAAGACCATTTTAATTGGGCAAAGGCTCAGTTGCTAAAAGTAGAACTAACAATGTAAATAAGAAAAATATCGCAAAGTCACGACGCTTTTCAGCTGGCTATATACTTACTTAAATAAGCCCTCCCAGAAAAACGTCCGGGAATCATAGGACCTGTAATGAAATCAGACTGCAAATTATGGATCCACGTTGACCAAAAACATGGCAGTCAATTCTGATTATTACTTTTCTCATATACTTTTATGATTATTTTACTTTTACTGTGGAAGTTAATAAGCACATTGGTCAATAGAGTCTTATTCTGTTCGGTTTTATTTGTGTATGTGGCTTATCGCATCGTATTAATTTTATGGTTTGCCGAATGGAAAAAAAATATGAGACTGGAAAAAGTTGACTTCTCTTTTTTAACCCCCGACCAAAAAAAGGGGTGTTATAAGTTTGACGTCGATGTCTGTCTGTTTGTCTGTCTGTGTGTGTCTGTCATTTCTTCACAACCTACCTCAATATGGGTATCAAATGAAAGGTCTTGACTAGTACAACACTGTACACTATAAAAAAAAACTAAGATGGCCGCCACCACAAAATGGCGATTTATATTATTTCAAACGAAAGAGCTTGACTAGTAGAATACTTTGCACTATGACAAATTTCAAATCCAAGGTGGCCGCTACCAAAAATTGGCGAAATACATTTTTTTTTCACAACTCCCTTAATATCAAATGAAAGAACTTTACTAGTAGAATGTTGTACAGATTACAAAACCGAGTTAGTCGGGGGTTAGTCAAAATTTTTAATTTTGTTCTTGTTTAAAGAGTAGGTTTACTTTAAGTTTGGCAGTGGTAGGAAACGTTGAAGATTCTGTCTGGGGCGGTACTATACTTTTGACAGTTATTATACTGCCAAGCAGTAACGTGCAAACAGAAGTTTCCATAGAAATTATAGGACATTTATCATCCAATGATTTGGACTCTTCATGTTCAAATAACTGCGTAATCCGTTTACACATATTTGTCACATGTTTAGCTCGTCCGTGACTCTAAACTATATAATCTGATCACCTGGCATGTAGAAAGCCCCTTCAAAATGATATCTCCTTTTGAAAATCCCTATTTTTTAGTTAAAATAACTACTTGTACTAGTACTTATTTACCACGTACTCGTACATATTTAAGTTCACAACTATAAAATTTCGGGATAAGTTATACGCGTCCCCAACGAATATACGGACATGAATATGTCCAGCATTCTCAGCAAAAATGTAATAGGGTATAGAGGAGAAAAGTATCCAAATCATTCTTTGGTTCGCTTCTGAACCTTTCCTATACATACCTAAAGTTTAGGTGAATTCACGAAGATTCCAACCATGCCTCCCTACAACTCAACAACTGAATATCAATCAAGAATGCCCGAATTGTCAATTTATCACAGATATTCATCCCTCGAGGGTCACTTAACATAGGTATGTTATTACTAAGAATCATTGTTTTGTCGTTAGGTCTCAAGGGAGCAAAGGTAGAACTTAGACGTGTAGACGTAAATGTAGTTTTTAAATTTTTTAAAGCGATTTATGCTTACATTGAAACAGGCGCGGTCCCAGCCTCGAATTTTGGAGGGGGTCACCAGTACGCAGCCTCATAAAAATAAAATGAATACTTTACTAGTAGCGCCCCACGATTTTACCTGCTTAGTTCACGTTCTAGTTGATTTTGCCACGTTAAAAATAGCCTATGTACTATTAGATATCTTTAGTTTTCTTAGATTTTTAGTTTAACGTATACGATTTTGGGGGTCATGCTCCCTGTGACCCCCCCTTCGGACTGCGCATACATTGAAAGCATAATACAGGACTTAGTCGCGAATTAAATCCTTGTTTAACTGGCAACGCCCGCGGTTTCACTCCCAAAGTTCCTGTGCCAGTTATTTTCCCGGGATGCAAAAGTAAATATGCTATTCAAGACTCTAATAACCTCTCTGTGTTTCTAATTTCAATCCGATCGGTTCAGGCATTCCAACGTGATTGAACAACAAATATTCAAACAGTCAAAGTTTCGCATTTAGAAAGTTAGTAGGATTAGATTAGTAGGAAAGGTTTACCTCGACCTCGACGTTTCAGAAGTGTTATAGTAGCACCACTGTAGTGAAGAGAAGACGAGTCTTCTCGTGACCACGCTGTTCAATAATAATCACAATAAAGTCGTGTAGGTGCAATGTTTTCAAACCAAAATAGGTAATGTTAAGAAGCCCCTCGTGTCTAACATAGTCGTCGTCTACGGAGAGTTGACAACTGTGTTTTATCTCGGGTTCGTCGAGGCCATCGCGGGTCGCCATCGTCAGCTGGGGTTGATGTCACTTCAGCTGCGGTGGAGCTAGACTTCCCATCAACGCGTTTCTATCACTTGTGAACTTGTAAAATTAATAGGCAAAACAAAATCGCAAGTTTCGTAAAAAACACTTTAAGCTGTTATTAAAATTGATTAAATACAATTCTACAAACATGTAAATACTCGTATTTCTATGTACATGTAAATATGACGAACGTGTGATTTATTTGTAAACTAGCTATGATTGCGGTTTCAACCCAGTTTTGAGGGGTTTTTTTCACGGAGCCATAATTATTTTCTTCATGTAAGAGTAGCCTATTTTATGCCTTAGATCAGCTATCTGGTAGTGAAAGCCCCGTCAAATTCGGCCCAGCCGTTGCGGAGATTAGCCGGAACAAATAGACATACAAAAAATTATAAATAGTGTTTTAGAAATAGGCACCGTGTATACGTTCATTTGAACTTAGTAAAAAGCGGTTACTTTGATATTACATTCAGACACTCCAATTTTATGTATTTGTGTGTAAGATGTTTAGATTACGAGTAGTATTGCGCAAACGTGTAATCAGCTTTTTATTCATTTTCATAGAATAAGAAGTTTTTCCAAAAACGTTTCGGGTTTGTGGCGTGTTAGTGAGTTAGGGTCTAAACAAGTTTGGAGAATGTAAGATATTGCCGGCAAACACTTCCGGCAATATATCATCATCATCAGCCGCAAGACGTCCACTGCTGAACATAGGCCTCCCCCCTAGATTTCCACAACGAACGGTCCTGCGCAACCTGCCACCAGCGGTTTCCAGCGACCTTTGTGAGGTCATCTGTCCATCTAGTGGGAGGCCGTCCAACACTGCGTCTTCCGGTTCGTGGTCGCCACTCGAGAACTTTTCTTCCCCATCGGTTGTCAGTTCTGCGAGCGATGTGGCCTACCCATTGCCACTTCAGCTTGGTTACTCTTTGAGCTATGTCGGCCACTTTCGTTCTTTTGCGAATATCCTCATTACGGATTCTGTCGCGCAAAGAGACTCCGAGCATAGCTCTCATAGCTCGCTGTGTGACTTTGAGCTTCGTTATGAGGCCCACAGCTAACGACCACGTCTCAATATCAATATCATATAGGCAATATCTCACATTCTCCAAACTATTTATACATATTAAGTATTTGGAATGCTTTGTATGCTCTACATATTAATGTAAGGGTAGTTAGCACGGATATTCGGGGGATATGCCTTGATTGCGAATTTAGTTCGAAACCTAGTGTCTCCGGTCTCCTCCCACAACATACATAAAATGGGCGGAACATTTCCGTATTAACAAATAATTTTGTCCATGTAGAAGGAGTCACTCAACGCCCACATAATATGTCACTAGGGATTGAAATGAGTGATTGCAAAATTTATTCGACATTTTATTTTGGGCTGTATTATTATATTTTCATTTATTAAGTTTTACTAATATACAAATACGTAAATATAAATTGATACACTGTACGACATGTATTATACTATAAAGAAATGTATAAAGTTGGAGTAGGAATCTATTTGCATTTTTCAAATTAACAGTTTTACGTTTAATGTATACGAAAGTACTAGCAGTGCTCCGCGGGCTTACCCGCGTAGTTCTCATTCCCATTCTTTTATCGAGATAAAAGTAGCCTAAGCCTATGTGTTCTTCCAAAATATAATCTTACTGTATTTCAAATTACAACTCGATCCGTTCATACCTTTAAACGAGATTGAGCAACAACCATCCAAATACCCAAACGTCCAAACATTGGCATTTGTAATGTTAGGTACTAGGATTTACGATACCAATGACAAAAATACATTATATTTTTTTTGCTTTCCTGCTTGTACCGGGTAATCTCTGAAACTGCTGGACTAATTTTAAGGGACTTTTAATGAAACAGTTTTTTTAATAAACATCAAATACACATCACTTTATTCCGGTTTGAAGGACTATGTTTCCAGAGAAATTATAGGGAGGTAAAACATTATATCTCAGACTGTCGAACGACGTAAATCCTAATGCCGTGAATTGGACTATCTGCAAGGAAGGAAGAGAGGTATTTACCCTGCAGTGGGACAATGTAGGCTAGTAATAATATTAACATATTATTTTCATCAAGCAAGAGAAAAGTACACGCTAAAAAAAACGTAAAAAGTTATGCCTTAGACGATCAGCTGTCTGGTAGTGAAAGTCCCGTCATAATTGGTCCAGCTGTTTGGTAGATTAGTGGAACAAACAAGATAGACAAAAAGTTTTAAAATTGTTTTTAGGTATAGGTACAGTACATACTTTCATTTGTCACAACTTAGTAAATAGTTGTTAATTTGATATTACATACAAACGCTCCAATTTTATTTCTTTGTATATATTATTAATAATAATCATAAAACAAATAAAAAAATCTGGAAAAATAGGTAGTTAATTAAAAATGAAAAAAAAAACGAACATTGTCCATGTAATTTACCGAATAAATTTTCGAAGAAATTTCACGTCGGCAAACTCCATTACCCCATCACTAACGCGCCAACGTACTCTCTAGGCGCTTCAGAGGGACTGAACGAATGTCAAAGTTATACGGTCATATTAACCGTATCGAGAAGACACTTCCACGCCCTCAAGGCATATCCCCCCGATATCCGTGGTAGTTAGTGAGTATAGGCTAGTAAGATTAGGCCCGTTATTTAGGATTGTTATTAGTTATTAGGCTTTTGCGCAGTCCTTAAGTTCGCTAGGAAGTAGTGGTAGGACTCTTGGCAGAGTCCGCCTGAGGAAGTACCACACCTTTGCCAGTTATTCTACCGCCAAGCAGTAATGTGCAAACATTACTGTGTTCCGGTTTGAAGGGCAATGTTTCCAGAGAAATTACAGGGCTTAGAGATATAAGATCTTAGATCTCTGGGTGACGAGCGCAGTGCAGTGCTAGGTAATGATTTGGACTCTTCATGTTCCAAGAGCTGTGTGTCACTGTGCTGTTATGTGTCAGGCATGTTGCTTACCATCAGGCACATGTCCTGATCGTCTCGTCACTCTTTATTTAAAAAAAAAAAAAAAAAAGTGGTGGCTAGATATGAAATCTTAAACAAAAATGCAAAGATGTTGTTTTGCCGCTTTTCAATGATTATATTGACATACACATACTACATACTTAACATACGCAAGTGTAACTAAATATAAACAACGCGACATGTCGCGTTGACATAAGCTAATTGTAAAATTGTAGAGTTTGAAAAGGCGACCTTAGACGAATCACATGTCATAGAGAAGTTATTACGCGACGTGGGCGTGCAGAGCGCACTCGAGGTTGCATCTTGTGTAATCCTAGCAAATCGCTGTTGTCTGGTTCTGCGTAGCGTTACAGTTTCATTTTTTCATTTTCATTTTCATTTTTTAATTTTTTTTTTTTTTTTTTCTGATATTAGAAAACGTTTAATTATAAATGCGTAGTTCTCGATTTTCGCCGCAAAACGTGGGCTGTGTTCCGCTTAATTGGCTATGTGCAAGTTGTACACTTTCTTGACAAATATTTTCAAAAACCTAATACGAATATAATGCACCCTTACAATAGGCATGACGACTCATTTTTTATTTAATGTGCCATCAAAAAGACCCGATAGCTAATATAATACTTATATTTTTAAATATATACTTATTATACTTAGAAAACACCCAGGCACAGTGCAAATATTTGAATTCAGCACATAAACATTTGCACTGGGTGGGGATCGAACCCACGACCCTCGGCTTCGCAGGCAGACTTACTACCAACTAAGCCACCAGGACAGCCAAATACTGCGAAAAAGCGATATCGTGTCATGGTTAACGCTTCAAAGACTCCCAACAAGATGTTTTGATTCCACTTTTGTAATAAGAACGACAACACCACTTCAACTTTATATAATAAATCAATAAGTGTTCAATCAATCCTGGAGATGGAGACGATATTTATAAAGGAAAATAATCTATTATATTAAGAAAATAAAAACAAGTCACACTCAAAATGCTACACAATGGTCAAATGAAACAGCGAGGTAGTAAGAATACGTCGCGTCGTCAGGAAATATGTCTTTGGTCGATATTTCAAAAATTGTCTCATCGCCGCTGACACAGACACAAAACTGTGAAGGAAAACGTCGTGAGTAAACAGACACGTACACTCCGCGAGGTATAAGCTGAGCTTTGCATTAGTGTGAGTGATCACCAATCAGGCAGGAGCTTGAAATTTTGTCCGCGAGGTATAGGCTGAGCTTTGCATTAGTGTGAGTGATCACCAATCAGGCAGGAGCGCGGCGAGACAGAATGGCGCCGCGCAAGGCCGGTTGTCACACCTACACTATCCATGTACACTCACACAAATGCAAAGCTCAGCTTATGCCTCGCGGAGTGTACCTTGTACCTAGAATCTTTCGAGGTCATGAGTTATTCACCAACCCGCAATGGACAGGCATGGTGGAATATGCCTAACTCTCTCCTTGCAAGAGAAGGCTCCAAATCCCAGCTGTGGGAATATTTAGAACATTTAGGCCGCTTATGCTATACATATATGTAAATAGAAATACGTAAATCACGCGTGAAGCGTACCCGAAAGCACGTTTTTACCGTTATACATATATATCTACTTAACGATTTTAGTGTTTTTTGAGTATTGACTAAATAAAAACCATCGACATGTATTACGTCACGCGTTTTAGTTTGATTAGCTCAAGCTTGAACTCATTTGAACCCGGATTAATCGCTTAGACCGATTTCGTCACAAAAACTGTGAGACAATGGGCAGTTGTTTACTTACACTGAAGAAACAGCAGAACACTTTTCTTGTCAAAATATTAGTGGTGGACACCCCACACAACACCATTTGACCCCAAACTAAGCAAAGCTTGCAGCCAGATAGCTGATATAATACTTATATAGTTCTAAATACATACTTATTAGATATAAGTATGTATTTAGAACACATAGACACACCCAGACACAATACTAATATTTGAATTCATCACACAAACATTTGGCGGGAATCGAACCCACGACTAATACTAAAGGAAATAGGTTTGCTCTTGACCGCCATCTCGCCTGATGTTATCTTAGCACCATCTTAGCAACTCGTCAAGATCCAATTAAGAAGAGACTAGGAAAGTGGAGTAAAATCTTTTCGTTCCAGTCATTGTAACATCAACCTTGAAACGATGTCTCTGTCTGAAGATACGAGCACTGTCTGTAGGTAAGTATAAATAGTAACCTCTGTTCGTTCGTACTTCGCATAAACTCTAACAGATATATGGACAAAGTTTCCTCTAACGTCCGCTGGAAGCGTATGTATCTTCCATACATTTGCTAGCGTTATCGTGGCGACGACAGAGACGCTATTGTTCCTATATCATTTACTAATAGTGGTTCTGTGACGTATTTTAAGACAGGTTATTGTTGTTCCTCTTACGCAGACGGTGTGCCTGTTTGTGGGAGTGAGAGACAAAATCTATGGCAATCAGTTTAAAAACGAAAGACATGGAGAAAGTATAGTCCTCGACTACATGGGGATTTCAACTACCTAAATCGTCCGCAGGATATTCAATAAAACGTGTTTCGCAAGATGGCGGCTGAAGCAAACCCCCTCCCGCCGCGCCAACTTGGATTTACATTCAAGGGACACCCTTGAACATATTCCAAAAATTAAACACCAGGTCTCGTACGTTGCAAAAAACCCCGGTGCTTGGCCTAAAGACAGAAAAAGCCGAAAGCCTAAGACAAGTGTCTCAGGCTGTAGACTCCCTTCATACTAAATTTTACTTAAAATGGTCCCTTAGTTCAGGCGGTCAAGCTTAGCAAACAGACAAACACAATTACTTACTTATGTATTTACTTCTATAGTATTAAAGTAGGTACCTATATGATATAGTCTCAAATGTGACCACGAAATGTGGTCAAAGTGTCGATGTAAAATACAAAAGATCCTCAGTTTATAATCCAAATTAACGCGTTTTATTATACGCAATTACCCTTTTATTCTATCTTTTGACAAAAGCCCGAGAAGAGGTTAAATTGAATTTCATTCTCAAAGCTGTAAAACACGAACAACGGGAGAAATAAAATGAAACTTTAATAATGAAATGAACAGATTATAGGAATTGATATCACCCTGAGCCACTTTAAAGAAAACGTTGAACTATCTTTCTTTCAACTAACTTGCTTTGGAATGTCAGCCATGAAGCGATGTTGCTTTTCCTAGCAACGAGCAATACAGGCCTAGATATTTCACACGTTTTGACCGACTACGACTGCTAAAAAGAATGAATCGGTTGTATGTAATTGATTTTGACTGTTCTTACTTTGTAAGGTACGAGTAGATGTTCAAAAGTGGCCCCTTATAAATTTTAATGAAATCGGTGAAATTGCTTTTTGAAATATTAATAAAAAACTTTAATTAGCTTACCTCTGTCTGGACGACGTTATACGTAGTACGAGTAGATAACAATAACAATAAATATGAAATACTAGCTTTTACCCGCGACTTCGTCCGCGCCACACATTTATAAAAGTAATTGAGGCAGTACCTACTCGTACGTCCACTACCATACAAATTCACGTTTCCTAATCAAAATCGGTCTAAGTCAAAGTTTAAATTTATTAATAAACTAGATGCCCGCCCCGGCTTCGCCCGTGGTATATTATATAGCACTCATCGGGATCCCGTACATATCCAACGGTGAAAGAATGACTGAAATCGGTTCACTCATTCCTGAGAATATCGATTTCAAACAAAAAACCTCTTCAGCTACCTGCTACGCCACCTGTCGGAAATTGGTCGTACCAAATCAGATTTAGAAAAAAAAATTAGCAAAGGTTTATATTCAAGGCACACATTACTGAAATTCAATGACGCAATCTTTGACACATGCTGTCATGTGTCATGTCAAAGCAAGAAACGTACGAAAACTCTCAAAAGGGGAATATTTTTTCCCGATTTTGTTACATTCTTGTTTCATGCTCCGCTTCAATTAATAGTAGAGTTATTTTCTATAGCCTAAAGCCTTCCTCGACAAATGGACTATCCAATAGAAAAAGAATCTTTCAATTCGGACCAGTACTTCCCGAGATCCTAGCGTTCAAGCAAACAAACAAACAAACAAACAAACAAACAAACAAACTCTTCAGCTTTATAATATTAGTATAGATGTACAATTTACACGACAAATTACAAAAAAACTATGTTCTCAAAAAATTAATCAAAAACAGACTTTAATTTAAAATCTTATTGGGACGGTCCACCAAATTTTATTAGTCTATTAGTAGATATTAGTAGATATATCGTCTGATTACATGAACGCAAATTTTAGTTTGTTGTTCATATTTCAAAACCGCCGCACTGATTTCGATAAAATTTATATGACCACCTCTGTACTATAATCTACCAACCAAAAAAATAACCATCTAAATTGATTCACAATTGGAAATACAACTGGATTGATAACCTCCTCCTTTTTAGAAGTCGGTTAAAATAGCATACAAAGAGTGCAAAGATCCTTCCATGCACACTTTTACTCCTCATTTCCACTCTTTTCAACTCTTTTTCTGTGATAAAAAGTCGCCTTTGTCCTTTCCTAAGTCTAGTCTATCTGTGCACCAAATTATAACAAACTCTTTAAGCGGCTTAGGCGTTAGACGGTAACGGACAGAGAGAGTTACTTTCATATATATAATTTCATATTAGAATTGAAAACAGGTGTTCCTGATCATTTTATAGGAGGCAGTTGTAAAAGATTACCGAAAAGTACCGTTCACTCCTCCAAAAAACTCATTTTCGGAGTTCTTAATTTGCCTTAATCGAGCGTCCATCATGCATAACATTTGATAAGACACCATGGAAATCTCGTCGACTATCAAAATTCTGTCTGATACGCCATTTAGTGGCTGCGCCCATCTTAAATATTGAGGTTGTATAGTGCATTGTATTCTTCTTGTCAAGCCCTTTTATTTGATACCCATGTTGATGGATTGATAAAATCTAAGTTATCCGCCGTTGTGTAGAGGCCATCTTGGATTTTAATTTTATATAGTACATTGTATTCTACTGGTTGAGCACTTTCATTTGATACCCATATTGATGGGATTGATAAAACCTACGTTATCCGCCATTTTGTAGCGGCCGCCATGTTGGATTAATTTTTTTTATAGTATATTGTATTCTGCTTGTTGAGCCCTTTCATTTGAGACCCATATTGATGGGATGAATAAAACATAAATTATCCGCCATTTTATAGCGGCGGCCATCTTGAATTTATTTAAGTACATTAATTATAAATAAATGATACCGCTAGAAGTGTCTTGAAACGCTCTTGAGAGTAAATGGCTCAAACGGGTAAAAGTAAGGCGGCACTCCATATGCCGAAACATAAACACCGCACTTATGTAACCTGACACCCGTTCTCCCGCCAAATTTGTAAAACGAGAAAAGCGGCCAGTGTATCAAGCGGTTATATAAGTAACCCCGTATAGTTAGAAATTATAAAATTGCTGGAACAAACGTTTATCGACTCCATTTCAAGTGTCTAGATACAAAGTTTCATGGTTTCATCTTCAATAATATTGAACTTGCAGATTTTCACCCCCAATTCCACCCCAGTACGTACAGTTCGAAACTACAAAACTGCTAAAACAGACATTTTATGGTTTCGTGTTAAATATCTAGACGTAAAGTTTCATAGTTCTTCTTTTTCGGAACAAAAAGTAGCCTATGTTCTTTCTCGGGATCTATTCTATCTATGTATCAAATTTCATCAAAATCTGTTGGTTGGTTTAGGCGGTAAAGACGGACAGACAGACAGACAGACATACAGACAGACAGACAGACAGACAGAGTTACTTTCGCATTTATAATATTAGTATGGATTGTCGAGTGTATTGTTTTAAATTGAAGACGTTACAATTTGTTTTTTCGAAAATGATCTCTGAGAAGATCCTTAAAACTTTTATTAAATAAATAAAAATTGACGAGACGAGCAGGACATGTGTCTGATGGTACTCATACTCATTTATTACATACTATCCGTACATGTCAGTAAATTAATATAATAGTGATTGTACAGTGAAAACATAGGCACTAATTGAAGTTCAAATTACACACTTAATATTTCAAATTACAAAATGTCATAAAACTTAAAAATTCATATTTCACACTCAATATATTAACCTATTACATAATGTCAAAAATCAGATTGATTACTAAAGTTGTCAGAAATTGTATATATGATCAATATAGCTAAGTGCTATTACGTAATTTTTTTTAGCATCATGAACTCGTTATCAATGTCATAAAAAGCTTGTTTGATAAGCCAGCGTGATTAGCCTTGTTTTAAAAATTTTTGAATTAGGTGCCTCAATGACGTCAACGGGCAGTCGGTTATATACCATCGTTCCCATGACATGAGTCAACCTCATATATCTCATCCATAAGCAACATGCCTGCCACATAACAGCACAGTGACACGCAGCTATTGGAACATGAAGAGTCCAAAACATTACCTAGCACTGCACTGCGCTCGTCACCCAAAGATCTAAGATGTGATATCTCTAAGCCTTGTAATTTCTCTAGAAACAAACACAGTAATATTTGTACCTACATTACTGCTTGGCAGTAGAATAACTGGAAAAGGTGGTACTTCCCCAGGCTGACTCTGCTAGGAGTCCTACCACTACGTGATTTTTGTTGAATTTTTTAATTTATTTCTAATAGATTGAATTCGAATGGTTTTAGAAGCAAAGTAACAATTACTTCCCACTAAATTCTTACGAACGTTTTAAAAGCCATGTGTAGAACAATACACAGAATTCTTTATAAGCTTGAATATTTGAACGAAAGTCGCCTCTGGTACTTACTATTCCCACACCCGACGTATTTGTAACTTACCTACGTAGTCTAGTCTGATAAATAGAAAGATGTTTACGAATAAACCCAAAACACTTTGTATAAAGAGAACACATAATGTGATTTGAAGCGTGCTTTGACTCAAGTTACCTCGATTTACGTAATTATATCGAAGGCATAGAAGTCACAAATTAAGTTTAAATAAGCTTTTGTCATTTATACTACTGTCATTCGAGATCTTTTCTCACAAGGTGGGGCCGAAATCCATTATCCATTACGCTAATCTAGTGCCGATTGGGGGATTAGGCATGTCTTAGAAAGATGTCTTTCTGGGATCACACCGATTTCCCGTCGATGTTTTTCTTCACCGTTAAAGCTATTAGTGATTGACAAACTGTTATATTTATATGATGTAATGGATTAGAATTAATGATTGAGAAATTCTATATTTGAGCCGCTAGCTAATGATCATGATTGAGAAATTCTAGATATATATAGATAAAATTAGAGCTAATGATCATGATTGAGAAATTCTAGATAAATATAGATAAAATTAGAGCTAATGATCATGATTGAGAAATTCTGTTTGAGCCGCTAGGCCACTTTGGCTTCTCAGAGGTGCCAGCGGAATGCAACAAAAAAAAAAGAAAGAGCGTGCTTTTGCCACGATTTAGCTAGTTACTAGTCGCTAGCTTTTGTTTTTGGAGTGGAGTGAGTGGAGTAGAGTAAAGGTTTCTGTTTGTTCCGGCTAATCTGTGACACGGCTGGACCGATTGTGACTGGACTTTCACTACTAGATAGCTGATGTTCTAATGCATAACTTAGGTTACTCTTCCTTGACGAAAATAAACAGGGTTCCGCGAAATAAACAAAACCCCATTTAAAACGCGCGACCACATGTAGTTTATAACATTAGTGAGATTGTATGTCTTTTTTTTTTAGTGGGCAGATCCTTTATTAACAAAACTAAAATACAATGAGAACTACAATACACTACAAAACTACCTAACTAACTACTCACCATAAAAAAAGTAAAGTTGTTGGTAATAATGATGTTCCTAATTTTATGAAACTGTTAAGAAATTACAATCAAATTACACAAACACCCTCGCTATCTCGCTAAATGGCAAGAATTACCATAAAAAGTCAGTTTCCCAACTCGAACGCTATAAAGATAAAATTAAAAAATATTTAGCGAATCCTTCAGCTCAAACTCCGAAGGTACTCTAAAACTTTGCGAATTTGGCATCGTTACGAAAATCGGTGTGCGACTTCAGACAAAGAATCTGATCCAAATTAAATCATCTGATATTTGATAAAAGGCCAACTTTCCAACGTTTTATTCTGGTTGAGAAAATTTCGAGTTTCTTCACGAAATAACGTAAGAATCTTTGAAAGTAATTTTAATGTAAGTACTTAATTAATTCATTTATGGAAATTGAGTTAAACAAGAACAACTTCATTAACTTGTGACGTACTCTTTGGATGGTTTTTGTGTATGGGGACGAAAATTATTTCACAGGTTTCAGTACGGTCGGTTGCAGATGCTCAAAAAGTTCTGCGCTTTTTGTGTTGTGCGTTAAAAGCTGACCAGTCGATGATTTTCGTAACAAAATTCACCGCAGTTCGGAAACCAACTTCAGATAGACAGAGTACAGGCCCGTGAACAAAATGTATGGGTCAAATGATACACCAGGAGACCTATGTAGGATGACTTATCACTATGCCGTCACTTGTAAGGTGTCCAACTGAGTGCAGTTGAAGAAGGGGGTTGCAACCCTCGATCATTTCTCCTTGTCGCATGATTTTTGTACGACATTGCGAAATAATGGATTAGATGTATTGAAACTGTATGAAACCAATGCCGAACATAATTAAATGACCAAATTTACTCTGTAAATCGTCGGAAAATCATGTATTTTTCCGACAAATTAATAAATAAAATTTTAAGATTTATAATTTTATAGTTTCAATATCTTTTCTAATCTATTATTCCGCAATGCCGTACAAAAATCATGCGACAAAGAGAAATGATCGAGGTTTATAACCTCCACTCTTCAGTTGCACTCAGTTGGACTGCTTACAAGTGACGGCATTGTGCTGAATCTTATTACTTTATACTCTTCTATCATCCTATTATATAGGTCTCTTGGTGGTTCATTTGACCCATACATTTTGTTTACGGGCCTGCCGTCTAAGAAAATTTCCATACCAAAGCGATTAACTCTTGATAAGTCTCTTTCGAAATTTAAAATTATTATACAGAGACGTAATGCTAAAGCGATCAAACTCTTGATACTTCTGTTTCCAAATTTAAAATTATACAGGCTACGAATGTATAACTACAGAATTAAGCGTTTTTAAAATGACATATCAATGTTAGATGAGTAATAAATAAGCCAATTTATTAACTTTGACGTAACAACAAAAATGACACATTACCGCCATCTGTGGGGCAAGAACTATTTAGGAAAGGTTTCTTGAGAAACCCGCATCAAAATCGGTTTGGTGCAAAAACAACAATAGTCAAGTGTAAGAAAAACATAAAATTCAGTAACTTCAGAAATACAATGACAATCAAGGAGAAAATGAACATGAGAAACATAATAAGATATCACGAAAACACAATAGTAAACTACCAAGAGGATTTTAATGACAATGAAAATTATATTTTGGAGGCATGGGAGGATCGTCACGACGTAATTGGTGTGTTTTGTGATCTATCCAAGGCGTTTGACTGTGTCCGTCACAAGACTCTCCTGAGCAAATTGACGTTCTATGGAGTTACGGGTTCTTCCTTGGATCTTATTGGTTCCTACCTATCAGAGCGTATACAGATAGTAGATGTAGATGGAACTAAATCGAAAGGAGCACCTGTATCCATCGGAGTACCCCAAGTATCCATTCTTGGCCCGTTTCTGTTCCTAGTCTACATAAACGATCTCCCAAGCACTATTACGAAACAATCGAACGCTAAAATAGTCTTATTTGCGGATGACACTTCTCTTCTTTTTAAGGTACAGAGGGGCGTCTATGACTTAATGGAAATAAACAAAATATTAAAAATTCTTTGTAACTGGTTTGATGTAAACAATTTAGTAATAAATCCTTCTAAAACAAAGTGCATAAAGTTTGCGCTTCCAAATGTACAAAACCCCAAACTAAAATTGACATTAAAAGATGAAGACATTGAACCAGTCGAAACAACAGTGTTTCTGGGTATAACTGTAGATTCTAAGCTACAATGAAGCCCACATATTAATAAGCTGGCTGATAAGCTTAGCTCAGCAGCACACGCTATTCGTCAGATAAGAAAGATTTCAGATGTGGGGACTGCTAGGTTGGTATACTACGGATACTTTCATAGCGTAATGTCATATGGCATTTTACTGTGGGGATCGGCAGCAGAGAGAAATTCAATCTTTGTGCTGCAGAAAAGAGCTATTCGGGCAATATACATGTTGGGGCCGCGTAAATCTTTAAGAGAGCTGTTTAAAACCATAAACATTCTGACAACACCATCATTGTACATCTATGAGTGTATTATGTATGCCAGGAAACACCTACGGAGTGAACTGAAAAAGCCCGATTCCGCACGTTACAAACATAGGCTTAACTATCCCAAATGCAGGCGTCATAAAACTGACATTTCTTTCATTAGGAATGGTGTGCGATATTATAATGTAATTCCAGAGCAGGTGGTGAATCTTGACGAAGGAAGATTTAAAAATGAAATTAAAAAGTACTTAATCAGCAAGGCTTATTACTATGATAAATTATTTACCAATGATAGAAAGAAGTGGCAAAAGCAATATTCAAATTTGAATAACAATGTGACATTGGCAACCTTGCGGACATGATATTTCTGTTTCATTTTTATGACATAATAATATAACATTTAGAAATTAATTATTTTATATATTTGTATACAAATGACAATGCCCTTTTACAGCTGCTCGTTACTGACAAGGCCATTTTACAGCCGCATTTTACTGACAAGGCCATTTTACAGCCGCTTTGATAGAATGTGATTTAATTAATTTAATTTTTGTCTGATTGTAATAATATTTACAACTACTATGTTTCACTGCTTAGCTTTGATAGAATGTGATTTAATTCATTTATTTTTTGGTTGAATGTAATGATATTTAAAACTACTATGTTTCACTGCTTAGATTTTTTTTTTTTGTAAATTTGACGTTACCAAGTGTATCTTAGATTCCTAAGGTTCGAAATAAATGAATTGAATTGAACCTAGAGATCTAAGATGTTATATCTCTAAGCCCTGTAATTTCTTTGGAAACATTGCCCTTCAAATCGGAACACAGTAATGTTTGCACATTGCTGCTTGGCGGTAGAATAACTGGTAAAGGTGTGGTACTTCCCCAGGCGGACTCTGCCAAGAGTCCTACCACTACATAAACATCACAGAACGATACGCATAAGCAGTAGCCTCCAAATGTTCCCACTGCTGGGCCTCAGGTCTTCTCGCACAAGAAGAGCGTCAAGTCTATAATCTAATCCACAGGTCTACAGCAAATTGGTACATGACGCACGACCATGAAAAAGTATTGGAACATGCCGGTTTCGTCACGATGTTTTCTTTCACTCTTGAAGCTAGTGGTGACGAAAAATTCTGACATCTGCATTTTTTTTTAAACTCACATTTGGTGGTGGAATTCGAACCCACAGCATACACGACGGTGAGTTACACAATCTAGCTAATAAGCCACCACAGCTTCCATTACAAAACAATCCTTGCCACAAAACCCCTTGCATGTTAGTCAAAGGGATAGTAATAATATTCCCTAAACTAATTTAGTTGGGTGGTAGACTCAGATGTTAATTTATCTGTATTAATTAAATACCTACTTGTTGAGTAGGGTAAGTAAATATATATAATGCTGTTCGGTACGCTCGAGTACGCCTCATTGTAACTTTCAAGTATGCACTATACGAGGTAAATGTGGTTAGTATGTTAAGGTTGGTAGGGTCTTGCGCTTTTTGTGGTAGCCCAAAATTCGATGTGCAATTGAGGCAATTTCAGGAACATATCTTCGTCTATAAATATAAATGTATTACCTAGTTATGATAATGTGCATTCTTTATATGATCTTTAAAAGATCCAAAGAAGACTACAAAGTCTTGAACATCGCCGAAAAATTGCCAGCCTATCGGTTTTTTATCGGATACACTTTGGAGAATGTGTGACTGATTTCCATGATCTGATACCACCTTGCCCTTTTTGCTGTCGCAATGCTCGTAGCTCGAAAAAACGACACCGTTTCATGGATGATGTTCCAAAGACACGAAAGAAGAGATTTGACTCTAAGAAGATAAGAACGTCTAGGCTGTGGAATACGTTGCCTAAGTGGCTTTTCCCCGATGGTTAAAATCTTTGTGGTTACAAACATGCTCCATCGTAGACCGCATCGTCGTTTAACATCAGGCGAGATGGCGGTCAAATGTAAACCTATAAAAGTTAAAAATAAACCCTTAATCGGTGAGTCAATGGAAGCTTGACACCGATCAACAGCTCATTTAATAAGCCAGTTATTCTAATTAGCAGCTAAATGCAGATCGTGACCACTAGTTCTATTGATCTCCTTAAGTGCACCGAGCAGTCAAGACCACTGATGCCAACAGCAGATTTACATACTAATTTATTACCGCGCTAGGATCCGGCACCATTAGGGATAGAGAACGACATGGTGCGGCCCGTGTCGCTAAATGTACCATTTTGGGCGAAGATGCCCCAGGCTGTTAGGGGATTGCCGTTGTGTTCTAATTGGTTACTCTGTTACCTTCCCCCGGCACAGATGTAGGCCACAGAAGGACTTTTAGTGAGTAAGATCTCACTTAAATAAGTAGGTTACAGTCCTATACAACTGGGTAGTTGCAAACGATTTCCACTTCGTCCAAAAAAAACCGGCGCCATTGCGTGTCGCTGCTAAAAGATGAAACAGAAATTTCACGGACAAATTGAAACGATCTTAAACAAAAACATCAAGGACAATAAATTTAACGCGGCAAAATTAAACCCGCGATTTATTACGGTTTATGTGATATCCATAATTCAGTATTATTACCGACGACACAGCACTCGATGTTTCTTTTTTGGCGCCGAACCGGTTCTTTCACTTTCCACCGATCCATTGATCGCGGTGTTGAGCGAATCATCTCCGAATGAGTCAGAATCAATTTTTTGGGTGCTTTCTCCCACACCTGCCCGAAAGGGGCACGGATCACGGATGCGGACACTTTCCACTGGGGAAATGGGAGCAGTGCTTTGCGTGGCCTTGATTCGGTGAGCCTCGCGGCGGCCTCACCAGTCTCCGCGAGAGGTCTGAACCGAGAGCACGTGCCGCGTTTTGCGTCTTCAAAGGCTACACGCGTGTTTTAGTGCTGTGAAACTTGTCGTGTCTGTGATTGTTATTCTGTTTACAAACTGCAAATCTGGAGCGACACAGGATATCTCGGGGGTGAGTTTCGATTTTGGAACGTATTTTTATTGCGTGTTTTGTTTTTTTTTATAGTTTGTGTGGAATGCGTTTGCATTAAGTGCAGTGTTGGCCGCGCACGCAAAAATGTGAAAGTTATTAGAAGTAGACGTGTGCGGGCTCAGCCTAGCTCTGGCCTGCCGAGTTATCGCGATGGTCACGGCCTGCTGCTGCTGTGATTCGTTTAGTTGCAATTGAAACCTAATTTCTAAGTAATTGTTACGATAATTTTATGCCAGTTAGAGTGATTAGATTTGAATTTATTACTTAACGTTAACTGACTTCTATTTTAAATATTTAATTGATTACTTTTGTTATTTTATTAGAATGAAAACTTTCTTAGGCGCGTCGCTGTAACCATTTTTTGAGATGAGAAAAACAATTGAACTCGTAATATACATACGTAGTAACCATTATAGGACACCGATGCAGATATATCAGTACATTGTGTAACATGTAGGTACTTACGTTATATTTTTTCAAGATTTCACTTCTGTCGGCAGAGTCTTCCAGAGCCTCACTGTTTATTTTAAACGACAGAGCCTTAATAAGACTAAATTTCCATGAAAGTATAAGCTGTTTTGCATTCCTGCATTGCTGTCAGAATCTTAAGTACGTTTCCGAATGTTAGTGGGATAGACCATCTGGATTATCTCTTTATATTCATCGATTTATAGATAAATGAGACAAGTTTAGTGTACGTAGTTAAGTATGTAGTGTAATGTAGTTAGGTTTGCATATTTGTTCACAACATTTACAATAGAAGACGATTCAGAACATTTTCATGCAATGATCGCAATTTGACATGAACACTCGTCTGCATTCTATTGGGGTACAGTAAAGTAACTCTCAGAAATATTGAACCTAAACAATAAATTATTTAAAGCGTAATTTACGGTTCAATACAATTTTAAAACAAACGGCGCAAATATGCAACCCTCGGAAGTGGTTACATATTTGAGCCCTTTGGGGTTGAGACATTGGGACCGTGGGGGCCGGGAGCTCACCTCATCTTCAAAAGCCTATCCGAGCGCTTGGTCGACGGGACGCGTGACCAAAATGCTGGCGTTTATTTGGCCCAACGCATAAGCATTGCCATTCAGCGTGGTAATGCCGCCAGCATGCTGAGTACGCTTCCGATTGGTAGTGAGCTTGAACATCTTGATTATCTATAGACCTACAGTGGTCTATAGATAATTCAGGTGTGCTTAGTGTAAGTAGTTAGTTAGGTTTGTAGTGTAGTGTATGTAGTTCTCATTGTATTTTAGTTTTGTTAATAAAGGCTCTGCCCAGATAAAAAAAATATTTAAAACCATTAGATTATGTTTACAAAAAACTAATTTAAACATTGTATCAGAATTGCAGTGTTTCCTCGCTGGTTTAGCATATTTGAGGAAGTAATAAAGCCAACTTTCTTGCAAGTTTTCTAGTTTTTAGTGGGAGTTTGCTTGTTAACTTACTCAATGATTTCCAATAGCATTGCATGTCAATTAATTTCTTTTTCGGTACACAATCTTTGTTTTCATAGTAAAAATATAACGTCTCATGGAGTTATAACGGCAATTTAGTAAAAACTAAAAAAAAAGAAATGTTAGTAGGACTTTTTGCAAAGTCCGTTTGGAAAAGTCACGTTTGGCAGTATGCTAGTTATTCTACCGTCCGTTATTCAACCATGTGTTCCGGTTTGAATGACAATGTTTCCATTGAAATTACAGAGCAAATAGATAGATTACCTCCGAGTGAAGAGCGCAGAGCAGTGCTTGGCATTGATTTGTAGTCTTCGTGTCCAAAATAGCACTCTATTTTTTAAAGAAGATTCTTCAATAATTATGCGAACAAATGTATAAAAGATGTGAACACTTATATATTTCTAGGAGCGCCCCGCAGTTTTACCTGTGGTGTTCCAGTTCTCGTTAATTTCCCGTGATTAAAAAGTAGACAATTTGTTATTTTCTATGTCTTGACCCAAATTGTAAACCAATCGGTTCCGAAGTGATTTTGTTACGAGATTATATGACGGAATAAACTTAACCTTATAAAGCTAAATAAACAAATAAATAACAAGACAATAAAAAATATATTTATACATATAAATATATTTTATGTGTAAAAATTTGTTTGTATTTGTAAATATAGTAGGAATTCATATGATATTTAATTATAATGTCAATATTATGTAGTATTTGTATTATATTATGTATTTTACCTGCTCATCCTTATCGCCATTATAGGTATTTAGAAAATATATAAATACGGACTAATATTTTATTGAAATTTATATTTTTTACTCAGTTACTTATTCGTGTAAACGTAAAACGTCAGCTAACATTAACTTTGAACTTGTAAAACTTGAACTTATCGATAACTTGACCTCCAACATTAACAGTTAAGTTAGCGAAGTTACAAGCAAGTTAATACAAACTCGTGTTGCAGGTGATCGTAATTAAATATTAATTTATAAAATACACGTGACCGTTTTAGCTTCGCTCGATTTAATAAACGTCGACCTTATTTAATTATTATTTCATTAAGTTACGTTAATCATTTTTAATTTATAAGTTTGTTCGATGGATAGACGAGCTCGGAGGACGGATAAAGTGGAGGGAATTGAGGAAGGCCGTTGCCCAGCAGTGGGATAGCTCACGTTAAGGTTAAGAGGGCATCCATAAATTACGTGAGGTAATTTTAATGATTTTTCAATACCACCTCCCCTTTCTTGGTGAGATTTTGTTCAACCCCCGCTCACGTGACAATTTTACACATTTTTTGCTCAAGTTCTCCCAGTTTTCTTACAGAATTAACCAAAAAAAGAATGAAGTGAGTTTTGCTGAGATCACCCCTTCCCCCACGTGAGATTTGACTCGACCCCCCCTTGAACCCCTCACGTAATTAATTGATGCCCCTAATTAAAAAAAGCTTTGCTTCGTGATAATCAGTGAGTCTGCTTATTGAGTTGGAGGTTGTGGGTTCGTTTTCACAAATATTTGTGTGATGGATACGACCGTTTGTTATATGTCCGGGTGTTTTATGGATATATTAAGTATGTATTTTTAAATTAGGCACATCACTGGTCGTCAATTGGTTGAAATTTCACCTTATATCAATATTAATTGATATTCAATTACATTCGTTTTTTTTTATTTGATTCGATTCAATAGTAATCGATATACGACAGATAAACTCTTTATGCCATTAAATAACACAAAAGGTTTTTAAGAAACAAACCTAAATAAAAAGTAACAATTGGCGGTCTTATCCTTAAAATCGATCTCTTCCAGGCAACCGTGGCATGGAAATTGATTATTATTAAATAAAGGAGAACGGGAGTTCACAAACAAAGAGTAAATGCATACAAACAAGAGTAGTGTGTGTAATGTTTTAAATAATATTTAAAAAAATATAGCGTCTGCACTCTTTCTCTTTATAAACTTCTAGCAGCAAAGTTTTTTACCCTCATAATTCCCGATCTTCATAAGCCAGATTGTAATCTCACTATGTTCAAAATTTGATCTCGATGCGATGTGATTGAGCAATCGACAGAGTTTCATTTATTTATTTATCTTGAGTATAGAATTCTACTCCGTACATCAAACATAATTTTATTAAAAGCGTAGACAACTCTATGGTTATTCAGAAGCAAATAAAACCAAAATAAATATTGCTCATTCACTTGGCATTCCCTCATCGGCTCTTACACAAGTAGTTACTTATAAGAGCGTCAATAGAAACTTACCAGTAAAAGCTCTTCAGGGTCTATTTTCCTTAAGATTCAAACTCGAACAACAGAATCGCTCTGGCTTGGGAACAACTTAGAATTATCTGTCTTGTTCATGATCTGGCTGACTTATCGTAAACAGCCTCTGTTGAATGGTTGTGATCTGGACAAATAAGTATAGTTCATAGTTTTTTGCTGATACTAAACAATAAATAAATATTAGTGGACAAATATTGGTGGACAATTCACAGACAATGATTGTTTGTAAGTATAAGTTCATTTTAAAGCTTTAATTATATTTTATAAAATATATTTTTTATGTCGTGATTATAGTAAATGTCTCTGCAAGAATTATTGATTAAAACTATAATTTGAAAACTACATTTCGCCAGTTGATTTACTATATTCCTTTTATATATTGTTTTTTTTTTTTTAACTTTAATAGGTTTACACTTGACCGCCATCTCGCCTGATGTTAAGCGACGATGCGGTCTACGATGGAGCGTGTTTACCTACAAGAAACCGATTCACTCTCGATTTGAAGACACCAAGATTATAACTATCGGGAAAAACCCACTCAGGCAACTCATTCCACAGCCTAGACGTTCTTATCACAAACGTAGAGTCAAACCTCTTTGTCCGTGTCTTTGGAATATCCACCATGAAACGGTGCCGCTTCTTCGAGTTACGAGAAGTACGATAGTAAAAAGGTTGGTTTGTTAGTTAAATATTGTATATGACTAATAATTGTATATGGCAAATAATTATAGTTCTAATGTAAAATCCCTGTTATAAGCCGTAATGGCTTACTAAGAAAACGCATCTGTCAAATAGAACCGCTGACTGCTGTACTCTAATATTCGTACCTACTTAACAAACATTCAAAACGCAAGCCCAAACTGTGAAATTTGTATTAGTGTAGAAATTTTACACGTTTGTTAGGTTGCGTTTAGGTGGAATAATGAGTAAAATAGAGATACAGTTCACTTACGGAAGCGCAAAATTTAATCGAATCTCAGGATCATTTTTGGAACACCGATAAACATGTTGATTACTCATCGTGGATAGAACCGCGGAACGATTGTGTTTTGAGTGTGGTAGTTACGGAATAAGGGCCCAGTGCATTCCACGAAGCGGTGCCGGTGTAAGGACGTCTCGTAAAACATCCTCCTGAAATTCCGTCTTTGAAAGCTGGAGAGGTCTAAGGGCCTTTACTAACTACTAAGTATTTACACAATATAGATGTCAAGTTCCCATGACTGGATACCACTTCAAGTATTTTGTGATTGGCTAGCTAAATATCCAATAATCCGACTTATACGAAAGTTTGTAAGAATGTATGATTGTATGTTTGTTACTTTTACACGTAAAAACTACTGAAGAAATTTTAATGAAATTTGGTACATAGTTAGACAATTGTCTGGAATAACACATAGGGTATTTTTAATCCCGGAAAAATAACGGGAACGGATACTACGCGAGTGAAACCGCGAGGCGCTTCTAGTACATATATGTATATTGTCAAATATCCCTGATCCCTCACACAATACCAGCATCCAGCAACAAATCGTAGAATGATCACGAATGAATAAACACGAACGAAGAGATTTGACTCTACTTTTGTGATAAGAACGTCTAGGCTGTGGAATACGTTGTCTGATTGGGTTTTCCCCGACGATTACAATTTTTGTGTCTTCAAATCGAGAGTTTTTTTCGCAACGCTCCATCGTAGACCGCATTGTCGCCTAACATCAGGCGAGATTGCGGTCATGTGTAAACCTAGACTTTAAGTTAAAAAAAACGTATAAAGAAAAAGAATTCAGAGATATAAGATAATTTATCTTTATGCTCTGCAATTTCTCTGAGAATATTGCCCTTCAAACCGGAACACAGTACTAGTAATATTTAAGTTCCCCACTACCAAGATAGCACTGTAATTTTTGTGACAACATTGCCTTTCAAACCAAATCACAGTAATAGTATAATACATATTTACTTTCCTCAATACCAAAACACAAAGCACTCTCACCCCGAAAAGAAATATTACTCGCCTAATTTAGAAAAACCCGCGACTTTCACGCTATGTCGCTAATCTCGCCCGACGATCCATCAACAAAGAAAAGGAAAGATTTCTCCTTGGCCTCGACATGTAGGTTTATATAACACTAGTTTAGTGATATAACTGAACATTTGTTAAAGTGACATGTTGGATTAATGGCCGCTGTTGCGTGTACTGGGATTGTTGCAGATTTACTATTGTTTCGATGTGAGTATGTATACCTTTTATAATTAAACTAGCATCGTTCGCGGTTTTACCCGCGTAGTTTACCAGATCATAATGTATTTGTATCATTATATAACATCTTAGATCTCTGAGTGACTAGTGCAGTGCAGTGCTAGGTAATGATTTGGACTCCTCATGTTCCTAGCTGAGTGTCACTCGCTGTGCTGTTATGGCGCAGCAGGCATGTTGCTTACCATCAGGCACATGCCCTGCTCGACTCGTTAATATTAATTGTTTTTAAACTTTCGTGATTCGAACACATAATGTTAATAATGTACAGGACGAGTCTTCTCGTGACCACGGCGGTTGTAACGCTGCCGAAACGTCGAGGTATTTAAACAGTAAATTAAATCGTGATTAAGTCCTGTACATTATAAACATTATCGTCAACCTTTATTTCAACAAAATACAAACAAACATTCTATTTCCTACTAATATTATACAAGTCAATGTTTGTTACTCAATCACGTATGAACGGATCGAACTGAAATTTGGAACACAGATAGATTATAGCCTGGAAGAACACATAGTTTACTTTTTACTCCGGCAAAATAACGGGAACGGGAACTACGGGAATAAAACCGCGGGCACTGCTAGTTGACGTGAAAACTTGTTATGTCGCGCCACAGACTTATTTTTCATGGGCTGTGAATTGAATTCCAGCTTCACCTTCGGGAATGAATGATCTTCGGAAAAGCTCGGGACCATCATAGCCATGCTCATGGCCACGCCCTCTGGTTTCACCTGCGTAGTTTCCAAAGTAAGCTATCAAATTCCGAGTTATTTTTGATGTGTTAGTGATTTGGTTGTGTAAGTATGATCGACAATGGATTGATACAGGTATGTTTGTATGTAATAGTACGGCTTTGCGCTAGTGTGCAACTTTCCCGTCCCGCAAGATATGACAGAAAAATTTGAACAATAATTTTTAGCTAAGGCTACTTAAATATTCCGTTTCGTGCTTACACGGAAGATCGAGTTGCTCGATGTTTCGAGAGGATACTCCTTGACTGTCAACTGAGCTTCAAACTCGATACAAGAGCTGAAGTTGGGACGTAACGGCCAAGAATTCAAGATGGTCAGTTATCGCACCGACAGAATCTCGTAAAGAAATCTGGCAGTCATTTCGAAAAGAGTTTAGTGGGGAACTTCTTATAATGTCGATAAAAAATCTGAATATAAAAATCTAGGGCCATGAAATAGCCTAAGTTTTGTCATGTTTTTGATTAATTGATCTTCTATTTATGTTAACACGGGTTTATAAGCTTCGTTTCATGCATCTTTGGAACCACGGATATTCAGTTTGGAACAGATTCTTTGAACGTGGTTTTGTCTCCTTTCTAGATTACGGATTGATTTAAAGCTTTGCACATTTATCAAGGACCGATGAAAATGAAATAAAGTGATACTTACATTAACACCAGACAGTGAAAAGAAATAGTTTCCAATAAAACATTATTTTATAACATAAACATATTTTAATTATTCCGTTGTTAATTATATAACAAATGTTTCACTTATTTCGGTACAAGTATTTGCACAGAATTTAGGCCAATTAAATTTGCTTTGCCGACAGTAGACATTGGACGACATTGGCCGATATTTTTCACACACATCATAAGTATACGTTGATACAAACAGCGTGAATTATGTTCATTATACTAACTGTTTAATGATACAGAAACATCAACATACTATCAAATGCGTGTGCAAGTTTTCATTTAAATTTAGTAAACGATAAACTCTACTTTTATTTGTAACTGTGGTTTTATTCGCTTAATTCCCGTGGCTGTAATTTTGCCGCGATAAAATTATTAGCCTATGTTTTTTCAGACCATAATGTATCTATTACGTATTAATACCAACCAGTTAAACCTAGTTTTTTAAGCATAAAGAGTGAAGAGACGAGCAGAACATGTGCCTGCCGGCAAGCAACATGCCTGCCACATAACAGCACAGTGACACGCAGTTATTGGAACATGAAGACTCCAGATCATTACCTAGCACTGCACTGCGCTCGTCACCCAATATCTAAGATTGTATATCTCTAAGCCCTGGAAATTCTCTGGAAACAATTCCTTTCAAACCGGT
This sequence comes from Ectropis grisescens, assembly GCA_017562165.1. NCBI lineage: Eukaryota > Metazoa > Arthropoda > Insecta > Lepidoptera > Geometridae > Ectropis > Ectropis grisescens. The sequence continues at coordinate 5,905,212 of CM029791.1, read as the reverse complement.
ACACAGTAATGTTTGCACATTTTTGCATGGCGGTGCTTAGAGCTTAAAGCTGTGGTACTTCGCCAGACGGACTCTGCCAAGAGTCCTTTCACTACAAAAGTTCCAGTTGTTCGGCGTGCTATTTTATGAAAAGCACTCTATAATAGTTCAATTTAATTCACTAGTCAGCATATCCGCTAAGTGAACACGTATCGGTGAGTGTCACCAATACTGACAGGTGTCAAATTGATCCGGGTTGAACCGGTTATTGTGGAGACACGCGTCTGATAATCCCATTTCCCAACAGAACACCTAAAGGCCGGATCTGGAGGGATCTTGGAATAGGAAATGGATGTTTTAACCGAAAGAAGATTTATTTGCAGCGAGTTTTTGTGACGTCGTGATGAAAATGTCTTGTCTTTTGGTAGAATCTTTGAACTGACAGGTAATCAAACAAAGCGTATCTGACTGGTGTTTTACAAAATTGTCTTTTATTTGAGTCTTTTTTTTGATCTTGGTTTTTAAATTGTTAAAAATATTAGACCTTATAGTTTTACAGGTAAATGTAGAAGTTTAGATGTTTCGAAGTTTGTTCTGCAAGCGCATTGAAGGAACTGAACAGATTAAGTCCATTTGGAACTTACATCATAGTAAGTAACTATTTTCTTATCTATGTTATAGTCTGGAACAGCAAATTGGCAAAATTTATATCGAAACAAATAAATTCTAAATGAAATAGCTTTATTCTAAATTGTACGTGGACACGAAAACATGAATCATACTAACGAAATATAATTATATCCTACTAATGTTAAAGTCTCGATGTTTGTTGCTCAATCACGTCGGAACATTTAACCTTTACAGTTTTAAAATAGTACACAGGCTACTTTTACCGCAGTTACAAATTACGAAAACGGAGACTACGCGGTTGAAACCGCGAAGCTCTTTTAGTACTACAAAATTTAGTAATGGGATAAAGTGAAATAGAGGTCTAAATCTTTAGTAAAAAATGAATTTTTTTCTAAACACCAAATTCAATTTGAAATTAAACTGAGTAACTTGAATTTATTTCATATATTTTGAAAAACCAACTAACTACTAACGCGCTGCTCCAATGAGAGGGTTCGGAGTATACAAAACCATTGATAAATTTGCAATTTTTAGATTTCTATTGATTTAAAAAAAGACACTGAACCGATTTAGTTGAAATGTATGCTTATAGGGCCACATCTGAAATGTGACTTTGAAGTAGGTATGACTACAGATATGAGTGTAGTCCGCGCCACCAAGGAAGTCTAGTGGCGGAGTTGTGGTACTACGTCACTTAAGGATTGACCACTATTTTCTGATCTGTGAATTGACGTTCCTCTATCATTGGAGAATTCGACAATGGCGCCAATCGTTTATGGTCTTGAGTGGTGGCGCGAAATCTATCTACCAAACTAAAACATAATCATCAAAATAGAATCACTATTGGCGGATCTATCGAACCTCGTTATTTTTTGTGTGTTAAAAACGTTCTGGATGAGCTAGACAGAGAACAAATTAGGGGAAGTGTGTGATTCAAAATCGTAGTCAAAACAAACATAATTACCGTAGGTATGTCGGTAATGGAATGAAAATTTAATTGCCTCATAACGAGGCCTCTACAAACATTGCGTAAACACACGCATTAAATGCATCGAGCTAATTGGCGGAGCTTCAGTTTCTCGTATACCTACACTTGTAACCATCGAAAAGATTGAGACTGAACTGTATTTTGAAGTGTTTGATTCATGGGTAAAGAGTAAATAAATAAGGTGAGAGTAAATAAAAAGGTGTTTTTCATTAGTTATGACGATATCATGAGTTAAAGAATATTCAGTAGCGGTGACAGTCAAACATAATATAAATAACTAGCTGTACCCTGCCACGCTTCACTGTGACACATTGTGATGCCAAAATTAAATAAAAACAATCCTTGATGCGGATTACACATCATTGTAAAATTTCAGCTCGATCGGTGCAGAACTTTTTGAGTTTTTGAAGCGTACACAAACCAACATAACATTTTTATATATAGAGATATATAATAAAATGACAGTTACACCGTCCATTAACATCAGGCAAGTATCGATAAAAAAGTATCAGAATTTTAGACAATCATAAAATTGTAACAATGTTACAAGGGTTCAATTCCCACTCAGGGCAAATCTTTGTGTGATGAATGAAATGAAATGACAAACAGAAGAAATATCTGAATGAATTAATATGGGAAGCCGTATGCCAGTAAGATGTGCGATTACGTGTGTGTAGGTAAATGTGTGTGCGTGCCTAGTACCTTTGTGACCATTGTGAATAGGCGTAATTTCTCTGTTGTCCAATTGAAAATAAAAGATTTGTTGACCCCGTAAAAGCCTTTTTTTGACTTTCAGACTTTAAGTTCAGTAATGCAGTCACAATAATTTCGTGAATAGGTGAAACTTTCCTTTCGTCAAATTCGAAATATGACCCATTAATTTCCATTACCATACTATTAGTTAGGGCTTTTATTAACTCTTACCTTAATTTAAGTATACACTCGCAATAATTCTGCAATTAACTGAAACTTCTTTTTAATTCAAATTAAAATATGATCCATTTGTTGACCCCATACAGCGCAGCTCCTCTTTTAATTCCCAGGCCTTAAGCTAAGTAACGCAGTCGCCACAATTCTGTGATTAGGTGAAACTTCTTTTTCCTCCAATTTAAAGTATGATCCGGGCCAAGAAATAGTAGTAGCGTTGTAGCGTCTTTTTAACACCCAGGCCTCAATTTAAGTAATGCAAACACAATAATTCTGCTGAGTAAGCTACGTTTCAAATCCGAGCCCTTTATTTCGTTTTGATATTCGTGGCCTGCTGTCTCATTGTAAAGGGAAGATTATAAGAAGACAGGTCGTTATATTCTGCGAAGTAATTTTGTTGCCGTATCGTTTCGTGAGAAAATGAGATCCATTATTTCAGGGTGTGTAAAGGTATGCGCAAGATAATTGGGTTTTCTTATCACAGAGGAAATGATAAATTACTTTCCTGTACTCCGGTTGATGTTAAACAAATTAACTCTTAGAATTTATTAGTATACTTGCAACGCCGGTTTCAAAAGCGAGTTACCGTTCCTATGTTATTTCGAGGCTTAAAAGTAGCTTGTGCGTCATTTCGAACTATAATCTGTGATCTAAATTACAACTTTCAAAAAACCCATTTCTAAATTCAAAAATCTTTACGTGCGCAGTTTCTCACAAACGAGTTTTTCATGTTACATTTTTTAGATGCTACGGTGACTTAGGTTATTCGCAAAGGTCTAGTTGGCTTTTGTTTTTACGGGAAACTTGTGTTTTTCTTTCATCTTCTAGCCTGTCGCAGAAAGGTTGGAATAACAAAGGTGCACCGGCACCCTTGTCTCAAATAATAGATTTTTTTGCGAGAAAAATTCCCTCCGGGCGTTCAGGGGAACCCGTAGGCAAAATACATCTGAATTCTATGATATTTACCCTATCAAGAAAATTCTAAAAGTCGATTAACAAATTCTTTAAAATATCTTTGCTGTAATTAACTTTGAATGCCATTCTACCTACTCACATAATTGGCCACAAATTATTTCGTCAAACTTTACGGCTTTGGTCTTACTCACAACTTTGCGCAAGAGACACAATCTAATCGATATAGGTTATTCATTTCTAATAAATAATGTTTTAAAAACTAAATAATATGGACCCTCCAGATTCTCTGTTCTACTGAGACAGTGAAATGTGATAATAATACAGCGAACATATCATCATATCATTTTCGTTGATTTTTAAAATTCGATTTCGATAAAATCGAAATGGACATATCTACGTTAGGAGATTCGATTAGGAGATACCCACTCAGGCAACGTGTTACAAGTTCAGATGTTTTTATTACGTAAGGAGAGTCGAATCGAGAGTGAATTGATTCTTCTAGAAGACGAACTTCCACTCATACTCATGCTCTCAACAACTAGGGTACGTCCATCGTAGACTTCATCGTCATGTCGGCTTCGCTTAACATCAGGTAAGATGGCGGTCAACAACAAACCTATCAAGTTCAAAAAACCTCTTCGTTCCAGTCTCTGGAACGACAACCGTAAAAAGATGTCGCTTTAAAATGTCGTTCCTTCCACTCGACACCACCAAAACGATACCATCCGTGGTGTCGTATGGAATCTCTAGTCCATACGACACCACCCTAGTGATGTGCTGTTCCGCCATTAGTTTTTATGTATTTTATGTCGTCAGTATAAGTATCCATGTCCATTGTGAAAAATTAAAATATTTGGACGGAAAGACAATAATATGCAAATTGCAATGAACAATGTCAAGATGACCATTTGAGTAACAGATAAATATAAACTTTATCAAATGACATACCTCATTAATGAAACTGCTTGAACTTAATTTGCGTTTTCATATCAACAACTTTGTATGTAGGTAACCTCACTATTAGTCGGTGGTGTCGTATGGACTAGTGATTCCATACGACACCACCGATGGTGTCGTTTTGGTGGTGTCGAGTGGAAGGAAGGTAAAATGTAATGATACAATGAGGCGTTTTACTGACGCAAAAAGACTTGTCAAAGATAGTTCTAAATATAGTCAAGTGTGGCACCACTGTTGGTTTTTGTGAAATTTCCCTAACAAAATAAAATAGTGGCGCCACCTACGGTGAAATTGGGAACTGTATTTGACAGGTCTTTTTACGTTATGAAAACGCCCCATTACAAAAAAAAACTGTACATGGAAAATAAGTGGAGTCAAAATGTTTGTTACAAAGACAGGAGGAATACGAAGCTTACTTTAATTATTCACTGGTAACATTTTTGTATTCCATTCCACACAATACCCATAAAGTTTTTATGTCTTCGCATGACCATGAAACCGTCATTGTGTTTCCAATTCCAAAATAAAATTGAAAGCAAAAGTGGAGCGAAATGAAAATATGGCACGCGGCATTAATGGAGCATTTTTCACTTCAATATCCTGGGGTGAAATATGCTTCGTCAGCGCAAACCGTGGATGTATTGTTGGATCGAAATAAAGCTCCGTTTTCAACCCCGCCGAACGATTCTGTAAGAATTAGATGACCTTGAAAATGTTTGGCATTTAAATTATCAATTGAATGAAATGACTCCATTTTTGCGATAAGAACTTCTAGGGTGTGGATTGAGTTGTCTGAGTGGATGTCTTCAAATTGACAGTGAATCTGTTTCTTCGAGGTAAGCACGTTCTACCATAGACCGTATCTTCACTTAACATCAGGCAAGTTGGCAATCAAATGTATACGTATAATAAATAGATTAAAAAAATTGGAGCATTAAATGTAATTGGTGCATTCATCAGACTATAGAGGGGTCGTTCTGTGTTTTGAGTTGAGTTTTCCTACGGAATATAGGCCCGACGAGCAGATTTATCTGTTTTACATGTCTGTTTGGTTCTTACGTAGGTGTTTTTGAGGTGAGATATATGTTGGGATAAGTACTTGCACGGGTTGTTTTTATTGCCTCTTTCACGCTGATTCACGAATTTCGATTTTATGATATTTGGAGAGCGAAATGGGGATTAATTATGATCTCTTTTTAGCTGACTGCCCAAAAACACTAAAATTCGTGGGGGTTTGTGTTTGTAAGTTATGCGTCTACATTTCACCAAGCCTGTATGGATTTAATGGGTAGCTGGCAGATTATTTTTGCGACATTTGAAAGAACTTGGCTCCTTTTCATGTTTTTGTCTCTACATGGCTAGAATAAATTAAAAGAGGAGAAATGAAATGTTTTTAGATTCCGCCTGGGAGTACCACGCCTTTGACAGCTATTCTACTGTCATGCGGTAATGTGCAAACATTACTCTGTTCTATATGAAAGGTCAATGTTTTTAGAGAAATTACAGGATAATGAGATTAACCTTATTACAGTGCCATAGTACTGTTATGGAGCTGGCACTGTGGTGTTATGGGCAAACATGCTACTTATCATCAGACGTTTGTCTTGCTCGTCTCGTCACTCTGTGTTATAGAAAGGTGATATCCAGAAATAATGAGATTAATAAGTTTTGTTAATAAAGGCTCTGGCCAGATAAAAAAAAAACAAAAAAAAAAAAGATTATACATCCATACTAGAGGGAACCTGTCTTTTATCCTCTAGGTATGTTTCGAGTATCTATGATACACGTCATATATGATTTTAGATATACCTACTCTATATACATATTTGTAGTAAGTGTACTATAATCTATATTTATAAAAGTAAGTCGTGTTAGTTTCACCATTTATAACTCAAGAACGGCTGAACCGATTTGACTGAAAATTTGTGAGGAGGTAGCTTAGGACCAGGAAAAAGACATAAGATAATTTTTATCATGTTCCCGTGGGACGTCAAACAACGACAAACGACGAATATCCCGTTCGACCGCGTTCCCGTGTGACGTGACATAAAACGTAAACGACAGCTAAACATCATTTCATCGTCGTCATGTCAACGGTGACATCACCGAATGGAAGCCAGAAGAAAAAGTTGAAATTGAAGAACCTTACATAGCAATCTTTGTTTCTAAATCTGAATTGGTACGACCAATTTCTGACAGGTGGCATAGCAGGTAGCTGAAGAGTTTTTTTTATTTGAAAGCGATATTCTCAGGAATGCCTGAACCGATTTCAGTCATTCTTTCACCGTTGGATATGTACGGGATCCAGATGAGTGATATATAATGTACCACGGGCGAAGCCGGGGCGGCTTAAATATAATACAAACTTTGTTTAGTTTTTGGCTAGTTAGTGTTCTGTAAGGAACGACCAACAATAATATGATACTAGTAATTTTAACAGTCACATAACTGACATAATACTTTTCATACCTACAATAGATAAAAATATTCAAACATTGATGATATTGGTTGGTACGATGTTTGTGCCTATTTGACGTAAAAATCAGTAAACAAAACAGTACTTACACTTGACCTTTATCTCGCCTGTGTCTACGATGGAGCGTATACAAAGTCAGCAATGTAGCTTAAATGCGTTATTATCACAATAATACTTATCCTGAGAAACTAGCACATTATACGGCAAGAAGCAACGCGAAGCGAAGCTAATAATAAATAGCTAGCTAGCGAAGCGAAGCTTAATAATTTTAAAACCAACACCATTAACCATTAACCAAAGAGGATAAATGTAAGTACATGAATTAAGTCATACAATGCCACGGAATACAATGCCGCGACATATTTGGGATGCCATTGTGCCCGCATATGGCAGAGCCTATGGCATGCCATAGTGCAGTCGCACCTTCGGAGCGCCTTTGATTTGTGCTGGAATTATAAACATTCTTGACTCATGAACATGTGACTCAAGGAGATTTTTGAAGTGAAAACTCCGTTTGGCGCGCCAGAGACAGATTTTTCGTGGACTGTGAATTGAATTCTAGCGTCACGCTTGGGAATGATAAGAAATCTTCGGGTAAACTCGGGACCATGGCAAAGGTTTGGTATTATGTAGCTTTGAGGATTTACAATAATAGTTTGCCTGAGGGTAATAATAACAAGCTTGCCCATACCACCACCACGCCACATAGGTCATGAGGAGTGGACATCACTTTCTAGGACTGCATTGCGCTCGGCACTCGGATATAAAATGTTTATGTCAACAAAAACGTAAATATCGTCAGTTTATAACATTTTTTTTTATTTAACCTCAACTGTCCCACTGCTGGGCAAAGGTCTCCCCCCAATTCCCTCCACTTTATCCGGTCCTGAGCTACCATCGTCCAATCATGTTTAAACGCTCCGAGCTCTTCCTTCCATCGCGTTGGAGGACGACCCTGGGGTCGACTGGCCGATGGCGTCCACTCCGCAGAAACTCTGGCCCACAGATCGGGGTGCATTCTGGCCACATGACCCGCCCATTCCCATTTCAGCTTGGCAGACCTATACCCTACGTCTGTTACACCTGTAATGGAACGTAGTATGGTTTTGCGAACATGATCTTGTCTTTTAATACCTAAAATACTACGTTCCATTGCTCGTTGACAAACTCCGAGGCGAAACTTCTGAGCTTTAGTTAATGACCAAGTCTGTGCACTGTAGGTTAGGATGGGCAAGATACATGTGTCGAGCAGTTTGCGCTTTAGGGAGATCGGAAGTTCTCTCTTCATTAGCTCTTTCATGGACCTGTAGCTCTTCCAGGCGTTGTCTATTCGACGACTGATCTCCTTATCTTGCCTGTGATCGAAATAAACTATCTGTCCCAAGTAAGTGTACTCATTGACATAAAGTATCGCTTGCCCATCTACCTCGACCCTATGTTTTGTGCTATTAGTTGTGTTTTTGACCAGTTCATCAGAAGTCCCACCTCTCGTCTAGCCCTGCTCAGATCTTGGAGCATGAACAAATATGAGATTATATTGGTTATATTAGTTCTATTTAACGACGTTAGACTATATACAATAACTGCTTATATCCAATTAAGAACTTTAGTTTTTAGTACACTTGGCAACTTATTATAAAGAATGGGAGCCATACGAAAACTACTATCGCTCCTAACCTTTTGTATAATCATACGGTAAATCAGGTTAGTTTATTATCTGACGTTGTTAGATTATAATTTGGCTATATTATCAATTTTACTGTGAACCTTATTTTTTTATTACATTTGGTAATTTATAATACAGAATAGGAGGTACACAGAAAATGCTGTCGCTTATAACCATATAACCTTTAATATTCCTCCTACACCCCATATTTTGGCGTTTATTGAATCCGACGGCCTTGGAAATAATTGCAATTAATAGACAGTTTTCCCTCAAGGCCTAGGTTCTCGCGAGCTTGCCAAATTATACAGCCTGCCAAGAATATAATATAGATGAGGCGCCAAAATCAACAATACTGGATCTCGAACAGAGGGAGATGGAAAGAGGTTTTAGCAAACAGTGTACATATACTCCGTATAGAGTTAGAACAAACGCTTTACATCGAAAGCACGGGTCTGATCACTCTTGTCTTGTCGCTCTTAAAGTGTCATACTTTTGTCGCGGCTCATCACTATGTCGCCATAGCTAATATACACCACATCTGCTAACGAGTGGTACAAAGGAACCTTGCGGAAAAACCGGATCTATTTACTTATTCTTTATCTAAGGGTTTTGGGTTCATTACAGTAAGTACGTCACAACCGTTTTTAATGCCTGAGAGTTACTATTCTGGTCTGATAGATAAATTGATTACTGTTGGTATGGCCAATCGTGTCAACCAGTGTTTCTAAAACTAAACTCTAAGTACCTACATGTTTGGTTGGATACAAAAATCATTTTCATATAATTTTTACTTGTAAAAAATATATTAACAAAAATAACACTATTGGTCAAAACATGTATGTCATAAAAATTAAAAAAGCTACATATTGTTTGCCCTGTGTGATATATGAGCATAGCATTATCGGTCCAATTTATATACCTACTGGTGGGACAACTGATCTTCTGTAACCTGGTATGGTATGTATATTACCTACAATTTTTATTGAAGATACAATCAAAGCTACTTGCTTTAAATACAGAGTTTAAAGAAAATTTACTGTGATTTAAATTAACTACATAAAATTTGTCCTATATAATATATTTTAATAGCGAATGTTTGTACGGATGTATGTATTTCACGCAGAAACAAATGTCGAGTTCATCCGAAAATGTCTTATCATTCCCGAGCGTAACGCTACAACTCAATTCACAGCCAACGAAAAATCTGTCTGTGGTGCGTCAAAAGTAGTTTTCACTTCAAAAAAGCGAGATTTGGAAATAAGATGCATTTACGAAGTATGACAAACGTTTGAATAGTGAATGCTAGTTTACTAGTGCTAAAATTTAACAGTGTGTTCATTATCGATCTAACATGAGAACAGCGTGATATCTATTGACTCAGAATCAGGTCGCATCTCTAATGTGCGCACTCCCATCAAGCAATTACGAGCACTTACTCACGTCGAGAGCTGGCAACACTCGTAAAAAGCTGCCTGGGGCTGCGGAGACCGATTAAACGACAGTTATAGCCACCACTATCTTCAGCCACCTGATCTACTCCCTACCAGTAGAGGTATTTTATCTATTTTTGAAGAAAAATCTTCTTTTGCCACACCACACACAGATTTTTAGTGGGCTGTGAAATGAGCTCAAGATTCACGCTCGTGAATGAAAGAAATCTTCGAGTGAACTCGGTACTCGGGAAATGATAAGGCATTTCTAGATGGCCATGATCGCCCCGAGTAATTTCCAAAGTTTCACTTCTATCGGCGATCCCTATGACTGCCAATTTTTTTCTATAGCAAGACGAGCAGGTAATGTGCCTGATGGTAAGCAACATGCCTGACACATAACAGCACAGTGACACGCAGCTATTCGAACATGAAGCCAATCATTACCTAGCACTGCACTGCGCTCGTCACCCAGAGATCTAAGATGTTATATCTCTAAGCCCTGTAGTTTCTCTGGAAACATCCCATAACCATCTTTTCAAGGTCAAAGTGTTCTAACTTTAAGACCTAATAGTTTAGTTGGTAGTAACTTTGTCTGCGGACCCTTAATTTGGGGTTAGTTATTGTTGTATGATATATTATTCAATAATTTATTTATTTACATCCTACTAATATTATAAAGTCAAAAGTTTGGATGGTTTCGATGTTTGTTGCTCATTCACGTCGGAATAGTGGAACGGATCGAGCTGAAATTTGGAACACAGATCATAGGCTACTAACTAGATTAGCTCATAGGCTATTTTATTGCGGGAAAGTAACGAGAACGGAAACTAAGCAGGTAAAAGCATAAGGCACTGCTAGTTTCAGATCACAGTTACTTTACAACTCTCACCAATGCGTAATTATTGTCTTTTTTGTGTAAAAGGCTTGTTTGTATCAAAATTGTTGGATTACAGAGTGATTACAGAATTCCACTTTGATGGAAATGTATAAATAAATTTAAATTTTAATACGCCTAAAATGCTTACACAATAGACATAATAATAACACATACTCATTCTTAATAACAAAATCGAAGATCAGACACCTGTATAAATGACGTGGTGAGTGGTTATACCGCCCACAAGAATGTTCTGTACAAATGTCTTGATGGAAGCTTTCGAGTGTAGCGTACAATGCCGCCTACAGCCCGAGCAAACCAGCCTCGACGGCACAATAACAACACAATGTAAGAAAATACGATGTTTGTTTAAGCTTTTGAAGTCTTCCCACCCGTTGTCTCCAGGGTACCGCCTCTGTAGCTTACTAAATTGTAGAAAGTTTTTCTTGTGTTACTTTTATTCTTGGTCGTGGACAGCTTAGCAAAAAAGAATGAAAATTCTTTATTGTTCACGCCATAAAGGATACATACAATTTAGGAAAAACAGTAAGACTAGGGTTTATTCCGAACCTGACCCGAAAACCTGACCCGCTCCCGGGCTAGGTGTAATACAACTAAAGAGTATAAAATGATGGCACAACCATTATTACAGTGAGAGGACTCTTTGTTGGAGTCCATCTGGGGAAATACCACTCCTTTGTAAGTAATTCTACTGAGGGAAATAGGGAAATATAATCTGAGGGAAATATACTCCGGTATGTACTCCTCAGCGCCCTGTATAAAGTCCCTAGAGCAGAGAAGATATAAGGGAGCGATACCCAACAACCTACCAAACACCCTCTTTTTAGTTCACACTCAAGAGGACAAGGAGACACTGACAAACCAGGGTTATGGATCAGGCACCGGGTCACGCATCCTTACCATCCATGAAGCTCAAGGACTAACATACGAGTCGGTAATCGCAATCAAAACCATGGCAAACATGAAGCTGCACGAGAGCGTACCCCATGCGGTAGTTGCAATCTCACGGCACACGGGGACCTTCACATACTACGCTGACGACACTGACGACGCCATCGGTCGTTTCGTGCGGCGAGCGTGAGCACCACCGAAGACCATCCGCGATTTTAACATACAGATGGCCATCAGAGACAGAAATGCGGCCGTTGTGGAGGCTCTGGGCCGGGAGGAGGCAGCTTAGGCAAATGGCGAAAGGCAGTTAGGCAAACACTCGATGTCGAGTCGATTACTAGCGGAATCCCAACCGATAGTGATCGGCTCTACAGACGAGCACTAGAATTAGATTTTAAATGTACCCAACTCTCTCCTATTCTCCTCTTCTTCTCCTTATCCAAGAAATGTGTAAAAATATATATAATTGTAATGACAAAAATCACGGAGCCCGGAGTCTGTGGAGTGGCTAATTAAAAAAAAAAAAAAGAAAAAAAAGTAATTCCACTGCCAAGCAGGTGCTCACATCACTGTGTTGCAGTAACAGCTGGAAGGTAATGTTTCCAGAGAAATAACAAGACATGAAGATAAAAACAAAACATTTATTAAAATATAAGTTCGTTTTTTCATCAGAAAAGTATAGTAGCTTTACGTGGTGGAAAAGTAGACGCTAGTGCTATACGCTAAGTATATTAGTTTTTGCCGATTGATTGAAAGACGAGGGAGCTAAATTGCATGTTTGTAGAAATAATTTCGCGTACGACATTGTGTGACTTTGGCCATTACGACCTCGAACCGTGGAACTTAATATTCTTTGTTATATTGCAAAAAACTTACTAATGACATTGTAGCTATAAAGTAAGTTTGCTATAAGTTAATTTAGTCTGCCAAAGGACTAATCCAGTTTTAATGGGCAATTTGTCTCGTATTCTTTGATGAAATATTGGGATTTGGTACATAAATTACAGAAGTCGTGATGGTGGGATGAAAATTCTAGTTGTGCTGACGCCATGGAAGTTCGGATAAAATGAGCACATACGAGAATTAAAAATGTTGTCAACGTGTTGTCAAGTATAAGCCTATTAAATATATGGAAAATCGGCAACTGCCGATTCAGACTACCAGGTTCGAATCCCACGCACGGGACTGTATTTTCGAAGACATGTGCGTAATGCCACTAACTTAAAAAATGATGAAGGAAAATATCGTGAGGAAACCGACATGTTTTTTAGAATATTTCAATGTCATGCGTCATCCGCACTTGGGTAGCGTGGTGGATAATGTCCTGACTCTCTCCTTGTGTGAAAAGCCCAGAGCCCCAACAGTGGGAACATTTATCAAGCTGCTTATGCTAATCTAGATCTATACTAATATTGTAATATATATCTACATCTATACTTGTGTGCTTGTAAGGAATAAAAACAAAAGCTACTGCAACGATTTCAATAATTCTTTCACCATCAAAATGTTACATTATCCACAAGTACCTCTAGGAAGCTGATTTGTACTGAGATTAGTTAAACCCGAATGAAGTAGGGGAGGGCTTCTAATCAATGATAATAGTGCAGCCAAAACACTTTATTTCAGCTACTTGCCATTGTAATAATATACGAGTATAAATGTGGTGCACGGAGCCTCAAACCGACCGATCGCCGCTTCGCCTGATTTGGCATCAACACGCGATTCTGTTTGTATGTACGTGTATTTGCCAACTTTACTACATCTACACATTATTCTCGGTCTTACGTTCTTTCTTCTCACAAATTTTGAAGTGAAAACTTCTGTAGCTACGTTGAGTACTTTTTTGGTTGGAGGTTTGCGGAACCAATATGCTGCCGTCGGGAGGTGGTGGCAAAGTATCCGAAAAACGTAATTGTTAGACGGCTTTTGGATGGCTCTTCTTCAATATCGAAGGTGACTCACCAGACAAGGTTATCCATCGGGATGCAAAGAAAAGCTCTTATGAAACCTAGACACCTAACTGCAGTGGGTACCCAAAATATATTACCAACACCCGTTTCCGCAATCACTGCAAAATGATGCTAAAACCGCGTACATTTCCATAAAACCAAAATACTTAACATCACATTTACATGAACGCGAATTTTAAAATGTACTTGTACTAAAACGTGAGTTTGTGAAACATTTGGAAACAGAATAAATTAAAACTCAACATTTTGTAAGTTTATCTTTGAGAAAAACTATGTGACAAAAACAGGGGTCTGACTCGTTCCAGCTCAGCTACTCCGCTGCCTTCACCCGACTTTGGCATGTTGGCGACGCGATTCCACAAGAAACTTAGCGGCTTAATATGTTACCGTTTCCAAAACTTCGTTATTCAAAGTTTGTAATTCACAATCCACCTATCTTCCGCCCGCGGTAGATTTATCAGAGTGCAGATACCCCTGTAAGGGTAAAAATGATCACAATTAAACCCCTAAAGGTCGAGCTTTCCTCGCAGTTGCGTGACCAACCGCCGTAACGTGCGGGAACTTACTTCCACGTAGGGTCACCATGCTTTCTCATGTCCCAATTTTATCCAAATTATTTCATATGTGGAAGTTTAGATGTCTGTTGCCGAATCACGCCGGAATGATTGAACGAATGGAGTTGATCTTAGAATGTGAATAGTCTAGAATAGCACATGATTAATTTCTTCCCAGAAATGAAAAAAAAATACGATGTTATCCAGACAATAGCAATTAATTGTTGTAATACCAGCCAGAAAATAAAATATAGTCAAAAATAAACTTACGAACATCGACAATGACGTAGGAACCCAGAAAACTATGATTGAGGTTAGAAAAAATAAAAAACAATTACTATTACTTTTTTCATAATTGTTGTCCTATACAAAAACATGATAATGGTTACCACATTTGCATTATACTCAGCCGACACAATACCTGCGCAGCGAAAACTTCACGCTGTAGCTATTTATTTAATCTGTTTCCAGTTTGGCGCCCAACGTGGAGCTATAACTTGTTATTTGCTCAGTTATCTGTGATTTGTGGGTAGTTATTCTACAAACTCTGCGGCAAGGCGAAGTATATAAACTAGTGCTATATGCATATCAGTTTAAAGTTTACTATGCATTGACACAGCTTTTGTATAATTTTCAAACAGACTTCGTTAGCAGAGGAAATCCTAAATCCAGTTGTAGTTTTTATTCTGTACCAAACATTTCAAAGCACTCTTCTGTTTTAAGGGGTATGAAGAAACAAGTAAGAGAAACAAGAAGTAAATCAGATTTGGACACTAAAATATTATTAAACCTAGACTATTAGCTATTCAAATAATTTATTTTTACTTGCAAATGCTGTTTATATGTTTTTTCCCATGCCGTTCTTTGCTGTCTAAGCAGACGTTATTTATTTTGGAAAAGAGGAACTAAGTAATCTAAAGGAGATTACCTCATAATCTCAAACAAATGATTTTAAAATGTATTCGTTTTAGGATCATAGTAAAACTTAACCTCATAATTGCATTTGTTTTACCTATGTTTATTAAGTGCAGCAACAAATACCCTACTTTTGACCCCACAGCTGTGACTGGGGTCTTTATTTTGGCTGTTTTTTCTAAGAGAGCTTTTATTTTATCTTAGGTTATGAGATATAAATTACTCCTAATTAGAAAATAAAATTTACAACATCTTTAAATTTAAGTAATAATTAAACCTTATCACAAAGAGCGATCTCTTCCAACCAACAATAAGGTTACTAAGTGCTTTCTCTCCACATGAGTAAATAAGACAGCTATTTTGGCTTAATCCATCCTTTCTACGTAAGTAAGCAATTGTTGTATAAGTGAGTAATTAATCAAGAGTAGTTAGGCTTAGAACTCATGGAGCGATTTTCACCTGCGATCAAGAGTAGTTAGGCTTAGAACTCATGGAGCGATTTTCACCTGCGATCGTCACGGTTCAACTACGCCTATGGTTTTATTTAAAAACTCACGAGACAGCTTATTTTCACGGTTCCGCAGCCGCCAACCCGCCGAGACTGCGGGCGTAAGACGCGTCGTGAGTTGTGCTTTGTTTTTTTTACATAAAATATATCATAGAGAAAAGCATTCCACAGAAGTTGCGGGCCTGCAACCGCGGCAGTCGCGGTTGAAAATCGCTCAATGAGTTCTTAGCCTCAGAATCTTTACAGTATTCCCGGCCCACGCTAGTTGTTAATCACCGTCCTTGTACTGATTTCTCTCAATTAATAGCACCCATTTGTTCTACGCCACCCCCGACTTTCTATATAGACTCTAGGACTAGTGTGGCCAGTAGACTTTGTGCCTATATTAGCAATTAATAATTTATTACTAGGTACCTAAAACGCGTTGCACAAAATTAGGTTTTTAGAACATAAGAAATGTGTTACGAAGCTGTTAATCGTACCTACGTTGATGTCAATAGTTTGAATTTTTATGTTTCACCAAATAATTTTAAAACCAACAAGTTTTTAATTATGATGATTTTCTAAATAGTGTTTTACTTCGTGGAAATATTATTGTACAAAAAAGTGTTTAAAAAAGTAACTTCCCTTTGTTCCTCTAGAAAAGTTTCATCGTCTGTTGAACCTTGTTGTAGTCTAAAAGGTATTATTTTTTTGTATGGCAACCCCAACCATATTCGGTACATTTAGCGTAAACAATTTGAACTTTTTGCATGTACACGAGGAAGCCGTTAATGAAATATGTGTTGGAAAGTTTTTTTAATGACCGTTTTTAAACCCCAAGGACTGCAGATGGGATGAACTCTACTTAACGACGCAGACGGTGGCCTCACATTAACGAACTGGTTAAAACAAAGCATTTGTGAATTTTATATGTTAACTATACGTATATTGCGGTTCCACGTCTAGTACATTTTAATTGGCGAATTGTATAATTATACTACATGTTTCCCGTGGTTTTACTCGCGTAGTTCACGTTCCCGTAAGTTTTCACGATAAAAATCTATGTGCCATTCCATAATCTAACTGTGCTTCAAATTTCAACCCGATCCGTTCAGCCAATCCGACGTGATTAATCAATGTATAATATTAGTAAGATGAGCATTTTTAAAGTGGCTTTCTTATTGGTAGAATACTTTTTCAAATGGATTCTTGGACTATTCATGTTCCAATAGATGCATGACATTGTACTATTATTGTTAGCTGGGAGCAGACGTATCCTTACCATCAGGCACACGTCCTACTCGTCTCGTCGTCGTTAATACTGTAAAAAATGCTTACAAGTCATTTCATCAATAAATAGCTGATGATTTTGCATATTTTCCAACCTCCCAAGTAATTTGAAGATTCGTTGACCCGTGATTTAATAATTTGATATATAGATTCAATACACGTATAAGGAATTCGGGGTTCTGTCAGCTTCAGTGGATTTTGCCCCATTTGCCCAATGTTTCATCCAAGTTCAGTGAATCGAGCCAACTCTTTGCTTTATAAACGAAACATGAAGGGTCTGCGGAATGTAGTCACATATCACGCCAATGACAGCTGTGACGCAGCTGAATGGAAACCAGCCAGAACCTACATTCTGTAAAACCCAAATTCAAAACGCAAACTAAACTCTAGTATCTAATCTACCAAAATAGAAACGGTCAAAGACGCTTCTATTTTTCAAATCGCTAATGCATACCTCATTTTTCTTGATGGACGGCTTGTGATATCTATATATATCTCTACTTATTATTTTTTTTATCTGGGCAGAGCCTTTATTAACAAAACTAAAATACAATGAGAACTACATACACTACACTACAAACCTAACTAACTACTTACACTAAGCACACCTGAATTATCTATAGACCACTGTAGGTCTATAGATAATCAAGATGTTCAAGCCCACTACCAATCGGAAGCGTACCCAGCATGCTGGCGGCATTACCACGCTGAATGGCAATGCTTATGCGTTGGGCCAAATAAACTTATTATTATCATAAATAAATAGCCAATATAATAATTACTAGAGATTTACTACGATAACATGACCCGCCCCCTCCAGAATTCAAAACGTTTGAAAGTATTTGTGAAAGAATATACAACGCACCATCCCCTAGAGCGCTTTAGTATCTAACGGGTGATACTAAGGAATAAATGCCACGAGCGTTTTAGTATCTAACGGGTGATACTAAGCGAGCGCCGTTCATTTGTTATTTTTTGTCTCGGTTGCCTATAGACAATCCTTTGTTTTCGTTACACAAATCGATTGCCAACATAACAATCTCGATTTCTATTATCTGTTTCCAGTCCAATTGTAAAAACATTAGAAAAAAAAAAATTATCTAAGAAATTTCGTAGCGGCATGGCGGACCGTTCTGTTTCGTGATAATAATTTTTTTTCTTGATTAGATTTTCGTTTTGTGGTGAAAGTGTTACTAAAATGGGTGCATAAAAGGTCCTTCTTTGTCGTGAATGTGTTGTGAGTGTAATAATTACATCGTAAAGTGCCATAATCATGCGAATTGTGCGAGGTGAGACCAAAATTTGTAAACATCATATTCAACACAGAAATACTAGATTCCGGTAAGTGTAATTATCTTTATTAATCGTAAAAATGATAAAGCGGTTCAAGACCATTGCAGTGATGTATATTTTGTACAATATAATTAACGAATACATCAAAATTTATCCAATTTAGAATCTTCCCAACCTCAAAAAAATATTTTTGGCGGGAAGCGTGGCGCTTTGGTACATGGCATTTGTTTACGCGTCGTGCGCTCGACGGGTTAAAACAGTAATTTGGAGGGGCGGGCCATTTTATCGTAGTAAATCTCTAACTATCCCTATATACGTCACTTACATCCGTAAAATATACCTAAACCATTCACGAAGCTAATAAACTAAAATAGTACCGAAACACATGCACCTCCAGATACCAGAACGTGTTCTGAGCCTCGAGATTGCTGTTACAGAATCAGGGCTAGGTTTACAGTTCACAGGTTACTGCTCGCGCCCGATATGGGATAACATGGTTACAGTACGGCTTCTGTTGCCAGAAGCACGTACCAGTGTAAGGAGCAAGTATTTACTTACACTCGTATGTCTATAATATGTATAGAAACAATACAAATTATAATAATTGTAAATAAGTAGAACTGCCCCGGGATATTACTAGAGTACTTAGTTCCGGATTTAATTCTTTTTCTGCAATAAAAACTAGCAAGAATATATGATATTCTAAATTATACCCTATGTTTTAATTTCAACCCGATCCGATCCGTGGAGCCGTTCCGACGTGATCGAGCGACAAATATACAAACGTTCACATTTATTTTATTAATAGGATTATCAAAGTTTCTCTAGAATCATAGTCTAACCTGTAAGCCTCTTTGTACGTATTTTAATTCAAAAATAATAGAAGCTGAAAGCTTCAGTGCTATTTTTACAATATCCATTTACATCTTACCAACAAATACTTATTAAAATTCAATTTCCCGTGGAACTCAACGAAATGCCAAAATTGAACGTAGAAAAGGTTCCCGATTTAGAACACCCTGCCAAATTACTTTAATCAGCTTTGAAAGAACAATGTTGGTGGAGACAATAGTCCTGAGCAAATATTTGACTTCCATTTTATATTCCAGATTGAACAAAGGGAATTAGGACCAATTCGTATAAGTATGAATAAGTAAGTAGCTATAGCTTGGGTCTACGGGAAATGCATACTTATGTTTCAGGAAATTTGTTTAGCTGATCAAACAAACACAGCAACTGATTTGCAAAATCTAATACCACCTTGCCTTTTCTTCTATCGGACTTCTCGTAGCTCGAAGAAACGACACGTTTTCATGGTTGATGTTCCAAAAACACGGACGAAGAGGTTTGACTCTACTTTTGCGATAAGAACGTCTAGGCTGTGGAATGCGTTACCTGAGTGGAGGTTTCCCGAGGGTTTTAATCTTGGTGTCTTCAGAGAGTGAATCGGTTTCATCTCTTTACATCAGGCGAGTCAAGTGTAAACCCATAAATAAAGACAGATGAATAAATAGGTTTGCTATTATTATTAAAATGTCAGCCTTATATATTATCCCATCGCAGAGATACCTCTCTCCCCTCTTACCCTTATTTCCGGTCCAGAGCAACATTCTGAGATGAATCGGAAAATTTGTAACTCTCATACATAGTATAGTTGTACTATTCATACTCGTAGATAGAGAAATGTATACTCTTCGTATGCTCTTATTTTGTTTTTTCTAAAATTGTCGTGTAAATTGTACATTTATCAAGAGGTGTTCAATCTGAGTTTATCAATAAAGAACTTTGACTTTGTCATAGTGACACATAATGCTATTTTTTATTCTGAAAAAAAAATGCAAAGTTCCTTCGGCCTTTTTCTAGATTGTACAAAAAAGAAGTCGCGTGCAAATATTAGTAATTTAATAAATATTGCTGGACTTTCCTCGGATAACCGAGTGTCAAATTCGTGTTCAAATCATTCTGACTTGGTCGAAAATTATAATACAGACCATTGATCAGCAAATCACATTTGGTGTCTAAATAAAATAATGATTTATAGAGGTATCATTGCAGACTGCCTGAGAAAGTAGGTACCACCTTTGACACTTATTCTACCACCAAGCAGTAATGTGCAAACGTATTTTGTATTCTTCTTTCTTTCTTCTGTATTCTATTCTTTGCCCTTTAAACTGTATTCCAGTTTAAAGGGCAATGTTTTCAGAATAATTACAGGGCGTAGAGATACCTAAATCATTTTCTGTTTTGGGTGGCGATTGCAGTGCAGTGGCTAGGTAAAGATATGAACTCTTCATATTTTAATAGCTGTATGGCACTGTGCTGTTTTCGACAGTCATGTTGCTTACCATCAGGCACATGCTCGTCCTGTCACTCTTTACTATAAAAAGATAGCTTATTTAAGCCTAAGATGTATACAGGTAGATGTTTTAGCAAACTGGTTTAAACCGGTTCCATACTTCCTGATGGCCCACTTTGGTTTGCTAACTGCAACACGGCATTAATATATTGGAAACTTGTTCTGTAGTCTGTAGCGTAACTGAGTGTTGTTTGAGGTGGGTCACTTTACTTAATATTTACTTGATTTCGGATATGTTTTGTTGTTCAATTGGGATAATGATTGCGTCGAAAATAAAAAATGGTACCCATCTTAATTGGTCCGTTAGCCACTTAGACAAAATACGGAAAACGTTTTTTTTGTTTTCGATAAAGGTCATCAAACTTCCAGAGTAAGAGGTTATGACGTAACGTCATCGTAAAAAACGTACAATATTATTATTAAAAGTATTTTATTTTCACAAACAAAAAATGACCAAAATAAGAGACAGAAGTTTTGAGTGAAGTGACGTCACTCAAAACTTCTGTCTGTATTTTGGTCAAAGTCAAAGTCAAAGTTCTTTATTGATAAATGTACAATTTACACGTCAATTTTATAAAAAAACAAAACAAGAGTATACAAAGAGTATACATTTTTAAAGTTTAAATTGAACTATTTACCTATTGTACGATAAAGGTATCGTACAAATAAGTGTCAAAACTTAAAATATATGTACTTATTACAATTGTAATGAACAATGTCAATTTTTTACAACTTTATTGTGAGTTTGCCATCACTATATAAAAACTCGCTGTAACTATAAAAAGTTTGATCGATAAGCCAGCTTTTTAATCGGTTTTTGAAGCTACCCGAGGCCGGTGCTAATTTAACTGTTTTAGGAAGAGTGTTATAAACTTCCGGTCCCATAATGTGAGTCAGTTTTTCCGATCTCGCGAGAGAGTGAGGTATACTATCCAGCTTGTCAGCGTTACGTATATTGCGCGAATGTCTCTCTCCTCGCGTGTCGTATGAGTCTAAGTTATTTCTGACATACACAGCTACTTGGTAGATCAAGATTGAAGGCAACGTAAGTATGCCAAGCTCTTTGAAATATGGCCTGACGGATGTGCATTGCGACACGCCCACGATGGCGCGTATGGCACGTTTTTGGGCGCAGAAAGCACGCTCCCAGTCGGCAGCGCGTGCGTATAGTTCGGCTCCGTACTGTAACCGGGAATGCACCGTCGCGAAGTAACACGAACGAGATACATCTGCAGACACCACTCGGATACCCGTCTTAGTGCAAAACACGCACTGCTTACTTTAGCACACATCTTGTCGATGTGGTGTTCCCATGTCATGCAGCGGTCAATCTCGAACCCCAGAAATGTTGTGCTTTGTACCTGCTCAATCCGGACCCCGTCAAGTAAGACTTTTAGCGATTTTGTACAGTGACCCGATAGACAAAAGTGAATAAAATGAGTCTTTTTGGAGTTTACCATAAAACCGTTAGCACGAAACCATGTGTTTAAACCGTTAATTACAGTATTTAATTGATCTTCTAATTCCTCTATCGAAAGGGCGGTTACTATGGCAGCCACATCATCTGCATACATGAATATGTCTGCACCCTTTACGGCGTCAGGTAGATCGTTCAATAGGAGTGAAAACATGATGTTTGAAACTGACGAACCCTGCGGCACTCCCATAGATGAAGACAATGGGTCTGATTTATTATCGCCATCGCCAGCATCCACCAGTTGAGAGCGGCCTCGTAACATGTCAGTCAACACAGCGTATGATTTCCCAGCTATGCCATAGTGTTTCAGCTTTAAAGCCAAGGTCTCATGGTCTGCGACATCAAAGGCCTTCGATAAGTCACAGCACAAGACTGCCACTTGCTGTTTGCGTTCACGAGCAGCCAACACATTACGAACCACTTCACGCGTTAGAGAAGTTGTAGACCTCCTTCGCGGTATGCGTATTGTTGTTCACACAGCGCGTCGGTTTCCGATAGGTAGGCCACTAATCGCGAACTCAAGCCATTTTCGAACACTTTGGCTATTGCTGGTATAATCGATACCGGTCTATATCCATCAATGTCATCCCTTTGCCTTTGCCTTTAAATATCGGGGACACTTTTGATATTTTCAGCGGTGACGGGTACGAGCCTTCCCTCAGACACTTATTAAACAGTGTGGCGAGAACTGGAGCTAGGGCAAAATTGCTAGTTTTAGTAGCTCCATCGACACACCATATATGTCTTTTGACTTTTTGGGGGTATTCTAGACGAGACTATGCGGAATACTTCATCCGCCGAGAAACTGGTCAGTCTGAGAGAGCGGTTAGTTGGATGACGCGCTGACACTAAAATTTTACCAACGGTAGCAGCATCAGCTTTAGGAGCCCCACAGGTAGCAGCTGCATTTAAGAAACGAGCGTTCATAGCATTTACTGCCTCTTTTGGTGAACTAAACTTTTGCCGTTGCAATCCTTTACGATATCGGTGAAATTCAACCTAGGTGTATTATTTTTCCCCTCTGTGTTTCACGATGTCCCACATAGCTTTAGACGGATTCGTACTTCCTTGTATAATTCTATTATAATGGTTTGTTTTAGACATCTTCAAAGTTGAATTGTATTTCCTGTTGAGATCGTCAAATATAGCTATTAAGTCCTCTTCCTCAGGAAATTTGTCAACTAATTTAGAAATGTCAAATAACAACGATTTCAGATTTAGTATGTGAGGTGTAACCCACGACGCGTCACGTTTACTATTTGGTTTTTGCTTTATCGGGAAACAAGTGTCATACTTACTTGCTAAAATATTTATCAGTGCCAACACAAATGCATGAGCGGTTTTGTTTCTCTGATTTACTTCAGACCAATCTACACTGTCAACAGATATAATAAAATTTGCGCGGTTATTTTGCGAGAAATCACGCGTCAGGCGAGTGAGCTGTACTGGCATAGACTGAGCGAATGTCACTACTCCGCGTACGGCTAAATGATCTGACAGAAGCGTATTTATGGAGTTTGCGGAAGTAAGTTCTCGTGCTACATTTGTAAAAATGAGGTCTATCGCAGTTTGTGTCTTTTCTGTTATACGAGTAGGGAAGTCTACAATCGAGCTCACATTATGGGAGTTCAGCAAATCAAACAGATTTTTAAAATCAGCGCTAGAGTTGTCTAAGACATTTATGTTTATATCACCGAGAATCATAATGTTCTTTCAGCTTCGCTGAGCTTATCGAGCAAACGTTCCAAGGTACCTAAGAAACCTCTGACATGAGCTAGGCCCGTGCGATAAATGCAAACGATAGTAATGTCAAAATCTATAACGTCAATCGCGGAGATTTCGCAAAATCTTTCTTCTGACAACGTTGATAACTCAACGTTTTCGACACACCTTAGTGCTTCATTTACAAAGATACAGGATCCGCCGTGAATTACATTATTTCTACAAAAACTAGACACTAATTTATAGTCTTTTAAATGTATACATTGTAGATTCGGGGCAGTAAGCCAGTGTTCTGTTAACGCAAGAACATCGCACTTTAGTTCAGTTTCTAGGAGAACTTCAAGACGTTGAGTTTTATCATTAAGTGAGCAAATGTTTTGGTGGCAAATTATCAACTGTCTCGGAGGTGAGCATTGCGCGTTCAAACTAAGCACCGAGTTTTGCGTTACGATCGCCAGCTGAGACGCCGGCGGAGCGGCGGGGCGGTGTTGCGTTCGCTGCCCCGTGCCTGCGGTTGATCCGGTATTGCTCGTGTTTTCCTCGGCTTCGGTAGTGTTGAGGACGAGCGCGCCGCCCGCCAGTCGCCGCGTCGAAACCAAGGACCAACTTCTACTCTGCTTGGCCAATTATCAGCGCTCATGAAGTATTCGTATTTGCTTGTAGGCACGGTTACGGCAAAGGATGCGTAATATGTATGCTTCAAAACAATTTTCTCGACGTGATACTCGGCACGTGGATTTTCTTGAGCATATATGCTTTTAATGTTTCTGGAGTCGTTGCCGGTTTCAAGAAGCAGACGTGTAATTTTTACTCGTTCAACTGCTTCTAACTCTGCGTCGGAAGTTCCTGTTCCACGTACGACTTTTCTCGTAAAGAGTAGCGGTCTTTACGCCCTTCACAGTCTGCCACGATGTATCTCGAACCGATGCTTGTTCTTTGGTCGTTTTCGTTCTTGCAGTTGTTAGCGTCACGTTATCGCTAGATGACACTGTGGTTAATGTCTGAGCGCGTTTCCCGCGTTTCCGCGGCGGCGCGGGAGCAGCTGTCGGTGCTGTTGCGGGCACACACGGCGGCGCCAACTGGCTCAGTGGCAGCGCAGTGACAGACAGCGCGGGCTGGCTCGCCGGTGGTGCGGGGTTGCGCGGCCGCGCGAGCTGGCCAGGCGGCGGCGCAGTGTCGGCTAGCGTGGGCTGGCCCGCCGGTAGGAGGGGGTTGCACGGCGGCGTGAGTTTGCTCGGCGTCGGCTCAGCGGCGGCCGGCGTGGGCTGGCTCGCTGGTGGTGCTGGGTTGCGCGGCCGCGCGGGCAGGCCCGGCTGCACGCGCGCCTGGGCAGGGCCTCGCTGTGCCACTGACGCATATGGTGTAGGAGCCGGCGCCGCAGTTAGTACTTCTCCAGGTTGTGCTGTCGTTGATGTTGGTTGTCGTGCCGTAGGTCCAGCCGTTGTCGTTGATGGCACGCACATGTCCCCACTCGCAAAAATTCCTCTTCTCTCGAAATTCCCAATTTTTTTGAAAAATTGTTCCATTCGGGAGGCGTAACATTCCATTTTTTTATCGTAGTTCGTTATGGTCGTCATACAACAGTTTAATTTATTGTCGTAGTCGTTAATCACAGACACGGATTGTTCTATTTTCATTTTGTAAATATCGATAAGGTAACTTGACTGTGCAAGTTGTTCCCTCACGGTCGTCATTTCATCACGCAGTTTTTGTATTTCGAGTGTCAGCTCTCGCATGCACTCTGTGGTATGCTCAGCAACGTTTTGAACACGTATTTGTTTATTTCGGATCGTTACGTTGGGATCTCGTTGTTTCTTAGAAACCCCAACTGGGGTTAAGGTGTTGTCCCCTCCTTTTAACCTAACCCTACAATAATTGCTGAAAAATTTAATGACTTCTTTATAAATGTGAGTCAGGGACAATTACCAGTTATTAATAACAATTCTAAAACTACAAAAAAATTAACAAATTCTAACAATAAATCAATATTTTTTTCTCCGGTTGATAAAATGAAATTATAAATGTAGTTAACAAATTAAAAATTAAAAAATCGTCAGGACATGATGGAATCCCTATTCAGATAATTAAGGAATGTATACATGTTATAGTTGATCCCTTAGTTCATATCATAAATTTAACTTTATCAACTGGTTGTTTTCCTGATGAACTTAAGAAGGCCATTATTAAACCCCTGCATAAAAAAGATCGCAAGGATGATATTAATAATTACCGACCCATTGCTATTCTCCCAAGCTTTTCAAAAATATTTGAAAAAGTAATATTCAACAAACTTATCTCATTTTTTGAATCTAATAACATTATAAGTAATTGTCAATATGGCTTCCAAAAGGCAAAATACCACAATAGCTGTTTTCAAATTGTTAACTCAAGTGTGGGATCAAATAAATCGAAATAAAACAGGAGTTGCTTTGCTACTTGACATGTCAAAAGCATTCGACTGCGTAAGATTTTCTCAGCTACTAGCTAAACTAGAACACGTCGGAATACGAGGGCAACCACTGAAGTTATTAGAATGTTATTTAAAAAATCGGTCTCAAAAACTTTGATCGAAACTTACAACAAAAAAAAACTAAAACAGTCGAGAAAGTATATTCAAATTTTAAAAATATTATATGTGGCATACCGCAAGGAAGTATCCTTGGCCCATTATTATTCTTAATATATATTAACGAACTACCACTTCTAACCAAATTTTTATGCATTATGTTTGCTGATGATGCCACTATTTACATACCGAAAGATGACAATATGACTTATAACGATTTTGAAAAGATCATTATTGAAATACTTGATAGAGTTGTAAATTATTTAGCCAACCTAAATCTACAAGTAAACATAAAAAAACAAAATTAATAGAATTCAAAACTGTAAACGGCACCCACTAGACCTCAACGTAGTAAATAAAGGTATTAAATTAGAGATGGCAAAAGAAGCAAATTTTTAGGAGTCACTATTGATACAAATTTAAACTGAAAGCGCACATTACTAAAACGAACAACAAAATAAACAAATATATACATTCATTGTATATTTTAGCAAATGTGTCATCGAGGAAAATAGCAATAAATGCGTATTATGGTCATGTTTATCCTCTTTTATGTTATGGCGTCATTTTTTGGGGAAATTCAGTCGAAGCCAAGTCTACATTTTTATTGCAAAAAGATGTCTTAGAGCAATTTTCAATATGAGTAGTCTCGATACTGTGCGAAATGTATTTAAAGAACATAACTTCTTAACTCTCACATGTTTATTTATATACCATATCTGTATATTTGTAACCCAGTATAGAAGCCATTTTTTTACTATATCAAGCAGATCAGACCTGTTGCGAACTAAATATAAAAATAATATTTTTGTTCCACAGGCAAATAACGCACTCTATCACAAAAACTCATTTTCACAGCCATCAAAGTTTATAATGATCTTCCTCTAAAATAAAACTTCTGAATGGGTCTACATTCAAAAGAGAATTAAAAAAATGGCTCCTAACAAAGGCATTTTACAATTTAAAAGAGTATTTTAACGATGGAAAAGATGTTTAACTATTTTAGTATGTAACTGTTCAAAATAATGTGTGTTATCGAAAACCTACTTGTTAATGTTGCATGCCCGTCAAGGGTACACTGTTGTACATTTTTATATTTTAAGACCTATTTTTACTCAGTGCGAGCAATAAATATATTCTTATTCTTATTCTTTTTTAGCTAAGCATTTACACTCGGGACAAATGTAATTTGCGATATCAATATCATCGAAATTTCTTTCGCCAGTACACAAAATGTGATAGGGCTTTTTGCAGTTCAGGGCAGTACAGCACAAATACTTTTCATTATCTCCGGCTATCCTACCGCAGCACGCAGCACAATTCATAGTGAATAATGTGTTTAGCAGATATTTTAATAAAAAAATGTTAAAAAATTTAAAGGATAAAAAAAAACGAGCAAAACGAAATTCCAAATACAGGCCTTAAGATGAGGATCGAACCCGGTACGAAGCGAATAATCAGCCGAGATGTTAGCGGTTGCGCTAAATGTCGCTTGCAGAGAGCGTCGAAAATAGCGCTTAGTTGCAGTAGATCACTTTTTTAGAATGTTGTAACTGCAGGTAGGTACGGAGTTATAATCCTGTTAGCACTGTTATGTCCACTTATAATTAAATCACAATAAATGAGGGTTATCAAATCAAATGTTCAAACTATTTAAGTTCTTTAAGAGATTTTACTACTTTTGGTTTTAAATCTGAGTCTTTAACACTGTTCCCTCATTTAATTCCACTAAATATGTAACACTAAACAGTCCACAGTCCAGTCTAATTCTTCTAATAAGCACTTTGTTCAACGGTAATAGGGATCACATACACTTGTATTATTTTGATGTAAAACGGTATTTACGCGATTAAATCATTAAAATAACACTATCACAATGCGACCAACACTTTTTTTACGCGTTTAGCAAACTACTATTACTTTAAAACGACAGATTACTATTTTTTAATGATTTTAACACGAAGACGACTGTTTACGATGACAGCGCGACCGCGGAACTAACGGTCAGTTTTTGTTTGTGAAAATAAAATAAAAATACGTACCGGTACAATGTTTTTTACTAATTTAATTGACGGACTAATCAGTTTGATAAGACACCATGCCTCATGCCTATAGTATAGATTTTTTTAAAGTGATTAAACTTCTTAACGCTCTTTTTTAGTATGAAAATTAACGTGGTTTTTACATTTTTTTTGTTAATTCACGGGTAGATCACATGGTTGGGTCCAATCTGGTTCCTAGAAGAGTGAATGCAGTGCCGTAAATAAAATATATCGATGGACATGTGTCACACAACACCATCTATTCCAAATTAAACAAAGCTTGTAATATGCGAGCCAGATAGCTGATACAATACTTGTATAATTGACGCCTTGTCCCAAAAATCTGTCGAGGTCATGGGATACGCCAATCCCACTTGGGCAGCGTAGTGGATTATGGTCTTGACCTTAGGCTCTCTCCTTGCGAGAGAAGATCCCTATACCCGCCAGGGAGAACATTAAATTTAGAGAGCTGCTTTTGGTTTGATAAATACGCCTATCATACACCGCATCGTCGCTTACGAGTCCGTGAGATAGAGGTAAAGTTGACTCTGTTATCACTAAAAATACTAAGTAGGTGTAAATAAATAAAATAAATATTGGTGGACATTCCTCATGCAACACCATCTAACCCCATATTAAGCAAAGCTACTACTATATGTATACTATAGGAGCCGTAAGGATAGCTTATATACAATATATGTGTGTAAAATTGGAAATCCATACTTATTTTAACAGTCAACATCAAGTTCTTTGCCATAGTAACATAATGTTCTCTATGCTTGCACCATTTCTGGTTAATTATCTACAGCTTGCCAGTTGAAAACAACCCGAACAAATAAAAGAATTAAAAGCGAAATTTCGCAGGTTTTTTCATGGTTGTTTTAATTAAATTTCTCTGCAGACACAGCCGGCTCGGTAAATACCATTTGCGTTTCATTTACACACTCCATGAAATGAATTTTGTCCTTGAGAGGTTTTGGGCCTCAGGAAATGAGGCAAGGTTATATGTATAAAATTCTACGTTTTTGTGTACAAAAATATGGAGGGAGATAAGCAGGGAGTTTAATAAAACTAGCTGCAGCCCGTGGTGTAACCCGCGGCCTTTCTTTACTATTACTTGGGATTTTACCCCGATATCTGGGAGTCTGATATCCTACTTAAACTACGAGTATTATTAAAACGGCGAAAGTTTGTGAGTGTGTATATTTGTTACTTCTTCACGTCTAAACGGCTGAAGCGATTTTAATAAAATTTAGTTTGGACTTAGCTGACACCCTGGATTAACACATGGGCTACTTTTTATTCCGAAAAAATTAAGGAAACGATAACTACGCGGCTAAAACCGCAGGGCGCTTTTAGTAGTATTATAAATGTGAAAGTTTATTAGAATGTATGGATGTGTGTTTGTAACTCTTTCACGCAAAAAATAAGGTAGGGATTTGAATGAAATTTGGTGCGTAGATAGAAAATAGACAGAAATAACGCTAGGGATTTTTATCCCAGGATCACAAACTATACAGGTAAAACCGAGCGCTGCTAGTTTAAAAATGAAGCGTAAAAATGCTCAAAGAAAGATAAATTGAGCATCGCTCAACCGCATGATGGGTCAACGACTTAATTATATTACTATGTCGGTTCAAACTTGCAGGTCTACCGCCTAACTCTCCTGCTTTCTGCTATGCTTTAATTTGTGATGTAATCTGCAAATTTGTTAACGCCGATGAAAGCAGACAACTACATCTGCTATGCTGTATGCAGCGGAACTGAAAGCTTTGTAGAAAGCAGGAGAGTTAGGCGATAGACCTGCAGAACGCGATTGGCACAGAACCGAGGAAGACGAAATATCAAATCAAATTGAATCATGGTTTATTTACACATACAAAGGTTAAAATAATATTCACAGATACATAAAACAGGTTAGGTTAGGTTAGGTTTTATAGTCGCATATGAACTTATGTCAGCGGACAACAAACTAGGCTAAACCTGTATCTTGGAAACCAGAAAGCCAGATCTTGGGAAGCCAGGAGAGAGTCTTATATCCAGCAGTAGGATCAGGAGGCTGCGAATGATGATGATGAAAGAATAAAATAGATTACTAGATATTAATGTATTTACAAAATGTATGTCGTTAATAACAGATAAAACTTAACATCCACGTAAATAAAGCGCCAAACACATCTCTTTCAAAATTAACTTCAAAATATAGGTCGTTAATTACACGTAATACGTAACATATCCACGTAATTGCGTAACCACATTTTGCAACCATTTACAACTGTAATTTTCAGTAGAATTATAAAACAGATAGTATAGGACCGGCTTTGGCGTAAATTTCATCATCATCAAATGACACCTGTGCTAGACACAAGCCTCCACCATAGAATTTCACAATGATTGCATCCACCGCCATCCCGCGACCGAAACAATATCATCGGCCCATTGGCGTAAATTTAAACCCACATTTTTCACAGGCTCCCGATTTTTGGACTTGTTAAATGAAATAAGACCTGTAGATAACACGAATACGCATTAGTCCGCGTCCCGTAAATAGATTTATTTCCACATTCGGTGATTAAATTGCCGTAGGTATGGGTTATGCCGACGTTTCGTATCTAAATAACCGTTTTATGTGGGGTCCTGTAATTTGGTAATCGTCGACATGAAACAGTTTAGGACAGCTGTTTGTTCTAGTCGACTGCGATTCACATTTTATATGGAACCGTTGGTTTTTTGTCGCGATTTTAGGTCTTATTTAAGTATTTTTTTAATAAATTGGAATTTATATCTACAACTATTTTATTGAATGACATCTTTTCTACTACAGATACTAAAACTGTCTACAACATCAATAGAAGAACATACGATCTGTATTCGAAGATATTTACTTTTGTGTGAGATAGATCAACACTATGTTCACTTTGTGATTAATATATGTCGTAGAGGTAAGTCGTAATGGTAGGATCATAGGTTCAAATCCCACCTGTACCTTCTCAATATTTTGCCCAGTACCAATGCACAAATTGGCTTTCACCGTGAAAGACAACACCGTGAAGAAACCGCCATATTGCAAGAACACAGACATCTTTGCAGGTCATGCTTCATCCGCCAACATGCACTTGCCAGTTTTGTGGATTATGATCTTGACCCTCTCCTTATGAGACATGTCTCGCGACCCAGTACCTAACTATTTAATTACATTGATTATTATTTCATCTCTGTCAGCTAATTTTAACCCACTATATCATCGAACTCTTAAAAACGCAGAAGCGGCAAACGCGCTTCTACTATGGCGATGCAAAATCAGGTGACGTGTCCTGATTTAGTCTCAGTCGCAACAAGGAGTTGTGTACGTTCGCTGAAAATTGTGTACGGTCGCTGACAATTCAATATTCAAATTTTTCAAACAAATTTTCGCCACGTTATGTTGTCTTTAAATTATGGCATACCTCATCTTCGTTTCTTTAATTATATCGATGCACTATATACTCGTAGTTTAAGTATTTTCATTCACCGTAGGTCCGATAAATAATAAAATAAATAAGCCGCATCTTCTCTTTCGTTAAGCAATTATTTGGTCTCATTATAAAAATCCGTAGGCTAAAATGTATCGTAAAAAAATGCTATTTTATGCCACTATAATTCGAGATGCGTCCCGAACAAAAGAGGTTTGTTTTGAACGTATTATCAGACCAGAACCTGGTTGACCGAGCTTTGCTCGGTTTTTTTAAATGATATTTAGGCAGGTACGAATTACGTAGTGATGACTTACTTAGACCTACTTAGATACGAATTAAATGCGTTTATAAAAGGCTCTAAGTAAAATATTTTTCAAAAAAAAAAGAACAAAAAGAAAAGTCCCGAGTGTATCAGTGCATCAGGATTCGAACCGGGGCCTGTTGACTCCAACGGCGAGCATATTCCGTCTGAGCCATTTAGACTTAAATAACAGTGGCGAAATAAGTTATCATATTACATTGCTAATGACATTGTAGGAGTTTTTCAGTGTCTAAAAACGCGCATAAAATGATGTTTTTTTTAAATAAACCTAGCTAGATCGATTTATCGTCCCCGAAAGCCCCTGTATACATAATTTCATGAAAATCGTTCGAGCCGTTTACGTTTCCGAGATTCAGATTCTATATATATACCTACAAGAATTGGTCGTTTAAAGGTATAAGAATTTAAATCCTCAAAGAACTGAGTCAAAGAACGTATTAAATGACGTTTAAGTTGTAAACTTTTCGTTGTTCTTATAGCGTTTTAAGAGCAAGTTTTTTCTTCTCCGATTTTTTTAATACGATATTTAATATGAAAACTAGGAGTTAGATTCCACTTTTTCTATTTTGATCTAATATTGCATTTGAAGTAGGCGCAGTAAGTAAATTTACTTTATCTCATAATGCTTACTTTCAATTTTATAGACTCTCGCAAGTGTTCAGGCATCTACAAAATTGCCAATAAAGCAATAAAATGTAGGTAATTTTGGCAACACAGACAACGTTCCGTATCAGCCTATCTTTATACATTTCACATATTGTTAGCCAAACAATCTAGCGAAACGGATATCTTGGCAATTCGCTTAACAATATCTCTGAATATTGGAATGAATCTTGTATTCGTAGAGTATTTGTAACTTGTTTTTGTCGGAAGGCTCCGGCTATATACCATTATCTTTTTAAATAGTTGCATAAAGTCAAGTGCAAGACTGTACTGCTTAGGAAAAATTTGTGAACTCAGCTTAGTTTTTTTTGTTTTGAGTGACGAGACGAGCAGGACATGTGCCTGATGGTATGCAACATGCCTGCCACAAAACAGCACAGTGATATACAGTTATTGGAACATGAAGAGTCAAAAGAGAAGAAAAAAATATATAATTCGCCATTTTGTGGTGACGGCCATCTTGGATTTGTTTTTTTTTGTAATGTATAGGATTTTACTAGTCAAGCCCTTTCATTTGATACCCATACTGAGGTAGTCAAAAAAATTATATAATTCGCCATTTTGTGGTGGCGGCCATCTTGAGTTTTTTTATAGTGTATAGTATTTTACTAGTCAATCCCTTTCATTTGATACCCATATTGATGTAGGTTGTGAAGAAATATTTTGTCCGCAATTTTGTCGAGGCGGCCATCTTGAATCGATGTTAATTAACCAAACATAGTTAAGAACATCCGCACGGATATTAACTTTCAAATGAAAAAAACCGCATCTCTATTTGAGCTCTATGGTGCCACAGACAGAGACACACACACACACAGACAGACAGACAGACAGACATCGACGTCAAACTTATAACACCCCTTTTTTTGGTCGGGGTTAAAAATACTAAACTATCAGCGCCCCGTAGTTAAAAAAAAAATTCATTTATTTCAGGCCATTTTACCCATAAATATTCAATTAACAAATAAAATCCATAAAATACACAAAAAAGTATTCAATTGTCACATAAAAATAAAATTAAAATGTCAAAATAAATGCAAACAATGTATATAACGTACTCGTATATAACCTTATTTTAACTGTGTAGTTCCCTTTCCCTTTATTTCCCACAGAATTAAGTGGTCAAACTGCTAATACAGATAATAATATGTGTTCCCAATTTCAAGCCGACCCATTCAGCCGTTTCGATGTGATTGAGCAACAAACATCCAAACACCTAAACATCAAAATTTAGATACTATTCTGTATTACATACATTACGTCTAAGTCACGAAGTGCGCTGTTATTAGGTAGCTTAGTGCTTGCCAACACAAACATTCCCAACCTAACCAAACTTTGGCATTTATACTTATGATATTAGTAGGATAAAACTACTTGTCTAATAACAAATAACACTACACTATTATATACAATACAAAAACACTTTATTATAACACAAACCAAAAGTAAATAGTGATTAAACTAAAAATTAAAACATTTTATATACCTACATACAAATTATTAGTACTTGTCTAATACATCAATAGTACTACAAAAGTAGTATATTCCCGTTCGTAATATTTAACCGGACCTCAAAGAAATCTCAACAATCCATCTCTGGTGTCTCTGTGTGAGTAATATATTCACTGGAAGGCTTCCAAAGAGGCTGTATCGTCGTGACCAGACATAAAACATGCGCGGCATACATTTACGAATCAACGAAAAGAAATAAATAAAAATCGCATTGTCTGGCTCTGAAGGCAAATATTTTTAGACGTTAAGAGCAAATCGTGTGTCTGGTAGTAAACCATTCATCATCATCATCAGCCTGTGTTCGTCCACTGTTGGACAAAGGCCTCTCCTGTAATACGCCACTCCTCCCGATCCTCGCTCTTACATTTCCAACCGCCACCTATGAAATTCTATTAAATACGTAGAAAGTAAATGACCTGCTAGTACATGGTCTACGTTTAATCCTGTTAAACTTTGTGGTTAAAGTTAATGAAATGATTAATTTGAGTGAATCGTATTTACCAAAAATAAATTATCATACAAACTTTTACGGGTGAAGCCGGTACGTAACTAGTGTTAAATACAACAAAAATATATTGTATAAAAACTTAAAAAAAAATTAAGAAAGTACATTCAAGTACAATGACCTGTTAAAGATATTGACAGCCCATGACAAAGGAATCGAGCAGAGTTAATAAATAAAGGTGAAAGGTTCAACTTTACCGGTATTTTTGTAATGAAAACAATATTTTTAAACATAACTGACTAATTTTAGATAAGTACTCTTTAACTTTTAAATAAAACAGCTTTAGATTATGCTGTTATTGAAAGTCATCAAACTCAAATTAGGCCTTATGTTTATGTTATGTTTAGAAAGCACTGAATTTAAAAATCAGTCTCAAAGATCTGTTGTACTTTCCGAACTATTATATAAAGCCTTCGACTTAATTAGAATTTAATAGTGTACCCTAAAACTATTTAACGTTTCTGTCGTACATTTTTTCTTTGAACTAGGCAACTACTAAAATATTATTACGTAATTTAAAATAAACAGTAATTGCTATGTTATTTGCCCGGTGCATACTTTGCAATTTTTTTTACAAAGGAGCTTACTTACTATGACTTATGTATAGTCGGTGGTATCTAATGTCTACTAATCTTTGGGCAAGCCCAGAAGGCTCCGGGTCCTATTAAACTAATCTTGTCAACTATGCTTACTTTCGCACATACGTGCAACATATCTGAAAGCATTCCATATAATTACCATGTACTTATCGTGGCCAACGACTGTAACATATTTGGCTTCTACGGTAACCCTGCGTGCATTCGACTAAAGAATTTGGAGCAACAATTATTTAGTCTTTGTCTTCTGATAACCATTCGTATTACACAAATTATAATCTTTTAAAATTCTGTGACCTATATTAAATGACTAAAAATTAATGCTTCAGTTGTACTTAATGTTCTTCAGTAGTACTTTAAATTCGTATTTAAAGTATTAAGTACTTTAAATTCGTATTTAAAGTGTTAAGTACTTTAAATTCGTATTTAAAGTATTAAGTACTTTAAATTGTATTTAAAGTATTAAGTACTTTAAATTGTATTTAAAGTGTTAAGTACTTTAAATTCGTATTTAAAGTATTAAGTACTTTAAATTCGTATTTAAAGTATTAAGTACTTTAAATTCGTATTTAAAGTCAGACCACCATTTCAGCTGACGTGAAGCGAAGCGACGGTGCAGTCCATAATGGAGCGCGCTAACCTAGAGGTAGAAAAAACCAATTCATTCTAAATTTGAAGACAATCAAATTATATAACTACATCAGGAAATACCCACCCAGGCAACGCAATCCTAAGTTTAAATACTCTTACCTATTACGATAAGATAATACAACCTCTGGGCCGGGAGGAGGCGGCTTACTAGTACTAGTAAAATGTTCACAACACCTCCCTAATTTCCTCTTCTTCTCCTAATCCAAGAAATATAAATGAAAGTAACGACAAAGGTCACGGACCCTGGAGTCACTTAGTCTGTGCCTGGAGTCTGTGGAATGGCTGAATAAAAAAAGCATAAAACCTCTTCGTCCAAGTCTTTGAAAAATCAAAGATGAAACGAATGAAACTTTTTGAAATCGCTTTTCGGAGTTAAAAGCAGTCCGATAGAAAAAAGGATTTATTAAAGAAATTGTTTAAATGGATAAATACTGATGGGATATAATATTAATAGAAAAATGTCTTTGCAGACGTAAATCCTCACAAATAATCCTTTCTATCCCATTGTTCGAAGCCGAGACAATCGGACGGCTAATACCTCAGCTGCGAACATCTGTTACATTCTGACAGAATCGATAAGCAATCAGGAAATTGCCCCTCTAACAGGCTTGTGTCAACCTCTCGAGGCAATCAAGAGGCAATTAACATTGTTTTTGTCACAGTAAAGCCTAAAAAATATTTAATAGACTTGTGTTTTGGCGGCAACTTAAATCATAATCATAGATTTTGCAAGGACTATGGACTATTATGCAATATTCTTTTTTTAATCATTGGCAATTTCGATAGTTTATTTTGAATAGGTAGTATCAATGTCATAAAATGTATCTATTAACTAATACTATTTTTTAATTTTCGTTTTGTTTAAACTATAAATAACTACATTAAAATAAAAATAAATCTGGAACAATGATTACCTACTTACTTTTTTTTGGACACTTGAGGTAATAGATACTCTTTTCTTTTTGTTCCGCTTCAGAATAGGTATTCTATACAGAGGAAAACTGGTTGTTAATATGCTGGTGTATCAACAGTTATGTAACATTTCAGACTGTTTAGTAATAATTTTGTTTATTACAAACGATTCAAAAATATACTTTGGAACTATAAAATAAGTTACTCATAGACATAGGACTCATAGACACACTTACTATAATAATTGCAAGTCATTGTAACGCAGTATTATACGTTTAACTACGAGTATCAAAACAATTAACAACGAAAGTGAAAACGATTTCTAGAACTTCCTAGATACGTAGTATAACAAATTGCCTAAAACTACCTAAAATCTACGCTGAGATAGATACAAACATTAGTAAAATGGCTTGTAATGTTCACATATAAGTTATCATTAATAATCATACAAAAAATATCAACAAATAATTACGTTGCAAAACTGTTGAAAACAATTTTGAAAAGGTAGCGCTAACTATAGGTACTGTTTACGAACGAACCATTGGAACACATTGCGGCCGCAAGAAAATTAAAGATTCGTTTTTACGGTCGTCGGAACAGCCGCGCGCGAAAATTGTACCACAAAACAAACTTTTTATGGTCAAGTCGGCACCTTTTTGTCGACCAAATTTTAAAATGCATTGAGCCCGTTGGGGAAAGCGACACGGCGTTCAAATTTATTCGTTGACCCAATTGTGATGCGAATATCCTTGGCAGTATCTTGCATCGTTACATATTTTATGATTTTGCTCTTATTGGGGTTGCGTTTCGACGGACGCTCAGTTGCACAGTTGCAATGGCGGATTAAGGAAGGGGGAATACGGAACATACTTTCTCCTTCCGTCACCTTCATGGCCATAAAATCTTTGGAACTACATATAGTTTAAATTACTTCAGAAGAGCTTACCATGGTTTGTTTGACGCCACAAATTCTGAAAATTTCTTTGTCGATTAGACTGTGCTCAAAAATCTGCCAAGTTTTTGGTTTGTACTGTGACATATATCTATCTACATTGTGATATGAATCGACGGTAACCATGATTATAATTAAATTGATAACAAAAAAACAACAACTACTTTTGCTCCTATAGCTGTGTGAACAATGAACAGATAGATATGACTAGACATTTGAAGAATGAGATGAGAATATTGCAGTAAGCTTAATCAAAAAAGCCTCCCAATTCATGTTCTCACTGCTGGTTCTTGGAATCTTCTTTTACAAGGAGAGAGTCGAGGTATGGCAGTTTGATTCAGTCGGATTTTTATATACTCTAGATCTCTCTGGAGGCTTTTTACATACTCATCTACCGTACTACACCGCGAATTACGAAGTTTTTTCATATAAAGTATAAAAAAACGAGTAGCGGAAAGGCCCCTCAGATGACGCGACTTCGACATGGCATGCTGCCAGTAGGGAATGTAAAATGCATTGCAACTTTTAGCTGGTACGCTGAGCTACTCGAATCACATCTTCTTTGTTGCTGGTTTAATTAGCTTTAGGACCCACCCTCACGTCCTTAGTCCGCCTCTGAAAGAACACTATCTCTCTTTGTGACTAAGCTTCATGAAAGGTCAGTATTCCCACAGTGCGAGTAAAATGTATGTACATTTAAATGTAGCTGTTTCGTCTCCGCTTTGATTCTAACTTCGTATTGTCTAAACAGCGAGGCAAGTTTATAATGGGAACAAATATTGACAGATACAATGGGAACTGGTTTAATTGGACGCCAAAACAAACTGCTTCTAGAGGCTTCGTCGTAAGTTAACGACCTAAAATGTTGAGTGGCTCTTGAACTGGTTACTCTACGAAATTGTTCGCTGAAACGATTAGGTACATTGCTTAATTAAAAATTTAGCAAATACTTCAGAATCTTACATGGCGAAACGCGATTTTAAAACCAACAAGTATCTGTTAACGTGATCACAAAGTGATATGCGATCGCTGTTTTAATTACATATTAAACTAATTAATATATTATAAGCATGCTAGTTTGGATGTTTTGATAATGGTTTGGTTGTCTGAATGTATTATTTTTTAACTAGCATCGGTAGAACTTGATGGGTCTAGCCGATTTCTAGAACGTAAATATGACATGTAACTACTCGTTATCAATAAAAGAGTATGAGTATGAGTAAATAGATTAATTAAGTCTGGTATAACATATGGGCAGTAATTTTTTTTTTAAATGAAAATTTTAATGAAAACTTTTGTTTAAGGTAAAGTATCTTTACAGAATTTACTGATATCTTGTTGTGGGCTAAAACTGAAATAAATGTCGGTGGACAATATTTTTTTACATGTCTTTTGAATATTACATACATTGTTTAGCTCTAAACTAAGCAAAGCTCATCCATAAACTTGTAATTAACTGCCAATGTTGATGATATTGGTTTTATTTTCTACAACATTTAAAGGTGCATTTCCGACGCGAAAATTTCGTTTTTCGTGTATTTATCAAAGCAGATAAAACACTGAAACCAACTGAAACAGCTTTCAGATTTATCCACAGTGGAATTGATAAGCACTAAATGGGATCGAATAGCCATAACTTCATTTGCCGTCCAATATATCTGTAAGTATATTCATCAATATTCATTTACGTATCGTCCAATTTGAGAAATATTTCATATTCAGTTAGCATTTCTTGTATTTCGACATGTAGTTTCAACGTTCGTAAATTACAATTTTGAATACGTGGAGGGATTTCCAAATTCCGTACGCTTTTTGTGATATTGAAGATTCGTATAATTGTTTTAATAGTTCATTGTCCTCTATTAACACCAAATAAAAATATAAAATGAAAAAATAAGTGAATATTTAAATTTACCCAAATTTTGTTCACCTTAATATATCTGCTCATAAGCAAACACTTTGTAAAGACGTCTTTATGAAAATCGTGCGGGCGTAAATTAAATAATTGTTTTAAAATTGTGCATAATATACACTAAATCCATAAAAAAAACATTGCACTACCATCTATCAGACATATAAATGCAGAGTATATATATTATACTAGCGGTTCGTCCCGACTTCACCCGTGGTACATAACTATAGCCCATAGCACTCAGGCTAAAAATTCTTTCACATCACAGTGAAAAAATGTTTGATATCAGTCCAGTAGTTCATGAGATTGACGTGTTCGAATAAAAAACCTCTTCAGCTTTACGGTATTAGTATATTTATTTATTGTTAAAGTCTGTGGTCAAATTATTAATAGATTAATGGTTGATTGAATTTATTAAAGACTAGTTGGGATAACACCTAAATAAAAAATTGTGGACATTTTACACACAAAACCATCTGACCCTCATACTAATCATAGCTTGTACTGTGTAAGCCAGATAGATGATATAATAATTAAATAGCTCTAAATACATACTTATTATACATAGAAACACCCAGACACAGAACAACTATTTGTATCATCACACAAATATTTGCACTGATTCAGAATTGAACCCACGGTATTATTGTAGATATAAGTAACTGTTTTAATTTCGTTTACCCCGTAAAAAGCCTATGTTCCACAGTAGAGTTAATATATTTTGTTTCGTTCTGGCGTTTTTATTTCGACAATAATGTGAGCACGGCAGTTATTCCAGTCTTTCGGCGAACTATTCGCAACTTTTGCCATTTCAATTTCACTTTTTCATGTTTCTGCGCAATTTTGGTCGAGTTTTATAGCTTTTGAGGATGGTGCAAACTTTTTACGAACTAAAATAAAACGACCAACATTGGATAGCTTTAAAGTATTTAAATAGTTTGTGTAAAAATTTCACAGTTTCAATTTTATAGCAGTTAAAGAAGTTTTCAAATATAACTGTGGATTAAGTTTGATTATACCTAGAACAATAAATAGGACAGTATACAGTGCAGGGTACAGACCTTGCAAAGATGCAGCGACGACGAGACAAAGGCTTGTATTGGTAGGACTCCTAGCAGAGTCCGCCTGGGGAAGTACCACACCTTTGCCAGTTATTCTACCGCCAAACAGTAATGTGAAAACATTACTGTGTTCCGGTTTGAAAGGCAATGTTTCCAGGGAAATTATAGGGCTTAGATTAGAGATATAACATCTTAGATCTCTGGGTGATGAGCGCAGTGCAGTGCTAGGTAATGATTTGGACTCTTCATGTTCCAATAGCTGCGTGTCACTGTGTTGTTATGTGGCAGGCATGTTGCTCACCATCAGGCACATGTCCTGCTCGTCTCGTCACTTCTTATTTAAAAAATAAATGCTTTTAGTAGTTTAAAAAAATATTATCATTATCATCAGTAACCACCTAAGATCTTGCAAAGTGGGAAATACAGATCGTCCTGTTCTCACGGTGAATAATCTCCGTGTAAAAGTCTTTCCAGCATCATAAATTAAGGAAAATCTTAATTAAAAAGGGAATCTTCAAGGATTTCTTCGGGTTGGCATAGTATCATCATTCCAAGTAGATACTCGTAGATAGAAAACTCTTTATTATGACACCAACAAGTAAAAATATTACAGGGAAACACTGATAAAGTAACATCACAAGCAGCAGCCTTATTACTGAGAGCAATCTCTTCCAGAGAACCAGCTTCAAGGAAAATTGTCTATACACAAACACT
The DNA here is from genome assembly GCA_017562165.1 of Ectropis grisescens. Classification (NCBI taxonomy): domain Eukaryota; kingdom Metazoa; phylum Arthropoda; class Insecta; order Lepidoptera; family Geometridae; genus Ectropis; species Ectropis grisescens. The sequence continues at coordinate 5,863,522 of CM029791.1, read as the reverse complement.
CTTAAGGTACAAGTTCGCGCTGAGACCGCGACACGAGACTGCGACAGGAGACCGCGACCGGAGACCGCGACAGGGCCAGTTCGCGCCGAGACCGCCACACATGTCTCGCGACACGTGTCTCGGTCTCCTGTCGTGGTCTCGGTGCGAACTGGCGCCCATACAATTCTATAGAGTCTAGTGCCCGTCGCGGTCTCCGGTCGCGGTCTCGCGTCTCGGTCTCGTGTCGCGGTCTCAGCGCGAACCGCTACGTTTTACTCATAGGCGGGAATAGCGATGTTTATTCAATAATAAAAGTAAATATATACTTATAACATTAAATGAAACAATATACATTGATATACAAATTTATGACTCTAGAATTTAATAATAAATTTTAGCATTAATAAACAATTATCTACAAAAGTGTAGATACCCTAAACATCAAGTGATTAAAAGACAGCAAGCAAACTAACATGTAGGTACAATTTCATAAGCGGCGCGGCGGTACCATTTACCATGTGTTTCGTCGTCTGCTGCTTTTTCATTATTTCTTCATAAAATATAGACAAGCAATTTTCTTTATTACATTTATTGTTTATTTTACGCAGCTTTCTTTTGCCACGATTTCCACATTTTCTCTTTATTTAAAATCTCTGAAGTCTTGTGAAAGCAACGCCGAGTGGGCGAGAGATAAAGAATTCTTCAATACAAAATACATCGATAAAGCGCAAAGCTTTTAGAATAAGCTCCTTAACATTCTATAGAAATACAACAAGAAATTTGATGGCTGGAAAATTTATAAGTATTTGTTTATTTAGGTTGGAGTATTTAGTAGAAATTGTGACATGAAGTATGTGGGTTCGCTATTTTATCTATGTTGTTGTTTCTATACCTATATTTTTTACAATAAGAAAACCGTACTTTTCTGGGGACAAATTTATGCATTTATTGGGCGTTTTCTATGTGGAATAACTATGTATTTAAAAGTATATAAGTATTATATCAGCTATCTGGCTTCCATAATACAAACTCTGCTTAGTTTGGAGTTATATGGTGTTGTGTGTGAAATGTCCACCAATATTTATTATTATTTATATGTATTTAGTTGTTCAGATACACTTGTATAACGTTTTATATATCTAGAAGCGCCCCTGGGTTTTATCAGCGCAGTTTAACTTTTCGTTATTTTACCGTGATAAAATTTAGCCATGTCCTATTCCCAACTACCGATACTTAATTAATCTGTGTTTTAAATTTCAACCAGGTCCGTTCAGACTTCAGACGTTCCGACGTGAATGTCCAATAAACATTCGCATTTATAATATCAGTAGTCAGTAGGATACTGTTTTGGCATCTAACACAAACATCATGAAGTTCTTAGTTGTTAGTGTCAACAAATTTAAAAAATATAATGTTCTTCTAATGTTCGTATCACATTTGAAAATGGAATATTGCAGGACGCGGGAAACAGGATTCCGGTAAATGAGGTTAACATATTTTTCTGGCTTTAAAGAGAACTAAAGATAAAACTCTAAAATTTTCGGGTAAAATGTGAGAGAAATGAATTATCCTCGGCCTGAACAATAATGTACCTACAAGTGATAATACTATGCATGTTTCAATAATGAATCGCGTTCAGAGGTCGTTGCTTTAACCAGACTATTGTCTTACTTTCTCGCTCGCACTCGTGCAGTGAACCTAAGTTTTTTGTTTCGTTATCTAGTCTTGTATTTGGCATTGCTTGCACTTGGAATGTGCTCGAACCTGCATACCCTAACGCGCTCTAATAAAGCTATACAATTCTGTTCGTTTGTATCACATTAAAGAGTTTTAATTCAGATTGTATCTATCATTAATGTACATATCCACATTAAGATATAATTATGCATATTTTTCTAAATCAGAGTACTACCTACTGTGACGATACCTAGTAAATTTGTTAGACGACTTGAAAACTTATTAAGCTGCATTTTAACTTTTTTCCTCTTTTTATGGGTGAGATCTTATGCGTTGGCGTCCCTGACATACTAACGATGTAGCGTCAGAGCAAGACGTGCGTTAAATGCTTGTTGGATGGGTGAAATCTAGTGATTCCCGACACTGACACGCATACTGCATTTATCTGTAGCTATACAGGTGTATGTGAGTGGAACTTTACTGTTGTTATATAACACAACCGAATAAAAGCTAGAAATGAAAAGAAGAAGAAGACCCTAATCTGCTGACTATTATTTTATTTTACTTATTCTTTTTTCATTGTTTAAATTAAGACGAAAACAAATTGTTTGCCAGACATATTGTATGGCTCTAGAAGAAGAGATAATGTTTATGATGTACAGGACTTAATCACGATTTAATTCATTGTTTAAATACCTCGACGTTTCGGCAGCGTTACAACCGCCGTGGTCACGAGAAGGCTGAAGTCCTGTACATTATAAGCATTATGTGTTCAAATCGCGAAAGCTTAAAAACAAAATCTAGAAGATAAGGCCAGTTCATATGGGTCAACTTTTAAAGCGTTTTGTATCATCTTATCTTACCTGCAAACAACAATAAATATATTTCTATTTAATACAAGATTTTATCAATTTAAAAAGCGTTTAAAACTTAATTCCCACTCCAACGCTGCGCCGCGCCATTACACATTTACTTACCACCTGAAATTGCAATGTCGGTGACGCAAATCCGCCAATTTCCCCTGCCAAAAAGAAGTCAAGGAGACAAAAGAATTTTTCAGCTTGCTTTATCTATAGCAGCTCCAAAGTCGTACATTTCCCAGAAGGCAAAGCGCATCCGTGAAGAAAGATGGCGGTAGGTAAGATGGATGGTCTACGTACCTTCTCAAGATTGGTGTGCGCTCGGGAGATTAGGGTCTGGGTTATCATTTATCATTCAGCACATAGACAGACTTACGGGCGATCGCTTGAATTATGCGAATATACTAGCTAGTGTGGCGGGAATTTATAGGTTTTTTGTACAATAAAATTTAATCATATGTACCTATATTTAGTGTTGCACTTTTTTTCTCCGCCTAACGATGAAGTCAAGTCTAATGAAGAAAAATAAAACAATCTCTAGACATTCACATTATCCGACACTTTTTGTTACCAGCCTATAGTTATTATATATGTATTAGCCTATCACAATTTTGCGATTGAACTCATAGAGTTGACCTCTTTACCTCTAAAATTCTAAGATAGCCGATGAACAAGTTTTGTGATATACTTCCTACGTTACTACGTACTCTTTGATAAACTTCCTACGTTCTGCATGAAAGCCATGTATGTCATTTTGTCCGAGTCTAGTAGTTCATAGAAAATGAGTTCAAGGATGTTTCATTTACCAACCCACTCCTAGCCTGCATGATGGACTTTGACTCGCTCCTTGTGAGTCCAGAGGCCCTAAGGCCTAGAAGTCAGTATATAAAGTATGTTTCGTATATTATGCGGGAACCAAACTTCGATTATCACAAAGCACAATTACAAAAATTACAAAAATGAGTTTTTATAAGTCAATGTGTATTCTTTTTTACATGTTTTTAACCAAAGTAGGTTTTCCCTTGACCGGCATCTCACTTCTTGTAAATCGAAAATATGATATAACTAAGATGGAGCGCGCTCGCCTAGAAAAAAAACCAAATCACTCAACAAGCTTTGGTTTCATATTCATTCACAGTCATGAGTGGAAGTGTGGAACGAGCGCGTTTCGACTTATTTCACGCTCGTTCCATCTCAATCGTTCGCCAATTACATCCAAATGCATCCTGTTGCATATCTAGAATAGTAATAATGCAATAATAGTCGCTGATTTATCGCCAATCTCAGAGTAGAACAGTAGACCAACCCGTTACCACGGTACTCAAACAAGGTTTGTTCACGGTTCGTCGACGCATGCAACCGTACGTGGTATGTACGAGTATCTTCTACCTATTCTGTAAATGGATAGCACCGGATTTTCAAATTAAAAAATTTGGCAGTCATTAAAACTGCCGATAGAAGTGAAAACTTATAACTCAGAATTTGATAGCTTACTTAAGAAACCACACGGGTGTAACAGGAGGGCATGGCCTGGCCATCTAGAAATGCGTCAGCATTTCCCATTGACTGACGCATTTCTAGACGGCCAATAACCATTGTCCCTAGTTTACCCGAAGATTTCTTATCATACTGGAGCGTGACGCTAGAATTCAATTCACAGACCACAAAAATCTGTGTCATCATCATCATCATCAATCAAAAATCTGTGTAGACACGCTTAAAGAAGTTTTCACTTCAAAAAGTTTGCAGAGTTGTTCTTATCGACAACATCTTCAATAGACAGAGAGACTAGACAAAGAGATAGTACGAGGATTGTTTACATGTAATAATACATGCATAAAATAGTAGCAAAACACTGACAACTTTATAGGCTTCTAGTGATATTTTAAATATACGCTTTTACTTGTTCTTACGTTGTAAAGGCTGGCTGAACACTACACATATTCAACCCCTTAACAAGGTCTACATAAAAGTTCGCAATAGTATATCTATCTATCTATTAGGGAAAGCCCACAATAACCGCTTTATTCTTGTGTTTAGTCCATTTGTTTGAGGTCTAAGGGGGTGGGGTGTAAAAAAATGGACCAATACACCTCCTGGCAACGTCAAATCATACTTTCATGCTGTTTTGAGTTCAAAACCGTACACCGAGCGCGGTTCTCACATTTTGCTCACTTATCTCCACCCAGCGCCCGTTCTAACTACATATTTTTGTTGTTATATTAGATAATACCAGTCTTAAGGTAGCGGTTCGCGCGGAGACCGCGACCGGAAACCGAGACACGCACGTGTCGTGGTCTCGGCGCTAACTGGCGCCCATACAATTCTATAGTGTCAAGTGTCTGTCGTGGTCTCCGGTCGCGGTCTCAGCGCCAACATGTACCTTTAAAGAAAACGTTTTTTGAAATTTGTGTTCGTGACGTAACTAGACAAAACAACATAGCAAAGAACTTGGGGAAATGTTGAAAATAGTATCCGTTTCCTTACTCTATTATTGAATTGGTTTTGTAATGATCGATTGAACAGGATAATCGATGACTTGGGTGGTCATTTTTGCAATCGGTTTCTTTGAATGTATCGATCGATAGGAAATGGATTCAATATTGAAACACGAATTGGTATTTCGATATTTCCTTTGATTTAGATTCCCTTTGTGTTTGCTTATTTCCTCACAATTTCGAATAGTATGTTAACTGTATATGTAGTATGTTATGTTATTGGGTTTATAGTATTTTAGGGTTCTGAAGAAGACTAAAATAGATTTTATAAGGAACAAAAAACTGAAGAATACATGCTGGTAGGTAGGTATTATGATGTTTAGTTTTAGCAAAAGGGATATCGAAACATAGGTACCTATTATATCAATAATTTGGCCGCCATAGCACAAGCTTTGCTTAGTTTGGGGTCAGATGGTGTTGTTTGTGAATTGTTCACCAATATTTATTATTATTCTCAAAATATTTACACAGGTTAATTATTAGGTACTTAACTATTAGGCGCTGTGTACTTTTTCTAATCAGGAAGTAATAATTAAGCTGAGTTATTACTCTAATTATTTTTAGAGTTTTCAATAATATTGCCACAGTTGTCTATCCTTTTTTTCCGTCTGTCTGCCAGGAAAGAGCTTAATGTTATGGTTGATATGTTTTAATCTTGAATGAATAACTTCGATGTTGATTTTAACAAACTGTACGCTGCTCAGCTTCGTTGTTGCACATTATGGTTGGAGGGATGAGAAATGAGAGACAAAACAAAGCGCACGTTTCAAAAGCATTATTTTGAGAGTGTTCATCAATATTGCCACAGTTTTCTATTCCTTTTTCTGTCGCTCAGCCAGCATTATGTTATGGTTGATATCTTGAAATGTTGAATGAATAAATACTTTGATGTTTATTTTAACTAGCTGTACGCTGCCAAGCTTCGTTGTTGCACACTATGGTTAGAGGGATGAGAAATGAGAGACAAAACAAATTCTAAAGTGGTTTGTATATCGTGTCAAATTTGAGCTGGATCGATACAGAAATGTTTGAGTTTTTGAAGCGTACATAAAGCAACAAAAGCATTTTATACGTAGGTATAGATTTTCCCCTTTTATCTTCGTTGTGTGTTAATTTTATTGTTTCTTAGCTCTAAATGAAAGAAAATACACCTGAAAGAAATCGCTGTTGGAACTAAGATGTATCTGTTATTGTACATTTTCGTTGTGTATTAAGATAATGGTATCACAAAATATAAAAGATGTTTTGGCGTTTGTTTGAATGTACTCTTTTTGTAACAACTGCTAAATTGCAGAACTTGCGTAGAAGTATTTTAAGGATAGGTAGGTATAATATTATCATCTCCAAATCTTGTGTGGACTCTTGATTTCTTCTCTTTTTTATTCTTGAATACATTAGGACATTCTTTTATGGACTAATCCTACTAATTGAAATTGAAATTTGGAACACATAGATTACTGTCTGGGATAGCACATCGGCTACATTTTATCGCAGGGAAACAACGGGAACGGGATTTGCGTGGTTACCATCACACATAACATCTGCTGGTATAATAATAATATTAAAACGTTTTCCTTCATCAATAAAACATGTATTAATGAAAACACGTACAAATAAGGGCAGTACAAACAGCATTAATAGTCAAGACGTCATGACAGCTGTTATTAGTTAATTTACGTAACATTTAGCTTGGATTAACAACGCAACGTTTAGTTCGCCTTTCCATTGTTCTACCCACAATTGGTATAAGCCAATATCCAAACTTCCGGCACAAACTCAACAGAGCAATAACATCTCCGGTTAGTAACACTGTAATATGCAATACTGGAATAGGCTTGCCTTCGAATGCCAAATCGCTAATTAAATAAATGGGTTTTACCTGAGCTAGTGATTTAGTTGGTAGAAAGTCTGCCTCCGAAGCCGTAGGTTTGATTGCCCAGTGCTAGTTAAGAAATATATGTGTGATGAATACCCAATATTTTGTTCTGTGTCTGGGTGCTATGTTTTATAGGTTTTATGTTACAAGTATGTATTTAGTATTTACAATGAAATATATTTGCTGGCTGACTCCCATAGCACAAGCCTTCCTTAGTTCGGACCCAAATGTTGTTGCGTGAGCAATAACAAAAAATAAATTGGTGGACCATTCACACACAACAACATCTGACTCCAAAGTAAGCAAAACTTGCACTATGGCGGAGATAGCTAATATAATGCTAATATAGTTGTAAATACATACTTATCATACATATAAACACCCAGACACAGTGCAAATATTTAAATTCATCTCACAAATATTTTCACTGGGAGGGAATCGCACCCACGACCCTCGGCTTGGCGGGTAGTGTTATTATCCACTGAACGAGACCAAGCAATGTCCTACATAAGTCTGTAAGACTAAGTAAACCCAATCCAAGCACTGATAACAACTATTTGTATTCTTCCCACGAATACAGGTGGGAATCCAACCAACGACCTTCAGTTTTGCGGACAGGCTCACTACCAATTAACCCTCGAGACTAGTGGACTCGTCAAAAGCTTTGAGTAGGCCTGTTTACGTAAAATGCTAAATTGCGTTCAAGAACTCAATTATCTCACAATTTTAACATAATAAATTTATATTCTTAAAAGAATAGCTACGAAAATCTAAATACTTGTATGTAAGTACCTACATATGCGTACATATATGGGTTTAAGTAATTAGCGGCTATTTTTTATTCAAAAAATTCTCAATTAAGATGCCAAAGCTTTATAAAGACTCGACTTTCAATTTCCAACCATATACGAACACAACCTTTTTACTAATACGACACATGTTAAATTTATAAGTATGGAGTGTTGAGGTCATCGTTAAGTCAAGGTATTGATTAGATCAGCTTGAGCATAAGATCATCGGAAACATTTGTTTGTTGAGATACCACCCACTAGAATCTTCAATTTATATTTGTAACCCCACAATAAACAAACACATTTCAGGATAGTTCTCATACGAGCGGTCGCAACCTAAAATTTTGGGGAGATCACCAATAATAATACAATATGTCGAGCAAGCAGAACTTTACTAGTAGCGCCACGCGATTTTACCCGCGTGGTTGCCGTTGTACATATTTGTTTTCCCACAGTGAAAATAGCTTAGACATGATAATATTTTGTTTTTTTTTTTCTATTTAATGTAAAATCGTATACCTATATGATTTTGATCCCCTCGCCTGGTACCTCAAAACTTTTAATTCAAGCTTTTAGGTACATATTTGTAAAACCCATTTTTAACAGAAAAATTACAGAAACAAAACGAACATAATTATTGAAATTCTAAAGTTAGGTATAATGTAAAAAAATATATTTTACTTTTTAACTAAATATAAAAGCAATTAACTATAGAAAATGTTGAGACAGAAAAGTTAGGTCCTACCGATCTCATCTACATAGACCTGACGTCATTGATCTGATGTCAGTCTATCGTGGAACTAAACAGACGAATTATAAGATTAGATTACGAAACAATGTCAACACTGCAGTATCTTAGTTACTTATTAGGTACATTATCTTACTACGTATAGAGTTGGCACAAACGCTTTACACCGATAGCACGGGTAGCATCTTTCTTGCCTTGGCGTTCTTGTGGAAGTGTCATAATTTTCCAGCGGCCCTCTCTGTCTCTGTTGCCATAGAAAGTATGCACGTCATCTGCTTACGATTGACACAATGGAACCGTGCGGAAAATCTAACTCTATACGTATATGTAAGCTTTTTGATCTTACTATGCTTCAAATCTTACGAATATGATCAATCCGAAAGTTTGGGCATTGGGGTGTTTGTCGTTCAATCGAACTCGAAATGGAATCGATTGAACTGATCCAATTTAAATTTGGAACACGGTTACATGATAGTCTCAAATAATACATGGGCTATTTTTATTGCATAAAAAATACAGAAATGAGAACTACCCAGGTAAATACGCATTTCACTACTATTATTACATAAACTTCTCTAAGAGCTAGCTAACTAGCTAGCTCTCTCTAAATAGCAGTATAAAGTATGCAAACGTAGTTACAATTATGTCCCCAGAGGGGCAAAACTACCCACCTCGTAACACCACTGTTAGGAGTTCCAGGATCGTCAGCGATGCCCAGGGGGATGCTGCGGACTTCCTCATGGTTTGAGCTGTTAAACTGTCAAGGGTATTAATAATGTAGACAAGTGTACTACTTGAGAATTTGCTTAAGTACTAATTTGAAGCAGCTCTTCTGAAATACGTGAATAATTAAAAAACTGAAGTGTTTACTTACTTCACAATTTACCTGCGTTATTTCAATAAATATTTCTTAAGGACATCACAAATAAATGTATGACATGTAAATGAAAAGAGAAAAAAACATAATTAAACCATCCATATATTTACATAAACATGCAAAGGCTTCCAAATACATAAAGTTCATAAAATGTAGCTTATGTTTATGGGCGACACAACATCATTGATGATACTGCACTAAGCAACGCCTGTAAACGTATGGTTTATGTATAAGATGGTGTGGTGACTTAGTTATGGCTGGTCCTATAGTTACGGTCGGTCTAGTCGGGAGAACGAAAACTGCCGATCCGGAACACCTGGGTCGAACCGCACGCGCACCACTATATTTTCGAAGTCATGTGCGTAATACTGCTAGATTAAAAACGGTGAACGAAAAGTGAGAAAACCGACATGTTCCTAGAGTTTTTCGAGGTTCTTCGTCCTCCACCATAACCCTGCGTGGTAGATTATGGTCATAACTCTCTCCTTGCGAGAGAAAACCCCAAGCCTCAACAGTGGGAACATTTAGACATCTATTTGAGTTTATAAAATGGTGTAATGGTTTAGTAAGTGTGTGTAAAGACGTGGTTTCCACGTCGTGAGACGGTACGTGGGTTTGGAGGCAGGAACGATCCGATTTCACAATTCACAAGAGTCGTATTTTTTACAAGTAGAAATGTGCAAGTTTGTCATTACTACCGGAGAAGAAAAATAGCGTCTGAAAGCCAAAGGAAGTTCTTTAGACTTTTTTATTATCATCTGCCAACTTACAGCAATTAAATTACAGTAGAGAATACAAAGGCTACTTTTCATCATTGTAAAGTAGCGGAAGCGGAAACGGGGACAGCGCTGGACACTGCTAGTACATATACTGATACAAAATTATGTAAAAAGTGTTCGTGTCGATTGTCCGAACTAGTCTCAGTCCCAATTAGTTTGTTTAATCGAGGTTCAACTGTGCGCATGGTCTGAATAATCCTAAAATTAGGCTGCAGCTTAGGGCGTGACAATAGAAGGTGGGACCCAGAAATCATGTCTTTACATGTACTGTTAATTTTTTGCCTTTATTAACAAAACTATTAATTTGACATACTTACATCCACCTTAGGTATATATTTCAGCTAGATTGAGAAGAAACACAACTAAATGCGCAGAAAAAAGAAAAAGCTTCAGCTTCTCTGCTTTATCATACCTGGCGAGGGCGCATCCTCAACATTATTACTAGCCTGGAGCAGTCAGAGCTCTTGATCAGTCGCTGACTGTACAATAATCTAGTCTCGTTAAATAATCCCAGCAACAGTTAGCGCTAGTTCCGTGAACTGGAAGGAACGGGTTTGTAGATACGTTTGCCCTTATACGTGTGCGATTGCACGATCGTGTGGCGGTTCCGTTGCCGCTTTACTGGCAAGATAGGACATGAACTGAACATCTATGAACGAGCAAATGGTGAATGAACTGAGTGTTTTGTATTTTTGTGTTAATTTTTTAACTATTATCGGTTTACACTAGACTACGTTCCTACTTGATGTGAAGCGACGATGCGGTCTACGATGGAGCATGCTTACCTAGAAGAACTCACTAAAAGTTCCGAAATTGTAACCGTCCGGAAAAAAACCATTCAAATCTTTTCACAAAAGTGGAGTCAAACCGTCTCGGGTATTTAAAACGTCCAACATGAAACGATGTGACTTTTTCGAGCTGCAAGCGGTTTGAATGAAAAAATGGGCAAGATAATACTAGATCACGTAGCTTAGTTATTTCTCCTACGTACTCTGTAAGCGATGGGGTAGACAGACTCTGGGAGTCCGACCGCTATCGGCAAAGATAGTGTAGGACGCTCTGAGACCAGATGGAGTGACGTACAGGAGAGACATATGCGTAGCGATAGACCAATACAGGCTAATGATGATATAAATATCATGGATATAAACTACTAGGTGTGCCCTCCTAAACTTCAGACGCACGGAATAATGTCATCGTTAGGAAGAGTGAGCTCACTCTTTCCGTTCTAGACGGTTACAAGAAGCTGTGAACGCCGAACGGTTTTACTTATCACTATTCGTTGTCAACAACCAAAACAAGTAGAACCACAGCATATCTCGCCGCTAGCGATTCCAGTGGTCAAGTAGATTGGTTGTGTGTAAATCACTTACGCTACACACAGAGACGTAGTTTGTTACCAATTTCAAGGGCACATCTATTGGTTTATATTGATGATAAATATTGTAGAGTAGGTAAGAGGCCAATATTTCACTATAGTTTCACACACCAACTTTATGAGTAAAATGAGCCTCTGTTTTCTTTGCAACTGCATGGTATTTTTGTAAAAGATTACATTCGTAATGATACGTAAGTAGGACGCGTTCCTTTAGGCATAGTACAGGTAGTTTGCAACGTATTAGTCAGCTACTATATTAGTCTGCTCACAATCTACAATGTTGGAAACAATGCATTGTCCCACATCTCAGAGCTCCACCAGTGTTGCCAGTTTTTCCAAGCGCGTAGAACAAGGCGATTTTCCCATCGTCGCATCCGTGTATAGGTCAGTGAACGTAACGTGACAACCACAGACTAGCTGCAAGTTTATTTGCAGATGTAACAGCATGAATTAAACTGGTATATGCGTATGTGTTGCAATTAAATGATAATAATTATGATTGCAAAATTATGGAAATAAAAATGGAGGACAATTTTATGGTAGGACTATTTGCAGAGTCCGCATGAGTAACCTTTGCCACTTATTCGACCGCTAAACAGTTATATGCAAATTTTACTGTGTTGCGGTTTAAAGGGCAATGTTTCCAGTGAAATTACAGGGCATAGAGATTTAATTTCTTAGATGTGTTGCAAGTGCAGTGCAGTGCTATATAATTAGTTGAACTCTTCATGTTCCAATAGCTGCATGTCACTGTGCTGTTATGTGGCAGATATGTTGTTTACCATTATTTATTGTTCGGTTATTATAATTTTTCCAAACGATTTGAAACGAGGTCGTTTTAGTTAGTGACACGGACTTACAGGACTCGGCCCATCCAAAAAGCGTTTAACTCACACTTACTTACCTTGCTCTGCCCATGGTGACGCTCCTATGCGACGCCGTTGCGCCGGCAATGCATATGTAGATTTTCGACGACGAAGATTTTCCCATTTCGATAGTCGAAGACGTTCCCAGACAAAAATCGACACAACGCGGCCAAAGAAATCGTCACTTCAAAGAAAGTTCTGACAGGGTTCAGTGATTTGACACCATACTTAGAAATCAGCAATTTTCCCCACTGCTTCTCTTCACCTTTGTGTGAAATACGTAAAATGTCAGTAAAACAGCCTCAACAATATCCCACTCCGAGACATAATAAAATCTCGGATCCCAGTCACGTATTTCGATTCGAGATCGTCAAGATATCGTGTTTCTACAAACAAAACGGAGTATTGTAAACAGATGGTATAAATCGAAAGTACACAAGCAATTTCCTGCTTCTTATGTATCATATTTTTACACCTATGATAACTGGAAGTGCTTGAAACATATTCCTTTTGTAAGATAAAATTAACAAGTTGATAAAAATCCTACTTAGAAAACCCTAGTACTCGCAAGTAATAATCTAAATGTGAAGGTTTGGATGTCTGAAGAGTTTACATATATTACGTATAGAGTTAGATTTTCCGCACGGTTCCTTTGTTTCAATCATAAGCAGATGACGTGCATACTTTCTATGGCAACAGTGATGTGCCGCGACAAAAGTATGACACTTCCACAAGAGTTACAAGGCAAGAAAGATGCTACCTGTGCTTTCGGTGTAAATCGTTTGTGCCAACTCTATACGTAGTATATGTAAACTCTTTACTTGGCTTCTTTGCGTTCTAAAAATCCTTCCAGAATTCCTTAGAGAATAGATTTTTTTTATTTCTAATCGAACGAAATCGCGGGTAAATAGTAACCTATATTGGAAGTCAGTGCTAACCTAAATTCATAGGCTTATTAGCACCCGTCTTACCAGTAGTAACACGGGCAATTATTTTTGCCCGTCGTACTACTACATCCATTTTCAGATAGGTACCTCTTTTGCTTAAACAACACAATGACATCATTACTTGTACACTCCGCGCGAGGCATAAGCTGAGCTTTGCGTTTGTGTGAGTGTACATGGATAGTGTAGGTGTGACAACCGGCCTTAGGCGCGGCGCCATTCTGTCTCGCCGCGCTCCTGCCTGATTGGTGATCACTCACACTAATGCAAAGCTCAGCCTATACCTCGCGGAGTGTACCTCGTTAGATTGAAGCATAGTCATTATTACCTCAGGTAATATTTTTTAGCTAAATTAGTTGAGTTTACGTGTTTAATTTGAAATTGAAGGCGGATGTTTCGTTATTAGGAGAGAAATGATTATATAGAAAGGCTATTATGCAAACCACATAAAAAGTAAGTTTCCCAGAATGTCAACACACATCACAAATGACAGTCAAGGACCTCAAAAAAAAACATGGCAAGAATCGATAACCTCCTCCTTTTTGGAAGTCAGTTTAATTTGCCATGTCAGGTATTATCTATTTTCTGCTTCAGGTGAAACATGATTAAGGATTTCAGCTATTAAAAACCTAGTCTCGGGAACTCCTAAAAATGCCTAATTTCGCGAATGCAGCTTGGCAAAAAAATTGGAGTATCAACTAAAAACTATATTATTTTTGGTACATCGTACATCGATTATTTATTGCTCCTATCTTTCATTATCGACAAGATTTAACTAATTGAGAATTGACTGGCCCTTGGTTTAGTTAGTAGTAGTAGACCTGTGTAGTCGTTCCAACGTGATTGAGCAACAAACTTTTATAATAATTAGCTTTTCTAACTAGCGGCCCGCCCGGCTTCGCATATTACACACACACACCCTAAAAAGTAAAATATTTTTTATGATTTTTTTATTAATGTTTTTTGTATTTTTATTTTAAAATTTTATACATATATAATATAATTTACAAAATTTACAAAACAAAAAATTATTTACAAAAAGAGCCATTAGTTTTAGTGAGTCTTTAAACGATATTTGAAGTTAATTAATTAATGTATTGTGATCAGACTTATCCTCGGTATAAATACTTTTACCAATAAATTATCTGTATCTGAATATGTATAAACCTATTAGTTTAATTAACTTCCCATAAATATTTTATTCTCAATAATTAGTTACCGTAGTCATTGCGCAACGTGAAATATTAGTAGGAAAGTAGGATATGACCCAATAGACGATTGAGTATTGAATAATTTCCAATAGTGGCGCTGCTATTGTTTTTTGCTCTTCTTTGCCAAGCTGTTTCCGGAACAGGATCCCGACGCGTCTGTGGCGGATCTTTCTCAACGACGCCAAACCGAATTGCTCCACAATATTGCCCCGGCATCGGTACTTATCTGTATAGTGATTCAATCTCCGTGCCCACATTTGCCTTGACATCTTTGGCTCAGCCGTAAAGTACTTGCTTTACGAGCGAAAGGCTCGGGGTAAGTTGAGACTTGTCTTCCAGACTTCCAGACAGAAATGTGCAACAAATCTGTATGATTTAATACCATACATACCATACGCACTACAGCGTGTTTACCTAGAAGCAATCAATTCCCTCACAACCTGGTAAGGGTCCTTGCAGAGTCCAGTTGGGGAATGTAAGCCACATTGGGCGAAATGGTGGACAAGTATAAACTAAACTATAATATATAAAGTCGAAACTATAATTTATTTAAAAAAACAAGCAACCCGTCTGACTTCTCTTGGTTTGAACAATTTGAACAAAAAAAGTCAAATTTCATAGGAACGTCGGACTCTCGAAATTGTTTTCTCATTTTTTAAAGTCTGTAAAAATAATATAAATAATCGAATATAATCTAATCGATAACAACTCATAACCTCGCAGACACGGATCTCGCATCGCCCTATATCCAATTACTCATTCGAAACGGCCCATGTTGCTACGTCACGCGTACTTTCTGCGATTTCTTCACGATGACGTCACATGCCGGAGCGTACGTCATACGTCGTGTTATTGGTGAAATCTGCAACCTTGTATCCTATGACTGGATGTTCTAGACTTTATTGTATTCAAAATAGGTAACACTCACCTTGACACCTATTTTGTTCGTGCCCATAGGGTTTTGCGTTTCGTTACGAAAATATGAGCAGGCTTTTGTGCTGAAGTGACTTTTTTTGAGTTAACATTTCTTTGCCGTTGTCGTCGCTTTTTGGAAAAGTAAAATCTCGTGAGTTCGCATCATCAACATACGTAATAGAAGTAGGTATATCTGTAGATATACAGATCATATATCTATGTAACATTAGTCCCGTTTAACCCTAAAAATTCAAATTTATAAGTGTTCATCTCGATCAGGATCGCAAGGTCTATGACTTAGATAAAGAGTACGTAGTATATGTAAACTCTTTGGTCTATGGCTGCCATTTTTTTTTCTTGAGAACTTAAGCTTTGCCTTTGACTGCTATTTTACTTAATGTTTAGCTATCATGCGGTTTACGATAGAGTGCGGTTACCTAGAAAAAATGGATTCACTCTGGACCAAAAGACGATGTAACATTCTGACAGGGAAGGAATTTTTGAAATCGATTCAGTAGCGAAAGTTTGGATGTTTTTTGCTCAATCATTATCTAGCAAATACATCGATTATAGTCTGAAATAGCATATAGGTAACTTTTTTGGTGGGAATGGGAACTACGCGCATAAAATCGTTAATCGCTGGACGCCGCTAGTTGTAATATCAAAAAAGTTTGTTTGTACAACATTTTCCCACAAACACAATTAGTGTGGCTGCGTGTTTTGTGGGTAAGTATAATGATTAATGTGGGAACTAGTTCACCAAATATACCTAATCCACTTATATTGCATAAACAAACTTTTTGTTTCCTTGTACGAACAAACGTTCGAATGTTGTTCCCAACAACAACGAATATAAACTATAATACGAGGAAATATTTGCATAATAAATACTTGAATCTTCATAAAACTGATTTTCATCAAATAATACAATAATACCTGTATACCTATTACATATCTACCATACCGTGATACCGTGAGAATTGCCATATTCTACTTGCTATAAATAATTATTATCAACGCGAAAGCAAATGCAGATCCGGAGAAGGAGGGTCATGACCCAAGGGCTGGGTCCTGTAAATAGGTGGACCACTAATTAAAAAGCATGCATGCTGGATCCCCCTTGAAAGTAAGCTTGTTTCACTTCCACACAAAAGCTTTGTACACAATACACATATACTTGTAGGTATTGGAAGTACCTAACAGAGGTTACTTTTAATTCCGGGAAAATGACAGAATCGGATACTACGCGGGTAAAACCACGAAGCACTAATCATATTGATTCATAAGCAGACCACTAAATATTCCTACTGGTGAGACTCGGGGCCTACTCTCGCAAGGAGAGAGTCAGGAACTTAATCCCCCACGCTGGCCCAGTACGGTTACACCCTACGGTTGCCTGGAAGAGATCACTTTAAGCGATAAGGTCGCCCATTGCTACTTTAATTTTAGTTTAAGTTTTTTTTTATGTATTTTTGTTGTTATTAAGTGCAATAAAGAGTTAATCTATCTATCTATCTATCTATCTACGGTTAGTTTAGTAACACATGACTTCTAAAGCTTCTATGTACTTTTAAACCTACTTTAAGTTATTTGTCGGATTCCTCAAAATGTTTTTCTTCACAGTTTTTAAGTTAGCGTCATTACGCGCATGTCTTCTAACAGAGTGGTGCGCGTGGAGTTTGAAAACGGCACGGAGCACTAGTGGTGAATAAATAAATTCCTAAAATATATGTAGACCAATCTTTTAGAACTGGTAGTAGAAAAATAAATCCTTATATTGTAGACCAATCTAATGGGATAACGGACACAACCGCGCAGTTACAGTAGGGATGAGTAACATCGTGGAGGTTTCACTCGCACGTCTCACACGGGAGGCGCGGTTCGGATGCGCCCGCGCAGCCCGAAGCGGTGAAAGTATCCGACGGCGATTAGTATGGATCGCAGCTGTTTAGAACGCTAATTAGGGCTCATTACCGTCTGCCTGGTAAAAGTACGTACTTGGACTCATGTGACGGGATATTTATAGGCCGCATTTAGAAAAGTGGTCTTCTTTTTGATTAACTAACTAAATGACTGAAGTTCATATTTTTTTCTTTTATAAAAGACTAACTGTACCCTGCCACGCTTCGCTGTGTCACACTGTGATGCATAAATTAGATAAAAGCAATCCTTGATGCCTTGTCGCTAAGTATCATTCTAAAACATCAGCTCGATCGGTGCAGAACTTTTGAGTTTCTGAAGCGTACACAAAGGAACCATGCGGAAAATTTATAAGAGATAATGAGTTTGCATATACTACGTATAGACTTGGCACAAAAGTTTTACAATGAAACCACGGGTAGCATCTTTCTTGCCTTGTTGTTCTTGTGGAAGTGTCATAATTTTGTGCTGATGCCTTTGCCATAAAAAGTATGAGTCATGTGCTTACGATTGACACTTTTACGATTTATTATTATAATTTATTGCATTACCATGATACATCTTCAAAACGTAGCTTACTGAAAAACTAGCGATGCCTATAAAATCTAGACGTGTTTCTTAATTATAAATAAATAAAAATAATATTAATTAGTTTCTCGTATTAAATCAGTTAACAGCATACGGTAAGATAATTTCCCTGCATAATATTATGTTAACATGATATCCGTATAATACTCGTATCAGTTGATACTACATAATACACGTTCGAATACTATATTAGTTTGTCGGAAAATGCTCGGGGAAACGATATATTTCCAGTAACATGAGGTATGGGAAAACTATATCATACTGCGTTTCGCGTTTCACATTTCTATTTCCGGGTTTTGTTACTGAGTACGAAAAGGACTGATTTCTTATTTTTCTTTATAGGTACGTCTAAATGATAAACACTTTGAAAATCTCAAATACTCTAATAACGTTATACCCTAGAAATGGCATTAGGCCGAAGCATGTGTTGCACAATCTAGTGTATTTCGCCTTCATGGACTAAATGATAGAATAAATAATATATTATGACAATCTTATACCTTTAAATGACCAATTATTATTGGAGATATATAGAATCTGAAACTCGGAAACGGCTCCAACGATTTTCATGAAATTATGTATACAAGGGGTTTCGGGGACGATAAATCGATCTAGCTAGGTTTTATTTTTTAAAACATCATTTTATGCACGTTTTTAGACAACGAAAAACTCCTATAATGTCATTAGAATACGATAACTTATTTCGCCACTGTTTTTTAATTCTAAATGGCTCAGACGGAATATGCTCGCCCTCGGAGTCAACAGGCCCCGGTTTGAATCCTGATGGTCATACTCGGGACTTTTTTTTTGTTCTTTTTTTTCCTGAGAACATTTTATAATTAGAGCCTTTTATAAACGCATTTAATTCGTATCTAAGTAGGTCTAAGTAAGTCATCACTACGTAATTCGTACCTGCCTAAATATCATTAAAAAAAAACCCGAGCAAAGCTCGGTCAACCAGGTACTACTGTATAATACGAGCATGCATTCAAGTGTTTGCATATGTATGTGTGTGTTTGAGTGTGAACACACGCCCAAACGTTTGTTTTGAGGGCTTTAAGATGCTAGGCTATACCTATTTATGTTTTTTGCATGAGAGATTATATGAATTTTTAAAAGTTCGAAAATCAGGTGATGCTACGAATATTCTAGAGGTATAATATGCGGCATTGCCGCTATATACATAATATGTATATACATTTTATAGCAGTATAGGTACCATTATTCCAGACACTTATTTTATGGAATCCAGATAGCTGTGTCACACTAATGAAACGATGCTACTTGTCTTAAACTTTAAAAAAATTATAATGTAGGTATGTACTTTAATAGTGCAAATTAGTGTTATTCGTGAAATGGCTCTGAAAAAATTTGAGCAGGCTTTTAAACTTTTTAATGCGAGAACTTTTGGATCATTTAAGCTCGAGTAACCCAACTTTTCGTTGTTAAAAAACAACTTACATTAAACGTAACTCACTTTCCTCCAACTTAGTCGATAAACGTGCTAAATATTGCGACGGTAATTCAAAAGTTTTGTACAACTAGAAACAAACAAAGTAAGCGACTTTAGTACACTGTACGGTAAATGTTTTTTTATAATTCTCAATGACAGCAGCTCAAGACAGAATTAAATGGAAGGAGGGTAAGGGAGGCCTTTGCCCTGTAGTGGATAATAATATTAATTCTCGTGATTGCTGCGTGACACTGTTATGAGCAGGGAACAGGCGTGTTGCTTACCATCAGGAACGTGACCTGCTCGTCTCGTCACCCTATATTATAAAAAAATATAACAAATATAAAATATACAGATAACAATGCACCTAACATATTTACTTACATAGCATTATTTAACGTAGAGCTTGAACAAAATTCCGTAAAAGCAAGTAGATTTTCTGCACACATTTCCCTCAGAGTATTTTTAGGAGAACGTCAAGTGGACTGTTTATGCTATTTTATGTACTACAAATTACCAAGACTGAAAATTACAGTTTTATGGAATGAATACCTTTACTAGCCAAAATTAGAATAAATAAATAAATATTGGCGGACAATTCACACACAACCATCCGACCCCAAACTAAACAAAGCTTGTGCTATGGTGGCCAGATAGCTGATATAATACTTATATAGTTTTATATCAGCTATCGGATATAAAACTATTCAGAATCACTATCATAAAAGGGATATTTTGAGCATACTCGTAAGTAGCTCACTTGTTCCGCTGTGTAAGGCTATGACAGCGAAAAAACGGAGCTACTAGTAGCTACCACAACTACTACTTACGAGAACTGCACTACTTCTGCATGATTGAGACATGTTCTATTGCAACATAGCCTAGTCAAGTTCTAACAACAAAGTAACAACCACTTTCCTAAGTAATAAATTAAGTTCAAGCTTCCAAGTCTACCGCTTTCACTTTCTTAACTCGTTCATGTCTTTTGTTATGTTAAATATAAAATCAACGCTCAAGGTATTTGGATTAGTCATATTGTGCGCGTACAATGTAAGGATTGCTTAATGACACCCACACGACATAAAGGTAAGACTGGTATTATTAATTACGGTATACTTCTATTGCAGTTTCATGCGCCATTAAAATCCCGTAAGGTGGCAAATTGTCACGGAATGGTGGCCGAGGCAAGGTAAACTGTGAGACTTCGGAGAGTGCGCGACTGATTTACATCATCTAATACCACTTTGCCTTTTTTTCTATCGAAATGCTCGTAAGCATTCCGATAGAAAAAGCGAAATCTTTACCGAAAAAGCGACATCGTTTCATGGTTAAAGTTCTAAAGACACGAACGAAGAGATTTGACTCTACTTTTGTGATAAGAACGTCTAGGCTGTGGAATACGTTACCTGAGTGGATTTTCCCTGTTGGTTACAATCTTTGTGTTAAAAAAAAAGTTATTCTACCAACATGTACCTAGTGCAAATGTCTGTGTTTCAGTTTGAAGGGCAATATTGCCAGAGAACTTTCAGGGCATAGAGATAAATCACCTTATATGTCAGCGTTACCAGCGCAGAACCTAAAACTGCATATAGGTAATTATTTTGACTCTTCATGGTCCTACAGCTGCGTGTCTCTCTCTATGCTTTTATGGGCAGACATGTTGCTTACCATCAGGCACATGTCCTGGTCGTCCCGTCACTCTATACTACGGATTCACGGGCGAACTCACTAGAAGATACTAGTAAATACAAATTTGAGACCACGTCGACAATTCGAAATCTTACATAAATCAAGAAATAGAGGAAAATTGGATTATCCAGAAAGTGTGACAAACTGTCAGAAGTTTTGTAAAAGTTTAAATAAGTTGCTTTGTTTTGTTATTGGTAGAAGTTTTTCCAATATTTTTGTAGATTTCGTTTGGATAGAAGCCATTGACTCCGTGATTTATGTGATTCTGCTGACTGTAGAAGTGGTACTTGAATATTCTTTTTTATTTTCTTATTCGTTTATTCATACAACAAGTACACGTCAAATTCTAAAGTGAATAATATAGAATATAATAATTCTAACTGTATATAAATGATAAAATAATTCACAATTGATTAAATTTCAGCTAAAATAGTACCAAGCTGTTTGGCATTTTTTTAAATTTGTTTCGAAAACAATAATTATTACATATAACAAGAACAAAATTGAAAATTTTGATTAACCTCGACTGCATCGGATTTGTTATCTGTACAACATTCTACTAGTCAAGCACTTTCATTTGATACCCATTTAAGGGAGTTGTGAAAAAAGAAAAGAGTTGTGAAATGTATTTCGCCATTTTGTGCATATCCGTTTGAGCTCTACGTAGCCACAGACAGACAGACATCGACGTCAAACTTATAACACCCCCTTTTTTGGTCGAGGGTTAAAAATATTTTTGACGTGACAACTTCTTATAAATTTATTTGCCGGGTGACACTTCAAGAAACTGCGTTACGCTCCGCTCACGTTATGCGCTCACAACGAGAGCGAGTGAGAGGCACGCGTCCCTTCCACTCGGGCATGGTTAGCCCGCCTAAGAGCGAGAGAGACAGACATATAAAGTGAAAGGCACGCGTCCCTTCCGTAAAATTATTTTACCACTCAAAGTCGTTGTCACTTAAAACTTTCGCCCGTATACCGACTTTACAGGCAACCAATTTTTTTTTCCGTTAAACCTCAACAAGGCTTTTTGTCTAGGACAAACAGTTCTCAACATATATCTTAAAAAGGTGAACAGTGAACATTATATCTGTAAAACATCAAAAACTAACATATTACAATAAATATTTTCGATTATAATCAAAAATTTTAATCTTCGCAGATAGATCCGGAATAAAAGTGACATATGTGATGTCACACGAACTGAAATATTAAGATATAGACATCTATGGCGAGTACCAAAAAAAAAAAAAAAATACCAACAGCGAAGCGTACCCTGCCACGCTTCGCTGTTGCTACAGCGAATCATTCATCATTCATTCTTCATTGTGATGCAAAAATTAGATAAAAACAATCCTTGATGCGTAATATATATCATTGTAAAATTTCTGCTCGATCGGTGCAGAACTTTTTGAGTTTTTGAAGCGTACACAAACCTGTTATGTTAACATTTTTATAAATAGAGATGTACAATAATGTGTATTAGCAGACAACAAAAAGTATAATTTTATGCCTAATAGTGTAGGTTTTTGGGGATAGTTTACTCTGTACTTATTCGATATCCAATATTGACATAATTGGTCAACCTAAGCATACAAGCTGAAGGACGGTCAGGTACTCTACATTGTTCCGTTCATTTTCATTTAAAATATATTTTTGTTACCGAAATTGGATTTTTTTGACCTTTTTCTATGTTGATATTCAATGGTGATGCAGCTGTGAGATAGACACATTTTCCCACGATTTGAAACTGTAAAAAATAAACTAAATTTCTTTTTCTACTAATATCATAAACGTAAAAAAATAAACATATCTTTATTCATCCCATAAATAAGCCAAACTTACATGAAACAAATTAACACTCACATTATTCCTTAGAAACTTGACTTATACAATTAAATATCACAGAACCTGCACCAAGCAAAGATTGTGTGGCAGGTTTCTGTATCCCTTCAAATGACTTTTATAACAGACTGAACAAAGACAAAAGTTACAGTTTTTACAAATATGTGGTAAGTAAGTAAATTTTATAAAGTGAAAAATAAAATAAAAGCCACGTTTTATATGTGTAGTTAGGGGTTAGTAGGTAGTATCATCATCACAAGCCCACTAAATGTTCCCACTGCTGGGACACTGGTGAAACATTTAGACGTCTTTTACTCAACATCGTTCAAACTACTGAACATTGATTGGTATACAGTTAGTTTACAGCCTGGTATTGCACATGAGCTTTTTATTCAGTTGGTATATATATTTATATAGTATTTTGTACACCTTTTCCAGCAATATTTTCAATGACTAAATTGCCAGTATTTACGTAATTTTCATCTTACTAATAGTATAAATGTGAAAATTTGAATGTTTAAATTGTTACTCGATCCGTCAAACGGCTGAATAGACCTGGTAAAAATTGGAAATGTAGATTAAAATTATTTTGTACATCATTCGAGTAAATGAATATTTTTTTAACTATAATAGGGTCGCACTTGACCATCATCTCGCCTGATGCTAAGCGATGATGCGGCCTACGATGGAGCGTGCTTACCTAGAAGAAACCGATTTACTCTCGATTTGAAGACACCAAGATTGTAACCATCGAGGAAACCCACTCAGGCAACGCATTCCACAACCTTGACATTCTTATCACAAACGTGAAGTCAAATCTCTTCGTCGTGTTTTTGGATCATCAACCATAAAACGATGTCGCCTTTTTGAGATACTAGAAGTCCGATTGAAGAAAAGCCGAGGTGGTATTAGATCATGCAGATCAGTTGCACACTCCGAAGTGTATCCGATAAAAAACCGATAAGCTATCAATTTTGCGGCGATGATCAAGACTTTGAAGTCTTTTACGCTCATGAGTATCATTGCCTATGCGTTTTTTTGGCACGTCTCTCAATACTACTTTATTTACGTTCAAAACATCGAGTGACAGAATCATGATATTCTAACATTACTACATCAAGCATGCAATGAAGACTGTATGGCTGTATCTCCAAAGGTATTTTTCGATTCGTGTAAATCCATTCCTCTATTGGATTCATGTAAATTGAATGAAGTCCTTGTCAGATGTCTTCGCGTAACTCAAAACCGAACAAACCCCCAAAATCAATTATTAATTCGAAACGACCCTCATAGTTTAATGTCTCAGATTTAACGACCTTGGCTCATGTTTCCTGGCAATATTCGCCATTAGAGAAATCTCGTAATCGCTGGTTTCGTACTTCGGGTCGCCTTTCCTAATAATAACTTTAGGGTAAGCTTAGTAAAGATTTACTTATGATGTATAGATGTTGTTGTGGTCAGATAGTACAAAGATTTTAATCTTGTTTAATAACCTCATATTTTAGATGGTAATAACAGGAATATAATTCTTTCGTAACTGGCGTCCAGATGGTGACCGACTTTTCTAATGATTTTTCCTTTATGTTTTTATTCCGACTACTTTACTACCTTTTGTTTAATTCAAACATTAGAACAAAACAAAAGGAGCTAAATCAGTTTATATCTCGAGATTTTTCTTTTTATTACTGTGTGACATAACATTACATGAAGTCTTGTTTTTTTAACCCCCGACCAAAAAAAGGGGTGTTATAAGTTTGATGTCGATGTCTGTTTGTCTCTGTGTGTGTTTGTTTGTGGCACCGTAGAGCTCAAACGGGTGAGCCGATTTCGATGCGGTTTCTTTTATTTGAAGGGTAATACCCGTGCGGATGTTTTAGCTATGTTTAGTTAATATCGGTTCAAGATGGCCGCCTCCACAAAATGGCGGACAAAATATTTCTTCACAACCTACCTCAATATGGGTATCAAACGAAAGAACTTAACTAGTAGTAATAGTAAGTACTTTGCACTATGACAAATTTCAACTCCAAGATGGCCGCTACCACAAAATGGCGAAATATATTTCTTTTTTTTTTTTTTTTTTTTTTAACCAGAATAGGTTCGCACTTGACCACCATCTCGCCTGATGTTAAGCGATGATGCGATCTACGATAGAGCGTGCTTACCTAGAAGAAACCGATTCACTCTCGATTTGAAGACACCAAGATTGTAACCATCGGGGAAAACCCACTCAGGCAACGCATTCCACAGCCTAGACGTTCTTATCACAAACGTGGAGTCAAATCGCTTCGTTCGTGTTTTTGGAACATCAACCATGAAACGATGTCGCCTTTTTCTGGAACGAGAAGTCCGATAGAAGAAAGGGCAAGGTGGTATTAGATCATGCAGATCAGTTGCACACTCTCCGAAGTGTATCCGATAAAATACCGATAAGCTAGCAATTTTGCGGCGATGATCAAGACTTTGAAGTCTTTTACGCACAAGAGTGTCATTGCCTATGAGTCTATTCTTTTTAATATGGGTATCAAATGAAATAGCTTGACTAGTAGAATATTGTAAAGATAACAAATCTGGGGTAGTCAAGGGTTAATCAAAATTTTTTATTTTGTTCTTGTTCAGTAAAATGTATGATAAATTAAAAAATGGAAAACAACAAAAAAACAGTTTTGTTTCTTTGACTCGTCTGACGGCGAAAATTATTTAAAATAAATAAAATCAACATTAAATAAAAAAGGTTTTCGATTGTGGGATCTCTTGACAAATTACTGCGCTTTGTTAACATATTATTGTTAGTTTTAGGGTAGTCCTTTTTCCACTATGACAATGTTGAAAATAAAAGAATGAAAATATCGCAAAATGAGTAAATAAATAAATATTGTTAGACAATCTTCACAGAGTGTAAATTGTCCCAAGTTAAGCAAAGCCTTGTCATTTTAATTACTTATCTTTGGTCCTTTATTATTGTTAATAAAGACCCGGCCGCTTTCAAAAGCGTATATTATGCTTATATAATACTCTTATAATCGCAAATATACATTCTTGATGCATAGAAACACCCAGACATAGAACAAATACTTGTATACATCACACAACTATTTCAGCGGGAATCGAACCCATACACCCTCGGTCCTCAGCTAGACTAAAAGGCTTATTACGCTAGGCTAAATTAGGTCGACTGAATTTAGTGGCCACTGAATTCAGTGAAGTGTAATAGCATTCATTCATTCATTAAGCTTGCGTACTAAAGTCAGAAGCTAGGATAACTTGCTACCTTGCTTCTGATTTCAGTCACTAAAATTAGCTAAGTATAATAAGGTCTTTACTACCATCTAAGCCACGAGTCCAGTCGACCCATCGGGCGTGTATATCGCAGTGATTCAAAGAAAATACCAAGCGCCTGCGCGCGCGCTGTCCCCGAGTGAAATCCGTCACGACACTGATTTGTCACCGTTTGCATTCTGACGGCGACATTTTCACTTTCTATAACACGATTTGATTATAAAACTGTCTTCAAAGTTCCATTTCAACTTGTCTTTGAGAATTAGAGTGCGTGTAGCGTAATTCGTCACTTTCATTTACAAAAAGTACTGCCCTATTGCTTAGGAACCAGAATGAATGTATCAAAATCCTAATTTGTTTATACCGCTATTAAATGCATACAATTTAGACAAGAACAAAATTAAAAATTTTGATTAACCCCCGACTACCTCGGATCTCGGATTATCTGTATAACGTTCTACAAGTCAAGCCCTTTCATTTGATACCCATATTAAGGGAGTTGTGCAAAAATAAATTTATTTCGCCATTTTGTGGTAGCGGCCATCTTGGATTTAAATTTGTCCTAGTTCTCTACTAGTCAAGCCCTTTCATTTGATACCCATATTGAGGTAGTAGTGAAAAAAATAATACAATTTGAAATTTTGTGGTGGCCGCCATCTTGGATTTGAAATTTGTTATAATGTATAGTATTTTGCTAGTCAAGCCCTTTCATTTAAAACCCATATTGAGGTAGGTTGTGAAGAAATATTTTGTCCGCCGTTTTGTGGAGGCAGCCATTTTTAATCGATATTAACCAAACATAGCTAAGAACATCCGCATAGATATTAACCTTCAAATAAAAAAACCGCATCGAAATCGGCCCATCCGTTTGAGCTCTACGGTGCCACACACAGACACACACAGACAGACAGACAGACATCGACGTCAAACTTATAACACCCCTTTTTTTGGTCTGGGGTTAAAAAACAGTCTCAGTCATTCACTGACAGCCTCATCATTGAAAGTAATTTAGGCAGCCTTGGGATTGGCATAAATCTTGGGAAAACCTATTATTATCTAGCTTAAAATTACTTTTTTCTTTAGCTTCTTTAACTTATTTAGTTTGTTATCTTTACCATATTAAATTGAAGTGTAGCTAAATTTCCTATCGCACCGGTGACTGATAGATATATCCATGCCACTGCTACACATAGGTAACTACGCTAATATATTTAGGTAGGTACTAAGACCGTAAACATAAACTTTCAAGTTACTACGTAGAACTTACGTGATTAAGTATACTGTGAATAACATGTTCTTTAAAGTATCTTCTCTCTCACATCTCTCAACTTTACAACAAACGTGTCTGAGTGAAAAAACACGATGTTTCAAAAGTCTTCTTTAATGACGTTACGATAAAGTCGATGACGAAACACTTCCTCTCTAGAACAAATGCTCATTCGTAATGTCCTGCTAATTGTCAAAGTTACGAAACTGGCAACATCTAGGTACAAGTATCTATTTTTTATCTATGTCACAGCGCTTGTTCGACTGTGAACATAAAGAAAACAATGTGTTTACTCAATCTACATTATGTCAATGGATAGATTACAGTACGACTCGGAAGTCGTATATTACGATTACGACTAATAAATAACTGTGACTGCGGGTCGATAGCAGATATCAGGTAAGTGTACCTACTAGTATTCGTGTTCAGATACCAGTTGTATCTATATAGCAAACGTTGTTCTCCTGCATAAATTAGAAAAAAAATCTAACTTAAGTATAAAATTATGTCAAAATAACGCGTCACTTCGTATAAATGGCTTCATGTCAATGAACGACCGGATAAATTATTTATATACCTAATGTATACTAATGTATGTATAGGTAGACACAAAAAAATAAAATCGTGATAAAAAAATTAGGGGTAATAGTGTGAATAATGTTTAACAACCGATTCTCATATCTATCTATCTAAAAAAAATTGTAGACATAGGTACAGCCGATAGAAGTGAAGACTTATAACCCAGGATTTTAGTATACATATGACACAATACGTCTCCTGTATACATACATACTGCTTTTACGAATTTCGGTGCCGCATACTCAATTTATTTTATCCATCCAAAAAGCGTCCTATGCGCTCGTTCCGTCTCGCTGCTCCACCGTCGGTATTATGTGCTCATACCATTCCGCTGCTCCGCCACCACTCAAACACTACGTCGTTACATTAACATGTCGATGACGCGAATGGATAAGATTTCCCCATACTAAAAAGTCGTCAACGTAGCTTGAGAACTTTCCACTTGAAAAAACGTAGATACTTATTTCTGTTTGTATTTTCATTCATCGTCTCATAATTAATTGTATCGCTAATACAATTCCCATGGGATCTGTAATGAAAGTCGAAGATTATTCCGTTAATTAATTCGTAATGAACCGCAGTCGCTTTGGGATTTCAGTGAGATATTGTAAGCTGTGTTAGTCCGGTAGAGTCGAAAACTGTTTGCAATTCTGGCCCTTTTAGCGCCTAACTAAAAGGGTTTGGCTTTTCTATTGCTGTCTCTACAATTTCAAGCATAAGAAAAGAGGTAGAGCTATATCAAAGGTAAGACCATTTTAGTTAGGCAACTGATTAACACCTCTGATTTTAATTCCGGACATTCTACGCTACGTTGCGTTTACACTGACTCGCCATGACTTCGAGGTACACAATTGTACGTACGTACGTGCGTACGTATCAGGGATCAGGTATTCTCTTCACGACACTTCCTTGTAGGTAATTTTATTGACTCGTCTACAAATTGCACCCGAGCTGAAGGTAACTATAAAATAACTAGATTAGTCTCACAGCCTCTTGTGAAGTTCAGGGCTGATATAAAAATAAATATAAACCGCAATTCAATACCTATAAAGATCGATTTTCCATAAATCCTGCAATTTGCATAGTGCAAACGACCTTAAAATTTCAATTGCATTTGTTCAGACTGTGTACTGTTTTTCATTGAGGTTGAACACCTAAAACAAAGCTGGTCATGACAGAGGACGTATATACGTCGAAGAGTGTGCGACTGGTTGGCATGGTCGAATCTTTGCATTTTTTCTGTTGTACTGAGCGGAGGTCAAAAAGGCGACACCGTTCACGGTTGACGCTTCAGGACCCAATCGAAAAGTTTTAATTAAACTTTCGTTAGACGAACAGCAAGACTGAAATGTGTTGCCTGATGGATACAATCTTGGTACTTTCAAGTCGAGAGTGAATCGGTTTCTTATCTGCGTCTACATTCCGCGATCGCATCGTTATTAATAACTAGCGTGATGGTGGTCAAGCGTGAGCCTATTCATTTATGGTTTACAAATAATTCAGATTTTTTTTAAAAGTCGTGTCATGCCATCTCTGACTATTTTTCTAATTAATTTATTTTTTGTTATCTTCACAACGCACATTCCGAGGGGTTTTTATCTCAAACACCCTTGTTATTCATCATAATCATAATAATATTATTGAAGTAAATGAAAAAAAATTGTTAGGTTATATTCTCGTTTAGATCAGGACGCCTGTAGGTAGTGTCAGTAGATAGTATTTTTTGGTTTTTCTCTGCCTATGTAGGTATCTGCTTTTTATTGTGTACAAAAAAGAGTGTCTATGCCTCAGTTTTTTTTATTGTGTAGACTGTAGAGTGACGGGACTAGCAGAACATGTATCTGATAGTAACCGACATGCGTTTCCATAAAAACACAGTGTCACGCAGCTATTGGAATATGAAGAGTCCCAATCAATACCTAGCATTGCGCTGTCTCATCATCCAGCGATCTAAGATATTATATCTAAGCCCTGTAATTTCTCTGGTAACATTGCCCTTCAAACCAGAACACAGTGATGTTTGATTACTACTCAGCAGTAGAATTACTGGCAACGGTGTGGTGCTTCCTCAGGTGGACTCTGCGAAGAGCCCTACCACTACTAATCTAATACTGTATTACCAAAGAATAGGTCCTAGTTACAATAGAATAGTTACAATAGATTAATGCAAAATTTTAAGCAGAATATCTGAGAAATTACGATGTGCATCTTGTGTGGGAGGGCCTGCCTTTCACCGGCGTCACGGCGGCGGCGGCGGCTGTTGCGTCACTGAGTGCGTTGGACGCGACGTCACTGGAGTTCAATCACTCCTGGACTTGCGACATACACAAACTCTTCTATGAAATCTGGATAAATTGTGGAACTATATAAAAAAACTAATACATAAACTAACATCGCATCAGTTTTACCAGAGCAGTCCCAGTTCTCTTCATTTTCCCGCGACAAATAGAAGCTATTCTAGGTAAATAATCTGTCTCTGTTCCAAATTTCAACTCGATTCTTTCATACGTTCCGACGTGATTGAGCAAAAAACATCGAAAGTTCCGCGTGTATAATATCATATAATAATTTAGTCCAAGATCCCAGAGCCGCCAGACGTCACGTATTTTCTGATGGATGAAATGTGGACAATTGAGTAGAGTTAGTACGTACTAAGAACACATGCTTACCCGCTAACTTGCTTAGACGGCCAATTTTGAGATATGGGGTCCAGAAGATACATTTCTTTTTCTTTATATCATAGTCATAGAGTGACGAGACGAGCAGGTCATGTGCCTGATGGTAAGCAACATGCCTGCCACATAACAGCACAGTGACACACAGCTATTGGAACATGAAGCGTCCAAATCATTACCTAGCACTGCACTGCGCTCGTCACCCAGAGATCTAAGATGTTATATCTCTAAGCCCTGTAATTTCTCTGGAAATATTGCCCGTCAAACCAGAACACAGTAATGTTAGCACATTGCTGCTTGGCGGTAGAATAACTGGCAAAGGTGTGGTACTACCCCAGGAGGACTCTGCCAAGAGTCCTACCACTACAAAACGTTTTAGTAGTCAAATCTCTTTGTTCTAGTCTTTGGAACATCCACCATGAAATAATGTCACTTTTTTGAGCTACGAGCAGTCCGATAGAAAGAATTGCAAGATGGAATCAGATCATAGATATCAATCGCACACTCTCTGAAATGTATCCGAACTGTATGTGATAATGAAGTGAAACCATCATTAACGACGTGTTAGTTTTTTGGTAGAGTAATGATACGAAGTCGCCTCAGCGTTGAAACAGCAGAGTGGCATGTACGTTTGAAAACTACTTTTCACGTATGTTATAGGCAATATCTTTAAAAATAAGACCCCAACACTCTCACACACTTTTCTTCGGCCGTTTTGCTTAACAGACGCTTTAAAACTCCCAAAATAGTAGAGTTAGAACATACTTACATTTGAAACAACCGAAAACATCGAAACCAAGTGAAATAAAAGTTTAACCACGGATTGAGATCATTCACCCCACGAAGACAAAGCTAGCATTAAGTTTGAGCCAAAAGCTTATAAACCGGGATTGGTTGAAGTTTCCCCTTTATCGGAGAACATGACTAAAATACAGTTACTTAAGTACAGATATAGAGACGAGACGGAGAGTAGATTTTAGATAAAGTTGCGCAAAATGTTCTAGAGAATATGGCAATGATTTTATCCGCCGTCCATTCTCACGCGCCATCTTAGAACTACTAGATGGATAGAGTACAAACCAAAGAGTTTGAATATGTCGCAGCCGGATCGTATAACTCGCTGTATCACATTACGGCTAGCCGTTTTGAAAAACAGGGCTGTTTTGGAAAGCGGCTGATTAAAAACAGCCAAAATGTTTTCGACGCCATACGTCATTCAAAACGGCTAGCCGTAATGTAATAAAGCGAAATATTAGCCGCCGCTTTGACAATTTTTAGTTCCGATTCTTAACACTCCTAGCGCTGTCTGACATAACAACAACCATGGCGTTGAAAACAGTACGTGTGTTGCTAAATTGCTAAGGTGACTGTGGATTCTGGTGTTCGGCGGAATTCTACACAATATTATTATTATATTATATTTACTAATTCTCTGTCTAAGGTACATACTGCGTTGTTTTTGAAAAGCATTCTTAAATTTTGTTTTCTGGGATGTCAATCTAGAGAATGTCAAAATGAGGCATTTCTCAAGATGGTAATAGATTTGTCAAAGATACTTAATTTTAGCAAATGTGGTGCCAATGTTTCTGAAGTTCTATTGGCGAGATGGATAGATTTTATATACTTTTGGGGGGACCCGACATCAACACACTAAAAGGAATATGTTATATCAGTAGGTAGCAAGCAAGCAAGCAGTAGAAACCTATTCTTCTTCGCCGATTATAAACCCGAACAAGTACAAAAAAGCGCGCGTATAATTGTCAATTATAAGCACCTATAGGTCGACTGCACAACGCACATGGCGCTTGCTGAGACTTTTAAATTAGAGGAAAAATGCACAGAAAAAAACATGTAACTTACAAAGTAATCATACTAACTCGTATAGCTTAAGCAGCTCATTAAATGTTCCCACCGTTCGATCTTGTCCCACAAAAAAAGACCCAAAGCTATAATCCACAACGCTGGCCCAGTGTGGATTGGCGAATAACGCATAGGTAACCTCGCAAGAATCTAGGTTTTCTCGCGATGTTTTCCTTTACCGCTTTTAAGTTAACGGCATTACGGACACGGCTTCGAAAACACAGTAGAGCGCGTGGGGTTTGCACCTGAGAGTTTAAAAATAATTCTATAAGCATTTTGTGTCATGCATTGACATCGAATACTATCATAAAAAAATCACAAATTTGCCGTGCGTAAATCCTGTACCGATGTGTTTTAGTGATGTGTGTAAATCAGGAACAAAACTAAAGTAGGTTAAAGCGATTTCGAACTTAACACTACACCAAAATATATTGTTAACTTTTACTAAGAAATCGACTTACGACCTTATTGCTCTTCCAGTTAAAATCAGTAATCATTCAAACCAGTAATAGAGTAACCGACATGGTACAACAATAGAATTAAGTTGTTCAACTATCAATACAATTTTCCGAGTTGAGTGACCGGACAGTAGACGCTAGTGAAAGTAATCGGTAATTAGCATGCAGACGATGAATTTACGTTTTTACGTCACTTCCGTAGATAGAAACAAATGGTATTGTTTATGTTTCTGTACAAAGATACTAATTACAATAACAGAACCATAATTCTTAACAAAAACAAGTAAAAATCTCTCACCGGGAGATTTATGAAATCAGAATATATACACTTCTGAAAATGTCTACTTTTCAACTTTTAAGATGTGTTTTTTGGATTTTCATCTGGGTTTTTTTTTACCTTTTATAGGCTCACACTCGACCGCCATCTCGCCTGATGTTAAGCGACGATGCGGTCCACGATGGAGCGTGTTTACCTAGAAGAAACCGATTCACTCTCGATTTGAAGACACAAAGATTGTAACCATCGGGGAAAACCCACTTAGGCAACGTATTCCACAGCCTAGACGTTCTTATCACAAACGTGGAGTCAAATCTCGTTCGTGTCTTTGGAACATCAACCATGAAACGATGTCGCTTTTTCGAGCTACGAGCATTCCGATAGAAAAAAAGGCAAGATAGTATTAGATCATTCAAAATATGAATATGCATGGTGAAACTAATCTTGTATGGTTGGACTGATACTTTGATACCATCACATCTTCCCAAGACACACAGTAGCTAGGTCCGACACAGCGGCTATTTATACTGATATAGCATAAATGCTTAAAAAGATTTAAGATCTGCCATTCAGCATGGTAATCCCACCAGCGTGCTGGGAATGCTTCCCTGATAGTGGGCTTGGCTTTTATTATCTCTAGATCTCTAGACCTTCACCGGTCTATGTATAATTGCGATGTACTTAATGTTCATGATTATAGACAAATATGGCTAATGCACTGTGCTAGTGTTACTTTAATTGTTTTTCATATTGTGCGTACTTAAGAATATCTACTCAGTCAAACGGAAATATGTCTTGCCACATACTTACAGAGTACATGTTCGTTAAGCTGTGATCAATTTTTAAAGTAATTCAACCGGTCTAGCATTGCATGTGTATGCTTTGTTACAATGCAAATATATAAATTTAAATATATATATTTGCATTACAATATAGTAACACTACAATTGAAAGATACTGAAATATAATATGATTTTTACAATGAGATGCAGAGCACGCCGGGAAAGCCTGTACTACGTAACTGGCATAAAAGTGGCGCGAGGACATACTCGTCTGCACACACCCGTGTACAATGCGATTATTGCATGCGGCAAAGATATATTTTTAGCAACTTATTTATCAATTTTCAGTTGCGATTTATGAGACTAGACACACGGCAGGGTGGCCAACCAAGTTCATTAAAAAAAAACTGACGAGCCGCACTATGTGTAATATTACATTATACATATGCTTGCTATACTTCATCTACGTAGAAGGTGAAAAAGGGTTATGATCTAAAATAAAAAATAAAAATATTTGATTCGTACCAAAATATTTTAACTATTAAAGGATAGAAACCAATCTGGCTCACACCGGTTTGAACTCAGATCATGTAATATTCACCTAAATTTAACTATTTCTGTGCTAATTTCAGTCTCATCCTTTCCGTTTGCTCATCCTGAACAACAAACATCTAACCAGCCAAGCTTTCCAATATCTTCCTAAAAAATTGCTAGAGCATTCAAGTTGACAGCGATTGGTCCTACCCCATTATAAATACTAATTAATATTTTACGTGTGTCCGCTTCACTGTCTTTTAGCAATCGATTTCAACCACAAGGCTACAAGACTTGACAAACAGCGTGACTCAGTTATTGTAGCAAGACATGGCTATGAATTTAAATTTCTCAGTATCACCATCGCTTCAATCAAATTGGTCAGCAACATCATGTTGGTCTGTGATAAGTGCCTCTCATAAAAATGCTTTTGTATGCCATATCAAAACGTCCGAGGGCGTATTAAAATCTCTAAACCGATTCAACGATTTAACAAGACTCCTAAATCCATTATATCTTTTGTTGATCCATATACTCGTATCTATATCAAATTGCTTGTTTTTCATTCACCACCCGCTTGCACATTTTCCTCATCTCCAACAAATAGCAATACCATAACCATAGTTAGGGAAATCACAATGACTATGCTGGCGGGGGCCAGGGGTTCTGGAATTGTCGTAACATTAGATGGCATCACAAACTAATTTATTTTACTATAGTTTCTATCGGGATGCAACATATACACTGCTGCTTTAGTTTTCTGAGGCACTAAGATATGTCGCTGACTTTCGTCCTCTGACGTACTACTTCAATTTTGATAAAAAACCAACAAAAAAAAACCCAAGACCTTACCCATAACTGGCAGAGCGACTTTGAACTTACAGACCGCTTTCCCTGTGAATGTCCACGTTACAGGACCGTAGGCCACGAAGAATAGGACCCACTACTCACATCAAATACTAATCTATACTTGTTTTTGAACGGCTTTGAACTTATAGGTCCCTTTCCCCTGTGAGTGTCCACGTTACAGCACCATAGGCCACGAAGAGTAGGACGCACTACTCACATCAAACACAAATTTCCAGTAATACTAATACTAGTTTTCTCTTGTTTCAGTGGTGGCGTGTGTAATGCAGCGATGTGGGGCGCGGCGAAGCGGACAGCGCTGGTCTGCGCGGTTTTAATGCTTCCATATGGTACGTACGATACATATTATTATAATTTTTAATGTAAAAGTGTGGTAGTGAAATTGTGAAGCTGAAATCAAGCTAAAAAGCTCTTTAAAGCATTCTCCTAAATAAAGCCAGTCCTCATACTCTATCTACCACAGTAAGAATACAAAGTGAGTCTACGTCTCTGTGGAGACTTGGAGACAAAGAGTCCAATTTTTTCCAAGAGTGTTTAACATTCTCATTTCTTTATTGTTTTAAATTCAAAATGCACTAGTAGCGATTTTGCTCTAAAGTTACTCTGGTCCGGGATTAGGAACGTACCAAAATACACAAATTTAATGTATTTTAACAATGCAATAGAAGATACAGCTGAATCTATGCGACTAACACAGCCACATAGCCAGGGCTGCAACTCTGCCAGTAGCAAAATGTATTTTAGTACCTACTTAATAGACTTTTTTGCAGTACATACATATTTTTCCAAGCTGTTTTGAGGGCGGTTTGTTACAATTATGTTTGATGCGTTCTTCATGAATTGTGATTATATTAGATTAGACGATATAAATGTAAAGTTTGTGCTACTTAAAGATACATTCGCGATCAACTCGGCTCACAGTATCCATAAAAACCATTACAACAGAGACATTAAGTTAGTTTTCACCCGCTTTTTAGTATTGAAGTTGATGGCTTGATGTAAAATATGTCTAATTTGGTGTTACCATGTTTCAGCCATCGCCGAGCTGCGAGGACGATGTCCGGAAGAGGCGGCCTGTCCCCCTCGGGCCACGCCATGCACGTCGGACGACGAGTGCGGGGAACAAGTCTGCTGCAACTCCTCCTGTGGACGGGTCTGCACAGACCCCATGTTCACTGGTAAGTTTAATTTCCGTTTTTGAAGTAAAACCTTGTTTTGGCGCACCATATGCAGATTTTTCGTGGGCTGTGAATTTAACTCGTAAACACAAAAAAAAACATCAAAATTGATTCACCATTCACGGAGCTATCGCGTTAAAAAAAAAACCATAAGGACCTACAACCGAATTGTGAATATTAAGCCCTGTAATTTCTCTGGAAACATTGCCCTTCAAACCGGAACACAGTAATGTTTGCACATTACTGCTTCGCTGTAAAATAACTGGGAAAGATGTGTATTGTGTTGTATTGTATTGCATTGCATTGCAGTGCATTGCATTGTATTGCATTGTATTGTATTGTATTGATTGTTTGTTGTTTTCCAGGTTGTGAGAACCTCAAGCTATCATCAGAGCGTATTTCTCGCGCCCTAGCGGCGGAGAACAGCCGCGGGGGGAGGGGTAAACTGCCGTCCCTGCGTACTCCCCGCTGCCGAACTACTGACGGGGAGTTTGAGGAGATACAGTGCGACAACGAGATCGTCAGCTCTTGCTGGTGCGTCGATGCTGCTGGATTTGAGGTGAGAAATTATGACGTTATATCATAACGGTTAGTTTTCAGATCTAAGGTGAGAAACATCAAAATTGACATAGAAATTTATTGACGTGTAAATTGTACATTTATCAATAAAGAACTTTGACTTTAGAAAAACTAGTGAAATAGCAGATATGTTTTACACTAACAGTAGTAATCGCCAAATACTGAGAATGAAGGTAGTTCGAGCTGGACTCGAGATGATAGGTATACTTTAAAATACCAAAATCAGTGGTACAGTGACATGTGTTTTACACTCACGCTCAACTAACCGTAGTTATTGTTTGTCCCAAAAGAGTATGGTCTCAGCCCCAAAAGATTCAAAAAGAGGGTAGTTCACGTATCTGTACGATTTCATCTATTCATGATTAGAATCTTTTGTGAAATATCGGGGAAGTTTATTCATTTATAGTGTAGAATGACGGGATAAACAGTACCTACATGTGCCTGGTGGTAAGCAACGCGCCTGCCTATAACAGCATATCGCAGCTATTGGAACATGAAGAGTCCAAATCGTTCTCTCTCTGTGCCTCGTAATTTCACTAGAAATATTACCCAAATTGGTACACAGTAGCTTTTGCTCATTACTTCTTGGTGGCAGAATAACTGCCAAAGGTGTGGTACTTCCCTAGGCGGACTCTTGAAAGAGTCGTACTACTGCAAGACATTACTGGACTATATCTAATATATAAAATTCTCGTGTCACAGTTTTCGTTGCCATACTCCTCCGAAACGGCTTGACCGATTTTGATGAAATTTTTTGTGCTTATCCGGTATCTATGAGAATCGGCCAACATCTATTTTTCATCCCCCTAAATGTTAGGGTAGTCCACCCCAAAATTTATTTTTTATTTTTAGACAAAATTTTAATTTCTATTTTTATGATACAACATACAAAAATACATACAATCCTCAATTTTCACCCTTCTACGATCAACCCTTATTTTTAATAGCCGTTTTAGTAATTTAATCATTTTCCTCTCCGGTCGAAAACTGATCAATCGTCATTGTGACAGGTGTCACTTCTGACCCAGTAAACAGCACGATAATTTGGGGACCAAAGGTAGCCTATAGCATATATATAGTTTGAACACGCTAATCTCGGGAACTACTGGACCGATTTAAAAAAATGTTCACCGTTCTTTCATATGTTCGTAATCCTTGAACGGTGTAGGTTATATATACTCGTATGTACCACGAGCGAAGCCGGGGCGGGCCGCTAGTCTAATATATAAAATTCTCGTGTCACAGTTTTCGTTGCCATACTCCTCCGAAACGGCTTGACCGATTTTGATGAATTTTTTTGTGCTTATCCGGTATCTATGAGAATCGGCCAACATCTATTTTTCATCCCCCTAAATGTTAGGGGTAGTCCACCCCTAATTTTTTTTTTATTATTTAGACAAAATTTTTAATTTCTATTTTTTTATGATACAACATACAAAAATACATACTATCCTCAATTTTCACCCTTCTACGATCAACCCTTATTTTTTAATAGCCATTTTAGTAATTTAATCATTTTTCATCCCCGGTCGATAACTTATCAATCGTCATTTAATTAGTTATCCCCGCCAGTTGTCTACAGGTGTCACTTCTGACCCAGTACCTAACCAGCACGATAATTTGGGGATCAAAATTAGCCTATAGCATATTATATACAGTTTGAACACTAATCTCGGGAACTACTGAACCGATTAAAAAAATCGTACACCGTTCTTTCATATGTACGTAATCCTTGAATGCTGTAGGTTATATATAATATGTACCACGGGCGAAGCCGGGGCGGGCCGCTAGTTAGAGGTATAAAATTTTATTTTTCCATCCTCAGGTGCCAGGTACCAAGGCCCCGGCTGCCGGTCTAGTGAACTGTACACGATCAGCACCCTGCGCGGCCCACACCTGCCGGATGCTCTGCCCCCTGGGCTTCGAGCTGGACCCGCAAGGATGCCCGCTCTGCAAGTGCCGAGACCCCTGTAATGGCATCACCTGCCCAGGGCATCTGTCGTGTCAGTTGGAGGAAACGCCGTGCTTGAGGCAACCCTGCCCACCCGTGCCTACTTGTGAGTATATCTTTATTGAAGTGACTTATTAACCACATTAAGCAGTTAATGGTAGAGGAAAACCGTTAGGGGTCGCATCACCCACATAATAAAATAAACCATAAATTATAAGTTCACACTTCTATTACTAATTACATTATGTAAATGCTGGTGATAAAATCAAAACACACCGACGAGATCGCCATCTTCGAATCTAATCATACGTTTAATTGGTTTGTCTTTGTATCTAGGAATTACAATAAATGTAAATAAATTACTAATACATTAACTAATTCATATCTACAAATTGCCTGTAATAAACTCTGGTGGTCGGTCCCACGTTGAATTGAAAAATCGAATTGATCCTTTAGCCAAATACATACAATACAATACAGCAACTCTATATTAAAAGCCACAAAACTGAAAAAATAATATAAAAACATACTATTAACTTAGCATTTAATTGTCGGCCTTATCGCTTAGAGCGATCTCTACCAGCTAGTACATACTAATACCTACCTGTTTCTGCAGTAAATGTTATGTATGCCTATTTTATAAACTTTACAAACCTTTTTGCGATGCAGACGATGCAGAGGCATCATTAGCATCAGAAACTTTTCCTTTCTCTACAAAATTGCGAACTACATAATCAGAAGTGAACAATCGCAAGTTTTAGCGTGCAAACTGAACCACCTCACTTGCGAGCTTGATGTCGGACCCACCCTCGGTACCAACCGGGGACAGGGCCGGAGTAATCACGCCAGTAAATCTTTCACCATTAGCAGCGTACCGGCTATAAACTCGCTGCAAGTAATTGTGGATGTAATTTTATCGAAATGCCATGCCGCGCGGAGAGTCTACCGTCTAGCTAGAACTGTCTTAGCTTTAGATATAGTTCTCTTTTTTCTTTTCGCTTGAAATTATAGAGACAGCAATAGCAAAGCCAAAGCAGATTTAGCTAGGCGGTAGACCCGCGGGTATAAGACCTTCAGCTTGAGACAAAATTTGGTCTAGAGTTAATTGCTTTAAACTTAAACTAGCGAAAAATCTTCTTGCCTAGACTGGGGTCAATAAGTCATTGTTAAAAATTCGAATTAGGCTAATTTATTATTATCAACGTTCCTATTCCACTTTTGGACTTAGGCCTCTCCCCATAGCTGGCCATTCAACCCGATCGTCAGCTTTATGTTTCCAACCATCTACGCATCACTCAGTATATTCTCAAGGTATTTGACACTAACTTTGCCGATTCACGCTCTCCACTCGATAACACATCAACCCCAAGTGTTATTAGTTATGTGATTGATATAACTGGATCATTGCCACTTCAGTTCTCTAATGCAGATCTCTGGGTGATGAGCGCAGTGCAGTGCTAGGTAATGATTTGGACTCTTCATATTCCAATAGCTGCGTATCACTGTGCTGTTATGTGGCAGGCATGTTGCTTACCATCAGGCACAAGTCCTACTCGTCTCGTCACTTCTTATTTAAAAAAAATATTAAAAAAATGCAGAATGAGGCGTTTTCCAGACGCAAAAATACTTGTCAAAGATAGTTCTAAATATTGTCAAGTGTGGCACCACTGTTGGTTTTTGTGAAATTTCCCTAACAAAATAAAATAGTGATGTCACCTACGGTCAAATTGGGAAATGAATTGATGAATGATGATGAATTGATTCATCCTACTTCAGACTGTCATTATAAATGCGAACGTTTGAATGTATGGATAATATGGATATATAGTGAAGGGAGATATATTGGTGATTTAGGTAAGTAGGTGATATTATTTTGAACGGAATACCACACAGTTCCCTAAGCGAGGAAATTTGAAGAGACAGCGCTATTGCCTCTTCTCACACTCATATCAACTCGATAGCGCTGTCTCTTGAAATTTCCTTGCATAGGGAACTGTGTGGTAGTCCGTTTAAAATGTATCACCTACTTACCTAAATCACCAATATACCTCCCTTCACCCTATTTGTAATTCTATCAAGCAAAGCCTACTGAAGAGATTCGGATTAAATTTAGTACATAGATAGATCTGGTTTTTATCCCGGGCAAATGACGAGATCGGGAGTTATAGTTGCCGGCAAACAAGTTGACCCAATGAAGTTACCTGGCGCAGCGCATGGCTGTGCAGAAACGTTTGTAAGGTATCTTTGGTGGAAGTGAACATACGCGAACTTTCCCCTTCTACGTCACTTTTGGGTCAACTTGTTTGCCGGCCATTATACGCGGCTTAAATTGCGGGGTGCTGCTAGTTTGTGCAGAAATGTAAGAGTGTGTGTCACTATTTCGGTTAGTCACTTGAACGGGGAACAAAATTGTGACTAAGCTAACTCGTTGAAGAAGTTTTTAACACGCTTTT
Organism: Ectropis grisescens; assembly: GCA_017562165.1. Classification (NCBI taxonomy): domain Eukaryota; kingdom Metazoa; phylum Arthropoda; class Insecta; order Lepidoptera; family Geometridae; genus Ectropis; species Ectropis grisescens. The sequence continues at coordinate 5,821,889 of CM029791.1, read as the reverse complement.
ATTAGCTTGACTTGTAACTATGTATGTAAGAAAATCTTCGAATCTTAATTTGACCCACTTTTCGGTCTTCGATTAAGATGAAATTTTGCACACGCTCTGAGTTCTGATGACAATACATGATTAGCTCAGAAACATAATTACAAATCCAATATGGTGGCCTCCCTAAGATGGTGGACTAGCTCTTTGAAATCCACCCCCAAGATATGGGTATCAAATGAAAGGCTTTGTTGTCAGAAATACGAAAAAAATTGTCGCGTGGCCTAAATCTAATATGACAGACGTCCAAGATGGCGGACAGGCTATTTGAAATGCGCCCCCATGATATGGGTATTGGGTATGAAATGAAAGGGTTTGCTGTCAGGAATACAAAAAAAGTAGTCACGTGACTTTTGTAATTTTTAGTGCGTGCTAAAAGCGTGTTTTTTTGGTTTTTTAAACTATTTTAGTAAAGTTATAAAATAATTTATTTTAGTAAAGTAAAGTTAAAAATATAATTAGTTTTATTTAAGTTTTTCTTTTAAAATGAAAAATATAACTTTAAATTTGATCACTAATTTTTTTTTCAGGCAAAAGAGGCAGAAGCTTGCAGAATATCTGCCCGATTGGTGACCCTCTGCTCATCTCGGAAACCTCGAGGCCATTCCTCTGTGGAACAGACCCTGGGAAACCAAACTGCCCTCCACTGTACAGGTGTCTCGTCGAATCAGGTAAGAAGTTGCTTTCGAAGGTGAAATCTAGTACAAGTTATGCATCTTCTATCTAATAATTTTTCAAAACTTAATCGACCTTAATCACCTTAATTACCTTAATCGAACTTAATTGACTTCCAAAAAAAGAGTCATTGATTCGGTTGTATTTTTTATGTATGTACGTTACTCGATAGCGCCGATAATTGTGAGTTCGTTTCGATGGTTCTTTTTGTATTTGATAGATCATAGTTCAGATGTAGTCCCATATATTCGTAAATTTTATCGAAATCGGCGTAGCGCTTACAACAATTATATTACTTAAATTTTCGCTTTTGAGTGCCTATTTCTCCTTTTGAAATCGGTTTTCTTAAACGTAGTTTTTATCGAAGTATTTTTCACAAAAGTCGTGTGACATGTTTTTCACTTTCTTACTCAAACGAGAAAGTGGGTTCCTTAAGGTTAATTCGCAATTATACCTCTGATTATCCAGATAGGCTCATAATGAGTTCGGTAAGTTTACTTTGTCTTACGGTAGTTTACATAACTAACTAAGCAAATGTTATGTTAAGTGGTAGTGATAGGGCTGCCACTTTAATTCTGAAGATCTAGTTTACTGTGTGCAAGTGCATAGAAAGGTCACCAGCGGTTTTTAAAACCCATTAAAGTTTATTACTAGTTGGCCATTGATATGGTTGGCAACGTTGACAAAACAGGGCCCCAATTTCTAGTCTAGATGTATAATTGAGAGGATTTTCAGTGACCGGTAATAGGAAAAATACTTCAAATTTAAATTTTTTTTTCGGTTTAGAATGATGAGACGATCAGGTCATGTGCCTGATGGTAACCAACATGTCTATTCATAACACAGTGACACGCAGCTATTGAAACGTGGAGTCCAAATCATTAGCTAGCACTGCACTCATCACCCAGTGACATAAAATGTTTTATCTCTATTCCCTGTAATTTCACTGGAAACATTGCTCTTCCAACCGGAACACAGTGATGTTTTCACATTACTGCTAGGCGGTAGAACAACTGGCAAAAGTGTACTTCCCCAGGCAAAAGTAAGTTACAATAAGTTACACCACCGATTTTATGTTCCAGGAAATGACTACGGCGTCTGCTGTCCAGCGTCTTTGGAGCTCCAGAAAGCTGGCACTTGCCCCGCTCCTACTACCAGTGATCTGGACTGTGGTACCCCTTGCGCACACGATCTGGAATGTCCCTCCATGCAGAAATGCTGCGACGGGGGAGAATGTGGCAGACATTGTGTGCTGCCCAATAACGTGACTATGTGCACACAACAGAAGATGCTGGCGGACTTGTTGGTGGTCAGCGAGAGGGAGGGAAGAGGGTATGTGCCGCAGTGCGCCAACGATGGGTCATTTGTGTCGCGTCAGTGCTCTAGGAATGGATTGGTTTGCTGGTAAGAACTTTGAAGTTTGTTATGGTATCGTTAGCAAAATTTGTGCCAACCTTTCAGAATTTAGGTACTCTTACTTCAAGATGTTCCAAATCAAATGTAGTAAAATTTCACGACAAATCTGTGATCACTACAAAAGCTAACCATAAGTCACTTTTGTGGTAGGTATCCATGTACTCTTACCATAGTCAGGTTTATTTTCGATTTATACACAGCTTAGAGTACCTACTTTTAACTAAACTGTTATAGGTTTACACATGACCGCCATCATTAGCGACGATGTGATCTACAACAGAACGAGATGACTTATGTGAAACCGATGAATTCTCGATTTGAAAATACCAAGATTGTAACCATCGGGGAAAACCCACTCAGACGACCCATTCCACAGTATTTTTACTCAAATTAGCACTGGTTCTTACCGACTAAAAGTAAAACCATTAGGGGCTTTGTGATACACATGGACTCACTTCAAACTTAAGCTTATTTTTGATTTATTTAGAACTATATAGGAGTACAAGAAATAGAAGAAAATAGAACCCGTAACAGAAAGGCTGAAAAGCCCAAGGATATCGTGGTTTGGGCACGTTATGCGTAGGGATGAAGACCACGTAACCAAAAGAGTTTTAAATATGTATGTTGATGGATGTTGTGGTACAGGACGACCAAATAAAATTGGGTGGATTGTGTAAAATAAGACCTGGATAGGAACGGAGTAAACGCGAATTTGACGAATTATAGAAAGGAATGGAGAAAACGGAGATATAGTACCGACCCTGAATTAGGTGGGAAAAGGGTAGGCGAATGATAAGGAGTACAGGAAAATAAAAAAATGTTTCAGGTGCGTAGATTCAGAAGGCAACAAGCTCCGCGGTTCCATGGGCCCCTCCGCGTCCGTCCACTGCTCCCCTGCCCCGCTCCCCGCGCGCTCGGGCGCCCGCAGTCTCTCGTCCTGCGCCCGCGCACTGTGCGCAGGGATCTGCGAGTACGGGTACAAGAGCGGCGCGGACGGGTGCCCCACCTGCGAGTGTGATGACCCATGCGCAGGGTACCCGTGCAAGGAGGCTGAGGAGTGTGTGAGGGTGAAGGATGCCAATTGTTCGGGTGACTTCTGTACCGGATATCCTGTTTGTAAGTTTTTTATAACTTAATTATTTAAGATAACCTCAGATTTCTCTTTACCTACTAAAGTGGTTCTCAATTCAACTGTTTGTTTTTATTTTCGTTACCTCATAACTCTGGATTGGGTGAACATATTTTGACCGACTTTAAAAAGGAGGAGGCTTTTTATTCGTTTGTATGTTTTATATGTTACGCGATGGGGCAACCATTTATGAATCGATTATGATGATTATTTTTTTATTTAGTAGATCGTAGTTCAGAGGTGGTCCCATATAAGTTTTATAGAAATCGGGGTGGCGTTTTTTGAAATATGAACAAAAAACTAAAATTTACTTACATGTATGCAACGCGACGTAGTGATAGAAGGTTTCTCGTGAAATTTGGCCGAGTTTGAATATAATTTGAAATTGGAGTTTGTTTTTGTATTTCACTATATCATCATCATTATCCACATATTTCTTTTCCTACGGCTGGGTATAGGTATAGGCCCCTCTTTTATCATGCCATCTTCCTCGGTCCTGTGCCAATCGAGTCCAGGTTCCTCTTGAGATAAGGACGACGTCGACCCATCTTGCAGCTGGTCGTACAACACTCCACTAACCTTGGCTCGGTCACAATAGAAACGTGTCTAAGCCAACTCCATTTTAGCTGCATTATCAAATATCCCAATTGGTTCTATATAATTTAATTTTTATGTTTAAGTTGCTTGATTCGTCTTTTACGAGAAAAATAATTATTTTCGGCAGTCATATCATCCCAATATTCCACCCAGGTCGTCCAAGAGTATCATACGAGAACCCTTGCGAGTCTGGCGCCCCGGCTACCGACGACGCCGGTTCCGTGGTGTCGTGCGGCGCGGATTCTGACTGCCCCACGGAGCACGTGTGCACGCGTACGAGACGAAGCGGAGCTGCATTGTGCTGCCCTGACACGAAATATGATAATAGTACTGAAGTAGCTGACTCTGACGCTTTGGAGGTAAGACACTACAATTATCAAATACTTATTTGTGTGGTACAAAAACCATTGGAAACTTTTAAAGACATTCAGGCAAAAGCAGCCCACTAAATATTCCCACTGCTGGAAGTCGTGCCCTTCTCTCACAACAAGGAGAGTTTCAGGCCATAATCCACCACGCTGGCTCAGTGCAGTTGGGTGATGCATGATGTTGAAAGTTTCTAGGAACACGCTGGCTCGCTGTTTTCCTTCACCGTTCTTTAAATTAGCGGCATTATAATTATAGCTTTTTATTTCATAGTTACATGACTCGATAAAACAGTGGTACGCGATTACCTGGAAGAGATCGCTATTAACGATCACCTTTTTATCCCAAATTTTTAATATTTAATGTAAAGTTTAATCACCGTATTTCTGTATTGTTTTGGACTATAATAAAGGGTTTTCTATGTATTTTTCGCTAGATAACATTTGAGTCCTGCGGCACGGAAGCAGAAGCATTGTGCGGTCTGAACTCCACGCTGAGCTGCCCTGAAGGGGAGTGCGACAATGACCTGGTCTGCTGCTCGACCAACTCCTGTGGACCGGTCTGCATCGACCCAGCTAAGATGCGCTTGCAAACCGACGGAGTAGACAACACTCCTACTAGTAAGTTTTCATCTTCTTTTTTATTATGCCTGAGTGAACTCAGTAATATCAGCGCAATTTCGCCAGCGTCCATCGTTTGAACATCGTTAGTATCGTTATTGTTCTAAATTTTTATTTCGGGGAAACAACGGGAACTACGTGGGTAACACCGCTAGTAAATAATAAGGTATACCACAATTAAATATTGTGTAACGTTTTCATTCTACTTAAAGTAACTCATCAACATTATGTATTACGTTCCAGTGTGCGAATACCTTCGCGATTTTGACGAGAAGATGGAAGGCACTGTGGACGGCATGAAACTGGCTCTCCCGGCCCCCACCTGCGGCCCCGACGGCGCCTACACGGCGCAGCAGTGCGCTAGCGGACGCTGCTGGTGCGTCGACTCCTTCGGAACTGAGATACCGGAGACTAGCACCAGGAACGCCTCAGCTGTGGATTGCGAGAAGTGAGTGACGTTTCATTGTGTATTTACCACATTCCATCTTTGGTAGTTTAATAATAAGAGAACTCTTTGCAGAATCCCTCTGGGGTGGTACCACACCTTTGACAGTTACTCAACCAAACAATAGTATTCTGGTTTGAAGAACAATATTTCCCGAAAACTTAAAAGCGGCCCAGGACTTAAAAATTAAACTTTTGATATTTTTTGCAAAGGGCGTAAGTCTACTGCTAGGCACCAAGAAGAACTCGTTATCCTACTTATGTTATAAATACGAAAGTTTGGATGGTTACTGCTCAATCACGTCGAATCTTCTGAGCGGATCGGGTTGGAGTTCGGAACATTTAGTTAGTTAGTTTGACGGGGCCTTTTCCGCACTTAGCCTCTTAATTGGGCCATTGTGCGTGGCTCATATTTCCCTTCTACTCCAACCATCCCAGGCTATCCCAGAAGGCAAGCAACCTATTCAGGTTGGTGAAGGCCTCCGGACTGTTGCTGGGAGTGGAGGAATTCTGCCCGTTGATCTGCCACGCCCTGCATTCCACAATCACATGCTGTGGCGTTTCTTCCTCCTCCATGCAACCCCTGCATAGAGGGCTGTCTGTCACACCTAAATTAAACAGGTGCTTGTTTAAAGGACAATGGCCAGTCATAGTGCCTATAACTTTACGGATTTTGTCCCTGCTTAATCTGATCAAGTTGCGGGCAAGTTTTTTTGTTGCTACCGGAACAGCGTTTTTGGTTTGCCTGCAACCTTCAGAGTTTCTCCATTCCATTGAATGTGCTTTCCAAGTATTTTCCTGCAGCCATGTTTTTATTTGGGCCTGAGGTATAGGCATCAAAGGTTCCGGTCCAAACACTACTGCCTTTGCTCCTCTTTTGGCCAGTTCATCGGCTGCGTCGTTACCTAGTGAGTCGCTATGTCCTTTAATCCATTGGAGGTTACTCTATTCGTCCATGCTATGGATTGGAGTGCATTATGGCATTCCAATATAAGGACAGAGGTTATGGTATTATTTTTAGGGCTTGAAGCACTGACGCGCTGTCGGAAACAATTTTGATGTTTAAGTCCCCGACATCTCTGGCTGCGACCGCCTGTGCTGCCCTGGTGATGCCAATACATTCGGCTTGAAAGATTGTGTTTATCTTACTTAGTGATGTTGATATTTTTATGTTTAGGTCATTTGAGAAGACACCGGCTCCTGTACCTTGTGTGGTTTTGGAGCCGTCTGTATATATCCTTACTTCTCTGCTGCCAGAGCTGTCTTTCAATTCTGCATTGAGTTGGATATTGTATCTTCGATCAAAGACATGTTGGCATATTGTTCTGTCCACGGGTGCCTCGAGAAATGGTATTTCTTTCAGCACCCGTTGCAGAACTTTTGAGTGTTCTGTTTCTGTATTTTGCTTCCACAGTCCGTTTGCTCTCAGTCGTAGGGCGGCTGCCGTGGCCTCCTCCTGTATGACTAAGTGTAGAGGTCTCAAGCTTAAGAGATATTCCAAAGCGGCTGAGGGTGTAGTTTTCATGCATCCTGTGGCTGCTATGCTTGCCAGGCGTTGCAGACTTTGGAGCTTAGCTTTTACTGTAGTCAGTTGTGTTCTAGGCCACCACACAACCGATCCATAGGTCATAGAGGGTCTGATCACTGAAGTATACAACCACAGTGTTATTTTTGGATTGAGACCCCATTTTCTCCCAATGAGTCTCCGGCATTGCCAAAAAGTTAGGCAGGCCCTCTTAATTTTGTATCGATATGACTCGCCCAGTTCAACTTATTGTCAAGGATAACGCCCAGATACTTAACTTGAGGTGATAGGGTGAGTTTGGTATTAAATAGTTTTGGGAGTTGTAATTCTGGTAACTTTCTTTTGTGTGTGAAAAGAATAAGTTCTGTTTTTTCGGATTTACTGACAGTTTATGTTCGTCACACCATTTCTCCACAATCTGAAGAGCCGAGCGCATTGACTTACAAAGGACGTTTTCAGCGCTTCCGCTTATCAGTATTGTGAGGTCATCCGCATAACCAATAGTAGTGTATCCTTTATTGTTTAGCGTCTTTAAGAGGCTGTCCACTACTATGTTCCACAATAGTGGTGATAGGACGCCACCCTGAGGACATCCTTTTACTACCTTTGCCCTTATGGTAGTATTCATCACTATCTGGACTGCTCTTTTGCTAACCAGCTCGGTGATCCAGTTCCTCATAACTGGTTCGACCTTGAGTTTACAAAGAGCGTGGTTAATGCTGTTGTGCATTGTTTTATCAAAAGCCCCCTCTATGTCGATAAAGGCGGCAAGTGTTGAAAGTTTGTTTGTGAGAGCCGATTCTATCTTGTGTACGACCATATGTAGTGCCGACTCTGTTGATCTACCTTTCCTGTATGCATGTTGCTGAGGATGTAGTTGTTTATGTTTTAGTGCCCCGTCTCTTAAGTGTCGGTCCACTAATCGTTCTAAAGTTTTTAGAAGGAATGACGTTAGACTGATAGGCCTGAACGATTTGGCGTGCGTGTAGTCTTCCTTACCAGGTTTTGGTAGAAAGATTACCTTCGCCTCCTCCATGTTTTCGGAATATATTTAAAAGCTAAACAGGCCCTATAGATTGGTAGTAGGTGCTCTGTTGCCTGGTTTGATTGCTATTGTAGTAATGCTGGAAATATGCCATCCAGGCCTGCGGATTTGAAAGGTTTAAAGCTTTTAGTGCCCATTTTATTCTATCCGCAGTTACTACTTTGTTTGCGACTTCCCATTCTTGGGTTGTTGGTTTGCAGTAGTTTTCTTCTGGCCACTCTGTGTCACCTGTGAGCTGGCAACCAGGAAAATGTGTCTCTAGAAGTACTACACTTGTTTCTTTATCTGTATTTGTGTAAGTGCCGTCTTCCTTTTTAGGGAGCCCGGAGGTTGAGCTCACCTTGGCTAGGACTTTCTTTATTCTGGCGGCTTGGTTTGTCGAGTTTATGCTATTACAGAAGTTGTGCCAAGATTCTGTTCTCCGGAACCTGATTCGCTTCTTGTAATGCTTTTGTGCAGTTTTATAGTTATCCCAGTCTTCAATGGATCTGGTGTTTTTTGCCCGGTTATAAAGCGTCCTTAGTTTATGGCGTAGTCTATCAAGTTCTGGCCCCCACCAGGAACTCTTACCTACGTTATTTGAATTTACCACAGGACATGCTAGTTCGTAACTATTTAAAAGAGTTTTGGTTAGGAGTTGTACGTTAGTTTCTATATTGTCTGTACTAAGTGTTGCGTCAGTTAGATGTATATTACTTAGTGTTTGGTTTACTGCTGTTGTGTACCTTGTTATATCGGTTTTACGGGGGTTGCGATATGGAACATGGCCTGTTGACTTATGTTGTAATTGGAAACAAACGCGGCGGTGGTCCGCAAACGATGGCTCGTTTGATACGTGCCATCCTTCGATTTGGCCTGCCACCGCGTTGGTTGCCAGTGTAATATCTATGATAGTTTGGTACCTAGAGCTTACAAAAGTAGGTTCCGTACCCTGTTCATAATATTCAGATTGGTCTGGAATAGGTATTCGGCTAAAGACTCACCCCTTTGTTGGTGTTTTACTACCCCACAGAGAGTGATGAGCGTTGCAGTCGGCAGATGCGATCAGGTCCCAGTCGTGTGCTTCGCAGTGTTGCACCAGGTCGGCCAGCTCTTTTGGGGAATATCACCCTCGCCCGGCAGGTACACTGATGCTAGTACTAGGACGGTTTGATTTTCTGTGGTGAGTCTCACTGCTGTAAGGTCTCTAGAACAGAATTGGTTAAGCAGAGTGGTTGTTATAGATTTAGGCATATAAATGCAGGTTCTCGGGTTTTCGACAGTAGTATCTACCATTAACTTACCGCCGATGTTATTGAGACCGCAGATTTTGTTATTTTTGATCCAGGGTTCCTGGATCATGGCGACGGTCTTGTTTTTCTCCAGCACTCTGCGTAAAGTGGCCGCCGCTATTTGCTTGTGCTGGAGATTGGTCTGTATGAAATTGAGGGGGCTATGGGCTACGCAGGACGTCATCTTCGTCACTGCTAGAGCACCCCTCACTTTGCAGCGGTGAAACTGTTTCCACTTCGCTCTGGCTCGGTTTGGGAGCAGAAGTGGATGGCTCCGGAGTCAAAGTCTCCTTTGCCTCTGTTTCACCCGCTGTGTTGGTCTTTTCGGGTTGCTGTACGGCCGTTTTCGCTTCTTCTGGGAGAAGAAGCGGATGTACCCACTTCCCGAAATGTGGGCCACCCGGCGGTCTCTGTCCAGGATTGTTTGCTTTTGGTCCTCGGGTATTCCCAGGATGAGGTGCACTACCTTTCCTTGGAGCCCGTGACCTCCTGTGGTTTGTCGTCTACCGTCATGTCGTAGCACTGCCACGAGTCCACCTTGTACCACGGGTTCTGGGCACATAGGACTCGGTGCAGTGTGGCAGCGTCGGTAATACGGGTATGAATCAGAAGCCCTGCTTTGAGCCTCTTCTTCATATCCGACTGCCTCATGACCGTTAGAGTGGTGTTTGCTATCGGTGATGGTAGGGTTCTGACCGTTTCGTTCAGCCAGCCGAGTGATTTCATCCTCGCACCACATCGCTAGCGCCCCGTCCAGCAGGAAGGGTCGACCGCGGAAAGACGGTGCGGGCGCACTCGAGGAGGATGGAGACAGAATGGCCTGGAGAATGCTGTCATCGACAGCCTCCCGAACCGCTTCTGCCTGGGTCTGCGAGAGGATCCTCGGCGGGACGGTGGTAATCACCACTTTAAGGTGGGATTGAGCCGCGTCTGCGTAGCTCTCCGTCCGCTTGGGTTTTAAGTCGGTTTTCGCGCGTTTGGCTTCCCCTCTGGGAGATTGGGTCTCGTCCAGGCGAGCGCGCTTCGATGAAGCTCTCTCGCCCGGCAAAGACCCTTCTCTGGATGTTCCTTTTCAGGAATGGGAGTGGAAGCCTTCGCAGCGATCCGTTTACCGCGAGCACCTCTCGGGTTCCGTTTCCTCTTCATTTGGCTGGGAACTGATGGTGGTGGTGGTTGTGGTAGTGTTGATGCCACCCCTGTAGAGGTGGATGGTGGTATTTCGCGCTGCGTTTCCGCTGCTGCGATGTTTGGTTTAATAGGCTGAAGAGTTTTCCTGCTCGCGCGCCTGTTGTGGCGACTGCGTTCCGGTCCGCTCTTCTGCCCTTGTTTTGGGGTTTCGACCTTCGGGTGCGTAGACTCCTTTTGCAAGGGCGCTTATGCGACACCAAGGTCCACTGCGACTCGAAGGTGGTTTGATTGTTAGGTATGGCCTTCATGAGGCCTGATAAATCCAGGCTGGAGCCTGGTTGAGAGCATGTTGCCCCCAGAATACGAGGGGCAGACCGAGCTAGGCTCGGTGAGGATTCTCCTCTAGCAGAACTAGAGGTACCTCCTGGGGTAAATTCTTTTGACGTTGTGCCGACATTTTTGGGTTTTGAGCTGATGTAAGAACTCACACACTACCCGCCCTTGATAGGTGTGGTGCAAATTTTTGGGGTATTTGGTGCCCCAGGGCCCTGCTAGCCCAGGAAGTGGGTACGCCACCACGGTTCGGCTATGGTTTTGGGAAAAGGAATACGGGAAGGAGAAAGGAATTAGGAAAGGGTTAAGGAGTAGGTTTGGAATGGGATAGGGAGGAGAGTTGGTTGGGTAGGAGAGTTGAAATGGGATAAAAGGGGACTTAGGATATGTTGGGGAGAAACTGGGATAGGTTGGGGGAGTTGGTATAGGGAGAGGATGTTGGGATAGGAATGGGAATGGGGGTCGGCCAGAGGTTTCTGTTATACCAATTACAGAGGGTAATTGGTCAATAACGGGCGGCAACCTCGTGAAGGATAGTCCACTGGCCTTGTCTAGGGGATCACTGCGACCTGCGCTAACTCCCTAAACCATTTGCCAAACCCAGTATCGGACAGATACTGGGAGTAGGGGAATTATCAATCAAGCATGTTGATTGATCCTCCCCCCGCCCTAACGGTCGGGTCGGAACATTTACGGTCAGGTCTAGAATAACTACTGCTAATTTCATCCCGGAAAAATAACGGGAATTCAACAAATTTGTTCTAACATTGTTGTCGTCAAGATATAATTATTGGATATCAAAGAAGCTGATGAATCTTTGAAACAAACCATTTCTAACTTCGTGTCAGATGCCGTCTAACGTAATTTACACCTGCTACCTTTCAGGGTCCGCACCGACCTGTCCTGCCTGGATATGACGTGTCGCATGGGGTGCGACTACGGCTTCGAGCTGGGTGCCGAGCGATGCCCCACATGTCGCTGCCGGGACCCTTGCGCGGGGGTCACCTGCCCCGCCGGCCGCGCCTGTGCCACTGTCGACGTGGCCTGCGACTCTGATTACTGCCCCCCTGTCCCTGCCTGTGAGTATTGTAGACTAGGTATTACTTCAACGCATTTTTTTAAAATAAAAAGTGATGAGACGATCAGGACGTGTGCCTGATGGTAAGCAACATGCCTGCCACATAACAGCACAGCGACACGCAGCTATTGGAACATGAATAGTCCAAATCATTACCTAGCACTACACTGCACTCGTCACCCAGAGATCTAAGATGTTATTTCTCTAAGCCCTGCAATTACTCTGGAAACATTGCCCTTCAAACCGGAACACAGTAGTGTTTGCACATTGTTGCTTGGCGGTAGAATAACTGGCAAAGGTGTGGTACTTCCCCAGGCGGACTCTGCCAAGAGTCAATTTAACACAATCGACAACTAGAAAGTCTGAATACGTTATAAAACCTTGATGGATAGTTGCATAAGTCTTGACCAAGTTAAGCATGTAGGTAAGCCTTCAAGATTACATTTATTCCTTGCGCTAATGGTACTTTTCGTTTAAAATTCTATCTAGCTAAATTTTGGGTCCAGCACCAATTAAGCTAGAAAGAAACCTAGTAGAATATAGAGGGATGTAGAGATCATCATAATCATCAGCCGCAAGACGTCCACTGCTGAACATAGGCCTCCCCCTTAGATTTCCACAACGAACGGTCCTGCGCAGTATGCTGATGTAGAGATACCTCTCTTATATTCAGTTGTTTTACTCAGTGTCATAAATGACTGTGATTGCTTACTAGCTAGAACGTATGTTTAATAATCACTAGGTTTTAGGTTCAAGATCGCTTGTTTTATTTTTGACAAGTTATTTGTTGTAATTCTTGTGGTGCCAATAAAGTGAATATTGTATTGTAAGATACACAAAGTCCTAGAAAGTTACACAAAGTCCCATCAGGATACACAGTCTCAGCAAGGTACACAAAGTCACATCAAGGTCCACAAAGTCACAGCAAGGTCCACAAAATCACAGTAGAGTACAAAATTACGGTTGCTTTTACATACATTGAATTATTCCCAGGTCTGCCAAAGAAGGCGGGTCAGTGCCCGTACCTGGTGCCCGGCGCGGGCTCGTGCGAGTGGTCGTGCCGGACGGACGCGGAGTGTGGCGCCGGCGAGCGGTGCTGCGCCACCGGCTGCGGGACTGCGTGCACGCCGGCCGACCATCGCTCGCCGTGCCAGCAACGACGGTAGCCACCTTCCTTTGTTACAATACTTCGACTTTTCGGCTTTGGATCACTGGACCCATCCCAAGGGTCATGGCCCCATGACCCCCCTGGATCCGTTCTTGAGACTCTCCGGAACCAAGAACCAGGAACCAGAAACCAACAACTTTAACTTTACAATCGCTTTTTTGGCGGAAAAACATCTATATATTTTTTTGTTGTAAGATCTGTCCATAAGTGTTAACCGCCTCTCCTTGAACCTGTCTTTATTTTGACATAAACACAATATTAAGATTAAATGTCATAATTAATTCGTAAAAAAACGGAAAGTTGTATTGAAGAATATCTTTTTTATTCAATTTAAGACACCGAATGCAGTTTTACTTTTATTTATACCTGATAATTATACTCCACACAATTCTTAAAAACAAAGTCTACTCTTAAATGTCTGCTTCTAAACCATTTAGCATGCCAAAACACTAAACTTAAGCTCACGTGGTAAACCAAACGATACCGCTAGAATCATTTTGAAATGGCTTTGAGAGTAATAAGTTTAAATATATTTAAGTGCGGTCACACTTTATAACAACGGACTTATGTACCGTGTAGCCATTTCCCCGCCATTTTCCGAACGTGTTCGCACAGCAGTATTTCAAACGGCTACAGTCGGTAGCCGCTTGAAATACTGCTAAGCCACGCGACCAGTCACACTTGTATGATATTAGTATATTATATATACTACTTAGTACTTTTATCTTCTATTTCTAATAGTATAGAAATGGAAGAAAAAAGTAGGTACTATTCAAATCAAATCAAATTTATTTATTTGGAACATATAAAAATTACTGAATACATAACAGGACTCCACTGGCCCCGAGCTAGTTAGAACTGTGTTACAGAAACCAGTGGCATCTTCCAGCTTATTCATGAACAATAGTTACAAATATTTGAATATCTTTATTAAAACAAACTATTATGTAGGTACTTATTGTTCTTTAATATTACAGTGCTGCAGCGCTCCACACCGCAGCTGAGAGTGGAATCCACCAGCCTGGACGTGGGTTCCGAAATGCACCGACGACGGCGCGTACGAGACTGTGCAGTGCAAGGGATCAGACAAAACTTGCTGGTGCGTCGATACCGTCGGTAATGAGGTTAGTAACAGTATTTTAATATTAGCTCTTGGAGCCCATGCCGACGATGATTCTGCGTTTTGATTTGTATAAATAAATTGCTAGTCATAGGGACTGCCGATAGAAGTGAAAACTTATTATTCAGAATTTGACAGCACACTTTGAAAACTACCCGAGTGAAACCGGAGGGTGCTGCTTGTCTGGAATAACTCTTCAAATCATTGTCGTCTAAATAAGTCTTCTAAGCGAATTCCATAGCCATCTAGACTAGATGGCCAAGGTCAGATGTATAATGGAAATCATAGTAACTCGCCATGGCCATGGATGGACATCTTCTCGAGCTCATCCGAAGATTTATCTCATTCACGAGCATGACGCTTGAGCTCAATTCACATTCCACGAAAAATCTGTCTGTGGAGCGTCAAAAGCAATTTTCTCTTCAATAAATCAATCAGAAGAAAGTTTGAAATAATAGTCTTAAGTTTTTGCTTTTATTTTTCAGGTTGCCGGCACTCGCGTAACCAACTCTACACCAAACTGCGAAGCGCCTGTCCAATGCCCCGACTCAGGATGCAACGACGAAGTGACCTGCCCATACGGGAGAGAATTCGATGACAAAGGATGCCCCACCTGTGACTGCAGAGACCCTTGCGCTGATGCCAACTGCAGGGATGATGAAACTTGCGAGCTTGTGCCTTTGGATTGCGGGGTATTAACCATTTTCAATACTTTTCGAACGTCACATCGATACTAGGTCAATCTAATAAAAGAGCGTAGGGATATGTGGTCAGACAGCTACTTAACCTTAACGCGACGTAGTCATATCGGGAATTAGTCTCAAAACTATTTAGTCAGAACCGCTACTAGTCATAACGGGATGAATGATGATGGAGTCCCACAAATTTTACTAATATTATAAATTCGAAAGTTTAGATATTTGTTGCTCAATCACGTGGGAACACGGGAACTGTCTGGAATGCCACAGTAACTGTTCATCGCGGGTAAATACAGCAATGGTAATAGCGGCGGTGAAACCACAAAACGTTGTAAAAATTTCGATTGCGAAAACTTGGATATTTTGATGTTTGTTGGTAAATTGCACTGGAATGTCTGGACAAATCGGGCTGATATTTAGAACACATTTAGAATATAGTCTGGAATGATAGGTTTACTAGTTTTATCGTGAAAAAATCATGGGAACGAGTACTAAGCGGGTGAAACGAGGGGGACTGCTAGTTGTTTGTATAATTTCACAAGAAATGACAAAAAGTCGGGCATGATTTCAACTGCTCAATGAACACAAAAATGCCTAACTTGGTTATTAGAAAAAAACTCTTTATAAAAAACTTTATGAATTTACTTTATCAGTGAATGTAACTTTTTAGGAGGAATCATGTATGCCGCTGAGTCGGTGCGCGCCGTCGCCCCAGTGCCCGGGTGGCGAGGCTCCGCTGACGGCTCCGGGGGGACCTGGGCCTCTGCTGTGTGGTCCGAGCGCCGCTGCCTGTCCTTCTACGCACGCCTGCCGCTTCGCCCCTCACGACTCCAGGCCTTCGGTTTGCTGCCCAAAACCAAGTTAGTATAAACGTAAATTTGGCCACAACTCGTAAATTGTTGTAAAAAAGAAGGTTCGACTTGATTAACCCTACAGTAATAATGTTACTTATGATGATGAAAGCTTAAATTGTGTAGCTTTGATAAGTTGGTTACTTTATGGTCATTGATTTAATCAATATATTGAAACACACAGCAAACCTAACTTCATTTACAATTTAATAAAATGTCTATTGGTACACAATGCACACAGAATAAATATTTGTATTTTTCACACAAATGATTTGCTCTGGGTGGGAATCGAACGTACGATCTCCAGCTCCACGGGCAGTTTAGTTTAATATATACTTATTAGTAAAACAATTGAGCCACTAGGTCTTTCAACAGCTTAGCATTCATTACGTTTTATAGGAACAGTATGCTTTGAAAGCAAAGACGAAGGCATCTGTTCGTCTGGCGAGGTCCTCAACGTAACCCGCTGGCATTTCAACCACGAGAAGAACCGCTGCGAGCGGTTCCGCTACCACGGCTGCTCTGGGAACCACAACAACTTCAGAAGCAAAGACGAGTGCAACACCGTATGCCCTGGTAATACTTTTATATTAGTTTTACTCATCTTCTGTCCCATCTCTTGCTCTTACTGCCCTGATAATACTTTGAAATTACGCTAAAAATCATTGTTTATTTATATAATTGAGTCTTCTCGTGACCACGGCGGTTGTAATGCTGCCGAAACGTCGAGGTAATTAAACAATGATTATATGATATATCGTGATTAAGCCCCGTTCAATATAAACACTTTGAAATTAGTCTTCAAATTCTTCTATCCAAACTGTTACTCTTACTGCCCTGATAATACTTTGAAATTAGTAGTGCACTTCGTCTATTTCATCTGTTACTCTGACTGTCCTGATAATACTTTTAAATTGGTCTTGACCTTCGTCTGTCTCATCTGTTACCTTTAAATTATCGTCCTGTAAAATCAGAAGAATTACTCATTAACAATTAATTCTACCTAATGATATGTATAGAATTAATGAACCTGAAGAATGTACCCCGAATCAGAAGGGTCAGAGTTTCTTTAAAATATCAAATTACTATTTCTGTCTTCCGTCTAGTCGCTTTCTGTTAACCTGTATTAGGCACCAAATTATTCATAACAGATTGCAGTAAATTTTACATTTCTTTGCCAACTTCGAAATTCGAAAAGCTGCCCAATCTGCCCAAAAGTTTATTTATTTGTTGTTCCCAAAAAATAGATAATGTTCGAATGCACATTTCATAACAACTCCCAAAAAGTTAAAAACAATAAGTGGTTCTTATACAAACATTTTAAAACAGCTCCAGGAGCATCGTCAAAAGCAAACCTGGTCCACAGAAGAAAGCAAACTCAAATCCAGAGCCAGGCAGGAGGCATGTCACTATTCTAAATGTTATTTGTGTGTTTTTGTTCACTGAAGACATGCACGGGCAGTATAAGTTACGATACAAATTTGCACTTATGTTCTAATTGCACGTTTATGGGGTTCTATTGAAAGTTATGTTGTTTGAAACTGGTTTTAGACGTGAAGTGGTAAGATCAAAGTCAAAATTTTCTTTTAAAACCTTTCCTTTCCTTTAATAAGAAAATTCTGTCTTTGAGAAAATTTAGATAGTTATCAACAAACATCTTGAGCACCGAACGGTGCATGGCTCATTGGTCTATAAATCCCGACTTGAGGTGATGAATAATATTGTGTGACAATCCATTAGTTTTCATTGTAAATGTGTTCAAGATGTTTGCACATCATGATATCCATACTTCGCATCGTGTCATGGAACATGGAATGGAATATAATATTTTTATACAATATTTACAGCACGAGTAATAACTTTGTTTAAATTGCCTGTTTCGTCCGTTTTGTGTTTAACTATGTCGACAGCATTAACTAACAGCAACAGTATAAACTTTGGTTCCTGATATGAAAGCATATTTGAGCATTGAAAATCAAAGATCGAACTATTTCAGGAATACAAACTCTCATAAAAAAATGTTACCAAAATAATTCTAAAATATGCTTTCAGAGTTCGTCACTTGAATACCATTATAGGTTGCTGATTATAGTCTTTGATTGACAGTGTTAAGTCCATGCGAGAGACTCCGAGAAAAGAACGAACTTGCCGCCCAGAAGTACGGCAAAGGAACCTTCATACCCACATGTGACGCCAGTGGAGCTTGGGAACCCGTGCAGTGCATGGCACATATTGGTGAGACTTTAAGATGTATATTTCAGGCAATTAATACCGTCAACTATACAATATCTTCTGCAGTATGTAATAAACTTGTCTTGAACTCGATCGAATCACCAGTGTTCCCATCGAGGGATGTTGAATCTGTCGGGAGATCATGATTTTAAGTTCTGTCAGTGGTTCCTCTGATGTGTCATGAGATAGCGAAGAGAACACCCGTTTTACAAACTTGAGGTCGTTGGGTCAAATCCCTCCTGCACCTGAGTATTATTCCAAGTGCAGATGTCTAAGTTTGTCATCATTAGTGGCTTTAATTAGCATGTTCCAAGAAATATGTTTTTCGGAGTCATACATCACGGATCTCAGTTGGCCGTTTTGGTTTATTATGGCCTTGACGTTCTCTTTGTGAGAGTAGTCTCTGAACCCTAGCAGTGGGTACATCGAGTGGCTTGCTTACTCTCTTACTGTAATAGAATGAAATATAAAATAGTGGTTACATAATTGTTATTTTGTTATAAAGATGTGTGCTGGTGTGTGAGCGCGCGAGGTGAGCCCTTGAAGGGGTCGCTGGTCCGAGGAGCCAAACCTACCTGCAACTTCAGACAAGCCAGGAAGTGGGTCTCCAGGGACCCTCTGGACGAACGAGCCAAAGCTGACGAAGGTAATTATCATCCTACTAATATTACACGCTCCATCATCGTCACATCGTCGTTAACATCAGGCGAGATGGCGGTCAAGTATCAACCTATGAAAATAAAAATAATATTAAAAAAACTTGAGAGGTGTCAAGGGACACCCCGATGGAACGAAGTTCCTTTCGATTAATTAGTGAAGGAATTTTTTTTTTTTATTATTTACAAAAACCCTGTAGGTATACACTCAACAAAAATAAACGTCGCGACACCACACTGTTCAATGCAAAATAGAAATGAAAATATCTGGCTTGCTTTCTATAAGAGAGAGAGACAGACAGAGAAACATGCGACGCCGCACAGCTTACAATAGCAAAAAGTGTCGTGACAACTTTTCGTAAGAATTTTTTCCGTCTAGCCCCCTTTCACAACGCGCGATAAGGAACTTCGTTCCAAAATGTGAAAGTTTGGATGTGTTCGGCTTTGTTTAGTAGTAAGTATTTAGTTAAATAAATAGTAGTTATCATTATAATTTAGTTTTGTTATTATATATCTACAGTAAACAAATATTTTGCTATTTAAATGTTTAATGGTCAACCACGTCGAAACGCTTTAACTGATTGGATTAAAATTAAGAACACTTTAAATTAGTCTGGAACAACATTAGACTTTTCTTCCGATAAGCTAGTTAATTGTTATACCTTCGACAAATTGGTAGTACATTTTAATGTTATTTGAACAATAACAGAGATATCCATTTGCGAGTCTATAAATAACAAAAATATAAACTGGAAAATCTTTCTTTATAAGCTTTGTGAACATTTTTAAGTGAAGCTCAGTTTCACAAAGTTTAGAGTATAATAATTTGTCTGTGCATAAAATAAATTATTAGACAGACTCTTTAAAACACACAAAACATAATAAACAAACTTAAAATAATATCTAGTAATTTAATCTGCCCCGAAAAAATAAACATCAACTTCAAAGTAATTTCTTCCACGAACCGTAGAATGGAAAGGAGATAGGTATATGCCTAGACGAACATGTGCTAAATATCTATCTTTCCTCCCTCCCCAGTTCTCGAAGAGCTGATCCGACAGATGACCGCTTACAGAATAGACGAGTTTGAAAGCGATGACGAAGATTTCGATTTGGATCCAGTTGAAGGACGCGAGGGGAGCTCCGAGGAACTCCCACAAAATGACGCTGTCCTGGTGACTGAGGTGATTGATCCTAAGGTAACTTGAGTCTACAAATCAAAGGTTATAACTGTAGGCTTTCGTTATTACTTGGTTTAAAAAGTTAATTAATTATTAATAATATATTTTTGCATTTGTTGTGTTGGCACGTTTGTGTTTATTTTACAATGACACTTAGTGATTCACTTCAGCATTTTAAAATAGGTTTTGATGCAACAATTTTAGACTTAGGTACATATTAAATTAAGTCTCCAACAGAACAAATTGATCAATATTTGATAAATAATTGGCTGCATAATGCGAAAGAAAAAGAAGTGATCTTACAAGACAGTCGTGAAATTTACCTAAAAACACAGCTGATTAGGGGTTTCAACGTTTCGAAATATTATTCTAATTGCAATTCAGCTACTCCTATTATTTTTTAAGGTGTCAGACTCGACAAGAAGGAACGATAAACCTTTAGAGGTGATTGTGGAGAAGATTACGTTCAAGACGAAGTGTCAACTGGTACAAGAAGAAAGTGAAAACAGTAAGTTGAAACCATTTAAGGTAGATATAGATTGAGATAAAATTTACATTGATGATACCCTTTAGATTTATAAATATATTTATTTTGTTAAAACAATGAGATTTTTAAAATCTCATTGTAATTGATTGAAGAAATGATTAGACCGGATTAAGATTGCTGTGAATAGTGAATCTGTGATTAAGTCAATATGTATGCAAGACGACCCTTAAAGAGACACATGTGAGTCTAAAATGTATCTTCGAGTTCATCGTCTTAACCATGTTTGAATGACCACAGATGGAGATGGGTCCAGACCGCGCTGCTTGGCCGACGGTTCGTTCGCCCCGCGGCAATGTGCGCGCGGGCGATGCTGGTGCGTGGACGCGGCGGGCCAGCGCCGGTCTCTGGGCTCAGTCAACGACTCCCCCGGGCCGGATCCTTGTGGTACGCACTTTTTGTACCGTCTGCTGTTTCGAGCCATCGCTTTGAAACTAACCCTCTGAAGTCGATTCTCTGAATTACTCGTATGGAGCACAATGATATAACGCGTCAAAATCATTGCCCATACATAAGTTTTAGTTTGAAAACTAGTTTGGTTGGTACACATGTGGAGTACACGATCCTCCTTAAAAAACCGTCGGACTCGGCCGAAACTTAATTCGGACTGGACTGATCATATCACACATAAGTTACTCGTGATTTCATTAAACTACTAGTACATAAGTATTTAAGAGCAGCTCACAACGAAACAGCTTATTTACAAGTACCATACCGTGCCATAGTTTTCTTACATCCCATCTGTTTCTACTCAAAAATCTATCTGTACCTATCTAATCGGACAGGAATAGGTATAGGCAAATTTTACTTGAAGTGTTAACAATTATTTTCTGAAACACTTATTCATTCCTTTTAAATGTCTTCCCCTAGAACGTACAACTTGGCAGTTTTAAAAAGCTAGATTAAACTTTCACATAATTTTCAAATGATAGGAGTTACATTTAGTAAGTACCTCCGGAAACTAATTTCTGACATACGTTCTCACAGAAACGACACAAATCGAGTCAGCGATCCTAGAGCTGGAGTTATTCAACGCGGACCTATCGACGGCCGAGCATGCTCGCGGCGTGCTCGCCAGCAAGCTCGCAGCACTCGGCGCGCGCGTGCCGGTCGCGGCGAGCAGGGAGCGCGGCGCCGCGAGACTGCGCGTGGCACTGCCGGGGCCGGCGGCTGTGGACGTCCTCTATCATATCGAAAATATGGTAAATATTCACCACATTTGAGAAATTTATCATTTAAGGAAGGAGGAAGGATTTATCCCTTAAGGTGTTCAGAAGATATTTCGAAGATATCTGGTGCGTTCCAATAGAGATCCTGGTCTTCCAAGAACAGATGTAGGCGACTGAGATGGTTTTAATGAGTAAGATTTCGTATAAAGTGGCTGGACTTCAATACAGCCAGAGTTCTCAAAAGGATTTCACCCCGCCAACAAAAAACAAAACGTAGTTTACGTCAAGTATGACGATAGAAATGGAGTCGTGGCAGAGGCTCTGAGCCATAGATTATGTTAGTTGTATTATACTGTTTTTAAACTTTTGCGATTTGAACACATAGGTGATGTTGCTGCCGATACGTCGAGGTATTATTTAAACAATGAATTATTCGTGATTAAGCCCTGTATTATATAAACATGATGTATTGTACTGGTCTACTTCAGCATTATTTTATAAATTAACACTGTCTTTCAGGTGAAACAAGAGAAAATGGCGCGCGCAAATGACTCGAACGTACCAATGGTGCTAGGAGCCGACGTAATTCGCAGCGAATACAGGCTCGCGCCGCCTTCGCCGCCCGCAATGCAGCAGAGAGAAATCCTGAGTGAATCTACGGTAAAGTCTTGCAAAAGAAACCTTTTTACTATTTTTTACACCATCTGTGAGATAGTATTATAGTTAGTAAAATTCTACTAATATTATAAATGTGAAAGGATGTTTATCGCTCAATCCCGTCGTAAGATCTAAAGAGATCAAGCTGAAATTTGGAAGCCACATCAGTTATAGATAGTCTCAGGAATCACAGACAGACTTTTGACCCCGACAAAATGCGGAGCTTACGGAATAGCCATTTTGTAAATTCTACGCGGCCGCATTCGCGAGTAAAGTTAAACCTGTTTCGTAGAATGAAATGAAAACACAAAAAATTGGCAGTCATAGGAAATGCCGATAGAAGTGAAAACTTATAACTCAGAATTTGATAGCTAGGTACTTTGGAAACTACGCGGGTGAAACTGGAGGGCGTGGCCGTGAGCATGGTCATCCAGAAATGCGTCAGCCAATGGGAAATCCTCACGCATTTCTAGATGGTCAATGGCTAGGTCCCGAATTGACCTGAAGATCTCTTATCATTCCCGAGCGTGACGCTAGAATTCAATTCACAGCCCTCGAAAAATCTGTAGGTATGTGCCGCGTCAAAAGAAGTTTTCACTTGACTTACCTAAACTACTGTGATCCGTACCAGGTATTGAAGTCCATGCTACATGTAGCAAAGCTGCTTCCGCATCATAAAGCATAACTGTTATTTTATAGAGATATAGTTGGTTTCGTTATAAATGAAAAAGAATTAATTACATTAATCTACAATAATTAAGCTGCGGATATTTTTGATATTTGACCTAACTACTTTGCAACTTCATCATCATCATCATCATCATCATCATCAGCCTGTACTTGTCCACTGCTGGACATAGGCCTCTCCCAAGATACGCCACTCAGCCCGATCCTCGGTCTTCCGTCTCCAACCGCCACCAGCTGCCTTTCGAATATCGTCACTCCATCTAGTCTCAGGGCGTCTTACACTACGTTTACCGATTCGCGGTCTCCACTCCAGAACCCGTTTACCCCAACGGTTATCAGGTCTGCGACAGATGTGTCCGGCCCACTGCCACTTCATCTTACTAATACGGTGAGCTATGTCGGTCACTTTAGTTCTCTGACGAATTACTTCATTGCGAATGCAATCCCTCAGAGAAACTCCAAGCATAGCTCTTTCCATAGCTCGCTGGGCGACTTTGAGCTTACGGACCATTTTGACTGTAAGTGTCCACGTTTCAGCACCGTAGGTCATAACGGGTAGGACGCACTGATTGTACATTTTAGTCTTGAGACTTTGTGGGATGGGTGACGAGAAGACTCGACGAAGTTTTCCAAATGCTGCCCAGCCCAACTGTATTCTTCTCATAGCCTCACTCTCAAAATTACCTCTACCTAGTTCGAGCGTCTGCCCTAGATAAACGTATTTCTGTACAATTTCAAGAGTGGTTCCACCTTTGCAACTTACGTCCTTAATATTCATATATTGTTGACAGGTATCAGCTGCAACCTCCTACCACACAGCTCTAATCGTCTTAGCAGCTACATCGGCCTTCATCATCAGCGTCCTCTGCGTCCTAGTAATGCTGTACCGCGCGAGGCTCCAACGGGAGCCTCAAAAAGCAGAGAGGTTCCTTCCACCAGCGCCGCCAGTCTACGTACTCTCGGCTGATGAGAAGGCGGAACTAGCGAGAGTGCTTCACGCACCACCACCGCCAGTTCCTCCTAGTGACGATAACTCGAGAGTCTGAGTATGAAGTGCCTAAATTTCTCGGTACTTTTACGGGGAGGAACATGTAGTAAGGGCTTTTGAGTGTCAATTGGACAGATCATGGTATATTTATGGCATTCGGCACAACTAAATCGTTAATGAAGTGTTCGTTTAGTTTATCAGTTACCTCGACTCTGCCTTAAATAAAACTATACACGGTAATGTCCGATAGAATTTACGCAAATTACGGAGTGCCCCAAGGAAGTATGTTAAGACCTCCCCTGTTCTTTAATTACTGATGAAATTTGATTCTTCCTTCGAATAATGTTCTAATTGGTCCTTAGATAAGCTCTTATTGAGAATTTGTAAATAAATTAAAATTGTGATCAGTTGACATCGTTGGTATTAATTTGCACGCGAATTTAGTGAATCTAGTATTTTACTTTGATAGTTACTTAATTATTTACGTTACTCTTTTCGATATTGTAAAGTTAGTACAGGTACTAAGTAATTATAGGGTCCAAAGTAATATTGGCTAGAGTGACGTAGCTGTTCTTTAATAATTTTATAACTCTAATAAATATATCTACTTTAGTATCACAATGACTGTACTGTATAACATGAATTTCACATATACGTAGGTACTTGAATTAAAAAAGGGTACAGAATTATTCTAGACTAAGAGCATTCCACTGAATTATTAGTACCTATTATGTAGTAGGGAACACGCATAAAGGTTTAAAGGCTATATCCTTTTTCGTGTACATTAAGAATTGAATATATAGCCGCCATATTGCAAGCTTTGCTTTGGGTCAGATGTGTGTTATGTGTGAATTGTCCACCAATATTTATTTAATTTTTATTAATATTTTTCCAAAAAAATATTAAAATGACGAATGTTCTAACTTAATGCTAAAAAGACAACTTGACATATTTGCCGGCAAATATCTCAAGTTGTCCCATCGCAGACCGAATTGTCGTCTAACATCAGACAAAAAGCCGTCCAAAGGAAGACCCAGTTTTGATACATAAATCTACCCACACAATCGTTACCATTATCGTCTTCAATGCCACTACTCCATTCACAGAGCTAACTGGCAACTAAAGATTCTTATCAATAATTCTGTGCCCTTGATTTTGAAAAGATTGATTTAAATACCCTTCATTTTCTGCTATTCATTACTTTTTTAGCTATTAATTTACCAAGAAGAGGCGACACAACTTTGTTAAGTTTTTTAGTATTTGTAAGTATTATCTTAAAATATATTGTAGATGGCGTAAGGGTGCGCGTATTTCTAATGCGCTCCTTTACGCTTCCTTAGTTCCTCTCGTTGAGTCTCGATCTTGATTTAGAACTACCCTCAATTTTACACTCAAATAGTATTTTTCTAAGGATCTTGAGCCCAAATAAACCAACGTTTTTCAAGAACGTGGCTCGACGTAGAACTAACTCTAGTCCTGTCTTATTCGTGCAAATATTCCTTCATAGATTTCATAGAATACAATGTGAATTCGAATATATTTAACTAGTTTATTTTTGTCACATCACAACAAATTTTACTTGTTATTTTTTCATTCTTTTTGTCATTGTTACTGTCTGATAATATAAAATTTGTAAATACTCGTATCTAAATGTTATGAATGAAATTTATCTCTCTGAACCTTGTTAATGATCTGATCAAATGTAAAGCGTTGTAGGTATTGATATCTTAAAGAAAATATGATTATTATGTATAGAATTTATTCACATGTACTATATTTTACTAATTAAAATAATTTTAAAATTATCTTACGTCTCTTATTTTATAGTTATCTTATTCCGTACCTACCAGCCTACCACGTCAGTCAAATAAATATAATGTTTGTACATTCTATTGTGCTTAGTTTCCTTATGCATATATATAACCTATTAATTCAATAGGGCGTTTTCGAGATGCAAAAAGCTCTGTCTAAGACAGTCCCCAATTTCACCATAGGTGGCGCCAATGTTTTATTTTGTTAGCGAAATTTCACAAAAACAAACAGTGGTGTCACACTTGGCAACATTTTGCACTATTTTTGACAAGTTTGCGTCTGGAAAACGCCCCATTACTTATTTAACTTTTTTTTATTTATTATGACTTCAGTGAACGTGTTTCACGCTCTTTTTTCACAGGTAGGTACCTAGGTATGTATAGTGCATTGTGCGGTATTTGAATTTAATTACGGAGTATGACTGCTGTAGGTATATTATCTGTTCATTGCGTGCGACTGATCTATGAACGAAATTATAATGACTCGTGGATCAGATGGTGTTGTGTGTGAAATGTCCATCAATATTCAATACTAGTGGTCCACTTTGGCTTCGCCCGTGGTTCACATAAAATAAGGTAAAGTACGTTTCAGTCAGCGTCGCTTCGCTTATAATATTAGTAAATATAGCTTTGTTTATTTAGAGTGACGACTGTACGAAGCAGTAGAATATGTGCCACGCTAAATATTTTGCAGACCTCATCTGCGAAATATGGCGCCCCTCCACTCACGTTCATCAGAACCCTAAAGACGACGTCCACTCCCAAGAGAAATGCTCAAATTAAATCCGATAGATGAACATAATACTTCAAGGGCTACAAACATATCCTGAGATGACAATGTCCACATCAGCTATGCGTGACGGGGTAGTTGTCTTGTGAACTAAAGTCAGGGCAATCTACTTCCAAAACTACCAACTAGCCGAGACCTTAACTTACCACATCCTGCAAATACACCGCACCGCACTGTCCGCACCAGACATCAAGTTACGGCTGGTCTAGTAGGTCCCTAAGTTATGGCTGGTCTAGTAAGTTACGGGTTACGGCTAATCTAGTAAGTTTGGGCTGGGCTAGTAAGTTACTCCTAGTCTAGAATTTACAGCTTGTCTAGTAGAACGATGACTACCGATTCGGAGGGACTTTCTGAATTTTACTAAAATCAGTTTTGAATTTTTCGGAGAAAATAAATAGGTAATTTAGCGTACCTTAGATAGAGAATAAGTAAATAAATCAGGTTTTCCCCACGGTTTCTTTATATCAATCGTAAGCAGAAAGATGATGTGCATACTTGCTATGGCAACAGAATGATGTGCCGCGACAAAAGTATGACAATTCCACAAGAGCGACAAGGAAAGAGCGATCAGACCCGTGCTTTCGTCATAGAATAGATAATATCTTTCAGTGTAAAACGTTTGTTTCCACTCTTTACGTAGTATATGCAAGCTCTTTGGTTTGTACCTATATTTTTTCTCATGTTGTTTGAAAACACCTCGTTTAAGTTGAATAAAAAATATCAATAATTATGCCTTAATTCTGCAATATAACTGGAACATTTTAAATGTCACAACATTTTCTACAATGGCAATTCTGGTCTAGCTATGTCAAAATTATGTCGTATTTCCGCACGAATGACAAGTCATTTAACTGATTTTAATATAATAAATATATAAATTAGAACATAATATCTTTATTTCAGTAATGTTTTCAATAATAAGCATAAATTTTTATTTAATTATATTATTTTTGCAGTTAACTGCTTTGTTTCTTGATTTATAATATATAAGTAGCTGTATCACGCTAAAGTCATCCTGCTGTCAGTCACGTCGAACGACATGACATTTCTCGCAATTGACAAGTTGCGGGGCCGGCACTCGGAGTAAATTTATCTATTTCAGAATGAATCAAGGAGGCGGACTCAATTGCTGCGCGGTTTGCAATCAGCAAACGCACCGGAGATGTGCGCGGTGTCTTATCGTGTATTATTGTAACACAGAACATCAACGGGAAGACTGGAAAAGACATAAAAGTGAGTGCTCATCTAATACCTCCAAATCAGGCGAACATTCAACAGTTAACGTAGAAGCAGCTAAAAAAGAGAAAGAAGAAAAGTCTCAAATCATAATTAACACAAAACAAGAAGAAAAGAAAGAAGACGTTGTGTTAAATTTATCAGGAAGACGGCAGAGAAAATTCAAATCCAAGAAAGCCAATAAAGAGGGTAGTTCCCAAAATGTTAAACAAACTGTTGTGACACCGCAGAACACTGACCAAAGTGCGAAATCGTCGAGCTGTGGGAGCAGTGATAGTAGTGTAATATCTAGTGTATTAAGTGCAAATAAAGACTCGAGGACTGAGGGCGCAATAACTTACGAGGGGTCATCTGAAAATGAGATATTGACTGAGAATGCTCAGCAGTTGAGTTCTGTGGACTTTTACGCAGCTAATGCGCGGACAGTAGAAAAAAGTAGTGTTAAAATGCCCGTGTTACCAGAACGACCAGCGAGGCCCCCTCGGGAGTACCCTGAAGCCTCGCTACAGGGTAGTCCAGCTCCATTCACCCACAGTGCTAACAGCTACTATTTGGACCCGAATGATCCATTCTATACTTTATGTCAGCGAGTGATTAGAGATATGACTCAGTATGGTGTCTGTGTGTTAGACAATTTCATCGGCAAAGAACGAGGACAGTTAGTGTTAAATGAAGTTCTCTCAATGTACAACACAGGAATATTTAGAGTAAGTTTTTCTATACTGTTTACTTAGTAATGTTTAAATAATTAATCAAATTTCAAACTTCCTCCATAAACTTTAGAATCTCAGATATGTGATAAAATTTTGTGAAAGGTTTAAAGTTAGCCATTTATTTGACCTGGACTGTTTTGATAATACAAAAACATAAAAATTATTGCTTATGGCACAAAACATGTAATGTTTATGAATCTAATAACTCTGTTATTGTTTTTTTTTTTAATAAAGAGTGACGAGACGATCAGGACATGTTCCTGATGGTAAGCACACACAGCCTGACACATAACAGCACAGTGACACGCAGCTATTGGAACATGAAGAGTCCAAATCATTACCTAGCACTGCACTGCGCTCGTCACCCAGAGATCTAAGATCTTATATCTCTAAGCCCTGTAATTTCTCTGTCTGCTGACTTGTTGTCAGCATTCTAAGTTATCATGAGGTTTGATATATTATGTATGTTTAAAATTTAATGATTCAAATATAGGGAATAATTATGGATATTTTGTGCAAAAAATCCTACACATTTTTATTCATACGGCCCATATAAAGCTTTTTTTTTAAATCTGGTATTGCTTATAATGTCCACCATACAATGATCATGGTAGATACAATACATATTTTTCAAGTTCTAATTGAATTTTTTTTTTTACAATCTGAACTAACAACATACAATGCAATGGTAAATATTACTCGAAATACTACTACAATCCCTTGAAAAATTAATGTAGCATATTTGGTGACATTTTTCTCAGAACACTATCCAGTCCCAACCTAATCAACGTCTTCAAACAATTAGCTTATACTAAAACCAAATAGTTGATTTTAAACTCTGAGAATTGAATATTAACAATTGTAGTCCTATTAAATTACTTTCATTTAGTTATTTAATTGTCTGTATTGTTACCGTTGACCTATTTTGCACAGAATAATTAAATAATAATATGTTCCAAAATCAAACCAATACAAACTTTGGTACTTCAAAGGAATGCCAACTCTTAAAAGTCATTTAAAGAAAAAAAAATTAGTACCTAAGTAATTGCTGTATCACCAAAGATATTTTCATAATTTTAGAAAACACAATGAGATTAAAATAAAAATTTTTGAGCACTTATTTTAATTCAACTTAAGAAAATACAGAAAAATGCTCAACACTATGTATTATTATTTACCAGTTGTATTGTATAGTTTCCAGTTAATATGATTGTCAATTTCTATTCCTAGTAATGTAGCCCCGTCAACAAATTCAAATTTATAATTATTATAAGAAAAATTTATGTCAAAACCAGATTCAGATTTTTTAATTTTTTTTTTAAATATAGAGTGACGAGACGATCAGGTCATGTGCCTGATGGTAAGCAACATGCCTGACACATAACAGCACAGTGACAAGCAGCTATTGGAACATGAAGAGTCCAAATCATTACCTAGCACTGCACTGCGCTCGTCACCCAGAGATCTAAGATCTATATATATCTCTAAGCCCTGTAATTTCTCTGGAAACATTGCCCTTCAAACCGGAACACAGTAATGTTTGCACATTACTCCTTGGCGGTAGAATAACTGGCAAAGGTGTGGTACTTCCCCAGGCGGACTCTGCCAAGAGTCCTACCACTACTAAAATGAGGTCTAAATTGAAGGTCTAAATTGATGAGGTCTAAATTGAATCAAATTTGTTTTAGTAAATTTACATCAAGATTGTGATCTGTCATCCATTTAATTAAATTGTTAAAAATGTCAAATAGGGTTTGCATTAAATTTTGACTATTTTGATGTGATGTCAATATTGATATATCATATCTGCAAATAATATAACATGATTCGTCTATTATTTTTGAAGGTCATTTATATAAATTAAAAAGAGGATACATCCAATGATGCTTCCTTGGGGTATTGAATGGTATATTTTTGAAGGATCTCGATCTATTAGATCGATCGATTAGATCTCGTAGTTTTTATAATTCCTGTGTTTTCGTCCATTTTTTCTGTTCCATTATTTTTTACCTAAATTATTTTATTAACATGAATATAAGTACCAACAGAATAAAATAGATTATATTATTAGCATTTATATTATTCACTATTTGTGTAATTTATTATTATTTCTAGTTAAAAAACAAATTTGATAATTTTATTATAGCAACCCAACCCTTTTCCTATAAGATTATCGATAGAAGTAGTCATTCTGTTGTAAAAATATTTTTTTAATATGATTACCTACTATACAACTTGCATGAATATGATTAAATCGATTTGTGTATTGTTTTATATACTGTTATGGACTGGCATGTTGCATACCATCAGGCTCAAATCATGCTTGTCTCATAACTCCATATAAAAAAATTTAAAGGGAACAATACTCATATATATATAATAAATACTTACCATGTATGGCCTCTCACACATTTCATGAAAATTGCTTTGACTGAATATTGAACAAAAACATACAACCAAATTTATTTCCTCCTCCTTTTTTGAAGATGGATTCGAGGAGAGTGCAGGTGCGCGACCGCTGCTAGTTGGCACGCTCAATTTTGTTCAGTTTGTGTTTAATGGTATATGCATGATAGAGTGTATATATAATACATCTATTCTTCCAAACATCCATCAGCACAAAAATAACATTACTTATAGTATGATTTAAGTTTTAAGTGTATAGTTGCCGGTTAGAAATCATTCAAAGCAACAAGGCTCCCAATTAAAATGCTTCAGTAAACAGTATTAAGTAAGTTTATTGTTATTTCTAGCCAAAGTCTTGTAGCCTTTCATGAAAAATTTATTGTATGAGTTATTAAATGCATTAACTTGAAGCTATAGCCCACACAATCCTTAACATGTTCAGAAAAGAAGCTTTACGTTGCGTCGTACAAATATTAAAAAATTTTTAATTACCTTTCAGGCCGGGCAGCTTGTGTCAAATCCAAAGACCACTGAAGTACAGACAATACGAAGCGATCTCATCACCTGGATTGACGGGAAGGAGCCACATTGTTTTCACATCGGACAACTCATGGCTAAGGCAAGTTTTTATACACACACTAGCAGTATCCCACGGCTTCCTCTGCATAGTTACCGATTCCGTTATTTTTTCGGGATAAAAAATAGCCTATTACAAAGTGCACGCTATGAAAGTGAGTGGTTAACCATAGGTGAGTTCTGTATCCCATTAGCTCTAAAGTTCTTGATCTATGACTGGTCTCCTGCCTTATTAAAATTTTATCTAAATGTATTCCAAATGACCCTCCCTGACCAGAGTAACTTGGTAAGGTGGGGAAAAGCCTTTGAAAAATGTTGCTATACTTGTGGAGAGGCGATATGTACAGCAAGGCACATATTGGTGGGATGCAAGGTGCTCCTTAACGGGGGTCATTACTCGCGGCGCCATGACAGAGTACTTGAAATCATACGTGAAGCCATGAGCCTTTCAGTAGCTAGAGCCCAAAAGGGATTGTCGACAAACAAAAGACAAATTAACTTTGTAAATGAAGGCTCAACTTCAAACTTCAGGCACAAGCCTTACTCAATCCTGGGTACAGCACCTGATTGGACTATTTTGATGGACACGTATGAAAGGCACTACAGGATCCCAGAGGATGTGGGTGTTTCGTCATCCAGACCGGACATTTTCCTTTTTCTAGAGCTACGAAACGCATAGTCCTTGTAGAACTTACCGTACCGTGGGAAACTAATATACCTAAAGACCACGCGATGAAACAAAATAAGTATTACGACCTCCTAAACGAATTAACAAAAAACGGCTATGTAGTTAGTTTATACGCTGTAGAAGTGGGAGCGAGAGGTATACCGGCAAAATCTCTCTATAACCTGCTGAAAGACCTTGGCTTATCCAGAAGTGCAGTAAGTTCTATACTAGAACGAGTATCTAAAGCTGCACTAGTAGGTTCATATCAGATTTGGCTGGGCAGGGAGAGAAAAACAAGTAGTAAAGGTGAGTGTTGATGTACGTCAGAAAGGGGCCTCTTAAACCTACGCCCGAGTCACAAGTCTCGGGGTCTACTCGGGTTTTCTCTCTCTGCCTTACGATGGACCCGGCACCCGCACGGTGAATCCATGGAATGCTAAGAAAATCGTCTCATTAGTTATTCCCGACCATTATCTATTTATGTACCAAATTTCATCCAAATCCCTTCAGTAGTTTTTGCGTGAAAGAGCAACAAACATACATCCGTACATTCTGACGACTGGCCTCATGGCTAACTCTGCTTGCGAAGCTGAGGGTTCGATTCCCACCCAGTGCAAATGTTTGTGTGATGAATTCAAATATTTGTACTGTGTCTGCGTGTTTCTATGTATAATAAGTATGTATTTAATACTATACTATATTATATCAGCTATAGCCGCCATAGTACAAGCTTTGCTTAGTTTGAGGTCAGATGGTGTTGTGTGTGAATTGTCCTCCAATATTTTTTTTATTCTAATAAACTTATGCGTTTATAATACTTGCAGCGACCCGCGGTTTTACCCGCGTAATTCTCGTTCCCGTTATTTCCCCGGGATAAAAAGTACCCTTTGTATTTTACCAGACCATAATCTATCTGTGTTTTAAATTTCAACCCGATCCGTTCATGCGTTAAAACGTGATTGAGCAATAAACATTCATATGTCGAAACATCCATACATTGACATTTATAATATTAGTAAGATTAAATATGATAAATTGAGGGGTTAGAAGCCCTGGTTAGAGCGAGCGATTCACCAATCGTCAGGCCGTAAGTTCGAAACCCGCCTGCACCTCTACGTTTTTTTCCAAGTGTTGATGTATAATTCCTTGATAATCGTAAATAATACATTTTATGTATCGAATTAATCAAATATTGAAATTGACATTGATGTATTTATTTTGTATTTCATTTGTTTAATTTGTGACGAACCGATTTTGTAATTTTGTTGTGTCTAAGATAATATCATAATAGTGTGACTAACATTTTAACGATGGGTTTGACTGTGTATGGTTAGTTTTATGCCGCTTCCGCTAAACAAAAACAAAAAAGTCCTTGATATTGACATAATTGTGATTTGTGAAATATTTAGTTAAATATTATTTTAAATTCTTAATTAATATAAACCAAAAGTTATTATCTTAATTTTCCAATTTCTTTGTTAATATTATTTGACTATTTTTTGTATTTTATATTGTAATTTGATTGATTTGTTGAAGTGTTGTAGTTTCAGTTATTTTTTCCATTTGTTGTGTTTTTGCATGCCGAAAGGCAGTGTATGGCGAACTGCTTCTTGTAACCATTCCATCTGTAAATGTACCCATGCTACGCAAATAAATAATTACTTTACTTTACTTTAAAAAAATAAACTTTGTTAAATAACTAAATATTGGTGGATAATTCACACACACAGCACCATCTGACTCCAAACTAAGCAAAGCTTGTGCTATGGCGGCTGATATCTATGCTGATATAAGACTTATATAGGTGTAAATACAATACTTAGTATACATAGAAACACCCAGACACAAATATTTGAATTCATCACACAAATATTTGCGTCTGGGTGGGCATCGAACCCACGACCCTCGGCTTCGCAGGTAGAACTACTACTCACTAAGCCACGAGGTTAGTCTTAGTCCCTTAGTACGTCATCTAAAATCTACGATGCTAAAGCATAGACGATACGGATAAATCGTTTCGCAAATATGCTTCAAGTTTCTGTGGGTGATAAAATCCATAACGAAGCAATCCGTCACAGAATTTAGATTTATTGTCATACTTGGATGAAATCACGGAAAGTTATGTAGGTAGTAGAGGCTCTTTCGTAGACCGCATCGTCGCTTAACATCAGGCGAGATAGCGGTCAAGTGTAAACCTTCAAGGTTACAGTAAAAAATATTTAAGGACATGTAGTGCCGGTAGTACGCCATCAAATTGAGGTATCGCCTATAAATCTATACTAGACTACAGGCCCGTGAACAAAATGTATGGGTCATATGATACAGCAGGATACCTATGTAGGATGATAGAAGGGTATAAAATAATAGGATTCAGCACTATGCCGGCAGCTTGCATTTGAAAGCTGTCCAAGTGAAAGCAAATTGAAGAGGGGTTTGCGACCTTCGCTCTTTCCTTTTTGTCGTATGGTTTTTGTACGGCATTGCGGAATAATGGATTAGAACAGGTATTGAAACTGTATGGAACCAATGCCGTACATAATCAAATGATATGAACATCGTCGGAAAATCATGAATTTTTCCGACAAAACTCATAATTAAAAAATTAAAATTTTCAATTTTTATAGTTTCAATACTAAAACAGGTATTGAAACTATAAAAATTGAAAATTTTAATTTTGTTCACGGGCCTGTGCTCTATACTTCTATTATGCTAATATTATAAAACTGAACTGAGCTTGTTTGAACGCGCTAATCTCAGGAACTAGTGGAGCTATTTATTTATTCCAAAAGTTATTTCACGATTAGATATGTGCTTGCGAGTAGTATCAGGGGCTCGCAAACTTATTTTGTCTGCTGCCCACTTTGAGAATAAATAATTTTTTAGCACCCCCTTTTTTTTACATACTTAAAAATACTGTAACTTCAAATTAATTTAATTAATGAGCCCAGTAGGTAGTACGCAAAGGACTCCAAGCCTCTACACAACGCCCCCATTTAATTTTCTGGTTCTCCTACCAAATTAAGGCCTGTCGCGCCCACAACGCGGGGGGCGTTATCGCCCACGATGGGAAAGGCTGCTATATATTATTATGTACTACGGGCGAAGGCATGACGGACCGCTATCGCTAGTACCTTTATAAAATAAATGGCAGTAAACGATTCATTGTAACCATCGTATATTACAACTATAAAATAGAACTAGGTATTTGAACTATCCAAGGGCACTAATGATTCATTATTGAGGAAACCTTCAATAGGACAGTCGTTTTTATCGCCTAATCTGTGGTTTAAAACATGTCTTCGCTCACGTATGCTCCACTGTGCGACAATTTACGACCTTTATTTCATAAGCCGTAATGGTCATTTTATACAGTTTTATGCGGAAATGTGGAGGAATAACTGTACCTACTAAGAAATGTCGTATTCTAATCATTTTAAGCATATTACTACGGGATCAACCCTAAAATAGCGTAAGAAATTGACAGTTTGTTTTGGCTGATCTCTGAAACGGCTAGACCGATTTTAACGGGATTTTCACTGGTATTAGCTGATGTTTAGCTCGGGCTACCTTTATTTGAAAAAATATAGAGTTCGTCGAAAATAAAATTAAAACAGTGTTGAACGGGCTAATCACTGTAAAATAAAAGGGCGCCTGAAATTTGGGCCCTCCCATCATCCCACATCCACATCATCCCACATCCATTGATTTATATCGATGGGTGCAGCGGAATAGGAAATGCGCGTTAGACGCTTTTTGGATAGGTGAAATCGTGCGAGATCGCGTAACCAACATCCGAAATAGCAGTATACAGGGTTCAGCCTGCATCCGTTTAAAGGCGGGCATGTTCTGTATATTTAAACAAACAACTTTTGTTCTACAACTTTCGTGAGAACTCAATATACAACCCGGTCACAATATCTGTGCACCTGACCTCGTGACGTCATATCGGCGGTCTGCAACGAAGATGCTAACCGTACTGTCGCACCGGGGAGTGCGCGGAGAGGTGACAGGGGAATCGGGAGAGGTGCCGCATTCCAGCGAGGTGCACAGATATTCTGACCGGGTTGTACATAAATATCCAAAAAAATGGTTTGTCGCCCTTTCTAGCACTGTTTAGCGGCTTTTTAGTGTTTTATTCATTTACATCATTTATCCAGCGTTAAAGAGCGAAGCGAGCTGTTACGAAGAGTTAGATGCTTTTAGACCAGGAAAATACACTTTTTATTTATTATATATATCGAAAAAAAAAGAATTTTTAAAAACTGTAGAACAAAACTTTAACATATTTAATGTAATTAACATTCACTCAAAAGGATGCAGGCTGATGACCAGTAACCCTGTATATGTGACCTGTATATACAGGTGACGTACAAATGTATTATGCAACATTAGTGCTGTAAAATACTAAACTTTAAAGTCATAATTTTCTGTTCTATCGCCTTTCCGTATTACTGCCATCTTTTACCCATCCTACGTCCAAAATCGTGGAGCTTAATTATTTAGTACATAATAGTTTTGTTTGAAAACAACAAAAATATTCGTAGACCCAGATTGTACCAATCTACGTTTTATATCTGTCACATATCTAAATCGTAGCGATTTATGCGAAAACCAAATTATTCAGATAACGCATAAACTATTTTATCTACAGCGTAAACAGCCCAGTGTGTTTTATTTAGGTAAGTATATTACTAGATGCGCCCGCGGTGCTACCTGCCGCTTGCCTAAATTATTAGTGGTGATTTTAGGCCTGAGTACAATTTTCACATAGGTACTTTGATTGCCACTTGTATTTATTTATGTATTTAAAACCCTAAAAATGGGTTTCAAACCTCTAACTTAAATAAAAGTGGTCAAGTGCGAGCCGGACTCACCCATGAAGGCCATTCCACACCCATTCGTAGCAGCAGAGTAACATAATATAAAAGTTCTTGTAGTTCGTTGTTACTATAATCAGTGTTATAACAATAGTGAATTTATGTCGTATTAAAATAAAACTACTTACTAGATCTCATTCAAACCAATATTCGTTGATAGTTTACATGGTAAGGTACATCATACATTTTTTTTTGTCATTCGCTTATTTTAGAAGTTACAGGGTGGATGGGGGGGGGGGGGGTGACACATTTTTACCACTTTGGAAGAGTATCTCGCGCAAACTATTCAGTTTAGAAAAAAAGTATGTTAGAAACCTCAATATCATTTTTGAAGACCTATCCATAGACAACAGACACGTATGGTTCTGATGAAAACATTTTTTGAGTTTCAGTTCTAAGTATGGGACTCCCCCAAAATGTATTGTTTTTTTCTAATTTTGTATGGAAATCTTAACGCGGTTCACATAATACATGTACTTACCGAGTTTCAATAGAATAATTCTTATAGTTTCGGAGATAAGTGGCTGTGACATACGGACGGATAGACAGACAGACGGACATAACGAATCTATAAGGGTTCAGTCCCTTACAAAATCAAAATGCGTAACCCTTTTTCGGATTAAAAAGTAACCCAACCCATTTCTTTAGACAATAATATCTAGCAAATTTCATTTAAATGGGTTCTATAGTTTAGGCTTAAAAGTGTAACGAACAGACAGAGATAATTTCGATTTTATAACATTAGTAAAGAAGTGCCTACATATTTTATCTGCACTGACTTGCGAATTTTTCGTGAAGAGCCTTGATAACCTACAACTGAGTAGCTAGTAGTAGTAGGTAAGGTATTTTGTGTTAAACGAACGAAATCCATAGTGACGTGGTGGCTTAGAACTTCCGATTTCACAATCCTGAGGTTGTGGGTTCCGATCCCTGAGTTTTTTCGACAACACCTAAAAAAATCGGCAGTCATAGGAACTGCCGATAGAAGTAAAAACTTATAACTCAGAGTTTGATAGCATACTTTGAGAACTACGCGGGTGAAACTGGCATGGCCATGAGCATAGCAATCTAGAAATGCTGACGTATTTTCCAGATTGCCAATGCCCATGGTCCCAAAGATTTTTTTGGTTTGGGTTTACCCAAAGATTTCTATATCGTGATGCTAGAATTCAATTCAGAGCCCACGAATTTTTTTTCTGTAGTGCGCGCCAAAAGATATTTTCACTTCAATAAACTCAGAATTGTGCATACATATTTGTTATCACCTGTGGGTTTAACGGTAAAGTAAAACATCTTGAAAGGAAATGCCGGTTATATACTCACTGTTCTCGACGAGTAGGAAATCTTGTACGACGAATAGCGCAAGGGCACTTCGGATCATAATATCAAATCAAATCAAATTTATATTTATTTGGAATTTAAAAATAATCAGTCTATACAAAAACAGGAGTCCACTGCCCCCGAGCTAGTTAGAACTGTTTCGGAAACCAGTGGCATCTTCCAACTTGTACATGAAGAAAAATGTTACAAATATTTGAATTAATACAATAATAATTTGTTAGTAAATAGCGAATTAACGAAAATGAACAAACAATAATTTAAAATATGGTTTTAATAATTTAAATTATTGTTTAAATAATTTAAATTATTGACAATAATATAAATTATTAAAACAATAATTTAAATTATTGTTTAATAATTTAAATTATGGTTAATAATTTAAATTATGGATAATAACTTAAATTATGGATAGTAATTTATATTATTGATAATAATTTAAATAACTGTTTTAATAATTGAATATGTCCTCGGCTTGGACTGCTGATGTTATAAAGACTAGCTTAGCTTCCCCGAAGAACGGCCCTAGTGACGAATATCGATGTTGTTAAGTTATAGTCGGAAGTATAGAGGCAATACTCTGGTGGTATAATGTATAAAGACTAGCTTAGCTTCCCCGAAGAACGGCCCTAGCGACGAATATCGAACTGTAGTCGGAAGTATAGAGGTAATACTCACCTTGGACTGGTGGTATAAAGTATAAATACTAAGCGACGAGTATTTTGTAGACTTGTAGTCGGAAGTAGTGCTAATACTCGCCCTGTAGAATCCGTTACAAATAATGCATATTGCGTACCTACTTACTAAGATAGGTAATCTTTTTTTATATGTTTTGAATCGATAATTGCGAACGAAATATATATATCTTAAATATTTGATATCGAATGATTTGTTGATAACACTTGATAATCGCATTCACTATGGCGCCATTGATGTAGTCACATGTCGTCACCTGTGTTTGTGATGTCACAACATACTTGTATCTTATACTTCAACGACCGATGTTTAGAGTAAATTAAAATGTTATTGAATACACCAAAACAAAGGTGGAACAATTTAAACACTTAAACTGAGTGCGACAAAAATACATTAATATGTAAAAAGGCCCTATTTACTTTTAAACTTACCTTGACCTACTTGTTAATCTAAAATACAAGCTGGTCAAGTGTGTATTGGCGGATGTCCCGTATCCTCCAATGATGTTTTTTAGTCTTGATGTCAGTTTCATCACGATGTTTTCCTCTACCTTTAAACCCAAACGTTAAAAGTAATTATGCCAAACTTGTACCTACACGTAAGAAAATACTCATAGCGGTAAGCGGGATTCAGTATTCGAAAGTTCGGCCACAGTAAATTGATTTGTGTAAAGATAAAAGCAAACTTATGGTATAGTTTTTTTCAAAATTTGTTCTAATATTGAATGATATCTGTGACAATACACAAATCTGTTTTCCACGCTGTAGTTTTCCGATGATAATTAATAATAGCCGCAATTAATATCTTCCGTTGGTTTACAAAATCTTCCGTTCATCAAATGTCTATCAACATGTAATTAATGCAACTTAAATAGCTAAAGTAAGCTAGAGTTTTTTTCTTCTGTTTTGTGTTTGCGCTATTGCCCAAATTGAATAATATCCTATGATAGCATGAAATGAGATGAGATGGCTAACTCAAACCTGGTTAGTATTAGGGAATCAAATCGTGGCCCA
The DNA here is from genome assembly GCA_017562165.1 of Ectropis grisescens. Classification (NCBI taxonomy): domain Eukaryota; kingdom Metazoa; phylum Arthropoda; class Insecta; order Lepidoptera; family Geometridae; genus Ectropis; species Ectropis grisescens. The sequence goes on along the minus strand of CM029791.1, from coordinate 5,782,152 downwards.
ATTAGTATAGTTCTCAAAAATATAACATGACAATACAAAACTATTGAACAAACTCATCAGATCAGCTCCATGCTGATCTGATGATGGAATCGGAAGGTGGTCATAGGAACTCGGTAGTTAAACCACACAACCCCATCGAGGTTGAACTCGTTACACTCGTCTTGACGAGTACTTTGTTGCTAGATGGTTACCAAGGTCTGATGATGAGGCTGTAGTTGTACTGGTAGGACTCTTGGCAGAGTCCGCCTGGGGAAGTACCACACCTTTGCCAGTTATCCTACCCCCAAGCAGTAATGTGCAAACATCACTGTGTTCCGGTTTGAAGGGCAATGTTTCTAGAGAAATTACAGGGCTTAGAGATATAACATCTTAGATCACTGGGTGACAAGCGCAGTGCAGTGCTAGGTAATGATTTGGACTCTTCATGTTCCAATAGACGTGTCACTGTATTGTCCAATACCATCAGGCACATGTGTCACTCGAATAGTTTTTATTAAATAAAAATGGCAAACCCCTATCGTTATGGGCTCGTTCCATCATCTTGGCAAATCTTCCAGCTCCATCAACAGATGCCATTAACTTTTTATTTCTTTTTAAAGTGAAAACTTTTTTTGGCGCGTCACAGTTTTTCGTGGGCTGTGAATAGAATTCTAGCGTCTCGCTCGGGAATGATAATAAATCTTCGGGTAAACTCGGGACCGTGGTCATTGGCCATCTAGAAATATGTCAGCATGGCCATGTTCATTGGCACGCCCTCGGGTTTCACCCGCGTAGTTTCCAAAGTGAGCTATCAAATTCTGAGTTATAAATTCACTTCTATCGGCAGTTCCTATGACTGCCAAGTATTTTTTTTATTAACAAGCAAAACCTTGTTGTTACTTATAACGTTATTTTAATGTAGGTTTTGCTATTCCAAACTATAATCTGTGTTCCGAATTTCAACCCGATCCATTCAGCCTTTCCGACGTGATTGGCAACAAACGACCGCACCTTTACATGTGTAATATTAGTGTAACGAATGTTAACTAAACGATGTTTAATGTCGTTGACCAAATAGGAAACGTTTCAACGATGTTGCTTGTTAAAGATGGTTATGTGCCGGTGTATCACGATATACCCGGGCATATCACGATGTGACCGATTCACCGATCATCGCACGACACATACCTATACAGGGTTATGTGTAATCGACCTACATGATTTTAAGGGCATGTTGAGTGCATTGACTAATATTATTAATGTCAATGTTTGGATGTTTGTTGCTCAATCATTGTAAAATATGGAGGGATAGGGCTAAAATTTGGAACACAATTGTTTTATAATCTGGAAGCACGAAAAGGCTGCTTTTTATCCCGAGAAAATAACGGTAACGACAACTACTAACTACAAATCCAGAACGCGAGACATTTTTTTACATAGAAAATATAAAACTTTATTTGCCCGATCTATAAACTTCGAACTCTACGTGACATGAGCGCGACTCCTTAACGCGCTTGATAAATGAAGAGCAATAAACAGTGCTAGAGAGGACGACGAAAACTATTTGTTTTTTTTAGGATATTGTATTGAGTATTAACAAAAGTTGTAGAACAAGAGTTAGTTACATTTTTACATATACAGAATATAAATGGATGCAGTCTGATATTACCAGTAACCCTGTACCCACGAAGCAATATTTTCAAAACACGTGCTGGTACTATAATACCCTTGTTATTTTCAGGTGGACAACATCATCCTGCGCGCCAACAAGATGGCGAACAATGGACGGATGGGCGACTTCCTCATCAATGGACGGACGAAGGTAAACATTCAAGCGACTTGCTCCTTTCTGCTTTCGTACCCAACGATTATAGCTTTACGCCCACTCATACTCTACAAATAAAATTCACTCAAATATGGCCTTTATTACATGCCGTTAAGATATAGATTACATTGGCAACACAAATTAGCGGACTGATCGCTGACTGCTGACTGTCTACTAATATATGCTGTCAATGTAATCTGTATCTTAATGTGTATGGCATAAAGCTCATATTTGAGTGTATTTTAGTCGTTGGGTGGTTGCGGGGTTTTTCGGTAAGAAGTTCCTTACAACAAACTTGGAGGAGAAAGGGATTATATTGCGCGACCGAGTTGAAAAGAATGTGAGACTAAAGCTGTAAGAAAAAAATATAACGGAAGTGACGCGTAAAAACTCCCCGTGACCAGTGTTGACAACGTTATTTTCCAGATTATCATACTGTAAATAATAACATTAAGCATTTTTTTTTAAAATATTCTAGAATAATTTTTTCACATTATTTTACACCGTTTCCTGCGAGACAAATAATTATGTGATATTTGCCAAACCCCCCTCCCTCCCCCCTAAGTGAAATTTGGAAAGATTTATCTTGATCATATATTATTGTCTTTAATAGTCTTGTCGGAAGAACGGCGACTGATGTCTATGTCCTTGAGATGAAGGAAAATACAAAATACGCTAGGTGTATAGGTTTACTTCACATAACATTCTTTCTATTTATAAACTCTAGTCCAAACCGGTATTTTGATATTCGTATTGAAACTTAAGAACACATTCACTTTCGCATATCATTTATATTATTTACTAGATGCCCGCCCCGGCTTCGTCCGTGGTACATATATAGCACTCAGCGGGATCCCGTACATATTCAACGTGAAAGAATTACTGAAATCGGTCAGTCATTCCTGAGAATATCGCTTTCAAACAAAAAACCTCTTCAGCTACCTGCTACGCCACCTGTCGGAAATTGGACGTACCAACTCAGATTTAGAAACAAATTTGATTTTGACAAACAAAGATTTATTCAATGACGCCATCTTAGACACATGCTGTCAAAAAGAATCATTCAATTCGGATCAGTACTTCCCGAGATCCTAGCGTTCAAACAAACAAACTCTTCAGCTTTATAATATTAGTGTAGATGACAGATCATCAGATACATTAATTTTGTTTTGTTTGTTATAAATATTAACCCTACTTGGTTAGGATTAAGCCGATACTTTGTTAGGATTAAGCCAATCCTTTGAAATTTTATCATCAACCCATATTTTTAAGCTATTGCATAGCTTTTATCGCGGGCCTGGGGACCGAATTTTAGTGATCGTGCAACTCTTTCTTATGTTCACAAGAAAGAGGGATGGAAGACCGTAACGCCGTCCTCCCCACTCGGTCATTCGACTTTGAATCTTATTTGTATTAGCTTTACAGACTAAATGCTTTTAGCAGTGTTGCTTAACGGATTTCCCGTGACATTTTTTATGGTAAACGAATGTCACTCTTCAAAATAAAAGCAATTCTGAAAAATTGTTACCATCCCTATTGCTTATGTTGATAAAAATGCATGCAACATGCAATAGCTTTACCGCGGCAATCCCCGAGTGCCACACTTCTTTTTTTTATAGTATAGCGTGACGAGACGAACATGACATGTGCCTGGTGGTAACCAGCATGCCTGCCCATAACAGCACAGTGACACGCAACTATTAGAACATGAAAACTCCATATAATTACCTAGCACTGTACTGCGCACGTCGGAGACGTAAGATGTTATATCTCTTTGCCCTGTAATTTTAATGGAAACATTGCCCTTGAAACCGGAACACAGTGGTACTTCACCCATTCAGGTTTTAGACGCATAATTTTCTCGTACCGCCACAGCTTGTACTATAAAAAAGTATAGGCCACGAAGCCTGCGAATATAGTACAGGTCAAAAGTTTTTCATTTATAAATGAACAATTTACACGTCAATTTGTGAAAAAACAATAGTAAGCATATAAATGTTCAATATTCATAAAATCCTAAATGTGAAATGAACATTTCATTAGATGATGATAATACTAATTATCATACACATTACGTATATTTACGTATTTTAAATAGAAAATGTAAAAAGTTATCACTTCACGTACGCCATCATTTCGATTAGGAAAAAATAACTAAATTAATAAACTTTGACATCTTTGTAAGGAAATATAAATAAATATTAAATACATATTAGTAGACAATTCACACAACATCATCTAACCCCAAACTAAGCAAAGCTTGTAAGATGGCGGCTAGATAGCTGATATAATACTTATATAGTTGTAAATACATACTTATTATACATAAGAAACTCCCAGACACAGTACAAATATTTGAAATACTCGTGATAATACGATAAATTATTATTTTAAAATGCTAAAAAAAATTTTTTACACTCCCAGGCACAATTAACCGCCCAATCTGTATTTTTTGTAACGAGTGGGAGTTTTTTTTTACAGTATATAGCAGCCTTTCCCGAAGTGAGCGATAACGCTCCCTTGTGGGCGCTGCAGTCCTAAAGGGGGCGGTAAAAGACCCAGAAAAAAAATGTGTATAGACTTGGAGTCCGTCGTGTACTACTTACTGGGCTCATGTCTCAAGTTAACTCTTTCTTCTCTACTTACTATATAGTCTCAAGTTAGCGATTTTTTTTTTTTTTTTTTATTCACCAAGTTTCCTTGGATCCTAATACTTATTACAATCTAGCCTAATTTATTAAGTCTAGGGTAATGAGTAATTTATATCTAACTTAAATTGCTACATAGTTCATAATATACAAGAAGGTGTCCATCAGCACTTTTCTCATTGACTCTGTTAAGGGGAAGTCACTTATTTCACTTGACTTAGTACATTTAATCGTTTTGTATAGTATTGGACTGCCACTACACTATGTTAACTCAAAAGGTTTTATTCTTTTAAGTTATTTTAAGTTAGCTGTAATAGTAGAAGTATCGTTTAGAATTAATGTTTAATCTCCAAATCTTCGCTAATACAGCTCTCAATAATTAATTCACTTAATTTGAAGTTATAGTGGATAGTGGTATTGAAGCACCTATGTGAAAAACGGGGGCGCTAAAAATAAATTTATTCTCAAAGTGGGTAGTAGACAAAATAAAGAACAATGGCAGACTTTCATACTTTAAAATAGTTGAGACGAAATGATAGCGTCTATCCATCAAAAATATCTTAAAATGTTGAGCGTCAGCCCCTGAGTAATATATGGAAAGATTTTTGTCTTGAGAAGGCCGTGAAAAAAAGATATTTAGGTTTATACTTTTTTTAGGTTATGTAGGTTTGACATTGGTTTGACATTGTATGTCGAGACGTCATGTTCTCACAACAAGAAAACTACTTTTTCTGAGGTCTTGTTTTGTTACATAACTAATATAACTAATCTAACAGCAAATAAGATTGCCAGATTAATATGTAGGTGCCTTTAGGCACACACAAGTCACATAAAACGATGGGAATATCAGTCCGGTAAACAATCCAAGTCCAATAATTATAATGAGATATTCAAATACGAAATCTACCGACACGAAAATCGCAGGAGCAACGAACTTGACACTAGACAGCGACAAAGGTATTTCCGATGTTACCTTAACATAAAATAAAATGAATACCAATAGTTAACTCTAAATAAAAATGTGTTGGCGTCATTATTGTTTTAAAATTACTTCCAAAATAGTATGATTATAGTTAGTGGTCTCACTTGAACTGAGTTGGAAGTTATTTTAATCATTTAAAACCCAATAAATTGTAATATTTTTTGTGGCTTCTATTACCATTTATATTTATGTGAAAAATCTCAGCAAAAACAACAAATTACTTTTGTATAGATAGTATTTCTAGACGCTATCAACGATGTCAACTATTATTTTGCCATTGTTCTTTGGGAACCCCTAGTATAGAGTGGCAACACGAGCAGGACAAGTGACTAATAATAGCACAGTGTAGTCATAACATGAATAGTCCAAATTATTACCAAGCACTGCACTGCGCTCGTCACCCAGAGATACAAGATATTTAATCTCTGTGATTCCACTGTAAACATTGGCCTTCAAACAGGAACACACTGATGTTTTCACATTACTGCTGGACGGTAGAGTAACTAGGTTGTGGAATGCGTTGCCTGAGTGGGTTTTCCCCGATGTTTACAATCTTGGTGTCTTCAAATCGAGAGTGAATCGGTTTCTTCTAGGTAAGCACGCTCCATCGTTGATCGCATCATCGCTTAACATCAGACGAGATGGTGGTCAAGTGCGAGTCAAAAAAAAGCAAAGATGTGGTACTTCCCCAGACGGATTCTGCAAAGAGTCCTCTACCACTACAAAAATGTATCTAAACTATCTGTACCACCATATTCAATTATTCATTGGTACCATGTTCATTCCAATTTATTATGGTGTAATATTTATATATTCAATACCTAACTGTTTATTTTACATACTTGTAGCACCCGATAACAGCTGTGGTATAATATATCTTAGAGTAGAGATCGTGAAACGGCAAACGTAACATATTTTATGGAGGGCGCCCGACTCAAGTTTCGATCGCGTCCGGCGATCTTTTTTCAAGGAGAGTGCGCGCGCGTGTTCGCTGCTCGTTTAACACTGAAAAAGATCGCCGGACGCGAACGAAACTTGAATCGAACTGGTCTGACTATATCAAACGTGAGTTACCCGTGTATTTATTTAAAATGTGTAACCTTGGCTTTGTGTAATAACCACGTTAGTTTCCATACTAAAATATGGAGGGAGCCCTGAAGGTCGCCGAAGTCCCGATATAAGAGTACATAACGATAACGCAGCAGGTGGTATATGTCGGAACAAATCCAAAGATAGAGCTAAGTTGCGTGTTGTGGGAGACGCCTTTGTCCAATATTATTTTAACATACTTTAAAAAAAAATAGAGGTTCTTCGGTTGTAGAAGTCACGTGCGTAATGCTGCTAACTTAAAAACGGTGAAGGATAACATCGTGAGGAAACCGACATGTACCTACCTAGAATCTTTCGAGTTCATCTGTCATCCCCCGAAACCGCACTTGGCCAGCGTAGTGGATTATCGCCTTGACACTCTCCTTACGAGAGAAAGCCTCAATTCCTATAATACCGCAAGGACTCTCGATCCAACATTGGCCTGGAAGCGTATCGCTCGTTTCGGAACGGTTATCTATCGCGAATCCGTATCTCGGCATCGTTCCGATAACAACCAAAATAAACGACGCGGCGCATGCGCCCTGCCGGCCCTGCGTACGTGACTACAGGCATGGCGCGGCCGCGGGGCGCGGGGGGCACTGTAAACAATCGTAAAACGTAGCCAAGGACGGGGCAGACGGGCCGCTTTTAACAGCGCAACTTTCAGGTTCACTGAATAAAGTATGAACTCTCTGAAGTGAAATCTTTTATTCCGAGTGCTATCAACAAATTTTGGGTAGGTATTTGAGACAAGCTCTATGAGTCATGAAGGTATAGTTTATTAACACTTGGACTACCTACTTATTAAAGTATAAGTACATTAAAGCCATTGTGCCGTAGTGGCCAAAACGTCCGAGTTCACAATCGTGAGACAGGTTCGAAACCGACTGCACTGTCGAGCGTTTATCCAAGTGAAGATTTATGTCAAATCACTGGCTGTTATGACAATGCGGAAACTAGGCTGATTTAATTTTATACAATTATATTACCATATCTTACTACGAGTAAAATAAATAAATAAAGAATAAAAATAAAAAAGCATTGTATTTCTTGCTTCACTATACGAGGGTCAAACTGAAAGTTCTTAGAACTGGCCACTTATAAACAATATAATAAAAATAATTCTATAATTTGAAAATAGAACTCTTTGCCAATATTACTGAGTATATACTTCTTTCATTTGTCATTTGTTTTACGATTTGGCGGCAAATTGAAAATTGTCTGTGTCACGTCAACATGAATTTAACACGAGACAATTTTCGTGCAATGATTTTTTATGACTTTCGATGTCATTTAAGTCAACAAGAAAGTTATGATAGACTACGATTGGCCTTTCACGATGAAGCCCCATCTCGTGCGACTGTTTACAATTGGTTTAATGAGTTTAAACGTGGTCGCACTAATCTCACTGATGATTTACGTGAGGGACGGCCTTCTACGGCGACGACTGAAGATAACATCTGTGTTGTGCGGCGTATGATAGAGACTGACAAAAGAGTGACCTATCAGCAGATTCGGACAAGCTTAGGCATCGGTATGAGTCAAGTGCACAAAATCCTACACGAACATTTAGCGGTCAGGAAGCTTTGCGCCCGGTGGATACCTCATAATTTGACTGAGGCTCAAAAACTCCATCGTGTGGATTGGTGCCGTAAAATGATTGAAAGATTTAACGGAGGTGACTCAAATGCTGTGTTCGACATACTAACAGGTGACGAAAGCTGGATTTACTGTTATGATCCTGAAACCAAAAGACAATCTGCTCAGTGGGTGTTTCCTTTCGAGGAGTTGCCAACTAAAGTGAAGAGAGATCGAAGTGCGGGGAAAAAAATGGTGGCCTCGTTCTTTGGAAGGATAGGTCATTTCGCAACAATTGTGTTAGAGGATCAAAAAACAGTTTCTGCAGAATACACTACCAATTGTTTGCCACTTGTCTTGGAAAAAGTTCGAGAGAAACGACCTCGCAGTAGGATCCTCCTTCACCACGACAACGCCTCATCGCACACCGCCAAGCGAACGATCGACTATTTGGCGACATCAAACGTTGAATTACTGGGTCACCCGCCGTATAGCCCCGACCTCGCGCCTTGTGATTTTTATTTATTTTCAAAATTAAAGAAAACTTAAAGGAAAGCGGTTTATGAATGCTGAAGAAGCGGTGGCTGCGTATCGCGATGCCATTGAAGAGACCCCTAAGGACGAGTGGGCAAAGTGCTTTTCCCAGTGGTACCATCGCATGCAGCGGTGTATTGACGTGAATGGACAATATTTTGAAAAGATATAATAAAACTAATAACTGGCTAATGTAATCAGTTTTTGATTTTCTAAGAACTTTCAGTTTGACCCTCGTAGAAGTTGACAATTTAAAACAATCTGCATACCGAATAAATAATACAATAAGAAATTGTTGATTATTTTAGTAAATGTGGTAGTTAATAGGTAGATTAAAATCTACCGTAGCGTACCGTACCTAAGTTCTTCTCAGTGGAACGTAAAGACCCTCCTACAGACCTTTATTCTCAGAAGTAAGAAACTGCGAGTAGTAATATGATAAATAAACGTGATCGTTCGAATGTTTGTTACCCAATAAAGTCGGAATGGCTGAACAGATCCTATTGAAATGTAGAACACAGGTTTTATAGTCTGTAAAATAACGGAAACGGGAATTACGCGGGTAAAACCGCAAGGCGCTGCAAGTGTTAAGATACAATACGCTTCCATTGTTCCATGATCACTCATCTAATTCGTCTATGCGATGCTATGACCCTGCAGCATAACAAAACGCTAAGTTGTTGATTGCAGCTCGTCTGCTTGAGCCCGTACGGTCACCTCTTTATTCGAACGTAAATTACGTACCTGTGCACTCAACATATACTCATCCTACTCTGTTGTTGCACAAACGACAGAGACAAATAACATCCGCGAATGTCTGAAGGAATCCCACGCCGATATCCCTCTATGTTTACAAACTACGTCGCCGACCAATTTACATACACCTAACGTGTCAGGTACATATTATGAACTCTCAGGTCTACATGTTTTGGTTCTGTTAAATGTCAATTTGACCGGAAAAAACAACATGGCTGAAGTAATTAGACGCTGGGAATCTAATTGGCAAGCACATGAGATGTGAATAAATATTTGAACGATTTAAATAAATGTTATCGCTGACTAGTTTATGCCTGCGACGTCGATCATCCGCGTAAAATTTAGAAGAGCACCTCTTTACTTTTACATTTAAAATAAAGAAATACAGTTGTTCGAAATGACAAAAATACATTGCCACTACAAAGTTTGTACCTATTTCCATACGTTTCCATCTGTTTCGTACATTCTGTCGAGAATGTGAATCGGTCTTCTAGGTACGCAGTACGCACGCTTCATCGTAGGCCGCATTGTCGCTTAACATCAGGCGAGATCGCGGTAAAATATGATTCTATAAAAGATTTTTAAAAATACTTGGCCCCCCATTCCTCGGTGAATAACCCGTAATTATTAATACTAGTGTAGTGAGCCACAGTGAAAACTTACACATTGTGCTGCAAAATCTTAGGAAAGTAAAACAATATGATAATAAAAAAAGCGCTCCAAAGGAATCATCAATAGCTGATATTCAATCTAGTTAATTCACAAATTTTATGAAGTAGTAGATAATGGATACGACGTTTTTCAATGACTAGAGCAATTTTATGATGACCCGAATAATTTTTCCTTACCGTATTTCGATTTTCTTTAGCTTTTTCCTTATGTACGAAGGAAACTGACTAAGTATTGAACCACATCTTTACATACTCGCAGATAAACGCGTTGTTCAAGTCTTAACACTAAGCGTTAAAGAAGACTCGTTTTTTTTATCATACTTCTTTGTTTTTATACTTTCGCTATTTGAACACATATTTTTAACACTATTATTTAATTACCTCGACGTTTCGGCAACGTTAAAACTTGCCGAAACGTCGAGGTAATTATTATACAGGACTCGGCAGGTTGTAACGCTGCCGAAATGTTGAAGGAATTAAATGATAGATAGTTTTGATCGTGATTAAGTCTCGTATAGTGTTTACGTTATCATACTTCTTTTACTGCACTTGGTGAGAGTGAATTTAGAAACACCGACAGCCAAAAAACAACAAGATGAAGTTGGCTGACAACTGTCTCTTTTGAATGAATAATTACTATTCGCGCGCACACTGACACTCCAATCCGACAAACTTATTTTATTTTATTGTATATACAATCACAAGGCTTGGAACATTTAAACGTCAAACAATGTTTGATCGGACGAAACGACGTAGAACCGAAGTAGGAAAGTCGCTAGTTTATTTCGAAATTACGTTTTTCGTAGAAAGAGAGAAGGCGTCTTGGTCTCATCACTCCCGTGTCAAATATGAATACATATTTTGTATTTCAAGTACTAAAGCCCCCCTCCCTAATATACTTAATCTATGAGCCCTAATTGACTACATCTGATTAATAGAACCATAAAACCAAGATATTGTGTGTAGTTTGCGATATCACAAGTATACCCTCGATAAAGTTAGAAAGAAGCCCTTGAAACTCTTGATAACTCGTGTGTTGTAATTCACTACAAGAGGAAACCCAAGTAAATATACCTTTATTATTGCAAATACGTTGTATTCTCTACATTCTACGTTTACTAAATATGGAGCACCGCTTTATATCTAGCTTATCGGTTTCTCATCGGATACATTTCGGGGAGTCTGCGACTGATCTGCATAATCCAATACCACCTTGCCCTTTTTTCTATCGAAATGCTCGTAGCTCGAAAAAGCGATAACGTTTCGTGATTGATGTTCAAAAGACTAACGAAGAAGTACTAAAGAAGAAGACTAAGGAATGCGTTACCTGAGTGGGGGTTTCCCGATGGCTACAACCTTTGTGACTTCAAATCGAAAATTAATCAGTTTCTTCTGGGTAAAGACGCTCCATCGTAGGCTGCGCCAATCATCGCTTAACATCAGGCGAGATGGCGGTCAAGTGTAAACATATAAAAGTTAATAAAAATATGTGTTCAATCGCATTCCAAAATTTTAATTTCATAAATAATAATATTTAAATACTCCGACGTTTCGGCAGCTTCTCATGGCTATGGCTAAGAGCTGTTGTAACGCTGCCGAAACGAGCTTCCCCTGTAATTTTTATTATCGAATTAGAACATACATTTTTTATAGCATGGAGTTAGAATGACGGGACGAGTAAGACATTTGCCTGATGGTAAGAACCATAACAGCAAGTGTCACCCAGCTACTGGTACTAGAATAGTCCTAATCATTACCAAGCACTGATTTATCTCTGGAGCCTGTAATTTCTCTGAAAACATAGACCTTCAAACAGGAACACAGTGATGTTAGCACATTACTGCTTGTCGGTAGTGGCAAGGAGTAATATTGGCAATATCAGTTCAAATCGCGAAGTTTAAAAACTACATAGGTGAGTCTTGTGTGTGAACAACTGGTACGTGCCCCCTTTGTGCTCTATCTAATGCTGGTGCAAACAAGGCTTAACATTCAGACGGGCGGGCAGACTATATCCGTCACGTACTCGAGATATCAGCTCTGCAAATATTTCGGTCCTACTCAAATACACAAATGATAACTAACGTCGAATATACGTTATTTATGCTCATAGTACTGGAGTGGAGGCCGCGAATCGGTAAACGTAATGTAGATAGACCCTGAGACTGGTTGAAGTCACGAAAGACGGCGACAAAACGTAAGACCGAGGATCGGGCTGAGTGGCGTATTATGGTAGATGTCTATGTCCAGTAGTGAACGAATACCGACTGATAATGATGATAATGCTCATTCTACTGGTTATTGGTTTCAATAATTTCGGATATAGTAGTAAACTTTGATTATAATACACTTGTCTAGATAGACAGTTCAAGCGTTGACACCAAAAAAATCTTAGAGCTTATATTCATACTAGCTTTTACCCGCGACTTCGTCCGCGCCACATATTTATTAAAGTAATTGAGGCAGTACCTACTCGTATGTCTACTACCATACAAATTCACGTTTCCTAATCAAAATCGGTCTAAGTCAAAGTTTTATATTTATTAATAAATGTACAATTTACACGGCAAATTACAAAAAAAACTATGTTCTCAAAAAATTTATCAAAAACAGACTTTAATTTAAAATCATTTTGGGACGGTCCACCAAATTTTATTAGAGTCTATTAGTAGATATTAGTAGATATATCGTCTGATTACATGAACGCAAATTTTAGTTTGTTGTTCATATTTCAAAAACCGCCGCACTGATTTCGATAAAATTTATATGACCACCTCTGAACTATAATCTACCAACCAAAAAAATAACCATCTAAATTGATTCACAATTGAAATACAACTGGATTGATAACCTCCTTCTTTTTGAAGTCGGTTAAAAATAGCATACAAAGAGTGCAAAGATCCTTCCATGCACACTTTTACTCCTCATTTCCACTCTTTTCAACTCTTTTCTGTGATAAAAAGTCGCCGTTGTCCTTTCCTAAGTCTAGTCTATCTGTGCACCAAATTTTAACAAACTCTTTAAGTGGCTTAGGCGTTAGGCGGTAACGGACAGAGAGTTACTTACTCATGTATATAATTTCGTATTAGAATTGAAAACAGGTGTTCCTGATCATTTTATAGGAGGCAGTTGTAAAGATTACCGAAAAGTAATACGTTTACTCCTCCAAAAAACTCATTTTCTCAGTTCTTAATTTGCCTTAATCGAGCGTCCATCATGCATAACATTTGATAAGACACCATGGAAATCTCGTCGACTATCAAAAATTCTGTCTGATACGCCATTTAGTGGCTGCGCCCATCTTAAAAATTGAGGTTGTATAGTGCACTGTATTCTTCTTGTCAAGCCCTTTTATTTGATACCCATGTTGATGGGATTGATAAAACCTAAGTTATCCGCTATTGTGTAGAGGCCGCCATCTTGGATTTTAATTTTATATAGTACGTTGTATTCTACTGGTTGAGCACTTTCATTTGATACCCATATTGATGGGGTTGATAAAACCTACGTTGTCCGCCATTTTGTAGCGGCCGCCATCTTGGATTTCAATTTTTTATAGTATGTTGTATTCTGCTTGTTGAGCCCTTTCATTTGATACCCATGTTGATGGGATTGATAAAACCTACGTTATCCGCCATTTTGTAGCGGCCGCCACCTTGGATTTTAATTTTATATAGTACGTTGTATTCTACTGGTTGAGCACTTTCATTTGAAACCCATATTGATGGGATTGATAAAACCTACGTTATCCGCCATTTTGTAGCGGCCGCCATCTTGGATTTAATTTTTTTATAGTATGTATTCTGCTTGTTGAGCCCTTTCATTTGATACCCATGTTGATGGGATTGATAAACCCTACGTTATCCGCCATTTTGTAGCGGCGGCCATCTTGAATTTATAAATAAATGATACCGCTAGAAGCGTCTTGAAACGCTCTTGAGAGTAAATGGCTCAAACGGGTAAAAGTAAGGTGGCACTTCATATGCCGAAACATAAACACCGCACTTATGTAACCTGACACCCGTTTTCCGCCAAATTTGTAAAACGCGAAAAGCGGCCAGTGTATCAAGCGGTTATATAAGTATCCCGTATAGTTAGAAATTATAAAATTGCTGGAACAAACGTTTATCGACTCCATTTCAAGTGTCTAGATACAAAGTTTCATGGTTTTATCTTCAATAATATTGAACTTGCAGACTTTCACCCCAATTCCACCCCCGTAGGTACAGTTCGAAACTACAAAACTGCTAAAACATACATTTTATGGTTTCGTGTTAAATATCTAGACGTAAAGTTTCATAGTCCTTCAACAATGACGAAGTTTTCCATATACACTTTCATCCCTTATTTTAACCATTTCAACCCTTTTTTCGGAACAAAAAGTAGCCTATGTCCTTTCTCGGGATCTATTCTATCTATGTATAAAATTTCATCAAAATCTGTTGGTTGGTTTAGGCGGTAAAGACGGACAGATAGACAGACAGTTACTTTCGCATTTATAATATTAGTATGGATTTATTAATAAAAGATAATTTTAAAATTTTACACTTCAATTAAAAATCAATGAAATACATTATTGTACTTGTTATATAAAAACATTGTCATAAATTAATAAAAATAGTAAAATAATCAAAATAATTAGAACATTATACAATAGTCTGAGTATTAAATCCAGAAGCATTAAATTAGAAAACCATGGGAGCGTATTATTCGTCTATTCTAGAAAAAGCTTCTTTCATCAACCATCTTATCAGCCAACTGTTGGCTGAGAAGCTCGATCTGTCAGTTTACTTGCGATGCTGACGCTGTGCGGTAAACACGTGTTTTGCGACTCTTGAATATGACGATTTGCGCCATAAACGCTAGCAAAAATTACAAAAAAAAAAAAAAAAAAAGTAAAGTAACCTATACATTATCATTATGATCCACCACGCTGGACCAGTACGGGTGGGTGAAAAACGCTTTCGAAAGATTCTAGGTACATGTCGGTTCATTCTCGATGGTTTCCTTCACATTTGTAAAGTTTACCGACATTATGCACATGACTTCTTAAAGACAGCGGTGCACGTGGGATTCTTGCCAGGAACTCGGGAGCGGTAGTTGCCGTTCTCCCCACTAGGCCAGCTCTAATTTAATTATATAGCTATCCATTAATGCACAATTTGACGGCAACTTGAAGAGTAAAATAATATTTGACTCAAATCCTCATACAAGTGTAATGCATAGGTTTAGATGTTGGAAATTTTGGATGCAGGAATAACGTACATATAAGCTACTTCTCAAGATATATGTATAAGAAAGAAAGATAAGAAATATGTATACCCGGGTAAAAGCACTGCGCTGTTAGTCTGCTATAAAACCAATACAACCGGATCAGCCATTAATAGGTTATCTCAGTAGTTATCTGTCGTAGGAAACTGCAGAAACAATCGATTTTGCTATCGTGTGCAACGTCGAATCAATTATTAGCTCTCACTGTTAATTTTGTCACGTGGCTAGATTATTCGAACTATTATTGTTTACTTAGGTTTTGTGACCAAGAACTATTTGCATTCCCGACACGATGTCAATACGATATAACCTTTGCAATAGTTGAAATCTTTGCAGAGTCCGCCTGGAGAAATGCCACACCAGTTATTCTAATATACAATAATGTGCAAATATTACTGTTCCGACTTGAAGGACAATGTTTACGAAGGAATTTTAGGGGAAAGAAATGAATAATATTAGATCTGGTGGACTCGCACGGGATCTCAGTACTGGGCAGTTCTAATAGCTGCGTAATACTGTGCTGTTACGAGTATAAACATGTGTATTGCTTACCATCACATGGCGCATGACTTGCTTAATGCTGGACTATCTACATGGGTTTCACTGGTCCTGTATCAACATATTTTGATAAAATTTCATCAAAATTCGAGAAATATCTACTAAAGGAAAAAAACGTTATTTGCCATAAATATGAACACTTTTAATTTCGGGGCAACCTGAAGTCATGAAATTAAAATCAGATTTTTTGTTTAATACATTTCTGTGCGGAGGAGCTGATTTCTTATTGGAATATTAGGGTTTGTTCTCTTGGCAAATTTAATTCATGATGTCGAATATGGCGCAACTTTCTCTCTCTCTTTCTCTCTATCGCTCTCTCTCTCTCTCACACACACATGCGCTCACAACACACATTACAAAACAAATTATTTAGGTATTATTCATCTGCCTACATCGTCTTACCTGCAGCATAAACAAACAGCTTACTTTATGTTCTCACTGCTGAGAATTGAGGCCACCTGTCACAAGAAAAGAGTCAAGACCATAATTCACCACGCTGTCTAAGTTTTTTGGAGGATGACACATCCTCGAAAGATATATTGGAACACATCTGTTCTTTTAGAATGTTTTTCTTCACCCGTACATCTGCACTTTTTCGAAAAAGCGACATCGTTTTATAGTTAACATTCTCAAGACACTAACGAGGAAGCGTGGCTTCCTCTTTCGACATAAAAACCGTCTAGGCTGTCTAGGCTGTGAAACGCGCTGCTTAAGTGGGGTGTTCCGTTGGTTGTAATCTTGGTGTCCTCTAATGTGTGGAGTGAATTGACATCTAAACACGCTTCATCGTAGACTGTATCGTCGCTTAACATCAAGCGAGACGACGGTAAAAGCAAACCTATCATTGATACAAAATTATATTACGCCCCTAATTTCACTATTATAAAATTTAATTTATTTCACACTAAACCTATCTGCCTCTAAATCAAATTTGTTCAGATAACTTCAAGATTGTTAGATATAAAATCCATATAAAAGCCATAGGCATCTTTGGTTGTTGCATTCCAACAGTAAAATCTAATCAAATCACTAAATGGGGCCACGTTTGTTGATATTTTTTCACGTTAATTCCGCGAATCCGAAGTTCAAACCCATCAAGAGGCTTTTAGTGCCTCGTAAATAGCCGGATCATCATCGCATTGCTAAACAGGGCCACCCACGACGTAACTGTTCCGTCATATTGGCACACATATCACATTTACTATTAATTCTTATTACGAAGTAGTAAAGTTTAAATTTCCCTTGACAAAATGCTTAATATACCTACATGCTGATTGGTATATTCCAAACACGCATAGATTACAAATCGTAGATCAGTTTGTGGTTGATACAGATCGGAATTTCTACGGATCCCCCACAGATTTCTAAAACAAAAGGCAGATGGAACGTTCGGAACACAGATCCTTAGGTCCAGAAAGCAAATATCAAACGCCAAAGCAAATACAAACTCCAGTCAGTACGAAACGGACTTCCGTCTCGTACGGAAGTCCCGTGTGATTTTAAGTTTTGTTTAAGATTATGCCGTCTTGTGTCTTTAAACATTGCAAACATTGTTCCCAAAAATAAGAAAAGGAAAGAGGAATATCATTTCATAGAAAAGTTTGAATATTTTTACTGCTTTTTATATAATTTAGGCGATTTCATTTCTATTGATGAATAGAAACACAACACCTCAACGAAAATTGTTTAGTGTTGCGATACTAAAATGAAATTATTTTCCCTAAAGTTAAGGTAAAATATAGATTATGATTTTTTTGAAGATACTCGTACACCAAATTATTTATGTACTTAAGTAGATTTTATTATTCTATTTTAAACCCTATTTTTATAATCGTAATTTTTTTATTTAATGTGAAGAATCGATGCCTAGCACAAATCCACGTCATTACTAGTGTTTATAAAAATACTAATGGTGTTGATGAAAACTATAGTTATGAAGCAAGTTTTTAATACTTGTAAGTAGGTATAGTGGAGCTTAAAAAAGTAGACGAGTTCTTTTGAGAGATCTAATCGTTTTAATCAACCTCATGTTATCTGGTCGAGTCAGTAGTGAAATTGTTGAAGTTTTATACGGTGCTAATTTGTGCGTACATACTTACCCAAAAAGATGTTGGGATCAGGCCAATCGCTGTTGGCACCACAAATACTGGCCTTGCTGCCAAGGTGGGTTGTAGGTATAAAACGTTGCACTTTCGAGCTCTCCCTGTCCCAACAAACTTGATTTTGGTTCTCTGGGTGGACGTGAGGCTGCTGTTCATTCTGTTCTGACTTTCTTTGTCCAAAATTGGGAGAGGGTTGTTAAAGGTGGACGTGAAAACGCCTTTAATTTGGTTGATCGTGGAGCCCGTTGTCCGAAGTGAAGAATAAAATAAGTTCTTGACCTCTACAATTTTCTTTGGCAATGTTATGGCGGACCCACAAAATTATCAAAACAATCCTGTGATATCTTCCGTTGGCTATCAATGTTCAACTGATTTACAAAACTCTTAGACGGTTTTCGTTGGTTTGTATCAACATTTTTGAAAAGGTGAACTTTTCGTTTGCGACACGCGTCCAGACAAAGATTGGATAATAAACAAATTGAATGATCTGGCAGTTGACCAAAATTCTCTGCACTTCCTGTGTTCACCGATATTAAATGAGTAGTAGCCACCTTTTGTCAAGCATAATATTAAAAATTTCACAAGAAGCTCCGATAGAATACTCAAAATGAACACACACATGACTTTTACCATTATCGACGTTGCCTTTTTATTCCGAATTTTCTGTACGAATTTTCAAATTTTTTGTTGCATGCAAAATCAAAATTCTTAACTTCATTGGATGGAAATAGTAATAACAAGAAATCCTTGCATAATATAGAATCGGTGTAATAATAAAATATTTTAACATTATAATACATGTATTTATTATATGCGAAGATTTTCGAAGCTAAGACAACAATAGTGGGATTTTTTTCTTAAGACTGGGAACATTACACGCACACCAACGTGAGTAATTTGACAACGTCGGTGAGAGCTGTCACGCATACATAACTAATTACTGGCCTCACTGTGTCATTCACGAAGGTTTCATCTGTTTAGAAATCTGTGGGATCCCCACTTTGCATTGTAAATTATTTCCGAATTGCATACTTGCACGTGAACTCGCAAAAAGTTCCGTGTGTATTTCCTCTACGCATATCTCATCATCATCATTCTCAATATGGGACTTTATTCCTCCTGCAGTAGCGATATTGGAGTATATTTTTTGTATGTAAACCAAATTGCATTCATTTTAAGCGTTTGTTTGTCAAATTGCGGTCAACATCATAATATATCCATTCGCGGACTTCTTTATCTCTTTGCTGGATGTAGGATCCCATCTGCATCGGTTCTGTGCTAATTATGTTCAGATTCTCCCCTTTTCTACTATCAGTTACAGTATTGTCGACACATCTTGCTAGCTCGAACACCCGTTCGACGTTCCTTGCCTCGGCCACCATTCTGTCACAATTCGGTACCACCTGTCTTCACGCCACCTAACAATATGTACTGGCTGTGTCCATTTTTGTTTTGTCACCGCTTGTTTTAACTTTTGTTCTTCGTAGGATTTAAGTGTTACGATCTCGATCGTGTAGTATGGTTAAAATTAGGTAGGCAGTAAAGGCAAACTGCATAGGTTCCTGTTAAAAAAAATTGTAGTTTGATGCCGAGTGTGGACTTTTCCATGGCTCTCTGTACTACCCTTCTTCTTCGTGTGTCGATGATGTTGTCTTTTTTTTTGTGTGAGTCTTTTAAATTTGTACTACCCTGGTTTTATATTGATTAATGCTGATAACTTAATTTAATTACATACTCGAGCAGATCAAGTAGATGTAAAATCATTAGTTAAATTATTTGTTTGAATACGTTACTGCAAAAGATAAATCTATCTGGTTTCTACACCTTCAGTCATAAGTCACAAATACCTACTAAAACAATGAGGAAAAATACAATACTGATTTCCTTACTCTATTGTCCTGAGAATAAGGTACACGTAGTAGCGCTAAATAAAAAGTATGATTAATCACATATTTTTTACTAACTACCCTCCCTGTCTTTGGCCACGCGTGAAGACGATATAGACTTCATCTCCCCCCTTCTTTATCTAATTACCTGCGTCAGTATACGTGCGATTTTGTTGTAGTTTCACTTAGATTCCCTTTAAAAAAATAAACATAATGTGTCACTCTCACTCACTTAGTGTCTTCAAATATTTGGTGAATCGTTTTCTAGGTAATAATTTCCATCGTCCATCGCATCGTCGCTTAACATCATTATAGCATATTTGGTGCTTGCTGGAATAATTTCGAGTCCAACACCGCGTGATTGAAGATCGAAACCAAATCAAGTTGAGTTTACTCGTACTCATACCTATCATATACCTACGTACTTCCAATTCTTCAGAGTTTAGGAATATGTTCTTTCTTTGTATTTTCTATATAGTGTACTTGTTTTTACCAGGGTATGGTAGCGTGCTACCCAGGCTCTGGCGCGCACTACGTGAAGCACGTGGACAATCCCAACAAGGATGGTCGCTGCATCACCGCGATATACTATCTCAACATGGATTGGGACGTGAAGCGCTGCGGTGGACTTCTGAGGTTATTTTTATTAATACTTCTAGCAAAAACAGCATCGAAAAAAAAAATAACCACAAATCCGAGTTCAGATGTTTGGTGGAACTCGGAAATTTGTTCTCGAAAATATGGTGAATGTAGTCAATACTTCGTCACAATAATTATCTACTGTCTTAAGACGTACAACTTATTAAAGAAGAAAAGTTATGCGCAAGTGGCTCGGCAGTAAATTATTACCCCCCTGTGTAGGAACTTCCTGTACTAATAACACAACGAGGTAGTTAATATAAAGGAGTTTTAATTGATAGGGTCCTCTGCCCTTTGTTTAGGTAAAGTTATTTCCTAAAGAAGAAAACCTCTGCACAAGTGTCAAGTCGCTAATAACTGACACAAACACATGTATAAAGTGCATTGCGTGAGATTCCGTCTATGCCATGTGTTCTTAAACGTCTAATTCCACGTACAAAAGACGTAATACTAAAAGCCCTCTCTATTACTATATGTATATTTATGATAGTACGGAAAGTACAACCCTTTCTAACCCAAACATCCTTTATACTACCTCGTCGCCTTATTAGATCATGAAGTTCCTAAAACCAAGGATCACTCCTAGCTTGGAATAAAAAATTGTTACCTACGCTTTCAAAATACATTCATTGCCCCATATCGTTACTCCATAGAGTAGCTGATCTCACTACGTTTACCCCTTTATGGCCTCCACTCTAGAGCGTGCATTACGTACTTACGTATTCAAGCGAACTTGTATACTAAAAATACGTGACGGTTCTCTTAAAGCTACAATAATGGTTTTGTTCTGTCCGACAGAGTATTCCCAGCTAACAACGACAACAAGGTAGCTGACATCGAACCCATATTCGACCGGATGCTGTTCTTCTGGTCGGACCGGCGGAATCCGCATGAGGTTCAGCCCGCATACAGCACCAGGTAATCACTTACCATCAGCCTCGTGGAAACCCTTTACTTTTCTATTGTGTTTTAACCGACTTCGAAAAAGGAAAAGGTTTGACTTTCGCCTGTATGCTTGTTTTTATTGTTTGTTCAACTATAGCTCTACATACAGTGGTAAGATAAGATCTGGGGATCATTTTTTTTGTATTAAGCGAAGTCTTTTTTGATGTTGTGCAATAGTGATTGCGTTGCGGCATCCTAAGTGGCAGCCAAATGGTACTTACTAGTACTTACATATATATGCACATTCGTAGATCGTACCTTCTTACATGAAAAGGTCTGCGAATCCAAGTAATGTAAATAAGTAGTATAAGATTAATAGGGCCCAGGACGTCTAGTCTGTTCCTACGAAACACCTAATTTCGAAATAAACTCGCGACTTGCCTACTCCGATTTCGTACGATCGAACATTGTTTGACGTACTATACGTTCTCTAATCAGAGTAAGCTTAGAACATTTCAACGGACGTATCGATGGATCCAAGTAGAAACGTCAAACAATGTTCGATCGGACGAAACGATGTAGAACCGGAGTAGAAAAGTCGCGAGTTTGTTTCGAAATTAGAAAGAGAGTAGGTAGACTTCCTGCCCCTTCTGCAGTTCCACCAAAGTTCAATCAATAGGCAGTAGACAACCCTGAAGATTTCTTTATAAAAAAAGAGAAGTTGATAAGTCCCTTAATAAAATAAAACTGCGGTTGTAGTGGTTCAATTTACGCAGTTTCGCAAATTGTTATAATATCAACGCACTCATTCATGAAAAGGTTTCTCATCTTGATAACATACTACGCATATACAATACTCAGAATCAGATTATAAATGCAGGTACTTCTATATTTGAGACTGACTTAGTTATAACGCGATTGTGTTTGTGTTTCAGATACGCAATCACTTTATGGTATTTCGACGCTCAGGAAAGGGCAGAGGCAAGGAAAAATTTAGGTAAATATTTTTCGTCTTTTTTAATACGATATCTAGTATTATTTTTATTTTTAAAATAAAGAGTGATAGATTGATCATGACATGGCCTCGTGGCTTAGTGATTAATAACTCTGCCTGCAGCACAGTGACATGCAGCTATTGGAACATGGAGAGTCCAAATCATTACCCAGCACAGTGCAAATATTTGTGTGATGATTCAAAATGTTATATCTCTAAGCCTGCAATTGTTCTAAACTTGCCCTTCATACCGGAAAACAGTAGTGTTTGCACATTGTTGCTTTCAAAAATCAACTGGCAAAGGTGTGTGCACCGCTCGAGCGGACTTTGCCAATGATATATAATCACATCAAGGATTGATTCTAATTGTTGCATCACAATGTGGCACAGCGAAGCGTGGCAGGGTACAGTTAGTGTATAATAAGTATGTTTTTACAACTATATATATTAGTATTGGATCAGCTATCTGGCCGCCATAGTACAAGCTTTGCTTAGTTTGGGGTCAGGTGGTGTTGTGTGTGAATTGTCCATCATCATCATCAGCCGCAAGACGTCCACTGCTGAACATAGGCCTCCCCCCTAGATTTCCACAACAAACGGTCCGGCGCTACCTGCAACCAGCTGTTTCCAGCGACATTTGTGAGGTCATCTGTCCATCTAATGGGAGGCCGTCCCACACTGCGTCTTCCGGTTTGTGGTCGCCACTCGAGAACCTTTCTTCCCCCTCGGTTGTCATCTCTGCGAGCGACGTGGCCTGCCCATTGCCACTTCAGCTTGCTTACTCTTTGAGCTATGTTCGGCCACTTTCGTTCTTTTGCGAATATCCTCATTACGGATTCTGTCGCGCAAAGAGACTCCGAGCATAGCCCTCTCCATAGCTCGCTGTGTGACTTTGAGCTTATGAGGCCCACAGTTAAGGACCACGTCTCAGTTCAGTGAATTGTCCACCAATATTTATTTATATTGTATTGAAAACCTTTAACGGAACGCGATCTAACAATGTCTTCAATACTTAACTTGAGAAGGCCTTTTCGCAGCCGCATAAGATTTATTTCTTACATTATATTTCATAATAATTGTACCGATAATGTGACGTTGACCAAGTGGTGTGAGTTTCCAATGGTTCGAATAAATGAATTGAATTGAATCAGTATGAGTTCAAATCGTGAAAGTTTCTTTTACTTTTTATTGAACTACAACACAACGACTATGGATGTTTGTCCTGTGTTAAGTGTTCCTATATATCATAAGTATTTACTAAATCAGCTGTTTATTATTACATCAGACAGACAGACAGAAACTCTTTATTATGCACACCAGAAAATTACAAACACATACACAATAAAAAAACAATGACTTAATATCTAGTGCCATAAATGGCGGCCTTATCGCTAGCGATTTCTTCCAGGCAACCATTAACAGCAGGAAAATATGTCAATAAGAATACAGTGAGGATAGAGTGCAAAAATTAAAAACAATGTGACGTCGTGTAAACACATAAAAAACAGAATTAAAAAAAAAACTTAACAATATTTAACTATAATTTAGATATTAAAAATAAAAATACATCATACATAGACAATTTATTATACCAGCTATTTAGTTCGAATAAACTTCGCAAAGTTTATAATATCCGTTGCGTATTGTTAGACAGTGTTAGGCCAAAAAATGCCTACTAGTTCGGAATTGAACTTAACCCAGACGCGTAAATTATGTCGAATTTTTCGAACAACAATTCTTACATTTATACTAATGACAGCATAAACAGCCCTCTAAATGTTCCCACTGCTGGGACTAGTACTAGTACTTTCAGCAAGACAAAATAGAGTCAAGGGAAGAATAATCCACCACGATGGTCCAGTTAAATGGGTTTTGGTGGATGAAATTGCTTTATTTACATGACCTGGCCTAGAAAGACTCTTCAGAACATGCTTCGAATCCCGCGTGCTTCTTTTCTACCATGGTTTCACTAGCTTAAAAACTATTGTGAGGAGACATTACCTAAGAATCATGGCATTATCATCCAAACCCACACTGGGCCAGCGTGGTGGATTATGCCCTTGACTCTTTTCTTGCGAGAGAAGGCCCCGCCTTCTCTCGCATCGGGATTCCTGATCGAGTCGCCGTTCTGCCGACTAGACCAGCCGTAACTTATGCGTAATGAAACTAAATAAAGCATTTTTTTATCAAAGCCAAAACCAATTTAATTGGACAGAATGGGAAATTGATTGACATAATGAACTTCTTCCTACGGAACCCTCTATTTTAGTTTTCTTTGCTGAAATGCTAGTTTCAAGTTTCAATGTATACATCGTATTCGATATCAATCTACAATTAGAAATCCACAAGTACTATGTCTATACTGTGACTCATAGTTGTAATTGTGGTGCAGTGTAGATGCAATCTTGTGGGGCTTTACCCGCGACCTATCGAAAGGAGGAAAACGGATGTTTCTATTGCTGTATCTATTTGCGTGGGAATATGGTTAAGAACTAATTATCATAACCATAATTTATTCATAAAATATCATTTTACACATCCACAAATATACCCATAATAATGTCACAAAAATTTATAAATATGTACTTTGTCATAATTTTACTTCAATATCGAACTCATCTATACTAATATTATAAAGCTGAAGAGTTTGTTTGTTTGTTTGTTTGCTTGAACGCTAGGATCTCGGGAAGTACTGGTCCGAATTGAGATATTCTTTTTCTATTGGATAGTCCATTTATCGAGGAAGGCTTTAGGCTATAGAAAATAACTCTACTATTAATTGAAAGCGGAGCATGAAACAAGAATGTAACAAAATCGGGAAAAATATTCCCCTTTTGAGAGTTTTCGTACGTTTCGTGCTTTGACATGACACATGACAGCATGTGTCAAAGATTGCGTCATTGAATTTCAGTAATCTGTGCCTTGAATATAAACCTTTGCTATTTTTTTTTCTAAATCTGAGTTGGTACGACCAATTTCCGACAGGTGGCGTAGCAGGTTGCTGAAGAGGTTTTTTGTTTGAAATCGATATTCTCAGGAATGAGTGAACCGATTTCAGTCATTCTTTCACCGTTGGATATGTACGGGATCCCGATGAGTGCTATATAATATACCACGGGCGAAACCGGGGCGGGCATCTAGTACTATATAATTTTAACAAAAAAGAACCGACTTACAACAAAAAACTTATAAAGTAAAATAGTTTTCCTCGATTTCTCTAGGATGTCATTATCAGATCCTGGTTTCCGTATCATGGCACACCCTTGTAATATCTTCTTTACAAAAAAAAGAATTATCAAAATCGGTTCATTCAATCGGTTCGGAACACACAAAAAAAAATATATACGGTCAACTTGAGAAACCTCCTTTTTTGAAGTCTGTTAAAAATTATTCGTTAAAGTCGTAGAAAGACTGCACGACAAACCGTTTTTTAAGTTTAGGTTCTCATTGCCGTGACGTCACGGGGCATATGATTGTAGACCATGGGACTCATGACATGCGTCAATTTGGAGGACTTGGTGAGGGAATCGGAATGACGCTGCCAGTGTATCAAATTCTCAAAAAGTAAATGCCGGTGTATTAATTGGTCTCATGCCTCAGTCAGTAAGACTGTGATTGATTGAAGGTAAATGATTCCAGAGAAATTACAGGGCTTAGAGATAAAACATCTTAGATATCTGGATGACGAGTGCAGTGCTAGGTAATGATTTGGACTCTTCATGTTCCAATACTGCGTGTCACTGTGCTGTTATGTGGCAATGTGGCAGGCATGTTGCTTACCATCAGGCACATGTCATGCTCGTCTCGTCTATATTTATTTTAAAAAAAGATTCGATTCCTAGATTCCAACCTAGGACAAAAAGTTTGTCATCGACATGGATGTTTGTTTCGTTTCCAGAGATAAGAAGAGATTGTCTTTTAAACCGAAACAGCAATATTTGCACACTACTTGGCAGTAAAAGAGTACTCAAAGATGTGGTACTTCCCCATGTATTACCACTACAAATATTTACACTTTCCTTGTAACTCTTTGGAATAGACAATCCAAGTGCATTTGAAGTGGACCCATTGTTTGATAGGGATACGATAACTATATCACTGTCGTTCTGAGAAGCATGTCCTCAATGCATTCACACCTTGGCGATAGCTTTGTCTTAACTAAGTGCTAGTCTAGAAGATTACATAAGCGTTGGAATATCGATCAGACGACTTTTTGAAGTGAAAACTTGTTTTGGCGCGCCACATATTGATTTTTCGTGATCTATGAATTGATTTCTAGCGTCTCGCTCGGGAATGATAAGAAATCTTCGGATAAACCATGACCATTGGCCATCTAGAAATGCTTCAGCATTTCCCATTGGCCATAGGGCCTATGCTCAGAGCCGCCGGTTTCACCCGCGTAGTTTCTAAAGTAAGCTATCAAATTCTGAGTTATAAATTTTCCCTTCTATCGGCAGTTCACATGGCTGCCAATTTTTTTTTTATAGTACTAGCTGTAAACCATGCGCGCGTTGCTGCGCCACCTGTCGAACGTTAGTAGTACCAAATCAGGAACCTTTTTGGCCCATGTACAACTTTATAGTCGTGAGTCGTTGACGGTTTTGGCGTCGACGAAACGAGACCGTCCACCGTCGACGGTGAACTAGTCCAAAAAAACCGTTTAATGTTCGACTAGTTTACTGCAAATTTGTTAAAAAATATCCAAATGTATGTAGTAAAGTATCAGACAACTGGCGCTACCCGATTAGGACATTATACAAATACAACTTAAACGTACCAACATCAAAACTAACTTTACATTTCGATGCGGTTTTTTTTATTTGAAGGTTAATATCCGTGCGGATGTTCTTAGCTATGTTTGGTTAATATCGATTCAAAATGGCCGCCTCCACAAAATGACGGACAAAATATTTCTTCACAACCTACCTCAATATGGGTATCAAATGAAAGGGATTGACTAGTAAAATACTATACATTATAACAAATTTCAAATCCAAGATGGCCGCCACCACAAAATGCCGAATTGTAGTATTTTTTTCACTACTACCTCAATATGGGTATCAAATGAAAGGGCTTGACTAGTAGAGCACTTTGCACTATGACAAATTTAAATCCAAGATGGCCGCTATCACAAAATGGTGAAATACATTATACATTTCTTTTTTCACAACTCCCTTAATATGGGTATCAAATGAAAGGGCTTGACTAGTAGAACGTTATACAGATGATACGAGATCCGAGGTAGTCGGGGGTTAATCAAAATGTTTAATTTTGTTCTTGTATTATAGCAGCTTTTTGGCAGCGTTACAGTATTTAAATAACAATTTGTATCACGATAAAGAGCTAATTAACTAAATATTGAGGCATTATGAGAATTTTGAGAGTATAAGAAACTTGTCAAGATAAGTAAGTTTTCAAACGCGACAACAAAGAAACAGTCAATTGACATTAAATTATTTTTGTTTTAAAAAATAATCCACGTTTTGTTTAACAAATATTTATATTTATCAGACAAATATTTGTCTTAGCTGGGAATGGAACTCACGACCTCCGGCTTACTTACTACCAACTAAGCCACGAGGCCAGTCAGAGCTAAAAACATAAAAAACGTTACACAAATAATGTTTGCTAAAAATGCAGAACGCTGCGCGCGGCGCGCCCACCCGCCGACCGCTCGCTGCGCCTGCTGCGGTTTACCGCCGATGAAGTGTTCCGTATTGTGACCACCCATACCAGCGAAGACTTCAAAGGACGTATATG
This sequence comes from Ectropis grisescens, assembly GCA_017562165.1. Taxonomy (NCBI): domain Eukaryota; kingdom Metazoa; phylum Arthropoda; class Insecta; order Lepidoptera; family Geometridae; genus Ectropis; species Ectropis grisescens. Next base: position 5,753,998 of record CM029791.1, on the reverse strand, counting down.
GCATCTCCATGCAACTGATCAGGACGGCGATATGCTCACTACCACCTGTCCTGGCAGAGTGTTTTAATATATGCATTAGAGACGGATGTTACCCCAACGCGATGAAGTTCAGTAAGGGATCGATACGGTTATCTATCCATGTCTGTAACTATCCATACCCTCTCGTTTGCCTTTACCCTTATAAAAGGGAGACATATCTTTGAAAACGGATTGAGCAGCGGTCTGACTAACTTCCTGGAGTATACCGAAGCTCTTTCTGATCGGCATTACGCCTACCGCGAAGGTCGCTCGACGACGTCGCTAGCGTCGGTAGTACACAGAGTGTTGCAGGCCCGGGAAGAGAAGCAGCACGTGGCGATCATTTGCTTCGATCTGTCAAAGGCGTTCGATGTCGCCGACCATCCCATCCTCGCTACAAAACTGTGGCATTATGGTGAAGGAGATACGGCGCACGCGCTTCTGACCGATCTAATGCAAAACAGATAGCAAACCGTGGTAGCTTGTGGTGGCATTGAAAAGTCTGATCCCTGACCTCAGTTATGGGGTGGCACAGGGATCCTCAGTTTCGAACATATTATACTCGCTGCTCATGGATGACCTGCCGGCAGCTGTGACTGTGGCGGATATATTTATGTATGCAGACGATGTTGTCGCTGTAGTCACAGCCGCCACAATAGGTTGCCTAGAACTAAAACTGAACGAGGTAACATCCCAATTTGCGAAATGGTTTAGAGCCAACGGCCTGGCACTAAACTTAGCGAAAACGCACTTGATGCCTTTTTTCGTTATTAGGGCGTCAAATACCAGAAATGACAGTAAAAGTCGAAAATGAGATGATTGCTCAGGTGGAAACGATTTCCTCGGAAACGAACTTCCTCGGTTTCGACATGGAAGGCTCACGTTGGTAAACTGTGCGGGAGGTTGGGGAGGCTTGATTCGCTCTGGGCCGAGTCACTCGAATTGTGCTGGCCGATGTGGTGAGGGTTGCGGTTTGTTTGGACTGAATGTTATATTGTACTAAAAGCGTAATGAATGCATCTTAAAATTGCCTTTAGAACGTGCTATTTTGCCACAGGCCACTCCTTGCTGCAATACGGGGCTGAGCTTTACGGCAGAGCTGCGGAGTGGAAGCGTGCATTTAAATTGCAAAAGCACGCAGTCCGAGCAATTACAAAAATCCCACAAGACGAATCAGCACGGCCGTAGTTTAAGAGGCTTGGGATCATGACATTGCCGGGACTCGTTATATTTCAAGTCGCAGTTTATGTGAGATTAAACCAGGCCTCATATAAAATGCTCGTCAGTATTCGCAGTGCGAAAAAATTTGCTGAGGTACCCCGCACGCTCGAGAAATCGGCCCGGTCAACGTACGTAATGGGTCCTACTGTATACATATAACAAGCTGCCCAAAGAAATAACTTCAGCGCCAACTATTGGCAGTTTCAAGTCGAAGCGTAGGCTTATTATTATTAAATCATTTATTTCAGTAAACACCATATACAATAAACTTACAATGGAATTAAATGTCACACAAAAATTAATTACTTCATTTAAATTGATTATTAAAAACATTCCGAACAACAATAACAGATATCAACATCACAACTTATGTCCTAAAACAACATTCACCCATTTGTTTTGAATGGGACAATCCAGTCTATCGGATATCAGTTTCAGGATACTGTTGCTAGTGACTCGCACTCGCTGTCGTAGAGAGGCGACTTTCTTGCGGATAACCGCGTGAAAATCGTCTGTGCGCGCCTCAGCGAACATCAAAGATGCGCTGAATCAGCGAGGCAGCCGCATCAGCATCCTGAAAATGTCATTGTATTGGACGCGCAGAACGCTGGCAGCCCTTCTACAGCTGTTATTGAGCAGACTTTCTACAGCTATAAATAAATTTATTGCGCACAAAAGTTAGATGTTTACTTATCATTCAATTTGAACTACAACTTTAGATATTACAATTATAGTTATTATTATTATAGATTACAGCCCGTGAACTAAATTTATGGGTCAAATGAACCACCAGAATACCTATGTAGGGTGATAGAAGGGTACAAAGTAATAAGATTCAGCACTATGCCGTCACTTGTAAGCTGTCCAACTGAGTGCAGTTGAAGAGGGGGGTTCTAACCCTCGATAATGTCTCCTTGTCGCATGATTTTTGTACGGCGATGCGGAATACAGAGTACAGAGTAAATTTGGTAATTTGATTATGTAAGGCATTGGTTCCATACAGTTTCAATACCTCTTCTAATCCATTATTCCGCAACGCCGTACAAAAATCACGTGACAAGAAGAAATGATCGAGAGTAGCAACCCCTTATCTTCATCTGCACTCAGTTGGACAGCTTACAAGTGACGGCATAGTACGGAATCTTGTTACTATTAACTAACTAATAGTTAGTATTGACCCTTCTATCATCCTACATAGGTCTCGTTGTGGTTCATTTTACCCATAAATTTTGCTCACGGACCTGTAGTCTATTGAGCTACAGTTTAACAAAAGTTTTATTTTACTGTCATTATTCGAACTTACTTGACAATTTTGATTGATAATTTTGAAATGTTGAATTGATATTTAATTAACTTCAAATGTGACAATGTGACCTGAAGTTGAATATATTAGACAGAATTAGATTTTTTAAAGATTTTTTTGTCTGTATACCTTACCTGGTGAAAATTAGAGAACATTTATTTATTTAAGCCCAATGTGTACACTTATACCTAATTTTACAGAGCAATAAAAAATTGAATTGTTATTTTTTGACGTGTTCATTTATTCTTATTTTTAACTGACATTTTGTTGTGTAAATTATTTTTACTGTGAGAAAAGTATTTTACTGTTATTATATTTCTTTCTCTAATTATGTGACATGTAACGAATATTATGAATACATGATTATGATATTGTACAAATGTATTACAATATTTTGTCTTAAAGGAATAATAAATTTCAGGGCATCAACTTTTTTTTAGTAAATACAATTCACACACAACACCACCTGACCCCAAACTAAGCAAAGCTTGTACTATGGCGGTCAGATAGCTGATATAATACTTATAGTTTTAAATACATACTTATTATACATAAAAAACACCCAGAAACAGTACAAATATTTGAATTCATCACACAAATATTTGCACTGGGTGGGAATCGAACCCACGACCCTCGGCTTCGCAGGCAGAGTTACTACCCACATGTTACATAATTTTAAGTAGGTATATCACTTTACTACCTATCAGCTTTACGGGCAGACATAGCCGGGTTCGATTCCCGGTATGTATATATGGTTTGAATGAGGACTTTCATCATCAATGTCCATTTTGTCTAAATTATAATTTATTGTAAACAAAATATATTCCGTTCCTTTATTAATCTTAGTAAGGAGTTATGAATGTTATATCAGGTAAAACATATGAAAAGGTGGTCTCAAAAGCTCTCAGTAAATAAATGTCTACTTTATAAAAATCAGTTTTAGAAGAAGTGTCACAACTCCTTGCTAGTTTTACCAAAATGTTATTTTAATACATAGTGTATCTATTTACAAATATTAATTATTTGCTTTCCTAGAGTAAGAATAACTCACGTTCATTCCTATACATAACCACTTTCCTTTTTTAAAATACCTATTAATCGTTTCGTTAATATACCTAAAACACTATATTCTTTCATAAAGTAATCGCCTCTAATAGTTTAACATTCCTTTATTTAACAAAGTAACCTTCTCGAACAATTTAACATTCCTTTCTTTAACAAAGTAACCTTCTCAAATTTTAACATTTTAACCTCCGGGTCTTTAACAAAGGGTACATAGTAAACATTCTGAAATGGGCCCCCGACAGGACTCGACAGTCCCGCGCTCGCGTCTGGATCCTCCCTGCCGTTCGTGAGCCGACCCGATACTTGTGAGTCCAACAAAAACAATTACAATATAATACAGATATTGCAACTGATCTGCACTATCTACCACCTTTTTATCTATTGGATTTACGTTCCAAAGACTCGAACGAAGAGGTTTAACTCTACTTTTGTAATAAGAAAGTCTTGAATGTGGAAAACTTTGTCTGAGTAGTTTTTTCTCGATGGTTAAAATCTTACTTCAAATCGAGAGTGAATCGGTTTCTTCTCGGTAAGCATGCTCCGTCGTAGACAACTCAAAATCTTAAAAATACATGTGGAGGTTAGCCCAAATGTCGGTAAGAAATAGAAACTGAGGTCAACGGCCATAGGTCTCTTAATAAAGATAGAATAAAAGATTCTGAGCTGTCAAAATGTGTTATAAGTATTTTTGACCCATTGTCGAAAAAATATGTAGAATGTGTTTTATCCTCCTTAGAGTGACGAATTCACAACGAAACGATTTCTATCAAGTACTGAAAATTGATTTGAGAAGGCTTGAATCGTCAATTTAAAACTAAGTTTAATTCCGACCAAATACATTCATTAAACTTAGGTTCATCTCATTCATCAGTTAGCTCACAGCCTATAACTACCTGTAAAATAACCTTACTAAAATGAAAATTATTGCAACTGTAATAAAGGTGAAACTTGTTTGATCCATTGTGACAAACGATTATTTTAGATTGGCACCTAATTTAGTTAGTTGATAGTCAACTAGTTTTCAAAGAGTCATCGCCATCGCTTTTGCCCGCTTCCAGCCTTTCAACCGTCTAACTAAAACGATTGTATATTTGATATTTTCCTCTCATTCATTTCAATCGAAAAAAAAAGAGAGAGCAATAACGAAGCTATGACCATTTTAGTTCGGCGGCAGACGAGTGGCGCTACTGTAGTATTACTGTTGCAAAATTTTAGACGTAAGACTGAACATTTTGAACAACAGGCGTGGTGACAAAACAATTATCCGTCAGTTAGATTAATAAACACATTTTAAACGTATTGTATCTTTTGTTTCACAAACAAAAAGTAAGGGAGATACAATGCTTAAAAGTTTCGAGTGACGCCTTGTTAAGTATGACTCTACTAAGACATGACGTCACAACATTTTTATTGTTCGAAATTTCGCACTCGAGCTCCAAGATACAAGTCTCGAACTTAGTTTGGAGCTCACTGCTAATCAACAAATGTATTGATTTGTTAATTCTGGTTTTTATGGTGTTAAAGTGTCTACCCTTGTGCTGGAAATAAATTATTCGTATTCTTAACTACCGAAGTTTTATCGACTATATCTTTGTATATTCAAGTGTAAACCTATAAAAGTTAAAAAAAATAAAAAAGTATTTTCGATAATATGGTATAACGAAAAATACGTTTCTCAAATTGTTCAATAGTCTACCTGACGGATTAATTAGAATGAGATATTTTTGATCCAGTAATCGTTCAGTTCTAGCAGCTAAATGAAAACTTTAATTGATTTCAGCAAAACGCATGCAGCCTTCGCAGAGTAAGTGATAGCGATCGGTGGCACCTGTCTTGTGATCGTACAGACTCGGTCGCTACCGCAGCAAGGATCACAATAGTGCCTCACAGGTTGTAGGTTCAAAAAAGGACAAACAAGCCTCCTGTGTCAAAATAGTGAATGAGTGAAGCAATTGTTAATTTAGTGTATAAATTTGTAATCTGCGGAAACGTTTCCATTCATGTTTGAACGATTTTAACGGACTTTTGGGTAGAAATATGCAATGGATCAAATATTTTCTTTAGAAATACTCACAAAGTGGTTTTTCACTCGACTGTATTTGGAAATTATGAGATAGTGCTTTTTTAAATTAGCTTAGTAAGATTCATTCATTTAGAGTTTGGTAGTTCGTTCAACTCGTTCACTCAATCCCGCGCTAGACGATTTGGGAAATACTCTTGATTGGCGTTCGTACGGACTCCCGAAATTATGATTTTTGTAAAATCATAGAATGGTAGAGACACTACGTGCCTGTAAAGTTATTAATTGTATAGAAAAATTCAAATAAATGCGCAAAACTTATCTGTGCTGTCGAGTGGAGCTACTATCGTATTTAAAGAAAAACGTTTTTTCGACGGTAGATCCATCATATCGTCAGCTGCAGATTAGTTTAATGCGCTATTTTTAGTTTTAGGACTCGATACTTTGTATAATACGTCGATCAGTATTCCTTTTGGACGTGAGATGTTAGTTAGATCACTTAATTATATACCCACCACAGTATTGGCGGCGTTGTATGAAACTACCCCCACTTATACATAAATGATAAAATTACAATTTTACATGTACATTTTGAGAAATGCTCGCTTTTTCACAGAATTCTACGAGCGTAAAGGAGAAATCATATTTAGTTATCGTCATTGAAAAGCTATTCAATGAATACGATGTTATAATTTTTTTTTTGTAAGATTATGATCATTGAAAAACTGGCCCGTAGAAAAAGCGTACGTAATATAACTTCTAAATAAAATACATACATTTTAACTCATTGAAAACGTTAGACACGAGATTTAAATAGGTAGTTTTAATGGATACTCGACATTTTAAAGGTTGGGACTTATTTTAAAAAAAACTCATCGAAATTCAGTTTTCTTGAAAACTTTCAAGAAGAGTGCATAAGTAACCAGTTTCGTCTACTTAATACCTCTTTACTTTACTTACTACTACTTAATTTAACAATGTTTTACAATATTTACATTTTTACTAACAAGAAAAAGTAATTTAAAAATATGTTTTGTAATTGTGTTGTAGTTGTACAAAAGCTACACTCACACGCTCTGAAGCGTGAGAATGCTAAGCGTAACTTTTTTGCAATTCTTTTTTTCAATTTTATTATTATTTTGAACTGTGAACGAAGCAAAAAAAATAAAATAAGTTCCATTCAAATTTAAAATTTGATTCAAAAACGTTTCCTGAAAAACAAAACAACACAAGTTGATTGCTAGCCAGTCGTATTTTGAACAGGAACTTCACAAAAAAAAACGATTTAAAAAAATATTGCGGAGTTCAGTAAATTATTCAAACTGGCGCAAATTAAATACTAGGTGCGCCTGATATTGAACAGAAACCCTTAGCGAAGAAAACCAGATCATAATAATTTCTGTGGTTAGTGTCTGAAATAATTTAAAATACTTAAAAAACTTAAAACCATTTACTTAAATAAGATGTTTACTAGCCGTTTCAAAATGAAACAAAACTCTCTCGCGTTATTGTGAGAGTAGGACAAGGCTATCCCACCGTAGTTTCATCTCTTCTCCATCTAGAAATTAGGGTCGTTCTTGATTTATGTTAAACATACACGATTCTGTTCCACGCTGGAATCGCGCTCTAGTTCGGTGTCGTTATTGTTACAAACGGCTTACATAAAGAATTTTCGGAAAATTACGGTTTTTGATTTTAAACTGGTCCACCTCACTAGCGCCACATAGTACATACTTACGTACAATGTCACGTTCTCGTGTTTTTTTATCTTATAAATATTATTCTATACTTATCACTTTAGTCCCTATAATAAAAAATCTTCCAATAAAAGCAAATAAAAAATACATACATAGTTATTTTTAAAAATTAAAAAAAAAATCATTACTTTTTATATACTCTTGGTGTTTGTGCCCTGCAATACAAATTGACTTGTCTCTTTTGGGATCAATATACATATTGTAAAAATTTCATGCCACTCAAATTTAGTAAGTTTAGGTAAGCGACATACATTCTAAACCGCGTTATTGTTTAACATCACGTAGTATGCGGTCTAACGCCAATCTACAAAAATCCATTCTCCATTGTAAAATCTTAATTATTGTGGCGTTTTACAAACCTACAAAGAAATAATAGTATCTAATATACCGGGCCAGTTTTCACAGGTTTACATACAGATCACAATATTCCGTAAACCGATAAAATCCATAATATTTGATTTTTTAACTAATTTTGAGTCTTAAAAACGTGTGACTAAAATAAAGAAAGAACGATTATGAGTGAGAATATAAAATGTATATGAAAAAAATACTCCTTAGGAAGGCCATGGTTGTTATGTACATAATAGTTTAATAAATTGTCGGCAGTTATATTAATTCCCGTAGAGACATGACTGTATGAAACGATCAGAAGTTTTGAAAGATCCGTTAGCCTCTGTGCGAATAAAACTCATCTGGCAGTTTGAGGTAGGCGTCCATCGTTATCGTTGATTCGAAGTAATGTCCTTAATTTTTTTCTGAAGGGGTCAAGTACATTTATGGACGCTCTCACCTTTTGGTGCGTTCAAGTAACATGTAACCCAATTATCGAAGATTTTTAGAAGACGTTTACCTGTTACTTGAACGTACCTTTTCCCCCTAGTTATGATTATTTCGTTAACGCAGTTTAACAAATAAAGGAACGCGAAGTTTGCCGTCCTCGCCACGATTTCGTCGCAAGCGCGTCAAGTGTGGCATTCCCTCCGCGTTTCTTACGCTTATACTAAATTGCTATTATATTTAAAAAAAACGTTTGTTTCTAGATAAGAGAACCTTCTAAATAATATTTCCCGCTCAGGGACACTTTAATAGAAAGATACGACACGATCTTTCAAATCTATGTTTATGAGTCTTATTCATTTACTTAATTTTATCGCAGTTTAGAAAATTGTTAATCTGACATATGTAAAAAAATGCTATTGTATAATATTATTAATTGAACAATAATGGTATTAAAGATTGTGACATTCTCTTTTTAAAAGAAAATTGTTTCTCAATGCATGGAATGTAATATATTTGTGATATAATCATCCGATCGGCAATACATGACTAGCAATCTACCCACATATTTATTGAAAGCGAAGGTAGTTTATAAATAATTTCGCTAGCAATCGAAGACTGGCTTTAGCCATAGACAAACATAGCTTAGTCAATTATTATAAACAGTGCATAGTTGCAAGTAACCTCCATAAACATCTAATATGTTTATTATTTATGAGTTGAAATGCTCTCTGTCAATTTTTGTCTGACGAGAAATATCATACGTGGAAAACGAGAGAAAAAAACTGTTTTCTAAAACTGGAATGATATCTTTTCGACCCAAAAAGTCTCATATTAGACGTTTGTGTAGACTTATAAATCTTTAAGCCATATAACAATAATAAATTTACCTCATACGGCGTGCGAGTTATTATCCGTGTAAATAATTTATATCATTATAACTTCGTGTAAAAAGTATTCGATTTTATACAGAAGAGTAGGTTTATTTATGTGTAATATTGTTTTCCTATTTTGTATTTAGTCATAGTTGTAAACTATCGAAATATTTATCTAGCGTGATGAATATAGACGTTCTGTTATTCCGCTGATTTGTAAAGAGTGGCGAACGTGGAATACTACTGTAATGTGAATACCCAATTGAACTATATTGAAGGTACAATTTAAAATATTGTTGTCTCTATTTATTACAGTTGATATGATAAGGACGGCAATATATTAGTTATATCAACGTATCTGTTGGACATGGAAGAACTGATCAGCAGAATCTCTTCTTTCTAAATACAACTGTTGCTATCAGCAAAGGATATTATATTGCTATTGCTTATTGAGAAACTATTTGGGCACTTACCATCAGGTAGCCCATTGCTTGTTTGACAGATAAATAGATACTCTTTATTGATACAGCAAAGAAAAAACCTTACTTGCTTTTAAATCTTAATTTTAGCTTTGAAATTAGGATTTAATCGAATCATATCTTCACAATATACATTTGAGTAAATTGACATGAAAATATGTACAAGTTTTTTTTCTTTAAATATCATACTTCTAGATCTATAATATACTCTTAACTATTTCGTGACTTTCAGTACTACATTTTTAAGTCTAATCCAAATACTCAATTTCAAATTCAGATATACCTGTTCTTGTCTTGTTTTCATCGCCATTGATAAAAAGAGACGGAGAGAGATAATTATGTAATGTGACCTCGGTATAAGACCTACTATAATAAAACGTATTTTATTTATGTCAATGTGGTTTGCACGTCGCTACTCTTTGCCCAACAGCGTAGTCGTACAATATGTTTTTGTTAAAACAGCGTTTGTTTCCCATGATTGATATAATTTATTATCTATTAAATTTGGTTAACTTTCACAATTCTATCATTTCATTTCAATCATGTTAATTCAAGCGCTGGAAGGCTATATCGTTTTTTACACTGTTTGTCCGATGAATATAGTTGCATATTTATACCAAATCCGCGTTTATTATGGAGTCATAACTTATTTTGTGGACAGAGTTGTATTAAATTTTTACAATAGAAATATGTTTTTTATTTCTTTAGACAAATAACACTTAGAACTGATGAGTTAGGCCAGTAAAAACATTTCGACCAAAAAGGTCAACTTTGCACAAAATTTCCGATCCAATTCTTTTTTGTAAAAGGTTTAGGATCACTTACTGAGCATAAAATCACAAAATGCTGACAGGTCCATGTGGAGATCTTCAAGCGACATCTTGAAAAAAAAATCTGGTTTGGCCGTTTGGCCTCAGATTGAAAACCTCGGTTTGGCCGATATCTCGGAAACTATAAACTTTATTACAACAATTATGGAGACTATTATTGAAGAAAAAAGAAAAGGTTTTTTTTTATCTTTAGTTGCTAGTAAACTTTTTTTTTGTAAAGTGATATCAGACAGTTCATTCGAATGAATGCTTCATTTTTCTTTCATTCCATGTTCACACGACTTAAGGTGATATCAGACGGTTCATTTTTTGTTCATTTTCACCTTTCATTCGGTACATTTCACTCGAAATGAAATGTCTGAACAAAAAATGAAACACGAGTGCCGAATGAATTCATTAGTGAACCGAACCAACAGTGTTGGATATTGGCATCCGGTATCTTTCATTCCCACTCCGAATGAACGAGAAATGAACGGTCTGAACACTGAGAGAACGTTCATTCGGATTCGACCATTTTGTTTCGAGTCCTGTAGCCGACGGACATCACGTTGTCGACGAAGTTATATTTTTTTCTGTGTGTTATTACATTGTTTTGTACGACTTCATTCGATGACATATTTAAAAGAAAGAACAATGAATTATGGTGATATCAGACGGTTCACTCGAATGATTGTTCACTCGAGTGAATGCTTCATTTTTTTTTTCATTCTATGTTCACACGGCTTAGACGAAATGATGATAACTCGTGTGATTGTCACGAATAATTCATTGTTTAAATACTATATAAACATTATGTGTTCAAATCGCGCGTTTAAAAACAAGAGAAGTGTACCGTCTGATACCGCCTTTACCTTTTACGGTTTACGGCCCATTTAATGATACGGTTGTGATGATGCTGATGATGATAGATGAAGATGATTCAATCTACGACTGAGCTTGCTTAATATCTAATGGAAACAAATTCAACTCAAGAACAAAAAAAGACAACTCATACAAACTTTATTTCGAATGTCGAATGTCCTAGGTAACACTAATCGTAGAAGGGACCTATGTGTTTTTAATAAGTTTGAAAAAAAACATGTCTTCGTCAATACCAGAACCTTCGTCGCAGAATACCAGAACCTAGACCGATTTTTGTTCGCTAAGTAAGCCGGTCTCATTGTTCCACTGCTGAGACTCGGGGACGGCTATCACATTCACAAGTAGAGATTCAAGGCCTTAATCCACCACGCTGGCGAAGTGTACTTAGGTTGGCGGATGGAGGACTTCGAAAGATGTACCTAGTTCTGAAAGCACGCCGGGCGAGCCTGAAAACTTGCTCTGGCTCGCATCCCGTCTCCACTGGAAGGCCTGGGGAGTCTGACGTTTAGGGCCGTCCGGCACCCCACCTAAGGATCCTAAGCCTTCGAGGAGATAATGTGCCGTTGGTTTCCGATGCATCACTGCAAAATGCTCTATAATAGGGATTTCGCATTCTCCCTTGCGAGGCGAGCCCGCAAACTGTGGCAAGTGGTTCGGAGTCGTTGGGGGGAGTGCGAGAAATAACCCCGCTACTCTGACTCTTGGTCGTATCGAAGAAACCTCTTGAGGACCTACGCAAACTAGGCGAGATTTATTTATTTATTCAATGAGCACACAAAACAGAATGTAATAAACATAAGACAGACTGTACAGAACTGTATTACATTCCAAACTATGTGGGCCTCTCAGATTGAAAACCGTGGGCCTATAATATAGTGGGTTATAGAAACAACATTTTGAGATCTGACAGATATGGTCAGTCTATGGCACTCTGTAACATGTCACGATGTCCTGACAACATCATTGTATTGTCAATAAAACTATGACACATTTTTAGTATTTTTATGTGATTTTTTTCTATTTTTTTATTTTCAATTTTATAATTTATTTTATCTTTTTGTATTATTATCAATGTCGGTGCTATCGCCGGGATCATGCAGTGCTCGACACTTAGAATACGACGTGCCGAAGGGTGTATATGGATGCTCTCGACTTTCTGCAGTACTGAATTCCGGTGTCCTGAGCAAACGGGGCAAAGCCCTAGATGTTATGACCTTAGTTGACAATTATGGTTGTCAGTCCAATGGATTATTGGTAATTTTTTTTTTTTTTACGAAAGTAGTGATAGGCCAGTGTTAAAACGCTCGTAGGTACAGGTTCCCCTCATGCCACTCTGCGATGCATACTACCTACATACATCTGACACAAATACAGAATCCCAAGACACCAATAACCATCCTCGCTGTTAAAATTACGATGTTTTTTAGTTTCTAAAGCTTCCCAAACTATTCTTAGTACAAGTAATGACGTTCGGTAAAATAACCTTCAGGTCGTGGAACTCGATCCAATGATCAATATGAGAATGCTTCTCAAACCTTCGAGTAATGATGTTCTCAGGCTTAGGAGTTTCAGTTTTAGTTAACTGTAAAGATCTATCCGCCTGACACGTTTGAAAATTTCGTTCCTTATGGAGGCGGTTCTATTTTCGAATAGGAAAAAAAAAGTTCAATCGTTCTTTGGAGATTCCTTGGTAGCTTAAGAGTTTTATTTTGTTTCGAGGAAATGAATGATGCCGACCAAAAGATGCTCGAATTATTTCAGTAAGTAATTTTAGACACTCTGGTCTCAGTGGAGAAACAGGCCACCAATGACCTTGCTGGAAGAAGACTGCAGAGCTTGGAGCACAAAAGAATAGTTGCCGGTATTTTACCGAGTGCAGTGTGGAGAGTTTGGCAAAGAGTTTTTCGACTTATTCCACTTATTTCTTTCCGATACCAAACATTAAAGATCAGGATTCTACTCCACCAATTTTCTGTCAAGATAGTTGCTCAAAAACTCGTGTATTTTCCGTACAGCTAGTAACTAGCTTTGATTTTATTAAGTAAGAGCATTATAGCACTGTGGTGCCTTTACCACCGCACAAAATTGGTTTTACTCTCCTTCAAATTTAACATCGAAAAATGATAAACAACAATAACAATGGTAAAAACGATTGAACTCCGCTGTATATTTAATAGTACATTATGATATAAATAATTGCGGTAAGATGAAAATTACAACCGAGGCGATATTGCTAGCCCGATCCGTAGGCGAGGGCTACAAGAAAGCAGAGGCTGTAATTATCAAAGCACGCGTACCTATGGCATACGACGTTTTATAACATGTATGCGAGAAAATAAACAAAAGTTGGACTTTCTTAAAACAAATTAATCTTTATCTCCCAAAGTTAATAATCATAAAATGTTGACCACTTTACTGACATAAAAACTTTTTGCAAAGATTAAAAAAAGCCGTGCGTTTTAGACAGAGCATCTTGATAAACCGTGTGTTTTACATTGCAATAACGCACAAGTACTTAATGAGATATATTACGATATTGAAATTGGTGAAATAATAGACTCTTTACATGCAAATGTGCTATAAAATAAATAAACGTTACGACTGGTCTAGCTGAGAGAACAGCAACTGCCGACCTGGAGCTCCTGGTTTGAATCGTACCTATGAGCATCACTGTCCTTACGAAGTCGAAGTATATTTCTCTTATGTTTCCAGCTTGGATCACTACGCGTATTTGTTCGCCACTATTTTGGAGGACGCCATAAACGAGTTAAAAATTCTTGGTGAGTATAATTACCCATCGTAGGTACAGTGATGTTAATTGCAGTAGATATGCTAAGTACAAATAGATATTAGATACTACAGAGTTGAAGTGACGTCATTAACTCGTTACTATCGAATTTATACTACTTATAGTCCCTTTAACTCACGAAGCGACGACGAACGACGAACCTTAGGTACTTGTGGTAAGTAACGATGTTCATAAACACGGTATGAATGTGTGCGGGACCTCGGCCGCTCGCAATACGCCCCCGAGACACTAGCGAAGGCATTTATTTTCACGCACACACACTTATTGTGTTTTTGCACTTGGTCACAAGCAAGACACGCGTCGCTTCGTGAGATACCACTACCATAGCAAATTTGTGAAACGCTTTTTACCCGTAACAAGTCGTGTTTTGTTTTTCCTCATATATGTTCACACAATGTTAACGGTTTCATTCGTATTCTTTCTTCTTCTACTCCCATTCCATACTAAGATAGCCTCAAAAATCGCCCCGCTGTATATGTTGTACCTACTAGCAGCGTCTCGTGGTTTTACCTGTGCAGTTCCCGTTCCCATTATTGACCCGTGGTAAAAGTAGCCTATATGCTATTCCAGACTATTTTCTAACTATTTTCCAATTTTCAGATCGATCTGTGCAGATGTACTTACGGGATTGAGTAATTCACATCTAAACATCCAAACTTTCGCCTTAATAATGTCTAAACTTTGGAATACTTTGCCTCATTGGGTATTTCTTGATGACACACTTTGAGGGTCTTCGAATCTATTATTTTTCTATGAAACTGCGCTCTATCATTGACCGCATTGTCGCTTAACATCAGACCAGATGACGGTCCAGTGCAAATATATAAATAATCGGTAAACAAAATAGTTTTCTTAGGACTGTTACTGGCCACTGGCCCAAAAATCGTAACGCTGGTATGGGCAGTTTTACACTCCTCGTCATAATCAGAACACTACCTACATTCGTCCACTGCCGGGCATAGGTCTCTCCAATAATACGCAACTCAGCCCATTTTACTAATTCGTTTTTTCTACAATGAAGTAGGTACTTAGGTAAATTATAAAAAAATTAAAAAAATGATATAGTCAGTCCAGTCCGACTCAAGTTTCGATCGCGTCCGGCGATCTTTTTTAAGGAGAGTGCGCGCGCGTGTTCCCAGCTCGTTTAACACTGACTGAAACTTGAGTCGGATTGGACTGGCTATATCAAACGTGAGTTACCCGTATATTTACTTAAAAGTGTAATAACCACGTTCGTTTTCATCCTAAATCACAAATATTGATAGTCTTAATCACTGACCAGGTGAGTGTAACTATGGGCTAACTGTAATGCATACACTCATGAACATGAAGATACTCCGCGGGACAAAGTACGGAGTCATGGAGAATCCTAGTGACGAGTTGAGTACCGTGAAACAGGGCCAACTCGAGAATGAGGAGTACGCCCTTGATAAGCTACGGACTGACAGGTGAGGGCCAAATAAAATGTGTAGACAAACAGGGTTACATGGAAATGCGAGTGTTCTATATTGATTTCTGAGTAATTAATAACACAAAGTTATTAATTACTCAGTAATTTTACACCATTATTGCTCATCTTATAGCCCAAGAGCCCATGACAGCCTCCTGTAAAGGTAAGAACGAGTAGAATACGACTGCAGTTTTTCCCAATACTTTGCCTTTTTTGAGTTGTTTACATTTTACTCAAAACTGGAGGGTGACCGAGCCAAACGGAATTCACATTCGGATTCAGCGGGTCAAACTACATGCCTGTGTGTGGGTCCGGTCCAGCGTACAGACAACTTTTTATTTTTGCATCTGTTACGGGGTCTGTCAAAAGTGTCCGGCAATGGATGACGAGATTTCTAAAGGTGTCCCTAACAAAATATTATAAGTAGAACAGAAATAGGAAAGTCGCGAGTTTATTTCGAAATTACGTTTTTCGTAGAAAGAGAGTAGAAGTCTAGGTTGTTTCGCAAACGTAGACAAGCGTGTTTTTAAATTAGGTACGCTTGTTTTTCCATCTACGATTCCATCGAGACCTGGGCAGTGCTTCAGTCTCTCCAGCGATGCCGCATTGACTATCGCTATATCGAAGTGTTGAAGTGTATTTACAGCAACGCCACAATGTCTGTCCGACTACAGGACCAGTGCACAAAACATATCCAGCTACAGAAAGGCGTGAGACAGGGAGATGTTATATCTCCGAAACTGTTCACTGCCGCGCTGGAAGATGTTTTCAAGCTACTGGACTGGAACGGATATGTCATCAATATCAACGACGAATGCATCACTCACCTTCGGTTTGCCGACGACATAGTCATTGTGGCGAATACGTCTACTTGGGTCAAAAGATCCAATTAGGTAGATCCAACTTCGACAAAGAGGTCCAGCGAAGGATCCAACTCGGATGGGCAGCGTTCGGGAAACTTCGGCACATCTTTGAGACCAAAATACCCCAATGCCTAAATACGAAAGTCTTTAACCAGTGCATGTTGCCAGTGATGTCTTATGGAACTGAGACGTGGTCTTTCACTGTGGGCCTCATAACGAAGCTCAAAGTCACACGGCGAGCTATGGAGAGAGCTATGCTCGGAGTCTCTTTGCGCGACAGAATCCGTAATGAGGATATTCGCAAAAGAACGCAAGTGGCCGACATAGCTCAAAGAGTAAGCAAACTGAAGTTGCAATGGGCAGGCTACATCGCTCGCAGAAATGACAACCGATGGGGAAGAAAGGTTCTCGAGTGGCGACCACGAACCGGAAGACGCAGTGTTGGACGGCCTCCCACTAGATGGACAGATGTCCTCATTAAGGTCGCTGGAAACCGCTGGTTGCAGGTTGCGCAGGACCGTTCGTTATGGAAATCTAGGGGGGAGACCTATGTTCAGCAGTAGACGTCATGCGGGTGATGATGATGGCTTGTTTTTCCAGACTATTCTTCCAAAACACAATGCTGATGACATACGTGGAGTTTGTTCTACACAACAGCTTCGAGTGTCTGGCGCAGCAGATCGCCACGTTCCTTGATCGAGACTCGTACCGAGCCCGGTTGGCGGCGGAGGAGGTCAATAATAAAACGTAAGAATTCTAAAACACACATGGCTATGGTTTAGCTCGCTTATGGTTTTTGTAGTGGTAGAACTCTTTGGAGAGTCCGTCTGGGGAAGTACCACACCTTTGCCAGCTATTTTGGCGCCAAGCCGTAGGTAATGTGCAAATATTACTGTGTTCCGGTTGTAAGGGCAATGTTTCCAGTGAAATTACAGGGACTTGAGAAAAAACATCTTATATTTCTGGGTGACGCAGTGTAGTGCTAGGTAATGAAGGTAGCTGCGTGTCACTGTGCTGTTATGTGGCAGGCATTTTGCTTACCATCAGGCACAGGTCCTGCTCGTCTCGTCACTCTTTATTAAAAAAAAGCTATACAGGTGATGTATTGTGCAACTTATGTGCTGTTTAATATAAAATTCAAAGTTGTAAGTTTTCTATCAAGTTGACAGTCTCCATGACCAGTTTTCTTAGGACATAAAGTGACGGCCGAAAAAGGAGCGGGCGTAGTTCTGCTTGATCGAAAGCAATTCATCATATCTTTAGTATAAATATTATTAATTCTTAATTGCAGTGCTCAAATAGAGTACGTTGTGTTACGACCTAATTTAATATTTACCTGTTCTTGTAATGCTGACTATCTATAACATAATGAAGCAATAAATGTTTGAGTATTCAGTCTACTCCAGGCCACAAACAAGGCTCTCATGCTTCTCAACCTTATACGGCGTCTAATTCATCAGGTTTTTAACTCTTCTGCTAGACACAAGCCCCTCAATCTCAATCCATACTGTCATAATCATAGCTTAACGTGTTATCATGCTGAAGATGCTGTTCCTAGACCTTGGGACCCACTCAACTCGACCTCTAGGTACCTCAGTAATGTGAAGTTAAAAAAATATTAGTGGACACTTCACACACAACACCATCTGACCCCAAACTAAGCAATGCTTGTACTACGGAAGCCAGATAGGCGATATAATACGTATATTTGTAGCTTAAATACATACTTATTATACATAGTAACACACCCAGACACAATTGTTCTTATAGTTACACTTATTCAGAATCGGTAAGATCTGGAGAGATGAAAATGTGGTTGAATGATTTTTACAGCACTCTTCGAGAGCTGGTGAGGCAATTGCGGCTGCTACGCAAGCATGTCTTTTCCATCCACTACAGTCTCGATATCACCATCGACGAACTGAAGGCACGACTCGAGGTTTGTATTTACAATCCGAAACCGAACTTCGAGTAAGCTCTAAGTTCGGTTTCGGATGCAAATTCCGTGCATTGTTAACGGAGCTGCGCTGTAGATGAATGGCATTATAGCTAAAAAAAACTAATTGGTCAATTAATTGGATTACACAAAAAGTATTGTACACGTATTTTAACTTTTTTTTACAAACAAAAAAAATACGAAGATACAGAGATTAAAAGTTTCGAGTGACGTCACTTCATTGTACGATTTTTACGAAGGCGTGACGTTACAACCCTCCACTACAGGAACTTGATGATCTATATCATTGTTGATTATCATGAGTAATTTGATGAAACAAAAATACGTGTCATTTCTTTCCACAATCTATCTGACGAACTAATTTTAAAATGGTAGATAAGTATATTTTTCATCCCAGTCATCGTCCCTATTATAATTACATTGTAGATACCAAAGAGTTTACATATAAGTACTACGTATAGAGTTAGATTTTCCGCACGGTTAATTTGTGTCAATCGTAAGCAGATGACGTGCATACTTTCTATGGCAACAGTGATGTGCTGCGACAAAAGTATGACACTTCCACAAGAGCGACAAGGCAAGAAAGGTGCTACCCGTGCTTTCGGTGTATAAAGCGTTTGTGCCATCTCTATACGCAGTATATGTAAACTCTTTGGTAGATACCTATACATATTCGCTACATTGGGAAAAGCCAAACCCAGAAAGCAGTTGAAATGCAATTGTTTTTGCTTTGTATGTAATTCTTACAATCTTACACCATTATGAGCAAAAACAGCTGGAACGCCAAACTTTCTCTCCCTGGGTTGACGGATTACACAATCATGTCCTCGAAAAATGCTATAATTGGAACACGCTAGTTTCCTCGCGATGTTTTCCTTCACCCTTAAAGCCAGTGGTCATAACAAACATAAGAGAAACACCCAGAGGCGCAGGTAGGATTCGAAAGTACCTACGACCTCGCGCTTATACAATCTGAAATTATGAAATAGCTGTTGCACTGCAAAAGAAACATATCTAGCTAAAACAAATCATGAATCACAAAAATCAATAAAAGTGTATGAAATAGTATTTTTGTATATTTCATCCGTGTTGCTTACCATCAGGTATATGTCCTGCTCTTCTCGTCACTTTTTACTTTAAAAAAATGTCAACATGTCAAAAAGTTGCAATTGACCGCCATCTCTCCTGACCTAATACGTAATCAGTAATCACACCAACGATGAGATTTTTAACTTCGAGAATCCGATCCAATTAGAGTTCAAAATTTCCCAGGATTCGGGCCTATATGCAGAATCTCGTAGCCGGTACGTAGACCGCTGGGAGAGAGCGCGGACCGAACAACACGCGATCACCATCCTGAAAGCAGAGACTGAACCGATGGATAGTTTGTTGGCCTATAAGAAGAAGCTGGAAGGGGAAAACCGGGTCCACGCAGAGGTCATGCAGTTCATCAGTATGGATATCAATGTAAGTACATATTTTTTTTTAAATAAAGAGCGATGAGACGACCATGACATGTGCCTGATGGTAAGCAACATGCCTGCCACATATCAGCACAGTGACACGCAGCTATGGGAACATGATGAGTCCAAATCATCACCTAGCACTGCACTGCGCTCGTCGCCCAGAGATCTAAGATGTGATATCTCTAAGCCCTGTAATTTCTTTGAACATACATACACCATTTTTTTCTCATCGCAAACTTTCCGCAGAACACGTCGCGAAGCAGCTATTTATCTAGGTCGTTTGAAAATTTCAAATCTATTCTGAATAGCCCTATAGATAGGTACATTTAAGGTTGCATCGACAACGATTTTGATTTGGGAGACAATCACAACATGAATAGCGTATGAGGCGCCCTTTGCAACGCTTCGGCTTGTGAACTCCATAGCTTTGATGGGGACAGGGTAGGAGCATCCAATCTACACGTGATAATATAAGTACTGTTACATAAGTTTTATATCAGCTATCTGGCTTCCATAGTACACTCCGCGAGGCATAAGCTGAGCTTTGCATTTGTGTGAGTGTACATGGATAGTGTAGGTGTGACAACCGGCCTTAGGCGCGGCGCCATTCTGTCTCGCCGCGCTCCTGCCTGATTGGTGATCACTCACACTAATGCAAAGCTCAGCCTATACCTCGCGGACAAAATTTCAAGCTCCTGCCTGATTGGTGATCACTCACACTAATGCAAAGCTCAGCTTATACCTCGCGGAGTGTACAAGCTTTATTAGTTTAGGGTTAGATAGTGTTGTAGAGAATGTCCATAATTTTTTATTTAAATTGTTGGCAACCCCATTTCAAAGCAAGAAAAGGTGCATGGCGTGGCAGCATCGTGCAACGAAAACTGGCTTTAAGTGGTGGGTCGAGAGAGAAGGAAGGGGCTTTTGCTCCCGACGCCGGCCACGCCGGACATACCGTGTTTGCCTTCGTGTCTTTGTTTCACTAATTGATGATTGTTGTCATTAGGGTTATATTAAATGTTTTAACGTTCATTTAAATATTGTTTGCTTCATTCTCCCAATCTTCTAATGTAGATTGTTTACAAAATCTAAGACTTCTGATGATAGTGCCAATGATTTTTTAAAGTTCCACTTCTTTTGTTACGATAGGTAAAAATAATGTGAGTAAATGTTTACGATGCCCGCGCACTCCATCTCGAAAAACCAGCATCGACATCTTAAGTTAGCTACCTACATTTAGCAGTATTTTACTTCTTGCGTTGAAGAAATTATGTATTCTATGGTTAAAGTTAAACTTCGAGGAATAAAGAGAAGTGTTAAATTCTCGCGTGCGTACACACACATTTTTTTGCAGGAAACAATGGACAAAGTGGAAGCAGCGATGACAAAATATGACGACGACATGGAAAACGTGGACCTGCGGATACAAATCATGAAGAACAACTACCAGACCCAGGTGGACGTCAGACAGGAGCTGGAAGATAAGGTAAATAGAAGGCTAGTAGCCAGATTCACAACACAGTTGGATTGGGACTTGGTCGGATTGAGACACAGGGAATCTAACCTTGGTCTTTGTCTTATCCGTTGAGAATGACAGACAGAAGGATTGTCACTCCGTGTCCGAATTGCTCGAATTGTGTTGTGAATCAGCACCCAGAACTAGGGGTGTTCGTCTCGTAATGTAAAGCGAAGTTATTGTTGGGTAACAAGGCCTAAGTGACAAAAAGCCCACAAAAAATGGTAATCTCAGCATTTTGAGCAGTTTGAAATTTTTTGCTAAAATGTTGTATGAGTAGTACTTAAGGCAGTGCATCCTCACTCGCTCAAGGTCGCGCGGTTTTAGCCTACAGCTAGACCGTTCCTCGCACGGAACAAGTGCCAGGCGGTTGTCGAACGCACGTCTGAGCGCTCGCGCAACACGTTTCCCGCGCAAAATTACGTCGCCATGTATTGTGCTGTATATGGATGCACGAGTCAAAAACAAAGAATTATCATTTTTTCCTAGTTGTACAAAATATACCATTATTTTTTATATTTTTCTGCTAACCGTACAAAAAGTACGGGACATTATAAAATAGCTTGTAATCGAAGCTGGTTGTGTGTATTAGTGTAGGTAAGTACATAAAGTATTAGTAACAAAACAAAGTAAAGTATACTTTTATTGTTTTAATTTCAATGTGTCCGACCCTATGTTACGGCCTATTCTAGCTGTCTTGCGCGTTACGAAGTAAATAACTAAAATATATAATCTGAGCTACAATGCTGACTACCTACATAACGAAAGGTTAATTTAATTTTTTATTAGATAAAATGTCGACAACCCTTTCGATGCGCGTCATTCCGCGCCAGACAGCGACAGATTTACGCGTTAGAAGAGAGCGCAAATGTTTAGGTTAAACATTGCGATAGGCATTGAGCGCTAATGCGAGCTGAATTGCACTTTGTTGCGTCCCAGCAAGAGTCGCTATTTATATAAAAGTTTTCGCTAAGTGAGGGTTCTATAGTAATATCTATTCTGTGCTTAAGGTAAATGGTTGATTACTCACACAATTAAAGAATTAGGTTGGATAGTTGTCATTTTGCTAATAATTTTGTAACACCAACTTAAAAACGGTGAAGGAAAAACATGAGGAACCCAAGAATCTCATCTTCATACATCATCTACTAACCTGCACTGGGCTGGTATTTTGGATTATGACCTTGATCTCTTCTTGCGAGAGAAGGCCCCAAGTCGCTGCAGTGATAACATTTTGTAGGCTGCTTATGTAGTGGTACGGAATTAACGATGCGAGAGCTCAAAAACCTCTTGACTGTTCATCTGTTTCATCATCGTATTCTATTTCACAGTTCGAACATCAAGCGAAAGTGATTAAAGAATGGATGTCGTTCAAGCAAGCGCGCGAGGATTTGCGCAAATACCGCGAGAAGATGGCGCGTGCAGCGACCGTGGTGCAGGCGTGGTGGCGTGGACTCATCGTGCGGCTGGAACTGGGGCCTTTTAAACCCATGAAGAGAGGCCGTCGGAAACCCCTATAATAACGATTGCAAATGCGAATTAGACCCGTGTTCATGCTCGTTTTGGTAGCAAATAAAATACTTTTGTTACACAAGTTATCCTGCCCCTATGTCGGGCAAATTTTACCCACTTCCGACAATTTGTGGAGGTAGTCGGGATTTTTTGAGTACGAAAACTCAGCTACTGAGCAGAAACGACAACCGCCATATTACTCGTGAATTCCTTGCCCGTAATATAAATAGCGGTAGGCGGTAGGACTCTTTTGCAGAGTCCGTTTGGGGAAGTACAACACCTTTACCCGTTATACTTTATGCAAACATTAAAGTTCCGGTTTGAAGGACAGTGCTTCCTGAGAACTTCCGATCTGGATTCTTCATGCTCAATCAGGTGCGTAGCACTGTGCAGCTATGAGCAGGCATGTTTTTTCCATTAGATACGTCTTGTTCGTTTTGCTATCTCTATCTTTATGCAAAAAGCGTAACCACGTTTCACAATTCAAACGGTACAGCGCATCATTGGAAAGATAATTGTCTCGACATAAAAATAATAATATTTATGTATATTAATTGCACATACAACCCGGTCACAATATCTGTGCACCTGACTTCGTGACATCATATCGTACGAAGCAACGAAGATGCTAACCGTGCTGTCGCACCGGGGAGTGCGCGGAGAGGTGACAGGGGAAGCGGGAGAGGCGCCACATTCCAGCGAGGTGCACAGATATTCTAACCGGGTTGTAATATGATAATTCACAATATTGTACACAAGACAAGAAAACGGTACTAATGTTCCCGGTGACATGAGACTAGAGGATGTATTTTGTTTTAGTACTAGCGGTCCGCCTCGGCTGCACCCGTGGTAGGTACGTGGTATATAGCTTTTAGCATTCAGGGATCACGCACCTACTTACACATTTCAAACAATTAAACTTTTTTTATCGGTCCAAGTTCCTGAGCGCGCTAGCGTCACACCCCGGACACTTCACTAAAACTCCATACAAACGCCGGCGCCGCTGTAAAATTACCTACTCTTCACACAACTACGCAGATCTCGTTCGTAGACACGCGTGAATGTGTACGCGCTAGGGCTACTGAATTGTTTTATTGCATTGTTGTGCCGCTTGAGTTCATCTGGTGACGTAAAGTTGTTTATAAACTTGCTATAATGTTGAGTTACATAAATGGAATGGAGCCAAATTATACTATTCTAATTAAAAGGGTGTATGTATTGCCGCGTAAAACATGTTAGTAGGAACACATTCTCGTATTAATTTACACTTACCCAAGAAGGAAACTTTATTCTGTCACTAAAATTATTCCTCCAGGCATTATCAATCCATGTCCAAAACCGAGTTAAAAATTACTATGTTATTATAAAGCAACGTTATTTAAAAGTTTCTAATCATACGTTATTTTATCTTTAGGAAATTAAATAAAGCTTTTAATTTTGTACAGTTTAGTTGACGAACAGCCGTAAACAGCACAACAACCCACCGTGATGATATTTCGTTAGGAATTAGATGTTCCAGCCCTTAGTTGAGTGCTCCTAGCGTACTCGAAACGGCCTGAGGGGTGAGGAAGCTTGAAATTGGCGGGGTTGGGGAGTGTCCGTTCTATCTATAATATCCTCAGATTGAATATATTATCTATTCTATGCTAGCGTTCGTAGCGTTCAAACAAAATAATCTTCAGCTTTATGATATTAGTGTCATACATACATCGTTAAGAGACTTTTTTAGACGAATCAAAAAAAAATACAAAAAATTATGACAAGTTGATGGTGTTTACCTGTACCCTGATTCACAATCACAGCGCAATCGGATTGATTACGGAATCAATCCACTCGATATTTATAGACTCGATCAAAAGAGAGCGACAAGGAGTGTCTTTCCGAATTTGAATCGTTCTGATTGCGTAGTGACCCATTGCGATTGCGTACTTGCTATTGCCATTATTCTATGTTGATGCTAAGATGACTAACATGTTTTGTTAAAATGTAAAGTTCTACCAATGTTAATTGGGCTGATTAGTCAAAAAGTAGATCATTCTGATCTGTATTTTGACTAATTAAAATAAAAAAATAAATATTGGTGGACAATTCACACGCAACACCATCTGACCCCAAACTAAGCAAAGCTTGTAAAATGTCGGTCAGATAGCTGATATAACACTTATATAGTTGTAAATACATACTTATCATACATAGAAACACCCAGACACAGTACAAACATTTGAATTCATCACACAAATATTTGTACTGGATGAGGATCGAACCCAGGCCACAAGGCCAGTCAAATTAATTAGATTTGTAAAACTAACGGGTATGAACGATATTTAGGAATATATTAATTTCTATAAAATTAAATAAGAAAAAATAGTGACTGTACTTAGTTGTGGCTCCAAAAAAAAACTGCACTACCGCCATCTAGGACATCTAGGACCATGTTGGACCCACATATCTATACTAATATTATAAAGCTGAAGAGTTTGTTTGAACGCTAGGATCTCGGGAAGTAATGGATAAATCTTTTTCTATTGGATAGTCCATTTATCGAGGAAGGCTATTATAGGCTATAGAAAATAACGCTGCTGTTAATAGAAGCCGAGTATAAATCAAGAATGTAACAAAATCGGGAAAAGTATTAGTTTTTGAGAGTTTTCGTACGTTTCGTGCTTTGACATGACACATGACAGCATGTATAAAAGATTGCGTCATTGAATATCACAGATTACATACCTCTTGAATATAAAACCTTTGCTAATCAATTTTTTTTTCTAAATCTGAGTTGGTACAACCAATTTCCGACAGGTGGCGTAGCAGGTAGCTGAAGAGTTGTTTTGTTTAAAAGCTATATTCTCAGGAATGACTGAACCGATTTCATTCATTCTTTCACCGTTGAATATGTACGGGACCCTGATGAGTACTATATAAAGTACCACGGGCAACGCCGGGGCGGACATCTAGTCTATCTATATTTTCGGAAAACTGATCATTTTATGTTTTATAAAATGTTATTTGCTTTATATTTTTGCTATTTTTTTTTAAGTTTAGATCATTTAATAAAACTAATTAAAATTCAAGACTGGTGTTTTATATGCTACTAAAATTATAAATGTCAAAGTTTAAGTAGATAGTAGAACTCTTAGCAGAGTCCGCTTGGGGAACTACCACACCTTTGCCAGTTATTCTACCGTTAAGGAGTTCTGTGCAAACATTACTGTGTTCCGATTTGAAGGGCGATGTTTCCAGTGAAATTACAGGGCTTAGAGATGTAATACCTTAGTTCTCTGGGTGACGAGCGCAGTGCAATGCTAGGTAATGATTTGGACTCTTCATGTGCCAATAGCTGCGTGTCACTGTGCTGTTATGTGGTAGGCATGTTGCTTACCATCATACACATATATCCTGCTCGTCTCGTCACTACATATTTAAAAAAAATCGATCAATGGATCAGGGTAGCGATTCAAAATTCAGTCGGTTCGTCCAGAGTCACGGAATCTACCTGCTACCGTTGACATATGGAACGCAGACGATGAATAGCACGTAAGATAGGTACTGCAAGCGCGGATCCAGGGGTCATGATGAGCTGCCCCTCCTGGCCTGGGGCCAGAACCTCAAGAATGCGTATGTCAATCTTGGATGTTTGTTGTTCAATCAAGTCGGATCGGTTGAAGGGATAGTATTGAAATTTGGAACACATATAACACAAGAACAAAATTAAAAAATTTGATTAACCCCCAACTACCTTAGACTTGTTATCTGTACAACATTCTACTAGTCAAGCCCTTTCATTTGATACCCATATTAAGGAAGTTGTGAAAAAAGAAATGTATTTCGCCATTTTGTGGAAGCGGCCATCTTGGATTTGAAATTTGTTATGGTGCAATATATTCTATTAGGCAAGCCCTTTCTTTTGATACCCATATTGAGGTAGTAGTGAAAAAATAATATAATTAGCCATTTTGTGGTGACGGCCATTTTAGATTTGAATTTTTTTTTAAGTGTATAGTATTCTACTAGTCAAGCCCTTTCGTTTGATACCCATATTGAGGTAAGTTGTCAAGACATATTTTGTACGCCATTTTGTGGAGGCGGCCATTTTGAATCAGAATCTAAGAACATCTGCACAGATATTTACCTTCAAATAAAAAAAACCGCATCGAAATCGGCCCATCCGTTTGAGCTCTACGGTGCCACAGACAGACACACAGAGACAGACAGACATCAACGCCAAAATTATAACACCCTTTTTGGTCGGGGGTTAAAAACAAAACAGACTGACTGGAATAAAGAACAAAAAAATAACGGGAATGAAGACTACAGGTTTTTAATGATATAGAGTGACGAGACGCGCAGGACATCTGCCTCATGGCAAGCAATATGCCTGGCCGTAACAGCACAGTGACACGCAGCTATTGGAACATGAGGTGTTCAAATCATTACAGACCTAGCACTCTGCGTTCCTCGGGATCGGGTTGAAATTTGGATCACATCAAACACCTATGTACCTACAGTTTGAAAAGACGTGATATATGTAGTTCCCGGCAAACAAGTTGACCCAATGAAGCTAGCTACGCTGCGCCAGAAACGTTTTTATGGTCTCTTTGGTGGAAGAACACATGCGCGAATTTACCCCTTCCACGTCACGTCACTTTTGGGTCAACTTGTTTGCCGGCCACTATACTCTATAAGTCTATAGTGTGAAATAATAGTACATACATAGGGTACCTACCCACTTATTATCTATCGCGTGCAAATTTCGGGAACGATAAAAACGGTAAAACCACGGCGTACTTTAAGTTAAGTCTATACTACAAAAAATGAAATTGAAGTATATGTAACTAACATTAAAATAACCGCTTTTTACTTCACGCATATAAATGTACAGATGGATAGTACATAGGTGTGCCAAAATCTGAATTTCCGAAACGGATGGACCGATTGTGACGCGACTTTCACTGCTAGATATCTCATGTTCTAACGCATAACTTAGTTTACTCTACTGAGGAAACTAAACAGGGTACCGCAAAATAAACAAAAACCTTTAAAACGCGCGTGAAATCGCGTACTAGTACTAATAGATATGTGTTTCGGCCTTGTAGAACAGAAGTAAGGATGTTCATAACGATGGGTTTGTACTTATTAAAAACTTCTTTTAACGAAAAACAAAAACTAACCAAAAAAAATATGCTCGTCAAAATTTGGTCAAAATGTCACCGATGTGACATGAGATTGTATGGTTATTTTATTCTGCTTTTAATTTGAACGCATTGCTTGTATAAAAGCTTTGGTAATGTTTTAGAATTATATTAGACTACTTAAGACCAAGTACTTATACTAAAATAAGTATATAGTGCGGATGTTCAATTAATATCCACCGTTACTGAGTACTTACTTGCCTATGGGCATTTGATATATTAAATTCGTATACATATCGGGATTAAAATTACGTTTCTTGCAGTAGGTACGAGTAGGGTACTCCGTTAAAATGCCGAGTGTAAAACCGAGTGTTTTGCATTTAAATGAGGGTGCATGGGGTTCCTCTACGGTGTACAAGGCCAATGAAGTACGGAGCTTAAACATAGGGAAGAAATCTCAGGAAAGCGTACAAGAAGTAAGTTTATCTTCAATACCTACCTACCTTTACAAATCTATTTGTCTGAATCTGTCTGTCTGTTGCTTAGAATTACTATAAACTTAATTAGTAACCATAGTCAAATTACTTGGTACAATTGGTGGTAGAAGGGATATAGTGTTTTCGACATACTTGGTTGGTTTCCTTTAAGCCATATCACATCACTTTGCAACATCTCTGCTGTCTCCGGAGGTGTTCATACATCGAGGGGTCCGCCTTCAGTACCGATGTAGTTTTTGTGAACATTCGGAGGATCGCCCGATTTAGCTGGAGAGTAGTACAGCCCCTCCTTTAGGTTTAGCCCACAGGTCGATGTGGTTACCGGGGTGTGACCGCTGCGTACATTGTAGTTTTTTTTGGAATAGAGTGACGAGACGAGCAGGACATGCGCCTGATTGTAAGCAACGTCCTGTCACATAATAGCACAATGACACGCAGCTATTGGAACATGAAGAGTCCACATCATTATCTAGTACTGCACTGCGCTCGGCACCCAAAGAGCAGTTACGAGGAGCCACCAACAGAGATTAACATACCTTGAGACAGGGTGATGCCAACCTGGCCAAGTTTAACGAGAAGAAGACTCAGGCGTTTCTATTTTCCGCAAATAGGAGTAAATTTCTAGCACACTTCTACATTTCGAGGTATATCTGAGCCTAAATGACTATCTCTTACCTATTGGGCGTTACCTTGACATCTACGCTCAACTTTAGTTCTTATATCAACTCCAAGGCTTTTTAGCAGGAGTAAGCTGCCAAAAAACTAGGTGTCCTCTCTAAGGTGCAAAGGTTTCTAGTCTGAACAGCTGCTAACCTTAAACGCTCATATTCGCTCTTGTATGGAATACTGTTCGTACTTTTGGCATGGGTCACCTGCTGGAAGCTTTTGAATCGATCGAAAAACGTGGCAAAAGACTCATGCAACGACAATCCAGTAAAAACACTTGAAAGTATTGAACGTCGCCGCAAAATTGCTAGCTTATCTGTTTTTTATCGGGTGCACTTCGGTGAGCCTACCCATGCTTGCAGTCATAACCTACTCGTGATACCATCTAAATGTTTATACGAGGCTTAATCACGATATCAATCAGACCTCTTAAATCAATGGAGTCTTCTTGTAACCTCGGCGGTTGTAACGCTGCCGAAACCTTGAGATTTAATTTAGAAACATTTTTGATTTAATGTGCCATCAAAAGCTACTCAATAACTGAAACATAGGTGATAGAATTACTTTGTTATCTTAAAAACTTCCCGGGATATCACGATTTTAAAATCACAATTTTGGACTCTCCCAAAAACGCTTCATACAAATCACTACAGAAACGTGACGTCACACTGTCGTATATTCTATGCGTCGCGCGTAAAGTTTGTATGGTAGCTATATTAAATATTGCGTTTAGGAAACTGCTTTCATAACAAAAGTAACTTGAAATTGAATGGGTCATCCAATGGTAAATATAATTTCTAATAATTTCGTAGTTTTAAAATGGACTTGCCCATCCAGCTTTAAATGTGATCATTTAAAGCTGGATATGATATGAAGTTTAATGTAAGTTAAACTAAAAAATATCAAAACTAAAATTGGTACATATTTAATTCTATTTAAATACTGTCATTATATCAAATGATTTAATATAATTGCAGGACCTGTCGACACGCCTATTAAACAATGATTTATATCGTAATTAAGCTCCGTATAATATTGACTTTATGTGATCAAATCGCGAAAGCTTAAAAAAATAATATCTAATACCATCTTACCCTATTTTCTTTCGGACTGCTTCGTCCGAGACGAACAAAAAAAGCTCGACAAAGCAACATCGTGTCATGGTTGACGTTCCAAAGACTCGAGCGAAAAGGTTTGACTTTACTTTTGCGATGAGAAAGTCTAGGCTGTGGAATACGTTGCCTGAGAGGGTTTTCCCCGATAGTTACATCGTAGACCGCATCATCATTTAACATCAGGCAAGATGGCGGTCAAGTGTAAACCTATAAAAGTAAAAAAAAAAGAGTTACAATAATACAATGTCTTTTTTTTGCATAGGTTATCCTACCATCGCAACTCTCACTTAAAGAAGGGGACGCTCAGATTCATAACGATAAGGAAAAGGACACTGGAGAAGATGAGACTGTAAAAAAGGAGGCGATAGTGTAAGCTAATTTGGTTTTAAACTATTTCAAACTTTTGAAAAACACTTCGAAACATAAATTATATCATAATACATGCTATCTTATACCTTTAAACGACCAATTCTTGTAAGTATAAATATATAGAATCTGAACCTCGGAAACGGCTCGAACGATTTTCATGAAATTATGTATACAGGGGGTTTCGGGGACGATAAATCGATCTAGCCAGGTTTTATTTAAAAAAACGCCGTTTTATGCGCGTTTTTAGACAAAGAAAACCTGTTATATAAAGATTAGAATGCGATGGTAAATTTCGCGACGGCGCGCGACAGTATATTAGCTCAGTCGGGAAGATGGGTGGTTGAAATATGGTAGGTCCGGGTTCAAATCCAACCGCCTGCGTTCTTTTTTCAAGTTCATTTTTTCAGAAAATCAGTATGTATCTAAGTAACCGAGCAAAGGTCACCCAGGTACTGTACTTTAAATAAGCAAACATTCCAGACACAACCCACTCAATTAGGTTGAATGCTTGTCATTACTCTTGCCCATTTTCTAAGTGTCGTTATTATCGTATTACTTATCAAGGATATTAGTGAACATTAAGGTCAGTTCTCCACGTAGCTGCACGTTATATGCATGCTTTCGTCAATTGACGGTTGCAAGACGAATGCATGATGAATGCTTGCATCTTCCGTAGAAACAATTAAATCTGTGTCCACGAAGCGGCAGCCGCTCGTCATACGTTCCTTGACGAGCGGCTGACTCGACGTTGCCGCTTCGTGGACACAGATTTCATTGTTTGTAGGTACGCAAGATGCAAGCATTCGTCATGCATTCCTCTTGCAACCGTCAATTGACGAAAGCGTGCTTATTACGTGCGGCTACGTGGACAATTGGCTTAAGAATGTTTTATTCAATAATCAAGAGCCTTATTTACTTATTGTTTAAAACATATATTACCTAAAGTATACAGTAAATATTAATCTTTGAGAAACACCGCTCTTCCACAACCTTACATTCGTATTGTATTTATAAAAAAAAATATGTTGGTAACAATGTTGTTTGAGGACAAACACTAACTGAGCTGCGAGGCTCCGAAACCTGCATTTAGTGCACCCTGGACCACCCAGATGCCAATAATTGTGGCCAAATATCCCATTAAGAAATAGTTTAAACGCATGTTGGTTTGTTCCATGAGCATACCTACTTTAGATCGCTGCTCATTCAGCGGCTGATACGAAATATTCATTCGAAGAGTCTGTGTTGTGTTTATCATGTTAATGCAAAATTTATTACACTCATATTTTGTTTGGTTTTTATTTTTATCCTACAGTCTACCGCACTTGTATTCTTCATTGTTCGGGACCATTCTAGAAGACGCCTTGACTCAGCTGCAAATTCTAGGTAATAATTTGCATTTTTTAAATTTAACTAAAAACTTTACAAAGGCGATGAAACTTAGCATAATATAAACGGAGCTTTATTTTATATTATTTGTGTCGCAGAGTCATAAATGTATAGGCCGGAAATCGTAAAACGGGTCGTTCTAATTACTTTCTTAATTTTTATAGTGGAAGGCAGCAACGAACTAAAAATTATCAAAACAAAGATAGACTGGGAGCCGTTACTGCGGAAAAAATATGGAGTGTTGGAACCAGACAGTGTGGATGAACTCCAGGGGATAGATCCTAAGAACCTTGGCAGTGATGAATATAAGATCAACAAACTAGACTTTGACAGGTGATATTGGTACTCTCTTGATAACTGAAGATGTTTTTTTCGATCAGAACAAACTAATAATTTTATTATGTTACAGAATTTCTATAATCGACGTATTAAAAAAAACGTATGTAGATTTGAGTCTGAAAAAGACATTCAAAGCTCTTGAAGACAGAGTGAACACCATAGTTGCATTAGATAATCACCGCATTGCTATAGCTGAAGAAGAAGCCAGAAACAGAATGTAAGAATCTTAACTAAATATTTTCCACATTAAATAGAGCTTATGAAAAGGCAACGTAAAGCAAAATCATAATCTGTAACATTATGGGAGATATGAATAAGATTATTGGAGATGGGTATTTAGCTGTTTGGTACCTACTTTCTTTGAATGTGAAATTACGAGTAAATTAGCTGAAATAATGGGAGGTTTTTCGAAGGCGCGACGGTACTTCAAATGTTAGCACGACATTGTACCTAGTACAAGTTCGTTGTTGTAACAAAGTTGCTAATCGGTGTTTTATCGGCGACGTTTCGGAGATTCTGCATGATATGTTCAGAAAGTAAGAATCGGGCACCGTAATTTATGTTTTACGTTCTGAAACCCCAAACGTAAAGTTTTGTTACTGTTATTATTTAATATATATACATATATATATATAAATTATGTCACGTTGTTTGTTCGCGTAAATTACTTAACCGATTTTAATCAAATTTGCACACCGTGTGCAGGTTGATCTAACTTGAAAGATGTGATAGTTATTATTTCGATGTCTTTATACGTATGACAATATCCAAGCGAAGCCGGAACCGGACGCTAGTTGCACATATTTGTTTAATAATTAAAATAAAAATAATATGTCTATCGTTTTGCAGCCTTCGTCGTGATCTCGCGCGTCAGTTGAGGCAACTACGCAATCATATCAAAACGGTTCTGTACGATTCTGAAGTTAAAATTGATTCACTTGTTTCTCAAGTTGAGGTAAAAATTGAACTCTTTTTATGTAAATACATGGAAAATATATTTCCCTTTATAGACTACAGGCCCGTGAACAAAATTTATGGGGCATATGATACACCAGGAGACCTATGTAGGATGATAAAGGGTATAAAATAATTAGATTGAGCACTATGCCGTCACTTGAAAGCTGTCCAACTGTGTGCACATGAAGATGGGGGTTGAAACTCTCGATGATTTCTCCTTGTTACATGATTTTTGTACGGAATTGCGGAATAATGGATTAGAAGAGGTATTGAAACTGTATGGAAGAAATGCTGTACATAATTAAATGACCAAATTTACCCTGAAATCGTCGGATAATCATGATTTTTTCCGACAAAAATATCAATTAAAATATTAAAATTTACATTTTTTATAGTTTCAATACCTCTTCTAATCCATTATTCCGCAACGCCACCCAAAATCATGCGACAAGGATAAATGATCGAGAATTGCAACCCCCTATCTTCACTTCGTGTTTTATACATCTTCAGGAGACCTATGTAGGATGATAGAAGGGTGGTTCATTTCACCCATACATTTTGTTCACGGGCCTGCAGTCTATTATTATGTTCTGAGCGTTCCGATGGTACATGTTATTGAATGAATAGACGATTAAGGCTAAGAACTCATGGAGCGATTTTCAGCCGCGCCCGCCGCGGTTGCGGGCCCGCATCTTATGTAGAGTGCATAATCTTTATATACATAATTCTTCTGTACGTGTGTTGATAGTGAACTCCTCCTAAACGGCTGGACCGATTTGAATTTATTTTTTTGTATGCGTCATGGTGCCCTGGTTGGTTTTTAGATGCACGTTGCGGAGCCGCGGCGGGGCGATCGTTCCATGAGTTCTTAGTCATGCGCCTGGTAGTACGTAGGTACCTAACACGCCTGCCCATAATAACACAGTGCAACGTAGCTATGAACACGAAGAGTTCGCTGCCTAGATTAACACTGTGCTCGTTACTCCGAGATATGAGATGATTTATCTCAAAGCTCTGTAATTTCACTGTAAATATTGTCTCTCAGAACGGAACACAATAATGTCCGCACATTATTCTACAGCTCTAAATTTCTTCACGATAGAATATCTGGCAAATGTTTACTCCATCACTTTACAAGAATCATGTCAGGATACACAGCACTGGTCACTAAATAAGTAGTTAATGTGCCCCACATATATAAGAGTTAAATTAAAAATTAACATGCTCCACAAAAACAATTCTTTAAAAAGGCATACTGTTCTAACTTCTCTTCCTTTTGCTTGTAGTATCATGGCAAAAGTAACATTTTTTTGTCACATATTTGTATGTCAACTTGTCAAGTGCTCAACTGCTCAAATAATATAATTAATCACTGAAATGTACATGTTTGATTATCAGGATGCCGTTATAATACTAGTATCTGTCCTCCACAAAAGGAATGCTTTGAAAATTTATTTTGTTAAAAAATTTCATCGCCGTGCTACTTGCAATATCCTTTAGACACTACATTTCCCTTGCTTCATATTTGTAGTTAGACTGCTCATTTAAATACGAAAATGTATAGCAAACTAGCTGTACCCTGCCGCGCTTCGCTGTGGCACATTATGATGCAAAAATTAGATAAAAACAATCCTTGATGCGATTATATATCATTCTAAAATTTCAGCTCGATCGGTGCAGAACTTTTTGAATTTTTGAAGCGTACACAAACCAACATAACATTTTTATAAATAGAGATAGATGATTATCATAACACCACCATCACAACCACTATCACAACACCATCTGACCCCAAACTACGAGTAATTAAAGCTTGTACTATGGAAGCCAGATAGCTAATATAATACTTATATAGTTGTAAATTACAACTATTTTTGACCCAATCATCTTCCCAATTATCAGGATGCCTTTATGATATCTGAGTGTCGGAGCCGCTACATCGAGAACTGGCAGAGAGCACGTACGGAACAGCACAGTGACACTATCCGTGATAAAGAGTCCGTCTACACTGATTCCATTGATTATTACAAGCAGAGGAATGACAACGAGCACAGAGTCCACATGGAAGTTGAAATGCTGATCAATATTTCTATAAATGTAAGACGACATGGGGCATTAATTTCTTATAATTCAATTTCATTCCTCTTATTCAAGGCAAACTGGTTTTTACCTTCTTCTTCTTTACTTCTATTTCTTTTTTCGGCCGCCACCACAAAATGCCTAATTATATTATTTTTTTCACTACTACCTCAATATGGGTAACAAACGAAAGGGCTTGACTAGTAAAATACTACACACTATAAAAGAAATCAAATCTAATACGGCCGCCACCACAAAATGGCGAATTATATTATTTTTTTCACTACTACCTCAATATGGGTATCCAACGAAAGGGCTTGACTAGTAGACTTTGTACTTTAGTACTTTGCACTATGACAAATTTTAAATCCAAGATCGCCGGTACCACAAAATGGCGAAATACATGAAAGGACTTGACTAGTAGAATGTTACGAATCCGAGGCTGTCGGGGGTTAATCAAAATTTTTAATTTTGTTCTTGTGAGAATATCCATAGTGATTGATAACTAACTGAATGTACTCGCTAATTACAATTACTTTATTCTATTTACCGCTGTGTTTTTAGGATGTCTTGGAACAAATCGAAGAAAGGATGAATAAATACGACAGTAACACTGAATCAATTCAGTTGAAAATTCAAATTAAAAAGAACGACTATCAGGACATGCTTGATAAACGGGTGTATTTGGAAAAAACGGTAAAAACATTTCAATCGGTAATAGTCATAGAAGTTATGGTACTCCTGAACTTCCACTGTGACAAAACATTATTTTGTGGTTCCAGATTGAGACCCACGACAAAATGATGAAAGAATGGGTGTTCTTCAAGGATGAGCGTGAGAGGCTTCTTCAATATCGACTAAAAATGACCAACGCAGCCGTTACGGTACAAGCCTGGTGGCGCGGCCTGCTGGTACGCCGTCAACTTGGGCCTTTCCAACAGAAGAAAAAGAAGAAGAAGCCGAAGAAGTAACCACGAAGAACAAGCCATCAATCACAGCTCGTGAATTCGCAAACATGACACAGATCTTCTTAAAACTGGATGAGTTGAGTTTACGTAAATTTACTAGCCTTGGTCGTTGACGTAACGTCGGCAATTTTGCTAAATAGGAAACAAAGCAGGATGCAAACGTGGACACTTTTGTGTCTTGTGTCAGATACAAGCTACCGATGAATACTTAGTTGATTTCTATAGAACCAGTATGAAATCATTACCTACACAAACGTAAAATTTTCATTTAAATCACATTGCATCGTCCTGACAAAACTGAACAAAAAATACTCATTGACTCAATTAGTGTTCGGTGTCGATGCCAGTAAGTGGAAGCTGAAAGCGTCTACATTTGCATTGCGCCATAAATCGCATTTAATAAATATTCGATTATCGCAGGGGCTACATAACGTTGTATGAAAAAAATCCGCCAATATATTTTTTTTAATTTTATGTCGACCAAACAACCAATGCATATTTTCCAACCAGCGCTCTGGGCGAGATTTCTACGGCGCCTTATTTCCTCATAAACGTGTAGGGAGGAGGGGGCGCCACGCATTTTGCGCGTGATCTTTTCATTGAAAGTAATCTCTTTTAGTTCCTTAGAGATAGTTTTTGTCATACTTTTAGGTAAGTATTAAAATAAGAATGTTTAAAGTTATTATTAACTTATTATTTTTAATTGTACTTATTACTCAATACTGTCCAATGCTAGTTTAGTTTCAGATGAGGCAAAAGATTGATTGATGACGAAAGAATACGATATGTACTTTTAGATAGAACTTATCTATAGCTACCCTGATTCACAACACCATCGGATTTTATTAATCTAATTATCCAAATATTTATTAAATTTTGTTATATTTTAAGTTTTTACAATAAATATTAGCAATAAACAAATATCATGAAAAACTTAAAACTAGAAAACCGCCTGCAGCGGGGCTAAGCCACTAAGCCCAAACTACCGGTTAAGGCTGCAGAGAGAGGAAGAAACCTCCTGACTATTCCCGAGCGACACGAGGCTAGTTTCACAAGCTAGTGTCAACAAGCTAAGCAAGCGAGTACTTCTAGCTTCGTGTAGACACGACTATGAAGACTACGAAGACTATGCTCGTCGAATCAACATCCCACATGGCAGTAAGCTCGTGAGCCAAGTGAAGGTACTTGCTAAGATTATCCTACTTTTGACGAGGTTACGTGATATGGTGATATCAACGAGCTACTAATATATAGATAATAGTATAATATTCATCTAATTATTATATGTAGGTACCTACTATTATCTATTTTTCTGACCCTGTCAATTGCGCTGATTGATACACTTTGATAGATATCATAATTATTTTCCTAAAGCTGACTTTTTGTTTTGGTGTGGCTAACTTTGGTTTTGATATTCCCTTTATTTTTACGCATCATCACCCTGAAAGACGCCAAACACATCCTATAACAACCTAAAGTTGACGTGATATTTGTATATTTTTACACAAATAAAATAAATGTTGTACTACCGTCTAGAACGTAGTTTGGAACTTTTTTTTTCTAAAACCATGTCACCTGTTCTTGCTTTACTTATTTATTGCTAAATATAGTTATTTGCTGATTCAATCGTTTTATTTACCACTGTAACCTGCGCGCGCTGCTACGCCACCTGTCGACGTTAGCTGCACCAACTCTGAAACGTTTGGCTCAAGCGTAACAATCAGAGCCAACCCAGGGCTGCCAGAACTCACTTATTTTGTGAAGAACGAAATGTGGACGATGCTGCATGTAGTGTTAGTATGTAGGTATATGTACTAGGAACGCTTGCCTACCCGCAAGCTTGCTTATACGGTCAACTTCGAGATATCAGGTAATGAAGCTACCTACATAAAAACTTAACTTAAAAACTACTTAACACTCCCTCTTCAATTTGTACTCAGTTGGACAGCTTTCAAGTGCCGGCATAGTACTGAATATTATTATTTTCCCTTCTCTCATCCTACATAGGTCTCCTGCTGTATCATATGACCCATAAATTTTGTTCACTGGCCTGTGCTCTTAATACATTGAATTCTTCAACAAAAAGAATGTAATATATTACATTCTTCAATTTAATTAATTTTGACCATAAATTACAACAATGTATCTGTATTTATGGTCAAAAATAATGGTATCTGTAACACAACACAAAAATATTAATTTACTTTATTGGTAATAATAGCTGGTTTTGTAGTTTGCTTTAAAAATAAAAAAGTGGCCAAGTGCGAGTCGGACTCGCCCATGAAGGCTTCCGTAGCAGCAAGTAACATAATATAAAGGGTAAGGTCTTGAATCGAGCCGCCTGAATTTAGGAGGGGGAGTTGGGAGGGGGGAGGGAAGGGTGAGGGAACTACCCCCTACCATTTTTTCCTGCCGGAACCGCATAGTTTTTTTTTAATTAAATATCAAACATCATTTTTGCTACTCTACTAAATCACTTTTATACCTAAATTTAGGGAGGGAGGGGAGGGGTAGGGATTGGGGCTAGTTGTATCTGTCACTAATTTCGACCTCACCTAGTCTTCGTTTCGCTACGGAGGTCGCCGGCTCGCTTCGCTCGCCACCTCCCCCCTTCGCTCAACTTGGCTTCATGCGGCAAAGCAACGTTCAGGACCTCCTTGAGCTTCTGGCTCCCGCATTATTTATAAACACTCTAGGGGTAGGGGCCACAAGACTAGGTGGAGTCGGAGTGCTCTGTGTCGGTTTTATGACCAATTTCGACCTAACCGGTCTGAGTTGGTCTCTGGGTATGGCTATTTTATTAAATATTGAAGACAGGAAAATGATGTGATTACTATATTTCGTTCACAAAATGATTTATATAATTTATAGACATTATTTATCGTTTTAATCATTCCTAAAAAAATATCTTTTTTTGGCTTAAAGGCATCGCCTCCACCAATATAACATCATGAAAACGTTTCGTTTCACGAATATAGACATCGAAGGCGATCAAACTTACGCAATATTTCCTGATATTGCGTTCCATTTCACGCATTTGCATGTTTTTCGTGCGAATTTACAGAAACATTAAATATTAATTTAAAATATTTTCGCGTAACTCCGGCAGCTAAAATCGAATTGGGAGGGTCAAGACAAATCCCTTTGACCATTCTACAGTAGCAGAATCCTCATATTCAGGCGGCTCGATTCAAGACCCGACCCAATATAAAAGTTATTGTAGTTCGTTGTTACTTTAATCAGTGTTTTAACAATAGTGAATTTATGACGTATTAAAATAAAACTACTTACTATTACTAATTTGTACCTACTTGACGAGTCTGCTCAGAAATACTCAGGATGTTTAGTTATAAATATTTTGTGAGTGTAAATGGCATTGATAATAAATTTATTCTATTCTATTAATGCGGTTCACATAATATAGCTCTTATAGTCGCTTGCCGCATGTTTTAGTACGGCGCGCCGTACAAAAACATGCGGCAAGTGGAAATAATCGTGGGTTTTAATATCTCCACTTAGTTGGAGAGTTAACAAATGACGGCATAGTGCTGAATCTTATACCCTTCTATATATTTCTACATAGGCCTCCTGGTGCATCAAATGACATATCAATTTTTGACATGGGCCTGAAGTCTATGTAAGTTTTGTATTGGACTCTTGGCAGAGTGCGCCTGGGGAAGTACCACACCTTTGCCAGTTATTCTACCGCCAAGCAGTAATGTGTAAACATTACTGTGTTCCGGTTTGAAGGGTAATGTTTCCAGAGAAACTACAGGGCTTAGAGATATAACATATTAGATCTCTGGGTGACGAACGCAGTGCAGTGCTAGTCATTTGGACACTTTATGTTCCAATAGGTGGGTGTCGCTGAGCTGTAATGTAGCAGGCATGTTGATTACCATCAGGTACCATACATGTCCAGCTCGTCTCGTCACTAAATCTTCTTTTCTTATGCTCCTCCCTTTTCTTATGCAAAAATTTGCAAAAATTGTTTTGTTCGCTGATGACACGTCATTACTATTTGATATTGAAAGGAAGTCGCCTGATACTGATGACATAAACTTTGCACTAGACGAAGCACTGAACTGGTTTAGTATAAATAGTTTAGCCTTAAACTCGAAAAAAACGAATTGTGTTAAATTTTCACTGGCTAGAAATAATTCTTTTAACTCAGTAATTATTGATAATGATGAGTTACGTTTCACCAATACAACACAATTTTTAGGTCTGAAACTTGATGCCAAGTTGCAGTGGGGAGAGCATATTAAAGAATTAGCGGGTAAACTAAGCTCAGCGGCATATGCAGTCCGTAAAATAAGAGATTTAACTGATGTTGCTACAGCAAAAACTGCATACTTCAGTTATTTCCATTCTATCATGGCATACGGAATTTTACTATGGGGAAATGCTGCAGATGCTCTTAAATCGATTTTGTATTACAAAAACGAGCCATCAGGTATATTTACAAGTTGAAGCCCAGGGAATCTCTGAGAGAATAGGCGTGTCGACTCATTTTTGATTTAATGTGCCATCAAAAGGCTACTCAATAACTGAAACATACGTGAATGAATTACTTTGTTATCTTAAAAACTTCCCGTGATATTACGATTTTAAAATCACAATTTTGGACTCTCCTAAAAACGCTTCATACAAAAACACTACGAAGCGTGACGTCACAGTGCCGTATTTTCTATGCATCGCGCGTAAAGTTTGTATGGTAGCTATATTAAATTTTGCGTTTAGGAAACTGGTTT
Organism: Ectropis grisescens; assembly: GCA_017562165.1. Taxonomy (NCBI): domain Eukaryota; kingdom Metazoa; phylum Arthropoda; class Insecta; order Lepidoptera; family Geometridae; genus Ectropis; species Ectropis grisescens. The sequence goes on along the minus strand of CM029791.1, from coordinate 5,712,963 downwards.
CATAACAAAAGTAACTTGAAATTGAATGGGTTATCCAATGGTAAATTCATTTTTTAATAATTTTGTACTTTTAATATGGACTTGCCCATCCAGCTTTGAATGATCATAAAGTAAGTTAAACTAAAAAATATCAAAATTAAAATTGGTACACATTTTACTCTATTTAAATACTGTCATTATATCAAATAATTTAATATAATTGCAGGACCTGTCGACACGCCTATTGTTCAAAACAATCAATATCTTAACAATGCCAAGCCTTTATATTTACCACAACATAATGTATGCTAGAAAGCATTGTAATAGTTTTACTAGGAAATGTGATACGCACAATTATAATACAAGAGATAAATTAAAGTATATTGTCCCCAAAACACGACTTTCAAAAATTCAAAAATCATTTAGATACAATTGTATTCAGTTTTATAATATGTTACCTGATTGCCTAACTAGCCTAAATGACAAAGCTTTTAAGTTGGCAGTCAAAAAAGTTTTGACTAAAAAGGCATACTATAAAATACAAGATTTTTTAGAGGACAAAAGACCTGGCAACACTTGACATTAGAAAATTTAAATGAATTGTGACAAATGTATATTGTTTTTTCTTTGATTGAATTCTCAGATTTTATTTAATTTGACATTACCCATAATTTAATACTGTTATGTTCTGTTTTTATTTTGTTGTTTTTATCTGACATTGTGTATTTAATGTTTCTATAATTTGACGTTCAAAAGTGTACCCATGTACCAAATTGATAAATAAATAAATGATACTAATATTTTTTTTTAAATCTGGTCGCCTCGCACTATTTAGTCACAAAAAAAATATGTTGATAGAAATGTATTTATTTCAAAGTTCGATCCTTTACGATCCTGTCACCATTCAAGGGTGCTTTCGAAAATGTCAAACATAATTGTCAATCCAATCAATGCGTATGATTTTATTTATAGCCTTGTGAAAAATAATTTTAATAATTGATTTATTTTTTAAGAGAGTTTAGTGATTTACAGGACTGGTATCCTTTTATATTTATTTATTTATTTTTAATACTAAGCTGGTTGGATTGGAGTTTGTCTTAGAATACTTACAGCTTGAAGATGCTGAGTATTCTTCACATATCGGAAGGGGCGTGGGGTCGAGCAGCAATTTACAAAGAAAAGAAACGAGACAAAAAAGAGTCGAAACAAAATTTATCTCAAAACAAGAGATCAAAGCAAAGTTTGCATGAAGTAAGTTCTCCGTTGATTTTTATAGTAGGTACCTACCTACTTACGTTAAGGAACCAGAAGCGGCAAACGCGCTTCTACTATGGCGATGCAAAAAAAGGTGACGTCTCCTGATTTAGTCTCAGTCGCAACATGGAGTTGTGTACGTTCGCTGACAATTCAATTTTCAATTTTTTCAAACAAATTTTCGCCACGTTATGTTGTCTTTAGATTATGGCATACCTCATTTTCGTTTCTTTAATTATATCGATGTTAAGGAAATAGATTTTTAAAAGTTCCTGTTTAACGTGAACCCAGCACTTTATTAGCATCGATATAAACCACTGGATGCGCCCTCCCAAACTTCAGGCGCACGGAATTATGCCATCGTTGGGAAGAGTGAGCTAACTCTTTCCGTTCTAATCAGAATAATTATAACGACAGCATACCTCACCGCTACCATTTCCAAGGGTCAAGTAGATTGCTGGTGTGTTAATCACATATTTTTAATATTTATTTGTTATTTTAAATTTAGATATTTTGTAAGCCGATGGCATTAAGATGGGACACACAGAATTTTTCATCAAGACTTTTTTTATTCGTTTTCCGCAAGGAAAATAATTATTTTCCCTGATTTTTTGTAAAATTGTCGTCCTAACAAAAGTGACATACAAAAAGCAAGCAAAGCCAAATCGGTCCTTTTCTAAAATTAAATGAATGCGTGTCCCCCTTTGATGGAGATCTCCCCCTTCGGACCGTGCCTGGATATGCAAATAAATATATAAATATATTTATTTGCATATTAGTACGGCTTACAAAACAGCCAATTACACTAATACATAGTCAAACTTCAAACTTTTAAAATACATTGGTCATAAATTTACGCAAACACAATACCTCAACTATAAACGAGTCATTATAATTAATTACGTTAGATATAACATAGGTACTTATAAGATAATTTATCTGGAAACATTACCCTTCAACTCGTACATAGTAATATATGCGTATTACGTTCTCGGCAATAATATTCTCGCTCTCTCAATAATCTTTGTTATTCTACTTGTTAACTTTCATTTTTAGGCCGCTCAACGACAGCTATCGACACAACATTATTTATCGGATTCTGATGACGATTCAATAGAAGTAGAAGAGGACAAAATGTATGTTATGTACGTTAAAAAAATATTTACTACTAGCTGTACCCTGCCACGCTTTGCTATGGCACATTGTGATGCAAAAAAAAGATAAAAACAATCCTTGATGCCTATTATATATCATTCTATAATTTCAGCTCGATCGGTGCAGAACTTTTTTTTTGAGTTTTTGAAGCGTACACAAACCAACATTACATTTTTATACATAGAGATTTGGTCGTAAAATGTTTTCACGGTTTAATTTAAGTTATGGTTAATTTTTTATTCATCCAGACACAATGTGCATTATTTGTGTTAATTAAACAAATTGCGTTTGAATCAAAGGAAATTTAATTCAAAATAAAGTGGTCTGTAAAGTCGGTTTACGGACGATAGTTTAACGTGACAACATAATAACAAAACATTGATGAAACTACTGAGCGTAACGAGACAATTAGCGTAACGGGACAATGAGTCATCTTTTTTCGTGCATGCAGCCAGCGTTCATCGATTTATTAGACGTTGTCACGTCAAAAAAAATTAATAAAACATTTTTATGTATAGGTATGATTTCCCGCCCAGGCTGGTCACCAGGACACCAGGATACTGGGTACAGATTAATTATTTATCAACGAAATTCGAACGTTCAAATTCGGAATGACAATCCTTGTCTCTGTCAGTCTAAACTGATAAGACACCAAAGAAATTGTAAGACACAGACCGAGAGGTTTAATTCTATATCGAGAACAATTTATTTGGCCAGTACCTGCCATAATTTATTTTGCGAGGGATTTCAAGGCCGCAACGGGCAGAGAAAACGGTCTATTAAAAACACACGTATTTTTTTCTAAGTAAGTACTACTTTTATTATTTTACAGCATACCGAATTATCTCGCCTCGTTATATGGAACAATTTTGGAAGATACTGCCACGCAATTGCGAATTCTTGGTAATTTAATTTTTCCCATAGTTTTGCTTTATAACATTTCTTTCATCAGTACTTCTGGTAAAAATGTCTGAAAATCTAGGTTTTTGCATTCAAGTATGTAACACAGGGCTACGAAAAATATGTGAAGTAGCTGAGCAGAAAATGTCGTGTTCCACATACTATCATAAGGAGTCATCCATAAAGTACGTCATACATTAAGTAATGTTTGTGTCAGTGTGTCACCTACGTCGGGTAGCCGGGGTTCTTAGTTTCATGACGACACATTTCAAAGTCTCGCATGTCTAACTTCAAATTACAAGCTTTGCTTAGTTTGGGGTCAGATGGTGTTGTATGTGAATGGTTCACCAATATTAATTTATGATTACAAAATATGTAAAGTCACACAGGAGGAAAGCATTAATTACGCATGTGACAAGGACGGGGAAGGGTAAAAAAGACAAGAAAATAGTATGACACATTAGGGCCTTTATCCATTGATCCACCTTGAAACCGTGAAAAAATCTGCTGTTATTATTTACATCTTGTTGGGCCCAATATAAGTTTTTGTTTGGAATAGAGTATTCTTGATAGATTTTAAGATCGATTCCAAAGTAGAAGGAGTTCACAATAGCTACCCGTTTCGGTTTAGTAAGGCATTTTCTGGATACAAATAAAGCTCTCAGTGTTGCTAATAATGCCGCTTTTGAAAATAATGGGATTGGCGGCACTTTTGGCGAAATAGAGAACTCTGTTTTTGATAAATCTACTAAATATGCATCTGGAAAACGCCTCATGCTATTTATTTTATTTATTCATGTTTCTTTTTGTGTAAAGAAATTTGATACGGATACGTCAAAGTGAACAATGTAACATTTTTTGTTTTCGCCCACCTGTCACTCATTTCTGTCATTCTAAAAAATGCGTCACTACCGTAATACTAAAACGTTTTACTGCATTATATTTATAAAGTGGAAGCCAGTAACGGGATGAAAATAATCAAGACAGAATCGGACTGGAACTATTTACTGAGTCAGAAATTCAGTGTAAAACAGGGAGTTTTTGATGATGAGCTTGACAAAATAGATCATAAAAGACTTGGTTGCGATGAATATAAAATTAACAAACTGGAATCTGACAAGTAAGTATTTTATAGTTCAACAATCACAGTAAGTACCTCTATAGATACTGTATACTCGCATTATGTTACATTTACTACATACATTGTTACAAAGTATCACAGATTTTGACTACACTATTAAGTATTGAAGTTGTATACTTTTTTTGAAACGCTTGGAAATAAATGTTATTTACGATGCCCGCGCGCAACGACATCCAAAATAGGATAAAATTAAATTGGCTGTCTCTTCAGAGGAGATTTCTAAAATATGCGCGTACACCCAAATTCTTCACTCCTAAGTTAGGTTCGCTGTTTTTTAGAGAGGCACCTATGGCAATATTGTCCTTGTGGCCTCTACTCTCTACTGACAAGCCAACTTTGCACAAGCATAGAAGGAGCGTTTGTTCTGAGTTAGCTTTAATAAAAAAATCTAATAGCTACTTCTTAAAATAAAGAAGTATTATACTTGCGTAAACACACACACACTTTTATTAATGACGGGGCATTTACGTTCTATGGTTCAAGTCTAAATGAGATGTTGTCAAGATACACAGATTTGTGCTCGTTGCATAGTCTACCTCGGGAAGTACCTCACCTTTGCCAGTTATTCTGCCGTAGTAGTACGCAAACATTTGTTTTGTTAGTTTAAAGGACAATGTTTCCGGAGAAATTATTGAACTAAAAGATAAAAGCATCTCATATCTCCGGGTGACGAGCGCACTGCGATGCTAGGTAAAGATTTAGATTCTGTATGTAGAACAGCTGCGCGTCACTCAATTAATACAATATAGACTTTTCAAAAACTGTTTTCAATTTCGACAAGTGTTGCAGAATATAAACTTGTTTCATATTGTGAAATTTCTCAGAATTTGACCCATTGGTGCCACCTGTGGTAAAATTTAGAACTATTTTTGACAGGTCTATTTGTATCTTGAAAACGCGTACCTAATTGCCTACTTTCGTTTACGCAACGTTAAAACGAATACAGTATTCGTATTTGCCTTCTATCAATCCTCGCCAGACAAAGACCGACAGTATAGATTCCGTATCGATCAATCAATCAATCGGATTGATCTCAATCCGATTGCATTGTGAATCAGGGTAGACACCTGCTGATTTTTGTTAAATATTGCTTTTACAAACAGGAAATACGTAGTGGACGTAATCAAATTAATTTACAAAGATCTCTGTGTGAAAAAATCATATAAAGCTCTCGGAGACACAGTGAATGCCATATTAGCAGTTGATAATCATCGTATTGAGCTGGCAGAAGAAGAAGCAAAAAACAGAGGGTGAGTTATTTCAATCCTTTAACTAAACCCACCCTTCCTATGCAATTTATTTGTTGTGGTCAGTAAACCAAGCGAAATTATTATCGGAATCAAATTTGGCCTCCTATTGAAAACACTACACAGAACTCAATCGCGATCAAAATTATTATATTTACTTACCTCGACGTTTCGGCCGCGTTGCAACACCAATGAGCACGACATTCGTAACGCTACTGTAATGTCGAGGTAATCTAGATGTATATTTAATATTATAAAGCTGACGAGATTGTTTGTTGAATTAAAAGATTCTGTTTTTGTTGGATAGTTTATTTATCGAGGAAATCTAGGTATAGGCGGCCCTAAGCGCCCGACGCCCCAGGCCCTCCAAGTGGAGACGGGGGGTTCGCCTTCGTCTCCGCTTCCTTCTCAAGAGGAGCAAGAGGATCCATCTCCCTCTCTCGCTCCTCGGCCTCCCTCTGCGACATGACTATCTCGCAGAAGGAGACCACCGCCTCCCACGACCTCTCATTGTCAAGCATCTTTGGTAAGATGGTCGGCAGTCCGCCCCCATGACCTCGGCCAGGGATCGCCGCGGTTCCTCCTCTCCTAGGCATGTCTCCAGCACGTGTTGCGCGGTATCTTCCGCGCAACCGCACCGATGGCACACCGGGGTTTCCTCCCTTCCGGCGACTCTACACAAATACCTCCCGAAACACCCGTGTCCCCTGAGCACCTGCATAGTCCGGAAGGTGAGGACTCTGTGTCCCCTCTGGACCCACTCAGGGAGAATGGGCCGGATTGCCTCGAGGAGCCATCGGGCGCCGGTTCCTCTCTGAGTGGGTCCCGAGAGGATCCGCTCCTTCCCCCTCACCAGGGCCTAGCATCCTGGCATCTCTGCGCCACCGTACCACCTCCTGCGTCATTATAACATAAGCTAACCAAATTTGCTCTAAATCTGAGTTGGTACCACCAATTTGTGACAGGTGGCGTATCAACGCGCGCAGGGTTAAATAATAATTTCGGTTGCGATTAAACGAGGTCACGAGAGTCGTTGTAACGAAACATCGAGGTCGAATGTTTGAACATGAATTCAAATCACGAATGCTGAAAATCAAATTTGACCGTCATGAATACAGCTGTTTGAAAAGTATATAGTCTGCTACGCTATCACTATTGGTCCATTTACACGACCCAATCCATATCATTCAAATTAAAATCATGACTCAATGTTATTCTATTTCTAATTCCTCAGGCTACGGCGAGATTTAATACGACAGTTAAGACAGCTCCGTAACCACATCAAGTCGGTAGTGTATGACACCGATGTAAAGATTGATTATCTTACTTCACAAGTTGAGGTGAGACATTACAGTGTAAATTTAAGGCCTACTAATCCCTACTGCGGGGTCATCTATAGGGTACGTCACACGTTTAGGGATGGAGAGGCGACGTCGACGAACTGACACTTCGAGTGACACAGGCCAGGGCTGTGACGTCACACTTCAAAATCTTGTACATCTAAGTTTGGTTGAGAAATAGTTTAGATGGATATAAGACAAAAAAATGCCAAATCGAGATGCTGAGAAAGAAGGAGAGTCTCACAAATGTGACACATTGTGACAAGGACGGGGGTCCTATAGGTAAAAAGGGGTAAAAAACACGAAATTATTGTGAGATTGTGACCTATTTCATGGATGACCCCTTACACCTATAAATGAGAAAGTAACTCTGTTTGTTACTATTGTACGCTTAGACTACCTACTGTACCGATTTCAATGAAATTTGAAGATAGAAGGAACAGACCCTGAGAAAGGACATAGGCTACAATTACCTAATGCAAAAATTCAAGATATAATCTTCGTTCGTTTTTCGTTTCGTCATCTTTGAAGTTAGAAACTTGAAACCTATTTTTTTAGATTCTATTGAAATTTACCACCTATCTAAAACCACATGCATGTCCCGGATCGTTCACCCAAAGCCGACGACTCAGTACCAACCACCCCAGACCATCATTGATCTCAAACCGCTCACACTAATCCTTAAACCATCCACTACCACTATGAATCGCCACCTAGAACCAACCACTACGGAACACGGAACATGATGGTTGTACTTTGTACCACGCTCAAAAATTCAAATTGGACTGATAAACGTTACGGCTGGTTTAATAGGTCGGCAATTGCCGATCCTGAGCCCCTGGTCCGAGTCCCACACGCACCGCTGTCTTTTTGAAGTCATGTACTTACAGTGAAGCAAAACGTCGTAATGAAACTGACATGTTTCTAAAAATCTGGAATATTTCCAGGTCATGAGTTATCCACCAACCCGCACTAGGCCAGCTTGGTGGATTTTGGTCGAGACTAACTACCTGCCAGAGGAGATCCCGAGTCCCAGAAGTGGCAACATTTAATGGGCTGCTCGCGCTATGATAAAAATGTGTATTTTTCAGGACGCAGGCCTATATTCTGAATGTAGAGGGCGCTACATCGACAGGTGGCAGGATGCCCGAACTGAGCAGCACCACGAGACAATAATTGGATCAGAGACTGATTATACTACCCGCATCGAGCGTTACAAGCAAATGACTGACCAGGAGCACAGAGTGCATCTGGAGGTTGAAATGCTGATGAATATGACCATCAACGTAAGACATGTTAGATGTTTGTGCGTCAGGGTATCCATGAGCGTACTTGATTGTATGTGTGCAGACGCGTGTGTATGTCTTGATTTCCTTTTTTTCGGCTATATGCTGTGCTAAGTGCTAAGTGATGTAAGTAATATGTTTTTCTTACTGATATTTTGACACAATTTACGGAGCAGCACTACGAGATAATAGTTGGATCAAAGACTTAATATACTACCCGCATCGAGTGTTAAAAGCGAATGACTGACCATGAGTTTTGCATATAGCCATCAACGTAACACATTATAGCTTTAGACTAAAGTTGATGTATATAAGATAAGTATATAGTTGCTATATTAACTTGTCTAAAGCCTTTAGACATGTTAATATAGCGACCTACATACTCGTAGTATTGAAGGACAGTGGAGCAGCAGAGCGGGGCGTGTACGTTAGACACTTTGTGTGATAAATCTTGTGAGTTCCCGTGACCGACATGTGTAATAAGATTAGATTCTAAATATTTTGTGATAAAAGTCTCATTGTGTAACATTAGAATTGTTTAATACTAAAATTCTAAGCTATAGGTACCAAGTTTGCATGTCTGTCAGCATGAATGAATCTATGAATGCCATTTTTTTGCCATTTGCCTCTCGAGAAAAGGTTTCTAAATCGTACTGAAGTATATTAGGAAATATCACTGAATCTCATGATTATTTATTGCTTGTAGGATACTTTACAAAAGGTTGAAGATATTATGTATAAATACGATGGAGATATGGAATCGGTCGATTTGAAGATTCAGATACAAAAGAATGATTATCAAAATATGAATGACAAACGAATAGAATTACAAAAAGTGGCAAGTATCTTGTGCATGTATAACTTCGCTATTTTTTAATGGGTACCTGAGTACCTACCAACTGATTCTGAACCAGCGAGCAACACGGAAGGGAGTAGGCATAAACAGCCTTTCCCCTCTGTCAAAGTACAAGTCCCCGTGGACCATGGAGTTTGATAATATACTGTGGCTGAGGGCGGGGCTAGATTTATGAATAGTGCTTTATTTTTAAGTGTTAGTGATTTGGCTGTGTGAGTATGATCGGCAATAGATCAGTACAGGTATGTTTTGTATGTAATAGTGCGGCTTTGCGCTAGTGTGCAACATTCCCAAAGATTTGAACAATATTATTTAGCTAAGGCTTACTCCCTTCCGTGCTTGCGCGGAAGATCGAGTTGATCGATGTTCTGAACGCAATCAGAACGACTCAACTTCGGAATGACAATCCTTGGCTGTGTTATTCGAAACGGCTATTAAGGTAGCGGTTCGCGCGGAGAGACCGCGACAGGCACTTGACTCTATAGAATTGTATGGGCTCCAGTTCGCGCTGAGACCGCGACACATGTCATGCGACACGTGTTTCGGTCTCCTGTCGCGGTCTCGGCGCAAACTGGCGCCCATACAATTCTATAGAGTCAAGTGCCTGTCGCGGTCTCCGGTCGCGGTCTCGTGTCGCGGTCTCCGGGCGAACCGCTACCTTTACAGAGACTGAGAGATTCCGTGTCGAGATCAATCCGACTGGATTTAGAATCGCTACGCTGCCGCTGGTCTAGTCGGATCGAGAGAACGGCGACTGTCAATTTGTCAATTTAAAGCACCACTGTCTTTCTGAAGTCGTGTTTGTGCGTAATATCGCTAAATTAAAACGGTGAAGGAAAACATCGTAAGAAACCGACATCTATCTAGAATGTTTCCATGACATCCACCAACCCGCAATGGGCCAGCGTGGTGGACTATGGCCTTGACTTTTTAGTAGAGAAGGCCTCGGAATTTTCAGAAAAATGTATAGGTAACCTACACCTAACATAACGCATCAACCGTTGTCGATATGATATACCTAGGTGCGTAGTAAAAAAACACCTACCTACAACAAACTTTCGACTTCACAGTGTCATAGTTTAATAGGTATCAGTGTACTAATCAATTTAAATTTATATCAGATTGAGGAACACGAGAAAGAAATGAATGACTGGATATACTTCAAAGACGAACGTGAGAGATTACGCCTTTACCGCGAAAAGATGACTAAAGCAGCCATTGCCGTGCAAGCGTGGTGGCGCGGACTACTTGTGCGTTTAGCGTTAGGGCCATACAAAGTTGCCAAGAAGCGAGGGAAAAAAAAGAACAAATAGGTTAACAGTACTTTAATTATTTATTTTTTAACTATTTACAGTTTCATTAAAAGTCTTTACTATTATTGCATTAATAAAACATTTTAATAATATATTTTTTATTCTATCTCTCTCTATTACATCTCTGCATCTTGGAGAAGCGTAATCGCAACTTCAGATTTATAATATATAAAAAGGTATATATATACCTTTATATTTCTTTTCATAAATATATACCTACGCAGCAATATATAGGTAAGTCAATGTGTCAATGCGCAACTTGAGTTAAATTGATGAATAGTAGATAAGTAGTTCAACTTCAACTCTTGGTTTATGGCTTTTCTTAAGGTTTAGCCCACGGAGCTAACACAAAGAGGAGCTGCCCTAAGCAACTGTGCACTGTGATATTCAACTAGGTCCTGACGTCATCACGGTGGGCGGGGTCTAAGTTAGTATGCTATCAGCGTTCGGCAGGTGCACATGTAACGAGACTCGCATTTTAGGTCTGTTTTTTTAGTGTTTAAGGCCAGGTAGTTCTGTCAAATTAGGCATTTAACGCTGTCTTGTTCTCGCGACCGTCACCGACCGCGGAATCAGTGCCACAGTGCAGAAATAACATTACAATATTTGACTATGTAATTTAAACTCATTTTTGTTCAAGATTTGTTTATACTAGTGATAACAATTTAGAAATACAACAAGAAATATTAAATTTATCTATACTCGTAGATATACAAAATTCAACCTTTTCTTTTTGGTCACACTATAAGTTGAGAACGGCTTTTCCAATTTCATGCATATTTTTAAATGTTTCCTAATAATTCACAAGTTCGTCAAACATTTAAAAAATGTGCTGAAACGTAATGAAAGGCCAGTAAAATAGAAGGATTTTGGTTCAACTTTGCACTAAATTTCTAATCCAATTTTTTCTATGAGGTAAAGATCACTTACTGAGCATAAAATTACAAAATTCTCACAGATCCAGGTAGATCTTCAAACGCCAATTGAAAAAAGTGTTTTAACCGATATTTTGAAACTATATATTTTGACAACAATTGTAGAAAATAAAATTTTGCATCTTTTGTTGCTAGTAAACTTTTTGTTAAACTTACCGTTTACGATTTATAACCCATTCAATGATACGATTGCTATGATGCCAATAATAGTGGATGAAAATGATGTTATCTACGATGGAACTTGTTTCTCTAATAGAAACAAGCACAGTGTACCTCGTAACCCCAAGTTTCGAACCTTCGACAAAAACCCACTCTGGCAATGCGTTTCACAGCTTAGTTGTTCTTATTACAAAAGTGGAGACCAAACTCCTCGTTCAACTCTTCAATCATGATGATGAACGGTGCTGTTTATTCGAGCAACGAGCAATATGATAGAATAACTTTAATATAAAAACCCCGACTACAAAAAATCTACACGTAAAAAATATTACCTACTATCTAAGGACACTTTGGCGAGCCAGACTAGTCTTAGAATATCTTAGTTACCAAAATCCATCCAGCCGTTTGGAAGATATGTGGAAATAAAATATTTACAAACATAAAGATACGCGCGAAAAACATAACCCTTCTTCCATTCCGGTAAAAAGGGACATGTTTATGCTACTGGGAACAGAATTCACATCTTATTATTTTTACATTGTTATCATCAAATTTGACATAATAAATCGTAATCGGTAAGTTCGAAAAAAAAAAGTTTACTGGCAACAAAAGATGGGAAATTTTATTTTCTACAATAATAATAGGCTTTATAACTTTTCAGAATATCAGCCAAAAACGTTTTTTCGAGCTGGCGCTTGAAGCTCCACCTGGATTTGTTATTATTTTGTGATTTTATGCTCAGGAAATGATTCTAAACCTTATATAAAAAAATACGAATCGGAAATTTAGTGCAGAGTTAAATTCTACGAGTAATTTTACTGCCTAAAAGGCTTCTTATCAAATTTGGTCGAGTGTCTAAATTTCTATGAACAATATTAACATTTTCATACAAAAAAAAAAAACAAAAAATTTTGGTGGTGTCACAAACTTGGAAAGAAATAAAAAAATAAAATTCTAACAAAACAATACGTGTATCTATGGAAAGTTGTTCAAAATTGTATTGAAGTTCCTAACATTTTTATTCTAAACTGAATAGTTTGCGCGAAAGTCTCTTCCAAAGTGGTAAAATCTGTATGTGAGGACTTTTCTTCCACGTACTAAGTACCTTACTACCAAAGAATTTACCTAATGGCAGATAATGCAAGTTAGGTATCATTTATGATACCTTACTTGCATTAATATTAGGGGATTTACGCAGGGGATTTCTCCCCTCTCATTATTTCCTTATCCCGATCTCTGATTTAACGGACGAATATTTTACCGATGCTTATCTATTTTCCATTGCATCCGCATTGAATTTTTTACTGATGTGGTATCGACGTCAGTTTTTTGAGACTCCCTTATTGGTCTACAACATAAAGTAAACAGCGTACTAATTAGTATCAGCGTCTATTTGCAATTCCAATGAAAACGGTATCAAAAATCAAGATCATAGCGTGCTTCACTAGTAATACCTACTGATATTGTTATACTGTGGCACTATGATCGTAATATTTAAAATTTATCGGTTGTCAAAATTGCAAAATCAAGCACAGGCCCGTCGTCCGTGAGCGCCGAAACGCGACTGATCAGGCTGGCCGAACGGCGCGCTATATATATGGTAGATATTTAAACATAGTGAATAACTGATACTTTTATCAAGTCAAACTCTGCGAATGCATCTATAACTTTTAGTGGCTTTCGTTGAGTACAAAAATTTAGTAAAAAATTCATTAGTTTAGTCATAAACTTGAAACAACTTTTTGAAAAGGGGTAACTTTGGGATTTTTTTTTATCAAGTAAAATTCATTAAATCGTGTTACTGACTGCGAATTGCACTAGATTAGATCCTTAACTAATACATATATTTTTTTCAGAGTTTAAAACACTATTTTAAAGGTCTTAAAGTTGTTTTAAAAATTCAAAATTACGGGCCACACGCCTTTAACAAGAAAAGAATGAAGTGTTGCGTTTTACTTTGTCAAAGTTACTCAGACAGACGTTCTGATAATATGGATGGCATCTCATTTCATTTGTAAGTAATTTAAGATTTTGATCGATTTAATTTAATGTAAATTTATTTATGGCAGATTAAAAACAACGATGTTTTTTAATTTTTTCACACAATTTTTTTCACACAATTATACACAATTTTATTCAAAAAAATTCAATTACCTGTAAAAATAATAGTTTTGGTTAGTTCGTCGTATAGATATTTACGCACATACGCACGTATATTATTCTAGTTTTGTGTAGTTTGGGATTGAACTTTCCAGCAAATTCACTATTTCTGTTGAGTTTAGCTCTTTCTTCGATAATTCAGTTCAAATCAAATAATTATAAAAGAGTTGAGCCTTATGTGGTCGTCTTCTTTGTGAGTGAGAGATAAGATAGATCTACAACTAAAGTAATGAGGCATTTACAGCAGTTCTCTAACGAAATGAAACATTGGCGCCACGCGGCACCTATGACGAAATTGAGAACTATCTTTGACGAAAGTTATAAAATACTTATATTTACTTCTTGAAAACATTGCACCTTAGATAAGTACTTAAATAGTCATCTACTCATCCAAACAAACAGACACAACTCACACGCGCGCACACTATTACTCACAAAAGTGCATACCTATGCTAATTTTTAATTTTTAAAATTTAACAATATCCTTATTTTTATCCCGATACAACATTTCAAACCAAATTATCGTCTTTATTAGTTTTGTCTATTTGTTTTGTTTTGTATAGATTATCCCAATGTAACTCGAGCTCTGAAATGTCTGATAAAGGTACGCCCACGACACGGGCCCAGAGCCTAGTGTGGGGGGCCATTGTATAAATCCATAAATGTAATCTGTTTTTGTACAAAATAAAGTGTTTAGACCAGGTTGTTCCTTTGTACCAATCGTAAGCAGATGACTGCGACAAAAGTATGATACTTCCACAAGAGTGAAGACCGGCGCCTCTACCGCCTAAATAAATAATAATTAATTTTGATTGTGTAAGTAATGTAGATTGAAATTGTTTTTTGTATTTTTTTTTTTGCATGCCGAAAGGCGGTATATGGCGATCTGCTTCCGAAACTCTTCTGACCACTATTGTACCCATACTACGCAAATAAATGAATCTTTATCTTTAAATCGGCTATGGATTTAGGCTGTGGAATGAATTGCCTGAGTGGGTTTTCCCGATATTATAATCTTGGTGTCTTCAAATCGAGTGAGTGAATCGGTTTTTCTAGGTCTCGCTCCATCGTATCATTTCAAGCGAGATAATAATTGCACTCGCTAAAAATCTGCTAATTGAATAATGTTTTCTTTTAATTTATTTATTCTGATTAGGTACAAAGTTTTTAAAAGAAGAACTATATTTTTTTTCATAATACGACGTACATCTACTTATTATGTCAACTCTGCATTGCAATTTTGCAATGCAAGGATTGTTAATGTCATAGTGATCGCATTTCATAGAACTATGACAGATACTACCATAGCTCTATGAATTTTAATACAGTGTTTAAAAGGTGAGTCAAAAAACAGCGTTAGCGCTTCGATCCGCTCCTGAAGAGCGAGCGAGCAGATTTCGTCCATTGAGATCAAATCCGTGCTCATTGGCGGTTATACAGGCGAGTCAGTTGAGATTCTCCTGAGAGCAATGCAACAAACCGAGTTGAAAAACCTCCCTTGGCGCAGTAACAACTTCGATACCGCCAGCTATTTTTTCTTGTGGCGCCATCTAGGTTGATCTTAGAGTACTAATAATATGACTCATGGTAGATTCCTTGGTAGAGTAGAAATAAAGTGACAGACATCCGAACATTAACATTTTTAATATTTTAGTAGGATTTAATGAAATAAAGAGCTACTCTCTCTACCATGGGTGTACCACAAGGTTCCATACTTGGACCTTTCTTGTTTCTTATATACGTTAATGATCTACCTTTTATGATAAAGAAACATAAAAATATAGAAATAGTTATGTTCGCCGATGATACATCACTTCTATTCAAAATTAAGAGAGGAATAAACGATTTCACTGAAATAAACGTACTTTTGGACATTGCGTACAAATGGTTTGATGCAAATAATCTAGTACTTAATCCAACTAAAACGAAATGTATAAAGTTCACACTCTGCAATGTAATGTGCGGTAAACTTGATATAAGACTGAAGGATGAACTTATCGAACCTGTACAATCTACTTGTTTTCTGGGTATTTCAGTAGATTCAAAGCTTCAATGGGGTCCTCACATAGAGAGACTAGCTGATCGACTCAGTTCAGCTGCCCACGCAGTTCGTCAAATTAAAAAATATCAGACGTTGCAACAGCTAGGCTTGTTTATTTTGGCTACTTTCACAGTATTATGTCCTACGGGATCTTATTATGGGGTTCGGCTGCGGACAGAAACTCTGTTTTCGTATTGCAAAAAGAGCAATCCGTGGTCTACATAATTTATCACCTAGAGAATCAGTATAGATGTTCAAAACTATTAACATATTAACAGTCCCTTCATTGTATATTTATGAATGTATAATGTATGTAAGAAAAAATCGAAGTCGTCTGCAGAAATTAACTGATCTGAATCCAAAAGCGCACCATAAACACAAAATTGTATTTCCTAAGTGCAGACTTCAGAAAACAAATAACTCTTTCAAATGTAATGGTATTCGCTTCTATAATGCAATCCCTGTACAAGTGGAAGGCCTCAATGAAACCAAGTTTAAAAATGAAATAAAAAGCTACCTATTGAGCAAGGCATATTATAATATAGACGACTTTGTTAAAGATAGTAACGTATAATAAGAAATGTGTCGAAATTAGAATCTTGTAATAAGGTAAAATAATAGATTTTAAGACTTTTGATGTTACATTGTTTGTACTAATGTAGTATCTGTATACTGTGTGTATTGATTATTTGTTATGTTGTCTTCGACAAAGCCTTTTTACAGCTGCATGTAATTGACTAGGCCCCTTTACAGCTGCTTTATTCTTTTGACGTTGTTATTTTATCATATTATGTACACAGATTCTTTGCCTTTTTGTAAATGACGTTACCAAGTGTTCTTATGAATTTATGGTATGAATAAATGAATTGAATTGAATTGAATTGAATATCTATTTATTTTGTAAATAACATATTTTTATGGTGTCCCTACATTGGGCGAATGTAGCGTTATCCTTTATAGTCGTTCTCTTCGTCTTGTTATCTATTTTATAATGAAAATACCTAATCCAACGGCATAGTTATACGCAAAGTCTAAAAATATATGGGAAAACTTGAAAATTGCAGCTCAATGCTCTAAACTTGGATTTTAAAACAGAAATTTAAAGTAAAACCGGTAGAAACCTACTTAAATTGTAAAGAAACTGGTTTGAACCTTGACTCGACATTCTCAGATTGAATTTTATGTTTATTTATTTGATTCCCATACCAATACTTGTTAAATAGTTCATCAGGTATATGAGATTCCCTCATTCACAAACGTAAAGCAAATATTCATATCTGAATTCATCAATGGATTGAAAAAATCACTTAAATTAGACTGTAGAATGCTGTCAAACTTTTACATTTAGCCAATCTTCAGCTTTAAAACTACAACAGTTTTCAAATATTAGATGGCAAGTAATAATATAACATATGACAAGACTCTAGATATATGGGGTCCTGCAAATATTAAAAACTTACACTTCAAATCCAGGGATTTGGTTTGAAATAGATTTTATTGTTTTCTATATTTTTTATCTGAGTTTTACAAATTCTCCACCGATTCCAACTGGTATTTGTGCCTTCGAGGGTCCCTAATGCGATTTCACCACATCAACTATTTTTAAATTTATCAGCAATAGTTTTAGGATCACTCTCACCATCTACAGTCACCGGCAGGCCAGGTCGACTCTTCATACGAGTGTTTTCCAAAATCACTGAAGTCTTTGTTACAATGTTTAGATAAAATATGATTAACTGTTGATGATTTTGATTGGTCAAACATATCTTTCTGTAGGTTGGTCGAGTGTTTAAAACAATCTTGTCCAATAAGGGATTAATGTACTTGCCAGGATATCAATCTTAAGTTTACGGAAAATAGATGTCATTCAAAGATTGGTCAGATTGAGTCATATTTACAACATTACGAATACTGCACAATGATCCAACCAACGTTTTGATCCACAGCCTGGATATAGGTACCAGAAGTCAGCCCTATATTTTCTATAACATCTCTAGATGGAAAAGTAAGACCACCCTATAACCGTGACACTAGGAAATATAGCGGTGTTCCATAACAGCGCCGCCGTACGGCCTGCCGCGCAGAAGACCCGCCTCCGTGTCCACCGCCGAGGTCCCTGTGCAACCAAACCCGCTGTCGATATCGTTCAGATACGCTATTTTAGTTTTATCATCAAACACAAGGTCACTATCGTCGTAATTATCAGCATATTATAATTCTTTGAGACAGCTCTCACACTTGATCTTGTAATGTAAATATTAAATTTGACCACATACCCAGAAATATATGCTACTATTTGACGGCGGAAATAGTCACCTATAGTTGTATTTAATTGTTCATCAAATTGCAACAACATATCGTCAGGCATAGGCTCGACATCCGTGCTATCTGAAGATTCGAAACTCACATCATTTAAAATCCGATAACGTTCTGAAGTAATATTATTTTTTTTGCACAGAAGATACATTTAAAATGGAAAGATCTTGAAAAGGTATGCAATTTCCTCTAAAACCTTCTTTTAGTGCTGTATTTAACAGGGTTTTTTATAAGCAGCTTTGAATTGACGGGAGGTTGGGTTATTATTGGTTCTTCCATGTGCCCTTATTACTCCAAAAAAATAGCTCCAAATGATCTTGTGAACATTTGTACAGAGTCAGATACTGCAGTGCCTTTTCCTGTTCAATTAGGCGATTGTACAACAAAAGAGTACTGTTTATGCATGTTAAAAGGCCTATAAAGTCAGTTTTTCGATTTGTAGCGATAACAGGCTTATCTTCATCCGGAGCCACTAAATAGCTCAAGAAATATTTAAGCGAATTCTAAATACTCTTTTGTTTTAGATTTTTTTTTTCAAATTACAGTTTTTTGTACTCTATCTGACACACGTTTCTTGTTAATAAAGCGTATAAAACTTATTGTTGCGGCTGCATTTTTGAATGTTTCATCATTTTTCTCACAAAGCTGGAGTGCATCGGCTACGCTATTGCTGAAAAGTTGACTAGCTAAATTGACCTTCATTTTTTGGCGCTGAAAGTCTATGTGATTATTTTTTAGCTTGTTTCCGAGATGCAGACCTTGCGATTTTTGCAAGTTATTAAGCTTGATGAGATAGGACCATTCAATGTTATTACCCTGGTAATCAAGAAATCTCTTTTTTGTTCTCAAAGGCGTTGTGTACAAGTTTCAGATCTGGCACGCGTCGAGGAAGACTGCTACTTCGTATCCTGCACTTGGATGTGGAAAAGTAGTTTTCATTGCTTGAGGTTCTAACGAACATCCTAATTTTTTGAGCATTGCAATATTTTGCAGCGCAGCCATCCAGCGTCAGCGAAACTACTTCAACGCCATTTTCTTCGCATTTGTAAAGACACTGTTTAAGATTTTGATCGATTTAATTTAATGTAAATTTATTTAAGGCAGATTAAAAACAATGATGTTATAAAACACAATTTTATTCAAAAAAATCAATTCCCTGTAAAAAGAATAAAACTAAAAATAATAGTTTTGGTTAGTTGTTGTCGGTTGGTTCACAGAGGAAGTAATCACTAATGCAATAGCTTTACCGCGGCAGTCCCCGAGTGCCACTTCTTTTTTAATAAATATATACATCCATGACTCCACCGTATTGTTATTGACACGTAGCATCACGTTCGTAGGTACATCAGCTGTTCAAAATAAAAAGAACGCAGCAGACTTAATTGGTCATACTGGATCATACCCACGTTATACTTACCTTACCGTCATATTCGGTGCAAGCTTTATGCCATGATGCTCGGGTATCCACTGAGTAATAGGTTCTGCCATGGACGTATGAAAAACTTGTTTTATACGTCCATGAGGTTCTGCTTAAAAATATTCACTATGCTAGCATAACGTTTACGCATAGTGAAATACCATTACCATTTAAAGTTTTGAATCAATATGGACTAAGTGGCTAATCGATTCGATTTCGAAGTCTGTACCTACCAATACCAACAGTTTCTTCTCCCTACTCGTTGCGTCATTGACCGACAACCAATAATACGTCTTGATTTTCTAACATTCCAATTTGACAATGACAAGCAAGGTGCTGCCATTTTAGATAATAGTAGCTTTTTTATTCATTTTTACAAGGTAGATTAGTCTTATATAGACTAAAATCTATTTAAACATTTTAAGTAAAAATTGTTTTGGCACACAACACAGACATTTTTGAAGTGTAAACTTCTTTGAGCGCGCCTAGGACAGAATTTTCGTGGGCTGTGAATTGAAATGAGCCGTCACGCTCGGCTACGATAATATCTTTTCCGGTAAACTCAGGATGCTAGAGCGAGAAACAAAATACAGTGAACAAGCGTGTCAGAGCGAGAAAGATAATCTTGTGCCTGTGTACCTGTGTTTATTATATTTATGTCTTTTTATCGCGTATACATTAACTTCTAGGTACTTATACGAGCATATTACAACAAAAACTTTTTTGCAATGGATGTGAAATGCAAATTTTATATTTCGTGACTTGACTTGAACTTGTTCAATTACTGGCATTAATGTGGTAAGTACTTACCTAGAAGCTAATGTCACGATTAAAAGACATAAATATAATAAACACAGGTACACAGGGACTATACGAGTATAATCTTTCTCACTCTGACGCGCTTGTTCGCTGTATTTTGTTTATCGCTCCAGGATGCTGAGTTTACCCGAAAAGCTATTATCATTCTCGAGTGTGACGCTAGATTTTACGTCATATCCCACGAAAATTCTGTCTAGGCGTAAAAGAATTTTTCACTTCAAAAATATTGGTTGTCTGTAAAGTCGATTGGTTTATGGACGATAGTTTAACGTGACAACGTCATAACAAACATTGAAAGATGCAGCGCAAGAGTACAATCGGCGTAACGCTCCCGTTAGGCTGATTGTACTTATCTCCATAACGGGACACTTTTTCGTGCATGCAGTCGGCGTTTATCGATTTGCTAGACGTTGTCACGTTTAAATAGTGCTAAGCTGTGTGCTAAGATGTTAAAATTCACTGCCCGTCGCCCGTCAGAAGCGTGCCCAGCTACCCAACATGCTGACGGCGTTGTCACGCATATTTGGCTAGTTTGAGCTTGGCAGCACTAAACAAGCTAAGTGACACTTCCTTAACATGACACATGACAGTCAATTAGAAAAAAAGTAATGTGAAACGAAAACTTTGTGTTTGTATTTTTACCCGTTTATAAAATAAATCTAATAACTTATTCCAAATACAAAAAGTTTGTTTTTCTTCCCGTTGAAGACATAGTAGCTAAACTCTCGAGTGTATTTTAATCAAAAGTGGAAGTAAAGCATTATCGGCGTTCTCTCGTGTACTATGCCATGTCAGTTCGTTTCATGGTTCGCGATCCTGCTTAGTTTACGTGTGTAAAACCATCGTGTTTTGTGCAAAAAAAGAAAGATTTTCGGTGATTGTTCAGTTATAGTGGTAACCTTTATTTTCTGGAGACAATGAAGACCAAAGTTGATAAAAACAAGAACGGAGACTCGGAAACAGAGGTACGTAAACATTATAGTTTAAGCTTACCTATATCTATAAGTACTACACTTTAATAATAATCTTGCTATCTTACCGTTGATTGGCGATACGCGCTGTTCTGTATGTCAACAGAATCAAGATCTTGATGTAGGATGATAATTATGTATTTCGAAGAGTAAATATTAGGGGTTGTGACCTTTAACGCAACTTTTCGTAGGTACTATTTGTACATCCCACTTGATAATTATCAAGACTAACATTGAAAAAAGAAATAAACTTAGTAAATGAGGTGATGAATATTCAGGAATGTAGTAAGTAGACGGAACTGAGGGAGATCTTTGCCCAGCTGTGGGACAAATACTTAAGGTTACAATAAAAATAAAAATAGGGACAAAAGTATTTTAGTTAAAGTAGTAAAAGTTTTTCAATTTAAGTATTGCCTTTAGGATTACTCCTATTGACCTTTTAAGGGAAATATACCTAATCTACAATGAACTGTTAGTTTCTCCTTATCTATAATTCTTAGGCTTATGCTAGGTAGTTTCAACATTAGAAAGATGTAATTTACTGTGGTTGTACATGTTAAATATTTAAGAAAAAAAAAACACAAAATCTTAAAGGTTACTTCCTGTATAAATAAAGTAGGGCCCATAATCAATTAGATTCTTATAAGCCAAGCAATTGGCATAATCTGTAAAATCTGCCAAAAAGTCATTTTCAAATGAAACAATTTTTTTGGCATGCTACAGACTACTGACAGATTTTTCGTGGGCTTTAAATTGAATTCTAGCATCACACTTTTACCTGGAATCATGATAAAAAGTCCTCACCGGTCTGAGTTGGACTCAGGTGGGCTCCCGCCAGAAAACTCTAGCGGTCGCCCCTGAACTAAACTTGGGAGCATGGCCACAAGACTAGGTGGAGTCAGGGTGCTCTGTGCTTTGTGACCAGGCTGAGGGGTCTCTGTGTCCATGCTCATGAACACTTTTAATCCTAAAAAATATCTTTTTTGGCTTAAAAGGCATCGCCTCCACCAATCCGGTTTTCAAATTAGACATTAGTTTCAAACTTATGTAAGCTATCAAATTCTGGGTTATAAGTTTTCACTTCTATCAGCAGTTCCTTTGACTGCCAATTTTTCCAAGCTGAACTCAGATACAAACTTATTTTTCTTAGTACAAACCAAATTCTGGGTTACTTCTATCAACACCAGTTCAGATACAAACTTATTTTGTACAAACCTAGACTTCTATCAACACCAGTTGGGTTACTAGTGGTAAATATTGGTAGATTACATTAATTTACTACACCAATCTCATTTGGCGGTCTATCTTTCTACGAGACATTGGCGAAATTTTGAGGCTAAACCACAGTAAAAGCCATAAAACAAAACTTGAAATTACATTTACTTAATTGATATTCTTTTATACCACGGTTAGCGGTTAATGGTGTTTGATTCTCCATTTACTTTTAGGTATCATCACTCATGAAAATGGACAAGTAATATTACAATATATAGTTCCTGTGATGTATGTATGTGTGTGTATGTTTACGTAAAATGAAATGAGAAAATTGTTGATGATTGTAATTTAGTACTACATACCTGCAACCACCATTTAATATTGGAACTAATTGTTTTCTTCTGAATATATCTCATTACAATGTTATTCGTAGCTGGACCCCATGTGTACCCCTTTGCTTATCAACCACAAACTTAAACCAAGTAGAAAGTAGCTAAATGTTTCTGCTTCTAATTGGAAATAAATTATCTATATTCTAAAAAACAACTGACTTTGATTTCAATTTGATTCAATTTGGTTCATATCTCCAAAACCACTACACTGATTTCGATATAATTTATTATATTATATTATATGATATATTGACAGTATTTAAATAGAATAAAATATGTACCAACTTTAAATTAGAAATTTTTAGTGTTACTTTATGATCATTCAAAGCTGGATGGGCTAGTCCATTTTAAAAGTACGAAGTTATTAGAAAATGTATTTACCATTGGATAACCCATTCAATTTCAAGTGACTTTTGTCATGAAACCAGTTTCCTAAACGCAATATTTAAAATTGCTACCATACAAACTTTACGCGCGACGCATAGAAAATACTACAGTGTGATGTCACGTTTCTGTAGTGATTTGTATGAAGCGTTTTTAGGAGACTTCAAAATTGTGATTTTAAAATCATGATATCACAGGAAGTTTTTAAGATAACAAAGTAGGTAATTCTTTCACTATGTTTCAGTTATTGAGTAGCCTTCTGATGGCACATTAAATCAAAAATGAGTCGACATGCCTATTACTATCACCGGTTCACCAACAATACTAGTAATAAATAATTGTTTACTGGCTATGTTCACAAAATGTTAAGTTCACCTCCTTGAAGTATCCATTAATACCGAACCTGGTTGGTTACGGTTTGTAGCTTGGTGTGGTTAGTGGAACCAATAGTTGTTTTGAATAGTCTAGTATATTTTAAACCATAAAATAGAAGTTTGCATTACTTGAAACCAAAATTCTATTGCACAACATCATATTATATTATATTCTATAGCCACCTATTGACTACCTAACTGAAACGGTTATGGGTTAGCTTTTGCTCTCTTGTTAAAAGCAAAAATAAAATTTAGCAGTACCAAATCCCATATCATCTTGTATCAATGCTTCGGTGTTGGTGCTATTATTGTGTATTATCTTGGATATTGGAATTTACCATTGTGCGAGTTGGTGGTCAAACTGGTACATATGCATGTTAATAATAAAAAAAGTGTGTGCTTATATATGTATATGCAAAAGTTATACCTAATTCTTTAATTTTTAAGAAATAAAAATAACTATAATTCTCAATCAATGCTCATTTTGCACTAGCTGGCTAGTCAGTAAAGGCCAGCCATGTGACCCTTAAAAAATGCGTCTAACTTCAGTCTGTCGAATTTAGGTGTCAGTGTGCACTAATCCTTCCCTCTGAGGAGTCGGACAGTTGTGAGCGACCTTCATCATATTCTTTTTTGTCTGTCAGTGTACCGCGCATGTTAAAATTCACCGTAATTTTTTTTAAGCATGCAACAACACATTTGCTTTGAAAAAATATACTGCAAAAGACCATCTGCAATATCACAGCTGATACACTGTAAGACGATCGCAAAGATTTTAAATTGACATGGAATTACTTCCTAGTAATGTTAAAAATGTGAAATTTTGGATGTTTGTCAATGTTTTTGTTATGTCGGTACATCTAAATGGATCATAGCGCTACCAGTATTATTGTATATACCTACCATGTGAATTAAAACATCAGGGATTTCGCTAAAGAATCATATTATAATAATATTGTAAAACGTAATGTGTACTCAAGAATAGGTTCTGACAGAAACTACATAGTAAATTTGTTAGTAGTTCTAAGTAAATGATCAGATTTATAAGATGAAAACTGTTGTGATTGGAAGCTGTTATGCTCTGAAAACTACAGTGATGTTGGTTATTCATGTTTATCATTGTTATGCAAATACACTTCACGGAGAGTGTTATCAAGATTTGACTCGGCGGGTGTCATTCTGTAGTGTTTCGGTATCTATACTGTGGACGTGTTATTTTGACTTTCTAATAAATTAACCTGTGAATCATAACTTATTTTGTGGGTTTACTTATTTAGTAAATATTTGATTGTGCCTCGTAATTTGTAATTAAGTAAATATAGTATTGTACTACGCCTTAAAATTGGTGATTGTGATTTTTGGTACATACTTGTAGGTATTCGGGATTTTTTGTTTTTGAAATTTTTTATTTTATGGAGCCTGAAAACCTGATTTCCTTTTTTTAATATGTGACCAAATATTAAATTTATTAGTTATTTAAATGGTTTAATAAAGTAATAGGTCAATGTGATCATAGAAATAGAGTCTAATTTGTCTTTTGTATCTCTGTGTGATGACTGTTGCGTTGCACCTTTATCTTTGACTGTGTTGTCGCTTTACTTCAGGTGAGATGGCAGTCAAATGAAAGCCTGTATGTATTTGGTTGAAAAAAGTATTTTAGACAAATTCAAATTTTTACCCGATCCGTTCAGGTGTGATCCGACGTGGTTGAGCAATCATGCAAACCTTTGCATTTAAAATACTTAGTAAGTAGTACAATAATAAACATCCTACTAACATTATAATTATTCTTTGTAATAATACAATTTGTTTCGGCGGTAAACAGTAAATGTGGCGTATGCCAACCGCGGTCCGCCATTTGACTACGTCATCGTTCTGTATTCGTCCACTGCTGGATGTAGCCCTCTCCCGTAATACGCCATACAGTTTTGAGTTTCAGGCCTCATCCTGATCCTGCTTTTCGTATTATATGTTCAGTCGGAGAAACCCCCAGCATAGTCCTTTACATAGCTCGCCTAGCGTCTTTTTTTATGGGCCGCTCAGTGTTAATGTTTCAGTACCATAGGTCATTTATTTATTATTTAAAGTTATTTAAGGTTATTTAAAGTTATTTAAAGTTATTTAAGGTTATTTAAAGTTAACTGTACCCCTGGGGTATGGTTAACTTTAAACTTTTTACTATTAAACCCTAAAAAGATTGATAAATACTAGTGGGCCATTTGTATTTATTACTTTGACATCATTAGGTTTGTTTAACATTGACTATTACGCAGAAGAAGTACAATGCTATTAGAATGTTTATCTTGTTTTATTTGCACTAAGATTTACAAGTGTCATTCTTTCATTATGTTTACTTGCGGAATAAAATAATTGCTATTAGATTAGATTGTGTGATGATACCACCACCACCATTTAAACGTTGGGAATTTTAGAAAGCATGTGATTGGGGCATTTCTGAAAATTCAAAGGATAGAAAATGTGAGAACAGTTCCTAATGAATTGCGATTAGATACTGTATTTGAAATAAACATCGAATGGAAACATAGCAAGAAAGCTGATATTTTATTGGTCTGTTTCGAAGTTATCGACAGATTGCCTAAATTTTCACTTTTAAAGTCAGATGTGTCAGTTTGTCGTCACCACTGATTTTGACAGTGCAAATAAAAGATCTCAAGGAAAGCAGCGTGTCCCAAAAAATACATCTTTCCAGCGTGACCACTAACTCACTAGGCCAGCGTAGTCTAGTCGCGTAGCCTTTGCACTCTTAAGTGCTTTAAAGCGTCATTTAGACCCTTGAATTTAACACCAATTCGACACGAATTCAATTAGATTGTTGCTATTTTTAGAATATAGCTAATCTGAAGAAAATATATATTGTGTGAAAATTACACATTAATCAAATCAAAAACGCTTAAAAAGCGTTCTACATGATATTAAGCAAATCTCCTCGGCAAATCCCCGTGATAAATCTGATATCGAGACCCATCTCTTACTGGTAGACTGATATGTGTGGATATGTAGTTTTTCAACAGTAAGCTTGTCCATCAACATTTTAAAGATCAAAATCTCATCACTGTTTTTTATAAGACTTTATTCGATTTCTAACAGAAGGGCTTTTCCAAACGAGAATTCGAGACATACTGGGCCACCTTTCTCGAAGCGTCACATCACACAAGACATGTGATAGTGAAAGTGGTCTTGAATTACTAAAGACGGCATTGCGAGCTGTGGAAAATTATATGAATAATCGATTAATCGCATAGATTATCATAATTGGAACGCGTCACGTATTACATCTGAGACGTACGACTGACACACTTGTTTTCGTGAAGGATTTATTTGTTGATTCTCATCGGAAGCTGGGGATTAGACCCGTATTATACATGTCATATGGCGGAGATTCTATCCTACTCACAACTGTACTATCACCGTTTCACTTAGCTGTCATTGCTTTAACTTCGCTATTTCCCCTTCCTGGGTTGTCACAACTTCTTTGAATTATCATCGCTTCACTGAGCTGTCATCACTTTACTGATCTATCATCACTTAACTAAGCTATCATCACTTTACAGAGCTATCGTCACTTTACTGAGCTATCATCCTTTTACTGAGCTTTCATCACTTTACTGAGCCACCATCACTTTACTGAGCCACCATCACTTTACTGAGCCACCATCACTTTACTGAGCCACCATCACTTTACTGAGCCACCATCACTTTACTGAGCCACCATCACTTTACTGAGCCACCATCACTTTACTGAGCCACCATCACTTTACTGAGCCACCATCACTTTACTGAGCCACCATCACTTTACTGAGCCACCATCACTTTACTGATCCACCATCACTTTACTGATCCACCATCACTTTACTGAGCTATCATCGCTTTACTGAGCCACCATCACTTTACTGAGCCACCATCACTTTACTGAGCCACCATCTTTACTGAGCCACCATCACTTTACTGAGCCACCATTTCTTTACTGAGCCACCATCACTTTACTGATCCACCATCACTTTACTGAGCCACCATCACTTTACTGAGCTACCATCACTTTACTGAGCCACCATCACTTTACTGAGCCACCATCACTTTACTGAGCCACCATCACTTTACTGAGCCACCATCACTTTACTGAGCCACCATCACTTTACTGAGCCACCATCACTTTACTGAGCCACCATCACTTTACTGAGCCACCATCACTTTACTGATCCACCATCACTTTACTGAGCCACCATCACTTTACTGAGCCACCATCACTTTACTGAGCCACCATCACTTTACTGAGCCACCATCACTTTACTGAGCCACCATCACTTTACTGAGCCACCATCACTTTACTGAGCTATCATCGCTTTACTGAACCACCATCACTTTACTGAGCCACCATCACTTTACTGAGCCACCATCACTTTACTGAGCTATCATCGCTTTACTGAGCTATCATCGCTTCATTGAGCTATCATCACTTTACCTTGCTGCTCGCATGTGCATCGCTTCTTTGAACTATCTTTGCGTTCCTGAGAAAGTTTTGCTTTTGTGTATTGCTTTTCCGCTCGACTTTCGATGTCATCCTTACTCTTATGCTTTTCTCAGTGTGGTCTTTATCTATAGACTACTAGCTGCGAATCGGAATATATCCTGCCGCTTAACAGTTTTTCATGATACCATGTGTTTATAAAAGGCTTCTATTTACGTAATTTCATTAAAATCCCTTTTGATATTTCTGAGATACGAGCACCTTTAAAATTAATCTAATATTTTTTGAGTATTCCACGGGTACCACTAAATCTAACTGGATAAAAATACTCTCTTAATTCAAGTACCTAATGTACTTTTACCGATTTACTGTTACAGAGATACTTAGGTATGAACATACTTATATGATACACTTATAAATCCACAATCTTCCCCTTGATAATATTCAAAATGTGAATAATAAAACCTATTAGAGTTAAATTACAGAAAAAAAAGTTTCACAAAGATTGAAGTTACGTTCTATTTTTCTCCGACTAAAAATAACTGAACTTAACATGTATAGAAATTAATGCTAATGATTTCTGATGACCGTCAGACCTTGAATAATATAAAATTTGATTATAATCCGCGTTTGGAAGTTAAGTCGTGTTCAAGTTCATCGCGTTTAAATATTAAAATTGTGGTTTGTAATGTTTGAAAAATAAATTAAATACTTAAGTAATTATACCAAGGTGGAGAGACAAATAAAAACTGTTTGCGAAAAAGTTTGAAAATTAAGTACATAATAATACTCACTAGATTATATGACCTCAGGACTCGTGTCGTGTCTTTACAAATGACTTAATTTGTTTTGGAAGAAAGCGCGGGTGCGATGGCTCAGTACTATCTGTGTAGTAGGTAGTTGGAAGTCGCCATTTGTCATCATCATGTGTTCTTCCTTCCTCAATGTTGGGGAGTTTGGGTTGCCTAAATACCAGTACCTGGTATTTAGGCGATCCTTGCCGCGGCTGAGCGCTCGGGAACTCTGTTCCAGGGAAAGTGAGGTGCTAACATCAGCCCAGCGCCTAGCGTGAGCTGGGTGTATATATTAGCAATTACCCATCTTTCCCGTCCTCGTTGACCGCATATAAGACTTGATTATTAGACGTGGACTGTTTAGGTTTAGTAGTACCTAGTAGGCCTCGTCATGGCTTGTGGTTTTCTGGTCTATAAAGCCTCTTTTTGGGTACCTTGGGTCGCTGTTCGATATCCTCCTGGTTAGTTAGTCAGGAGTCACGGCACTAACGAACGTTAGGGGGGCGTCCACGATGCGCCGCAATGTTAGGTATGATACAGGGCATAGAGATAAAACATCTCATATCTCTGGGCGAGCGCAGTGCAGTAGGTAATGATTTGGACTCTTCATTTTCCAATAGATGTATATCAATGTGCTGTTATGTGGCAGGCATGTTGCTTACGATCAGGCACATGTCCTGCTCGTAAAAAGGAAAAAAATGCGCTCAATAGTCAGCGCAGTCAAATATCCTATGTGTACATTTGTGTGTAGAATCGCACTGTGAGTCCAGAAAGTACCTAAAATAAGTACATTTTTCTATCGCTTCATTCGATAATTCTTATTTTGATCCTGGTTTTAGAGTCGATGTATAATCATTCTATGTGCCTATTTGTATTATTTTACGGGAAGGAGACTTGTGTCTTCAGATAGACTGCAGTCTTGAACTTCAACGTTTTTAAACTACCTTTACTTTCCTTCTCTCTTTTTTATGCGATTCCTCGTAGCTCGAGAAAGCGTCGTTGTCTCATGGTTTATCCAAAAAAAATAACGTAGAGGATAACTCTGCTTTCGTTAAAATAACATTTAAACTTCGGAATACGTTTGTGGGCTTTCCCTGATTGATATAATCTTACGAGTCTGCAAGTCTAGAGTGAACCGGTTTCTTTTGAGTGCTCTATCGTAGATCATCACCATGATATTCCCATCAGGCGAGATGGCGATCAAACCAATTATCGATAAAAAAAATTGTAGAAGTTGTAGATACTGTAGGTATGAATCTGGACTTTGTACTGATAATAATACCGAAATTCCGACGTGTAACTTCCGTGTATTGGTGTGGTTTTGTCTTTGCAAAACAATCTGTTCTTTACAAATCCTTTGATTTATTTGCCTACATACCACACATGTACTTAGTGTATTGTATTGTATATGATACGGTACATATATCTACTTATATAATACATGAGCATTAACACAAAACATTGTTCTTGGGCGTGTTAAGCGGGGTACATATAATAATAATAAATAGATAGATAGATAACTCTTTATTGTGACACAAAAACATAAATATTGCAGTAGAACACTTATGAACTAGCACCACAAATGGCGGCCTTATTGCTTAGAGCAATCTCTTCCAGGCAACCAGCTTAAAGGAAATTCGCCTATAAACATTATATTATTATCATTGTATAAATTCAGACCAATGGAAACTGCGTTGCCAGACATATTGCATGCCTCTAGAAGAAGAGGCCAGTTTGTATGGGTCAATTATTTAAATGTTTTGTATCATCTTATCTTACCTGCAAACAGCAATAAAGATTTTTGTATTTTGTATTTGTAACATGGTTAGGCGAAGCGAAGTGACACTTTTCCTAATACTACTAATTAAATACTACAATATAAAACAAATTAATACATAATATACACAATCATCCAAAATACAATTTATTGTATTTTGGATGATTGTACAATTTATTGTATTTTGGATAAATAAAAGTGAGTCTAATACATAGGAAAATACAACTTATATTAATTAGGAACAAATCACTTAAATACAACAACTAAATAATCTGCTTTATGTTCCCATTGCTGGGACTCGGGGCTGTCTCTCAAAAGGAGAAAGTCAAGGCCATAATCCACCCACTGGCGAAAGACGGATTGGCGGATGGTGCATGTCCTCGAAAGATGTCGTTTCTTTTTTGGAACATGCTGGTTCCCTCACGATATTCTCTTTCAAAGTTAATACCAGTGGTGATGACAAACTAGTACATCTGAACGTACTAATAATAATAGAAAGTGGAATATAAGATGGTCGAGAGAGAATGAGATAAAATCATCTTATATATATGTTGGAGTGACGAGAATAGTACTGGGGGTGATTTGGATTCTTCGTATTCAAATGGCGCGTGACACTGCTGTTATGGTCAGGCGTGTTGCTTCCCATCAGGCGCATGGCTTATTCGTCTATTCACTATAATATCTTAATATTTATAAATTACGTGTCACGTTATTTGTCCGCGATTAACTCCTAAACTACTTCACTCATTTTAATCAAATTTGCACACAAATAAAAATATTGCATAGTTTTTATTTCGTTTATAATAGTCTTTATATGACAATATCCGAGCGAAGCCGGAACGGGCTGACAGTATTAAAAAAATGTAGGGAGTAATTCGCAGTACGAAAGTTCTGCGTAATCCTGATATTATATTATGATTGATGTCCTTTCCCTCCGTTAATCAATATCAATTGCCGCAAATGCTTACCTGCTGAGCCTCCGTGCGACCTCATCAGGTTCTGTCTTTCTGCCAGCTATTCTCGGCAGTCGTACGTGACGATCAATTGATCAAATAAACCCCACAATAGAACGTTGAATAGTACAGATAGTCAACTCTAAATAAACAACAATGGTCTGGTGGATGTTCGCAATTGAAGTTGCTAAAACTCAGAACTACCGATGTATTTTAAATTTCCCAATCCGAAGAATAGACCGTAGGATGTCTTCACCTACAGTGGCTCCTAAAGTTTACACTATTGCTGTCATTTTGTGAGAAATATCCAACAATATTTATTTATTTCAAACTAGCGGTCCGTCCCGGTTTCGCCCGTGGTTGGTACATAGTCTATAATATTGAGAGATCACGAACATATCCAACGGTGGAATATTTTTTTTTGAAATCGGTCCTTTAGTTCCTGAGATTAGCGCGTGCAAACAAACTCTTCAACTTTATTAATATCAGCATAGATGTTCCGTTCCGACAAAAGAATTTTGAACATGCTTTGATATCGAGATTCCTATGTCGTTAGTCTTTACCATCACTTAGGTAGTTCAAGTGTTTACCGTAACATCTTGTCTTTACCCGATAAAGGAGTTTCCTTCCAAAGTCAAACGCAGCGCTTTATAAGTCTGCCGTCTAAATTAAATCGGTTTTGATATTGCCATCTCGTTCATAACCAGACCACGGAATATTCCAACTTCTGGGACTCGGGAACTTCTTCGAGAAGACTGAGAACGAAAGAAACGTCGAGGTAATTAAACAATGAATTATATCGTGATTGAGCACATATAATATAAACAGTACCTGGTTGACCGAGCTTTGCTCGGTTTAAATGCGTTTATAAAGGGCTCTAAGTAAAAGATTTTCTCAGAAAAAAAGAACAAAAAGAAAAGACCTGAGTGTAACCATCAGGATTCGAACCGGGGCCTGTTGACTCCGAGGGCGAGCATATTCCGTCTGAGCCATTTAGACTTAAAGAACAGTGGCGAAATAAGTTATCGCATTCTAATGACATTGTAGGAGTTTTTCATTGTCTAAAAACGCGCATAAAATGATGTTTTAAAAAAATAAAACCTAGCTAGATTTATCGTCCCCGAAACCCCCTGTATACATAATTTCATGAAAATCGTTCGAGCCGTTTCCGAGATTCTAATTATATATATATACAAGAATGCTCGTTTAAAGGTATAAGATAAGATTATAGACCACTATCTCCTTATTCGCGCTTAATTATAGAGTGCAATATCAAAGCTATGACCGTTGTAGTTAGCGGTTGAAGTGCCGCGTTTTTTCCGATAAATGGACCTCATGTCGAACTTTGCACTTGCTTTTTTTAAGTTACTCGTACCTATGGCGTTTAGCCTTAGGTAACCTTTACTGTCTTACAAACTTGGGCTAGCGCGGACTGCGAAAGGCCCTAAAAGTAACTAATCTAAACATACTAACTAAAGTCACAGTTCAGTAGAAATTACTTAAATGTGCCTATTATATAACCTTATACATTTATAATAACCCATTATGATGTATGACCAAAGAGTTTATATATACTACGTAACATAGAGTTCGCACAAACGCTTTACACCGAAAGCGCGGGTAGCATCTTTCTTGGCTTTTCGCTCTTATGGAAGTGTCATACTTTTGTCGCGGCACATCACTCTGTTGTAATAGAAAGTATGCATGTCGTCTGCTTACGATGGACACAAAGGAACCGTACGTAATATCTAACTCTATACGTAGTATATGTAAACTCTTTATATATGACCTATGATGAAGTGTGGAAAAAAATTCTACCACTTTTAGCGAGGGTAAGAGTTATTTGTATAATGAAACAGGTGTATTGTTCGATCCAATTGACGTACAGTGTTTCTCTAAACCGTATACTACGTTGATAAACTTTGTCGGTTGCAGTACTTAAAATATTGATCGCCTATTGTCTCGCCAAAACATCGCTGTTAATGAGTTAATAAGAACAGGGCCCGTGACTGGGCTGTTGGTTTTTGTGAAATTTATCTAACAAAAGAAAACAGTGGCACCACCTACGGTGTAATTGGGAACTGTATTTGACAGGTCTTTTTATGTCTTGAAAACGCCCCATTACGAAACCTTATGTATATATATAGACGGTATACCCCTAGTATATATTCTTGTCGTGACGAGTATCTTTTCAAAGTTGACTTTCTGTCTGTTTTTGGTCTCCCTATCTAAGCCCAAACCACACGTGTTATCAGTCTGACATCACGTTCCGAAATAGGATCTTTCCCTTTGTTCAGCAACTTGTTCAGTCGAGTGCAAATTATGTAAATTCAGTAATCGTGCGCCGATTGCCAAGTTGCCGCTAATTGGCTTGTAGTATTGTGTATTCGCTTCTTCAAGTTATCGAACGAGAATTACAATGTTCACAATAGTATTATCTGTATTATCATAGATAAATATTGAAGCAACAAGTTGTGGACGACCTTTATTTTTGAAATTTGTCTGTGGCATGCCCCGCATGGATAACGGATTGATATTGTGTCGCTTAAAAATGTCACACTAATGCGTCATCTAAATTTATGACTGTTTCCGTTTGACATTCCCAGAATTTGTTTCATACAAATATCGTTCTGAAACTTAGGAACACAACAAACAAAAATGTTCAGTGACCTGCGACACAAAATATAGCTAAAATCCATCCCGAAAAGGTTTCAAATAGAAAAAAAAACGGCATCGGAATTCGACCCAGTCGTTTAGGAGCGTATGATGCCTCAGACAGACCGATAAATTTTGCCACATCGCTATTTTTTACACCTGGAATATACGATAAAAATATCTCGATGTTCTGGTGCTCTTTCCTACGTGCGGAAATAGATTTTCCTTTCAATACGAGATAGGAATTTAATTAAGAATAATTCAGGTTTGAGGCTGTTTACATTTTTGTTTAGATAAGGGTTTTTTGGAGATAAAGGCTGGACTTTCACCCATTTCTAACACATTTTATCAGGTACCTACTCTATTCAGCTAAGATTGATATTTTTTAACTTTATTGATACGTAATTTGAAGAGGCTGCGGTATTGAATAATTTATTCTCTCCACTCAGAGTGCATACTGAATGTGTCATTGCATTTCTTTTGGTCCGACGAAAACAACTTTCTCTTCTGCGCCCGATGACAACTTTTCAATGAAAGTATATTTCAAACTATATAAAGTTCGAATCTGGTCCCTCGTTTACTGTAGAGTTTGCGGCACCACTGAAGTCCTTTGGCGAAATTGTTGAACTATTTTATAGTACGGCAACGGCACTTGTTTATCGTTGAAGACTACGATAGT
Organism: Ectropis grisescens; assembly: GCA_017562165.1. Lineage (NCBI taxonomy): Eukaryota > Metazoa > Arthropoda > Insecta > Lepidoptera > Geometridae > Ectropis > Ectropis grisescens. Next base: position 5,677,965 of record CM029791.1, on the reverse strand, counting down.
AGCACCCAACCTTCAACGGTCATGAGATTGGACTAGTTTTATGGTCAATAGAATACATTGATGTCGATTCCGACACATTGCAAACTTGTTCGCTAGGGTTAAAAACAAAATTTGCCTTATTTTCACATTCTAAAAAATCAGAACATGACGGTGTTGCTAAAGGTTAGGTAATGTTGTTGTCTGTGAGCTGATGTTTGGTATGGTCGCAAGTTCACAAGTGAAATTGGCTAGATTCTTAGGGCACTTGCTGCAGTGGGGGTAACAGATCACAGCAACCGATAGCGACCGTCTGTAAGCCTCGTTACAGTTTCTAGCTAATAGAGGACATATTATTTGAGGTAATAAAGGCAGATTAGTAGTGATAGAACTCTTTGCAGATTCAGCCTGAGGAAGTACCACACCTATGCCAGTTATTCTAACGCCAAGCAGTTATGTGCAAGTGTTACTCTTTTCCACTTTGAAGTGCAACGTTTTTAGAGGAATTAATAGACAAAGAGAACGTAGAAAACGTCTTATATTTCTGAATGGCGACCATGGCGAAGTGCTTAATGCTTGCTATTTTGACTCTATATGCCCAAATAACTACGTGGTACTATGATGTTACAGGCAGACTTGTTATTTACCATCAAGCGCATGAATTGATCGTCCCGCAATTTCGTTTTTTTTTTAAAACGCTGGTTGCCTATAAAAGCATCAAGTTAGCAATGTGGCTAACTTGATGCTTTTATTGGCTACCTTCGGATTGCTGTTAACGTGTGATTGCCAGTAAATTCTCTAATTACTTTCAATTCTTTTCATCTATAGAAGCTTCAAAATGATTGCGATGCCTTCGCCGGTCATCAATACTTCGCGATAAAAGTTATGGGACGCCTCAAATTCGCCAGGCCGATCTTTTATAAACAGTTTGCTCTATTCATACACATGTGCGCATCGTTGTTTGCATTCGTGGCCCACCGTGGGCGTGTGCGGCTGACGTTTATGGCCGTCTGGCCAGTTTTAAATCCAGGATTTGATTTTATGAAGTTTGTAATGAAAACTATCTAGCTAATAGCTATGAACTACCGTTCCTAGTTGTAATGCCATCTTATTTAGCATACTGGTAGTATTGTTTCCAGAGATATTATAGGATATAGAGATAAATTATCTTATATCTCTGGGTGACGAGCGCGTAGCGACGTTGATGTTTTGGACTTCATGTTCCAATAGCTGCGTGACACTGAGCTGTTATGTGCTTGCTTATTATAAAATAAGTCTGCCTGGGGAACCATAGGGCGAAGATTCGATTTCCATCCAAGCCAAACATTTATGTAATGAATACGAATTTTTTTTTTCTGTGTCTTGCAACTTCTATGTATAATATTATTGCGCTCAACGTAGCCTATATGCTATTCCAAACTATACACGGCATTTTAAATTTCAACTCGATACGTTCAACTGTTCTAACGTGATTCAGCCATATCCAAACTTTCGTATGTATAATATTTGTAGGAAATATCTGGTTCCCATTCCAATAATACAAGCTTGGATATGTTGGGGGCTAGATAGTACTGTGTGAGAAATGGCCATCGATATTTATTTACCCGTTTCCGGAATCAAGGCTCTTTCTTGTTAGATATCTCACATAATAGAGTAAGCCAATTTTCTACTTCTATCCGATTATTATTTATCGATCTTTCACTTTTTTAAATCGAATAATATTATGTTTGAGCTTGACCGCCATCTCGCTTGATGGTAAGCGATAACGTAGGCTACGATGAAGCGAGATTAATTATAAAGAATCGATAAGGAATTTGAATACTTTTTCCACCTTTAAAAGCCGAACTAATAAACTGTATTAATGCTTTTAGTATTAAAATTAACGTGGTTGTTACACATATTTAATTGGATAACGGGACACTCACGTATATACGGTCGGTCAATCCGATCCGATTTATTAATGTTACTATAAGCTTTATTTGTACATCAAAAAATTTATTGTTGCCAAAGAATTACACTAACATAAATGCCAAAATTTTGATGTTTGTTGCTCAATTACGTCAGAACAGCTAAACCAATTGAGTTGAATTGTGGAACACAGAATATGGTATGACATAACACTGGCTTCTTATTGAGAGACAATACGGGAACGGCAAATGCGCGAATGAAACCGCGGCACGCTCCTGGTATTTAATAGTCCCAAAGAATTGTAATGATAAACCTTGAAATACTAGTTTGTCGTTAGAGCATAGACCCCATCAGTATTAACGAATCACATATTCATATTAACTCGGTTATCAAGGCCGGCTTTTAGAGGACATAGTAAATCACCAGTTCAGATCCTTATTTGCTAATATTAATGACTATACTGCCCGTAGATTCTGAATGAGCAAACTTCAAGTAAAGTTTTTAGTAAAAAAAATATAAATAAAGAGTGACGAGACGAACAGGACATGTGCCTCATGATAAGCAAACATTTCCCTTCAAACCGCAATACATTAAATTTTTCACATTACTTCTGGCGGTAGAATAACTGACAAAGGTGCGACACTTCCCCAGGCGGACTCTGCCAAGAGTCCTACCACTACAAAAAATAATTTGGGACTTGGGATGAATCTTTCATAATGAATGTTTACAAAAAAGTGGTCCCGGATATTTCTACGAATTCATTTTTAGTAGAGGAAAATGTTATGGGTTCACGTCACCGATGAATGTCGATGATGTAGTTTGACGCGGTGGCATAGCGTCGGAATGGCGCTACGCTCGAACGCTTTATGAAGGGATGATAATATGTAGAAATCTCAAAGTCAAAGTCAAAGTTCTTTATTGATAAATGTACAATTTACACGTCAATTTTATAAAAAAAAAACAAAATAAGAGCATACAAAGAGTATACATTTTTAAAGTTTAAATTGAACTTTATATTGTACGATAATAGGTATCGTACAAATAAGTGTCAAAAATTAAAATATATGTACGTACTTATTACAATTGTAATGAACAATGTCAATTTTTTTACAACTTTATTGTGAGTCTTACTTGTCTCACATACTTAAAAAAACAATTAAGTGTGTCGAGACGAGTAAAACATGTGTCTGATGGTAAGCAACATGCCTGCCACATAACAGCACAGTTACACGCAGCTATTGGAACATGAAGAGTCCATATCATTACCTAGCACTGCACTGCGCTCATCACACAGAGATCTAAGATGTTATAACTTTAAACCCTTTAATTTCTTTGGAAACGTTGCCCTTCAAACCGGCGGTAGAATAACTGGCAAAGGTGTGGTACTTCCCCAGGCGGACTCTGCTAGGAGTCTTACCTCTACTACCTACTAAAACCTTGAAGTGGTTTTTCGTTTATGTACATAACCTAGTACCTACCTGTTTTATCTTTTATCAATTACTTTGTAAAGTGTGTCCTATAATAAAGAAACTATAAGAGTCACGCGAATACAAAGCAATCAATAAACTAGTTAGACGTTACGTATAAGACAGACTAATAACGGTTCATTAATAATCAATACAGCAAGGTTACAGTTGTAACGTAATGTTTTTCGCTTTGTTGCTGCAATTTTCCGTTTAATTGTGGAAAACTGACGTTTAGAAATCAGGAGCCTCAGTGCACTTGTGACACGGTTTCAGTGAACACGCGTATTGAATAGAATTTTATATGAAAGTAATGTAAATAGTATTTTGTCTGACAAAATGTAAAATGTAAATTTTGCTACTTTTTTTGGTTGTCTTGTGGCTCGAGATATTCGTTCAAACATATAAACAAACATCCAAAATCGGCGTTCTCTTCTATATACTCATGTTCTACATAACCCCAAGGTGAATCTTGAGGTTTAAGAATATTTATTAACCTCAATTGAATTACAATAAATTCTCTTACTGAGATTACAAGCTCAACATATAACATGCATAATATATAATCGTCGAATTGCGTTTATTGAATGAAACCGTAATGAATGCATATGCAATCCCTTCCACCAACTCACTAAAATAGCTTTTTCTTTCAATTACTCTCTTTTTATTTTCAATTGAAATTAAAGATAGAGAGCAATAGAAAAGGCAAAATCGTTTTTGTCAGGCGATAGAAAGGCACGTGGGTTGCATCAGGGCGATGCTTTTGAACTTATCTTTTTTAACATCAATTTGAACCACTCTCTAATACATACATATAAACATGACATAAAAGCTCAACATGAGGTGGGATTATTTTGTTATGTGTGTCCTACGCCTTTTCAAGAGCGACGTATTATTATTAGCTTAGATTGCTGGGCTTTGCTGGGTCACAGCTGAAAAAGTTCTCCTCCACTTCTAGATATCCCAATCTACCATCAAAGCCAGTTATTATAGTAATATTTCAATTCGTAACGCCAACTACACCTAAGCCGATCTGAAGATTGTTTAGAATTTGGGCTACATTCTGTAAAAAGACCTGCTCGGTTAATCGGCATACGACAAAGTTCGTTTGTCATATTGTCATAAACAAATAAAAAATGTTCAAATCCTATTTTATCTTTTGCCTCATCTCTTTCACAATTTTTGCGTACAAGTGCTAATAAATCTCAGTGTGTTTCTTCGACACCGTTATCGCGTTCTAATTTACATTCTGGCTAGTTTCGCCGTAAACAGACGCGCAGTATCCGTCGGTGATTTAACTACAATATTTTAATTTTAGCGCGTTTTCACAACGCTGATGTCATCGGGTTTAACAACGTGATCCTCAGTGACGCTACCTTTCTTGAAACGTTTGTTTTTTAAACTGGGCTAAGTTAAATTTGTTGGATTGCTCCTCCGGATGATGTTATCCTGGTAAATATGTACACCAATATTTCTTCATCGCACAAAGCACGATTCCCTTATGTAGGACTATGTCATGGTTGCCGTTTTTGCAGTATGTATTTTATTGTTTAGGTCTTAGTCTCCAAGTCTTAGAATCAAAGTCTTGAATTGTATAATTGTCAAGTCTACATTATTCTGGACCGTACATATGTATAATAAGTGTGTATTTAAAAATATATAAGTAATTATATCAGCTATCTGGCTTCCTTAGTACAAGCTTTGCTTAGATTGGGTTCAGATGGTGTTTTGTGTTAAATGTCCACCGATATTTATTTATTTATTTTTATTTACTTTTTCGCTGATCAATAACCAAAACACAAAAATATCTTTTGGTCTGATCGGGTGCACAGGATCGAAAATAATGCTTAAAAAAGTCAATTTGCATTGGCATAAAATTAATAATGATTTCGTACCCACATCAACTTCTATAGGTCAAAACTGTCTAAATTACAAATTGACCTTACAAGAGCTAACTTTATTGCTGCCATATCACGTCCATATTTCTTGAAGTATAGAAAGTTCCCAGACCGAGCCGCCGCGCCACAACACCGCGCTACTACTCCCGACAGATGTCGATGGTGCCACTCTCGTATTCCACAGTCATAGATTAAAGCCTATGTATTAAAGTGATACAGTTCACCGATTTAGCCACAGGACTTCAGTGGTAGAGCGGACACAGTGAAACGTTGCCACCGACAGTGTACTGTTGTAAAAGTTTATATTGTTTCTGACGTCCATTACGCGTTGCTCGTCTATCAGTTTCGCGAGCTTTGATGTGAAAGATAGACTATTTTCGAGGCTATGGTTGCAGTGTTCTCAAAAAGCAGGTCTTTAAAAACGGTGTGGTGTCAGTGATTTTGTGGGTTTGGTGATGTGAAGTGAAACAATGCTGGTATCGGCAGCTACATCATCGGCTAATATAGCCACGCAGTCCTTGTCTTCTATATTCAGGAGGAGGCGGAACCATTCGCCGGTCACCATACCGCCTCAGGTAAGTCGACTTTTGGTAAACGATCCTCGACTAACAAATTTTACAAACGGCGTAATACTGAAGTTAGTGATTTATTTATAACTGCAACTTGCGTCATGACATTACGTTTACTGCATAATTAATGAGCTTATTCTAACGGGACTGATCGTGTTTTAAAAACGTAATGACATTTCCTGTTTTTTTTTCATTGGAAACATATAGTAAAAAATATACAGTAGTAATAATAATATTAGTACTTCAGTAGTTATAGGTGAGTCCGCCTGGAGGAGTATCAGTTATTTGTCTGTGCCCTGTCAGTTATTCTACCGCCATCGTGCTGGTAGACCGGTCTCAGCGCCGGGCTATGATCATCGATATCATCATACCACATGACGAGAACCTCGTGAAAGCTGAAAAGGGCAAGGTTAGCAAGTACCTTGACTTGGCACACGAAGTTACCGCCATGTGGAATGTTGACTCTATGATCATAGTCCCAATAGTAGTGTCGGCATACGGCTTTACAGCGAAAAGTCTCGACCAACATCTTAAACACAGCGCGCATCGTCAGCATGTTCCTCACTCTGCAGCCCTAACCACCGGTAGCTTAGGCCCTGCCCCGCTGCTGGCTGCACCCTATTTTTTAAGTTTTTTATAATGTTCTCTATATACATTGTAAAAAACTTAATAAATTAAAAAGATCAATAAATAACTGGATAAAATAAAATTATTTGAGCCAAAAATAAGGTACAAAAGTGTGTTGTTGAAATATAACATGCATAAATGTTTGATTTGATTTAATAGTACAAGACTTTTTGTCGAGTTCGCTTGGGGAAACACCTTTGCGAGTCGACCCGCCATCAAGAAATAATAACATACTATCTTTTAGTTTCATAGAAAATATTTGTAGAAGATAAAAAATGCGTAACAAAATGATAAAATGGCGAGCGCAGTGCGGTGTTTGGCTCAGACATGATCTTGTAAGTTTCAGATTACTACGGGCGCCTCTGTTATGAGCAGGCATGTTACCAAAAAAAGTGAGCGTATTAGCTTAATAACTTAAAATATTTTCTTCTAGCTCTGGTGTTTTACCAACGTAGATTCCGTTCCCGTAAATTTACCACGATAAAAACGTACTCTATGTGCTAGTCCTGACTATATTTTGTGTTCCAAATTTTCTGCATGAGCAACAAAACATTCGCATTAATACAATTGGGATAAAGATATTAGAAAACACATTTTAACTACAATAATTGAACACCATCTTGCAATGATGCGGCAAGATGATTCTTTCATCAAGAAAGAACATTAGCTATCAAGTAGTGAAAACCCAGTCACAATCGGTTCGGCTGTTTCGCAGATTGGCCGAAACAAATACACACAGAAAAATTAAAAAAAAGATATGATATTTTGGTATATGTACCTTGTATTTCATATGCATGTAGTAAAAAGCGGTTAAGTATTTTAAAATTACATATCTTAGACACTGGTATTTTATTTATTTGCATAGATAATCTCAGTGCTTCATATTCGAACACGTTATCATTTACCAACAGACGAGTTTGTGGTCAAACGCAGTCTTAAACACACGTTAAAATAAATAAGTTTCTTATAAAGATTTTACTTGTTCATTCGAGACGTTAATGCGAGCAGTATTAACTTACACGATTGACTCGACCTTTTCTCAGAAATCGTACCTAATAGTGGAAATTCCATTGTTTACGTACGCCACATCCATACAAATTAATATAGGTAATTGGTGTGTCTGTGTGTTATGTTCGAATAGTAAGTGTAGATTTTTGAAATAAAACTTCTTTAACCGTTTTGAGCACATTTTGGTAAGGGAGAATGTTATGGATTCACGTTACCGACATGCTAAAATCAAATAGGGACGTAGCGCCGGAGCGGTGGCGGAGCAGTGGATAAGCGCGTTAGACGTCTTCGGATAGGTGAAATCTTCATAAATCCGATCAGTCAATCTGGTTCGATTTATAACTAGGACAAAGCTTTCTGTGATACGGATATTTGTTCTGGGTGTGGGTACTTCTATCTTATCTTATACCTTGAAACGAGCAATTCTTGTAGATAGATAGATAGATAGATACTCTTTATTGTACACACCAAAAACAAAACAAAAAACACTTATACAGGAGAGAAGAACAATAAATACCTACTAGTGTTACAATTAAATTGTAGGTATATATAACTATATAGAATCTGAATCTCGGAAACGTCTCGAAACGATTTTCATCAAATTATGTATACAGGGGGTTTCGGGGACGAAAAATCGATCTAGCCAGGTTTTATTTTTTAAAAACGCCATTTTATGCGCGTTTTAGACAATGAAAAACTATTACACAAAGATTAGAATGCGACGGTAAATTTCGCAACGTCGTGCGACAGTATATTAGCTCAGTCGGGAAGATGGGCGGTCATAAAGTCTAGGTCCGAGTTTGAATCCAACCGGCCGCCTTTCTTTTTTCAAGTTTTTTTGAGAAAATCAGTATGTATCTAATTAACCCAGGTAATATATTATTAGTATTTGTATAAATATCATATCAGCTTGCTGACTTCTATTATACCCGAACACGGAACTACAAATCTGGCTGGTGAGAAGCGGGGAAAAATTAATCCATTCATTAAAAAAATATGTTTCTGGCAGTATGCAATCTTAATATGTTTTAGTTTATTGTTTAATGAATTAAAAAAGGCAGACAGATTTAGTTGGGGTTATAACAGACGCGTGTAATTTTTTTTGTAAAAAATATTAAAAAAATAATAATTTGATGCAATACGAAATTTTAATTGGGTCTTATTAATATAAATAGAAATTCTCAAAAAGACGGATCATTTCAGTGGGGCTTTCTATCTGCCAGGTGATCTAAAGTGAGGGTTTCATTTTGCCCCGCTACTGACCAGCCAGCCTTTCTACCGCCTAACTAAATCGGCTATGGCTTTGCTATTGCTGTCTCTATCATTTGAAGCGAAAAGAAAAGAGAGATAATCATCAAAGCTAAGACAGTTTTCATTCGGCGGTAGACCCCCGGTCTGCACCTCCACGTTGGGATGTAATAGGATATGTATGTAACAAGTTTTCAGCTTGCCTCAAATACCTATCCTAAAGTGCCAGCACCTGGTATATAATTCTTGATCGGACGACTACAAAACATACAGTTTACGCGACCTCAGACTTACGCGATAGGTCCCCAAGCGATAGTTGTGTAAGTCGAATTCACGTAAGTCGGGATTCAAGTTTTTGATTATAAATTTGACTTATTTTTTGTGTTTTTGGACGACTTAATTACGAGCGAATAATTCGGACGAATTAAAGATACATCGACGTGCACTGCAAACATGAAACAATGCGACGAGGAATACTCCCGACCTTGTCGTAAACCGAACTCTGACAGTGCGGAGTGGGCAAATGAAAAACCGCGTTTCTCCGAAATAGCCTAAAACGGCGTAGTGTAAGTCGGGGTATTACTGTATAATAGTAATTACGCGTATGAAGTAGCGCGTGTCGCTAGTCTCGCGTATGTTTATGTTTAGACAGCAGCACTGTTTACGTGTCTATTCCACTAGTTCGTGTTACCAATTAGCGAAGACCTTTTTACTAACAATTATCAAGGTTTGCTTTGACATCAGATATTACGATGTTATTTTTACTGCTTTCCTTTTGTATCGGTTATTACTATTTGATAAATGAATATTGCTGCTATCGTATATCAAATAAACATTCTGTTTGTGGCTATTGTTTTTGATTACCACGTGTTTTATGCGATATTACGTTCCCTGCAGTGATTTGTATTAATTTGCATTTGTATTAATATAGTAAAGGTTGGGTTCGCAATGAGTCCTACCACTTCGGTAGGACTCTTTGCTGTATCTGCCTGGGGACTTAGGTACTATCTACGCCTTTGCCAGTTAATCTACCACGAAAAGACAGTAGGTATACAACAGTCGAGTAAAAATAAACCATATCTTTTAAACATTTTAGTCTCTTTGGTCCGATACACAGGTGATAAACATATAACATTTATTAACGGACTATCTATGTATATAATACAAATACAAATATATAAATAAAAATCTTTATTGCTGTTTGCAGGTAAGATAAGATGATACAAAACATTTAAATAATTGACCCATACAAACTGGCCTCTTCTTCTAGAGGCATGCAATATGTCTGGCAACGCAGTTTCCATTGGTCTGAATTTATACAATGATAATAATAGTCAGCTGATAAAGTCTTCTTCTTCTTTTTTCATTTTTAACTTTTTATCGGTTGTATCATACATGTCATCTGATTCATCATGTATTAATTTCTGGCTTCTATCCCGTTGTGATATGTTATAATTTAATTGCTTAATTTTGCAAGGTAAAGTATTTTCGTATAGTCAAGTGGCTGGCCATGAAGTCTGACGTAACTATAATTACGCCCAAGTCCAACTGACGGCAGACTTGACCTCCGATTGATAGAGGTTATCCCCATTTCCTATATTTAAAAAAATATAGGAAATGGGGATAATATTTAAAAAGTTAAAAGTGTGGATGTTTGTTTTGCTCAATCTCGTCGGGACGTCGCGTCGGTAGAAATTTGGAAAACAGATTATAATCTGCAATAATCTATTTAGATTATAATTCTTCTGGGTAAGAATAATTCTTCAATCATAGACTAACATCGCCGTGTAACATCAAGCGAGATGGCGGTCAAGTGTCAACTTATTACTGTGAAAAAAATGGATAACACATAGGTAACTTTTCATCACGGGAAAATCACGAGAAAGGGAACTAAGCGAGCTAAATTGCGAAATGCTACTAGTACTCGTACCTAAGTACTTATTTAAGAATAAATAAATAGACAGGCATTGTAATCGAAATCTCAATAGAAAAGAGTTATAATTATTTAGCAGATAGCAAAATATAATATCAAAATCGTTTTCAACCCGTTACCAGTCCTAGATAGACTTTCGTATACGCCACTTGTCTCTATCCCGTACCAGTCCTCAAACATGCATGATCCGCCACATTTTAAATGTCATTGAACCATTTTATTTAATAACAAAAATAATTTAAGTGTAAATAATGTATATTCTGTGTGCACTATCAAAATGTTTAAATGCATAAAGTATCCACAGTAAAAAAATTGTGTTAGATTTTACGTAAATTTTCACATTGTATTCCTGTGTTTAGTTATTATTTCTGTGACAATAATAAACCACTTATTTCTCCGGGTTTTCGACAGCAACCTTACGATGTTTAATGCGAATCTTTTGCGATAGTAAACTCGGAAGGACTTAACTCTGTCCAAACATTTTAATTTACTCGTCCATCGATAAAATGCCTAACACGAATAAATACTGAAATCACTGTCAATGAAAAAGTACGAAAATGTGCAATAACGCTAGAAAATTAGAATTAAACGAACTCACATATGCAAACATGCAAATGCACACAATCCGATGTCTATTTGTCTATGCGATATACATATATATTTGTTTACGCTATTGCAGAATTTTTCATAAATTCTCCTGGAAATTACTTATTATGCGCAATTGGTTAATTACTTAACTAGTGTTGTATTGTAATTAGTCTTATCAAATGCATGTAACATACTTATAGACTGAATAGTTTTTTATTTGACTAAGTTATAAGATTTCACTTCGGCTATCGGCAGTCACAGGACTTGGGGTGAAGACTGGGTCAAAATATACCATTTTCATTAGACCGTAAGGTAGAAAAATATGGGACATGTATATTTTGTTTCATCAGATTATTAAAACTCGACAAAGATTTAGATTATTAAACTGCTGAAGTGGTATTGGTGGGTTGTAACGTCAAGTCTACATAAAAAATCGTTAAAAACGTGACGTTGCTCAAAACTTCTCAGCACTACTACATTCGTATCTTCGTCATTTTTAGGGTTCCGTAGCCAAATGGTAAAATACGGGACCCTTATAGATTCGTCATGTCTGTCTGTCGGTCCGACCGTATGGCACAGCCACTTTTCACCGAAACTATAAGAGCTATACTATTAAAACTTGGTAAGTAGACGTATTCTGTGAACCGCATTAAGATTTTTGTACAAAAAATAGAAAAAAACAATAAATTTTAGGGGTGTCCCATACTTAGAAATGAAACTCAAAAAAAAAAATTCAATCAAAACCATATGTGTGGGTTATCTACGGATGGATGGGTTTTCAAAAATGATATTGAGGTTCCTAACATATTTGTTTTCTAAACTGAATAGTTTGAGCGAGAGACTCTTCCAAAGTGGTAAAATGTGTGTGTGTGTCCTGTAACTTCTAAAATAAGAGAATGTCAAAAATAAAAAAGTGCATAATTAATTTATTCGCGTATATGGGTTTACAAAAGATCTTAACAGATTACACATGGTTAATACAGAACTCCATAATCCACCTTTCGGCATGCAAAACAATAATGATGTCAATTACCATGTAAACTATCAACGAAAATTGAATGAGATCTAGTAAGTAGTTTTATTAGATTAGAGTAGATTTTTCAGTAGTGGTAGGACTCTTGGCAGAGTCCGCCTGGGGAAGTACCACACCTTTGCCAGTTATTCTACCGCCAAGCAGTAATGTGCAAACATTACTGTGTTCCGGTTTGAAGGGCAATGTTTCCAGAGAAATTACAGGGCTTAGAGATATAAGATCTAAGATCTCTGGGTGACGAGCGCAGTGCAGTGCTAGGTAATGATTTGGACTCTTCATGTTCCAATAGCTGCTTGTCACTGTGCTGTTATGTGTCAGGCATGTTGCTTACCATCAGGCACATGACCTGATCGTCTCGTCACTCTACATTTAAAAAAAAAAAAAATTATTACGTCATAAATTCACTACTGTTAAAACACTGATTAAAGTAACAACGAACTACAAGAACTTTTATATTATGTTACTTGCTGCTACGGAAGCCTTCATGGGCGAGTCCCACTCGCACTTGACCACATTTTTATCTATTTAGTTTGGCTCTGGATTGATAAAGTACAATAATTGCTCTTATTCTTTAATTTCTTCAAATAGCTATTCAACTATCATCTGGTTTTTAATGTAAGCTACATTGGCGAACCGGTAACCAATTACAGCTCATGATTACGTCATGAGTACGTCAAAAATTACGAATGGCGATTGGTAAATAATGAAACACATGGCATAATCTTGGTCTGATGTTTTTTTTTATATTTCACACTGCACTTTCTAACTGCAAACTAAGCAAAGCGTGTTTTGGAAACAGCAACCTATTTAGAAATGATATCCATTAAAATGAAGTGGCTTATCTAAAATAATAATTTTAACAAAAAAGAACCGACTTTCAACAGAAAACTTATAAAGTAAAAAAAGTTTTCCTCGATTTCTCTAGGATGTCATCAACAGATCCTGGTTTCCTTATCATGGTACCACCCTTAGAATATCTTCTTTACAACAAAAAAAAAATGTCATCAAAATCGGTTATTAAACGACGAAATTAACCGCGAACACACATAAACAAAAAAAAACGTATATACGGTCGAATTGAGAAACCTCCTTTTTTTGAAGTCGGTTAAAAAATACTAGGTATTTTTTTAAACATAATTATGGCCTAAAAGTCTGCTCAGACAAGGAAAAACATACAGAAAATATGACGTCAAGTACTAAACGTATTACCTATGTATAATAATAGAAAAAAAACAATTATTTTGTAAAAAAAAATGCTTTTACAAAATGTTTCGATTAAGCCACTTTAATTGTAAAGGTGCGATTACACTACTTATGATACACTAGCCGCGCTCCTCGGTTTTACAAACATCCAAACATAGACGTTTTTAATATTAGTGGGATAGAGACACCCGTATTATACAAACCTCCGTGTCATATCACACAAATGTTTGTCCTGAGTGGGAATCAAATAAATAAATAAATATTGGTGGACAATTCACACACAACACCATCTGACCCCAAACTAAGCAAAGCTTGTGTGATGGCAGCCAGATAGCTGATATAATACTTATATAGTTTTAAATACATACTTATTATACATAGAAACACCCAGACACAGTGCAAACATTTGAATTCATCACACAAATATTTGCACTGGGTGGGGATCGAACCCACGACCCTCGGCTTCGCAGGCAGAGCTTCTACCAACTAAGCCACTAGGGCAGTCTAAATCAAAAAAATAGTCAAATAAACCTACGGATCAGTGAGCAAGCACACTACCATCTATGCCATGAGGTCAGCTATTCATCATGTAATAGTACACAGAGAATACGTAACAGATTTCGCTGCAATTGCAAATTTGTTTTTCTTATTAATTTAAAGCATAAGTGGCCTACTTTACGTTCGTACTACTGACATAGAATAGATAATAATCAACTGAGAGTCAGGGGATTCCTCACGAGAGAGAGTCAAGGCTTTAATCCACCACGCTGACCTAATGCGGGCTGCCTCGCGACACATGCCGTCTAAACGTGTCTTTCTTGTAACATATCGCTCATGAGGTTTTTCATGATGATGATGATGATGTTTTTCTTCACCGTTAAAGCCTTTGGTGATGACAAACATCTACATCTATTTACACTTAAAAAAATTAAGGCGACGACAGGGTTTAAACTTTTGAGCATGCTTCTAAAATTTAATGTTTTTTCTTTATAGTAAAGTGAGAAAACGAGCAGCTCATGTCCCTGATGGTAAGCAATACGCCTGCCTATAAGAGCAAAGTCTCACACAGCTATTGGAACATGAAGAGTCCAAAGCACTTCACTCCGCTCGTCGTCCAGAGATAAGATGATTTATCATTATGCCCTGTAATTTATGTCGTGACATTGTCCTTCAAACCTGAACACAATGATATCTTGCGCATTACTACCTGACGGTAACTTAATATTATACAGCGTGGCGCTTTGGTGCCGACATTAAATGAAACCACATATCACATATGATATTTTCAGACATTCTGTAAAATTAAATTTCATGTATCGTTTTTATTTACTGAGTTATTCGCAATTTTCAAAAACACTAAATCAGAGCAACCTGTATCTAAAAATTTGAGTCAGAGGTAATTAGGTCGCAGGCCACATATCCACGCGTTTCATGAATGAAAATCAGGCGAAAGGTAAATACAATAAAATGAGACAGGTAGTCATACAACATGCAAAACACGCGTTTGTGTGCGAATGAAATGGAGCCGGAAACGAAAAAATGACTGTAGGTACTCCTCTAATGTTAGTCTTTTGTCTTTTTCTTTTAAACTCCACTAGTTTTGTGCTAGTGCTAGCCGGGCTGCGAAGTTGTCAAGTCCTTGACACATTTCTCGCGCGCTATAACTTTTACTGTAAATCCCTTAACTAGGTAATTTAATTATTCGCGAAAAATACGCTTAAGTACGTGTCCTACGTGTTATTTTTTTGTTGTTTATTTAGTGTAAGTTATTTTGATTCAGTGTCAAAGCGATAACGACGACTTGTTGTTACTTTTTGTGTTGTGAGTGTTTATTTAAGTAAAGATGTCGAGCACACAGTATTACACTGCTGCTGAGTATGCTGACATGATTTTACTTTACGGAGAAGCCCATCAAAATGCCGCACTTGCGATAAGAATGTAGGTATCGCGAAAGATATGGGAATACTAGGCGATGCCCTACAAATCCCACGGCAAGCGTCCGTTCAAACATTGAACGCCGTTTAAGAGTTTGTGTTCGCGAAGGTGGTGGTCACGTTGAGCATTTAAGAGCCGGCTCACGTCGTCGCACGAAATTCAAAAATGTTGTGTTCCGAATTTTCCATCTTTAGTATTATCTAGAAAAAGATAATTACGTTCAAAAAATAGGCCGATCTTTCTTGTTGACGTTTCCTTGTTTCAATTTTACTAATAATAAAGCATTTAGTCGTAGGGAACGATCTCCCATGACCATTTGGCCGAAAAGTCGCCGCCGTGTCAGTTTCAGACTTCTAAATCTACAAGTGATACTCAAAATTTATACTTAAAAAAATATGGGGAATATCATACACATATTTTATTAATTTATTCAAGTTACATATATCTGAATTTTGGTCCCATTTATTAGTAAAAAAAAAACAAAATCATAGGCCAATTTTAAGTTTTATATTGCAGTTTTAGCGTTGTCTCTGTGTAAAATACATAATAACTCCAAAATAAAAATTAGACACGATAATACTTTGTTCTTTGTAGAATCCAATTCTATAGTTACTTTTCAAATCATAGTTGTCAATTTTCAAAAAATATAAATTACCAGCAGTCGAAATTACAATAAATTACGCTGCGCAATTTTAGTATGCCGCGAGCGGCCGTCGGGGGAGGACCTGCGTCAGTTAGCGTGGGAGTCGGTTACGTAATATTTCGCGCGTTTATGACATAAACTAGAATAATTATAGTGCGACCACAAAATTTTAAGTCGTTTGGCGTTTTATAACGTTTCATTCTGATTTTTCGCATCGGACCATCACATTTGATCTTGTTTACTTCTTGAAAAAGCAGAATCTGTCAATTTTTTTTTTTGACGTGACAACGTCTAATAAGTCGATGAACGCTGGCCGCATGCACGAAAATGGGTTGACTCGTTAAGCCCATTGTCCCGTTACGCTCGATGTCCCGTTGCGTTACGGTAAATTATTCTTGCATTTCCAAACTCTGATTACTAGTATAATTTCAAGAATTTATACTTTTAATTGAAAGTTAATTTTCATGCGGTGGATCTTAGCTTTGTTGGGATAAATTTGATTAAAGATGGCAAAAACTCTGAACGATGGCCTCTACAAAACGGTGGAATAAATATTTCTTCATTTTCATTCATCTACCTCAATATGGGTATCAAATGAAAGGGCATGACTAGTAGAATACTGTGCACTATGATACATTTCAAATCCAAGATGGCCGCCACCATAAAATGGCCAATGACACTATTTTTCACTACTTCTCATTATAGGTATCAAATGCAAGAGTTTGACTAGTAGAATACTACACGCTATGACAAATTTCAAATCCAAAATGGCCGCCACCACAAAATGTTGAATGTCATTATTTTTTACTACTACTTCAATATGGGTAACAAATAAAAGGACTTGACTAATAAAATACTATGCACTATGACAAAATTCAAATGCAAGATGGCCGCCACCACAAAATGGCGAATGTCATTATTTTTACTACTACCTCAATATGGGTATCAAATGAAAGGACTTGACTAGTAGAATACTATGCATTGTCACAAATTTCAAATCAAGATGGCCGCCACCACAAAATGGCGACTGACATTATTTTTCCCTACTACCTCAATACCATGACCAATGACCATGACTATGACCATGACCAATTACAATGACCATGAGGAACGGCCACGACCAATGACCACGACCAATGACCATGAGCAATGACCAATGACCGTTCCGACGTGTTTGAGCAACGAACTTCCACTATCAATTAATCATCATTCATTTTACTACTACCCGAATATAGGTATCAATTTAAAGGGCTTGACTAGTAGAATACTACGCACTATGATAAATTTGAAATCCAAGATGGCCGCCACCACAAAATAGCGAATGTCACTATTTTTCACTACTTCTCATTATAGGTATCAAATGCAAGGGTTTGACTAGTAGAATACTATGCACTGTCAAAATTTCAAATCCAAGATGGCCGCCACCACAAAATGGAGACTGACATTATTTTTTACCACTACCTCAATATGGGTAACAAATGAAAGGTCTTGACTAGTAGAATACTATTCACTGCCAGAAATTTCAAATCCAAGATGGCCGCCACCACAAAATGGCGACTGTCATTATTTTTTACTACCACTTCAATATGGGTAACAAATGAAAGGGCTTGACTAGTAGAATACAACGCACTATGATAAATTTAAAATCCAAGATGGCCGCCACCACAAAATTGCGAATGTCATTATTTTTACTACCACCTCTATATGGGTAACAAATGAAAGGGCTTGACTAGTAGAATACTATGCACTGTCACAAATTTCAAATCCAAGATGGCCGCCACCACAAAATTGCGAATGTCACAATTTTCACTACTACCTCTATACCATGACCAATGACTATGACCATGACCAATTACAATTACCATGAGGAACGGATATGACCAATGACTACGACCAATGACCATGAGCAATGGCCATGACAAATGACTGTTCCGACGTGTTTGAGCAACGAACTTCCAATATTAATTAATCATCATTAATGTTTACTACTACCTAAATGAAGGTATCAATTTAAAGGGCTTGACTATGCACTATGACAAATTTCAACTAAGATGGCCGCCACCACAAAATGGCGACTGTCATTATTTTTACTACCACCTCAATATGGGTAATAAATGAAAGGGCTTGACTAGTAGGATACTATGCACTGTCACAAATTTCAAATCCAAGATGGCCGCCACCACAAAATTGCGAATTTCATTATTTTCACTACTACCTCTATACCATGACCAATGACCATGACCAATTACAATGACCATGAGGAACGGATATGACCAATGACTACGACCAATGACCATGAGCAATGGCCATGACCAATGACTGTTCCGACGTGTTTAAGCAACGAACTTCCAATATTAATTAATCATCATTAATTTTTACTACTACCTCAGTATAGGTATCAATTTAAAGGGCTTGACTATGCACTATGACAAATTTCAAATCCAAGATGGCCGCCACCACAAAATGGCGACTGTCATTATTTTTTGCTACCACCTCAATATGGGTAATAAATGAAAGGGTTTGACTAGTAGAATAATACGCACTATGATAAATTTGAAATCCAAGATGGCCGCCACCACAAAATGGCGACTGTCATTATTTTTTACTACCACCTCAATATGGGTAATAAATGAAAGGGCTTGACTAGTAGGATACTATGCACTGTCACAAATTTCAAATCCAAGATGGCCGCCACCACAAAATTGCGAATGCCATTATTTTCACTACTACCTCTATACCATGACCAATGACCATGACCAATTACAATGACCATGAGGAACGGATATGACCAATGACTACGACCAATGACCATGAGCAATGGCCATGACCAATGACTGTTCCGACGTGTTTGAGCAACGAACTTCCAATATTAATTAATCATCATTAATTTTTACTACTACCTCAGTATAGGTATCAATTTAAAGGGCTCAAAAGGCTCTAAAAGTCAATTTAGGGCATTTGTTAGCCATATTGAGGCAGTAGTAAAAAATAATGACATTCGCAATTTTGTGGTGGCGGCCATCTTGGATTTGAAATTTGTCATAGTGCATAGTATTCTACTAGTCAAGCCCTTTCATTTGTTACCCATATTGAGGTTGTAGTAAAATTAATGACATTCGCAATTTTGTGGTGGCGGCCATCTTGGATTTGAAGTTTGTGACAGTGCATAGTATTCTACTAGTCAAGCCCTTTCATTTGTTACTCATATTGAGGTGGTAGTAAAAAATAATGACAGTTGCCATTTTGTGGTGGCGGCCATCTTGGATTTGAAATTTGTCATAGTGCATAGTATTTTATTAGTCAAGCCCTTTCATTTGTTACACATATTGAGGTAGAGTAGTAAAAAATAATAACAATCACCATTTTGTTGTGGCGGCCATCTTGAATTTGAAATTTGTCATTGTGCATAGTATTTTACTCGTCAAGTCTTTTATTTGATACCCATATTGAGGAAGTAGGAAAAAGAAATGTATTTCGCCATTTTCTGGTGGTGGCCATCTTGGATTTGAAATTTGACATTGTGCATAGTATTTTACTCGTCAAGTCCTTTCATTTGACACCCATATTGAGGGATTGTGAAAAATTAAATGTATTTCGCCATTTTGTGGTGGTCACCTTGGATTTGAAATT
This sequence comes from Ectropis grisescens, assembly GCA_017562165.1. Taxonomy (NCBI): domain Eukaryota; kingdom Metazoa; phylum Arthropoda; class Insecta; order Lepidoptera; family Geometridae; genus Ectropis; species Ectropis grisescens. The sequence continues at coordinate 5,658,303 of CM029791.1, read as the reverse complement.
TGTCATAGTGCATAGTATTCTACTGGTCAAGCTCTTTCATTAAATTTGATACCCATATTGAGGTAGATTATGAAGAAAAATTTAGGCCTCCATTTTGTGGAGGCGGCCATCTTGAATCGATATTAACCAAATATAGCTAAGAACAACTGCACAAAAATTAACCTTTAAATAAAAATGAAATTTTACTAGTAATCAGATTTTTGTAATGCAAGAATAATTTATCGTAACGTAACGGGACAACGAACGTAACGGGACAATAAGTCATCAATTTTCGTGCACGCAGCCAGCGTTCATCGATTTAGTAGACGTTGTCACGTCAGAAAATCTCATCAAAATTTTTAGTACACTGCCGTTACGGCTCAAGATCGTTCTGTCCGCCTAAACGCTCGAGCGAATCGAACGGACGCACGCTGACAATGTTGCAGGATTTTACCTACAGTTGAGTTCTGTCGTTTTGTGAGAGGGCTCTTAAGAATTTAGACCAAAACAGTGTGGCTCTGTTAGTTATGCGCCTACGATTTCAAAGAAGCCGCCGCGCCGCGCCGCTCGTCAAGCGAGCGAGCGCGCGCGTAGCTATGGAAACGAAGCGTTGCCGCTCCACAACGCTGCGCTGCGACACAGACGAGAAATAGTTACTACGGCTTCGAGTCGGAAAGCTGTAAGTACCTACGTACTAATGTTTATTGCGCATTACGCCATAAATACTTAGGTGATTTAGCTATTATGCGATAGATAATTTAACTTAAAACATTAAGTATCTGATTTTGATTTTGACAATGATGAATTTATCTGAAAGAGTTAATTGATCAAGGGTTTACTGGTTAAATTTTCTACGAAATTAAAATCGATTCGTGGGAAGATGTTTTAGTTTTACTTTTAAAGAATATTGTAGGTACCTCTACTAGTTCAGCAGCTTTCACGCTAGGTAATATTTTTTGTTGGTACGAGTACATACTAAGTGGCCTTGAAGTAACTAGCCGGGAGGACGGTGATTGCCGATCCGGCGCGCCGCGTTCAAATCCCACGCGCACCAGTCTTTTCGAAGTCATGTGCGTAATGCTAGTAGCTTAAAACGATGAAGGAAAACATCGTGAAAACCGACATGTACCTACCTAGAATCTTTCGAGGTCACGTGCCAATAATGGAAAGTGCCATCTACCAACTGGCACTTTGCCAGGGTGGTGGATTATGGCTTTAACTCTCTTCTTGCGAGAGAAGGCCCCGAGTCCCAGCAGTGGGAACATTTGATGGGCTGTTTATGCGAATTATCCTTGATTCTGACAACACGTACCTATCTTACTCGTATTACCTACTACAAAGCAATCATTTTGTAATGTTTCACCAAATTTACAATAGACACCTAGGTACCTATCCATTTACCTATTTACTTTTAGAAGTGAAATCGCGGCGTGTCATACACAGATTTTTCATGGGCTGTGAATTGAATTCTAGCGTCATGTTCGGAAATGATAAGAATTCTTCGGGTAAACTCGGGACCATGGCCATTGGCTATCTAGAAATGCGTTAGCATTTCCCAGTGGCTGATGTATTTTCTAGATGGTAATGGCCAGGCCCTCCGGTTTCACCCGCGCAGTTTCCAAAGTTAGCTATCAAATACTGAGTTATAAGTTTTCACTTCTATCGGCAGTTCCTATGACTGCCAATAATTTTTGTTTAGCTCTTATCTTTATCATATGGTAGGTATTCGATTTATTAGTGATGAACAGGTATTGAAGCTTTTGTCGTGACGTACCTACTTGACCGTTCAGAATTATCGCGCCTTTGTACCTACCCTCTCGGCCGGCGCGGCGGCGGCACCTACTAAGGTAGGTACGCTGCAACGCCGCGCGCGCCGCTTGGAGATACCTACCTATCTGCAAGCAGCGCGCAGCGCGGGGGTTTTGCGACGTTGCCAGATTTACGTTTGCGTAACGATGTGTACGAAAGTAAATCACGCACACAACTGACGTCGTTGAATGAATCTAGTGTAAAGGGTGATTTTGATTCGAGTGCTTGATACAATGATTTAGTTTGTTAGAAAATATTTTTTTTTTAAATAAGCGAATTTATTTTTCTCACATCGTTTGTATGATTACTGGTCAGTAACCCTACCTGTGTGTTCATTTAATGTCGACACCAAAGCGCCACGCTGTATTCTCGCCACTAAGTCACTACTGCTTCAAGTCTTGTATTTACGGTCAGTTCTAACATTAACATTTCGAACGAAAACATCTTCGAACGTAACAACGTCTTTTTTTAATTATAATAACGAACCGGTCCGATCATCTCTTAGATTCCTCAGATCTGAAGCTATGAACGAGATAGGAAGCCAACTAAGTAACGGTTCCTAAGTGTTCGACCGGTGCAACCGCAGAATACTAAACAGTTTCTAACAGAAGTCTAGAGCGCCCACGGTTTCTGTAGCAGTTACTACTACATACTAGAACAGATACAATAGATTAGGAACGAGTTTTTAACGTAAAGACTGTAGTTTCTTTAGCAGTTACTAGAGTCTTAAGCTGTGTAACCGCAGATTAGTTAGTAGTTACTATTGGGGTCTTAAGCTGTGTAAGCAGATTCGTTACTAGTTCGTACATGGACATGGTAGTATCAATTTGCTTTACATACGCAACGGCATATTCTCCGTCATGCGCAAATCGTTGTGTTATTATTTTTTATCGATGGAACGCGATTAGTTGAGGTCGGACGGGTGTAACATAGAACTAGTTACATTTAAATCATTTTACTTATAAGTTTGTGGCTGTCACGTGATAGTGAACAGCTGTTTAAAACTAAGACGTTGAGATACTTTTGTAATGCCGAACAATCTCTAGACAAAATGTGAAGCGACATTGTTTCATGGTTAACTGGAACGAAGAAGTTTCACTCTACTTTTTGGAATACGTTGCCTGAGTGAGGGTTTCCAATGGTTATAATCTTGGTATCTTAAAGGCACCTTAGGCACATCATACTAATATTAGTAACGAGAGTCAAATTGAACATTGAAAAGTATTCATGACCTTAATCAGTATTTGGAATGTGGCACTCGAGATACCATAGCCGTATCAATATTAAAAGCACCAAAAAGTACGTTTGGGTCGCATTTGGATTGCACTTAAAAGATTCGACAGATTGGAATCGTCTGCTTGTTGATGACGTCGTTTAAGTATTGTCTGTTATCCTACAGATATCATAAAAATAACAAAACTACTATGTTAGTACTTAGAAAACTAACGTGGTTATTACACATTTTAAATAAATACACGGGTAACTCACGTTTAATATAGTACGAGGGTAACCCGCGTGCGCATTCTCCTTGAAAAAGATCGCCGGACGCGATCGAAACTTGAGTTGGACTGGACTGACTATATTAAACGTGAGTTACCCGTGTATTTATTTAAAAAAAAAACTACTATATTGTAGTAAGAAGGTAGACGCCAGAAGAACTTAACGCCCCCGTTCTACCCCAGTTCTTCTGCTAGCTAAAATGATATTGAATTTAATATTGGTCTTCTTTTATTTTGGCTAGTAATTAATCGGATACATTTTACAGGGCTATAACTGTTTTAGTTAACAGGTCTAGAGGCGAATCGGGCGGATCGCTGTTTCGAAGTAATGCAGTTCCGTTAAGGGAATAGCCAATTTTTTATATTAAACGTGGATATGTATGACGTAATATTGCGTGCAGAGATTTTCAAAGAACTGCGCGCACGCGCATCTGTAGCTAAAAAACGACATGATGAAGTAGGCTGACAACTGAGTAATTTTTTTCTATGCGCGCGCCGACACCCAAACTTGACACTATCTCAATTTTTTTTATAGTATAGTGTGACGAAACGAGCAGGATATGTGCCTGATGGTAAACAACATGCCTACGACATAACAGCACAGTGACTCGCAGCTATTGGAGCATTAAGAATCCAGATCATTAGTTACCACTTCACTGCGCTCGTCATCAAGAGATCTAAGATATTATATCTGCAAGCCCTGTAATTCATCTGGAAACATTGCCCTTCAAACCGGAACACAATATTGTTTGCGCTTGGTGGTAGAATAACTGGCAATGGTGTGGTACTTCCCCAGCCGGACACTGCTAAGAATCCTACCAATACTGTAATGAAAATGTACTCCAATGAAGATATTTCTAATGCTACAAATACTATTTATTTACTTCATAATATTTGTCTTCCAAGAACACCTCACTGGTTATTATAAATCACACAATACCGAAACGACCTTCACGCTCTCGTCGACCGTTTATTTAATTTTGTTTACATGCACAACTCGGAAACTGTAAAAATGGTTGACGTGCGACGTGGCTAATGTTTTCATCGGGGAACTTTTAAATGCGTACCTACAGTTTTTTACTGGATCATATTTTTACAGCTATAAAGATTAAAATTGTCTGCATAATCACCAAATAAACAAACGATCTAGATGAGATAGAAAGTTCGAACGAATTTATTCTTGTCCGTTCCGAAAAGCATGACAGAGATATTACCTATTACAAAGTATACTTAAACTTAGCATTTGTTTTGACAATTGACCGTGCCAAATTTCATGTTATTAGCATGTACAAACTGTACTTTACTTGGATTTACGATAGTGCTGCTTTAGTAAGTAGTGGTAATAGAAATAACCATAACAGCTATTTTACTAATTGGATACAACCGCCTTTAATCATTGTATAGTTCCCGGCAAACAAGTTGACCCAATGAAGTTAGCTGCGCATGGCTGCATAGAAACGTTTTTACGGTATTTTTGGTGGAAGAGCACATGCGCGAACTTTCCCCTTCCATGTCACTTTTGGGTCAACTTGTTTGCCGGCCACTATACTATCAACTTCTCATGTTCACTGCAAAAATTATATAAGAATACATAATCACGACATCCTACAACTGACTATACAAAATGAATAAAAACTGATGCGAAAGGCGCATAACTAATCATCAGAAACAGTCTATTTTCTGTTCCCACTGCTGGGACACGGAGCCTTTCAAAATGAGCTATTTAAGATCACGCTGGCCCAGTCAGTGCGGGTTGGCGTATCATACATGTTTTCGAATGACGTCTTTCAGGAGACATGACGGTTTCCATAAGCAATACCGTGTATGTACTTTAAATGCAGCTCTTGGCTGTCTTAACTGATGTATGCACATTTTTATCGACCTCTGCTGTACAGGGTAACGTAAAAGAGATACCTATACTTAAATGACGGCGGAAAATTCCACTGCACTTGCGTAGTGTATAGGTCTGCAGGTTTACTACGAAGTCCGATAAACGATATATCGGCCGAAGTTATGGACGTTTCATACCACGAAACACAATCGGTCGGTTGATCTGATCGGGTGTTTCGTTCATTCCGACCGACGCTGATTTGACAGTTTATGTGTCATCAACCGACCGATTGTGTTTCGTGGTATAAAACGTCCATAACTTCGGCCAATATATCGTTTATCGGACTTCGTAGTAGACCTGCTGTTTGTGGTGCGGAGATTCTTAGGTACATTATCGATCTGAGACTATAATATCACTTATTATTTTTGAAGTGAAAACTTCTTAGCCGTGTTGAGTAGTTTCTGGTAAGGGTAAATATATCATTTCCGAATTTCTAAGAGGCCTTCTAAGCCCCGTCGGAAGCTAATTGTCATTGAGTAAATGTAAAAAGTAGTGTGTTTCTGTTCCTAATGTGTGGTTCTGCTGTTATGGTTGAAAATGCTCATGTTACTTACGATCAATGTTATAAGTAAACAAGTATTGTACTCAACCAATATTACAATACTGCGTAAATATATTCATTTTTATGTTTACTAAACAATTATCACGTCAATGCATAATAAGTTATTTTCGTTTTGTAGATAGGTTTTACATTAACACCTACCGTTTAAAACACGAGAAAAGAGTAATTCCCATTCGACTGGATAAGATTTAAGTTTAAGACTTTTCAGCTGATGCTAGGTAGGTTCGAATCCCGCGTACACTTTCGAGTTTTTTACGAAGCTTTGACATCAATACGGGATCGTACGGTATTTAAAAACGTCGTAAGAAAACCACAACGATCACACCTCTCGAGAATCAATTCCAAATACACCAATCTTCCAATACACTGGCGCGTGCGTGTTGATCGATATTTTCTCAAATATGTCGTTTGCTTTTTATATAAATGCACGGGTAACTCACGTTTTATATAGTTAGTCCAGTCCGACTTAAGTTTCGATCGCGTCCGACGATCTTTTTCAAGGAGAGTGCGCGCGCGGGTTCGGAGCTCGTTTAGCACAGAAAGAAACTTGAGTCGGACTGGACTGACTATATAAAACGTGAGTTACCCGTGCATTTATTTAAAAAACAAACGACATATTTGAGAAAATATATCGATCAACACGCACGCGCCAGTGTATTAGAAAATTGGTGTATTTGGAATTGATTCTCGAGAGGTGATCGTTGTGATTTTGAGAGAAGATCCCGAATACCGACAAAGTGAACTACAGTTAACAGTAAAAACACAGACTACATACATGCTTTTATGTCCCTTTCGATTTCTTAAACGCTTTTAGCGTAACCCCGTGTAATATATTCAAAATGTCGACATCAATCGTATCCTATTTCTCTATACGGATTTTCAACACAAAATCGAATCAATTTATCGTTGCGAATGGAGCTGAGAAAAACAACATTTATGTGTTTCTCTTTCAAAACAAGATTGCGATGATTTTTCGAAGCGGCAAGGACAGGATTACTTACAGGTTGTTGTGACAAGGGTGCGCGAGTGATAACTTACTAATAGTCTGTTCGCTTCATTGGTATTGGCGTCGATGCCTTTGAGCATGCCTTTCAGATTACGCCAATTAGTATACCTTATAAATATAACAAAGCTCGGTAACGCGAAGAGATTAGAGAAGATGTTTTCTCTTTTTGTATTATTTTGTAAATTTCCTGTTTTGTGGTCCATAAAAAAATTAAGAAGATTTTGGCGTAGTTATTTATAGCTTCCTCCACTGCTTTTTCCCTGCTCTCCAATATCTGCCTCTTGAAATGCGAGATAAATGAAATCTCGGAGTTATTTCATGAGTTAGCAAAGTTATCAAATTCTAGACGTAGTCTAGACCACAATATTATAAGAATCCTTATTTATGACGCTATCCACAATGTTATAACAATCTTTATCTATACTAATATTATAAAGCTGAAGAGTTTGTTTGTTTTTACGCTAGGATCTCGGGAAGTACTGGTCCGAATTGAAAGATTATTTTTCTATTGGAAAGTCCATTTATCGAGGAAAGCTTTAGGCTATAGAACATAACGCCACTATTAATAGCAGCGGAGCATGAATCAAGAATGTAATAAAATCGGGAAAAAATATTCCTTTTTGAGAGTTTTCGTACATTTCGTGCTTTGACATGACACATGACAGCAGGTGAATTAATGAACCGATTTCAGTCATTCTTTCACGGGATCCCGATGAGTACTATATAATGTACCACGGGCGAAGCCGGGGCGGACATCTAGTATATGTATAAAGGTAAGCATCCCATTATAAATAAATAAATATAGTTGGACATTTCACACACAACACTATCTGACCGTAAACTAAGCAAAGCTTGTACTATGGAAGCCAGATATCTGATATAATACTTATATATTTTTAAATACATACTTATTAAACACCCAGGCACAGCACAAACATTTGTAGTCATCACACAAATATTTGCACTGGGTGGGGATCGAACCTACGACCCACGGCTTCGCAGGCAGACTTATTACAAACGAAGCCACCAGGCCAGCCATTACATTGATACTTTTCAGACCACGTGCTTTCTCTGGCAAGGAGAGTACAGTCCCTCACCATTCAAGCTGGTGTAGATGATTTATTTTCGCCACTAGACACCACACATCATGACTTGATACGGTAACGTAGTATGAGCGGTATTTTAATACGTTTACCAGCGTCGACGTAAAGAAGAGTTGCGTAACTACCCTGAAGGTTAACTCGGCAGAAATCAAGCCTACTGGATACTAATTGGATATATTTCAAAGAAGATTGCGCTGTGCACTGTAATACGTATTTGGTATTTGTTTCTCGAGATTTTTAGAAGACATAAACGAATTGAGTTGTATAATAAATGTATATATAAACTATGTAGCAATTTAAGTTAGGTAAGTGCCGTGCGGCCACAGTGTAAAACTGCTTTCGGTATTTTTGTTTTCTCGCCATCTTCTTCCCCTTTCTATTATTTTACGTTCCTCCCTCCCATCGCCAATCTCTCATGTACATGGTAGATTAGCAGAGCTGACGGACAAAGACGGGTTAGAAAAAGTGGACCAAACCATATTCTGCCGATGAAAACGCTGTTGATGGTATTCACTAAACGAGACCAAATGTGTGGACAGATTTACTGGCTCATGTTAAGGTATCTTCGCTCAACTTGGAGGTTATCCCCAACAGAGTTCACAATATTATCGTAGATACCAAAAACGTTATCAAGAACATTCCGCTGATCAAGAAAATATTTTTTCATCCCACCAGCTCGGAAAGAGTACTTTTGCTCCTCGATATCAGGGCGCAAAAGTCGTTTTTACCCTCTAGAGCTTAAAGTAAATTTGAATTTAGAACATCGTGTGTACTGAGGTTTTGAATTCAAAACATAATTCAACCTATTTATTTCTACCTCCTTGGTGCCGAATGAATCATACATTTTTTTTATATGTTAAAAACTCAGACTCGGAACCTCCTTGGTGCGCTTACTTTTTTTAATTTGCTTAGCGCGAAACCATTTAAAAATTTGCATTTAGTAATTCCTCGCTGAGGTGGAATGAAAAGTTACGTGTTGCACTCGAGTGCAAAGATTTTTCACCTTGTGCTCTTTTGATTCCCTTGCTACGCTCAGGATTCTAATTTTGAATCACGAGCGATCAGCGAGTGATTCAAAATTGAGCACGCGGTTAAAAATCAACTTTGCACTCTTGTGTAACAAATAACTATTACATTGTATCGATTCCACAGCCTAGACTTTTTATTTATAGATATCTCATACTCTCAAGTACGATTTTAATAAACTATTCAAACAAACGACGTCAATCGATGGAAAACCGCCGCAAAGCGATTCACGACGTCGGTAAAATGTAGTCGCATAGCAAATTGAGACGCATGGTAATGTTTAGGTAAATGCATAATACAATAATGGGTTTGACTTTGACCTCTGAGAGTGCCGTGTCACCTTGGCTCTGAGAGAACGATGAGAACATTGAACGTAAACGACAGATATGCTTGTTTTTTAATCATTGATCGGTTTACAGTTGACCCCCGTCTCGTTTGGTGTGGTCTACGGTAGAGCGCGCTTACCTAGAAAACCACCGTAATAAGCTTGAGTTGAAGACGCCAAGTTGTTATCCCTCGGGACAAATACACTCGGGCGACGCATACCACAGTCCAGGGGTTTACCGCCTAATTAAAACTGACATCAGCTTCCTGCTAACTGTAATATTAGCTTTGATATTGCTCTCTTATTTATTTTCGGTCGAAATATTAGACGAAAAGCTAAAGCCGAACGTTAAGTTGTGGAATGCGTTGCCTTAGTGGGTTTTTCTAAGCAAGCATCGTAGACCGCATCGCCATTTAACATCATGAGAGATAGCGGTCAAGTGTAAACCTATAAAAGTTAAAGAAACGAACTAGGTATTCGCAATAAGACATGGTAAATTGCAAATGTCCGCAGTCAGCTTGCACTTCGGTTTCAATTGACGGCACGCATCTTCCGGGCGCATACTAATGGGTTCATTTCGTAGTCAGGCATTGTTTTAAAACCTTGAGTTACTACTTCCCATTAAAAACGTAATTCTTGAAGATAAAATATATATACGAACGATATTTCTCGACATAATTTTCATTTACTTACTTGATTGTCTTAAGATATGAAAATAACTACCTTGCTTAAATTTCATATAATACAAGCGAGTCACATGACAAGGACTCCGCTTTAACTATTTGCGATGTGTAAAAAAAGGTATTGTTAGTGTTATTGTTAGCCTATAAGTTAGTCATAAGGAGTGTGAAAACTTATAACTAAAAACCATAGAGTATTATATCGTTAGTGCGCGAAATCACATGATTTCACCCATCCAAAAATGTCCGTAAAGTCCGAACCAATTTAAGATTGATCATACTAAATATCTAGTTTATGCCAAATAGATCATTATCAATCTTGAAAGAATAAGAGATATGAGATGATTATCTCGTTGCCCTGATATTGATATTGCCCTTCAAATCGGATCACAGTAATATTTGCATGAGCACATACACATAGTTACTTCCCCAGGCAGACTCTGCGAAGTCTCCTACCACTACAAAACCTAAAAAATACTTTGAAAAATACTTTAGGTATATCTTAATCACATACCTACCAAATACACTTGAATTTTTTTATAAATCGGAGAGAAGTACGAATACAAACATCGTGACGCCAGATATTTATTTATCTAAAACCATGGACGTTTAAAAAAGTCGGACATAGTCTCGCTAAAACAGAAACTGTGTCACTAGAGTTGGCCACATTTGCATGTGTGCTTTGTCAGGTTGTCACTGATAGGCTGACACGCACACATTATACACAAGTAGCGCGTGTAATGACCCACTGTTGTGTGCGTGTCAGCCTGTATGTGACAGCGAACACGTGCATATTATGTGGCCGACTCGATGGGCACAGTTTTTGTTTTAGCGAGTCTACGTCCGACTTTTTTTGTACGTCCGTGTCTAAAAGACTTTACACACAAATCTATACTATAATACTAATATGTGTTTACATAATGAAAACACCAACTAACCTACGCAGATCTAAACGCACGCACTAAATACAGCTGCCCACTTGAAACATCTGAAATAGTTATCAAATATATTAAAATGAAAATACATTACGAGCGCAACGAGGGACATTTTTTCATGTATTTGCACTGGATTCAAAAATAGAAATTGGCTTCGCGGAAGCGCGAAATTTCGTTACCGAGGATCTCATTCCCCGTAATGTAAACAATTTCAATTCAGCCGTACTAAATGGATATTGGTTCTTGTTGAGCTCTGTCACACCTGAAACTTCTGTAGGGTGTGAATTGTGGAAGGAACTCTGTGAAATTCGCCACCTGTGAAATTCTCTGGATCTAAAAAAATGTTCCAGTTTAATCTTCCGCTGAGCAATTCAATTATTATATAATATACCGTATTTGGTGTTGTGGTTTTTTAATGTAGCAAAAGCTATTCTACCGCCAAGCAGTAATGTGAAAACATTACTGTGTTCCGGTTTGAAGGGCAATGTTTCCAGAGAAATTACAATTCTTAGAGATAACATCTTAGATGATCATCTCTAAGGTGATGAGCGTAGTGCAGTGCTAGGTAATGATTTAGACTCCTGGTCCAATAGCTGCGTGTCCCTGTGCTGTTATGTAGCAGGCATGTTGCTTACCATCAGACACATGAACTGCTCGTCTCGTCAGTCTTTATTAAAAAAAAAGGAGAACTGTGCGATTATGGGCAGTGATACTTACCATCTGACGCACGTCTTGGTCGTCACGTCACTTCATCTATATACTTATAATAAAACTGTAACGGGTCGAATTCTGTACATTGAAGATATTTTGAAAATTTTTTTTTGGTGCACTCCATAGTCGATACTGATGACGAAACTGCACTTTTTTTCTTTCATGTCTGTCTGTCTGTCTGTCTTTCTGTATAGGGATCACGCATCACGCCGAAACTACTGATTCAATTCAGCTGAAACTTGGCATGATTTTAGTTTATATTAAGGACATTGCTGTAGGCTACTTTTGATCTCCAAATTGTGATCGGTTTTCTTGCGGGAGGGGGTGAAAGTCAGAATGTGTATTTGGTTGTAACTCATGTTTGCGTTGTTTAATTTCATTAATACTTTTTTTGTTAGAAAGAACACATTTTTTGTATTGTCCCGTCAAAATTTGAACAATATCGGTCTGTTGGTTCGGAAATTACACAAACATTAAATAATAACGACACGCGCTGCGCGTTCGGTACATACTAACTTCTAAGTATTCTGTGTATCACAGACGATCCACAGAATATCTAGATTCTAGAAAGTGCCCACGTGATCGCGTCGCGTCGTCTTGGATGACAAAATAATTGTCAAAAATATATTTTTGTGTGAAAAAACAAACATTATTCGGTTATAATCGACTTCAAACAAGGAGGATGTTCTCAATCGGGTTGCGTGTTTTTTTATTTGGTTTTATTTTACGCGATAACTCCGCTAATTGTTAGTTGATTTTGATAATTCCTTTTTTGTTTGGTAGAAAATACTTCAGAGGTGATCTTAGATATCGAAAACAGGGAGGTAGTTTTTCAATTATAAACAAAAAACTAAAGTCAGCTTAGATATATCTGTACGACATAGTTATACCTTCTTATAAAATTTAGTCGAATGACAGAATTAAATTACCTGTCATTGAAGTAGATTTTTGTTATTTTGGAGAAAACATATCAGCATAATAAGTAGCAGCATAAACAACCCATTAAATGTTCCCACTGCTGAGCGTCGGGGCCTTCTCTCGCAAGGAGAGAGACAAGGCTATAATCCACTATACTGGCCCAGTGTCGGTTGGTGGATGACATATGACTTAGAACTTAGATTATAGGTAGATTTAGGTTTCTTCATGGTGTTTTCATTCACCGTTTTAATTACCGGCATTACGAACATGACTCTGAAAAGATAGTGGTGCGCGTGGTTTTGAACCCTGGGTCTCCGGATCGACAGTCGGCGTTCTCCCGACTAGGTCAGCTGTAACTTAGGTACTAGACTAGCCGTAACTTATTAGAAAACGTATTATTTAAATCCAAATACTGTTTAAAATTTAAAGGTAGTGTTCAACAAGCTTCGGTGACCGAAGCAGACTGTTGTTAGGGTTCCGTACACAAAGGGTAAAAACGGGACCCTATTACTGAGACTTCGCTATCCGTCCGTCCGTCCGTCTGTCACCAGGCTGTATCTCAAGAACGGTGATAGCTAGACAGTTGAAATTTTCGCAGATGATGTATTTCTATTGCCGCTTTAACAAAAAATACTAAAAATAATATTCAAGAGGTGCACCCATACAACAAACTTGATTTTTAACCGTTTCTTGCTCGATACTAATAATAATGTACCCGTCACAGGTAGACGCTTTAACTATTCACTTACGTTGGAACGGCTGAATGTATCGAGTTAAAATTAAATACACATTCTTGGTTTAGCTTAAGTAATACATAGAGTACTTATACATAGGCAATGTTTAGCCTATGTGTTCTTCCAGACTGTAATCTAATTCTATTTCAAATTTCAACCTGATCACTTGATACGTTCCGCCATGATTAAGTAACAAACATCCAAACAGTGACATTCATAATATTTACAGGACAACGTTGGAACGGCTGAACATATTTGGATGGAATTCGAAACACACGTAGTTTGAACTCAGAAATAGCAAATCGGTTACTTATAGGTTACTGTGACGTAGGAAAGACTAAGCAAATTTGGTAGAAAATTGAAACAGAGATAACTCATAGTCTGAAATACCACTTTTATGTATTTATTACCTACTAGCGGCCCGCCCCGGCTTCGCCCGTGGTACATACATATAACCTACAGCGTTCAAGGATTACGAACATATGAAAGAACGGTGAACGATTTTTTTTAAATCGGTCCAGTAGTTCCCAAGATTAGCGTGTTCAAACTATATTTATGCTATAGGCTACTTTTGATCCCCAAATTATCGTGCTGTTTACTGGGTCAGAAGTGACATCTGTAGACATCTGGCGGGGATAACTAATTAAATGACGATTGATCAGTTTTCGACCGGAGAGGAAAAATGATTAAATTACTAAAATGGCTATTAAAAAATAACAGTTGATCGTAGAAGGGTGAAAATTGAGGATTGTATGTTGTATCATAAAAAAATAGAAATTAAAAATTTTGCCAAAAAAAAAAAATTAGGGGGTGGACTACCTAACATTTAGGGGACGAAAAATAGATGTTGGCCGATTCTCATAGATACCGGATAAGCACAAAAAAATTCATCAAAATCGGTCAAGCCGTTTCGGAGGAGTATGGCAACAAAAACTGTGACACGAGAATTTTATATATTAGATCAACCTGAAAAGAAGCATGACCCCTAAGGAAACAAATTTTAACTATCACGTCAAAACGATATGGGTTGACATACGAAACACATATAGTTTATAGTCTAAAATTTCACATGGGCTAATAAGTCTACATTTTCATTTAACTCCATATTTTAATAAGTGTATATTTAGGTAAGGAACTTGATGTGATGGTAAGGTAAAAGCCAAAATGAAAAATATATGCACCCGTTTTGGCGTAGATCTAATATATAAAATTCTCGTGTCACAGTTTTTGTTGCCATACTCTCCGAAACGGCTTGACCGATTTTGATGAATTTTTTTATACTTATCCGGTATCTATGAGAATCGGCCAACATCTATTTTTCATCCCCTAAATGTTAGGGGTAGTCCACCCTAAATTTTTATTTTATTTTTAGACAAAATTTTTAATTTCTATTATTTTATGATACAACATACAAAAATACATACAATGCTCAATTTTTACCATTCTACGATCAACCCTTATTTTTTAATAGCCATTTTAGTAATTTAATCATTTTTCCTCTCCGGTCGAAAACTGATCAATCGTCATTTAATTAGTCATCCCCGCCAGTTGTCTACAGGTGTCACTTCTGACCCAGTAAACAGCACGATAATTTGGGGATCAAAAGTAGTCTATAGCATATATATAGTTAGTACACGGTAATCTCGGGAACTATCGGACCGATTTAAAAAAATCATTCACCGTTCTTTCATATGTACGTAATCCTTGAATGATGTAGGTTACATATATGTACCACGGGCGAAGCCGGGGCGGGCCGCTAGTAATATAGGTGATTTGCGTTCACAATCAAAATAACAAGCAACATAATATTCTCATTAGACGGCGCTAATGCCAGTTTAAATCTAAAAGCACTAAAGACCATTTAAATCGATGTTTTGCTATTGTGGTATGTGTTTTTTCTTTCATCACTAGGTGGCGTTACTGATATTCTAAATTGTACTAATAAGTTTTTACTGCTAAAAGGATTATGATGCCGAATTTGGATTCTTTCGTTCTTGATTTTTTTCTGTGTTACCTACAATTAAATTCATACATTAACATTTCACTAGGACTTGGCTTAGATTTACGGGTTCAACTTGCTTGAATATCATTAAAACTCAAAATTTTAATTATTTTGATTCCACACAGGCTTCGTTCAGAATTTTACGCCGGTTAAGTCGCGGGGGGTAACAGCTAGAAAACAGCTTGCGGATAAAAAGAAATAGGTAAGTAGGTATCAGATCATGCACATTAGCTTCAGACTTTTCATAATGTATCCTATAAAAATCCTACAAACTTAACACTTGCCGCTATGTTCGATACTACGAAACCTTACTAAGTATGTTTGATTTTGTTTAAAAAAAGAAAAATAAAGATGATAAATTAAATAATTTTTGTGTGGAAAAACAAATTCACTCAAACTCAAAGGTTTTTCAATGACTACTTATCCAAATATTTGACGTACGATACTTCCAATTAATGTATAAGTCAGTAACATCTGCTTACGCGAACGAAGTAGCGGGTTCAGCTAGTTTTGTAAATAAAATCTCTGCCTATATCAATAGTAAACTGGCGTGATCTTGTTGGATTGCTTGCGTATCTCATCTACTATACGTACTACACTATACTATATACTACGTGGAATACTTCTCTAAAATATAGGTAGTGCTTTGCGGAGCATACTTTTAGTCAGAATTTTGTAAGTTTTATGTTATAAAATAAAATATGTATACCATCGATATAATTAAAGAAACGAAGATGAGGTATGCTATAATCTAAAGACGTGGCGAAAATTTGTTTGAAAAATTTTAAAATTGAATTGTCAGCGGACGTATATAATTGTCAGCGAACGTACACAACTCCTTGTTGCGACTGAGACTAAATCAGGAGACGTCACCTGATTTTGCATCGCCATAGTAGAAGCGCGTTTGCCGCTTCTGCCGTTTTTAAGAGTTCGATGATGTATATACTATAATATTATAAAGCTGAAGATGTTTTTTTGTTTGAAAGCGGGCGACGCGACGGCCGTAGCTGTAGCTAGTGTAGCTTATCGATACCTTAATTTGCAAAACGAATAACTCCATGGTAGCAAATTTCACAGGGGCCACTAAAAACGTAATATAAAAAAAATTTAAGCGTTAAAAGAAAAAAACAAACATCCCTTTGGGAAATTGTGTTTCTTATTAACTAATAAACACTTAAAATAATGAAAATACCAGTTACGAAATAGATTTTAGTGGTGATTTAGTGTGACCCCTGTGAAATTTGCTACATTGGAGTTATTCGTTTTGCAAATTAAGGTATCGTTATGTGTCACGAGTAGAACATAGAGTTCACAAATTTGACGAATATGTCAACCATCGCTCTCCTCGCCCATGTTTGAGGAAAGGGAGCGCCTCATCCGTGTGGTGAGTCGCTC
The DNA here is from genome assembly GCA_017562165.1 of Ectropis grisescens. NCBI lineage: Eukaryota > Metazoa > Arthropoda > Insecta > Lepidoptera > Geometridae > Ectropis > Ectropis grisescens. Next base: position 5,641,728 of record CM029791.1, on the reverse strand, counting down.
CGCACGCCGCATCAAGAAGAAGCCTTTGAGCGAGCATAATTGCTCGTGGCAATTAGGTGTTTAGGAATATTTTGTAAGTTATCAGAACAAAATTCCGGCCAATAAACATTTATTAGTCGGCGTGGGCGTGGCAATTACGTTCCTGATCGTGTAATTGTTGGAATTTCTATCTTATACAACACTAGATACTATTTAATAAATAAATAAAACACTATTAAGCTATTAAGGTGTAAATTACACTGTACTCGGCATTCAGAGAAAATAACTCAGCTTCGACTAAGATGATTTTGTAAACAGTGGTGTTGAGGGATAACGGAGTTAGTAACTGGTTCTAAGTTTTTGTATAAGTTAACTAGCCGGTTTCGCTTGTGATAATATATAGCACTCAGTGATCATGTCCATATCCAACGATGAAAGATTTTTTGAAATCGGTCTGGTAGTTCCTGAGATTAGCACGTTCAAACAAAAAACCTCTTCAGCTGTATAATATTAGTTTTGATAATCGATCGACCATCAGACATATTCTGCTCGTCCCGTCTCTCTGTACTACATAAAAAGAAATGATAACGCGATTTTCTGTTCGTTCGCTGTTTCAATTAGCATAACTGCTTCGATGTTATTGCTGTCAACTTCAGTAACAAACTGAACATGTAAAAAGTTTACGATTACGGATATCCACTGTCCTTGACACAGTCGTTAAATGGCCCAGATTCAAGTTTCACTTTGCATGTTTTACGACTCCTCACTTTTCTTGATAAGTTATTTTATTTTTTGGCTCTCTTGAACAAAATTCTGGTAAACAATTTTACTGGCGATATCCGGTGGTACTAAAGAATTGAGTTAGTTTTATTAAAAAGACTAGCTGACACTGCCAAAGTTGTTCTGCCGTATAAATTATCGTTTCTGGTCAGTTTGAACCGAATCTTATACTGTACTGAAACCATAATGACCAAATCTTAAAATGCCTAGTCTGAAAATGGCCGAATTTCAAAAAGTGTCACTTGGGAATTCTATAATGTACTAGCGGACCCTGCAGCGCCATCTGCCGGGCTGATTTGTGAGTCAAAACCATCTAGGGCGCCACCCAAACGCGTACAAAAGTCATTCAAATCAGTCCAGCCGTTTAGAAGGTGTTCAGTGACATACACACGTACACTCCGCGAGGTATAAGCTGAACTTTGCATTAGTGTGAGTGATCACCAATCAGGCAGGAGCTTGAAATTTTGTCCGCGAGGTATAGGCTGAGCTTTGCATTAGTGTGAGTGATCACCAATCAGGCAGGAGCGCGGCGAGACAGAATGGCGCCGCGCCTAAGGCCGGTTGTCACACCTACACTATCCATGTACACTCACACAAATGCAAAGCTCAGCTTATGCCTCGCGGAGTGTACCTACAGTAGATTATAAAAATATGAAGATTATCTACCACTTCACTGTTTAATCATTAGCTCTAGTCAAGGACGAGCCTATATCTCCCATATTGGATGGCGGGAAGTCATTCTCCCGCTGAGCACATAAAATTAATATATATATAGTAAATAGTTATTTTCTGCCAATATAAAGGACTTATACCCGCGTACACGTTACATAACAGAAGTTGTTTAGTTTTTTTAGGTTTCTGGGTCACCTCCAACTTTTACGATTCCGAAAGGAATCTTATAGTTGGTCATCTTTTAGGTTGATTGAAGTAATCTAGAAACTGGGGTGATTTTATTAGTACAAATAGAACTGTAACAAAACACGAGCAGTACACGTGTCTGATGGTAAGCAATATGCCTGCCCATAACAGCACAGTGACACGCAGATATTATAGTAGCAAGGTATAAATTAGATTTTTATTGTACAATTTTGATTATTATATGATTTTAAATTGGCATCTAACTTGTAACTAGTGACTTGTATTTGTGATTAAATTGAATATCTTTAATATGTCATGTAATAAAACGTAGTGTAGGACGCCCTGAGACTAGATGGAGTGACGATATACGAAAGACGGCTGGTGGCGGTTGGAAACGTAGCGTATTATAGGAGAGGCCTATGTCCAGCAGTGGACGAACACGGGCTGATGATGATAAGGATGATGATGAATGAATAATTATCTAGCCCTCCACTGCCCTCGTTACTCAAAGATGTTAGAATTAAGCTTATGACATTACTAGCAGCACTCCTCGGTTTCGTCCGCGCAGTTCCATTCCCGTCATGTTCCCACGTTGAAAAGCAGCTTATCTGTTATTCCAGACTATAATCTATCTGTGTTCCAAATTTTAAATTCGATCCGTTTACGCGTTCCGATGTTATCGAGCAACAAACATACAAACCTCAACTTTCGCATTCATAATAGTAGAACTAGCTACGGTAATAATACTTAAAGGTGTTTACGGGATTAGAACCTACAAGCCTACAACTTCACGATTGTAGAATCGAGCGTTCAGTTCCACCACGGCATTCACAATATATTTCTAAATCAGTCGCTTTTGTGGCATTTTTATCTTGATCACATTTTCGTACTCGTTGTAATGATTAGGTTTCGGAATTGATAATAATTTACAATCGCTATTACTCAATTAAACAATCAATGATAATATAAACGCTACTCAATTCCAAAACAATCAATGATAATATAAACGCTAGTACCTGATTATAACAATAAATAATAAAACCCGTGTTGTCTATCGATAAATACAGGATAAGTGGTGGTGGCGGCTAAAACATCAGGGTGCTGGTTCACGATGCAGTCGGAACGATTGCGGAATAATAATCCTAGTCTCTATTATTCTAAACCTTTGGCCTTCTAAACCTTCACAAAATGGCGGATATATTTTTTTTCACTGCCTCGATAGAGGACTGAAATGAAAGTGCTTGACTAGTAGAATACTTACAAATTTCAAATCCAAGATGGCCGCCGCCACAAAATGGAGAATTACATATTTCAATAAAATTTTTTTCACTACCTACTCCCTCAATATGGGTAGCAAGTGAAATGGGTGGACTAGCTAGAATACTGTACACATATCAAATCCAAGGTAATCGGGGTAAATCAAAATGTTTAATTTTATTCTCGTTGTCGCCAGAGTCATCCGGAGAAGCAGCAGTCGTCGCTGGCGTCGGGCCCGCCGCCGCCGGCCGCGATCGTGCCGCGCTCGGCGGACGGGCCGCGGCCGCCCGGCTGGACCGGCCAGCCCCGCAAGCACGGCTCCAGCCGGTTCAACGTGAGCAGCCACAACCAGGAGCTGGTCAAGTTGCCGCCGATCAAAGGTCAGCACAACTTAGTTTGTAACAACCACAACAGTTTTGTAGTGGTAGGGTTCTTTGCAGAGTCCACACACCTAACACACAAGTACCACACCTTTGCCAGTTATTCTGCCGCCGAACAGTAGTGTGCAAACATTACTATGTTCCGGCTTGAAGGGCAACGTTTCCAGAGAAATTACTGGGCTAAGAGATAAAACACGTTATATATCCAGATATTTACCCAGGTAAAGGCGCAGTGCGGAGCTAGGTAACGATTTGGACTCGTCATGTTCCAATAGCTGCGTGTCACTGTGCTGTTATAGGCAGGCATGTTGCTTACCATCAGGTACATGTCCTGCACGTCTTGTCACTCTATAGGTACTGTACAAAAAAACTATAATAACTACTTTACACTTACAATTATTTTAAAACACTTGCCTGTGACCTTGTCTGCGTAGAGTTTGAAATAAGTAATTGTCTGTACATTAAAGAGGGTGACTGGGTCAAAAATATGTCATTCTTTAGTTAGTCCATCAGGTAGATTATGAAAAAATAAAAGAAACGTATTTTTTGTTTTATCAAGTTAATTAAAATCGACAAAGATATAGATAGACCGTCAAATTCCCGGGGCTGTGACGTCAAGTCTACATAAAAATCGTATATAGATGTGACGTCAGTCAAAACTTCTACTGTATCTACTATCTATCACTATACCATAATTATATTACTAAATCTTTGTAATTTTTGTTTTAAAACAAAATAAAAAAAACGTGTTCAATATTTTTTTTATTATCTAACTGACGACTAATTAGTTATTTCGTCACTATGCCTTTTGTCGAAATAACAAGTAGCTTATGTGCTATTCCAGACACTTAACCACTTACCAACCAGTAGTGGTAGGACTCTTCGTAGAGTTCGCCAAGGGAAGTATCACAAATTCGCCAGTTATTTTACCTTAAAACAGTAATGTGAAAACATCACTTTATTTCGATTTGAACGGATTGCCCTTCAAGTTCCCAGTAATATTACGGGGCATATACATAATACATATACATAGATATAAGATCTTAGATCTCTGGGTGACGACCGCAGTACAGTGCTAGGTAATGATTTGGACTCTTCATATTCCAATAGGTGCGTGATAAATACATGCGTGTTATGAACAGGCATGTTGTTTATCATTCATCATTCATTCACATCATTCCTACGTTACATGTATCCAGTGCAGTTATTTACACATGTTGTTTCTTTGCCTTTAAAAAGCTTAGTCTAACTCGAGTCTATTAATCTAGCTCGCCCACGCAACACACCCGTTAACCCGTTACCAGCCATTATTTCTATCTTGCTTCTAGGTTAACCTTTTGTAGTGATTCGTTAGCCTCTTTCTGTGATGATTGAGTTTGCAACGCTTCAGTGTCTCGCATCGTGGACAATGGTTTTGGTATCATTTTTCTTGTGACCAAATTTGGCTGTAGCAATGTTGGTGTAATTGAGTGATTTTGTTTTGTGAGCGAGTGAGTGTGGTAATTAAATGGAACGCTTTCACGTATGTGTGATTTCTATGTATGTTTTTATAGAGTGACGAGATTAGCTGGTCATGTGCCTGATGGTAAGCATCATGTCTCCCATAGGTAACAATACAGCGACAAGCAGCTATTGGAACATGAATCACTGCACTGCGCTCGCTACCCAGAGATATAAGAGGCTCTATCTCTATGTCCTGTAATTTCACTTAGGTATTATTGCCATTATGTGCGTAAATAAATAAATATAAATATATTGGTGGACATTTCACACACAGCACCACCTGATCCCAAACTAAGCAAAGCTTGTACTATGTAAGCCAGATAGCTGATATAATACTTATATATTTTTAAACACATACTTATTAGACATAGAAAACACCCAGGCACAGTACAAATATTTGAATTCATCATACGAACATTTGCACTGGGTGGGGATCGAACCCACGACCCTCGGCTTCGCAGGCAGACTTACTACCAACTAAGCCACCAGGACAGCCTGTATATATATTTTTTTTTTTTAAATAATGAGTGACGAGACGATCAGGACATGTGCCTGATGGTAAGCAACATGCCTGACACATAACAGCACAGTGACACGCAGCTATTAGAACATGAAGAGTCCAAATCATTACCTAGCACTGCACTGCGCTCGTCACCCAGAGATCTAAAATCTTATATCTCTAAGCCCTGTAATTTCTTTGCAAACATTGCCCTTCAAACCGGCACACAGTAATGTTTGCACATTACTGCTTGGCGGTAGAATAACTGGCAAAGGTGTGGTACTTCCCAGGCGGACTCTGCCAAGAGTCCTACCACTACAAAAACTGATAAATAAATACACTTGTAAAACTGATGGTAGCAAGGTCCTGCGTAGTAGAGGTTATCTGAGCCCATCTACCATTAGGGGCGTTTCGCGCCAAGCGGACAACCAAAAAAATATGAGGGTCTTAATTTTGTTAACCGTCTTCCAAAAAAAGGAGGAGGTTATTCATATTCTGGTTATACTTCTAGTAGACGTGGCTGTGTACACACGTTTTTTTTTCGAGGGATTGTTGAGTTTATGCGCTTTTAAAAATTTACTAAAAATTAAATTACGAATATTTGTATCGTTTTGTTGATTGTTTCTAATAATTGTACTTTTTTAATAGTGTTTCTTGTAGTTGTAAAAGGTTGTACTTTTTATTTATTTTTGTCGAATTCGAAATTTGAATTAGTAACAGGAAGTGAACATTTCAAATGTATTTTTAAATAACTTCGACACTTTCTTTAAATTGTATTATTCAATATCTTTAAATAGACCGCAACCCTTTAAATGTAGTAAGTCTTCACAAAAAAAAGTGCTACATCGTCTCAAAGTTTACGACTTAGAATACCTCTACCTACTAATCCATTATTCCGCAATGTCATACAAAAATCGTGTGAGAAGGAAAAATGATCGAGAGTTGCAACCCCCTATCTTCAACTGCTCTTAGTTGGACAGCTTTCAAATGACAGCATAGTGCTCAATCTTATTAATTTATACCCTTCTATCCTATCCTACATAGGTCTCTTGGTAGTTCATATGACACATAAATTTTGTTCACGGGCCTGTAGTCTATTACAGCGTATTCTTCAAAGGTTGCAGGTACCAACCATTGTCTGATAGAGAAATAACGTCTACCAACTAAAATAGACCGGAACGGTTTCCTAATGCGTTTTCGTTGTAAATCGGACATAGAATAGACATCAATTTATCGTCTCCCCGGTCGGGAAGCTTCCCCGGGCTATAAAAAGAAGTATGTTTACATCGCGCCGGCCTTGCCCTTGCGAGTCAGCAAACGGCCCATCCATCTGAGTTCTTTACGAACGGTCGACTCACTCTTCGATGATTTTCTTTAGATGGTATTGAACAAAACGAGAAGCAGGGTACTTCCCCAGACGGACCCAAAAAATCCGTATGCGGAAAGTAACCACACCTTTTTTTTTAAATAAAGAGTTACGAGATGAGCAGGACATTTGCCTGATGGTAAGCAACATCCTTGCCAAATAACAGCACAGTGACGCGCAGCTATTTGTACATGAAGAGCCCAAATCATTACCTAGCACTGCACCGCGCTCGTCATCCAGAGATCTAAGATGTTATATCTCTAAGCTCTGTAATTTCTCCGGAAACATTGCCCTTCAAATCGGAACACAGTTATGCTTACATATTACTGCTTCACAGCTGAATAACTGGCAAAGGTGTGGTACTTTCCCAGGTGGACTCTGCCAAGAGTCCTACCACTACAAAAACTACACCTTTGGTAGTTATTCTACCGCAATGTAGTAATGTGCAAACATTACTGTGTTCCAGTGTGAAGGACCATCACTGACCATTACTGTCCATGGCACTGTTCTGTTAGGTATTGCTTAACTTCAGAAGTTTTCGCTTTCGCTCTTAAAAAAATTGGAGGGTAAAAACGAGCATTGGCGAAGTTTAATAAAGGCTGTATAAGGGACCGCTGACCAGACATTGCTGTTCAAAGAATAGTTTCATGGAGCCCCAGTAGCCGTAAAGAAAATATACCTCCATAATGAGTGGATAATTGGACTGTCTTCAAATCGAATTAATCGGTTTTTTCTAGGTAAACGCGTTCCACTTTGGACCGCATCATCGTTTTACACCAGGCGAAATGGCGGTCAAGCCTATCGTTGCTTAAAAAACTGAGGTTTTTACATTTTCTCGTGTATTTTTTTTCTCAATACAAAAAACCTGCAAACTATGATGAATAAATAGTTTCATCCTAGTCAGTTGAATCGTTCTCGCAACACATTTCTACTGTCATTTAGAAGTATATATAGGTATGTATGATGGGTTTCTTCCGATGGGAAAGAAAGATTCTCGAGTGGCGACCACGAACCAGAAGACGCAGTGCTGGACGTCCTCCCGCTAGATGGACCTCACAAAGATCGCTGGAAACCGCTGGTTGCAGGTTGCGCAGGACCCTTCGTTGTGGAAATCTATAGGGAGGAGGCCTATGTTCAGCAGTGGACGTCTTGTGAATGATTATGATGATAGGTATGTAAATTACGTTTTGATATCCTGTCACAAATTAAAGTCAATCCAATCGTTCGCTAATTCTGAACCTTCCGCTGTTCAAAACATAGCTTCTCGTGAACTAATCATCTCAACATAACAATTCAAACATATTACTAAAAGGCTAGAATAAAACCTATCCAATAAACGTCTATCTAGCTTTAGTGGGGCAATTTTCCCGCCCGATGGCCCGATAGCACCGCATCTTGTGCCTGGAAATAAGATTCTTTCAGTTAGGAAATAAGTATGTGGGTGGGGGTAGTACGAAACCTACGCGTCAATAAATATAGGTAAAAGTATATTATCGTGATATTTTCCGTACCTGATCATTGTCGATTCTGAGTGTTACATAACATTATATAATACCGTGAGAGAGAAGAAAATAAATGTGAAATAGAGTCGATTAATCTTCTTCTGGAAAATCATGTTTTTCAGCGAACTTCTATTATAGATTACAATGTGTAAGTCAGTCACTTAACATTACGGATCTTCCCATGATTCCTACCAAATTATTGGCCTCCAATTTCCTCAAACGTATAGCCTTAGAGTGAAATACTATGTTGGCTTCATTCTCAAAGAGATACAATCTAGAACATTTTCAAGTCCGAGTTAGTATCTTCTATTTCAGACTTATTAAACTAAATCTCTATGTATAAAAATATTATGTTGGTTTGTGTACTACCAATCAAGCTGAAATTTGAGAATGATATATAATCCACATCAAGGATTGTTTTTATCTGATTTTTGCATCATAATGTGCCACAGCGATGCGTGGCAGGGTACTAGTAGGTTATAATTATAAGACTAGATTTGTCCTTCCTTCCACTCGACACCACCAAAACGACACCATCGGTTGTGTCGTATGGAATCACTAGTCCATACGACACCACCGAGTAATAGTGAGGTTACCTACACATACAAAGTTGATATGAAAACTCCAATTAAATTCAAGCAGTTTCATTAATGAGATACGTCATTTGATAAAGTTTATATTTATCTGTCACTCAAATGGTCATCTTGACATTGTTCATTGCAATTTGCATACCTATTATTGTCTTTCCGTCCGAATATTTTAATTTTTCACAATAGACATGGATACTAATACTGACGACATAAAATTCATAAAAACTAATGGCGGAACAGCACATCACTAGGGTGGTGTCGTATAGACTAGAGATTCCATACGACACCACGGATGGTGTCGTTTTGGTAGTGTCGAGTGGAAGGAAGGAGATTTGTGACCTATGTCACAAATTTTAACCCGTTCCGTTCAGATATTCCGACGTCATTAAGCAAAAAACGTTTAAACATCCACAAATTCGCGTTTATAATATTAAAACAAATCTAAACATGTTACATACATTTGTCATAAAGTAAAACTCAACTCGTGCCTACAACTTTCCCGAACGTACGAGATCAAAAAGTTGCAAAACTGCATGAAATATGCCAATATTGCCCTCAGAACCGAAAGTCACAACCGACTTATTTACACGAGCTGGCCAAATTCTGAAATATACTTTCCATGTTTATACTGACTTTCAGATCTGCTGAAAACTGCGTTAGTGGCTCCTCTACAAATAATTAGATAAAAAGAGTTATTTCTAACTCGGAAGAAAGTGTAAGTGATTTATGGCGGGTTGCTATCGGCGCATTTTTTCGCGCCGCTTGGGAATTTTCCGAGCCAAGCGCAATTATTCAAGTCTAGAATCTAATATAAACGCGGTCCAGAACAGTTTAATTTATAGAGTTAAAAAAACGCTATTACGGTTACGCACAACGAGCGTACTGTGTTTGCAACAGGTACCTATGTGACCAACATTTTGTAGCGGTGGGCTTCTTGCAGATTCCGCTTCGAGAAACGCTTTGCTAGTTATTCTACCGCCAAGCATTACAGTGAAAATATTGAAATCCTCGTTTGAAGGGCAATCATTTTAGAAAAGGGCAATGATTCTAGAGAAATTACAGAACAAAAAGATAAATCATCTTATATCGTGGGTGATCTGCGTAGTACAGTGATTTAGACTCTTCAAACAGGTTCAAATAACTGAATGGAAATTGGCTGATATGGCAAGGCGTGTCAGGTACGTTGACCATAAAACGATGTCACTTTTTCGCATGTTTTTTATTCATGATGTGAGTTTTTTTGTTACCAAATTAAGTATCGAAATTATTGTAGGTACTTGTTAACTTACCAGTGTAAAGAATTTAAAAAGAGGCCCATATATAAAATAAATGTATTGTAGATTCTACGTAGACACCGAATACGACATGAGTGACCGACGTTGATTCCACAACGATTACGGTCCTCCCGCGGGGGACTTTGTCGTTCGTGCTCTAAATCAGGGTTTCCCAACCTTTTCTTTTGTACGGATCCCTAGCGCCATCTTACTATGTCCCTTATAAATAAAACAAGAAAATAATCGCTCTAATTCTCCCATTTGCAAATGATCAATGCATCATTTGTTTAAACGCTGATATTTAAAAACGTCTATGATGATTATTTTTGCACAAGTAGTTGCTGTCTTGTTTGATTAAAATGTTTAATTGATTATAACTTTTTAAAATACGTTTACGTCTAAAAATGTTGTTAATTTCATCATCAAACAATTTTATTAGGTTATATTGTAATCTATTAACCTGTGTTAATATAGAAACTGTTAGGGATATTAATATCGTTTTTTCGGTGTGAGTGATCCTAAACTTACGTCCAACAGTTGTAACCTTTTTCATATCTAGTTTATTAGGTGTATAGTATGTCAAATGGCCATGTTAAATTGTACCTTAACATTTTTACCCCCAGGGCTCCCGACGACTCAGGTTGAAATTCTCTGGTTTAAATAAATGATTCCAATTGTTTGATGTCGCTTTCACTCAGCGTCGAGGTAATGAATCAACATTGTACCGAAACACGACGGATTCTGAATGAGATTACTTGAATATTCTAAAAGTGTTTTTACTGTATATCAAAATTGCCTTATGCTGGGCATTGTGCTAAAGTTACGGAAACTAGTCAGGAAAACGGCAACTCCAACGGACGATGTTTTCGATCGAGACTAGCAATTATATTCTTGTCATGTATGTATCTAGTTAGAAGAGATGTCGAGTAAGATAATATGTCTATATTTGGGCCGTATCTTCAAAGTTAGGTCCGTCAATAATTTTAATATTAGCTTAAGTTTTTGTCACAATAAATGTTTTGTCATTGTCAACTGGTGATCAACGGCTGAAAACCTCCCTTTCGAAGACGGCTAAAAAGCTTTTATCGAACAGGTTTGATGATTGCTATATTTGTATTAGAAATTGAGTCATAACGTAATTGAACCGGAGTGATCGATCTATCATTCGATGCCAATTACTTCTTGCAAACACCGCAATGATAAATGATGACCATCAACTTATGTAATAAATCTATCACTAACGCAATCTGAATCACTTGTCTGGATCGCTTGCTTGGGCATAGGTAATCTTTTTTCTTAATTTTTTTTTCTTTTAGTAGTCATATTTTTTTGTACTCGTTAATGTAAGAGTGAAGGGGGAGCAAGACGTGAATATGATGGTAAGCAGAACGCCTACCCATTACAGAATTGCTATTATTACCCAAAGAATCCAAATAACCACTCGGCACTGCGCTCGTAACCCGAAGATACTCGTATGAGATGATTGATTTGGACGTCTTTTTGTATTAAAAGGACTTATTTTGGACTCTCCAAAACGGATGGACCTACGAGTAGCTTATCATCATTCATCATCACTGGGTGAGTAGGTAGTCAGACGCGGATCAATTATACCGATATTATTAATACCGATAATTACGCTCACGCACATATGAATTTAGAACGTATACTTGGGATGATTTCAATCAATTAGCAATAACAATAAAAGTTGTCTCAAGTGCGAGTCGGACTCGCCCATGAAGCCTTCCGTAGCAGCAAGTAACATAATATAAAAGTTCTTGTAGTTCGTTGTGACATTAATCAGTGTTTTAACAATAGTGAATTTATGACGTATTAAAATAAAACTTGCTAGATCTCATTCAAACCAATTTTTTGAAAGTTTACATGGTAAGTACATCATACATATTTTTTAGTTATGTCATCTCTTATCATAGTTTAGAAAAAAAATATGTTAGAAACCTCAATATCATTTATGAAAACCTATCCATAGATAACACACACGTATGGTTTTGATGGAAAAAAAATAAATCGAAGTTTCAAGGACCTGGGGATACTGACGTTACCCGTCATTCTGATTTATCAGGTGGCGGTATACGCCAGGATCAACCTCGGCGAGTACGAGGAGTGCGGTGCCCGGCACTCGTACCCCACACGGGCTGGGCACAAGTTGGCTGGCAGCGGTCCCACACTCCCTCACTAGGTCCTCCTAGTTGACGCATGTCATAGCTCCGATTGTCTACAACCAGTTGCCCCATGATGTTACGGCAATAGAGAACCTAAACCTATTTAAAATCAAGCTTAAAAATGGCTTATCGAGCAGTATTTTTATGACTTTAATGAATTTTATGATTTCAAAACATAAGTTTGATATTATTTTTGTTGAATTTATGATTAAGTGCAACGGCACATGTACTAGTTTTTTATTAAATGACATATTTTGTAGTGTGGTTTTGACATGTAAAATTATATTTTATTAATAAATTATTATTATGATAATGATTATTATTAGAAGTTTTGCGACATTTAATTAAAACATGAGTAAAGAAATTCCTTAAAAGAAGTAATGAGCCATAGTTACACCTAACGATGGAAACCAAACTGCAGTAAAATGAGAAATCCGTACTGTTCTGTTTCCAATTGTCAACGTGTGACGAATCGATTTCACGTGCATAGTTCCGAATTCGCGTCACTTTAGACTTCCACGCTTGATCTCAGTCATTTCAACAATAATAACACAGGTCTGCGGCGAAACCCAAGGAGGTTTATTTAAGAAAATATAAATATAGACATTAGACATTTTTACGCGCTGAATTTATTCTTGTAAATCCATTTTTCTTATCGTGTGAAGTGTTGTGAAGTGAAGCTCTTTTCATACTATTCGAAAGTTAAAATTGATTTTGGATCTTCGTAAACATTAGGAATGGTGTCTGAAGCACCAGTGCCTAAATTGCCCGTGTCTTGATAAAACGCGTATCTTTGCTGGGATGTTTTGTTTGCAGACAGAAATACATGTCTACCGCCTAGTTTTAGTTAGGCGGTAGATATGTCTTAGCTTTGCTCAAATTGCTCTCTTTTTTCTTTTCGCTTAAAATTACGGAGACAGCAATAGGAAAACCAAAGCAGATTCAGATCGGTGATAGACCCGGAGGTCCTTGATTATTAACTTCCTTCGAACTAAAACGGTATATAGGTATATTATTTATATTTATGCTATTACTTTCTCTATAATTTGATGCGAAACTATAGTTTGTAGATCAATGTTTGTAGTTAGCCAATATTAATATAAGCAAACAATATCAACACACGGCTGTACATTTGGCCTACATATGTACGATAGCGCAGTAATGCATGAAATGTAATGCAGCGAATGATAGGGGCTTAACTAACCATCAGGAATAAAGAGCCAGGTTGCGCAGATGTAACCATGTTGGCTAATTAGTATCAAGTGGATTCAAGCGGAAATAATTTCACAGAACGCTGAAAATTGCAATTAATGTCCGGAAGACCATGAAACTCTGAGGTCTTCATTGACAATGGGGCACACACTATGCATTTTTTTCAGTAAAAATTACATGATTTTATAGTTTAGATTTATTAGTAGAATCGTTACTTTTAGACGACTATTTACCTGACCCGCTCAATACCTATTATTGGATTTTGCAATGTATGCTTTTATTATCATCTTTAGTTTCACGTTACGTTTATGCAGCAAATTTTGAAGAAAATCATTTATACGGTCTATATTTCTAGATGCAACACGACTTATAAATAAGACCCGCCTTCCTAGCCTACAATTCGAACGGCCTATGGCAGTGTAAACCTTGCGATAGATTATTTAAAGCAAATTTTGTGCGGGCCAGGTTCGCGCACAACTGGCTTTCGTATTACCATCAGCCTATTTCTATTCCAGTCATTCCACGCAACTCGGCCTAGCCTCTGCCTCACCATTGTCACATCCAAGTACCGATATATCTATCTCCTTGTAGACTAAAGCCTATGTCTGTTAAATCAAACACAATGTAACCATTGTGTCAAATGAGAAAGAAAAACACAAGAATATTTTAAGAAAGCAAAGAAAAACTAATTAATAGCCCCAAGCTAAATGTTACCTTATCGCGCTCGATGTTTCTCTTTAGGAAACCTTATATTTACTGAAAGGAAAAATAATGTTATTTTCTTTTAACAGAAATAGCTGTTTCGATGTGGGAGTAGAAAGAACGAACCTAAGGGTTTTCTAGGAAAATTGTTTTTTCGATCTGCTATACTTTCTCAGTAATAGTCTACGCAGTGGAAACGTAGACACTGATACTTAAAGCGATCTATAAGCTTCAAAGCCGCACATTGTGCTAGGGAAAGAGCTATGCTTGAAGTTTTTCTGGGTATGAAATAGTCCAACGCATTAGCAATCTGAAATGGCAATTGTTTGGCCATATCTTTCGCAGAACCGATATCCGTTGAGGTAGATGTGTTCTCGAGTGGAGACCGCCAATGGGCAAGTGTAGAACACCCTGAGAATAAATAGTGACCATATGCGTATGACAGCAGGCAGTGGATTGAAACGTAAAATTTGAGCTGGCTGAGTGCTGAGCTATGGATGGGACCTATGTATATTTAGCAGATATGTTGACAATGATTGTTGACCTCTATTAGGTACCACTTACTGATTATAAGTACTAAATAGATACGAGTAAATAGATTAGTCGTTTAATATCACGTAAGAAGAAAAAACAATCTGGTCAAGCAACTTATTGAAATTGAATCGAACCTACAATCTTCAGCTCTCCATGCAGACTTCCTACCAAAACAGCTATTGGGCTAGTCAATGGTAACTAGTAAAAGTATTTGTAAATGGTGAGTATTCTGTGCCTCTATCTGTGGGCATAGTACAGATGTTCTGTATAACCTTATCTTGCGTTCTAAAGACTCGAACTAGGAGATTCGAAAGTGCAGTCAACATTCGTAATAAAAACGTCTATGCTGTAGAATGCTTTGCCCGAGTAGTTTGTTCATGATTAACACCTTCTGGTCTTGAAAGTCGGAAGTGAATCGTATTTTTTAAATCTTTTATATGTCTACACTTGACCGCCATCTCCCCTGATGTTAAGCGACTATGGAGCGTGCTTAGATTGAAAAAAAAAAACGATTCAATCTCGACTTAAAGACACCAAGATTATAAACTAAATGTCGGGAAAAACCCGGAAACTCAAGCAACGCATTCCATAGCCTAGATGTTTCTTATCACAAAAGTAGAGTCAAACCTCTTCGTTCGTGTCTTTGGAACATCGACCATGAAACGATGTCGCTTTTTCGAGTTACGAGCAGTGCGATAGAAAATGCAGATCAGTTGCGCACTCTCTGAAGTGTATCCGATAAAAAACCGATAAGCTAGCAATTTTGCGGCGGTGTAGCAGTTTTTACGACTTGGAAGCCTTATTCGCACTAGTGTCTTCTAGGTAAGCATGCTTTATTATAGAACATGCCTTAAAGTATAATGAAAGTACTTTAGTTATTTATTATAAAAATAGTAGACCGCATCACTTAACATCAGACGAGATGGGGGTCCTGAGCAAACCGATTAAACTTGTCAATATCCGGTTGAGTTGGATTCCATCGCGGCTATTGAAACATCAAAACATATAATTCCTCCGTTTTCCGTATAATTGGCACGTACAGTCTAACTCCTCACCAATAAGCGCCCTTTCACGGTCGAATTTACGGGTTCTATGCTAATTGACTTGAAGCGTAACTCAATCTAAGAATACGCGGTCAGAATCAGAATGTCTAGAGTCTGGCTAACGAAAGTTGATAATGACAAAGCGCGGCAAATTTAAAATATATCAGCATGGCATCCCTAAATTGAAAATCTCGCCAAAAATAAACACAAGCCAGATACTACGAAACATCAAAAACACGCCATTTTGTTGCGTCAGAGATACCATACACTGATTCTGATACTGATTCTACTAAATCTTTTGGATTATCGCCGAAAATTTATTTCTTAAAAATGATTGCACAAGCTTTTCTCTATTAAATAGCGTAATTAATGAATCTATTTATTAGGCCAACTTAAGGCTTAGTGTTGCTCTTGAAATAATCGCCAACACGTACATGCGTCGTACTTATTTAATACAATTATAGGTCACATACGAATTTTTAAAACTTATTTCATATAATGTTTAAATCAGTTTGTTTTGAAAATGCCTTTTTAGAATCAAGTGTCCCTTAGTACTTTCTGTTTAAAATATCCCAATTCGTAGTGTAAATACCGATGGTAGGAACACTGAAGTGTTGTCATGTAAAAAGTTAGCGAAAAAATCCAGGATCTACTTTCGTTGGCCAGACTCTAATAGTTGAATTTATTGATTTGTTTGCTTTGACAAATTGTAAGTTATTTTATGTCAGCCTAGGTTTAGATGCCTGTCCTATGATAATAATATGAAAATTAATAAAAAAAAATTAGCCTCTCCACAGACTTCGGGGTCCCGTGACCTTTGTCAATTACAATTATATATATTATTTACATATTTCTTGGATAAGGAGAAGAAGGGGAAAACAGAGGGGTGTTGTGAACATTTTAACCAAAGCCTAGTACTAGTCAGTCCGATTTCGTCTGTTGAGCCGATAACTACCGGTTGTGATTCCGATAGTAATCGACTCGACATCGTCTTTTGCCTAAGCCGCCTCCTCCCGGCCCAGAACCTCCACCACGGCCGCATTATATGATATAGCATAATATGACACTCAGTCGAAATAACGGTTTTTCCTTTAACATCAATGATAGTATTTTTAACTCCCGACGCAAAAACGACGAGTTGTTATAACTTTGACATGTCTCTCTCTCGCGCTCTGTACGAGTCTCGTACTGTTTGTGGCATAGTAGCTCGCGAGATCGGAAAAACAGACTGACATTATGGGACCGGAAGTTAATAACACTCTTCCTAAAATAGTTAAATCAGCACCGAGTTCGGGTAGCTTCAAAAACCGATTAAAAAGCTGGCTTATCGATCAAACTTTTTATAGTTACCGCGACTTTTTATATAGCGATGGCAAACTCACAATAAAATTGTAAAAAATTGACATTGTTCATTACAATTGTAATAAGTACTTACATATATTTTAATTTTTGACACTTCTTTGTACGATACAACTTTAAAAATGTATGCTCTTATTTTTTTTTTTTTATAAAATTGACGTGTAAATTGTACATTTATCAATAAAGAACTTTGACTTTGTAGCTTCCGAATTTATAAGTCAATTTTAATTTTCTTCAAAAGATGAATTTATCAGAAGTTTTTTATATGTCTGATTGACAGTGAAATAATTGTTGAACTCAGCTTTATAATATGTAGAAAGATCTTCAGACTAGTAGAATACTATACACTTAACTATGAAAAATTACAAATGAAATTCCGGCGGCCGCTATTACAAAATGGCGAATTTCATTTTTTAACCCCCGACAAAAAAAAGGGGTGTTATAAGTTTGACGTCGATGTCTGTCTGTCTGTCTGTCTGTCGGTCTGTCTGTCTGTCTGTCTGTCGGTCTGTCTGTCTGTCTGTCTGTCGGTCTGTCTGTCTGTCTGTCTGTCTGTCTGTCTGTCTGTCTGTGTGTGTGTCTGTCTGTGGCACCGTAGAGCTCAAACGGATGGGCCGATTTCGATGCGGTTTTTTTTATTTGAAAGTTAATATCCGTGCGGGTGTTCTTAGCTATGTTTGGTTAATATCGATTCAAAATGGCCGCCTCCACAAAATGGCGGACAAAATATTTCTTCACAACCTACCTCAATATGGGTATCAAATGAAAGGGCTTGACTAGTAGAGTACTAAACGCTATAACAAATTTCAAATCCAAGATGGCCGCCACCACAAAATGGCGAATTATATAATATTTTTCATTACTGCCTCAATATGGGTATCAAATGAAAGGGCTTGATTAGTAGAATACTTTGCACTATGACAAATTTCAAATCCAAGATGGCCGCTACCACAAAATGGCGAATTACATTTCCTTTTCACAATTCCCTTAATATGGGTATCAAATGAAAGGGCTTGACTAGTAGAATGTTCTACAGATAACAAATCTAAGGTAGTCGGGGGTTAATCAAAATTTTTAATTTTGTTCCTGTTTACCACTGCAAATCTAGTAGAATATCACTATATTGAGAGGAATGAACCAACGAAATGAAAACTAAAACCTTGGAGATTATTATTATGTTGTCGTAATCGAGAATCTCTAAGCTAGCAATTGCTTGCGTAACGCGTAACTCAACTTTTTTTCTTCTTATCATCATCAGATATATCTGTATGTATCTATCAAACATCTGAAAAATAAAGATATTTCGGTTTTTTTATGATATAGAATGAAGGGACGAACAAGACAAATGCCTGATGGTAAGTAATACGCCTGCCCATAACAGCAGTGTCACGCAGCTATTGGAACGGAAAGAGACAAAATCATTACCTAGCACTAAACTGCGTTCGTCACGCTGAGATACATATAAGATAATTTATTTATACACTCTATAATATGTCAAACGTTGCCTTTCAAACCAAACCAGAAAACAGGAATGTTTGCACATTACTGTTTGGCGGCACAACAACCGGCAAAGGTGTGGTACCTCCCGAGGCAAACTCAGTAAAGAGGCGTTTCGTAGTGGTAGGGACTACTACGAAACGTCGAAAAAGAAGATGTAGTAAGTACACCGAGATCGATGCCAATAACAGAAAGACAGAAAACACTCGTAGAAAGTAGACACACCTGAGCATCAGTATTGATTGTAGAAGCTCGACATTCTCGTTTATAGGCGAGTCTCAAAGAGCTAGGTTGTGCTCTAAACAGCGTATAAAGTGGCACGTCTCCGCCCCGTCGCTTTGCGTCGGCTGTTTCCGCCCCTTTCAGCCTCCAGCCGAGTGGCGCTGTGTTCTCGAAGCTTGGTTGAGATGACGGTACACTGGCTACGTGGTAACTAACACTAGCTAACTCTATAAACGTTACTTGATCATAATCATATTTTATTTATAACACTTGTTACACGTCATTCATTTGTATCTATATAAAAATTACTAATAAATAATAATTAATTATCATACATTGTATGTTGGTAAAAATAATCAATAAATTATAAATACAATGAAATAACTTAAAAATGTCAATTTATATATAAAAACAATTGCTAATGTCAACTTAAATCATCATCAACTACAATATTCATTATTTGAAATAAATAAGTTCATTATAACTGTAGAACGTCTGCTCGGTACGGTACATATTTTGTCAACCGATTGACGTATGAAAGGGGCGCTACACATCATGTGTAGCAATGGCTTCACGTAAATATGCGTAGGCTAAATTATTTGAATTTTGTTCAAATAGAGAAAATACAAAAAAATGTGGATTGTGTATTATGGCATATATCCCAGGTAGAGGACTACTGGCTACCGAACTTAGGACCGGCAGGGTCTTGCTAACCTAAACTAAATTGCATCCGGATTCCTTCAGTAGTTTTGGTGTGAAAGTGTAACAAATTCGTCCATCCATTCTCACAAACGTTCGCATTTATAATGTTAGTAGCAAGTAGGATAATTGGGTTTTAAATATTTTGCTAGAAGTACAACTGCGGTCTAGTATATTCTGATGATGATGGGTCTATAAGACACTGTGTTAGTACGAATACCGTTGACACATAACTCTTTTCTCAACCAGTATGCGATCACCTTTAGCTTCGCATACAACTCTTGGGCGTTTGTAAAATATTAGCTCTAAACCAGGTTAAATTGAAATAGGATGCATTAACTTCATAGAAATTAGTCACAGAAAATATTACATTTTAATCAATGAATAAAGAAATAGTAACTGTTTGTTTAAAATACAATATACTCCGATGTAACCAATCGTAACGTTAACGATCAATGCAATAATAGGCCATTCGGATTACCGATAGATTTATGCAAATACAGTCCAGATGCGTGTCATTGCATATGACATTCTCAAATGGCCATTAGAAGCGTACAATATTAGGAACTCTCGTGGACTTTATGTATGGCGGTTCGGAAAGCGTACATGACATGGCACACAAGACCATATGCTTTAAATAGTTATCACAAGGCGATCAACGCAATATATAGGCCATTCGAAGTACATTATTGCGTAGGTATATAGTCCAGGTGTATATAGTATAGTTCCTCGCAAAAAAAACGAATAATATTAGCGACTTTCGTGGACTAAATTGAGTGTACCTATATAAAAAAAAAAAGTCTATCGTTTCAATCCCCCTGTCGAAATATCTGTGTACCGAAGGAAACAGGCTCGCTCGACGTTGTTACGTAACGCAATAAATCATTGATTAAGAAAGCTTTTTAGGAAGTTAACTTATCTTGACAAATGTTCTGCTGATTTCACGATATAGGTGGAATTCGCTTTGAGAGAATCTTGCTGAATTAATTATACGTATTGTATATGGTGCCGTTGGATATGTGTACAATTATCTCCGCTAAAAAGAGTGTAGTATAAAATCCCACCTAGTAGGGACGCTCATAATAATATATCGCAAATAAACAAGTACATATTGCCTGGGTTTATTAAAGGTAAAAGGATTGTGTAATTTTATTACTGTCTACGAAATAGCGAGCTTTTCTAGAAGAACCTACTTGTTGGGTGTATCCTTTACTTGCAAATTCAAGTGTGGCCTGAAACTTGAAAAACAAAAGTTTGGTGGTTTGTTGAATTTTGTATTTTATGTGTATTAGTTTATAATTCAGGATGGAACTCAAATACCAAGCTTCAGATCTCATGCGTCATTAGATACATCCAGTCTGACGATTCGATTAGAGCGTGGCTCAGCCGCATTGTCTGCCTGCCATGGTTACGGAGTAAATTTATAGCCATGTGGGTGAGCTACATATATTGAGTGCTCCAATAACGGTAGTGAAGCCTAGAAGTGGAGGTAATTCGGTAAAGGTCGTTGGTGGTTACTCTTTAAATTGGCATGGGATTTAGTAGATAGTATCAGCATCTTTATATGTAAACTATCAGACTGTGAACTTCGTACAGCCACTTTTTACAGCTATTAACCCGTTAAACTGCTGAATTTTTAAATTTAATGTAGCCACTCCACAGACTCCGGGGTCCGTGACCTTTGTCATTTCAATTCTCTTTTTACATATTTCTTAGGTGAGGTCTGCTGGGTAAACAACGTTTATCTATCCATGTTTAGTCAGTATATTGAAGTATCACTGTCAGGGCCTGTGTCGCTGCAGTGGGAACATTTAGTGGGCTGATTATGATTATGCTATGCTCAAATGCTAAAAACTATACCTACAGTTCGACAGGCCTCAAATTTTCCTCTCTTTATTTCTGTTTTTCTCAAGTTTCTGTGGCAGTGTGTCGTGTATGCTCGTCCTAATTCCCTCGCCAGCTTCTCGTATCTTATTCATAGGCGGCATGGTCGTGTTCTATTTCTTAAGGCACTACGAAGTGCCACACGCTTGTTGGTCGCAATATCTTTCTATTTGTCTTAGTTGCTCGAACATCAAACGCAAGATATGGAAAAAACATATTGGCGTCAATTATTAATGACCGTAGTTCAATCATCATCATCATCAGCCTGTACTTGTCCACTGCTGGACATAGGCCTCTCCCAAGATACGCCACTCAGCCCGATCCTCGGTCTTCCGTCTCCAACCGCCACCAGCTGCCTTTCGAATATCGTCACTCCATCTAGTCTCAGGGCGTCCTACACTACGTTTACCGATTCGCGGTCTCCACTCCAGAACCCGTTTACCCCAACGGTTATCAGGTCTGCGACAGATGTGTCCGGCCCACTGCCACTTCAGCTTACTAATACGGTGAGCTATGTCGGTCACTTTAGTTCTCTGACGAATTACTTCATTGCGAATGCAATCCCTCAGAGAAACTCCAAGCATAGCTCTTTCCATAGCTCGCTGGGCGACTTTGAGCTTACGGACCATTTTGACTGTAAGTGTCCACGTTTCAGCACCGTAGGTCATAACGGGTAGGACGCACTGATTGTACATTTTAGTCTTGAGACTTTGTGGGATGGGTGACGAGAAGACTCGACGAAGTTTTCCAAATGCTGCCCAGCCCAACTGTATTCTTCTCATAGCCTCACTCTCAAAATTACCTCTACCTAGTTCGAGCGTCTGCCCTAGGTAAACGTATTTCTGTACAATTTCAAGAGTGGTTCCACTAACGGCAATCGGTCCCGGAGCAACGAACTCGTTGCACATGACTTTGGTTTTATCCAAATTCATCCGGAGGCCGATGCGTTGAGAAGCTTTAGCTAAGCTGTCCAGCATCCACTGCAAGTCCTCCAGCGATTCTGCCATAATTACGATGTCGTCCGCAAATCGTAAGTGAGAGTGTAGTGTAGAGTGTAGTTCAATACTGGATTATATATATTAGTCGTATAAACTGTTTGTGGTTTGTGTTTTAATAAAATCGGGATAAAAATTGCCTTCCCATTTCCACTACAGGACAAGTCGTAAGTCGGCCTACTACCACCCATACATATTCACAAAATTCGTACAAAACGGTTTGAGTGGAATTTACTCGTGGACGTACAGAGTGGAACTTGAATAACTTTTCAAGGTCAGCGTGCATCATGTTTGATCGCACAGTCGCTTAACATCAGGCGAGTTGGTGTTCAGCGCGAACTTATGTACGTTAAAAATTGGTTGCCTGTAAAGTCGGTATACGGGCGAAAGTTTTACGTGACAACGACTTTGAGTGGGAAAATAATTTTACGGAAGGGACGCGTGCCTTTCACTTTTTATGTCTGTCTCTCTCGCTCTTAGGCGGGCTAACCATGCCCGAGTGGAAGGGACGCGTGCCTCTCACTCGCTCTCGTTGTGAGCGCATAACGTGAGCGGAGCGTAACGCAGTTTCTTGAAGTGTCACCCGGCAAACCAATTTATAAGACGTTGTCACGTCAAAAAGATGAAAAAAGTATTTCATCAATTGCATTTACAAAACCGATTTACCGATTTTCATTTGATTTTCTAGTTTTATAAGCCTTGGTGGCGAAAACGCCCGGATGCACAACAGTGAGGTTGTAAATTCGAACCCTTCTGAGTATAATTTACATTTACAAGTGCAAATGAACAGGTTTGGTAACACCTTTCACAAGTTATCTTTCGGGGACATTCATCATCCACTAATTCGCAGGTAGCCGGCCAGATTATGACCTTGACCTCTCTCCTTGCTATAGAGGGCCCCAAGTCCTAGCAGTGGAAACATTTAGTGGCCTGTTTATGCTAAGATGCGGTTGGCACTCAGGGCAACCAGTGTCAAAATATAAAGTACTTTCCAAGCGAAAATCTGCTTTGTAAAATAGTTTCTAATCAGGTAGATATTCAGATTTTTCTTTTTTAAAGCGTATCCTCTTGAATATAACATAATACACGCTTGTTTTAGGCTATCAAATGTAATAAGAAAGAATATTTCGCCATTTCATTGGTAGAATTAAAATCAGCATGTTAAATAAATCTTCGAATGAAACTACACATATAATAATGGTGGACCTTCATCTAGAAGTTTGTTTGATCATCTATTTTTCTACTAGATTATGCGTGTTTAAACAAATTCTTCAGCTACAAAACCATTACGCAAATAGATGATGAATATGAACGCAGTGCCCATGCGAATTATCCGCAGATATAAAATAAAAAGAAAGCTTACGTCTTCAGTTCCGTCAGACTATTAAAATAAATGACTGAATTTGCATCACAAAAATGACGTGCGAGACGAGGGTTAACGAGTGGGGTTGCCACAAAACACCCACTCTCCCCGTTTATGGGGAGATATGAGTTATGTATGTGGGGAAACCGCGAGTTACGACTCGAAATGTTCTTATTTTAGACTCTTTATTAAAGTTATTCGGCCGTAAAGGTTTAAGGAACGGGAAACGGAGGTTTCATTGTTGGGTTTGTTGATTTTTGGGAAGTCATGTCGTGTTTTCGAAGGATTTGAACGATGGATACATAATGAACGTGGAATAAGAAAATCATTGTTTGGATTTCAGCAACATTTATTTTTGACCCCGGCCAAAAAATCGGTGTTACAAGTTTGACGTCAATGTCTGTCGGTCTGTGGCACCGTGAAGCTCAAATGGAAGGACCGATTTCGATGCGTTTTTTTTATTTGAAAGCTAGTTTCCGTGCGGTGGTTCTTAGCTATGTTTGTTTAATATCGATTCAAGACAGCCGCCTCCACAAATTGTGGTGGACAAATATCACACTTTTTTTCACATTCTCCCTCAAAGTCAAAGTCAAAGTCAAAGTCAAAGTTCTTTATTGATAAATGTACAATTTACACGTCAATTTTATAAAAAAACAAAACAAGAGTATACAAAGAGTATACATTTTTAAAGTTTAAATTGAACTATATACCTATTGTACGATAAAGGTATCGTACAAATAAGTGTCAAAACTTAAAATATATGTACTTATTACAATTGTAATGAACAATGTCAATTTTTTACAACTTTATTGTGAGTTTGCCATCACTATATAAAAACTCGCTGTAACTATAAAAAGTTTGATCGATAAGCCAGCTTTTTAATCGGTTTTTGAAGCTACCCGAGCTCGGTGCTAATTTAACTATTTTAGGAAGAGTGTTATAAACTTCCGGTCCCATAATGTGAGTCAGTTTTTCCGATCTCGCGAGAGAGTGAGGTATACTATCCAGCTTGTCAGCGTTACGTATATTGCGCGAATGTCTCTCTCCTCGCGTGTCGTATGAGTCTAAGTTATTTCTGACATACACAGCTACTTGGTAGATCAAGATTGAAGGCAACGTAAGTATGCCAAGCTCTTTGAAATATATTATGGCCTGACGGATGTGCATTGCGACACGCCCACGATGGCGCGTATGGCACGTTTTTGGGCGCGGAAAGCACGCTCCCAGTCGGCAGCGCGTGCGTATAGTTCGGCTCCGTACTGTAACCGGGAATGCACCGTCGCGAAGTACAATCAATGATGTATCAAATGAAAGGGCTTGACTAGTAAAATACTATACAGGGTGACTGGTGCAGGACCGGCCATAGCAAAATCACGCATGGAGGAGGTTATATGCTACCTATTAAAGCTTACTTTCCCTAACTAAAGTTTTATAGTTTAGGAGATAGGTTAATTTTTAAACCTTTTTAAAATTTTCCCGAAATTTGACCTTAAAGCTGCTATAACTTTTTTATTTAAAGTTCTAGTGAATTATTCTTTTTTGTTAGCACAGACAAATGTTTGATCAAACCTATGTCGGAACTCCGCTTAAACAAGGACAAAAAAAAAGATATTACGCTTGAAAAAGGAAAAATTACCGAAAATAAAAACATTGAGATCATTTTATTTTTTAATAATTAAAAAACCACTAACTTTCAATAATTTATAAACTCTAAATAAACTTCTCTAGTTCATCACCTATCCAACGGTACCAAATGTATAACAAAAAATGTACAAACTACATGGACATATCTAAAACCTCATCGTACAAACACACGTACTACAAAATGTGGATATTTAGCAGCTAGTAATTGATAGGATTTTCAGATTTCTAAAGCTAATTTAATCAATAATAGTAAACAAAATTTGGTCAGTGTTGGTATTAGTAATTAAATAAAACAAGTGCTTAATGGTACAATATTTATTTTGACGAATACAATGATACGAGTAAGAAAAAATTGTGAATTGGAAAAGATATCGGGCATTGAAAGGACATTGTTATTTTAGGTTCTGCTCGAATTGCTGTCCGCAATTTCTAATACATACCCGACATCTCTTCCTAATTTCTGTCGTAGTTAAATTTAATCTAATCTCTTCTTTCATAATCACGAAAGCATCATTATTTTTTTGTATCAACTCCTCTTTTGTGTTAATTTGTCCTTTATTGTAGACCAGCTCTTTGGCTCGACCCCAAACGTAGAAATCCAGAAGTGTTAAATCTGGGGATCGGGCCGGCCATTCAGTTGGTCCACCTCTCCCTATCCATGACTCAGGGAATGTGTTGTTGAGTAGTTCTCGGACTTCCAGCCTGAAATGCGCCGGGCACCCATCGTGTTGAAACACAATGGGCATTTCGTCGTTTAAAACTTCCGACAGCAGATCAGGCAAGACGTCCATTAAAATTCTAGATAATTTTCCCATTTAAGATGTCAGGTAGGAAATGGGGCCCAATGATAGTCCGACCAATCACACCGGCCCATACATTCACAGAAAATTTCCGCTGGAATGATGTTACCCTCTTATTGTGTGGGTTATTAGGGGACCAATGGTGTAAATTGTGGAAGTTGTGAATTCCTTCTCGGATGAAATGTGACTCATCGGTCCACAATATGCGTTTGAGGAATGTTGGGTCGTCGACATCTCTGTGCAGAATCAAGCGACAAAATTCGTCCTCCTTGCATAGTCACCAGTTTCAAGCCCTGTCAACAAGCCAAAACCAACTCTTAATGGTTATTAAATTTGATTCGTGAATGTACTTTTCACATAGTTGTAGCGACTAAAAAAAAAACATTGTTAAATACATTGTAACATCTAAGCTAATTAATCTAAATAAATTAATTAAAAATTACCTTGAACTGGTGTGTAATGATATGGGTGTTGATTGTCACGATGCATTACTGTCCAGACATTCCATTGGCTGACGCCCAAAGCTTCAGCTACCACTCTGGTACTAGTAGTGGGGTCCTCCTCAAATGCTGCCAAAATCTGCTCGTCAATTTCGACAGGTAATTGACGTGCACTGTTCGGGGTTCTCTGGCGTTTAAGTTACCCGTTTCCCTTAACCGACGATATGTTGTAGAAAATGTGTTTCGGTGAGGTACACTTCTATTTGGAAATCGCTCCTGGTAAATACGCCGCGCTTCACGGGCATTACAGTCAGCAGCGCCGTACGCCAACAGCATATCGGCGTATTCTTCGTTTGTGTATTCAGGCATTTGAATACGAAAACAAACAATAACGAAACTTAACGAAAACAGTCAATAACAAAACAATCAACAAGATAACAGTTCACTAATAACAAGGAATGGTGAAACAGAACAGAGCACGGTCGGTAGTACGTAGGAGCGGTAAGACACGACTGAACATGATATTCAATGCAGTGAATTCTCTCCAAAATCAGATTGGCGTGGCCCTTCCTTTTTCGTAAGAAAGAGACAAAACATGACATCGCATTCCTAAGCTCTGACGTCATGCTAAGGGACCATTGCCGCTGTTTGTTTAACAATAGTAACAATAAACCTTTACCTGAGTAGACCGGCATTTACAATAGAAATCACGATTTTTTATAATTTAATAACTTTTTGGATACAAATTTGGTACCGTTGGATAGGTGATGAACTAGAAAAGTTATTTATAGTAAAATAAATTATTGAAACTTAGTGGTTTTTTAATTATTAAAAAATAAAATGATCTTAATGTTTTTATTTTCGGTAATTTTTCCTTTTTCAAGCGTAATATCTTTTTTTTATCCTTGTTTAAGCGGAGTTCCGACGTAGGTTTGATCAAACATTTGTCTGTGCTAACAAAAAAAAAAGCATAATTCACTAGAACTTTAAATAAAAAAAGTTATAGCAGCTTTAAGGTCAAATTTCGGGAAAATTTTTAAAAGGTTTAAAAATTAACCTATCTCCTAAACTATAAAACTTTAGTTAGGGAAAGTAAGCTTTAATAGGTAGCATATAACCTCCTCCATGCGTGATTTTGCTATGGCCGGTCCTGCACCAGTCACCCTGTATATACACTTTGACAAATTTCAAATCCAAGATGACGAAATAGGCGAAATACATTTATTTTTTCACTACTCCCTCAAAATGAGTATTTCAAATGAAATGGCTTGACTAGTAGAATGTAGTACAAATGTACAAATTACACATCCGAGATAGTCGAGGGTAAATCATTTTTTTTTTAATTTCAATTCTTGATATCAACGACAATTGCCTATGTCATTTATTTAAATTTGCTTTCTCTTTGATTGACGGATTTATTACTTAAGGTGATATCTACGTTGTTACGATACGCTGTTAATGAAGCCTAGTTCTTTAGAAATTAATAAACACTTAACTTCTTAAACCATAATTAGTTAAACCTAATAAGTTTTATTTAGAAATTATACTCTAAATTCAAGAAATCAGTGTAAAATTGTTTGCCTCCTACCACGTGATTCGACTGTGTATGTACATTCCTCATATAACAAAGACGGCAAAGCTGGAACTATGGAAGCCAGATAAGTAAAATAATATTGTTATAACAAAATTGTAAATACAGGTTTATAATACTCGTAGGTATATAGCAACTCCCAGACACAGAACAAATACGAGTATACGAGTATGTATATCACAATCATAACCCGTGAGATAAAAGTAACATTTTTGTATGAAACCAAAATTCAGTTTTGGGCGCAATCCTATTCAAAATAAATTACCAAACTCGAAAATAACGCTAATCGTACTACTAAAAACTACTCTCGATTGCCCTCAGTCCATTAGTTTGTCTGCTACATTATTAGGTTGATGTTGATGGCACGCGGATACCAAGGAACCCGGGTTAATTGGACAACCCTTACAATCCAAAAATAGACCAACCTGTACCGATAAACCAGTATAACTTACCAAGGATTACTCGGAAACAACATACTAAATCGGGTTCACCATATGTATTTACGAAAAACTGTAGCGCGATTGGAGCTTGTTTAAAATAAATTATATATCCATCACTACTGGAAACATAAAAAATGAAAATAAATATTAGCCAGAGAGTCCGATAATTCGTCAGTGAAATTGAATCAGGCCCAGTACATATTAGATATTTCTTGTAAGTTTTTACCCACTCCAAATATTTGCTAAAAATAACTAGTTTGTGATAGGTACTCTCAATAAATGAGGCAGTCATTCGTGACGATTTTAATATTTTTTTCTTAAGTTATGGTGTCAGTAAGGTATACTTGCAATAGGATAGAGCAGGGGTCGGCAAGTAGTTTTAGGCGGGGTCCGGATAAAGTGCAGAAATTTTAACGGGGTCCAGAAAAAAACTACTGGCAATAATTGCTTAAACAGCCTACTAAATGTTCCTACTGCTAAACCTCGAGGTCGGGGCCTTCCCTCGCAAGGAGAGAGTCAAGACCATAATCCACCACGCTGGCCCAGTGCATATTGGTGGATGACACATGACTTCGAAAGACTCTAGGTACATGTCGTTTTCCTCACGATGTTTTCCTTTACAGTTTTAAGTTAGCGGCATTATGAATATGACTTCGAAAAGACAGTGGTGCGCGTGGTTTTGAACCCAGGGTCTCCGGATCGGCAGTCGCCGTTCTCCCGATTAGACCAGCCGTAATTTGGTAATAATTAAGTGGTACTTATTTACTGTACGGTATCAAACTCAATTTGTAATTATTAAAAACACAAGACCTAAAATCAATGCGACAAATTACACCGATTCTCTTGAGCCAGCTCTTTACAGTTTGCTCCTCGAGAAGAATAGCAAATTCGACGTGTGTCTTCTACGAGCAATTGGGAGTCGATTAATCTCGAAAATTATTTGTTTTAAAAAAATTAAGAAAGATGACCCACATACGTAAGTCGAATCAAACATAGTAGCGAAATTAATAGCTAGTTTTTTGCGATTTCTATATTTTTCTGAGATGTGTTAGGCCCAAAATTCTTCAGTGGATACAGTTTTATACATTTGCAAAGATACATCTTCTTGAATATCAAATATTTCCATTTGAAGCCTTTGACAAATTGAACAATTTGGCAGTTTGTCAGCTACAATGGCTCTAAAATGGTTCATGAGAGCTTTGTCCACCATAAAACAACTAAAACTGCAAGCGTTCCGAAGCCATTTATCAGAGCAGAAGCCATGGTTCGCACTCTGGTTTTGACCAGGTTTCCGATTCGGTGCGATAGCTTTTCTCTTAGATCTTTTGGTGCCTCAGTTGTTGTGGTGATGATGGTGTCCTTGTCCACGTCGAAGTTTATAATCACCCATGTTGTCTTTTCCCATCCTGGAACTCCGTTGACCGACTCTATTCTCGATATCTCCCAGTTTTCCTAATCAGATTTGACGTTTGAGTTCTCATCGATGGTCTTGGCCATCATCGGGCAGTAACTACAATTGGATCGTTCTGCGTTCTTTAGTAGTTACTAGACGGAAATGCTCTTCGAGGAGTTATCTTGGGCGGGGACCGCATTCCACGTTCGTGTCCACGGACAGCGAGCCAGCGTGTGGTGGCGAAGAGGAAGCGTGTATTTGAAAGTGTGGAGTTTCTCTTAGTCGCTTTGCGGAAAATATTTAAAAGAAAAATAATGTATTTACTAAGGTAAAAAAATATTACCTAAATTAATGAAGGAAAAGTGTACCTTATCTGCATTTTAAAATGTATACTTGGCTTACAATACATTACAATATTTTTTATTGGCGGTCCGAGGTTCGACCCTTCGCGGTCCGGATACGGACCGCGGTCCGCCTGTTGCTGACCCTTGGGATAGAGGATAGAGTGTCGCCCATATTTTTAGTGCTCTTCATGATAATCACAGCATTAAGATTTAAGGAAGCGAAAAATGAACAGTTACATATTACATCGTGTTGTCATTAATCATACCCAGATAAAACTGGATAAAGCACAAACAGCTCAGCGCTGGGACTAAGGGTGAACTGGTTGGGCAAGTGTGGGGTTGTTGAATAAAACATAAAACACGCCCTCGAAGGTTGCCTTTATTAGAATACATCGGTTTTCTCACAATGTCTTTCGTCACCGTTGAAGTCATTGGTAATGACAAATTTGTCAATCTACACTTGGAAAAATAATCAAGATGTGCAGTGGGGATTCGAACCTACGACCTCACCATCGTGGAATCGGATGTTTTAGGTTTTATCCACTCACTATTTATGGCTTTTCTCGAAAAAGCAAAGTAAAATTGGGTCCTATACAAATAACCGCAGCGCATCTTTCTACTTTTCGGAAGAGTGAGTATCTTACTTTCTACTTTGTGAGTATCCCCAAAAACCCCTATATAGATATTTGTAGAGTTCTGTAATGTATGCGTATCCATCGATGGCCACACGTGGAGAGCAGCCCATCGCTGTGATGTATGTAGGTCAATACGATGCGTGTAAATCGCGAACCTCAGGGTCGCGGTCACGAATACAGCGACTAGCGGACTGGAATGGAACGCTACTAATCTTGTATGACGTAGTTCTCGACGGCTACGGGAAGTGATAGATGACGTTTATGCAATGGTTTTTCTCTGAGTGTAAATATAGCGCAGAGAAATTGTAAAATTATTTCCACCATCTTCGTTCCTTTCTGTGAGTGATAGAGATAATGTGTCAAACAAAATAAAATTTGTAAATGGTGAACCGCTAGCAATTCTAGCTATATCGCCTAACAATTTTTTTTTTGTAGTTGGATTATAAGGGTTCTTAAATTTAGCTGTACGGTTTTTAATATTGTGTTTTCATAGTCTCATGTTGACCTTAAAGCATGTACGAGGTATAATCAACTTATAAAAACTACAATTGTACTATTACATTTAAATCACATTTAACTCCGCTTGTCAACTGAACTGACTGACGTCAATCGAATCTCATTTCACCACCCTAACGCTTTCCGCCGTCACCGCGACGGGAGTCTCACGGGCGCTCGTCCGAAATCCTTCACTTATTGGCTCGCCCGATTCAATAAAACGAGTTCGTACTATGGGTGTGCCTTGTGACGTGTGCTGACGTCACTGTAGAACTTGCACGAGATATGATTGGATATGAGTGAAATGTGATATGAAAAAAGATGTACGCAAGCCAGTTTCAATCGACCGTCACTTTAGTCGGTCGTTCTGTTCAGTTTTATTGATATTAGGTCCTTCTACCGGTATTTTCCGGGTATCGGGATATAAATAGTCTGAGGAAGTTTAAATCTATCGGTATAAGCAATGGGGTCATGGCCAATTATGTCATGCTTCAATTCGAGTCGGTAATTATGTCAAAATAAAAACACAGAACACCAGATTTCTGAGTTATGGCTAAGGACAGTAATGTTTCGCTTCAATATAGTTCGTGTTAAGTTCATCTTATTGCTTTATATTGTATGTATTTAATTTGGAGCCTGCCTCAATGTTATAGTTAAGTTGTGTGTGCATGCTTTGGATAACAGTTTAGAACATCACATTGGAATTGATCTGTTTTGTTATTATAATTAACTGTAATCTGTTATGTGCGCCTAGTTAAATAAATATATTTGTAAAATTTTGAAATAAAATTTAAAGTTAATGTTGATTCGTTACCGAGTGCGAACAATTTATTGAACGCTAAGAAAATTTAAGAAATTCGCGAACTAATAAGCAACAAGTGTTGTTTGAAACCGTAGTAGTGCAGAGCTTTAAACGTGCGATTCTCAATCGTGAGGTGGTAGTTTCGAATTCAGCCTACACCTTTTGAGTATTTTCCAAGTGTGGATGTACAACTTCGTCGGCACCGCTGACTTTACCGGTGGAGGAAAGTATCGTAAGAAAACCCACATCTTCCAAGAATTATGCCGGACATATGCGCCAACCCATACTGACGCATTGATTCACTTGTTGCGGAAGATAGCCCAGCTGTGGGAACAATTAGCGGGTTTATGCTTATGTAAGCACTAAGCAGCAAGTCTTGTTAATGATCGCAATATGAGATTAAATCTCACCACATTCAGAATGTAATTGAAATATGCTTAAGTAGTTCACTTTATGAGAAAATTTATATTGTCCTTTTTTTAAATGCTGGTAGTGTAGTAGTAAAGTCCGCCTCCTGTCTTAACTGAGTTTTAATTCCGCTTCCCAAAAAGCCCGGTCTGGTCTACGTACTAATTAGCCTAAATAATTAGGGTTAACTCGTTTACCTTAGTCTGGAACCAGCCGTGCAACAAATTACCTAAACCAAACGGCATAAGAGGTAAACACAGTATATTAACAGTAATTACAGGTCATGTACTTTCACGTTTCATTATTTACTGGACAAAGAGAGGAAACATCTTATACTCGTATGTCCGGCCCTTCTATCGGCTAAGGCTTTGCTGTCTCTATCATTTCAAACGAAAAGAAAAGAGAGAGCAATATCAAATCTAAGACAGTTTTAGTTAGGCGGTAGACCCCCGGGTGACGAGTGCTGGGCTTTAGTGTAACGATAAACTATCCTTTTGTTCCCACTACTGGATTCTACACGATTCCATCCTCCCACAAAGAGAAAGCCGAAGTGTGTGTTGGCGGATGACACAAGTCCTCGCAAAAATGTCATTTTTCGTGAAACAGACCTGTTTTCTCACGACATTTTCTTTGATGACGAACTTGTACCTCTGCAAATTGAAAAAATACAGATGATGCGAACCGAGGGCCTCGCGTTTGTGAAATCGGATGTTCTCGCCACTAAGCCACCTCAGCTTTACTAGTGGAGGAAAACATAGTGATGAAACCGACATGTTCCTAGAATAACATCTTTCAACATGACACTGACACAAATACAAATAAAAAAATCTTTATTGCTGTTTGCAGTACAATATCTCAATAAATATGGGCGATAGGTGAGAAATGTATAAGACCAAAATTGTAGATAGTGAAAAAGCAACAAAAAAATACGGCATCAAATTTTTCGTATCTCAACGAGAACTGAGTTATTGTCACAAACTGAATTTAACCCTTTTTGTCAAGATAGCGAAAAATGCACATAGGAAATCTTGGTCGACAATTTGAACTTCAGCTTTTCTAGATACCCCCCACAACCCAAGATTTTGTCGTTAGTAATGATTGGACTTAATAGCTTTGCGCATCGGTATCAGTATACCTAACTTCAATCAACAAATTATAAGGCCCATTACATTTTTTAAGGCCCAGAATCTGACCTTATATCTTTGTTGTAGACTCCCCGCAGTTAAAACATAACATGGCCTTGTCTATATATGCTTATTTAATATTAACAATTGAAAACGAAATTATTTTACCAATGAAAATTCTGTTCTCTGTGTTCTGTTATATGGTCCAATTTTCTCATCTCGTCGCTCTATTGCCTACAACAAAACCTTAATTTCATTTTCGTGCCTTATTCTTAGCTTAGACATAATCCAGCCCAGTGTACACGCGTTTGTACTCAGATCCCTAGTTTACATAAATTCATAATGCTTGGGGACTACATCAAAGAGCAGAGTTATTTGAGTAAACTTTGGTTCCGAGAACTTGGGTATGTTACATACAGGTTGTATGTACGTTCTTATTGCGTCATGTGTATGGTATCCCTAAGTTCTTGCTTCAGCTTTGCTTGCTTCAGTACGTTTCTTATGGATGATGTAGGTTTCTAATAGTGAAACAGTTAATAATATCGGTTCTGTAGTTTCAGAACGTATCGATGCTAATTAGGTATGATAGTTTGAGCATTTTCTAAACAGCACTTGTTTAATAATTAATTATGAACATATAGGAAAACCATCACTTGACCGCAATTACTCCGATGTTAGGCAAACCTATTACTTTTCCTTAAGTATTGAAATGTGAAATATTCCACAGTATACATTTAAAAGTAACCGAAGTAAAAAAGACTGAAAAGTGGTTTCAAAAAGGTTGCCCTTATTATGAAGTTGAAACTTCATTCGTCCATTCTTAGAATCCTAGATCACATATAAAACGGTGTTTTAGACCCCAGAGGTCATTCGCTCTCCTCTAATCAGCTAATTTCATCGTCACTGCGCTAATCTGGCCTCTTATCTTAATTAGAAGCCGACCTTGGCTCGTTAACATCTTAGCTTGGGACCGGATAACCGGAAATTCTTTATAAGTGCGACCAAGTGCATACGAGTTCACCTAAGTATGGAAAGGTAATCTATCTAATTTTTATGAGGTATTTTTATATGAATGAATACAGTCCTCTGAGTTGATATAAACTCAGTCATTGCAGTGTTAAACAAAAGGTCAATTTTGTCTCCGTAAGTCGTTTGACATTACAAACTTCAGCTGCTAACCAAACTTTCTGAATTGAACTGACTTTACTGAAAGTTTTGACAGGTTGGAACAAGTTACTATTTATGTTTATGTGGTGGTTCCTGTATGCTTCAGGAATAATTTTAGTCCTAGGTGGACTTAATTACTTATTAATTCACAAAAATGTATGGTAGTTCATTTTCCGATATCTAAGGCAATGGATACCGTTGCACTTCTTATGTTTTCAGTCCTTCAAAGTAGATGGCCACCTAGGCGTGGCTTGAGATCGGGCTTGTTCTTGACATTTTTACCAGAAATATTTAGATAAGGCTTTGGTTAGAAATCCGGTTTACACCTGAAATCTGCGCTGTTATCATGTTAGCACTGGAATAGGAACTGGACTGATATAGCCTTCGCTATAAGCCTTGGATTTGATATCTCGAAATGACCTGATTTTCAAGTCAGAGATGCATATTTTTTCATTCTACATATAGAGATAAATAGAAAGCACATCATACTTCGAAGGGTTCGCGTTCGATATTTCATATATTTATTAATTAACTAGTAGAACTGCGTTTTACCCGCGTAGTCCCCTTAATATCAATTGGATCACAATAAATTCTCCTACAGATATTACAAGCTAAACCTAGGTATACATTAACAATTAGATTGAGCTGCCGACCACAGCAAGTAGTTATTAAATTCAATTATAGTTGTACAGTTATTGTGACGGAATTGTGGCAATAGAGTAGTATATGTAGTGTTGGACATCAACCAGTAAGATGGGTCGACGATATTCTAAGATTCTTACTAACTCAGGTCGAAACTAGACTCGATAAACACAGAACCGAAGCAGATGACAAAGTACGAGAGGCCTATTAAACCCTGATAATAAGACTGCCCGTAGCTCGAAAAGGCGACATCAGAGAGAAGGCCCCGAGTCCCACCAGTCGGAGTATTTGGGCTGCCTAAGCTCCCCCATATTTTAGTTTTAAGTCTCCTATAATTCGATGCAGCTTCAGGCACCTTATTTGACGAACAGCTGGAAATGACACAAAAGTTTGTAATCACGGACAGACAGTGGGGTCTCGCTACGGTGGGGCGTACGTTGTCCAAATCGACGAAATTGACCCATGTTATGGGTTCAGAAGTCTACAATAATCTGCCGGAAGAGGGTTTACGCACTTACTTTGTCTAGTTTTGAATCCCGATTCCAACGGTTGTTGAGCGGGCGATTTATGATATGAGGAATTTTGTGTCTCGCCTTTATAAATTAACAAATTATTGTTTACTTTGAACTAGTTGACATTATTATTATAATTGTATAATTAAATTTATTATTTATTTATATTGTAATTAATATTTATTTGACACTATACGAGGGTCAAACTGAAAGTTCTTAGAATTGGTCACTTATAAACAATATAATAAAAAAATAATTCTATAATTTGAAAATAGAACTCTTTGCCAATATTACTGAGTATATACTTCATTCATTTGTCATTTGTTTTACGATTTGGCGGCAAATTGAAAATTGTCTGTGTCACGTCAACATGAATTTAACACGAGAAAATTTTCGTGCAATGATTTTTTATGACTTTTGATGTCATTTAAGTCAACAAGAAAGTTATGATAGACTACGATTGGCCTTTCACGATGAAGCCCCATCTCGTGCGACTGTTTACAACTGGTTTAATGAGTTTAAACGTGGTCGCACTAATCTCACTGATGATTTACGTGAGGGACGGCCTTCTACGGCGACGACTGAAGATAACATCTGTGTTGTGCGGCGTATGATAGAGACTGACAAAATAGTGACCTATCAGCAGATTCGGACAAGCTTAGGCATCGGTATGAGTCAAGTGCACAAAATCCTACACGAACATTTAGCGGTCAGGAAGCTTTGCGTCCGGTGGATACCTCATAATTTGACTGAGGCTCAAAACTCCATCGTGTGGATTGGTGCCGTAAAATGATTGAAAGATTTAACGGAGGTGACTCAAATGCTGTGTTCGACATACTAACAGGTGACGAAAGCTGGATTTACTGTTATGATCCTGAAACCAAAAGACAATCTGCTCAGTGGGTGTTTCCTTTCGAGGAGTTGCCAACTAAAGTGAAAAGAGATCGAAGTGCGGGGAAAAAATGGTGGCCTCGTTCTTTGGAAGGATAGGTCATTTCGCAACAATTGTGTGAGAGGATCAAAAACAGTTTCTGCAGATTGGTACACTACCAATTGTTTGCCACTTGTCTTGGAAAAAGTTCGAGAGAAACGACCTCGCAGTAGGATCCTCCTTCACCACGACAACGCATCATCGCACACCGCCAAGCGAACGATCGACTATTTGGCGACATCAAACGTTGAATTACTGGGTCACCCGTCGTATAGCCCCGACCTCGCGCCTTGTGATTTTTATTTATTTTCAAAATTAAAGAAAAACTTAAAGGAAAGCGGTTTATGAATGCTGAAGAAGCGGTGGCTGCGTATCGCGATGCCATTGAAGAGGCCCCTAAGGACGAGTGGGCAAAGTGCTTTTCCCAGTGGTTCCATCGCATGCAGCGGTGTATTGACGTGAATGGACAATATTTTGAAAAGATATAATAAAACTAATAACTGGCTAATGTAATCAGTTTTTGATTTTCTAAGAACTTTCAGTTTGACCCTCGTATAGTGCAAAGGTACGAGTAAGTTTACCTAATTTTATTTTATGTGTATGCTTACAATTCTGGCATGCAAATTGACTTTACGAAATATATTATTATAATATATCGAAGTACTACTCTCTTACTCTTTGCTCTTGTCTACTAAGTACTCTCTTTCTCAATCTTTTGGAGCCATTATTACTATTAGTCGTACTCAAATGTAATCTTTGACAAAACACACTGTATAGCATTTGTTATTTGAAACACTATGTAGACGCCTATTATTATGTTTAATTGTGAAGAAACGTGATAGCTTGATACAATGAAATTAAATTTCCTTCTATAGTTAGCAAATGTTTACAATTCATTACCTACATCCAAGTATTCTAGGAATTATTATCAGTAGTTTTCTGAAGATTTCTGATAAACTGTAGTCCCCAGAGAATCACTGTTGGAATTAATCAAGCTGAATTCTCAGTAGACAAAATATTTTTCTCTTAAATTCGTATAAGTTACGTTCCCGATAAAATAATAGATATATAGATTTAGTTATCTTAATTTGAATCTAATTCCTTTAAGGGGTGATTTTTTTCACTAGCCCCCTCTGGTAAAGGTCTACCCAAACCGGCGACCCAAAGTTTGAAAAACACTGCTCTATAATTTTAACTAACTAGTCGACCGCCCTGATTTTGTCCAAATATAACAATTAATGTAAGCGTATTTGTCGTTCCCGAAATTACCTGAAAAGTAGCTTCTGAATTATTCCATTTTTTTAACTATAATAGGTTTGCACTTGGCCGCCATCTCGCCTGATGTTAAGCGATGATGAGATCTACGATGGAGCGTGCTTACCTAGAAGAAACCGATTCACTCTCGATTGTAAGACACCAAAATTGTAACCATCGGGGAAACCCCACTCAGGCAACGCATTCCACAACCTAGACGTTCTTATCACAAACGTGGAGTCAAATCTCTTCGTTCAGGTTTTTGGAACATCAACCATGAAACGATGTCGCCCTTTTGTAGAACGAGAAGTCCTATAGAAGAAAGGGCAAGTTGGTATTAGATCATGCAGATCAGTTGCACACTCTCCGAAGTGTATCCGATAAAAACCGATAAGCGGCGATGATCAAGGCTTTGTACCCTAAAAACATACTATAATCTTGTGTTCCAAATTTCAGCGCCTTCCATTCCGACGTGATTGAGTAACAAACATCGAAACAACACTAGGATTAGAAAAAAAAAAGTAAATTTAGTGTAAAATAAAATCACAATAGGAACACAAGAGTAAGTTTACTGGAACAGTGGATATTATGTCGTTATGTGTAAGTACTTACTCATAGTAGGTACTTCAGACTTAGGAGTCGTAACCCTTAAGTCGTTTGTAAGTCCTTATAAGCCTATGCATACTTGAGAAATAACAAGATTGCAACGATTTTCAACAATTGAAGAACACTTTGATAGCTTTTTTATTTTATAGTGATTTCACTGGCGTAGTTCTCGATCACATTATTTTCCCAGAACAAAAAGTAGCCTGTGTGCTAATCCACACTACTCTACCTATCTATCTATGTTCGAAATACGATCCAAATCGCTTTAGGACTTATCCTTAGAAGAGTAACAAACATTCATGCATCACACAATATATATCATACGAGAGTACAACGTATATGTACAATCTTCATTTATATAAATTACGCGTCACGTTGTTTGGCCGCGATGGACTCCTAAACTACTTAACCGATTTTAATCAAATTTGCGCACCGTGTGCAGTTTGAGCCAATTTGAAAGTTTTTATTTCGATTAATAGTCTTTATATGACAATATCCGAGCGAAGCCGGAACTGGTCGCTAGTATAATAATATAAACTTAATTATATGTAAATAAATAACAAAGTTTGTATGTTTGTTGCTCAATCACGTCGGAACGGATCGGGCTGAAATTTTAAACACTTTTTTGTAGTGGTAGGACTCTTGGCAGAGTCCGCCTGGGGAAGTACCACACCTTTGCCAGTTATTCTGCCGCCAAGCAGTAATGTGCAAACATTACTGTGTTCCGGTTTGAAGGGCAATGTGTCCAGAGAAATTACAGGGCTTAGAGACATAACATTTTAGATCTCTGGGTGACGAGCGCAGTTCAGTGCTAGGTAATGATTTGGACGTTTCATGTTCTAATAGCTGCGTGTTACTGTGCTGTTATGTGGCAGGTATGTTGCTTATCATCAGGCACATGTCCTGCTCGCCTCGTCACTCTTTATTTTAAAAAAACACTGTTAGAATATAGTCTGGAATAGTACCTACATAGGTAGGTTGTTTATCCCGTGAAAATAACTGGAACCGGTACTATGCGGTAAAACCACGGAACGCTGATAGTATGTGTATTATATGCAGAATAATCACATTGCAGGCTGTAATTTTCCTTTGTTTACATCTCTTTCATTTAATTACGTAATTAGGTTATCGTGTTTCAAGTGTCGGATAATGCTAGTCAAATATCAAACTACCTATACCCAGATTTATACAAATAATATATAATATTATAATATGCTGTGTAGCCTTGTTTACTGCAAACTAACAACAACTACAAAAGAAGGACTGCAAAGGAACCGGAAAATATACATACAATATACAAGTATATTTTCCGGCTCCTTTGCAGTCTTCCATAGTATTTTTGTGAATTTTAAATGTATATTTTTTAAATAATATGAATCGGAATGCAATTCACTGTTTGTTTTTTATGTATTTTTGTTTTATATCTACAAATTTAATGTTTAAAACTGAGATAAAAATATTAATATTTAATCTGTAATTTGTAATTTTGTATTGATTGTTAATAAAAATTATATTTTATCTTATGATTTCAGATGCTCTAAAAGTATAGGCTCCTAAATACTACTTATTTTGTACGTAACTTTATCTAAGCATCAAAAATGACAAGGTTCGTCAATTATTTCTTTCTATCGCGATCGGATTTAAATTTGGAACATGGTTAACTCATACAATGCCGTCGACACGCCTAGCGTGTTCTTACTAATCTCAATCGCCATGGCACGAGCACGCCCGGCGTGCTCGCGGTTTTTTGTATTTGGCTTTAGGATTGTATTAGGCGGCATCGCTGTGAACTATTAGAAAATAACGGTGGCACTGATTGAGTAAAGTTATAACACCCTGGAATAGGATCTAGGATACTTTTTTATCTAAGTTTTGTCATTTGAAGATGAAAAAATAAATTGGCAATCATAGGAACTGCCGATACAAGCGACAACTTATAACTCAGAATTTGATCGCTTACTTTGGAAGCTACGCGGGTGAAACCGGAGAGCGTGGCCATGAGCATGGTTCCGAATTCAACCGAAAATATCTTGAAGATATCCCGAGCCTGACTTTAGAATTCAATTCACAACCCACGAAAAATCTGTCTCCGGCGCGCCAAAAGACGTCTTCACTGGAAGTATTCTCCAAAAGCTGCTTCTTACTACGCGGGTAACACCGCGGGGTCCCAGTAGTGCTTATATAATTGTGAATATAGAGGTATACGTTCTCTTGATACATATAAAGAGACAATCTTAAATAGGTGGGCCAGGCACAGAAATCTCAATAATAGATTAATATTTTTCGTACAGAAGCATAAAAAGGTCGATTATAGAAATGGAAAGCTCCCCGGCCGGCTGCATATCACCCGTCAATTTGAGGAAATGAGTCAGACAATTTAGAGTCAATTAAACGATCGATGGTGCAGGGGGAATGCGTCTGGCACAGGAGCGGCCGCGGGGCGGAACTTACCCTCACCCAAACAAACTTACCCCAGCTAGGGTTGCCATTCTACCACTACTTCTTATACGCAACTATTTCTAAAATCCCATGGAAATTTCAAAACGGACTGATGTCAAAGCAATACTATTTTTCACTCGGATTATAAAGTGCGAGTGTAAGCAATTGCAACTAAGGTTTATCGCGTAAGCTTGGGTCATCCGGTTTTTCGGTCAATTAGCATAGTACTGAGGATTTTGTTTTTGCATGCTATACTTAGGACTACCAGCTAGCTATCTAAAGTATGTTCTTTGCGTCTCATTCAGCACTGCGTGCCAAATATTGTACTAGTAAATAGTGCGTACCAACATCGATATAAACCACTTGATGTGCCTTGAGTACCTCGAAATTGGTAATAAACTGCGTCTCTGTGTAGCGGAAATGGCTTACACATCACCAATCTACTTGACCTCTAGAATCGCTACCGGCGAGGTATTCGGTGGTTCTACTTATTTTAGTTGTTGACAACAAATAGTGACAGGTAAAAACGTCCGCCGTTCGCCGCTTCCTGAAACCAACTAGAACGTAAAGAGTGAGCTCACTCTTCTCAACAATTACATAATTCCTTTCGCCTGAAATTTGGGAGGGCACATCCTATGGTTTATATCATTGCCTACCAATACGTAGTATCAACAATCGTATATTTAGGTTTAAATACGATGACTTTTAAAACAATTAAAATTATGAATTCAAAAATGACAAATTTTCCATTCACAACCTTAACACAACCTCACGTCTACTATTGTTATTCCCGAAAACCGCCTTCGTTTCCACACTCTCGGTACCGTCTCTCCTCGGTTTACGATCCTACACGTCTGGCTTTCTTCCACGACAATTGGGTTAACACATGGCCGCCAACGCAAGAAATCTTCACGAATATGACTAACTCTTATTTGAGTACAAAACTAAAAATAAACAACATTCAAAATCAGCTGATGTTTTACTAGCGGTTTCGTAACGTGCGTATTTACTTATCTCGTCATGCCGGCTTCCCGGTTTTTAGGCCGAATGACGTGCGCTGACCTCTAACCTGCGGAATTATGAAATAGTAGCGAGGATTACATGCTGACATAACATGTAACAGGAGTGCGAAAGTCTGATATGAATGAGATTACACGAAGCCTGCTGGCGAAGATTGCATCTGCTGTAGTAGGAAGGGGGTATAGTATGTGTTGTTATGTAAATGTGGAGGCTCGAGTCGGGTCGCGTGGGGAGGCAGCGGCGCGGCGCACGGTGCGCAGCGGGCGGCGGCGGCGCGGCGGTGCGCGCGCACTGCCGCCGCAAGTCTCGGCCGAGGAGCGCGCCAGTCCGGCCGCCCTCGCAGCTCGCTCCGGTCCCGGCCCGCCGCCGGGCTCCGCTCGGATGCCGCTGCCGGCCGCCGCCTGCGATGGTCCACGCCGGGCCGGCCGCGCGCGCGCCCTCTCGCGCGATGTTCACCGCCGCTGAGACGAAGCCTCGTCGCGCCGTCTCGCCGCTCGGTATACCCAAGTCGCCGTCGTTCCACTCGGGGCTCGATCTCGTCGCGAACCAGGCGACCACCAAGCGCTCGGAGAGCGTGTCTGACGTCGCGCGG
Source organism: Ectropis grisescens (assembly GCA_017562165.1). Taxonomy (NCBI): domain Eukaryota; kingdom Metazoa; phylum Arthropoda; class Insecta; order Lepidoptera; family Geometridae; genus Ectropis; species Ectropis grisescens. The sequence continues at coordinate 5,598,771 of CM029791.1, read as the reverse complement.
GCCTTCCGGTTCGCGCTGTTCGCCGGCTCCATGGAGGGCCAGCCGCCGCAGAAGTGCCCTCGCCGCCGGACGCGCGCAGCCCGCCGGCGCTGCCCGCGGCCGCCTCGCCTGAGCGCCCCGAGCGCCCGCTGCTCAATGCTGACAAGGAGAGCCTGATGGTTCAGCTTCCCCTACTCAAAGGTTCGTCGGAGCCGGCATGCGCCCGCGTCATCGCGCAACCATGAAACTGCACTGTTTACAAACCGCCTCCGCTGTTTGCCCACCTCTCGGCATCCGTGTGTGAAATAGCCGCGTCTATTTCTGACCTATCGCTCTATCCGAAGTGCTCGGAGAGTTCGTCGATTACTTTTAAGAAGTTATAGAGTTGTTATCTCGGATGACGTAGACTATAACGAGCCTTCAAATCGCCCACACACCTAGCATCTTGGCAACCTTGAAGAGGCACGGTCGTGGATATTCGTAGTTGAGACAATACGTCCGAAGCAGTGACACTAATGAGCGCCCATTGACGTTATACCAGAAGCGAGAGGGGTATGGCGAATAGCGAAAACGCCGCAGAAATTATATCGACCCATCGGCTCGGCCGGTGGCCGGCCTCTTCGCTCCGGCCATGGGAAATGGACTGCGACGTCCTTGCGGTTTGCAGCAAATTTTCCATTGGCATCATTCATGCAACGATTTTGGTTCATGAATCTGTCGCATTTCTCCTTCGTTTTAAATAATTTTAATTAGCCGAGGTCGTCAGTCGTGTTTGTTTAGGCTAATGATCATCATCTGGCCGTCAGATCGCATTGTTTACATTTCTGCTCCATGCGAAACGTTGCTCTTGTTAAACTGTTTCCATTGTTCGGAAGTTTGTTTATTTACGCCGTCAAGTTGCGGTTCTTTACGACTAGTTTCTCGGTTTTTCCACCCGACCGTTTTGTAAATATTATAAGATGCAGCCGAAAACAGAACCGCTTGCGCTTTACAGAGTTATCCGTGTGTTTGGAAATAACACATTACGACGAAACCGAAATTTTATCCGGAGATGACGTGAAATTGCGGCATGGTCTTTACATTTCATTGAGGACAAAGTATTTTGGTTATATTGTATCCGGGTGCCAATTATAGTCCAGTGATTTGAACTCTTTATGTTCAAATAGCTGCGTGACAGACTGACGGACAAGACTTGTCGTATTTTCTGATGAACGAAATGTGGACGATTGAGTAGAGTTAGTGCGTACTCAAAACACATGCTTACCCGCAAACTTGCTTAGACGGTCAATTTTGAGATATGGGGTCCAGAAGATACATTACTTCACGTGTTTTCTAAAAACTGATTTTCACGTATGTTATAGGCGATATCTTTAAAAATAAGGCCCCAATACTCCCAGACACATTCCGTCGGCCGTTTTGCTTAACAGACACTTTAAAACTCCCAAAATAATGACAACTTCACTTAAATTCTCAACTCCATTTGTTATCAGACAACTATTTTAAAGCCTTTTCCGAAAAGATCGGTCTGGATCTAAGGGGCCAGTCATCACCTAAACTTATAATCTCGTACATAAATGTTTTTATGTACCTTCGGGACCCCATATCTCAATATTGGCCGTCTAAGCAAGTTCGCGGGTAAGCATGTGTTTTTAGTACGTACTAACACTACTCAATGGTACACATTTCGTTCATCAGAAAATACGTGACGTCTGGCGGCCCTGGGATCTTACTCTAGAAGGTTAGTTAATAAGTTAATATCCAAATCGTTATAAAGCATACACTTTCAGCTCGACAATAGATATCTAATCAATACTACCTATGGTTATTAATTTCGAAGTATAGGCAATCAGCGCTCTGATTTGATACTGAGCGATTATGACATTAGGGTTACGGAATGACGTATTAATGACGTAATAACCACCGCTGAATTTGAATTAAAATCAGTACTTTACGAGCGATAGATAAAATCAGATATGTTAAGAAACGCTATGGTAATGATGTTAAAAGATTTATCGGGTCGTAAAATCAGTTTATTTTACTTTTTAAGGGAATCGTGAGAACTAAATTTAATGTTATTTTCGACTAATTAAAACATTTATATTAAATTCAAAATCTAAAAGATGAATTACGTAGGTTTTGAACGAAATAGCGGTAATGCATATTTATGGTCCAAAGTAGTTAAATATATGTTTTTACACTTGACCATCATCTAACCTAATGTTAAGCGACGATGCGGTCTACGATGTAACATGCTTATCTAAAAGAAACTGATTCACTCTCAATCTGAAGACACCAAAATTGTAACTCGTGAATCTGGAAACCCCACTCAGGCAAAGCATTCCACATTCTAGACTTTCTAATCACAAAAGTAGAGTCTAACCTCTCATTATCCAATGTCAAGGTACAGGGTAAGGTATAAGTAATGATACACTGTTTCGTGCACGTCATGTATTGTTTATTTCAAAGCTGAAATACGGTCATAATAGCACTTTTAACGCTAAATTCGTCTAAATATAGCATTCTCTTCACTTCTCGCTTCAGACTTCATTCACAAACGCGTATGAAACTAATGGACTGTAATCATGGCAGAAATTACTGCTATTGTTGGGGTACTGCCGTCAAACCCTGCGAAGTCTTCCTCGGAGTAAATCTGACGTGAATCTGGTTTCTTGGTTTGTTGTATCAGATACTGGCTTGTTCAATTTCATACGAACATATCAATTATCTTATTTCTTGTTGGTATTTTACATAATACTGCACCGAAATATCAAACGTACAATGGTACAAAATTACTGAGGGTTTTACTAAAAAATAATAGACTACAGGCTCGTGAACGAAATATATGGATCATATGAACCACCAGGAGACCTATGTAGGATGATAGAAGGCTATAAATTAATAAGATTCAGAACTATGCCGTCACTTGAAAGCTGTCAAGGTGAAGATAGGTGATTGCAACTTTCGATCCTTTCTCCTTGTCACATGATTTTTGTACGGCATTGCGGAATAAAGGATATGACCCATAAATTTTGTTCACGGGTCTGTAGTCTATAAGGCTTGTTTGTTGATTCAATTGATCCAATATTACTCTAGATGTTATAACAACCACTTCTAATACCTTTTGGGTAACATAGAGTCAGGCAGAGTGTTCCATAGTTTCGTACGATAAATTATCTCTCTTTCTCTCAGGCTCTCGGTATTCTATTTTGTAAATTATTTAATTTACTCCGTAAAACAAAAACTGGCTTGAATATAAAATTTAATTCAGATACTAGACTTAATTTCATAAGAAGATATGACCACGTCGGCGTCGTCCAGATATATACGAGTATATCTACTCGTTTTGGGTAACATAGAGTCAGGCAGAGTGTTCCATAGTTTCGTACGATAAATTATCTCTCTTTCTCTCAGGCTCTCGGTATTCTATTTTGTAAATTATTTAATTTACTCCGTAAAACAAAAACTGACTTGAATATAAAATTTAATTCAGATACTAGACTTAATTTCATAAGAAGATATGACCACGTCGGCGTCGTCCAGATATATACGAGTAGATAAAAGCAAATTTAATTTTTTTGTCGATATTTCAAAAATCGCCATACCGATTTCGATAAATTTTATATAGGACCACCTCTGAAGTTTATCTACCAAACGAAAAATGAATCATCAAAATCGGTTCACAATTAGCGGAGCTATCTCGTATCCATACAAATAATGGCTTTAGATAGGAAGATGTGTCAAATCGCCTAAACCACTATTTTAACACTTGCTTATGCTTTTAATGTTTATATAGTATCTACGGGGCTTAATCACGAATAACTCATTGTTTAATTACCTCGACGTTTCGGCAGCGTTACAACCGCCGTGGCCACGAGAGACAGCACGGCGTTTTAACGCTGCCGAAACGTCGAGGTATTTAAACAATTAATTATTCGTGATTAAGCCCCGTAGGTACAATATAAACATTATGTGTTCAAATCGCGAAAGTTTAAAAGCATATGCTTTTGGCTTTTAATCAAATGATAATACAGGCTTTACCCAATCACTTTGGTTATTCTTGATCAGTACAATTATGATACAATAGCAGCGGGTTTCCTCTGCGTAGTTCCCAATCTCGTTGTTTTCCCGAGATATAAAAGGTTATGTTATTTCAGATTATTATCTACCAGATCCCTTCAGTAGTTTTTGAAGAGTAAGAATGACCCATACTAACAAACTTTCGTATTAATAATATTAGTAGGGTGTGATAGCGTTTAGAGACTATTTTCTCACTACGTATTTATGGTTCAGCCATTAAATATTACAAGTACCTGGTTGACCGAGCTTTGCTCGGTTAATTAGTAGATACATGCAGATTTTCTCAAAAAAAAAAACTTGAAAAATGAAAGGCGGCCGGTTAGATTCGAACTCGGAGCTACCATATTATGACCGCCCATCTTACCGACTGAGCTAATATATTGTCGCGAGACGTCGCGAAATTTACCGTAACATTCTAATCTTTATGTAACAGATTTTCATTGTCTAAAAACGCGCATAAAACGGCATTTTTAAAAATAAAACCTGGCCAGATCGATTTATCATCCCCGAAACCCCATGTATACATAATTTCATGAAAATCGTTCGAGCCGTTTCCGAGATTCAGATTCTGTATATATATATACCTACAATAATTGCTAGTTTAAAGGTCTATAACATAGATTTATGTGTATTTATTGACCAAAAAGTTGGTTATCTGTAAAGTCGGTTGGTTTACGGACGATAGTTTAACGTGACAACGTCATAACAAAACATTGATAAATCGGCGCAAGTGTACAGTGAGCATAACGGGACATAACGGGACACTTTTTCGTGCATGCAGCCGGCGTTCATATATTTATTAGACGTTGTCACGTCAATAATTGCATTATAGATCGTTTATATACATGTATCATTTATTGATAACCAAGTTGTATACTAACCTTACTCGGGCAATAGCGAATTCAATTTAGAATAATCCAAAAATACCCTAAAGACTTTTCGATTACAGCCGATCCGTATCATCTTTAATGGCTTTTGAAGCCCGTTCCCATTTGCGTGATACCGTTTTTCCTTATATGACAGAATATTAAGCGAGTTTCGTCGCAAAGATATTGAAACCGAGAGTAACAAAGCTACTATGGATGCAGGTACTAACGAAATAAGAGAACTCTACTAACGGACAGAAATAACGAAGCGAAAAGATAAATCATTTTATAAAACCGGGCGATGAGCAGTGATTTGTAATCTTTATGGCCAAATACCTGAGTGAGACTGTAATTAAATGGGTATTTGTGTTGGTAACCATCAGCTCTCATCAGGAGTCTCTTTCCGCGACAGAATATGTCATGAGGATATTCGTAAAATAACGAAAGTGGCCGACATAGCTCAAAGAGTAAGCAAGCTGAAGTGGCAATGAGCAGGCCACATCGCTCGCCGAACTGACAACCGATGGGGAAGAAAATTTCTCGAGTGGCGACCACGAACCGGAAGACGCAGTGTTGGACGGCCTCCCACTAGATGGACAGATGACCTCACAAAGATCGCTGGAAACCGCTGGTTGCAGGTTGCGCAGGACCGTTCGTTTTGGAAATCTAGGGGGGAGGCATATGTTCAGCAGTGGACGTCTTGCGGATGATGACCATCAGCTCTTGTTCATCCCGCCAGTCTGTCTATACAGGGTTGCACTGCATCCGTTTAAGGACATGTTCTGTATATTTAAACAAACAACTTTTGTGCAACAACTTTTGTTAAAACTCAATGCATATCCCAAAAAAAAGTGTTTGTGGTCGTTTAGTGATTATTCACTTCGGCACATCATTTATCGAGAGTTAAAGAGCGCGCGCACTCTTGTTATGAGTTGTTACGAAGAGTTCGATGCTTTATACCAGGCAAAAGATTTTTTTTATTTTGTATGGGAAAAATATACGAATTTTTATAAACTGTAAAACAAAATTTGACGTATTTTATGTACTTAACTTACCCTGAAAAGGAGGCAGGCTGATTACTAATAACCCTGTATGTATATAAAAATTAATGTTTGCCTGTATGACCTTTATTAAGTTATGGCATTTAATCATATGATGATATGTATGTTGCAAAGTTATTGTGTACTCAAACCCAAACCATGACCCGAAAAAGATTTTTGAGGTCTTTATGTGACAATATCCGAGCAAACTGGGGAACTTGGCGCTAGTTTTATATAAAAAGAAATGTCATTTTTTTTATCAAGGCCAGGTTATAATTACCCATTGTTCAACAGTGGATTGGTTGAACGTTTCTGAAATTTCGCGTTTTTTTATTATTATTTTATTATATCCTATTCTAGTTCAATAGTCCTTTTTACACGTTTGGCTAAATAAAAAGCAATACGTTTTAGGGAAGTATGTACAACAATCGCAACAGCGACTGCAACGTTCGCATGTCAACTTACAAACAATAAAAACTGAATCGAAATTGTTTAATTCGTTATGAACGTTTACTTGTGCAGGCATATTGCTGACCATAGAACGCATTTCTTACTCGTCTCTTCATTCATTAATTAAAAAAAAACTGCAGTCACAAATATAAATATACTCAGACTGAGAAGTCAAAGGACATTGTTCAAACTGGGCTATCCGTGGACAACAATTTCTTAATAATTTGATTTAGTCAAAAAAATATTTTTATTTTAATAAAGAATTTTCATCCACTCTTCTTGCACGTATAACGTAGGTATAACATCTCATCTCATAACAGTAAGTTTTTGCTTTGTTTTAAAATGTACGTAAACTTCTAAAATTTAAAGATCTAGAAATGAATCGTCTTGAAATGTTCTGGAGGTCTACTCTCTTTCTATCGAAAACGAAATTTCGACCTAATTTTCGCGACATTCTTACTCCCGTTCTTTTTCGTTCCGTCGTTTAGCCCGACCGAACATTTTTTGACCGTTACATGTTCTAAGCCTACTCTAATTCACGAAAGTCGCAACGAATATTCTAATTTGACAGATCAATTTTCTTAGTTTTAACCTCAAAATCAACGAAATGAAAAGTGTTACTTTTTGATTTGCGGATTTAGATTTTTTTGGGAAAATATAACATAATATGGTTGTAAAAGTTATGTTAATTGATGCTGCTGTACGTGAAGACCGTTTGGAGCGTAGAAAGAGCCGGTGTCGCCTGCGCAGTGATCTTAACATAATTCAAATTTCCGACTTAGAATTTGTAGGAAATTATATGTTTAGCCGGGAGTTGTTTGACGACTTTGTTGTGCCTAGAAACCTAGAAAGTTACGGCTGGTGTAGATGGGAGACTGCGACTGTTAATCCGGAGTCCGGAGACCATGGGTTCAAAACCACGCACACCATAGTCTTCTCGAAGTCTCATCTGCGTAATGCCGGTTGATGTCCTAAGAGAAACAAATTCCTTCTTTCCCGAAAAGGAAAAAACATTGAAAATTTTGATCGCTTTACCATCTGTACAGTACAGCAATCCTTTAGCAGCCTTAGAAGACTAAAAACATGGCTAAGAAGCACCATAGCAGAAGATCGCCTGATGGTCCATGGGCCATGATAAGTGTACACAGAGCTATAATAAATAAAAACCTAAATAATTTTAATGATAAAGTGGTTGAAAGTTTTTTAAAAATCCCTGAAAGTTATGTGTTAATTGAATATTATTTTGAATAAATAATTATTGCTTTGTTTAAAAGTTTGATTTAGTTGTTATGCTGTCGAGGGCTTGTGAAGTTTTATACATTGATACTAGAACTAATACTTGTTGCAATTGTCATTGAGGCAAAGACTTCCAAAATGTAACACTTCATGCCGTCAACTCCATAATATTGACCCATTGCCTTCCTCTTAGCTAGCTGGCGACACCCTTGAATACCCCTAACTTAAAATGGTAAAGGTCAATGTGAAGAAACCGACATTTACCTAAAATCATTTGAAGTCATGTGTCATCCACCAATCCGAACTGGGCTAGCGTGGTGGATTATGGCCTTCTCTCGCAAGGGGCTCTACCCTTGAAGTAGAAGGCCTCGAGTCCTAGCTGTGGAAACATTTAGTGGGTTGTTTATGCCTGGGAAAATGCCTGCATCACAGAATCGAGTCTGCTTCTAACTTTAAGTATGATAAACCCACCGGAAAAAAGGGATTTTATAAATGTATGTGCCAAGCTCTCTTTAGTGTCATAACTATCAAAGTAAGCCAATTTTGATGTACCTCATTGTGTGCAATGATAATGCAATAATAATAATAATAAGCCTTTATTGTTTCCTTTTTTACATTTAACATAGTATATGCATATAAGGTTTGTTTACGCTAAGGACCCCTTTCGGGTATAGGCCTCCTCCCATATGATAATGCAATATAATGATTTATTTCAATTTTCATTGTAGTTTTTCATGACCATTTTACTAAAATCATTCCAGCTATTTCAAAATAAGCTTTTGTAGATATCTACAAATCAAAAGTGAAGTGTTTTCTTCTGGGTTAGCACGCTCCACCATAGACTATCGTCGTTTAAAAAAATGCTCAAATGGTGGTCAACTGTAAACCTATTATTATTAAGCCTTTATAGCTGGAATTAATTTTACAATAATTTAAATTTCACACTTAGATTTAAAAAACACAGGCCAATTCCAGCTGCTTTCAATCTTCTCTGAAAAAACTTACTGCAACTGTAAACCTATAATAGTATACAAATATGTAACTTGTAGAGTTATCTTTTCCAAATATCATAAAAATCGATCCAGCCATTTGGAAATTAGTGTTGGGGGTTTTTGTTTACTTTAAAATAACATTTTATCTAGGAAATTAAATAAAATACCATTTTATCTAGAAAGTATATTAAAATTTATTAAGTACATCTTCTAGAATATTCTTTGAAAACCCCACACATGTAGAGTAGTGCCGCCAGGAAATTCAGTGTTCCCTCTCTCTCTCAACTACTTCTAGTCAGAGAGCCCGCAGCACACAGCCTTCTGCAATGGATTGTGGGTCTGTAAAGAACAATGAATATTCTAATTTAAATCATCATTATGACAAGTTACTAACAAACTTTGTATCTGAGTATTGGTTTTGACCAAGTAGGTTTAACACTCTAATTCAATTTTGTAGGTACATAATATATCTCTTAGGCTGGTCGTACACGGCATCTTGAAGCAGTCAGCATCGACTGCTTCATGCTATAACTGCATAGTGCACTACATACTAGGTACTATGTATGTACACACACAAACCACTCAAGCAGTTGCATCTGCTTCGGATAGTTAACAGCACTGTGAAATTTCATCTTGCAGTCGGACTGCAAGAGTGGTCCGTGTTTGTTGATCAGTAGGTAACAGCTCAAGCTGCCGGTGCAGAATGTAATAGAATATTTGTACGTTAGAAATAATGCATAATTATAATAGTGGCTCAGCCCAATGGCTTCATCCATGTTGTAATGAAAATATGCATGTATCATTCACACAAAGCTTGCACTCGAACCACCTATTTATAACTCGGAAAGTCTGGAAATTTGGGTCCGGTTTGCCATTCACCAAATCCATCTCCCATCACTTTTAAACAGCAATTTGTATGCATAAACACATGTTTATATTAAGAAAAATAACGAAAACTGCACGAAATACTTGCAAGGCCTTTTTTGTTTTAATTTGTTTGTATGTAATGTAAAAATGTAATAATGTATTGAATTAGAACTTTCGATTTCGATAGTATTTCGTATCGTAGTGTTGCCACCTTTATTTTTCAAAATCCGTACCATAAACTTGAACAATAGTGTGAATTCAAGACTAGGGCTTCCAATATTATGGATAAAATATGTTAATTAGGTAAATTATTACCAATTTTGGTGGTCTAGTTAAGAACATCGATTGATTCATTGGTACATTTATGATTTTTATTTCATGTATGTATATGTGGTATATTATTATATAACATATTAGGTTAATGTGTATTTTATTAAATTTCAATTAGTATGTGTAAGTTTATTTATGTTGTAAATATGTAGTATGTTATTATTTATTTTCTGTTGTAAGTACTCATAATGGTGTTGATAAATGAAATGTATTAATTAAACGGGCCATGTTACTATCTTTTGTTTCTAATCCGTGCACGGTTGCCTGGAAGAGATCGCTCTAAGCGATAAAGCCGCCAATCGAAATGTAATTTTTTATATTTAGTTAATTGTTTTTTTTTTTGTATTATGGCTTTTAATAAAGAGTTTTCTTATCTCTCTTATCGTATCTCATCTTTGCGCTCGGGCATAAAATATATTTGTAATAATAATTATGTAACTTTCATCCCACCTCAGATTGGAAATGATTCAATGGTTTTCACATTATTTACAGTTTTGTTAATTCTGTGGGTATCAGTTTGTTGGTTTTAGCTGAACGTTACGATAAAAAGTGAAATACCCTACATTTTGTCGCTGACGATGGTCTTCCGCAATAGGCTCGATAATTATGTTGTGTTATAGTGTACGTGTAAGTACTGCGATGAAAATACCTAGGTGTCATATTGTGTGCTTACGTGTTGTGATAAAACAGAAATTAGTATAACAACCAAAACTTTTTGCAATGGTTGTGAAATGCAAATTTAATATTTCGTGACAGGTTCAATTAATGTGGTAGTAATTAGTACCTAGAAGTTAATGTTGCGACAAAATAACATGAATAATGTAATAAACACAAGGACATAACAGCGACGAGCAGTTGACCATATCATTTTTTCTCCGTCTGACGCACTTGTTCACTATATTTTAATTCTCGCTGGAGCATCTGAGTTCACCCGAAAATGTCTTATCTTACCCGAGCGTGACGCTAGAATTCAATTCACAGCCCACGAAAAATCTATCTAGGCGCCCCAAATGAAGTTTTCACTGTAAAAAGTTTTATTTTACCTCGTTATACAAGAGACACTGTCATTATTTTACGGCGGCTCTTTTAAACCGTTTAAACACAAAAATATGGCAAACTTTATAATAAAACCTAGGAATTAAGCACACCAATACGTATATTATTAATATAATAAACTAGCAGCGCCCTGGGGTTTTACCTGCGTAGTTGCCGTTTCATTATTTTCTCAGAATGAAGAGTGGCCTGTGTAATAGTCCAGATTGTAATCTAAAATAATGTGTTTCAAATTTCAGCTCGGCCGTTCAGATGTTACGATATGATTAAGGAAGATTAAAAATAGTTTTTTTTTTTTATAACGGGAATATGAAGGAGAAGAGATCTACATGGGAAAACCACGGGGTGCTGCTAGTAATAATGATGCTAGTAAGACTAATAATAATGCTAGTGATAATACAATTATTTATCAAGCTACATGAAAGAAATTAAAATAAAACAAAGTTCTCAGCGCCTTACGTACGTAGTGTAATCGATTGGTTTAAAATGACATTAAAAATATTGATTGTGAGAGGATTTCCAATTTGAAGTGGGACACATTGAGAGGCTAATACCACAGGATAAACTAGATATATAAAGAAAATACATTGAAGAATTTCAAGTTCGTTCAACTTTTCTGCTTGCTTTTTACACCAAAAAAATAATTTAAAAAATAATCACACTGTTATTTATTTAAGTAATTCGCAAGATTCCTTTCAAAAGGTCATATGCGTACGATTTCGACTTCTCGATCGTACATGAGGTAAAAAAAGCCGTATAAGTACGACTTAAATTGTACGAAGGGCAACACTAGTTTTACTGTCCCTCGACAAAACGTCAATGCCAATATGAGTTTTAAGTATTAAGCGGATATGTTTGACTGTCACAAGTTATAGTCCAAACGAGTGCTTGCTGTATAACTCCTATATTTAGCCGCATAATAAGGTCTATTCTAGTGCCTCGATTCTAATTACGTAAATAATATGATTTGCACTCGTTTCATTGAACCAATTGCTATAATTTTAAAACAAATAGATCAGATATCGTATTTTATAGTTAAATTTAAAAAATACGGCATAACGGATCATAAATATGATGTTAAAGAAAAAACCGTAAATTACCGCAATGGCAATGAAAATAACCTCTCTACTTAGTCTGTGGAACCTTTTGTTTTTCATTCAATTACATCGTTCACGATGAGACTCTATGGATTTGAAAGTCCGTAGCCCGATCCGCCAGAGAAATAGAGTAAGGTTACAGGCAATATTTCGTTTTCGTTTACGGCCGTTTGCGAAGTGCGGATGCGGAGAAAGAGAGTAGACGCCCTGGTCGTTCTGCGTCCCAAAGCACGTATTTAGGACGCCTCATCGCCCTCACCCCAATCCAAGGCGAATCCCAAAGACTTCCAAGCTCTTCAGATTTATTGGCAACGGATTTAAATGGATCATTTACTTCTTTATGCTAGACAAGCTTCTGCCCGTGACTTTGGCTGCGTAGAATTGAGAATACGGCTATTGCTTAAACAACTCACATTTTAGTAATAAAAAAATAACGATTTATGTTCTAAATTTGAAACTGATACGTTCATTTCTTACGACGTGATTGAAGCAACAAACATCGAAACAGTCACATTTATAATATTACTTAGAAGTACTTAGTATAACGCTGAAGAGTAATACTGTGGCGAAACAATCTCATTGAAATTGCTGATTGCTAGTGTTATTTCCCGATTTCCCCTTCCGCATCAATCAGTAGCCTTTGTTTTGACTAGACTAAAACTGATTGAATCTCTTCCTCCTACATTTTAATATACAATTCGTTTTATTCTAAAACTATTTTTTTGATTTTCAGGGATTATATAATGTTTGAGACATTTCTAGAATGGTATTAAACACTGATATGTACCATTTGTACCTACCAACATTTCTTTGTTTACCTTTTTCGATCAAGTAAAAAAAAGCAGCCAGATGCAAATTGACTTAATTTTTTTTTCTAAATTTTGACAAGTGTGGCACCACTCTTTGTTTTTGTGAAATGACTCCAATAAAATGAATCATTCGCGCCACCTATGCTGAAATTAGGAACTGTCTTTGACAGGTCTTTTTGCATCTTGGAAACGCCCCACTGAAGGCATTTTAAATAGCTTTGTTGTTTCACGTGCCCTGAGTTGTTAGCGTAGACGTTTCAGGAATTATCGTTATTTGCAAAGTCTGACAGCGGGCGGGCTCCTTTCAAACTCTATCTTGATTATATCTCCATCAAATTAAAGGTAAATAATTTTACTCAAACGAGTTCAGAGTAAAATTGTTTGATTCGCATTTGAGAATTTTCTGTGGCGTTATTTTTAGGGTACCGCAAAACGGGATGCTTTTACTAAGAATGATATGCGTCTATTTGTCCGACTTTTGCATTATATATTTTTTGTAGTGTGATTCTTAGGTTCAGGTTGGGTAGGATTATTGTTTCTCTTACCATCAGGCACATTTCTCACTTGTTCTATAACATAAGAATATGGTTACGTTGGTACGGAAAATTAACTAACTAAGATAACACAAAAAGATGATATAAACAAAATCCAACCGGCCGAATCCAACAACCAAATATTCTTTACTACATTTTCCAATGCACTTAACAAGTAAAATGGTAATGTTTGTGATTTATTAACGGCATATAACATACACTAGCGGCGTCCGCATTTTCACCCACGTTTTAATACTTTTATTTTTTTCATGGAAGTCGTAAATATTTTCCATAAGTAAGAGCAGCCTATGTTACGCCTTAGAATATCAGCTATCTGGTAGGGAAAATCCCGACATAATCGGTCCAAACGTTTCGGAAATTTGCCGGAGCAAACAGACAGACAAAAAAAAAGTTATTATTAATTAATTAGTCTTTTAGAAATAGATCCGTTTATACTTTCATATGAACTTAGTAAAAAGCATTTAATTTAAAATTACATACAGACACTCCAATTTTATTTATTTGTAAAGATAATGATAAAAAAACTTGGTAAAGTTACTATAATTTCATTTAATGTGTGCATTTGATCAACGCATGCCAAAAAAGTACGCGTCGAATGTAACAGAAAAAAAACCCTATCATGTGTTGTGGCAGTACAGAACCCATCGCAGTCCGGTTTATTTTCAATTTGTAACGTATCTAGAGATAATCCTGTTAACGAGTTTGGGTGCTACAAATTCCAGTAAAAAGTGTCATTAGCTCCTGTTAACTGGCGACTAGGACAGTAATACGTACTGTTACCACAGTCTATTAAAGTAGTATTTCTTAATACTGTACCAGCGTCTCCTAAAGCCGGTCGACGTGGTATTACAGCTCCCAAGTTATCCAATTTAACGTAAATATACGTACGTACGTATACGTAAAGGGATACGTAAAAGTGTATGGGTTATAGTAATATTTTCTATGCTATATCAAGCGTTTTATTCTGAGTATTATCTCACAATAATCATCCAATATTGCGAAAAAACTTAGTGAATAAATAGCAAACTTGTGATTGTCTAAAAAGTTAAAATTGATATTCCATTAAACAAAAATATATGGTATCACTGTTGTAGTCTGTGCCACTTATTGTGATATTATCATTTACATTTAATCTATTCAGTGGGGTATTGGCAATTATTCTAAAAGTAAGGTAAGCTTTTCCTAAAGTAATGGATACCTTTGTGCAGAGTTAACTTCTGTTTTTCTCCTCTACGTACGTCACGTCAGGATGTTTTATATCTCCGGTCACGTATTCGCATGTCTAACGTTTCTAGGGTCTACATCGTTCCTTTTGTCAGCTCGGCGTAAGACGGATCGGAGAAGTGATATGTTATGTTCTCTGCAGTAATAGCCCCTTATTTTGCATATACATAAAAGGTTTACGGGAATAGAGTAGAATATGCTTTATTGTATACAGGGTACAAGATGGAAAAGATTGATACGACAGTCTGTCACAGGCAGGTTTGATTTAAAAAGCAATTGATATGTCTGCCTGTAACATGAGATTTTATAAGCGATTTTTAAAAGGAGATTATAAATATATTCAATCGCATCTATTTTTACCCACGACCAAAAAAATGGGTATTATAATTTTGACGTCGATGTCTGTCAGGGTGTCTGTCTGTGGCACCGTAGAGCTCAAAAGGAGAGGCCGATTTCGGTGCGTTTTTTTTTATTTTAAGCTTAATTTCCGTGCTAAATTCCGTGGATGTTCTTTGCTATGTTTGGTTAATATCGATTCAAGATGGCCATCTTGAACCTCCACATAATAGGGGACAAAATATTTCTTCACAACCTTCCTCAATATGGGTATCAAATGAAAGGGCTTGACTAGTAAAATAATAAATAAATAATACACCATAATACATTTCAAATCCAAGATGGCCGCCACCATTAAATGGCGAAGTACATTTCTTTTTTCACAACACTCAATATGGGTTTCAAATGAAAGAGCTTGACTAGTAGAATATCGTACAGATTACAAATACGAGGTAGTGGTAAATCAGAATTTAAAATTTTGTTTTTGTAACGTTATTAATATGTTGATAATTCCGTCATTTGTCAATCGATTTAGATTTTTTTTTCTGTATTTCAACTGGTACTACTCCAAGTTGGTGCCGTTTTATTTGGAGTAAATATGAAACGCTCAAAGGCACATTATTCACCTAGAGATAAGTAAGTGGATAGTATAGACGAATATTGATAAAACCTCAGTTCCGAAAAGAATTCATCGTTGGACATTGCTTCCATTATTTTCTATCACAGAATAGTTAAATTGGCATCTGTCTTGCCTGATTCGGTCGCTCATTAATTACATGTTTTACCCATTTCGTCGCTCATGCTTAATGGCATTTGTCTTGCTTTTTTTTGGTCATCCAACAAACTTTTTAATCCATCCGTAAAATCCTGCAAATCTTTGTTTATAATACTAACGTTTAATTACTCTTACGCCGTTAGAAACCTATATAAAATACATAAGGGGATAAAGCTAGCTTCTAAGTAGTCAAATAAAACCACATATAAGACGTTACTGCTTTAGTTCTAACAATGTTTCGGCTAATCTAGAATTCCCTCGCGAGCGATGCAGACGGTAGTAAACTGCCGTCAGAGCGGCCTGTTAAAACTTTGCCACGTAGGTAGGTACAATGATACCTACTTGTACTGCGGGCAACTGTGACAGAAGTGAGATAATACTGTTTTAAGATAGTACTATACATTTGAATATAACAGTAATAATATAGCAGTACTAGTAATTTTGTAATGGTATGACTCTTTGCAGAGTCCGCCTAAAAGTACCACACCTTTGCCAGTTATTCAGTACCACCAAGCAGTAATATGCAAGCATTGCTGTTTTCCCGTTTAAAGTGCAATATTTCCAGTGAATATACAGGGCATAGAGGTAAAACATGGTGGTGATGAGCGCTGTACTCTGTACAGTTCTAGGCAATGGTTTGACTCTTTCCCAATAGCTGCGTGCTGCGTGTCACTGTGCCGTTATGTAGCAGGCAAGTTGCTTCCCATCAGGCACATGTGCTGCTCGTCTCGTCACTACTCTATACTACTACTATATATAATATAAAAAAATCAGAAACGATATGTATCTATACCGCCTACGGTACACAAAATGACTAACACCCACACTTTCTTTGTATTAATATTACGAGTATATCCAAAGTATTAAATAAAATATACAAAAAATGACGGACGGACACCAAGATATCCACCTGTGGCTTAGCAGGATGCCGCTTCCGTACGGATTTCTAAAAACACGTCTTCTGGACTAATTAACAGTATCTTGACAATAAACATTACATATGGACTATGAATTTCGACTATAAACGAGTTCCAAAGTCAAATATTATGACTATTTATGGTTTTCTCAAGTGACTGCTAAAATATGTTTACTCTGTCCAAAACCTGTTATGCTATCTCACTGCGTCTGGATACATTGAAATGAATCGAACTTGTCGATATACAGGATATAGATGTCACCATAAAATTGTAAACACCGTTAGATTATAATCTGATATCGTTAGATTATAATATACTTAACAAAATTTTACGGACTAACTTAACCTAGGAGATTATTATCTTACACACAAATTATAATCTGATGATGTTGACAATTTTACGGTTCCATAGATAAATGAATCAGCTAAAAGCTACCACATATAAACGATTCGATAACACATACACACCCTTAAAAAATCACGCGTGCGCACGGACACATAGATACCGTAAATTAGAGATATCGTTACTAGCAGCGGCCTGCGGTTTTAGCCGCGCAGTTCTCGTTCCCTTTATTTCGAGCCTCTGACGCAAAAAGTGTCATAAAATCATAGCTCGCATATGGGAAAACCGATTTCGATGTGATTTTTTTACACTTAAAACGCAGAAATCTATTCAAAATGGCCGCCTCCACAAAATGGCGGACAAGGTATTTTTTGCAACCTACCTCAATATAAGTATCAAATGAAAGGACCTGACTAGTAGAATGTTATAACAAATTTGAAATCTGAAGTAGTTGGGAGTAAATCAATTTTTTTAATTTGATTCTTGTGCCACGATAAAAACCATACGGGCTTTACCACACTTCTGTGTTCCAAACAACCCGATCCGTTCAGTCGTTCCGACATGAAAAAGCAACAAACATCCAAATTTTCGCATTAGTAATATTAGTAGGACATTTTTGACGATTTATTAACTCTGAATGATTTTTCTACGGCAGACATCTTTTTTTAACACTCTCTGGGTCATAAAAGATGTTTAAAATGATCCGTCTAAGACAACATAGTAGACTCTGTCCGAGTAACCCGGTAATCTCATAAAATACATCTAAATTGCTCTATAAAATTTAAGTATTAGTTTATTTATATCTTAACTACTTTCACATTTTACTTGACACCTTTTGACCTTTTAAAAGACTGATAAAATTTATTATTTTTCGTGCTTTTTAGATATTAAAAGTGGGTAACTATGAACAAGTAATTAATACTCTTACGTTTATATAACAAGTTATTTATTCTAAGAAATACTCAAAACTATTTTTAAAGTTTCATGTTTGTAATCGCGAACCTCAGTCTGGAACTAACAATTTGATTCTTTAAACTATATTTAGCGTCCAATAGCTAGGCCACGGGAATTTTTTTTTTGCACAGTGTACAATGTACATGTAGTAACTATGTACAAATATGTTTTTTATTTACAAATACAAAACCGGGAGTTTATTTTGAAATTACGTTTTTCGTAGAAAGAGAGTAGACGTCTAGATGTTTTCTGGGTAAAATAAGTATGTATTTAATTTACAATTTATTTATTATTAATTGAATAATTAATTTAAAAGATATAAGTATAATACCTGTTATCTGGCTCCCGTAGTACAATCTTTGCTTAGTTTGGGGTTAAATGGTGGTGCGTGTGTAATGCCCATCAATATAATATATTCCATATTAACGTTAGTTGAAACTTGCACAGGCGTCGGCGCGGCGTCGCGTCGCTTCGTCGTGTTAGTCTGATACTGTTTGACGTTATCAGTGGGTCGGAATGAACGCCTGTTCCACTCGGTTTATTGCATTTTCTGAAATCAGTCGCTGTCACATGCTTTCTATTCGACGTGATCGTGATTGCTACAGCTGTTATTACTCCCCGCTCGCTTTTTATTAGCATCTATGTGTATGGCGTTTACGTTGTATGTGTTAATTAGATATTATAACATAATGACAATAATACAATACAAATGAAATACATAACAAGCAGACATACTCACACAACACTAAACTAGCCAGATTGAATTCTTTGAAAAGCTACGAACCAGTCTCGAATGACGCTCGTAATATTAGATCTTAAACTGACACAAAACTTTATAGCCTAAATCCCGATTATAAATGCATTGTGCTGGTCCATACTCAATGGCAGCTAAATATATAATGACCTGCCAAACAAACTAAAAGATTGGAGAAAAAACTACTATTTTATTATATTTCCAAAGAACGAAATTAAATGTTACGCTACAAACTACAAGATTTTTTCCTGAATGACAATTTTAATGACTACGAAATGGAGCGTTCTGTTGCCACTTTTACCATTCCCTTACGAGGTCATACACGTGTAATGATGACCACAAAACCTAATAACAACACATACGTGTATTACAAGTATAACACAAATGACGCAATAAATATTTGAGTGTGGAGTATAGCCAAAAACTAATCAAAGCTTGTATTATGGCAGCCATATAGCGGATATAACTCCAGTAGCAAATACATACTTATGATACATTACTTATAGATACATTGTGTTTCAAGAACATTTTATTATTTTGCCCAATTATTATGTGTCACAAAGTTTTCATTATTTTACTCATAGACTTACTTATAATATTCTTCTTCCACAGACGCTCCGCAGGCGGAGCGAGAGCAACTGTTCGTCCAGAAACTGCGGCAATGCTGTCTTCTGTTCGACTTCGCGGACGAGCCGCTATCAGACCTCAAGTGGAAGGAGGTGAAGCGGGCCGCGCTACTGGAGATGGTGGAGTATGTGACGTCACAACGCGGCGTCATCACCGAGCCCATTTACCCGGAGGCTGTCAACATGGTGAGTTGTAACCCAGTTACATCAAACCATCAGCCCACCAAACGTTTCTACTGGTGGGACTCGGGGCCTTCTCTCGGTAAGAAAAAGTTAAGGCTATAATCATACTCATATCACGCTGGCCCAGTGCGTGTTCGTGGATGACACTTGACATCGAAAGATTTTAGGGGCACGATGTTTTCCTTACAAATAAAAATACAAAAATCTTTATTGCTGTTTGCAGGTAAGATGAGATGATACAAAACATTTAAATAATTGACCCATACAAACTGGTATCTTCTTCTAGAGGCATGCAATATGTCTGGCAACGCAGTTTCCATTGGTCTGAATTTAAGCAATGATAATAATAGTCAGCTGATAAAGTCTTCTTCTTTTTTCATTTTTTTTATTTTTTTGTATAATATATGTCATCTGATTTGTCGTCTATTAATTTCTGCCTTCTTCGCTGATTTAAGTTCGCGACATTATGCTTATGACGTCAAAAAAACAATAGTGTCTTCGAAAAGACAATTCGAACCAGGAGCACCGGATCGGTAGTCGCCGTCTCCGGACAAGACCAGCCATACTTCTCACGTCAATCCGCACAACAGTAATGTTCCATTTTCGTCAATTTCGACCACAAGCCATGTAAAAAATATAAACGAAAATCCATTAAAGTCAAATCCCCTTTCTTAGGCCACACTTAGTTTTTGTTAAATAATGTAGAGTGACTCATAAAGCCAGACGTGTGCCCACGGTATGCAACACGCTTTCCCACAGTGCCATGCAGCAGTAATAGAACAAGCAGAGTCCAAATTACTACCTATCACTACACTGCGCTTGTCACCTCTTTTGTCTGTAAAATCTCCGGAAATGTTAGTTTTCCTTAAAAGAAAATAATTAAGAAAAACAGCGGATTGCTAAATCATACATATATCAATACCTTTTGGCCGTAGATGTCACAGATATCGCAATACCAATAGTACAATAATAATTAACCCAATATTTGTTATTTTTGTTATCAGTTCGCAATCAACCTATTCCGGACACTACCACCGTCTTCAAATCCGAACGGTGCTGAGTTTGACCCAGAAGAAGACGAGCCTACCTTGGAAGCGGCCTGGCCGCATCTGCAACTTGTCTACGAGCTGTTCTTAAGGCTCCTAGAATCACCAGATTTTCAACCCAATGTCGCCAAGAAGTATATCGACCAGAAGTTTGTCCTACAGGTGTGTATTCTTTTAAACTATCTGTGTTGTCTGATCTGCAATTAGTACGTCAAGAAGCCACAACAGTTGTGTAAGACGTTTGGAAATTTAAAATGTATGTCACTCAATCAGGTCATTGACTAAATTTACACAGGGCATTTGACAGGCACAGATTTAGTATTTAACCTAATCAAATTTCTACTTGAGTTTCTAAAAGGATATCTCTTTTTATCTATAAATGATAGGTTTGTAAGGTATATTGTTGCAAATGACACTAATACGTACCTACTTATATCTAACTACATTACTTTACCGCCATCACGCCTGATAAGCCACGACATCGTCTGAAGAAGATGAAGCGCGTTTACAACACCCAAAAAACCAACTAATTAACTCGCCTCTAAATAATGGTTTCTATCGTGCTCAAGGTAATACAATAGAAATAGAAATATATTTTATTGTTCCAAAGAAAGTAAATACAGTAAAGTTATGCTAACAAATTGCATGTATGTTATACCTACAGAAGAAATAAGAATTACAACGGACCCTAAAACCCAGGCAAAGCCTGTTTTGTTAAATATTAGGTGTTCTAGACTTTGTCTTTGTCAAACGAGGGGATCCAACCCTGATTCTTACCCCGTAATTTTACATTTTCCATCTGAGTGTTGACACGCGAGGTGATGATTTATCGGCATCAAATGATTGTGACCCAGAAACCCGTCGCGTCAGCCTTCAAGCGAATTGACCTCTTAAATCGTAATATCAAGCGTAAAGGTGTCTTGATGTAACAGCGAGGGTTCTAAGTGGTTTTATTGTCGAAAGGGCGGGTCGGCACAAATGTCGCATAGGTACGTGCTTCGACGATTCGTATTGACAGCGAATGCGGAAGGGGTCGCAATCTTGGGGTCATTCATAAACTCGCACGCCTGTATCTTGAGATTGTTTATTTATTAATATTATTTGAACGTAGTTCCTTACGGCAGGCTTGGAGGAGATAAGGATTTTGCTGCACAACCGAACTGAAAATAATAATAAATGTACTAAAATAAAACTACTTACTAGATCTCATTCAAACCAATTTTCTTTGAAAGTATACAGGTAATGTACATCATGAGAGTCTCTCGCGCAAACTATTCCGTGTAGAAAAATAATATGTTAGAAACCTCAATATCATTTTTGAAGACATACCCATAGATTTAGATGGTAGATGGACACGAAGGTTTAGATGTTTTTTTTTTTAGTTTCAGTTCTAAGTATGGGACACCCCCAAAATTTATTGTTTTTTTCTATTTTTTGTATGAAAATCTTAATGCAGTTCACAGAATACATCTACTTACCAAGTTTCAATAGTATAGTTTATAGTTTCGGAGAAAAGTGGCTGTTACATACGGACGGACAGACAGAACTGACGAATCTATAAGGGTCCCGTATTATGCCATTTGGCTACGGAACCCTATATACTAAAACCAGCTACTAAAGTACCAAAACCGTAAGAAGAATATGCAACGGAAAAAGAGCCCGTGACCAGTGTTGCTAACGTTATTTTTTAAATGTTGTACCATAAATAACTACATTAAGCATATTTTTTTTTGCAAATTGTGTTGTTAATATATTATACGAAGGAACTTCGTTCCTCCCTGGTGACCCATGACACCACATCTTTTTTTTTAATTATTATGCTATACACATATACGTAAGCACTGTTGTGCCTATAAATAACTGCATAGCATTAACTAAAATTGCCCAATGTTTCTGACTTTTAACGGATGTTATTAATAAATAAATGAATATGGTTATGTTAATGTATTCGAAGATAGTAATTAGAAGCGAGTGATTTTATTCTCCCGCAACAGGTTATCGAGCGGAATGATCAGAAGTCACAAGTTAGAAATCACGGGTTTGAACCACTCCCTATTATTTTGTAATACTTTTACTAGCAGCTCTCCGCGGTTCAGTCGCGTAGTACCTGTTCCCGTTATTTTCCAAACATAAAAAGTGTTAGTTTATGTGCTATTCCAGACAATAATGTAAATGTGTTCTAAAGCACAGATTCGCTCTTGTATGGAGTACTGTTCGCACCTTTGGGATGGATCGGCTAAGTATCAGATTGAGGCTCTGGAATCGATTGAGAGGCGTGCCAAAAGGCTCATAGGCAAAGACATTCTAGCGCGAAAAAGACTTCAAAGTCTTGAACATCGCCGCAAGATTGCTAGCTTATCGGATACACTTCGGAGAGTGTGCAACTGATCTGCATGATCTAATACCTCCTTGCCCTTTTTTCTATCGTACTTCTCGTAACTCAAAGAAGCGGCACCGTTTCATGGTGGATATTCCAAAGACACGGACGAAGAGGTTTGACTCTACGTTTGTGATAAGAACATCTAGGCTGTGGAATGAGTTGCCTGAGTGGGGTTTTCCCGATAGTTATAATCTTAGTGTCTTCAAATCGAGAGTGAATCGGTTTCTTCTAGGTAAACACGCTCCATCGTAGACCGCATCGTCGCTTAACATCAGGCGAGATGGCGGTCAAGTGTAAACCTATAAAAGTAAAAAAAAAAACAACTCGATCCGTTCATCTGTTCTGGCAGGATTGAGCAAAGAACACTTATTTTCGCATTTATATTATTAAAAAGTAGGAGTTTCTCCTTATACATGCATAAAGCATAAGCCGCCGCATATATGTCCCCGCAGATGGGGTTCGAGACCATCTCACAAGGAGATATTTAAGTCCATCCATCACACTTATCCAACGCGGGTTGGGAGATGCTGCAAATCTTTGAAAGACGTCTTTCTTGGATCACTTCGGTTTCTTCGCGATGCTTTTCCTTCGCCGTTAAAGCCAGTGGTGATGACAAACTTCTATAAATATCATACATTTGGGAAAATACTCAGAGGTGTAGACTGTAGGTATTACCAGGTTACCACCTGCCATTGGCTCCTTTAAAATAAATAAATAAAGGTTCAGGCGGGATCCGAAACTACTCCTACTACTCTAGGCCACCAGGCCACCACGGCATTTAAAAGCGCTTGTAGTAAATTCTGGCAGTTTCACTCGTTGAGACAACGAACGGAATATGGAGTGCAGGTTTAAAAATGAAGACCCTCTTAGCTTTACTATTTAACCCCTGCGTATTTGACTACTATGCATGTAATATGGATGAAGGTGCGTAGTCTGAAGACTCCAAAACTTGAGGGACCTACGAGTATTACTTGAAGTTGAAATCGTCTTTAGAAGTCTCAAGTCCGGGTAATAAACGTGTGTTCTTCTACTTGTACGGGTATTGAAGACAATAGTATTTTTAATACGTCATTGCGCACGCAACGAAATAACTGCAATTAGTTTGTAGTGGTAGGAATCTTTGTAGAGTCCGCCTGGGAAAGTTCCTGGACCTTTGCGAGTTAGTCTGCTGCTAAGCGGTAATGGACTTACAAACTCTACTTTGCTCTTTTCTGCAGCGCAATGTTTCCATAGACATAACCTGGCACACAAGTATATAATCATACGAGAATCTATATAAACCATTAGATGTGTCCTGAGCACCTTGAAAATGGTAATAGACTTCGTTTGTGTGTAGTGTAAGTGGTTTACACACCACCAATCTACTTGACCCTTAGAATCGCTAGCGGCGAGATATGCTGTGGTTCTACTTATTTTAGTTGTTGACAACGAATAGTGATAGGTAAAGAAGTCCGGCGTTCACCGCTTCCTGCAACCGACTAGAGCGGAAAGAGTGAGCTCACTCTTCCCACCGATGATTCCGTGCGCCTGAAGTTTGGGAGGGCACATCCACTGGCTTATATCGATGCATATTATTATATTTATGTATGTATGTAAATACATCAAACAGTTTATGTAAATGACCTGAGGGTTAGTTCCGGAAGCGCACATAGTTTATATATAAAAAAAACAATGCATGATTGATAGTATCAAAGTATGTAGCGATAGTTTTTCTGTACCTAACATAAAACAAATTGCTAAGTTTGTCTTCACGTATTTCAGTAATGCCTTTGGAATAGCTGATCAGAGGGAGCGTAAATCAGGGGGAGAACAAAGGCAGATTACTCCGAATAATAATGCTGCATTCTTGAATCAATTTGCTTCTCGTAAATCATAAAGAAGTACAAGCTTTCTCGATCGGGAACCCGTGTATTTTAATAAGTAACTGATTCGCCGTTGTCGCGCACCTGCGTCTCGATTTACGATTACCGATTAGCTTTGTTTACCTTAGAAGAATACCTTGCTGACAAATCAATTATTAAGTCGATACGCGCCGCATGACATTAATTATATTGCCACACCCAATCAGGGTCATTATTGAAAACTATTGCATGTATGTATAAATAAGACCAACAAATGTACCATAATGTTAGCAATAAAATTATTGAGTATTGAGCTTCTCCGCATTGGAACTTTTTGTTAGGGGAAAATATCGTAGGTTCGCATCACTGAACATGTTAATGCTGCGTCGGAGCCATAGCGGAGCGGGAAGTGTGCGTTAGACCTATTTTGGAGCTACTCTTGTGAATTCGTGTCACTGACATGTATAATAATAGGCATAATAACTCATTTTTTATTTAATGTGCCATCAAAAGGCTACTTAATAACTGAAATATAGGTGAAAGAATTACTTTGTTATCTTATAAACTTCCCGTGATATCACGATTTTAAAATCACAATTTCGGACTCTCCCGAAAATGCTTCATACAAAAACACTACAGAAGCGTGACGTCACAGTGTCGTATTTTTTATGCGTCGCGCGTAAAGTTTGTATGGTAGCTATATTAAATATTGCGTTTAGGAAACTAGTTTCATAACAAAAGTCATTACTTGAAATTGAACGGGTTATCCAATGGTAAATATATTTTCTAATAATTTCGCGCTTTTAAAATGAACTTGCTTGAAACCATCCAGCTTTGAATGATCATAAAGTATAAAAAATATCAAAATTAAAATTGGTACATATTTTATTGTATTTAAATACTGTCATTATATTTACGAGGGTCAAACTGAAAGTTCTTAGAAAATCAAAAACTGATTACATTAGCCAGTTATTAGTTTTATTATATCTTTTCAAAATATTGTCCATTCACGTCAATACACCGCTGCATGCGATGGAACCACTGGGAAAAGCACTTTGCCCACTCGTCCTTAGGGGTCTCTTCAATGGCATCGCAATACGCAGCCACTGCTTCTTCGGCATTCATAAACCGCTTTCCTTTAAGTTTTTCTTTAATTTTTGAAAATAAATAAAAATCACAAGGCGCGAGGTCGGGGCTATACGGCGGGTGACCCAGTAATTCAACGTTTGATGTCGCCAAAATAGTCGATCGTTCGCTTGGCGGTGTGCGATGAGTGATGTCGTGGTGAAGGAGGATCCTACTGCGAGGTCGTTTCTCTCGAACTTTTTCCAAGACAAGTGGCAAACAATTGGTAGTGTACCATTCTGCAGAAACTGTTTTTTGATCCTCTAACACAATTGTTGCGAAATGACCTATCCTTCCAAAGAACGAGGCCACCATTTTTTTCCCCGCACTTCGATCTCTCTTCACTTTAGTTGGCAACTCCTCGAAAGGAAACACCCACTGAGCAGATTGTCTTTTGGTTTCAGGATCATAACAGTAAATCCAGCTTTCGTCACCTGTTAGTATGTCGAACACAGCATTTGAGTCACCTCCGTTAAATCTTTCAATCATTTTACGGCACCAATCCACATGATGGAGTTTTTGAGCCTCAGTCAAATTATGAGGTATCCACCGGGCGCAAAGCTTCCTGACCGCTAAATGTTCGTGTAGGATTTTGTGCACTTGACTCATACCGATGCCTAAGCTTGTCCGAATCTGCTGATAGGTCACTCTTTGTCAGTCTCTATCATACGCCGCACAACACAGATGTTATCTTCAGTCGTCGCCGTAGAAGGCCGTCCCTCACGTAAATCATCAGTGAGATTAGTGTGACCACGTTTAAACTCATTAAACCAGTTGTAAACAGTCGCACGAGATGGGGCTTCATCGTGAAAGGCCAATCGTAGTCTATCATAACTTTCTTGTTGACTTAAATGACATCGAAAGTCATAAAAAATCATTGCACGAAAATTTTCTCGTGTTAAATTCATGTTGACGTGACACAGACAATTTTCAATTTGCCGCCAAATCGTAAAACAAATGTCAAATGAATGAAGTACGAGGGGTGATCCAAAAGTAATGATAATCAGTTATTTCTAGTGCACACAAAATACAAAAAATTACAGTCACTTGCTCAATTACCCACTAGTTCAGGAAAAAAAATCATATAAATAGGCCACGATTCCCGGGAGCTACATTCATTTGAATACGGACTGTCAAGGAGTGAACATCAAAATGGAAAAACACGAAATCAGAGCTGTCATTAAATACCTCTGCTTGAAAAAAATGTCTACCAAAGACATACACAGCGACTTGGTGGAAACATTAGGGGACTGTTCTCCTCCATATTCCACAGTTGCACGCTGGGCTAAGGAGTTTAAGCTGGGAAGAACATCGACGGAAGACGAACACCGCGAAGGGCGCCCATCGACGTCCCTCACTGGAGAAAATGTGAAAAAGTTGAAGAAGTTGTATTGGAAGATCGAAGAGTGACTATCAGGCATGTAGCTGAGGTCACAGGGATCTCATATGGCAGCATTCAAAGAATCCTTGTGAACGAATTGCATATGAGAAAGGTCTCCGCGCGTTGGGTACCGAAAATGTTAAACGACGAGCAAAAGAAGAAACGAGTCGACATGTCAAGAGCAAATCTCGAAAAGTTCCAGGCAGACAAGGATAATTTTTTGTCACGTATTGTGACCATGGACGAAACCTGGATCCACCATTTTGATCCTGAAACAAAACAACAATCGATGACATGGAAACGATCCGATGAACCGACGCCGAAGAAATTCAAAGTGTCAAGCTCAGCAGGGAAGGTTATGGCGTCTGTTTTTTGGCACGCCGAAGGAATAATCATGGTGGACTACTTGGAAAAGGGGGCCACTATTACAGGCTCCTACTATGCAGAACAAATAAGAAGATTGCGGGAGGCTATTAAGGAGAAAAGGCGAGGCAAACTGCGGGCTGGAGTGCTGTTCCATCAAGACAACGCACCGGTTCACAAAGCTGCAATTGCCATGGCTGCCATTCAGGAAGCGGGCTTTGAGCTGGTGGAACACCCCCCTATTCACCAGATCTAGCCCCCAGTGATCTATCTCTTTCCACGACTCAAGGAACACCTCCGGGGCAAGAAATTTGACGATGATAGCGACGTGATGGCCGCGGTTGAAGACTTTTTTGAGAGTCAAGATAAAGATTTTTTTCTCTAAGGGAATTTTAGGTTTAGAAAAGAGATGAACTAAATGTATAGACTTGCTAGGAGACTATGTTGAGAAATAAATTTAGTTTTTGATTTTATTCATTGTGTTTATTATTGATTATCATTACTTTTGGATCACCCCTCGTATAATATACTCAGTAATATTGGCAAAGAGTTCTATTTTCAAATTATAGAATTATTTTTTTAGTATATTGTTTATAAGTGGCCAGTTCTAAGAACTTTCAGTTTGTCCCTCGTATATTTGATAATTGAATATAAGTTGACTGCCCTAGTAGCTTAGTTGGTAGTAGCTCTGGCTGCGAAGCCGAGGGTCATGGGTTCGATCCCCACCCAGTGCAAATATTTGTGTGATGAATTCAAATGTTTGCACTGTGTCTGGGTGTTTCTATGTATAATAAGTATGTATTTAAAACTATATAAGTATTATATCAGCTATCTGGCTGCCATCATACAAGCTTTGCTTAGTTTGGGGTTATATAGTGTTGTGTGTGAATTGTCCACCACCACCACCAAATTGCAGGACCTGTCGTCACGCCTATTGTATAATAGCAGTAAATCTGTTCTAGTTGACGTATTGTGCAACATTCAGCATCAGCTTACCCTATTCCACTGCTAGACATAAGCGCCCATGGGATAACCCATGATACGCCACTCAGCACTGTCCTCTGCTTTTCTTCTCCAGACACTGACTGCTGCCTTACATATTTCGCCACTCCATCGAGTTTCAGGGCGTCTTACGCTACGTTTGCCTATTCGTGGTCTATATTGCATGTCTCTCGCAGACGCCAGTTTGTAGGGGTCAACTTGTTTGTTCAAAATGTTTTTATCATCTTATGTTACCTACAAACAGCACAAAAAGATTTTTTTTTTATTTGATGTGTTTCTACCTTTCTGTCTGTGGCATCGTAGCCACTGATCGAATCAATCGATTGTTATCTTTTTGTTTGAAAGGTAAATTAGTCTACAGTGTTGATTGTTGACAGCATTGCTAAGGAGCAATGCTTCAAAATCGGTTCAGCCGTTTCAAAGTTATCAACTATTGTGTTAGCTGCGGTGGTAAGTAATCTTTGATGCATGATAGGTATTAGCTTCGATTACAAACAAAGTGTGCTTTAAAATTTGAACCAACTGCGTAGGGGATTATTAAAATTGGTTATTAAAATTTTCAATTCAATGTAAACTTGTATACGTTCGAAATTAGCGGTTATGAGTTTGCTAAATTTGATTACAGAGAGTAATAACCGTTTTAGCCAGTCGATACGCCGCTCCCGCGTTCAATTCTGTTAGAATAGTTGAATTTCATTTTGTAAATTGGCCCCAAAGGTACTATGAACAGTAGTATGTAATCCGTGTAATGGCTATTGCACATACATCATGATTGTCGTTACGTTGCCGCATCAATAAATTAGAGTCATGTCCGTCACCCTCGCGGCCTTGACCGCGCGCCCTGAATAATTGAAGACGAGCATCGCACTCGCCGTGTTATTGGTTGAATCATACTACACTACGCGGTATATGGCTATGCGAGTTCAGCACGTCTACTCGTTTGCTACGAAACGCGTAATTTCGATATAAACTTTCGACTTTCCTACTATGATCCGTCATTTCGTCCGTTTAAATGTTCAAAGCCTACTCTAATTAGTGGTAGCAAAGTCGTTTATGTTTTATTCCGAAATTACGTTTTTCGTAGAAAGATAGTAGACGTTCAGGAGTGGAGACCGCGGCTTGGCTATCGTACTAAATGATCCAACTTGACGTACCCGTCAATGACGAACCTGGCTAGTTTCTATTGTGAGCTCTTAAATGGCTCGCTAACTAAATTTAGTTTTCAAAGTTCTATTGCATGGCGTACAGTCCAAAAGACCCTCAGGATTATATGTATATGTAGGCGTAGGCAGTCTTTGGGCGGGAACGTAATACATATCCAGCGACTTGCCCTTTGCGTCATGTTTTTTTAATTGCTTCGATTCCACTGAAATTAATAATTACCTTCCTTCCACTCGACACCACCAAAACGACACCATCGGTGGTGTCGTATGGTGAGGTTACCTACATACAAAGTTAATATGAAAACTCCAATTAAGTTCAAGCAGTTTCATTGATAAGCTATGTCATTTGATAAAGTTTATATTTATCTGTCACTCAAATGGTCATCTTGACATTGTTCATTGCAATTTGCTAACAATTTGCATATTATTGTCTTTCCGTCCGAATATTTTAATTTTTCACAATGGACATGGATACTAATGCACCCTGGCTTACAGATGAAATAAAAACACTAATGCACAAGAAATCAGTGACCAAATCAAAATACAAATTCCGTCCTTCTGAAGAAAATCAAGTAAAATATGTCCAGGCTCGTAATCGCTGCAATAAGGCGTGTAGGGATGCAATACGCCGCCATATTCATAGTTCTGTAGCAGAGGAAAACCCAGCCAAAGTCTGGAAATTTCTCAGGTCAATGGGAATAGGCAAGTCACGTTCAAATTTCGGATCTAATAACATCAACTACGATGAACTTAATCAGCATTTTTCTTCTGTTTCTGCTATGCCAGCGGCAGATGTAAGTTCAACTCTTAGATATCTTTCTGCCTTGCCAACACCCGAGTTTTCCTCTTTTTGTTTTAATCGATTTACTGAGTGTGATGTTGAGAAAAGCCTCATGTCGATATCCTCCAACGCGGTTGGCAGTGACAGTATAAGTCGGAACATGCTTTTGCCCATCCTTGAACTATCCTTCCATCTCTATGCTCCATTTTTAACAATTCCGTAGTACAAGGAGTTTTCCCTTCTGTTTGGAAAGACGCGCATATTTTACCTTTGCCAAAAAAATCGAATCCTAAGTCTTTCTCAGAATTCCGTCCCATTTCTATCCTTCCTTTCCTTTCAAAAATTTTAGAGCGTCTCGTCCATAAACAGCTTAGTGAATTCCTTAATAGCCAAGACCTCCTCAATCCATTACAATCCGGTTTCCGCCCTGGGCATAGCACTGTGTCTGCTCTTGTCAAAGTCACTGATGACATTCGCTTGGGAATGGATGACGGTAAGCTTACTGTTCTAACTCTGTTAGACTTCAGTAACGCTTTCAACGCCGTCAACTTCGACATCTTACTAGCTTTACTACGCTCGAACAACATATCTCCACCAGTAATCGAGTGGTTTCGTAGTTACTTACAAGGACGCCGGCAGCGTATTCGTCTGGAAGAAACCTTTTCTTCCTGGCGTAATGCAACAGCTGGTGTTCCACAAGGTGGTGTGCTATCTCCTCTTCTCTTTGCGATTTTCATTAATTCTATCTCCAAATATCTTACTTCTTCTTACCACCTTTATGCAGACGATCTCCAAATTTATACACAAGCTTCACTCCATGAACTTGACACAGCGATTTCGATGACGAATACTAATCTAGAATGCATCTGTAAATGGAGCAATTCTTTTGGTTTAAGTGTCAATCCCACAAAATCACAGGTTATTGTTATAGGCAGCTCCTACTGGATCTCAAGAATTGACTGGACCTTGATTCCTAACGTAACATTTAATGGAGAAATATTACCATTTAGTGATTCAGTCAAAAACTTGGGTATAGTATTTGATAAAACCTTATCATGGGATAGTCATATCAAAACAGTAAGTGGTAAGCTCTTTGCATCAGGTGGTTCTCTTAGACGCCTTCGCAACTTTTTACCGACTGCCACTAAAATTGCACTCGCACAGTCTCTGCTTCTTCCCATCCTGGACTACGCTGATGTATGTTTTCTTGATCTTAGAGAAGACCAGTTAGAAAAACTTGAGCGCCTTCAAAACTACTGTATTAGATTCATATTTGGATTGCGCAAATATGATCATGTATCCCAATTTCGCGCTAAACTCAAGTGGTTGCCCATTCGTCTGCGTCGTAATGCCCACATTCTTTTTCTGCTGTTCAATATTCTATTTAACCCTAAAACTCCACTCTACCTTAAAGAACGCTTTACTTTATGTCAAGACTGCCATTCTCGCCCATTAAGATCAAAAACAAATCTAACTCTGATGATCCCATTAGCACGTTCCGAATCATACTATGGGAAGTCTTTTGCCTTTCAAGCAGCCCAATTGTGGAATGAATTACCTATTTCCATAAGAAAATCTCCCTCATTGGAGTCTTTTAAAGTTCACGTCAAAGAATATTATCTGTCGAAACTACAGTCATAATATCCCATTATTCCACTTAGTTTCCTGTTACATAATGTGTCATTATTTACCGTCTACTTTTATCTTAGATATCTGTCATAAATAAGTATCAATAATATTTTTATATATCTACCTATATGTATTAGTTTGTCATAGAAGTATGTAAGTATTAGCATGTATGTTTATTTTATTCTATTGTTAGCATATATATCTACGTAATTTGTATTTAACTGATGTAGTCTGGATTGGCACACCCCGCTATTAAAAATATCAAAACCATTTCCACCCAAAGGTTGCCTGGAAGAAATCGCTTTCAGCGATAAGGCCGCCTGTTGTAGCACTAGCTGTGATGATTATTTTCTTTGTATGTAAATCTGTTTTTTGTTTTGGTGTGAACAATAAAGAGTATCTATCTATCTATCTATCTAATACTGACGACATAAAATACATAGAAACTAATGTCGGAACAGCACATCACTAGGGTAGTGTCGTATGGACTAGAGATTCCATACGACACCACGGATGGTGTCGTTTTGGTGGTGTCGAGTGGAAGGAAGGAATAATTACACATCAAATTGAAAAAAAAACGAAATCCCCCAACGCTGTTGTTCCCAATTTCATACCTGAGTGACACGAGGCTAGTTTTTCAACCTAGGAGGATAGCAAGCTAGTGTTAATAAGCTAGAAGCGAGGCTAGTTTTTGAAGCTAGTAGGCTCGTGACGCTAGGGCATTAGGTTATACATATGTTCGCAAGTAACATGCGTCTACGATTCCTATCGCAGCTAGGAAAAGAACTAATAACTTTGAAACGACTGAACAGATGTTGTTGAAACGTAGATAAGAACACTGCCGACTAATTCACCTTTCAAACAAAACTATTAAAAAAACGATATCGGTTCATCCGTTCGGGAGTTACGATGCCATAGACATATACGCACACACGCACGCAAACATATACATATACAGAAACGTCAAACTTATTCCGCGTCGTTTTAGCGTTGGAGGTTAAAAAGATGAAGATATGATAATTTAATAAAACGTTCATCAGTACAAAGCAAGAGGCTAGTGATGATACTACATTGAAAGGCGATAGATGACATTGACAGGTTTTCGTAAAGCTTGTATGTACATGCCCGTACTACTACTTGCGACTCATTTGAACGATTTTTGTTTCAATCCTATATAGGAAAATTTAGTTTGTACCGAGACTGAACATCGTCATCCCTGCGGCTGTACGTGACCGCGTGTCCTGAATAATAGATTGGGGACTTTCACTGCTTTGAATAAAGAAAATTGCCTAATGTTTGAACATCTACGATGATTTTGAGCTTGTGCGTTTTTGCGGTAGTCTAGTGACGGTCGAATTTCCAACTATGAGCTCTTTTTCTATTATATTAATGGATCATATATTTATAACATAAGTAAAATTGACCACATCGTCGAAGTGCAGATGTATAACTTTGTCATCATCACTGGCTTTTACAGTGAAGAAAAACACTGTGTTCCGGTTTGAAGGACAATGTTTCCAGTGAAATTACAGAGCATAGAGATAGAACATCTTATATCTCTGAGTGACGAGCGCAGTGCAGTGCTAGGTAATGATTTGGACGCTTCTTGATTTAGAAAATCTAGAAACTTGTCGGTTTCCTCACAATATTTTCCTTCACCGTTTCTTTTAAGTTAGCGCTATTACGGACATGGCTTCGAAGAGACTGTGGATCCTAGCGGGGGACATAAATTGTGCTGTCTATCCGTTAGTTTGTTAAGCAGCTCTACAGAGCTCTCTTTCGGCACGGCGAACCTCCTTGATGTATCGCGGAAGCAAATAGCTTCCGAAGGCTCCGGAGCAGACTGATTTATGGTATCACTGTTGCGGGCTGATTTATTTATTGCGACGTTTATTGCGCTAGGGTTGAGCAGAACAACCGTACTATGCCGAAAGGCTCACACTTTCTTCAGTATGAAAAACTTTAACTAAGGGTCTGAAAAAACTTTGTATGCTTCAGTTGTTCAGTTCAGTTGTTGATATTGAATTATATTTATATTTTTTTGCAAGTTATTACTTATTTTGCCGGGTTAAAATTATGAGTAAACATTGTAACTAATAATTCTTTATTAATTAATAATTCTTGCATTGATATTGTCTATTCTGTGCCAAAATTCAGACTTCTTAGCATAAGGAATAAAGAGCCTTCTTGCGTATACACATACACACACACTTTTTGTTTTGTAGTTATAATAATTATCGAATAGTCTGACGCCTGATGGTAATGATAAGTTTCTGACAAACTTCATTTAACAGATTTACGGGTTGGCAGACTCAAAGTAAGTATTGTTTCCAAATACAGATGTAGTTCTTCATTTACTCAGGCTTTTGCAAAACTATTTAAACGTTTATCTCTAAACGTGTATGGATTGTCCACCAATATTTATTTATTTATAAACATGTCAGATATAATATCAGATATATTTACTTGTACAGTAGAATCCGGATATAACGACCTTCAAGGGACCGGCGATATTATGCCGTACTAACCGGATGACGTATAAAACGGATATTTACATTATTTATTATAAGTGCGAAAGTTTGATTTTCCCATTTAGGTAAATAAAACATGTTGTAGGAATCAGTTACTTATGTTTATTTTAATTATTCTTATATGTACACAAATAAGTAATACATACCAAATTACAAACATCGGTACGTAATGTACTGTAATACTGTCACTAACGTAGGAAATCTGTTATTTGGGTTTGTTTTGACAGACGTTTGTTCGGTAGTAAGAACTTCGGACAGCATTATATATATTGTAGAATGAGATACGCCAAATTCCTTTGCGAGGATCGCATTTGATTCACCAGCTTCTAATCTGTGTAATATTGCACTCTTTTCTTCAATTGTAAAACACTTTCTCTTCATGGCGCTTTATGAACTTGTCATAACAGGTGACAAATACTAACTGTGATTTACGCGCGCCAATAAGGAGAATTGAACGGTGAAGCGCGCGGGGAAAGTGAGGGGGCCGAGGTATTAGTCATTCTTTACCTAAATTGAAACAAAACACGGCGCGTCGTTTTAAACAGACGAATTATTTAAAAAAATGGTCGCTATAAACGGTATATAAACTCAGTATCTAACTATTCAACCGATCTCGAGTAAATAATATCGACGTTAAAAACGGATAGTCGTTATAAGCGACGTCGTTATAAATGAATTCTACTGTATATTTTGATATAGTCGCACCACAAGTCCCATTCCAGCCCAGTTTATTAAAAAAAATCTGCTCTTGGCTAACGTGATGAATCAAAATCTTGTGAGACTATCTGCCTATAGCAGTAGTAGCATAAAGTACCTATATGAAGAACTTTAACTAAGCGTCCAACAATGAAGGCGTCCCAAAATCGATGGTGACGTGTATTTGTTTAAATCCAAAAGTTATTCGTTGGTCAGATAGTAAAAAGGCTTATAAAGACTATTAGACTGCGACCCTTTCGGCTCACAGTCTCTGTATGACCCTATGTTTATTTTAATGTTTGTGTGTGTTACGATAATTTTGCTGACGAACGAAAAACTGACGAACATTGTCATCAGATTATAATAAATTCATGAAATTATCGATATATCGCGGGCATACTTCACCGTATAATTACGAGAAATATCTTGTAATTATTTGTAAGTAATTATAGGTGATGATAGAGGTTGATGATGATAGGTGAACAACGGCGATAGTCTAGAATCACCTTGAAATTATTGGTGGCTGGTTCTTATAAATAAAACTAGGTACTTGAAAAACTAAAACTACTTGTCCAGTCAATTACCGCGCAAAATATTGTAATAAGGGCTCACGCTAGAGAACCGGGATGTCTACTCTCTTTTACGAAAAACGTAATTTCTAAATAAACTCGCGAATTTCCTACTCCGGTTCTACTTCGTTTCGTCCGATCCAACATTGTTAATATTCATTTAAATATTCTAAGTCTACTCTAATTAGAGTAGGCTTAGATAGATAGATAGATACTCTTTATTGAACACACCAAAATAACAATAATTTACAAATTGAAGCAGGTTAAACACTTAAAGTTAGTGCGACAGGCGGCGGCCTTATCGCTAATAGATAAGGCCGCCGATCTCTTCCAGGCAACCTTAGGGTGGAAAAAGAAAGATGGGATCTTAAAATGTGGGGTGTGCAGATGACATAAATAAATAAAATTTATATACAATACATAGAACATAAATAATAAATGCATAGAACATTTAAACGGACGAAACGACGGGTCGAAGTAGAACTGGAGTTGGAAAGTCGCGAGTTTATTACGAAATAACGTTTTCCGTAGAAAGAGAATAGACGTCCAGTGCGTTTAGAATAAGTATCCCACTTTATGCTCTCTCTGCTAGGACTTGGAGCCATCTGTCGCAAGAAGAGATCTACCACGCTCGCTAAATCGGGTTCGTGAATGACGCATGCATGACCTCGAAAGACGTTTTTTTTCTTGGAAAACGCCAGTTTCCGCCAGTTTTGCTTTTGGCTATGATCGGCGTAGTTGGATTATGATCTTCTCAGAGAAAAGCTCAGCCTACAACGATGGTACCATAAAGTGAGTTTTATGGCACTTATTCTTCCAAACTATAATCGGTTATAGTTTGGAAGAATAAGTGCGTTGTAGGTCTGGTCTTTTCTTTGAGAAGATCATAATCCAACCACGCCGATCATAGCCAAGAGCAAATTGGCGAATAACACTTATCTTCAAAATATTGTTCAACGATAGAGCCAGAGTGAGTCCGAGAGAATTTGCACATCTGCATTTGAAAAAATACTCAAAAGCTTAGGGGAGGTTCTGGCAACTACTGGCGGAGGCATAAGACATAAATATGTAGTTTGAAACATCCTCGCCTACGCCTCAGGTGTTGGGGACGCGTGATATTCGACAATTATCTAAAACAAAACAACAAGAAAATGTAAACGTGTCCTTCAGTACCACCTTGTACAAAAACAACGTGAATCGATAGACTAATAGGTACATACAGACCTTTTGTATAATTTATTATGTTGATTCGCTTCTTGCGTGTACTTACATATTTAGATGTTTTCGAGCAATGTGCTGCTTTTTCTGAGGTACGATAAAAGGATATACTTACATGTCGAAAATTGTTCGTAGGTAATTTGTTTTTTTGATAATTTGAACTTTGAGTTTTCGTTAAGACCTAGTGGCTAGAACGTGCGATTTACAATCAAGGAGGTCGTAGGTTCGAATCCCGCTTGCACCTCTTTTGATTGTTCTAAGTGCAAATATGTACAAGTTTTTTTAACAACACTGTCTGTAAGGGTGAAAGAAAACATCAGTAGGAAAGCGGCATGTTTTCATGTCAATCTTTCTAGGTCACATGTCATCCGTCAAGTTGCTTACCATCAGGTACGTGTACTGCTCGTCCTGTCACACTATAAAAGGTAGCAAAGCTGCGCCCTGCGGTGTAGCTCGAGGCCTATCAATTTTTCATTTCAATCGGTCCAGTAGTTTAGGTGTGAAAGCGTAACCAGAGATACTTACACATTGATAAATAATATTAATAGGGATATTTATTTTTAAAAATAATAGATAAAGAAACTATAATTGACACCTTACCTATAAACCAATATCTCACTAAGTCAATACTAGAAAATATACATTCACGCGATATCTTGTGGAACCCGTTCCCCGTATTTAGACCACCGAACTACGACTAAAACGCCAGTAGCCAATAGATTTACTATTCCCTTTTAAATTTATAAAGAGAGAGAGAGAGAGAGGAGAGCAATACTAAAGCTAAAAGGCTTATTACAAATGTGGCTAAATTTAGTCGACTGAATTTAGTCGCTACTGAATTCAGAGAAGTGTAGGTAATAGTGTTCAGGAAGCTATCATGCTAAATTCAGAAGATAGATTGCTTGCTTCTAACTCTGAATTCAGTCGACTAACCTTGCTTCTAAATTTGCTTTTAAGTTCAGTGTCTAAATTTAGCCAAAGGAATAAATAAGCCTTTAAGACAATTTTAGTCATATAAAGGCGGGAAATGGATTCCACAAGACATCGCGTGGATATCGCCAATGCATCTTTTCCAGTAGACTTGGCGAGATAACCCCGGTACGACTTGGTAGGTGGTGCCTATTGTTTATAGTTGTAGTAATCAACCTTATGCCGTCGGACGTTTTCCTCGTGGTCCGCGCTAATGGCGCCTTAATAACGGCACTTCTCGTAAATTAGCCTCGCTGTTACGACCCGAGTGATAATAAATTAGGAATATGTACCTGGATTATTACTGTCCGTCAATCTACCTTAACTTTGGTACGAGTACAATATATAATAGATACATTAATTAACTGGTTATTATGTATATAGATTAATTACTGGTTACTAGTATTGTTAATTAAAGGATGTTTTTAGATTATCATATAATTGAATAGTAGACCGAGTTCCCGGTATTTCGATGCAGTTTATTGCACCATGTTTACGAGTTGCAAGAGTTAACAGTAAAATATTCGTGTCTTCAAGTGTGTTGAGAGTGTATTCGTTCTTTCTAGACAAGCAGAATACAAATGCAAGGCCACTCAGAAAGTTTTTCGAAAAAAAGTTTTTATGTTTGAGACACTGGACTCCACACCGGTCAGAATCGTGGGATACCCTGCTTACGGGCTGCTTTGGCTCCGTGTGACTTCTTTTTAGTCCCTAAAATTAAAACTCAGCTCAAAGGGATTCAGTTTTCATCGCTGGAAGACGCGCTAGCAGCGTTTGAGAAGTCCGTGGAAGAGGTGTCTGCGGAGGACTGGAAAAAATGTTTTGAAAATTGGTTTAGACCCATGAAACTTCGTATAGAGGCAAGTGGAGAGTTTGAAAAGATTTAGGAAAAAAATATTTTTCATAGAAGTTAGTTTTTTAGTTTCTCAAAAATTTGTACAAGTGTCCCACGTATCTAGTTGCGATCAGAACTTCGACCTGCACATATTCGATCTGTTGTTCGAGTTGTTGTTTTTGTTTCATGTAATTCCCAAAATCAAAGAGCTCTAGTTACGCTGGCCGGTCTGTTCACTGGCTGCTAGCTGCGTCTCATGCGCACTTTCTATCTTGACTTTCTTCCTTCCTTGTCTTTACTATATTCTAGGGTGGTTTGGTTGGCCAAAGTTCACGTGCCGCGCGGCAGAACCAATAGACCAAGCTAGGCAGCTCCGAGATCGGGCGAAATAGATTTCGCATAACTACAATAATGCCTCCATAATGTATATTTATACATTTGGCTGGTAGAACAGGCATTCTACAAAATACTTGACTTTTTACCGAAAGGTATGGAGTAGAACACTTTTATTTGCTAATTATTGGTGTACGCAATAGACACTGTTTGATTTTTAATTTAATTTTAATTATATACTTATTTTATTATTTATATTGTTATCATAATAATTATTTTTTGTGTGACTGGTATTGAAACCTCTACCTATGACTGTTTTAATTAATTATATTTTCATTGGTTTATTGACTGTATCATATTATTCCACTCCCACTAGATGGACAGATGACCTCACAAAGGTCGCTGGAAACCGATGGTTGCAGGTTGCGCAAGACCGTTCGTTGTGGATATCTAGGGGGGAGGCCTATGTTCAGCAGTGGACGTCTTGTGGCTGATGATGATGATGATGATCATATTGTTCATTAAGGACTATCAGAATTATGTAGACGTGACGTGTAACCCCTGGGTATTAATAAATGAGTATATGAATATATATAGCCAAATAATGCGTCTGCTTTACTCTGTGACGTTAGTAAACAACGTATTGTCCTTGTTCCAGCTACTGGAGCTATTCGACTCGGAAGACCCCCGGGAGCGCGACTTCCTGAAGACCACGCTCCACCGGATATACGGCAAGTTCCTGGTGCTGCGAGCCTACATCAGGAAACAGATCAACAACGTCTTTTATAAGTGAGTTCCGAGTGACGAGTATTTTT
The DNA here is from genome assembly GCA_017562165.1 of Ectropis grisescens. NCBI lineage: Eukaryota > Metazoa > Arthropoda > Insecta > Lepidoptera > Geometridae > Ectropis > Ectropis grisescens. The sequence goes on along the minus strand of CM029791.1, from coordinate 5,558,633 downwards.
TACCGGTAAAACTCTTCCGTTGGAGCATGGCTCGGTTCTTCTGAGAGTATACCATCGCGTTCCAGCTAAGGAAATATAAAATGGGATGTCTATCCACGCTTTGCTGAAATTTCGTTAGGTTACAACATGTAATGTTTCCAGAGAAATTACAGGGCTTAGAGATATAACATCTTAGATATCTGGGTGGCGAGCGCAGTGCAGTGCTAGGTAATGATTTGGACTCTTCATGTTCCAATAGCTGCGTAGCGTAATGTAACGGCGTAGCTTTGGAGCAGGAGCGGAGCAAATATGATTTTTGGATAGTTGAAATGTTGTGAGGTCAAGTCAACGACATGCGGAATAACTGTAAAATTATTGTGCAATATAAAAATCCGTGTTGTAAAAATGTTGAAGTTTGCACTCCCATAGGCATCCACAATGACTGCCATTATCTAATAAGAGTATATAATATATATACCTCAATAAAATAGATCTTCGAAATGTATGCTCATATATTAAATTTTGACCAAAAATATACGGAGGTACGAAGTAAGCCGGGTCAGCAATTATTTTTTTGTTATTCTTGATTGGTACATTTTTTTTAAATAAGAAGTGACGAGACGAGCAGTACATGTGCCTGATGGTAAGCAACATGCCTGCCACATAACAGCACAGTGATCCGTCACAGGTCAACCAATACCAATCAAGAATAACAAAAAAGCTACACCGTTACATTAGCATGTCAGTGACACAAACACATAAGGTTTTCCCCTACTTTTTTGGGAAAGGAGAGGGGTTTCAAAACGGCTAAAGAAGAGTTCACTTCAAAACATTTATATTTATGAATGTTTGTTTATAATAAACTCCAAAACTACTGCACCGATTTCAACAATTGTTTCGCCATAAGATGCTACATTGCCCCTGAGTAACATAACGTATATTGTTATTCGAGTATATTTGATTTTAGTATATTTTTACCAGTGCGAAGACGGGGTGAACCTACTAAGATTATAAATATCAATGTTGGGATGTTTGCTTGCTCAATAACGTCGTAATATTTGAAAACGGATCTGGTTGAAATTTTTAACACAGTTAGATTATAGCCTGGAAGAGCACAACTTTTTAACTAAACATAACTTTTTAATAACTTTATAACTCATAACTTTGGCTTGTCGTACGTGTTGGCATGTCTGTGAGTGCGGCAAGTAGTTAATGAATAAATAAATAAAAATAACGGCAACGGGATCTAACCTAGCAAAACCGTGGGGCGCCGCTTAGTGTATACTAATATAATTATATCTTAGAGTCCGCAAATAAACTTCAATTGTATAATAGTTTACAATTATCCTTGTTTTAAACATAATAATCATTTATTATAATAATAACTCGTAAATTACTGTTTCCGTAGTCACCGGTAGCTTTATGTATTATGAAGTCTATAAATATAAAGTTACAATGTTTATTCTGGACCATTTATAGCTGTCATATTTACACGGTAATGTAAATACATTAAGCAAACGTGTTGAATGTTGGCATTGATAGGAAATCGTGTTTATGTAATGTTCAGTAGAGAAATAATACTGGCTTTAGATTCTATTTGAACCGACTCAGGTAACAGAAGAGGTTCCTTTAATCTTATTTATATAAATGCGAAAGTTTGGATGTTTGTTGCTCAATCACGTCGGTACGGCTGAGTGAATCTGGTTGAAATTTGAAACCCTATTATATACTGGAATACTTTTTATAGCGGCAAAATTACGCGGGTAAAGTCGTGGGGCGTTGCTAGCAAATAAGTATAACTATGCGAAACAGGGCCTAATCCCCTCGCAGTCCAAGCCTCCGGATTACTCGACCGGCTCAATATCCTCCCAATTCCGCCATCGACGGTGACCAAGAACCGAGAGACATTCTGAGTGACACCGGAGGACCCCATCGCCGCCGTTACATCGGCAGCGCTGGGGTCAGCCGAGCCCTCAACTCCTGGTAATCGTAAATACGCCGTTTTCGCTGTAGGCGCCGGGTATCAACGCCATTCGCTCTGTTTTATCTATTGCGTTAGATACCTATGTGCTATTTGATACACCTTTTACAAACAAGCCCTTTAAAAACGCAACACAAGACAACTATCGCAAGGACTGAAAGTGGTCACATTCAGCCCTTTAATGCATTCGTCAAATAAAACGTTATCCAAGGCCTTTTATATTTTATGGAGCTGTGTGATTGTCAAATGTTTGTTGCCCCCAGGTTTATCTACGAGACGGAGCACCACAACGGCATCGCCGAGCTGCTAGAGATCCTCGGATCCATCATCAACGGGTTCGCGCTACCGCTCAAAGAAGAGCACAAGATGTTCCTATTGAAGGTATGTGTTAACCCCACTTTATTCTGCTCGAATATCCTATTGAAGGCTTTTGCTATTCCCACTTTATGGTGCAACATGTTCCTATTGAGGGCATGTGTTATATTCCCATGTCATTGTGATTTAGTCGGCAGAACGCAACTGCTGATCGGGAGCCCCTGGTTTACAACTTGTCATCATCGGCCCACCTAGTCCACTGCTCTTCCTCATAGGCCTCTTCCATGATACGCCACTGAGCCCTATCCTCAGCTTTATTCTCCAGACACAGCTTGCAGCCTTACGTATATCATAACCCAAAGACTATATACGACTGTATATATAGACTATATATTTGACTGATCGTACGACTGCCCCTCCTTAGCGTTTTATTGGCATAATTGCACTATACCTGTTGTGAGTTCGGTCAGTCAGGCTTTTCATTTAGACCGAAAGAGTTAGCAAAAAAACCGTAAAAAATATGAAATATGGGTTGCTGCTCAGTGAAATGGTGCGGAAAGAATAGCAGGACATCCAGCTTTACAAAGGACGGTATAGCATTTCACAAGTAATTTAATGCAATAATTAGAAAAACATAACATCATCAAACTACAAAATTAAAACGAATATTAAAAAAATAAATGGGAACCCGTTGATGACTTCTTTGCATCCTGCTCTGTCCTTAGAAGTTTGCATAACTCTATCTCGTTTTGTCCAATCATTGGTGGAAAGTAGTGCGCGTCACACGGATATTCGGCTTTTCCACAAAGCGGGTTTTTACCTCGTCCTGCGCCCTCGCCGGTGAGTCAATGTAGGCGAGATTCGTTTCATCGCCGATCATTAGGGTATTTAATCTGTGTCATAACCCTGTGGAATTTTAGGGCGTCCTAAGCTTCGTCTGCCAATTCGTGATCTCCCCTTAAAAAGCTTAAAGCTTGTAAATACAAGCAATTTGTTGTGTTATGTTGTAGGTGCTGTTGCCGCTTCACAAGGCCAAGTCGCTGTCGGTGTACCACCCGCAGCTGGCGTACTGCGTGGTGCAGTTCCTCGAGAAAGACCCCTCGCTGACGCAGCCCGTCGTCAGGTACGCTACCATCGCCGTCATCACGTCTCGCGTCTCTAACGTTTAACTAAATTGCTTTATTATCATCCCATATTATTTTATATTTATTAGTACCGCTTAACTGAGTCCTCGCCTCCCCCCTCTTTTAGCGAGGGCCCGTTTTGGTAGAGTCGAAATAGTCTGTAGTAGTATAGTGTAGTGTAGTTACTAGTAATATTAGTTGGAAGAAGTCGCTAATATCGTTGAGGGCGCCATATATGGCACTAGATATAAGTTATTGTTTCCATTGTTCTTTTGTATGTTCTCCTGGTGTGCACAATAAAATGTTTCTGTCTGTCTGTCTGTATTAGTCCCCCTTTGTGAACTTGTGTGGATTGTAGGACGTTACCCTTCTGCATAATGAGTCAGTCACATTTATGTTTCCACCCACCAGTGAAGTTATGGCTGGTCTTTTTTTTTATTATTTAAATTATCCACTCCACAGACTCCGGGGTCCGTGATCTTTGTCATTACAATTATCTTTTTTTTTTACACATTTCTTGGATAAGGAGAAGAGGAAAATACGATTAGTTATGGCTGGTCTAGTCGATAGAACGGCAACTGCCAATCCGGAGCCCCTGGTTCCAATCTTCGTGCACCACTGTCTTTTCGAAGTCATGTGCGTAATGCCACTAACTTAATAACGGTGAAGGAAATCTTGAGGAAACGACATGTACCTAGAATCTTTCGAGGTAGTGTGTCGCCCACCAACCCGCACTGGGCCATTATATGGTGGCCCACTCTCTCGGTCTCCTTTCTGCGAGAGAAGACCCCGAGTCTCAGCAGTGGGAAATTTTTGTGGCCCGCTTTTGAACAGCACGACTCACAGCTTCGTATCGAAATAACGAACACAAATAAACGTAAAAAAAATGTGAACGGTGACATTTTCAGGGCGCTTTTAAAATACTGGCCGAAGACGCACTCGCCCAAGGAGGTGATGTTCCTCAACGAGCTGGAGGAGATCCTGGACGTGATCGAGCCGGCGGAGTTCTCCAAGGTCATGGAGCCGCTGTTCAAGCAGCTCGCCAAGTGCGTCTCGAGCCCGCACTTCCAGGTACCGAATGCGCACCATACGCACGTACTAATTAATCATTTAAGTTTGGAATTGGTTTGGTTTTTGGATTATTATTTTCTCATGAACCTTTTTTTTTATGTAACAAATATGTCTTACTAACTAAAAAGATAAAAGGGTAGTAAAAAGAAAATTCTAGAATACTAGGAGTAGAACTTCTGCGCAGTTCTACTCCTAGTATTCTAGAATTTTCTTCAGAAGTTCTTCAGAAGTTCTACATTTCTGCGTTAGTTCGATAAGCAGTAGAGAGACTGCTTCCAGCAAACAATTTTTGGGGGTAATTTTATAAAAAATGTGAATTTTTAATGCCAAGTAATTTTTATCTCTACGAAAGTGAAATTACGCATAGACAGCCAACTTCAAGTTCTCACTACTGGGGCCCTTTCTCACACAGAAAGAACCAAGGCTATAAACCCACTACGCTGGACGAGTGCCGGTTGCCAGATAACACAAGCCCTCGACAGAGGTATTTCTAGGGAAATGTCGATCAACCTCACAATGTTCTCCTGGATCGTTAAAGCTAGTAGTAATGACAGTGTTGTCCATCTACGAAGTGTAAACAAACGGATGTTGGTAGTACCTACCTACCCATAATGGCTTGAAATTGAATGTTAGTTTTCGTAATTTCGCTACAAGCTGGCGAAGATATAGGGGTATGCATTTGGTGTATAATATTGGCTGTAAATTAGACCTATTAACATATTATACGTAGGTATTGAAGTCTAGACTCAGTTGGCGAGTGTCCAAATCTTCTAGGCAGTGGCGGCGCTGAGCCGTGTTATCGGCGTTAGTCGGGCCCCAAACCGTTTCCTCAGATAATAATAGATGAAACCAGCCAAAGGCGAGTCAGACTCGCGCACGAAGGGTCATTCATACTACTAATATTATAGGTAAATGTCAAAGTATAGATGTTTGATGCTCAATCACGTTGGAATAACTGAACGGGTCGGGTTGAAATTCGGAAAACATTCCGATAATACACATAGGCTACTTTTTATCCCGGAAAACTAACGGGAACGAAAACTAAGCTAGTTTTTTACCGCGGTTTTACTCGCTGCTAGTTAACTATAGAAACGGCAAAAAATCACATCTATACTATTAATATTACAAAGTTGAAGAGGTTCTTTGTTTGAACGCGTAAATCTCAGGAACTACTAGACCAATTTCAACAATTCTTTCACCGTTTGATATGAACGTGATTCCTGCGTGTATTATGTACCACAGGTGAAGCTGGGGCGGACCGCTAGTGTATTATATATGGAGTCTCACTGAAACATTTGTTTTATTTTAATTTAACTATTTATTTTTTAAGTGGAAGTGTAATTAAATATTTTGTGATTATTTCAAACGTAGGTAGGTAAACAATACAAGACACAACCAATCAGAACACAGTGCCAGGCAGCCATTTGAAAAAAGACAACCAATCACAGCACAGTGTTACGCAGCCATTTGAACTTCTTCTTGAGTCCAAAAAACTGGCCATTGCACTGCGTCTACTAGTCACCCTGAGATATAAGATGATTTATATCTTTGTCCTGCAATCGCTTACACTGAAAAACTTCTTCCAGGTGGCAGAACGCGCGTTGTACTACTGGAACAACGAGTACATAATGTCCCTGATATCCGACAACGCGACGCACATCCTCCCGATCATGTTCCCCTCGCTCTATCGGAACACGAAGAGCCACTGGAACAAGACCATACACGGGCTCGTGTACAACGCGCTCAAACTATTCATGGAGATGAACCAAAAGCTGTTCGATGAGTGCACGCAACAGTACAAACAGGAGAAACAAAAGTGAGTCTTAGCTGTATTTAGATAAGGTTTCGTTTTTAATAGTCACTTTCACATCGGGTGTTCTGTGTACTACGAGCTTACGTTGGCATAATTATAGCAGTATAAACGAGAAACAGAAGTAAATCTTAGCTGTAATTAGATAGTTTAATTTTGAATGGTTACTTTCACAGCCAAAGTTCTGCCTATAACGCGCTTACGATTACATACAGTATATATAGTAGCACAAACAGGGGAAACAAAAGTAAGCCTTAGCTGTTTCGAAATAAAGTCTAGTTTTAAATGGTTACTTTCTCATTCGGAGTTTTGTGTATGACACGTTTAAACTATTTACAGTGGTAGGACTCCTATCAGAGTCCACCTGCGGATGTACCACATCTTTGCCAGTTGTTCTACCGTCAAGCAGTAATGTGCAAACATTACTGTGTTGCGGTTTAAAGGGCAATGTTTCCAGAGAGATTAGAGATAAAAAACATCTTATATCTCTGGGTGACGAGCGCAATGCAGTGCTAGGTAATGATTTGGACTCTTCATGTACCTACCAATAGCTGCGTGTCACTTGTGCATGTGTTATGTGGCAGGTTTACTATCAGGCACATGGACTGCTCGTCTTGTCACTCTTTATTTAAAAAACAACTCTACATGGAGATGAACCAAAGAGTGAACCGAACGCTGATAACTCTTAAAGAGGCAGATCACGCCCCAACGGCGATAGAAGACCGAGACCGGAGACCGCGACAGGCACTTGACATCATGTACACTTGTTGTGGTGTCCGGTCTCTTTCGCGGTGCGAACCGCCGCCTTTAGCTATTACTGGTTTATACCTGAGTATTCGAAGGAAATGTGTGTTCTATGGTGTTTTGTGTATGTGCAGGGAGCGCGAGCGGCTTCTGCAGCGCGAGGAGATCTGGCAGCGGCTGGAGGCGCGCGCCGCCGCCGCGCCCGCGCCGCGCGCGCGCTCGCCGCCCGCCGACGACGCGCCCGACCTCGACTACCGCAACATCGAGGCGGAGGCGCACGAGGTGTGCAACACTTGTCTCTTTTACAATTACGAGTATTTTATCGCCAAGTCACGGTGTAATAGGCATGACAACTGATCCTGGAATTATATTACATTATTTGATACAATGACAGTATTTAAATAGAGTAAAATATGTACCAACTTTAATTTTGATAATTTTTTGTTTAACTTACTTAATGATAATTCAAAGCTGGATGGGCAAGTCAATGTATTAACCAATGTATATAAGCAAGAAAATGTATTTACCATTGGATAACCCATTCAATTTCAAGTGACTTTAGTTACAAAACCAGTTTCCTAAACGCAATATTTAATATAGCTTACATACAAACTTTACGCTCGACGCATAGAAAATACGATACAGTGACGTCACGCTTCAGTAGTGTTTTTGGGAGAGTCCAAAAATGTGATTTTAAAATCGTGATATCACGGAAAGTTTTTTGAGATAAAGTAATTTTTTCACCTATGTTTCAGTTATTGAGAAGCAGCACATGAAATCAAAAATGAGTCGTCATGCCTATTAGTAACGTATATGTCTGTGGTCGTCAGGTGCGGAAGCAGGGCTACAACGCGAGCAAGCCGCTGCTCCGCAAGAAGTCTGACCTGCCGGCCGACTCTAGCACCGTGAAGGCTCTCATCGAGCACAAGCGCGCCGACCCGTACCTCCCCACCACGCCTGACGTCAACCAGTGCTAGCGCGGCCGCCCGCGCCCCCCGCGCACCCCGCACGACGCCCGCCACACAAGTAAGACGACAACTACCCTCATCTGTGAAACGAGTGCAACTAGCGTCTACACGACCCGTTCATCTACCCTCATCCGTGACGCAACTGGCGCCGTCTAAACGACACACGCAGCTACCCTCACCGGTAACGCAACTACCGCCATCTGTGCGTCGGCAGAGTAACTCGACAAGACGTCAGCGAACTCGGGTTCTGCGGCGCAATCGTGTCGAACCTATCTCCGACGATTTGCACAACCCTATTCAAGACGACAGTTACGAATTTGAAAATCGAACCGCGTTCGCAAATCGAATGAGTTCGGATGTGAATGAGGGTAGACATGAAAATCGAGATTTGAAAATTGATTTCTCGACTGATCGACGATCGAAGTCTCTCGCTGGTACAAAGGATAGCAAAAGCTCGCCTTATAAGAAATATGTATGCGTCTGGATATCGAGCGTGTAATCGGTCGTGGGGTCTAGTGGCGTATGGACGATCGTGGCATGATCACACCGATCAATGGTGATCAGTCTGGAATAGAGAATTGTGATCATGGTTTTGAGAAGATTGATTTTATAGATACAGAAGATTTGTATAAAATTCGGATTTACGTTTCGGGTTTGGTGTTATAAATTGACTGCGGTTTTTCGACAATCACTGTACTTTAGCTAAGATGCATTTATGCCGATCAAGAAACATTTTCAGACATCACATTCCACAGTTGGTACATGTAATGAAAATAAAATCAGAGTTGTTTTATTTTCCTTACAAAGTTACTGTAAAATTATTGAAACAGTTGAAATCTAACACCAATCTCAATAGAAAAGTGCCCAATACAAGTGCTAGCGAAAAGGACGCTCCAACGCGATGTAGACACATATAAAGTTAAATTAATTAGTTAGTACATATAATTAAAATTGTAGTGTATTTTGTTAATGTTACTATGGTCGTTTGTGACGGCGATCAACGACCACATGATCAAAATTACTTTGAAAAGAACACTGTCATGATGATTAAATAAAAAAATAATTAAACAAATACGAATTATACGCGCTTAAGATCATAGTTACTTTTCTTAAAGCTTTAAGATACTCAGAGCCTATATATTTTTGTACTGTTATATTACTCACGTAATATCCACATAAAATTATAAAGTCGTAAGTTTTATAACCCTGATTATATATATGTCAAAGGGTCTAAAATCGACTATTAGAATCCAAGAGCAGATGTACAAGTTTGTCGGTTTGTCACCACTAAAATATATACGATAAAGAAAATTACTGGGCTAAGAGATAAAACACCTTATATTATTTATTTCATCATTTGAAGATCTCTAGGTTGGTACAACGTTATAATTGACTGTTGAGTACATTTTTGACACAATCATGCCTCCTGCCGATCGAAGTTCAGTGTCTTTTGATCATAATATGTCATTGGTTGCCATCACAAAAGTGTCATACATTTATCCACCCACATTTGTACGCCTGTTCCGAGTTGCATGGAATAACTATAATTTTGTCTAAGCTGGACTAAAATATTAATAAACGTTCATAGGATAATTGAACTCTGCCTTTTTAAAATTAACTGTTGAATATTGGCGATACGATAAGTGTGTAAAATAATTGCAGTGTTCGACTTTCATTATTGCCAGTAAACTATTTATACAGTGATCATTATTGCCTGTTAAAAATAACCCAAAGCAAGGCGCGTGTTACCTGTATAACATGATCTCTAGTTTGAAAGCATTTATGCCTAGTCGGAGGTCTTGTTATATTGGCGTTTGTTTGGTTTTTGGCTATCATCAGGAGCTTGTCTTGAGTGCGTTTCACCGATCGAGTTTACGTGTTCGATCGCGTTAACGTTAGTGAATGTTTTTAAAACGATAGTTAAAAATAAAAATTGTTGAATACACCTACACGGGACTAGATTGTATTATTGTAAATGTCAAATTGGTAAAAACAACTTCTTTCTGTTTTTTTTTATTATATACTAATCACGTGATTTTTTTTATCGTTAAAGTAGTGACCAATGCTGTCTTGAGAAAAGCCAACGTTAACTGCTCTTTGGAATTAGTAACTATTTATTTTGGCTGTTACATATATAGTCATACATTGGCAATTTATTTTTCAACATACCCACCCTCATTCAATTTGATTCTATTATTTTGACGCGTGACTTGTTATATGTATGTTGGATACGTTACGTCCATTTATATTGTTGTAGTGACTTTAAAATATACCTAGTTGTAGTTAATGTAATGTGATCGAATTAATCGAGATTGCACTCAAGACTCGGATAATATAAATAAATCATACGTTAGGTACAACTATTTGCATTGTAAATGATGCACAGTTGTAAATTTGTAAAATAAACACGGGCTTGATAAATTATACGAAGTATTATAAAATTTGGTTTCAAGTTTTAAAATTAAAAAGTTATTACAAATCTATTTCAGCCTGTTTGAAAATGATGATGATTAATTAGCTTTTTAATTTTAAAATACCCTTTTAATACAGGGCCTATTCAGACGAGATCAATAACTAAACACGGACCATCGCGATAAGTAATAATTTTTCGGTTCAAATCTGGTTCATGGGTCACGATTATAAACCGTATCACTCGCTAATAAGGTTTGCAATTCGCGGAAATGGACCTGTCGTATTGCGTGTACGTAAAATAAGGTTTCATTTTAAAGAACAATGGCAAAATAATAGTTGACATCGTTGATAGCGTCTAGAAATACCATCTATACAAAAGTAATTTGTTGTTTTTGCTGAGATTTTTCACATAAATATAAATGGTAATAGAAGCCACAAAAAATATTACAATTTATTGGGTTTTAAATGATTAAAATAACTTCCTACTCAGTTCAAGTGAGACCACTAACTATAATCATACTATTTTGGAAGTAATTTTAAAACAATAATGACGCTATTTTATTTAGAGTTGGTTACTATTAGTAGATAAAATATCAGTATTTATAAAAACAAACGATAGATGATGGAAATAAGGTTCACTTAAACTTCTTCCCGCTGTATTACGATTACAATATTAATGCCTACCCTAATAACTATTGGTATTAATTTTATTTTATGTTATGGTAACATCGGAAATACCTTTGTCGCTGTCAAGTGTCAAGTTCGTTGCTCCTGCGATTTTCGTGTCGGTAGATTTCGTATTTGAATATCTCATTATAATTATTGGACTTGGATTGTTTACCGGACTGATATTCCCATCGTTTTATGTGACTTGTGCGTGCCTAAAGGCACCTACTTATTAATCTGGCAATCTTATTTGCTGTTAGATTAGTTATGTAACAAAACAAGACCTCAGAAAGTAGTTTTCTTGTTGTGAGAACATGACGTCTCGACATACAATGTCAAACCAATGTCAAACCTACATAACCTAAAAAAAAGTTTAAACCTAAATATCTTTTTTTCTCAAGACAAAAATCTTTCCATATATTACTCAGGGGCTGACGCTCAACATTTTAAGATATTTTTGATGTATAGACGCTATCATTTCGTCTCAACTATTTTAAAGTATGAAAGTCTGCCATTGTTCTTTAAGTAATAGTTTAATCGCCATTCCATTGCGAAAATTAAACTTGTTTAGTGTTTACTGTTTCTCGGATGCTGACGACATATTATAACAGAGTTGACTAAATTATTACAACAAATAGGTACTTAATCGAAAAAATTATGCCATATTTTTTTATTGTTCTTGAGATATTATTGAGTGTACATTGAAACTACGCATAAGAATAAAATATTGTCACATGGGTACCTACTGATTCACATCGCAGACTGATTGATGCCGAGACGGCGTTATGGCTACTCTGTCTGTCTCTGTTATTCCGAAAGGACACGATAGAGATCGAAGATGCATGGTAGTATCCGAATATGATGATATACGATGATAGTTTGGACACCATCGGTATAATCCACCACGCTGGCCAGGCCACGTAAGGCTCGGCGGATGATGTATGTCCTCGAAAAATCACTCTTAGAACACGCCGGTTTCCTCTCGATATTTTCCTTTACCGTAATGCCAGTGGATGACAAAGTCGTAAATTTGCACTTGAAAAAGGAACTTCTTTCCAAAAATATACTTAAGTTCCAGAGTAACTTAAAACGGCACTTAAAAACGTATTCTGATATTCTTGTCTAATATTTTCATAAAATTATCAACAACACTTATCTAGTTTGACGGCAAGTATACGGTCAGCATAAAGATGTCATCAGCAGCCGAGAAATCAAACATTATTAATATCATAATAGCCGAGTAACTTTATTTTTTTAAAACAAATCACTGTAATTAAATTAAATATTAATTATAATAATTAGATTATAAAATCATGTTTATACAAGAGCCATAACATAAAAAAATATATTAGTTAATCTTAATTTATTTGTCAAACCAAATATGCATTGTAGTTTTGGCACACAATAGTTTGTCGGTAAGTTTCGTATTTACGTATCTGTAGTGGATTATGTTAATTTAGTCGGTTTATGTCAAATATTAGGTGTTATATAAATGTGACATGAGCATTGGAACCGTGTCTTATAAATGCTTGGTGGGTACAGATTGGTAAATTTTTTTTTTTTTTTAATAATGGGCAGATTTACGTCCTTAACATAGCAAAGAACGCGTTGCACTATTATATTTGGGTACTTATATGCTACTATTTTCGTAACGTCACGGTCATAGGATCCTATGGTTTAATTTCATTACTAAGGCAAATATATTGCTGCTACCACGCAGTGTCTTCAGTCATCCGCCAATCAAATCGACCCGGTACAATTGCCGCCACGGAATACTATGCGTTCATTGGTCCGTAAGCATTCACACGCATAAACACGTGATGCGAAAATGCCCGAATGGTCACGACGTGCATAGTATGCTCCTTTGTGGGTGGGATAGACTTGGATTTTTTTTTTAACTAAAAAATTAAAAAAGATGTTCCCGCATTCAATTTAACTCATAACTCATGTTAAGCCTGCGATTGCGGGAAATTACTTAAATGTGTAATTTGGACGCGGAAAAGTATGCATTTGTTGTTTTTTTTAGTTCATTCAAGGTTGAGCCTTGTTCGTGTCTTTCGGTTTATAAAACGTGAGTAAAGTAGTAATTAACAGCATTTTGTATTTATTTTTTAACATACGAATAATCAACTTCCCATCTTACGTAAAGTTGAAGTCTCAATGTTATTTTACCGTAAACACAACTCGGTATTGTTCGTCAGTTCGCTACCAATTTTTATCTTTTGTCTCGCAACAGTAATTAGACGTAATGCAGTACCTGCCACAAATAAGACACCGCTTCATGTACTGTCACTTAGGTAGGTGTATTTGTTAATTTGTGGTTTACGGAATCATTTCCATCTCTTCTGTGGTAATACTTACTTTACTTTCCAAACTATATGAAAATATTATTTACTTCTTTAAGTTTATTATTTTTAGGATACATTTTATTGCTTTCGTTTTTTTTTATGCTATTCTGACGCGCTTGAGATTATCGTGAGTTTGCAGAGGATTTCTATTTTTAATTTTTTGCGTGTTTAATCGTGTTCAATCATGTATTCAATCGTACTAGTGTCAACTTGATGACGCTATACGTATTTTTCAATACTTGGTTTACGTTAACGCGATCGAGTAAAACACGAGTGAACAAATTCAGATAAGTACGTGATGATCAAATTAAAAGTGATCGAGATGTCCAGCGCGTCAGAATAGGGGCCCAGGTGCCAAAAGGACGCCATAACTCTGAAAGACTCTCGTCTTCTCCTTTAGTTAGCGTTATATTTCGATTTAAAATTAAGATTCTAAGCGACTGAACTGCTGACTGTATTTTTATATTGTAATCAGTAACAGGATCATGCCACTTTGATGTATTTTCGGTGAAAATTTTGACAATTTTCTGATATCTAAATATATAATGTGATAGGCAACGCGGAAATCGTGACACAAGCTTTGGTACTCACTTATGGGAACGATCTCATTGTAACATTTAAACTTTTAATATTTTTTTCAGTGTGTGACGATATCGAAACACTTTTCTATATATATTGCCTAATAAACAAACAGACAGACAATGACATACACCTGTAGTACCATTATATAAATGATTACCTCCAATGATTGCTACGCCAGTTTTACATAGGCTTACTTACCCAAAAAAACATTTAAAGATTTTTTATACAAATTATATATAATACTTGGTGAACTTAAAGAATTTATGAAAATAAGCTCAATAAAATAACATCAACATGTTAACATTTCTTCTTCGAATGCATTCCTGATTCTGAAACCTATCCACGACTCGACGTATTATTTTATCATTCCTTTACAATGTTTTAAGTGAGTACCAAGGATTGCACGGAGTTTCTATTGAGACGCACTACGTCGATTTTATACTGTTTTTGTATTCTTACGTCATGCATTTTTAGTTGTTATTCCAAAGTCTTCACCTCTCACTTGTGCAAGTGACTACTGTCTATTCACCATCTCGCCTGACACAGAAGAGTAACGATAGTGGCGAACTGGCAACCAATCACAGCCCATATTTACGACGTAATTACGTCAAGACGTCAAATAAACGGTTGTGATTGGTTTCCGATGCCATGATTGTTTAAATTTAATGTCGGGTTATGGAGCATACTAACGATTTATGTACGTAATGTATAATTTTATTTGAAAAGGCATCCAACATCTAGGGATCGTGCGGTCACTTGCTATATTTATTTCAATAGATCTCTTAGTGTGAATGTATAAGGACTATTTATAGCGAATTATTTGCAATGAGCTGATTTCAAATAAATTTTGTATAAATATTTTAACGATAATGTAACTGTTGATAAAAAAATAATTGTAACAGATGACATATTATAAGGTGCTTATAATTATCGTTATAATACAAAGTTGTGCATATAGTGTTGTTTTATTTATTTCCTGGTAAAATAAATATAGTGCGCACAAATCTTTACTCAGGGCTTACGAACATAATCGGTGAAAGAATTTTTAAAATAGGTCCAGTAGTTTTTTAGTTTAGCGCATCAAACAACGAACCAATGAAGAAATGTTTATTGTGAGAAAACCGAAAGACAAACAAAAAACACAAAGACAAAAGTTATAGAAACAACTTTATAATATTAGTATTCTGTAACAAAACAAGCCTATATCAATAACGCTGTAAACCATCACGCGCGTGCACTATCCTTGAAAAAAGGCCGCCGGACGCGGCCGAAACTCGAGTCGGACTGACGGACACACGTGATTTACCCATATACCTAATTAAATAAATTCTGTAAACATTCTAAATTTAGGTATGATTTTTCCAGTTTGCCAACTTGGAGCAAGTTTGCAATTTGACATGTTTGTTAATTTACAGATACTTTAGAGAAGAGAAAATAATGCAAGTTTGTTGCTGATAGGCCAGAACATAATTAAACTTACACATGCCATGCCAAATCTTTGCACAAAAGGAACAGTTGCATAGATAATTAGGTGCACTCTTTCATGTAATCTTAGCTCGTAGTTTCGGCTGGTCTAGTCGGGAGAACGGAGACTGCCGATCCGGACCCCGGGTTCAAAACCACGCGCACCACTGTCTTTTAGAAGTCATGCGCGTAATGCCGCTAATTTAAAACGGTGAAAGAAAACATCGTGAGGAAACCGTCCTAGAATCTTTCGAAGTCATGTGTCATCAGCGATGTGGATTATAGGTTGGTGTCAGCAATGAGGAGCCTTATGAACACAATCCAGCAGTAATTTCGGTTGCCTGGATGAGATCGCATTTAGAGATAAGGTTTCCATTTGAATCACTAGCCTTAAGGCTATGTCTATGCTATGACCATTGTGGACAACAAAGAGTTTCTATCTACATACATATTTTTACATCTTTTGTAGCACTGCAGTGGCAAAGCAGATGCTCTACATTTTTTTTGTAAAACATCTATGACAGGGCTGGTGGCCTCCACTGTCTATAATACCTAGAGTTTTGGGCCAACGCAGAAGGTCCTACTAACTTAAACTCACCAACTGTACTTACCAGCCATGGCACATTTTACCGACTAGAGGGTAGGGGTCAGAAAAAATCTACTTCTCCGTCCTATAATATGTACCTTAAGATTCCTGGATGCAAACCACAGAACAGATGTTCTGTGATGCAAACAAACGTATCCAATATAGTTCGCAATTTTGTCATAGATGGCGCCATTGTTTAATTTTTCTCTTTCTACGATTTTTCCTTAAACAGTAGAACCTCGATAAGTTACAAGTCCAAGGGAAACAAAAAACATTTTAAGTTATAGAGGTTTTAAGTTATCAAGGATTTTTGTTTTGGGTTCCGGTGGGAAGAGACAAACAATTTTTTGAAGTTATAAGAGGTTTTTAAGTTACCGAGGTTTGAGTTATCGAGGTTCTACTGTATACAGCGTGGCGCTTTGGTGCCGACATTAAATGAAACCACATATCACGCATTATATTTTTAGGCATTCTGTAAAATTGTATACCAAACATTTTTACAATATTATTTATACATACACGATTTAAATTTTAATTTCGTGTAAATTTCGTGTATCGTTTTTATTCACTGAGTTATTTGTGATTTTCGAAAATTCCAAATCAAAGCAACCTGTATCTAAAAATGTCAGTCACGAGGTCATTAGGTCGCAGACCTCAGATCTATATGTTTATCAATGAAAATCAGGCGTAAGGCAAATACAATAGAAAGAGATAAGACAACACATGCGTTTGTGTGCGAGTTAATGAAATGCAGAGAGGATGTGCTCGTCTAATTTTCTTCTCTTTCTCTCCACTAGTTGACCGTTGACCGTTGTCCTTGACACATATCTCGCGCTAAAACTTTAATTGTAAATATCTAATTTACTGTTTTAAATCCTTAGCTAGGTAATTAAGTAATTTAATTATTCGCGAAAAAGACTTACGCATTATTTTTGTCGTTTATTTAGTGTAATTTATTGTACGAGTCAGTGTCAATTAGATTAGGTTAGATACCGCGATAAAGACGCCTTTTTGTTATGTAAGTACTTTTGTGTTGTGATTTTGTTTTGGGAGTAGTTATTTAATTGGTGTTGTGGAACTCCATAGTATGCAGACATGACTTTAGTTTACACAGAAACCCATCAAATAGCTGCCTTTGCGATAACGATTTGTCGCCCAAAGCAAGTCATCGACAAAGTGCAAGTTTCCCAGAGCATCACAGATTTCAGCTTCACCTGGACACTTATTGGCAAGCATTCGTTTTCATTTTCATTTTTAATAAGGTTTAGTGTCCTCGAAAGTGGTGGTCACGTAGACCATTTTAAAAATGCAGATCAAAAAAGTTTCGCTCCGATGTTTGTACCTAAAATTTCAAAAGGATTACCCGGCGCGGCGCCGCGCCGGAGTAGGGCGCAATGTTGCCGCCCGTGCGAGTGCGTAGAGGCATGTAGAGGTAGAGGTGTATAGGTACTTACAACTTACAACTATCCCTACAACTAATAGTAGTTACTGTTTTTAAGGCATTCTTATTTTTTTTACTTACGTAATCGTAATTAGATTTCAAACAAATTTTTCTTTTATTTGAAAGGGTTTTGTTGGTTAAATTGCTTATGAAATTAAAATCTTCAAACCAAACCTATCGCGTGAAGTTGTTTTTATTTTATTTTTAAAGAATGTTGTAGGCTAACCAATTCAGCAGGTTTCAGGCTAAAAACGCTAATGCTTTTTGTTATTACCAAGTGTTCTTGAAGTGACGGTTGGTCTAGTAGGAATAACGGCGACTGCTGATCCGTATCCCGCACACTACTGACTTTTCAAAGCCATGTGCGTAAGGCCGCTAAATTAAAAACGGCGAAGGAAAACATCTTGAGGAAATCGACATGTACTTTTCGTGGGTATGTGTCATCCACCGAGCTGCAGTAGGCCAGCGTGATGGATTATGGCCTTAACTGCCTATCTCCTTGCTAAAGAAGGCCCCGAGTCCCACCAGTGGGAATAATGAAAAATACGAAGCGCCCTTGATATGAGTACTGACAATACGCATCTTATTATTTCAAAGTCAACATTTTGTGTGTGCTTACCTTTGTTGTTTATTATTGGGTATTCGATTTATTAGTGGTGAACAGATGTTGAATCTGCTGTTTCATGATGTACCTACTTACTCACTCACGTTCTAAATTAATCAGAATTAAATAACTAAACATTATGTAAACGTATCTGTAGATAGGTAGGTACATACGACCCCCGCTTGGCGCGGCGGCGGCTGATAGGTACTCGGGGGCTTGCCGCACGAACGAATACTGTCATAGCTTTGTAGTTTCTCTCTCTCTTTTTTCCGTTTGACATGAAAAGAGATGGCAATAGCAAAGCCAAAGCCGATTTAGTTAGGCGGTAGAAGGCGTGATAGATGCGGCGTTGCCAGCTTTACTCACACGCAACTTACTCACACAACGGAAGTTATTGAATGAATCTAGTGCACATGGTGATTTTCATTCGATCGCTTGATACAATTATTTAGTTTGTTAGAAACAATTTTTTTTTTAAATAAGCGAATATTTATTTTTCACTCCTTTTGTATGATTACTGGTCAGTAACCCTACCCGTGTGTTCATTTAATGTCGGCACCATAGCGCCACGCTGTATGTACATTTCTTACAAAAATTTTTTTTCTTAGGTGAAATTCAAAACTTTGTTTTACAGGTTGCATCCTGAAAACTCGTAATAGAGGTAGCTTTAAGCGTGTGAGTACGCCGGTATTAAAACATCATAATTAAAAACTAATGATAATTTATTTGCATTTCTTACATTATTTTATAAGTAAATATACTGTATACCAAACATTTTTTACAATATTATTTATACATACACGATTTAAATTTTAATTTCATTGTTTAACTTCATTACATGTACAGATAAGCAAACAAGAGATCGTGAAATTACGATAAAAACTGTCAGCGCCTTTTTTACTACTTCTACATACAGGGTTACACGTAACACCTAAGCCAAAAAATCGAATCTCACTTATCATTTGGAACAACTATAATAATGGAACCAATCCTACAATGGATAAAGCTGTTCCAAGCAAAAAATGCCCTTTGAATTCAACAAATTATATAAAAACAACAGTTTTTGTGATTACAAAATAAAATGCGTTGTAAAATTGATTAAGGTGATAAAGATGAGTCGCGCTACGTTTGTCGCGCTACGGTGTTTTAGTGTAACCCTGTATAAAGTTCGGCCGTTTTGGGACGAAAAGAGAGTCTAGGGTACTGAATCTGAATGCAATCCGAACTACTCTAATTCGGAATAACATGAATTCAGTAAACGGATATGACTAATACCCAGTGTATTATAGTTCCGTATCGGAATCATAGTTCCGTAGCACTATTTATTACTATTTAGGTATAGTGTTTGATTGTTGAGATTACAACTTTAAATGTGAAATAAATTCAAACGTGTTATTAACAAGTAACTCTTTTTTTGCTCCATCTTTGCGCAAATATCACAAAGTGCATGTTTGAAGGGGATTACAAACGCCTTCGTGCTGTGCCCAACCGCTCCGAGATGCTCATATTTGTGAGATTATGTGCGTTGTTGTTCTCTACGCTTATCATTCTATGCCATTAGGCGCTCTGTATGCTTAGAGGTTGTTTATTAATCACATGATTTTTTAGCAACTTTACAACCTATGGTAATGTCGCACCTTTAGAATTAAAGTGCCTTAACTAAAAATTTACGAAAATAGTTTCATATACCGAACGGCATAAAAAAATGTTCATTTTATTTTTATTAGGATCTCTTTTAGTCCAGAAAATGAAACCCATACAAAAATTATCTTAAGCAGCAAAACCGAAAAACTGTTAATTGTGTTTATAGTATATTTTATTGACCTATGTACGTACTTTAATTTCAAAGGTGCGAAACGTGCTGTGGTTGTAGTTTATTTTTTAAAACCCCCTCTCCACTACCCTTTCCTGATTTTTCCGAACCCCTTCCCCCTTTCCTCGCGTGATTAATTGACAAAATAAATTAGTGCCACTATAAAGTTCTTCTCTTCTTCCGTCAACGGCCGTACCTTAGTTTACTTGCCGATCAAATTTTACTAAGCAGTCTGTCCGTACACGGTATTCTATATATGTACTTTATACTCTACAATTCGTATAAAATTGATCTGCACTAAACGGGACTTCTCAGCGATTTGTAGGTACAACAAAAATTAGGATCAGGAGTTTTCAACATTTTATGGTGAAGCAGACTGTAACTTGAGCATGGATCTTCAACATTAATTCAGTAATTATTTTGGGAAAAAAACAAATTTTACATAGGTACTTACTTTAAGGGGGTTTCAGTATGAAACCGCTCTTATTTCTATGACCAGAGTTCGTTTCGATTTAAAGCCGCTTAAATGTTCTCACCTCTTATATATACGAAAAATATCCTAATAAACTTACAACTTTACGACCGTTATAATAGAAGTGAAACCGTTTTGGTCCATTTTGGCAGTTGACATTTAGTTTAGATGAAATATTTTCACTCTAATATTTTTGATTGCTTGTATCACAATAAAGAGTTGTCTATCGCTTTCTAAGTAGATGACACCTTAGTTGACCCATGCATTACTGTGATTTTTCAAAATGTCAGACGAATTAAAAAAATCCTGTCAAAAATAGGTCATAATTGCACCACAAGTGGCGTTATTGGTTCATTTTATTAGCAATTGGCAATATTCATAGTTTGACATTTTTTTTCACTTAGGTATCTGTCAGTTAATATATCAATGTCAATGAAAAACGCAATTGTCAATATTCATAGTTTGACTTTTTTTTTCACTTAGGTATCTGTCAATGAAAAAACGCCTTATGCTGACACTAGATATTTTTCCACTTCGCGTGGTCCCGTCGTAGCTCAGTTCAATTGTAGAATAGTTGTTATAATCTCCAATAAAATAATTACTAGCCGAATACGTAACGAAATTTTAACATTTTAGGCCACATTTACTCAGGATTTCACAGAACAGATATACTAAACGGAAAGAGCACGGTTCTATTCAGCTTTATTAACATTGGGAATACAACATAGCAATCGCGAACAAAACGTTATTTTTTGTATGGAATACAATTTTTTGGGATTAATTAGCACGTGTTTGGACCCATAGAAAAAATGTTCATAATTATTAGTAGAACGCACTCTTTCGGCTCAGTGCAGGAGTCCTGCATAACCTCACATGTAATAGTTAGGAATGCTATGTCAAGACTAGAACTATGCTTATAATAGTTTTTCAATTTCCGTAAGACATTTTTTGAGAAACTTAATATGTGAGAAGATAAAGACAGGATGCGCTCTCATTTCATCTCACTGAAATATACTTATACATACTAATCGCTAAAGAACGCACTATACTTACTCATTAGATGAATGAATTAATAAATGTTGTTTAATATTATTTGATGATGCAAGCAGAATTAGAAGGGTGTGAAATATACTTATACATACTAATCGCTAAAGAACGCTCTATACTTACCATTAGATGAATGAATTAATAAATGTTGTTTAATATTATTTGATGATGCATACAATACAGTATGACCAGTACAACAACTAGCAGCCTTATCGTTAACGCTATTGCTTCCAGGTAACCCTGAGATAACTTTAGAGAAACTCACAACGTGGTTACCATTGATCAAAATTTTATAATTTATCTAATTATAATAATACTAATAAACTGAAACTGAAAAATTCTAGCTAATGTACAATTTCGACATTAACATGGGTCAAACGATGAAGGAATATATAGTGAAGAGTTTGATCTTTTGAAAGCCATCTTTAAGTGACATCCATGAAGCTGTACTTGACCAGCTTAGTGGATTATGGCCTAAGATCTCTCATTGTCAAATCTCCCAGCATTAGAAACATAAAGTGAACACAAAGTTTTCGATACACACATTTCATTTTGCATGTTCGGATAAAATCTTTTAAGGAATAAATTACTATTTGATGTCATAATAATAGTTATTCAGAATGGTAAGTATAATTCGTCTATTCCAGTTGAGGACGTAACTCTGAGCCCGTTTTCTGTGTAATACAATTTATTGACACAAAAGAGATATTGAATGAAATGAGGCGTTTTAAAGAAGCAAATTGACGTGTAAAAGATAGTTCTCCATTTTCTGGAATTTGGCGCACAATAAAAAAGCTATGGGTATAACAATATAGTTTTACCAATTTTGTAGAATCAATTTTATGTCTCGTTTGAAAACTTCTCATTTCGATTATCGCACAACGTAATCGCATATCGTACAACGTAAAATTTACTAAGTATAGAATGAATTTCACCATTCAATGCAAATACTTAGTGAAACGAAAACATAGCTGCCTTGAACGGTGAAACCGTCCTTTTGAGACGTAACACGTAAATCTCTCTTCACTTATAACAATATTTTCATACAAATAAGTACTTATGTGAATCAATTATACTACAGTTTTAATCAATTCTATCAATCGTTTCGACCTATAAAATTGTTGTAAGGCATTTGGCGGGACGTTAAGTCGACCATATAATGTTTATTTAGTACAGTACAGAAGGTACACAGGAGGACAAGACAGGACAGGACAGTTGTTGATGTTGTATATGCTAATAACGTACGTTACGTTTTAGTTTTGGACTGTCTCGCTTGGTCGGCGTACAGGCCTGTGGTCTTGACGGCGGGCTATAGAGAACGTAGAGAAGTATTTTCATAATCCGGATCAAATGCGGAACGTTCTGCTAACAGGAGTATTCCCCCCCACACTTCTTAAATCATGGACCTTTGAAAGAAAAGTGACAAATTCACCACCTTAGATCTTGTCATTACCATACATCACTTGGTAACGCAAGGTCAAACGTAAGATCATAAACGTGAAACATTCAATGTTTGTTGCTCAATCACGTCGTAGAAACTGAACGGATCCGGCTGAAATGTCAAACTTAAATAGATTATAATCTGGAATACCACATAACGTATTTTCACTCCGAAAAATTTACAGATTTGTTTAATGAAAATGTTTCCAATTCTACTCGTATGAAGTTGGGGGCAGACTAGTTCAGTATATAGGACAATGTGGGTAGTTGTGACCGGTAGCTATTTCTTCCTGGTGGCGAGCTGGTGTTTGAGGTGCTGCACCTCGTCATGTTGCCGCGCGAGTTGCTCGTTGAGGCCGGCGACATGCTCCGTGAGCACGGACATCTGCTCCTCGTAATTATGCGCCGTGGAATGCAGCTCTTCTTCCTAAAATACAAAAATAGCTGGGGTTTCAACACACCATTCTCTTCCATTACAATGTAATTGCAATCCCAAAATTCAGACCTGTCATCGACTCATGAGCTAGGCTTTTGTTGTGTTGGTTGCCAGTGCCTCCAAAGACACGCCGGTGGCACACCGAGTTCTCCAATACATTATAGGCTTACAATTTTCGAGAATAAGCGTGCCCTCAAAAAATTATCGCCGAAGAAAGGCCTGCTTATGCTTGTGAGTAAATAATAATATAGTTGTTGAGTCTTCTCGTGATCATAGAGGTTGTAAGAAAGATATGGATGAAATTTGGTGCATAAAAAGTTATGAGTCTGTATAGGTTTGTTACTAATTCACGCAAAAAATACTATTTGGTACATAGATACATGTACATAATATATAGATGTCTGTAATAAAACATACGATATTTTTTAGTCCGAGAAAATAACGGAATCGGGAACTACGATGTGAAAATCGCGGGGCGATGCTAGCAATGAAAAAAAATTGTAACATTAAGCCCCAAACCAAGTAGAGCTTGCACTAGGGAAGCCAGATAGCTGATATAAATAACACACATATAGGCCCCCAGTTGTTTCACTACTTTTACTGTTTTTCCTATACTTTGTGTATTATACTTTGTTGTAGTGGTAGGACTCTTGGCAGAGTCCGCCTGGGGAAGTACCACACCTTTGCCAGTTATTCTACCGCCAAGCAGTAATGTGCAAACATTACTGTGTTCCGGTTTGAAGGGCAATGCTTCCAGAGAAATTACAGGGCTTAGAGATATAAAATCTTAGATCTCTGGGTGACGAGCGCAGTACAGTGCTAGGTAATGATTTGGACTCTTCATGTTCCAATAGCTACGTGTCACTGTGCTGTTATGTGTCAGGCATGTTGCTTACCATCAGGCACATGTCCGGATCGTCTCGTCACAATTTATTAAAAAAAAAAAATGTAAGGTGTGAACAATAAAGTTTTTTAATTAATTCATTCATTTATATGTTTAATTATTTTAAATAAACACTTAAAAAAGTAATATCCAGCCACTGAACAAATCTCTCAGCCTTAGTTTGCCTAGCTGAGAATCAAACCTCATTTATGAACACATAGCGTTATGAGTATTAGCCCGGGAATGCCGATATCCGACTACGAACAGAGATGTTAAAAATCATATCAAATTACTTTGATAAAATGGTTATTCAGTACTGTGTTTGATAACAAATGGACGAGATAAAACCGTCATGTTCTCTCTCCTATAAATATATGTAAATTAGCTCGATTTCAACAGTTTGTGTCATTCTACACACAAATTAACAAATATTGACATTTCATTTTGCTCAATTATTGCATCAAATGAATTGAGACTTTTACAAAATAAACAAGCACATAAATGTTCATTTGTAGGCTAAAAATAGGTATACTAAAATAAAACAGTAAAAAAAAAAAAAAGAACTCACCAATCTGCTAATTGTGTTATGTTTATCCTGTAGAGTGTGCTCGTCGGTTTGTTTGTCCAACTGCAACTCTTCGAACCGGAGACTCAGCATTTCACACTGGAATCAATTTGTTTTAGAGTAAAACCGGGAGACTTGGGTGGGTTACAGGGTTACGAGGGTGTAAACTATTTTACGACCTATTTTCATGTCTATCTAAATACACATTATTTTGTTATTAAAGCTACAGGCAGGGGCTACTAATGTATTTATTCTAAGTCATTATTCAATAAAGATATTTGTATTTATATTTGTTATCTCCTGAAAAACAAAACCTACAATTTAAAATTAAAGTCAGACGTCTTCGTCTTCGTTTTTTACTACTTTTAGTGATATTATAGTAACAAACACTGATACTAATTCACCAGGTGTTTTTTGTCTCTGATGTAAAGTTTGGCAGTTTTTACTTATGAGACATCACCGAAAAAATTAAAATGTAGACTAATAATGTAATTGTAAAAAGTAAACCTTACCTCTTTAACATAGTGGTCAGTCTTGCTTTTCAACTCGTCCCTTTCGACCTTCAATTCACTAATTTTATTCCTAAAGTACGTCATCATCCGTTCCTCCCTCATCTGGACCTCGTGGCTGAGCAGAAACGGCACATCTAAATTCCCGAGGAGGCCTGTCACCCTGCCCTCCCCATCTACTGAAGTTTCACTGAACGTGTTGAAGTCCCCTGAGTCGTGGGTGTCCCCCCGTCGCTTCTGCGACGCGGACACATGTTTGCTTATCTCTAGTTTTAGACAATCTATTTCCAATTTAGCAACACCAAGCTCCATTCGTACTTTTTGGTTTTCCTGGAAAATACATACTCGCTATTATACCAAGACAGAACACATCCAGAAAAACCCCTAAAATCTGGAAGCTCATTAAATGACTTAAACTTGTATGGAATGAATTCATGAATTTTATTTCAACATTCAACTTATTTGGCCCAGTATTATAAGCTTGAAATGGTATTTAAGAATATGTTAAAAAGTGGGATTTGTTAAATTCCAATCCATTGAAACCAAATGAAATTTATTCCCAGTTTAATTCATAATGATTCTAATACTTTGTTAATGCCTGATTTACAAAGTATTCTTAGAACATTAATTAAAAATCACTCAATTGACAGTTATATATCAATCAATCCTAATTAATATGCAATTGGAATAAAGCCTTGGGTTTATGTTAAATTTATGTACATAGCTGTATCTTTAATTTATTACTTTTACCTGTTCTAAGCTAAGGGCCTTCATACTAAGATGTTCGTTGACGTCATCCACAGAACTGAGGGCATCTTCACTGCCAACCTGGCAACAAGTTAAATCCATACTTATAAATGCGAAAGAAACTATGTCTGTCTGTCCGTCTTTACCGCCTAAACCACTGAACCAATTTTGATGAAACTTGGTACATAGATAAAATAGATCCCGAGAAAGGACATAGGCTACTTTTTATTGCGGAAAAAGGGTGAAAGGGGTTGAAATGGGGGATGAAAGTTTATATGGAAATCTTTGTTGAAGATAACACCACGCAACTTTATATCCATATAAGAGGAGGAATCCAAAAGTAGCGAGAATGAGATCTTAGATTAAATATATTGATTACTGATAACTTAAAAATCTGGACATGTCCAAACTAATCCGGATGGATGTTAACCCTAGTATTAAATGAGACAGATTAGCTGCACATTTTATGCAATCCCTCTAGTAAAACACTGATAAAATTGCATGTTTGCAGCGATCTTGAACACTTTGAAGTACTATTCGAACAAGGGTGTTATTGCCTATGACCAAAATATTTCATACTTTTTCAAGAATAAACAGAACAACTGGATAGTGAAAGACCATTTCAGTTTAACAGACTCATCATTTGTTTTTCTTTTCAAAACTGTAAGATAAAGGCACATCAGCTACTGCTGCAGTGCTGAGCGACTCGTCTATTACTAAACAACAAAAATTGCTTGGATGTGGAATCATTCAGTGCCACCATTATTTTCTAATAGTTGAAGACGTCTGGCGTGTTCGAGCTATAACAAAGTTGACATTGTTCATTACAATTGTAATAAGTACATATATTTAAATTTTTGACACTTATTTGTACGATACCTATTATCGTACAATATAAAGTTCAATTTAAACTTTAAAAATGTATACTCTTTGTATGCTCTTATTTTGTTTTTTTTATAAAATTGACGTGTAAATTTTACATTTATCAATAAAGCACTTTGACTTAAAGTTACCTTGCTTATTCACAAAAAAAAACGTAACGGATTCGCGAGGCCACTTCAAAAATCTTTAGTTAAGGCATAAGTTATAAGATTTATCCTCTGCGATTTTGGCTAAAGAAAGAAGTATTTTTTTCATTTATTCATAAAAAACCGCGAGCGAGCCAGGCTTGTCGCATTGGTAAGAACATGCTAGGCGTGTCGACGGCATTTAATGAGTTAAGTAATATGATACATTCATTCCAGGGGACATCACATAGTCATCATTGTTTACTATTTAAGTGTTGTATTAAATGAATTAATGTTTAATTTTACAACTGAATTCATACTACTATCTAACATATAAACAAAGATAACATAATATTCAGATAGTTTCAATGAGACTGGAGGCAAAATATTTCGTCAAACATTATAAACATAATCAGACAGGGATTCTTAATACTTAGATAAGATAAAGACTATGTGATTCATGGAAAAGTTGAATACGTTGCAACTAAAGATAATTCTCCAGGTTGCTATGTAACAAAAAATAATAATTAGCAGACACCGGGACTGCCGATAGACGTGAAAACTTGTGACTTAGAATTTTATAACTGCACAGCACTAATGTTGCACAACACGTCACCTATATAACTACAGATATTATACTATTACGCATGTTGATGATGCATACCCTTAAGATTTCACCCATCTGAAAAGGGTTTAATGCGACCCATGGTCAGGTTTATACAGCATATTATATGTTTATATTTATAAACATGCATATGTATTTGTGTACATAGGTCACTGTGCACCTATCAGTCTGGTGTCAGAGAAATTTGTGAAATAGACATACATGTTAATAGATAGATAAACAATTAATATTAGCATGTTGGTGAAGCGAACCATAAAAGTTTGCGCTAACTTATACGGCTCCGCTCCTATCCGACAAATAAAATACACTCAAATATGGGCTTTATGTCATGCCGTTAAGACATACATACATTGGCAACACCAATCAGCAGACCACTCGCTGAGAGTCATCTGCTAATGTGCCTATGTAATCTATATCTTAAGGGCAAGACATAAAGCCCATTTTTGAGTGCTTTTTATTTGGCGAGTGGAAGCGGAGTCATATGTAAGTCGGTGCAGACCGTAAGATTTTTCCCTTCCGAAACGTACTCAATCTGGCTAAATAAGTTTTCTCTTCAAAAATTAAAGAACACCATTCAATTAAAATTAACTTGGTTTATAATGAACTTACTAGACTGCCTCCTTCTGATAAGAAGTCTCCATTGCAGCTGGCGGGTAGACTGCTGGCAGCGAGGCTATGTGAGGGTACATGGGCCTTGTTGGGGGTCCCACTCAGACGGTCCTTCTGGGCCTCCTCCAATGCCAGTTGTAGCTCCTGGTTCTTGTTCCGCAACTTTGCTATCTCACATTTATATTTGCTGTCACTCTCTCCTATGTGTTTTTGATAGTCTTCTAGAGATGCCTGCAGTTGTGAGACTTCAAATGCTCTATCTGATAACTAAAAAAATAACTTACATTATCCCAGT
Source organism: Ectropis grisescens (assembly GCA_017562165.1). Lineage (NCBI taxonomy): Eukaryota > Metazoa > Arthropoda > Insecta > Lepidoptera > Geometridae > Ectropis > Ectropis grisescens. The sequence goes on along the minus strand of CM029791.1, from coordinate 5,530,090 downwards.
AATATTATAAATGTGAACATTTTCACATAAATGTATACCCCTCTTGGCACTTGTAAAACTTATTACTACTACTATAAAACAAATTTGGAACAAAATCCGGTCACAAAATGGAATGTTCCTGAAAGTATTTGTAAATAAATGTATGGATGTCAGAAGTCTTTCAAGAAAAACCTACTGAAGTGTGCTTGTTGAAATTTGGAACGGTTAAATTATAGTCCCAAATAACTGTACTTTTCACTGTGTGTGTTCAAGTCAAGATAACTACATTGGTAAATCTGTGGGGTGTTTCAAGTTAATAATAATGAAAAAATGCATGGAACCCCACATTCATTTCCCGCTACTCATAAATCTTATGGAAATCAAACTTACTCCAAAGTTAGATGTGGATATTCTCTTTGATAAATTGGGTAAATTTGGGCCTTCCTTCCAAATCCTTGCCCATCTTGGGCTATGACTACGGCCATGGCCAAAATTTCCAAAGTTCATAGTTGGAAAGTGTACAACTGTTATTTTACTATTTAAAATATTGTAAAAATTTAAATGAAAATGACTACTGATAACTTTGACTTACATAACAAAGAAAAGCACTCACAAAGAATCAAGGTCATAATCACTGGCCAAGAGCAGGTTGGTGAATGAGACATGGCCTGGAAAGTCTTCTTTGGAACATGTTGATTTCCTGATGTTTTTGCCTTCACCATAAATGCCATTGGTGGTGGCAAACTTTTATTTGTTCTACTTGGAAGAATACTCTAAGATGCAGGCGGAATTAGACCCTACACCCTCACATTTAGAGCTAAGCTCTTAGGCAACAATAAATTAGTGCGATACCTGTGAAGCAAATTGCGCATTCTCAATAATTTTCTTCTGTAACTCTTCCTGTAGAAGCCCAGAGTCCAGGGGTGGTGCGGTACTAGATGATGGCTGCTTGTCATCATTTTTACTTTTAGATTTCTTTGTTGACTTCAACTGAAAATATTTAAAATTATTAAAACATTGTGATACAAGGTTTGATGGTGTTTATATGTATTAAAAGTATGTATATTTCTAGGTATATTTACAATTGTATGAGTTTTATATCAGCTGTCTCTATTAGCTTGGGGCTAGATGATGTTGTGTGTGTGAGCAATGTCCAGCAATATTTATTTAATTGATTCTTTAGTCAAGATTGGTTCCATATTAAAGTTTTACAATTACCTACTAACTATACCTAATATTTTAGTTGCTATTGTTGAACTGCAATGTTTTTTTTTTTTCAAGATACATATTCATTCAAATTTCTGATATTTATCTGCATATCAATGTAAGAAAGAGTAACAAAAACAAACAATCATTTCTTTATAAGTTGTTAAATCACAATTTGTCAAAAACAGAACATAATAGATTTGTTAAAAGAACTTTATTCGCATTCTGAGTTCTGACCTGTATAGCCTCGAGTTCGTCCTGAAGGACAGACACTCGCCGCGTCAGCTGCTGATTCCTAAACGTCAAGGAGTCTATTTCCAACTCTCCTTTCCGAAGAGACTTTTCTCTCTCTTTCAAAAGTTCTCGCAGTTCATTGGATTTTGCTTGTTCGTCTAGAACTCCCTTCTTCAGCACCTTCACATGTACGCGAAGCTGAAACAGCGGAAATAAGCAATTCGCTGACCGCAATCACGAATACAACAATGATTGTCAAACACGCTGATACCTTTGAATACTCTGACGCTAATTTTTGGTACTTCGCCTGGATATCACCCGCAGGCACACCTTCCATTGTAGCGTTTCAGGAAGTCATAACTTTTACTAGTACAATTAGCTGCTCTTTTCTAAAAAAAATCTTTTGTACTAAACATGAAAAACAGAAAAACACCCACTTCTCAATCTCTATTTGACAGTTTCTGTTTTTTTCATATTTACTAATGACGTTAACAGTGACAACATAATTAGGAATGACATTGAAGGTTAAAGAATCACATGTCAGTACAGCTCTTTTTTTTCCACAGGACAAATTCTTAATGAATTCCACTGGCCTACCCACTAAAAACCCTGTAACATCCATGCGCCGTCGTGCTGAGGCTACGAGAAAACTTTTGCACTCTACCGTGGCCCCGGCAGCGCTTGTCCCCTAGGACCCGTCCAATTACGTGGGTGGAAATGATGGATTTCCACCCCACTTTCATTGAGTAGCGCGCGGAGACCCGCACACTCCATATCAGGGGCTATAGCTGTGGAGCGGCAAACCCCCAGATTCGTCGCTCAGAGTCCCTTTTCATGGGGGTCGGAGGAGGGCATGGAAGATTCTCCTCCGACGCCCAGGCCGCTCCTATAGCGCCATATATAGGGGCTCCGTATAGCGCCATTGACCGAATTACTCCGAGGTAAAGCCGACGACTGCCAGCCCTTGGACCAAGTTCAAGTTTCTTTATTTCGCTTTAAATTGTGGTTACATTAAAGTTCTTACAAATACTTAGCACCTAGACAATTTCGGCCTAAAAGCCATGCGAAAAGATTCACTAAGTGCAAATCTATATTTTATGACATAAAAATATGACACTAATTAACTGAAAACTAATAATTGTAGCTATATATTATACTATTATACATAAATTAACATTGAGAATTTGAGGGGCTAAATCTATTTTCATTAAATTCAAAGAAGTGTTTTATGTCATAGAAGCTATGCTCCATTAACCATCTTTGAAATTTAGTTTTAAATTGTTGGCACGAGAGAGATTTAATAGATTCAGGAATTTTATTGTATATTTTTAAAGCCATAATATAACAATTTCTTCGGTAAAGTTCTATATTACATTGTGGAAAGACAAGAAAGACATTCGAATAACGTGTACAATAGTTACGATTATCTTTGAGGTTATGAAAAGTTCTGGGTGTTTTTGACGTGACAACGTCTTATAAATTGGTTTGCCGGGTGACACTTCAAGAAACTGCGTTACGCTCCGCTCACGTTATGCGCTCACAACGAGAGCGAGTGAGAGGCACGCGTCCCTTCCACTCGGGCATGGTTAGCCCGCCTAAGAGTGAGAGAGACAGACATAAAAAGTGAAAGGCACGCGTCCCTTCCGTAAAATTATTTTACCACTCAAAGTCGTTGTCACGTAAAACTTTCGCCCGTATACCGACTTTACAGGCAACCAATATTTTTTTGATGAACATACATATTTCAAAGATGTACATTGATGGCAGAGGAAGTACTTTCAATTCTCTAAATAATGGTTTACATGAATCCAAAGGACCAGCACCGTAAATTGCACGTATACATCGTTTCTGTACTCTAAAATCTCTACCGAGTTTCCCCATATAATAAGACCATACCTTAGCATTGAAGCTACGTAACCGTGATAAGCCATTAAGGATGTATTTCTGGATGCTACTAAAGATAGTCGACGAAGTGCATAGGCAAATTTACTTAATTTGGAACATACTTTTTCGATAATTATGTGCTTTCCAATTGCAGTAGGAATCGACGGTGATTCCGAGAAATGTGGCTGTACTAGTTTTTTTTTTACATCGATGTCTTGATATACAATTTTGAGATTTTGGGGCTTAGTTTTAACATTATGAAATTGCATGTAACTTGTTTTATTTATCCCCCGAGATCCGGAGCGCCTGTAAGTTGTTTTTGGTCATCCAATCAATGACAGTTTTAATCGTTTCATTAATGCTACGTTCAAAATCCATATTTTTTTGTTGTGGAATTATAATGCATATGTCATCTGCAAAAAGTACAGATTTATGCATAGTAACGTTAGGTAGATCATTAATATACAATAAAAATAAAGATTGACCACCAAGATTGAGTCTGTGCAGCTCTTCACCAACCTACGAATAAATATATTTTACAACAAGGAAATGTATACCTACACAATAATTTCAAGGGGCTAAGAAAAAGGCGTGGGTATTTATTCTGCTTTATATATATCTTTACGATAATTATAGCAAGTAAGGGAAAACCATTTAGACCAGGGGTCGGCAAGTAGTTTTACGTGCGGTCCGGATGCTGTGCGAAAATTTTAACGAGGTCCGGAAAAAACATATTGGTTTAATTAGGTCATCATCATCATCAGCCGAAAGACGTCCACTGCTGAACATAGGCCTCCCCCCTAGATTTCCACAACAAACGGTCCTGCGCAACCTGCAACCAGCGGTTTCCAGCGACCTTTATGAGGTCATCTGTCAATCTAGTGGGAGGCCGTCCAACACTGCGTGTTCCGGTTCGTGGTCGCCACTCGAGAACCTTTCTTCCCTATCGGTTGTCAGTTCTGCGAGCGATGTGGCCTGCCCATTGCCACTTCAGCTTGCTTATTCTTTGAGCTATGTTGGCCACTTTTGTTCTTTTGCGAATATCCTCATTACGGATTCTGTCGCTCAAAGAGACTCCGAGCATAGCCCTCTCCATAGCTCGGTGTGTGTGCTTGACCTTCGTTATGAGGCCCACAGTTATAATTAGGTAAGTGCTACTTATTTTTTGTACGATTTCAAACTATATAAATAAAACACAAGACCTAAAATCAATGCTTTAAAAAATTATATCGAAGCTCTTTCGTGAGCCACTTCTTTAAATGTTAGGCTCTCGAAAAGAACAGCAAGTTCGATGTGTATCTTGTTTCTTTTAGGTGGCGGTCGGCGTCGGTTAATATCGAATATATATTTGTTATTCAAAAAATATTTTTTGAGAGAGTTTACTCACATACGTAAATCGAACCAAACGTAGTAGACAAGTTGATAGCTAGTTTTTTACAATTTTCATATTTTTCTGAGATGTGTTTGGCCCAAGATTCTTCATATACAGTTTTATACATTTGCATCTTCTTGAATATCAATTATTTCCATTCGAAGCGAAGCCTTTGACAATTTTTTTTTTTTTTAACTATTATAGGTTTACACTTTACCGCCATCTCGCCTGATGTTAAGCGACGATGCGGTCTACGATAAGCGTGTTTACCTAGAAGAAACCGATTCACTCTCGATTTGAAGACACCAAGATTATAACTATCGGGGAAAACCCACTCAGGCAACTCATTCCACAGCCTAGATGTTCTTATCACAAACGTAGAGTCAAACCTCTTCGTCCGTGTCTTTGGAATATCCACCATGAAACGGTGCCGCTTCTTTGAGTTCCGAGAAGTACGATAGAAAAAAGGGCAAGGAGGTATTAGATCATGCAGATCAGCTGCACACTCTCCGAAGTGTATCCGAAAAAAAACCGATAAGCTAGCAATCTTGCGGCGATGTTCAAGACTTTGAAGTCTTTTTCGCGCTAGAATGTCTTTGCATATGAGCCTTTTGGCACGCCTCTCGATCGATTCCAGAGCCTCAAGCTGATACTTAGCCGATCCATCCCAAAGGTGCGAACAGTACTCCATACAAGAGCGAATCTGTGCTTTGCATAACAAAAGTAATTGTTCAGATTTGAAGTACTTTCGCACCTTTGAGAGGACACCTAGTTTTTTGGCAGCTAATTTAGCCTTGGACTCGATATACGAGCCAAAGTTGAGCGTAGAAGTTAAGGTAACGCCCAAAAGCTCAAGATGATCAGTAACCGGCACGGATACACCTCTAAAAGTAGGAGTCAGTTCAAATTGACTCCTTTTTGCGGAGAACAGACACGCCTGCGTCTTTCCCTCGTTAAACTTGGCCAGATTGGTTTCGCCCCATTCAGAGACTTCCTCAAGGGCCATGTTCAAACGATCGATCATACTCTCTCTCAGTACCTTAGTATGCTGTCCACTGGCTCTCGCGCTAGATATGTAACTCTCTACAACGGTGCTATCATCTGCGTACAAATCAAACAATTTGGCAGTAAGTCCGCCACAATGGCTCCAAAGTAGTTTATGAGAGCTACCCATGTACACCATGAGACGACTGAAACTCTCTTTTCCGAAACTAGAGCAATTTACCAGAGCAATAGCCAAGGCTTGCACTCTGGTTTTGACCAGGTTTCCAAAACGGTGCGACAGCTTTTCTTTTAGATCTTTTGCTGCCTCAGTTGTTGTATTGATGATGGCGCCCTTGTCCACGTCGAAGTGCCTAATCACCCATGTTGTCTTTCCACATTCTGGAACTCCGTTGACCCACTGTATTCTTGGTGCCTCCCAGTTTTTCCAACCCGCTTTGACGTTTGAGTTCCCTTCGATAGCCTTGGCCATATTATCATCATAATCTTGGTGCATCGGGCAGTAACTACCATTGGGTCGTTTGGTGGTGTCGCATAAACATATCTTCCTGCGCGCTCAGTCTCTTTTTCACTCAGTGTCACGAAGCCATTTTCTGCACTGTAAGCTGTCCTGTCATTGTCCCCTTGAAGACCCGGGAAGTGACAGTATTGTAACTGGCTGCTTCGGCCTCCTCGAGTTTCCCCTTTAAGAGGCTTTCACTTCCTAGCCTGACTCGTTATGTCGCTCTCAGTGTGGCTATAAATTCGACGAAGGCGTTACGTGCATGGCTCCGCGGCTCCTAAGCCGTGACATAGTGGGCGGTTCAACCTGTCCCATATCGGCTCTCGTTCGGCTCATTTGTTGCTGTGAAGCTGCTTTGGAGGTCCTTGACGTCAAGGGGGGTGATGTATGTGATGAAATTCTGAATATACTATCTCCTGCAACGTGGAAGACAGTCACAAAGGCTGTGATCCTCCTCCTGTGGCCTCCGCTGCCGCTTTGATTGGCTGTGGATTTTTCCTAGGCTATACTCTTTTGGACTTTTGGAGCTGGTTTGGATGGTCGAACTAGAAACAGGATGTCCCCAGCTGTCAGTTGCATTTGTTTGGTCGTGTGAAGGAGCTCTGAGGAAGCTCAGATTTTCTCCCTTATCTTCGAATACGATAACTTCATGATGAGTAGAGGCCTCAATGCAACCCAGCTAGTCTGCGACTCTTGCTCTTGAGTATTCGATTGCCATCGCATCCACGCTTATCACCTGGGATGTTTCAACTGCATTTCTGCTCAGCGAGCAGCGCACTTGCCCGAGTAAAAGGCGTCCGACCTTCCGAGTACTCTATTAGTGCAATCGTTTTGTTTTTCGATCGCACCAACCGAAATCGATGGCCATCTACCTCCCTCACCGTATTGTAGGTTTTCCGGTTCATTGTGACTTTTGCGGAACTCCCGTTGAGTATGCAAGACAATCCAGGTGACAAACGGGCTCGTTTCCATTCTCAGGTGAAGCAAAAGCAAATTTCGAATCTTTCTTTATTGCTGTCCATGAAGAGCGCCACTCCGCGGATACGGACCTCTGCCTCTCCTCGGCCTGCGGGGACCGCATTCCACGTATCCACGGACAGCGGGGGGCAGAGTGTGGTAGCAATTGTTTACTAACTAAGTTAAGATTCTACATGGCAAAAAATATTGTTTCAATTGTTAAAAGTACAGTTACCTTATCTACCTTTTAAAATGTATACTTGGTATATTGGCGGTCCGAGGTTCAACCTTTCGCGGTCCGGATACGGACCGCGGTCCGCCTGTTGCTGACCCTTGATTTAGACAGTGTACTACTTAGTCTGTGATTTAGACATCGAATCGAATCTTGAATCGAGCGAAAACTAGCTCGAATGATGATCTCATCTCTTGATGATCCCTTTAAAATGAGACAAAAGAAAAATAGAGGGAAATGTTTTTCTCCTTGGCAACCCTGCTTCTGTTGATGTGTCGTGATTGTCCAATAAAAAATATCAATATTTTGGAGTTTTATAAAAGAAAACCACCAATTCCACTCAAAATAAGGACGACATATCGCTCTAAAATATATTCCATCATTTCATGACAAAACTATGGATGATAGGCAAGTTATTTCATAAAAAATTACAACTTCGGATTGCAACAGGTAAAAGTAAGTTAAAACAATGTAAATTACTTTAAAACTGTTCCAATGTTGCAGAAACATGGAATCTAGCTGTTCTGCGTACAATGAAAATGATAATGAACATACTAGAAGCATAATTCATATAGATGTTGACTGTTTTTTACGCGCAAGTGGAAATGATGAAGAATCCTGAACTACGAACTGTCCCACTCGGCATTCAGCAAAAAAACATCGTGGTAACATGTAATTATGAAGCCAGAAAGTATGGGGTTCAGAAATGTATGCTCATCACAGACGCCGTTAAATCGTGTCCTAACTTGAAATTGGTAAATGGTGAAGACCTGCACGACTATAGATCAGCTTCGAACAAGATTTTCGCAGTGCTGCAGAGTTGGAAGAGTCCAGTTGAAAAATTAGGTATGGACGAAAACTTTATTGATGTCACAAACATAGTACAAGAAAATATAAAAAGTATGAATCCTTCGGATAAAGTTCTTGAAGGCCATATTTACAATGAATCAAGCATGGAGTGCCCTTGTGGCTGTCACAATAGACTGAAAGTAGCATCACAAATAGCTAATGAAATGAGGAAGAAAATATTTGATGAATTAGGGTTCACAACCTGTGCAGGTATTGCTCATAACAAACTTTTGGCTAAATTAATCTGTCCATTACACAAGCCCAATGATCAGACAACCATATACCCAGAACATATAACTGTTTTCATGTCATCTATCTCTAGTGTTCGTTCAATCCCAAGTATCGGGGCTAAGACTAGTGAAGCACTAATTTCCCAGAAAATTATCTCTGTTAAAGACTTACAAGAGGCACCAATGGAAGTGTTGAAAAAGCATTTCAGTAGTGATATGGCTGTGAGATTAAAAAGTTTAAGTTTGGGTGAAGACAGCACTCCCGTGAAACAAACAGGCAGACCTCAGAGTATAGGCCTAGAGGATAGTTTCAAAACTGTAAGTGTCAAGAGTGAAGTTGAGGACAAATTCTCTGCTCTATTGCAAAGATTACTCATCCTTGTCCGAGAAGATGGACGCATTCCAGTTTCTTTGAGGGTCACGTTAAGAAAAAAGGATGCCAAAAGACTCAGCAGCCACAGAGAATCCAGGCAAAGTCAGATCTCACCATCAATCTTCACACTCAACAACGGCATGTTGACTGTGACAGATGCAGGGCAACAGAAACTCATGACCATCGTAATGAAACTGTTCAACAAACTCATGGACTTATCAAAACCATTCCATTTGACTCTAGTGGGGCTTGCATTTACAAAGTTTCAGGAACGCATGACTGGGAGAAGCTCCATTGTGAATTACTTAATGAACGACATTTCCGTCCAATCAGTACTTAATTTACAAAGTGACTGCGATACATCAGTTTCGTCCATGGATTATTCGGCCGTATCGCCGAGTAGTAGCACGACGACTGACCTCTCTGACGCGGAAGTAGAACCTTCGCCGAAGAAGCCTAAGAAGGTGAACTGGATCGCCAAACGGCGGTGTTTAGCTAAGGAGGAGGTAGCATCACCTAGTAAGCTCAAAGTAGGGGAGATGAGACTCAATTCTAAAGAACTAGAGAAAGTTTCAGAGTTAAGACTCAACTCACGAGACAGATCATTGACGCCAAGAGCCAGTCCTGCAAAAGAGACTTTGTCTGATGCATCTGAATCCATGAAGGGTGTTGAAGAGGAAGGGAGCTGTGATGATTGCCCAAGCTATGTTGACAAAGAAGTGTTCAATGCTCTGCCAGATGGAATGCAACAGGAACTTAAGGCCATGTGGAAAAACCCCTCCGGTTCCGGGGTCCCCAGAAGTAGTCCAAGAAATGCGAACAAACCTAAACCTAACTCAATCCTTAAATATTTTGTTCCCAACAAATAGTATTAGTAAGATTTATAACTTGTTAATTTAAGTGATAAATGGTTTCTATTTTTTCAATCATACAATTTCTATTCAGCTGATCAAAATACATGTTTATGTTAATGTCTAGTTTTTTATTCAAAGAAAACCACGTTTTAGTAACTGGGGGTATCATTTAATATCTATATTTTTTGTTGCTTCCGTAACCATACATGACATCTCTTTGTAGTTATGAACATTATTTACATTGATTTTCATGATTTCCATCATCTTCCCATAGAATACTACATCTACATTCAGTTGCAGCCTAATTTTGTCTCCGTCTGTAATGCCCGTAGAATCATTGTGCTGAGCTGACATTTCTCGAATTTGCTTCAGTCTTCTCAAAGATTCCTCAGTTTTATAAACTGAAGTTAGAACGTCTTCCACATATTTGTAATATCTGAAAATGAAAAAAATCTCATTAAGTCTACCAACATTTACATAGTTACATGTTGCTGTACAATTAACACAAAGTAGATAAAAGTTTTTGAATAAATTATCCGAAGTTTTGTACGTAAACAAGTATTTCCGTTCGATCGATATAAATTACGTCATAGTTACGTCAATACAGTCTACCTGCACTGAGCGAAACTACTACCGCAATATTTATTAGAAGTGTATTATCGATTGCTAATAACCAATATCTTTATTCAAAAAGACTCTGGTGTGGCGCATTGTAGCTAACTTGTGCAGACGTGTTTTTGGGTTTAGGTTTGTGTTGGTCATCCGGAATTTCCGCTCTGAGAATTAAAGTGGACATGAGTAACTCTATAACCATTTTATTTGAGATATCCCAAGTTGGACTGTACCTCTCCCCTGTAGGAACATTTATAATATAAGATACTTTAGCTCTTGAGAAAGCAGGGTATATTCTATTGCAGGTGTCCATAAGCGAAGGCCAAGATCAAGAGGTCCATTGGTATATTTGAGATCAAAAGGCAAGGCCTTATTCACTTAACCTAGGTGATACAGTACCTCCTGCTACGAGCGAGAGAGGATTCATTATCATCCCAATCTAAGCCACGCCTCGATATTGCAAACTCATGGTCTCTATTCTCTCCTAATAATTATATTATCGGACCGGCGGCGGCGGTCAATGTAATTAATTCCAAAACCTTTGCTTTGTAATTTGGGTTGTCATCTCTAAAGTTTAGGAACTAGGACAAGGACTCGAGAAAACCCCGGATTGTCTTGATTTTAGACTCCAAAACCCGGATATGTCAGCAGGTTTTTTTACACGTAACTATTTTACTTCGTCTTACATTGAGTCACAGTTTACAGTTACAGTTTCTGAATGCACTGAGTTAATAATGAATTAATGGCGTAATATTACACACGGTGCCGAGAGCCGCTCGCCAGTACACGCCAGTCCTGTTAGCTAGAACTTGTCTTGACAAGCTGCAGCGTGTCTTTATGTCTAGTTCCCTATTAACAAAGACTCTATCTACTATAAAATAATGAAATAGAAATACCAACCACTGCATTTCAAAAATACTCACGCGGGCGAAAAACCTATTAAATTTTAAGCAGACAATAGTGACACAAAAATTTTCGAATTAAAAATTAGTCGTAAGTTAAAAAAAAACTTGAGTGAATGAGGTGAACTTAGGTACTTACCTACTACACCTGAGTATTTTTTAGAGCAAATATACAAATTATTCTCATCACGACTAGCTTTAACTGTGAAGGAATAATACTTACGAAACAGTCATGGAATCGAACAAAGCCTCCAAAAGCTCTACCAAAAACGACTCATCCAATCTCTTAGCGGCATCATCTCTGAAATCCTTCAAAGCATTTGAGACCGTATCTAAATAAGTGCAAGGTCTATTTGGCACGCTGCGGTTAGTCTTCCTATACAATCTTGGTATATCGCTGACTTGTTTCAATTGCACATTGAAATTGTCAAACAATTCATTTACTATGCATTCTTTAATTTTGATTTTCGTGCCTCGCAAGTTTTCTTCTGTGGAGTTTAAACTTTTTTTGAGTAATTCTTTCGTGTTGGCCGCCATTTTACTTTGAACTAGTTCTAAAAAATCTGGCAGTCTCTGTATTAGTGTCTGGATGTCCACGTAAATGCTAATACTGTTCTCTATGAGGGCCTTGTTAATGTTTAGTGGTTCGTACTTCGGCGAGTTTCTCTGGAAATGAATGAATCAGATTGTTATCGTATTTCTGCGGAAGTTATTTGGGGAATGCCGAATAACATTATGAAATTCTGACGACACGACAAAATCATTTTCAGATTAAATCGAATGCAATAAAATTGTTGATAGCAGCTTAAATGGTTGGAGTAGCTATCAAATTGTTATCTGCGGTTACTACCTCGGCGATTACCTACTACCAAAATAATACCAAGCCAAGAGGTAGACAATCCTTCGTTAGTGATTAAACTCATACCATATATCGTCACTTATAAAAAAATCAACCATTACAGAAGCGGCAAACGCGCTTCTACTATGGCGATGTAAAATCAGGTCTCCTGATTTAGTCTCAGTCGCAACAAGGAGTTGTGTACGTTCGCTGACAATTCCATTTACAAATTTTTCAAACAAATTTTCGCCACGTTATGTTGTCTTTAGATTAGGTATAGCATACCTCATCTTCGTTTCTTTAATTATATCAATGATTACGCTGGATCACGTCACCAAGACAACTTCAAACCCGCATGAATTCCGGAATTTACCCAGAAACTCGGCTGTTTTGCTATCGTGTTTTGGAAATAAAGGCATATCACTATATTTGATTGTGCAGTGGCTTTTTATCTGTAAAAGGCATTGCCCCCAGGAATTATCTGACACTAGTTAGGAGACTATGACAGGGTAGGTACAGACTTAAATAACAATGGAAATATATGACTATAGTGGCTATCAATGGGAACAATGGGTTGATGACTCGTCATCAAATGGATGTCTAAATGACCTGCATGATCTAATAACACCTTGCCATTTTTTGCTATCGGAATGCTCGTAGCTCGAAAAAGCGACATCATTTCATGGTCTAAAGATCCGAACGAAGAGATTTGACTCTAATTTTATTTAAGAATGTCTAGGCTGTGGAATACGATGCCTAAGTGGGGTTTTCCCGATGATTACAATATTTGTATCTTCAAATCGAGAGTGAATTGGTTTCTTCTAGGTACCTAAATACTAAACACGGCCCATCGTAGACCGCATAACATCAGGGGAGAAGGCGGTCAAGTGTTAACCAAAGTAAAAAAAAATTGCCAGTCATAGGGGCTGCCGATAGAATGGAAAACTTATAACTCAGAATTTGATAACTCACTTTGGAAACTTCGCGGGTGAAACCGGAGGATGTGGCCATGGCATTTCTAGATGGCAAATGGCCATGGTCCCGAGTTTACCTGAAGATTTCTTGCATTTACGAACGCTTGAGCTCAATTCACACTTCACAGCCCACGAAAAATCTGTCTATGGGGCGTCAAAGAAGTATTCACTTTAAAAATGATGTGTGGCAACAATACCTGCGCACAAAAGGCCCGTGCCCAGGCAGCGTACCGCGCCAGGACCTGCAGAGACAGCTTCCAGAACTTGTGCCCGAGCGCGGCGACGTAGATCCCGTCCGACCAGCAGTCTTGCAGCGCTTGCCAGCAGCGCCGCGTCTCTAGCAGCTGGAAACCGTCGCCGGCTTCTGCGGTGGGACTCGTCTGTAACGCTGACTCGTAGCCGCCTGTAAATACAGCTATGTTAATAGTCGAATCATGCCCTTACCAAACCCTTTTTTTGGGCACGCTAATTCTTTTTTTGGGTACGCTAATTCTTTTTTTGGGTACGCTAATTCTTTTTTTGGGTACGCTAATTCTTTTTTGAGGCCACGCTAATTCTCTAAAGTTGTAAGTTTATAATTTATTGGAGAACACGGTGTGCCACCGGTGCGTCTTTGGGGGCACTGCGCTCTCCGCGTCCGCCCACAAAAAAATCCCTGATCCTACTACTTTTTTGAACGTGAAAGGTTTGTGGGAGTGTATGAATTCGTTATTTTTTCATTCGAAAACTACTCATTTGTTTGAAACTTACATAGCTTATGATAGATTTAAATAACATCTAGGCTACTTTTTAGGCTTCCGTATTAAAGGGTAAAACGAGACCCTATTATTGGGACTTGGGATTTGGACGCTGTCCGTCCGTCTGTCATTAGGTATAGGTATCTCATGAACCGTATTAATAGTTAGACAGTTGAAATATATTTTTGTTGCCCATACAACAAACACTAAAAAACAGATAAAATAAATATTTAAGGTACAAAAAGCTCGATATTTTTTTTTTTTTATAGAAAATATCGTTCATAATGAGTATAATTTTTCCTTTCGTTGTATCACATATCTCCGCGAAACCCTGTGTGATCTGTCCGAGGCATTTCAACCTACTGGTATAGATATCTCCGTAAAATTGTAATAACCTTCAGCGTATAATAAAATGCGAGAGATTATAATCATACATGTAAGTTAGGTTAGATTGCAATCTGTCAGTATTTATAAACTAACGGTACATATACAATGTTGACCTTACACTATGGTTCTTGCAACTAAAACAAACCAACTTATTTATAGAGCTTATTATGTATTGTTATTTATGAGTCACCACAGCAAACTGTACTGAACAATTCATGATGTCACTACCCTTGACTCGATTTCATTGATTACAGTGATAATGTGGCAACGACGAGTATTTATTCTATTTATCAGCCAGTGACATATACTTATCATCAAATGACAATTAAACTACTTTTTGAAGTTATACTTCTTTTGGCGCAAAATAAGAAAAATAAATGAGAGTAAATTTTTACGATTCTCGCGCACACTGTCACTAAAAGCCGACACTCTGAAGTTAGGTACTTATTCAAGATTTTAGGATAGCCTTAGAGATATAATATCTTAGATATCTGGGTGACGAGCCCAGTGCAGTGGTAGGTAATGATTTGGACTCTTCATCTTCCAATAGCTGCGAATCACTGTGCTGTTATGTGGGGGGCATGTTGCTTACCATCAGGCACAAGTCTGCTCGTCTCGATACTCATTATAAAAAAAAGAGATGATGTATTAACTTTTAGCGTACGTACACATAAGTACATAAAGACACAAACACTTTTTCATACGGTATCGAGTGACGGGACGAGCAGGACAATGTGTTTGTCAGTAAGGAACACGCCTGCACATATTAACAGGGCAGTCTCACGCAGCCGTTGGAACATGAAGAGTCCAAATCATTGTATAGTACTGCGCTCGTTACCTAGAGATATAAGATGATTTATCTCCATGCTCATTGCCTCCGATTTGTCCGATTTGCACTCTGACTCAGCAAAGAGTCCTAACTACCTACTACTAGAGAACACATAGGGGAAACATTGTCAGACCTATATCCTGTATTTGGATTTACGTAATCATGAAGTTAAATAACTTTTAATCAGTCATTCTCCAATCGAATGAAACGACCCAAATTTTCTTCAGTTTTCAATCTTCGCGTAACCACGGTCGACGGTTGTAACGCGATCGAATCGTCGATATAATTTAAAATACATTAAAAGCTTCTTCGCGCTTCTTTTATTGGCGTTTTCACTATTCGCGGACCAAAAAAATACGATCGAATTCCTATATATGCGGCAAAAAATAAAAATTATACTCGCTATCTTATCGGTACCATGTTAGATATGTACATAATTATGTATTTAAAAAGGATTCAGTACCTATCCTTTGTAAAATCATAGTCAATTGGACTAATAAAAAGTAAAAGAAACCTTACTACGTTCTTTTTTTTTTTTAACTTTTATAGGTTTACACTTGACCGCCATCTCGCCTGATGTTAAAAGCCGGGCCACACAGAGGCGGGAGTGATCCGATAGCGATCGAGTGCAAAGCGATAGCGGTCCGTATCATGTCACACAGAGCTACTGCCCGCAGCCCGCGGCGGGCAGATGGCGAGAACACTGCCGGTGTGACACCAAAAGCGATCAAAGTGCTCCCGACCTTACGTTGTAAAAAAATACAACTCGTGAGATCGGATCGCGATCGCTACGCGAACGCTCTGTCCTGTGTGACAGCTTGTACTGACTACCGTAGAATACAGCGCCCGCGCGGTATCGTCCGTCGCGCGTCCTTCCCGCGAAGCATGGCGAAGCGATCTCTTGTTTGTCGTCTCGATCTTGTCGCGCGGGAAATCGTATCGCCCCGGATCGCGCCCGCTTGCTATGTGTCAGGTTGCATACAAATTCGAATATTACAAAAATTCCCGTCCCGGATCGCTATCGCTTTCTCGCGGCTCCCGCCCCTGTGTGACTCGGCTTTTAGCGAAGATGCGGTCTACGATGGAGCGTGTTTACCTAGAAGAAACCGATTCACTCTCGATTTGAAGACACAAAGATTGTAACCATCGGGGAAAACCCACTCAGGCAACGTATTCCACAGCCTAGACGTTCTTATCACAAAAGTAGAGTCAAATCTCTTCGTTCGTGTCTTTGGAACATCAACCATGAAACGATGTCGCTTTTTCGAGCTACGAGCATTCCGATAGAAAAAAGGGCAAGGTGGTATCAGATCATGCAAATCAGTCGCACACTCTCCAAAGTGTATCCGATAAAAAACCGATAGGCTGGCAAGATATGTTGTAATATTCATTGGTTCGGCTTTTCCTTACATAGACATAAACCGCATTCGCCGCGGTAGGTGTTTTTGAGAATGTTTTAAATGGGATTCTTTAATATTTTGGTTTTTTATTTTGTCACCTAGGAACGGGGATACGTTCCACATAATAAAATAATATACGTACGCGAATATGGAATGGTATACCTACTTGGAACGTAAATATATCCCGTGAATAAGGAGCTTTTACTGTGTAAATTGGATCACGATTAAGTTCTGTGTAATATTTTCAACAGTGAGATTTCTGATAAGAAAACTTCGTGTCGTGGGCTGTGAACTGAGCTCAAGCGTCACGTTCATAAATGAAAGAAATCTTCGGAAACACAGGGGACAAGGATTGCCAGGTCGTCAAACCTAATAGCCGGACAGAGGTACCAGTTTAACCGGACATTTGGGTAATGAGGCCAGACACTCTACAGTATCGAGAACTTATACAGTGTCTCAGTATAAATAAGTATGACAAAAAATCATCACTACTGTCTGGGAAACAAGGGAGCGATCGACAATCGACTCGCCTGCGCTCATCTACGTTCTGCGCTCGTTTATTTGGAAAAAGCAAATAGCCTAAAAAAATCTAGCCGGACACGCCATCAAAAATCCGACCATGTCCGGCTTTATCCGGACGCCTGGCTACCCTACTCGGGACTCGGGACAGTGGCCATCTAGAAATGCATCAGCAAGTGGCTATGGCCATGAACACGCTTGCTCATGGCCATGGCCACATGTGCACAACAAATTGTGCTTTTTCGTTAGTATTACTCGTTTTTTCATTTATTCATGAAAAACCAAGGCATGGCGATTGACATTAGTAAGAACACGCTAGGCCTGTCGACGGCATATAATGTGAGTAACATGCTTGTCCATAACAGCACAGTGCTTTGCAGTTTCAAACATAAAGAGTATAAACCTACAAAGCAAATAACTGGCCAGCACTACGCAGTTGGGACATCACCCAGAGATCTGGAAACACTGCCCTTCTACTGGAACACAGTAATGCTTTGTACATTATTGCTTGGCTGTACTATAACAAAGGCAAAGGTGTGGTACTTCCCCAGGCAGCCTCCGCTACTACCTACTGCTACTAAGCAACCCTGTATTTTGTTAAAGAGAGTTACAGTATGACCCAAACTTACCAGCGATTTCCTGAAACCGTATTTGGAAGTAAACAGGTAAATTCCATCTTTTTGGAAACTTCTATACTCTATTGTTTCATGTAATAGTTTCACGGTTTCAGGGTCCGGACAGCACTCTTCTAATTTTTTCACAAACTGCATGCTTTCACTGTACCTCTTGTAGAAAATTTGTGGGTTGCCAGGAGCAAAAATAGAGGCTAAGTTTACCTCTAACCGTGTCTCAACTTCACACCAAAAACAATTCACTAAAAATCTGTATTTCTTAACAAGAAATGTTAACTTGGAATGTTGGGTTATTTCAGAAAGCAACTTCAATTTTGTGTGTAGCAATGTCAAAATTTTACTGTAGATTCCTTCAAGGCCATCTTTGCTCCGTTGTAAGGCTGGTTCGTTAATGATATCATGCAGTAATGGAGCGATGGCTTGCTTTCGTATCAGCATCTCTGTTTCCGTAACACGGTCTAATGTTGCTAGTGTCATAAGAGCTTTTAGAAGATTATCTGCATCACTATCATTCCAAAATATGAATAGCAGTTCATTTAAAGTTTGTATGAGCTTACTGCCTACTTCTTCGAATTGTTTCTTTTGATGGGGTTTAATTAAACTTTCACATTTTTTTATGGAAAACTTCAGTTGGTTGTACTGCATTGCTCCACGATCTGCTAAAGCTATCCTGTCATTATTATTTTTATCTGCTATACAATTTAGTATGTTGTCTAATGTTTTAAGGCCGTTAATGGTTTGGCTGTAGTGTTTTAACAGTTGTTTCTTCTTTTGTAATGAGTGACGTTGGTTCAGCCACATTGAAACCTCTTTCATTGCTTCTTCAAGGCATTGTCTTACATTCTGTGAAATAAATGAACAGGATCATTTTATCAATAAATGGCAAAAATTTGACTAATTTGGAACATTTTTAAAAGTTATACCAGTCTCCTACACTATAATTTGAGAGTAGTAGGGGAAAAACATTAAACTACTTACTACATGCTTAGGAATAGAGTAATAGTCAGAATCCACTTACAAGAACCTCTTCATTCAACTGTCCTAATGGCACCTGAATTTTTTCTATAGTCTTGTCAAATCCAATAAGTGTTGCGCACAGATTTACGAAATTCGCATAATCCTTGTTGATGAGCTCTATCATGGAAAGCCTCAGGACTTTCAGATAGGCCCCCAAATCATCCCGCATCGACTCCAAAGAGGCAACATTTTGATGCTCTACCAAGAAGTTATCGACGGAAAAATTTGTCTGGAAATATTATAATCGTGTAGTAACTATATTGTAATAGTTAGTTATGCATCGGTATTAAAGAATTTTATGAAAATAGATGTAGAATACCTTGACAAAATCGTTACGGTCAAAACAGAGTCCCCGAGGAGCCGGGGGCAATGTAAACTCCATTATATCCGGTTCCATATTAGCTGATCACTATTATTCCACTATGAAGGCACCATAATTAAAGAAAATGTTGAATTATTAGTATGTTTGCAGGAAAATATCGCTTTTAGCTGCTTACGAGGATCATTTTTGTTTGACATTTGTTTTGATATGACATAAGCCTGACACATCATACGTCAAAATTTTAAATCGGATACACTGAACACGTCAACGCAACGGTACGGTAGTCTGAGAAAGAAAATAATATCTGTCATTGGCATTATGAGCAATCATTGGTATCCGTCGTCGACGTACATCGGTATCCGTCATCGACGTACATTGGTATCCGTCGTATCCGTAATAAAATTCATAATTTATAAATAAATTGGCTTAATAGGGACTGCCGATAGAAGTGAAAACTTATAGCTCAGAATTTGATAGCTCACTTTGGAAACTACGCGGGTGAAACCGGAGGGCACTGCTAGCCTGGAATAAATCTTCAAGGTATTTTCGTAAATAAGTCTTCTAAGCATGATCCCGAGTTCGCCCGAAGATTTCTGTCCTTTCCGAGCATGACACTTGACACACCCATCGAGCAACTCGATCTTCCGCGCAAGCACGGAAGTAGCCTTAAATAAACCACCAATCATTATCCTACATCGCACGATATGATTGGTGTTTTATGTGCGATGTAGCCTCCGCCCCACTACTTTTACGTCATTTCCTCTGATTCTAGGACTCGTGTGTGGACGCTTTTAGCTAAAAAATATTGTTCAAATCTTTCTGTCATTTCTTGCGGGAGGAGGGGAAGTTGCACACTAGCGCAAAACGTCACTGATATCAAATTGTTGGTATCCCAAGTTGACTTGCTTAGATGTTTCTCAGCAAAATTCATATTGCACGCCCGAAACGGCCATACTGTTGTGGTTGTGACTATATATTGTATTTAATGACATCTTTAGTCCACAGTTATAGCAATAAATGATTCTGATTCCGATTCTGAAGCCGCACTATTACATACAAAACATACCTGTACCAATCCATTGCCGATCATACTCACACAGTCAAATCACTAACACATAAAAATAAAGCACCGTTCACAAATCTAGCCCCGCCCTCACGCCACAGTATATTATCAAACTCCATGGTCCACGCGGACTTGTAGGTACTTGGACAGAGGGGAAACACTGTGTATGCCCTTCCGTGTTACTCGCTGGATACATGAACGCGCGTGGATGCGTTTTCAGTGTGTGACTCGGACTGTGCATGTTTTCTTTACAAACGGAGATACTTACCTACACGTGTCAATGTAGTAGTAGTCAGTGTGATAAGTTATAATCACCTAAGTCACATCTCTGGCTACCTCCAATATTTAATTACGAGTGTGAAACCGCGCGGCGCAGTTAGTGTGATATACTTAGACACGTGAGCATGTGCGTAACAAGGTTCCAGGGTATTGGCGGTAATATGGTATATGGTAATGTAGGTAGGTACAAAGTAGGTCAAGTACAAAGTAATAGATGGCACAAAATCGCAATCTATCATTTATCGCCATAAAATAATACCTAACGCCTTCTTTTGTGGCTTTCAAGGGTTTACTTACTTTATTTTCGGATATCCTGATAAAAATATATTTATTCGGTGATCGATTTTCACTTTTAATTTAACGTAATAATGATGCCCCTCAATTAAGACAACTGTCGTAGTTACATAGAGTTTAAGCTCCATTTCTGGATTTAATGAGTTAGTTAATTACCTAAGGATTCTTATTATTACTTACTTAGTATGTAAGTTTATGTTAGGCGGTAGGTAAAGTTTGATATAATTTAACTTTAGTTTAAAAGCCCCTGAAAGTTGGGGTTTCCACTTAAAAACAGATTAAGGTAAACAAGGTATTTAACAACTTCGTATGTATAAAACATTAAAGATACGATGTTGTCGTATAAAAGGCTGCCTTGGCAAGATACGCATTTATTGTCTAAGGTACTTTAAAGATATCGTTATGGAAAAGTCTAACGTCGACTTATTTCTCGGTCGTCCCAGAAAAATATTAACAACCCTTGGCATATGGCCAAATTCGGTGAATTGTGGCATTCTACTTGATTTGTATATGGTTTTTATTATGACTACACAATATTCTTTCGTTATCTTTGAAATCATTTACATAGCGGAAGTATGGGGCGACATTGGAGCTGTTTCCGAGGCGTCTTATTTACTGTTCACGCAGGCGTCTGTCTGTTATAAGACTACGCTTTTCCTGATAAACAAAAATTGTTTGAAGCAGCTGCTGGAATTTATGGAACGTAAAACTTTTGATTCGAAATCTGACACTCAAATCAGGTAATTTCACAGATTAATTCATATATACGATAATTTGAAACAAATAAGTAGGTAGGTAATGTAGGTAATACAAAAATATCTTCAAGATCTATGCCTTCTATTTCGGTCTAGGTAGATGTAATGAGGCGGTCCATATTTCAGTTTAACAAAGTAGAAAATGTTTTAACAAAGATGTTTTCTCCAACAGAATTCTGATCAAATTGTCACAGACTATCAAACGTCTCTGTTTGTTCTTCCTGACCAGTGCCATCACGACGTGCACTCTTTGGGCCATGATTCCGCTATTTGATGATGCTGGAAATCGGTCTTTTCCTTTCAAAATATGGTAATTAGCACTTTACTACCATTATAAATTATGTTTTTTTTTTTTTACTTTTAGGCATAGGTTTACACTTGACCGCCTGATGTTAAGCGACGATGCGGTCTACGAATCACTCTCGATGTGACGACACAAAGATTGTACCTAATCATCGGGGGAAATCCACTAAGACAACGTACTCCACAGCCTCGACGTTCTTAAGGAGATCCTTGCGTACATATACGTAAATTAAGCTTTCAGATAGATACTTACTATTAGCAAACGAAGTAGATAAAATGAAGGTAGATACAATAATAAATATGCTGTACTTTCGACAATTGACGACAAACGTAAATAAGTGAGTCGTATGAAATCATCAGGCGCTTGCTCGCCGCGTAATGGTTCTCATAGCTCTTCTAATAGGAATCCAGGGCTTATCTAGAGATACGTTGCATACTAAACTTCTCTAACAGATGTTTTCTTTTAGGATGCCATTTGCTGCAGAGAAATCTCCACACTACGAGTTCGGATATATTTACCAAATGATGAGCATCTACATTAGCGCTTTTCTATTCATAGGGGTGGATAGCGTCGCGTTGGCAATGATCATGTTTGGTTGCGCACAGCTCGATCTTATCGCTGATAAGTTGAATAAGGTAAAGTAGAGGACATACATTCTTTCTTACACAGGTCAATAGAAGGTGTAATGTCCTATTTCAGAAGCTATTTCCATCATCATCCACAGCCTTTCTTATCCCACTGCTGGGTACCTATAGGCCTCTCTTTTTAACCCCCGACCAAAAAAAGGGGTGTTATAAGTTTGACGTCAATATCTGTCTGTCTATCTGTCAGTCTGTCTGTCTGTCTGTGTGTGTCTGCCTGTGGCACTGCAGAGCTCAAACAGATGGGCCGATTTCGATGCGTTTTTTTAATTGACAGTTTTTTACCGTGCGGGTGTTCTTAGCTATGTTTGGTTAATATCGATTCAAAATGGCCGCCTCCACAAAATGGCGGATAAAATATTTCTTCACAACCTACCTCAATATGGGTATCAAATAAAAGGGCTTAACTAGTAGAGTACTATGCGCTATAAAAAATTCTAATTCAAGATGGCCGCCACCACAAAATGGCGAATTATATATATTTTTTCACTACTACCTCAATATGGGTATCAAACGAAAGGGCTTGATTAGTAGAATACTTTGCACTATGACAAATATCAAATCCAAGATGGCCGATACCACAATATGGCGAATTACATTTCTTTTTTCACAATTCCTTTAATATGGGTATCAAATGAAAGGGCTTGACTAGTAGAATGTTGTACAGATAACAAAGCTAAGGTAGTCGGGGGTTAGTCAAAATTTTTAATTTTGTTCTTGTTTCACGCCATCTTCCTCGGCACAGGACCGAGGTCGAGCAATCGTGTCCAGGTTCGACCCGCGATGAAGATGATATTTCCTAGCTATTTCCATAGACGTACCTAAGGCAGGAAATAGGTACCTAGAATTGTAGTATTAAAAGAGTCCAAGTGTTTAAATAACCTTGTGGGAAAGGCAATGTGATGACACTGTTGGTATTAACTTTTGTACCGGACCATATATGTACCAAAAATTTGTTATTATTAGGTAGGTAGGTACCTACTTACATTATTTATTCTATAACTCTAATATCTTTGGCATCTGACCGTTTTGGTGACAACAACGCGATTTTAGTAGATAGACTTTACGATTATGTATTCGTAAAAGTGTATAATGTCTGCAGGTTCAAAATCTACCAGAGTTAAAGAACACTGACACAGAAAGAAACAAACTTAATATGGAAAATAACGAACTATTAATAGAGTGCGTTAAACAACATCAAGATGTGAACAGGTAAGGGGATGGAAGAAATAAGGTATAAGGTGGAAATAAGGGAAAAGCAACAAATAAAAACAGAGCGTAACAGTAAAGATGACCCATTTTATTTATGATTGGAGATGAAAGCCTCGGTAGGGCGGTGGCCGACCAGGCCAATGAAGAGATTAAATTGACGAAGAATGGTTAAAAACACTAGAGTAACCTAAACCGCTTCACTCTGACGATATTTGAAGCATGTGTATTATGAGGATAGTTTTCTGCTTTCACATTTACTCTTAGTGGTTAATAATTTTAACGCAAATACTTTACAGATTTATAGAACTCGTAGAGAACACGTACCATGGAAATATCTTCTTTCAACTGGTTGGAACCGTCGGAATCATGTGTAACATCGGCCTGAGGATCACGATCGTTTGTATTCCTATTTTTATTGATTTCATATCAGTGACCAGGGTGGGAGATATGTAATGGCCATTCAGGGTGGGTAGCCTAAATTTAGGTGAGGTGGTCGATTTGGATTTGTTGGGAGCGGTGATCGGAGGGAGCGGTCTGGTGTGGGTAGTACGGGAAGTTAAGCATTTAAAGAGGTATAATGAGATTGGTAGTACTAATCCTCCGGGGCGGACAAGTTGAACATTGGAATGTTAGTAGTATCTAATTGCTTAGAACGCTTAAATGTTTGGTGTTTTGATCACATGTCCGGAGTGTGGTGCAGGGTCACTCTTTAATTCCAGGTGGACCACAAGAGCGTGCAGTTCTTTTCAATGTTAAACTACATGGTCACGATGTTGTCGCAACTGTTTCTTTATTGCTGGTGCGGGCACGAGCTCACTATAAGGGTAACTATCTATAAAAATAAGCTTGTAGGTTGTAGGTGACTCGGTGAAGTCGAGACCCAAGTTGGACTCGTAAATGAAGACACTAGATATCTTGTTAAATAAATATACGGGTAACTCACGTTTGATATATGTAGTTAGTCCAGTCCGATCTAATTTTCGCAGTGCTAACGAGCTGCGGTAACGTGCACTCACCTTGAAAAAAGATCGCCGGACGCGATCGAAACTTGAGTCGGACTAGACGGACTATACCTAACGTGAGTTACCATTGTATTTTTTCTGCAATTCTCAAATAGGTAATCTTTCGGGAGATCCTATGATTGTTTAAAAGCTTTGTCTTCCAGAGCGAGGAGCTAAGAGATTGGTTATACCAGTGCCCTTGGTACAAACAAGACCTGAAGTACAAGCGCGCGATGTGGCTAGCCATGGAGCGCATGAAGAGACCCATCATCTTTAAGGCTGGACACTACATTTCGCTGTCGAGACCAACTTTTGTTACCGTTAGTACTGCTTTAGTGAATTATTACTGTAAGGGGCACTATTCACGATTCAGCAATCAAATGCCTTTGCGGATTTTTGACCTATATAGTGTGTAATTTCACTTGTAACCTGCGTCCACACAATTTGCAGATTGTGTCACAGATCACAAGTGAAATCAATGCAATCACAGGCAGTAAAGTCTTTTGTTCTAAGAAATACATTTTTCGAGGGCATGATGCCTCATCCGCACTCTCGTACTTGGCCAGATTGGTGGGTTACGGCTTTGACTATCCCCTTGTGAGAGAAAGCCCCACGTAAAGTGGGCTACTTATGCTAAGTAGGTGCAAGTGTTCTGCGTAGCCATAGTATTGTCTTAACTTTATCTTGTATCTCCTCAGATCCTCCGAATGTCCTACTCGTATTTCGCGGTGCTAAATCGCACAAGGAGCGAATAAGAAGACAACAAATGACAAATCGATCATTTATTATAAACCGTGTATCACATGACGCGTTTACATCCACGACATTAGGCAAAAGTGTGCTTATCACGCGGCTTGCTTACCTAACGTCCTGTGCCGTTGATTGTTTTCATTGCTTTCCACTATGAAACCAATAAGATGAATGAGAATTAATGAAGTCAGCAAGTAGATACAAATTTATGCGCCTGTAGCGAAAATCTCGACTCAAAATTATGTGAGAATGTATTTCGTATGCTCTCTTAAAAGTAAGGTTCAAGTGGACTTCGTTCAGCTCTGAAAACAAATGATGGCACAAAACACTAAATAAGAATGCCTTTTTATACCAAAATTATGAAAAAATACACATCTCAACACTCAACGACACCTTAACTTAATAAATTTAGTCAAGTTTATAAATTCGTGCGATTAAATTATAAAATAACAATAGCAAGGCGAGAGTGTAAAACAACTTATAATATTAGTTTAGAATTTCACAAATTTTAAGGCGTGGCCTCAGCACAGCGACTATCGAGGCGGTAGCGGGAAACGATGCGCTACCTCGCCATATCTCAGAGCGCAACTTATTTAAAAAAAACGCATTTACATATTCGATCCCATTCTCTACAATTTTGTATAAAACAACATAATTTCAAATTTTGAGACTAGAGGGCGTTGTTTACATTTCGTATTATTATTTTTCATATTAATGTAAGTAGTAAGGTGTGTATAGGTGTGGTGTGTGTGGTAAAATTTTCATTGTGCTTTAGTAATTGAAAAAAATAATTGTAATACTTGTTTTACACACAATGCGATCGGATACGTAAATACGATGCGAACACAACTGAAGTCGCAGTCACGACCATAATGTCTTAAGCTTTATTTACGTTAGATAAGTATTACTTATTTTGATTTCATCGATGTAGGCTAGACAACCGCACACACAATGTCAGTTAAATATATATTTTTTCAATAAGATAATTTATACAAACTTGATCTATTCAAGATGTAGGAATTAATATTGTATTTAATTTATTGTTATAATTCGTATTTAATTTTTCTCAAGTTGTTATCAAAGGTTGATGAAATTGAACAAGAATAATTAATTTATCACAGTATTTTAGATAATTACCGTAGTAATTTGAAATAGGTTTGTTAGTTATACCTTACGATTGATAGCTAGGCATAGGATGCACGACACACATGATTTTGTTTTCCACTGTCAAAGGAAGGTGTCAAATTTGATGAACCATTCACGATAGTACTAAAACTATGTTTGTTAAATTGTTCCGTGACATGATTTGCGGTAACAAACGGTATCCAAAAGCCACCCACCACTTTCTAACTTACTAAACTTTTAGAAATGTCAAATATATTGAAAGCGTTTAGCAAATTCTCTTTATGTCGCGACAACATTCAGCTGCATGCTTTTAATATCAGCACAAATTGCGAGTGTTCGGAAGTCAGTGATGATAAAAAAATATTTTATTTGCTGTTGGAATGCTTTTATAGTTTGTTTTATTACCTTAAAATCGACATCAATGGCAAATCATCAGTCTTTGGCGACATAATGATAACGAGTAGGTACGTTTACAACATTTATATACTTAATTGATATTTGCGCTATTACAAATTTGTTTATATTACTAATTTCAAAAGTATTTGTTACTGTGTGTATATAAAGGCATTTTATTGTTGAAGCCACAGCAGAAAAACCGAATATCAGTTCAGTGCTTTAAAGTTCAAAATTCATAAATTGGTTACTTAGTTGGCTAATTTGTTGCAACAAGGATAGAAAACCACCGAAGCTTAACACCAACATAACACATTAAAATATACACGAAGAAATTATTCACGCGTGTACTAAAAATACTGATAATTTCAAACTTCATACAAAACAGATGAACAGTTTAAAAAATGTCAAAAGAAGCACAACCGAAATATTGTTTAAACGATTTTTAAATCACAACTTCGTTATAACTTCGTCATTGCACACTTGCCTTTACAATTTCATATATTAAAATGATTTAAAGCCGGGCATACACTACCAGACTTGTTGGTGGAACAAACCATCCAACAAGTAATCTAGCATCTCAATATTACGTAGAAAACACGCATACGTGAAAGTAACATCTTAACGATTCAACACTTATTTATTCCCTAATATCCCGTTCAGTGCACAAAATGATACGTACAACACCATGTCACATATTTCCTTATATCCTATTAAATTTTTTCTGTACTCGGCATTGTGATTTTCGACAATATTTTTAATCATTATTATTACTTCAAAACGTGATAAACTATTCTTTGTCAATACTAATAGATGGATTTTTTAACGCAGCAATAAATCATGGGTTGTACGAGACATGACAGTCCCAAATCACTTTAGCCATTGAGTACCCATTTTCTCTCTCAATACCCTAGCTCCTAAAACATCGACCAAGAGCACACTAAGTCCGGTAGTGTATGGCGAGCTTTATATTCTAGCTAGGGCGGGCGCACGAAATTAATAACTACGCACTAATAACTAGGAATTGTATCGCTAGATTGGCATATCTACATGGCTCCGATTGCGATGTGACTTCTACCTTCATCGACACATTAAAAGATAAACTTTGTGGTCACGTGATAATATCTTCAGCATCTAGTTCTTTTGTCTGGAAAGTCGTCAGTCTGTCGAAGATCTTCTTGTCTAGATCGAAAGAAATTAGGCCGCCAAATATCAGATTACTTTTTAAGTTTATTATTACTTCATTATTTAAATCAATAACAGTTTAAGTGGAGTATCAATAATATCTATTTTAATTTAGCGGCGAGCGAGGCGACACAGCCATGAGTTTCCTATGGCTGTTTGTGTACTGTTCAAACAAATCTATTATCAATACTAATTAGCTGTAAGTAATGCGTCCCTTTCTTTTTGATCGATATCCTTATACAATTACATAGAAATCACATCGCAACGTTGACAAGCACGAAAATATTGGGACAAAATTACGTACTAAGCTACTGTATAAATGACTATGTATTTTAATATTCCTCTTGTACGCTAGCTCGCTGTCTTGTCAGGAAAACTGTTTCTAAATCGAGAAAATACAATTGTATTCTACGTCAACAAATGGTACAGTTACCACTAGCTTGTGTGTGAAATGAGAGAAAAAACCATAATCACAGTCTTATGTACCAATAGCCTGGTTAATAAGGATTGGTTCAGCGTGACTCTATGAATAAAAAATCGATACAAATCTAGATTTGTATCGATTTTTTGGACATACAACTTTAAGGTTGAATTTAGTATTGAATTTCGCCACTTTCGCCAAAGGTGGCGCCAATATTTCATTTTGTTAAAGAACTTAAAACATTCGAGTTTCGAGATGTTTTATCATACTGAAAAAAAAGACGCGATCTAAATGTTTAGTAACACGACCGCGACGTCGGAAGGTATTTCAGACAGAATAGACAGAGAGATAAGAATTTCAGACGAGACTTAGCAATTTATTATAAAAAATGTGGCACCTTTTTGACGCTACAAATCACTTTATTTGTACAATTCTAAGGGTTTGTTAAAGATAATTGAGACGATTGCTGTATATTTTGATAAATTTTACATTCGTAAATCAGATTTTTTTGATGTAGCTTTCTATGTTTTTTATTCTCCATTTACTTTTTCATCACATTTAACCCTCTACCGCATAGAAACCCATATATGGTTACGGCAACTTTAGTTTTTTTTTATTCGTAATGATGCTAATACAATAACTAAACGCATCGGCTACCTTAAGATTAATATGTTGGTAATACGAAAATAATATTTTATTGTCTATGGTCAAACGTCAATTCCGTTATAACCTCACTTGTATCAGCGCAGGTGCGAAGTTCAACAAAGTGTTTGCAAACTCATTTTCAAAAAGTTTATCTACATGATAAAGGTAAGTTTTGCTTGATAAAAAATTTTATATGGTGCTATTATTATTCTATTTCAAGAATGTGTTAGATTTTATAGCTTTTGGCATATTTCTATCATACTGAAGGACTTTTTCTTTGAAACCATATATGGTTTCGCATGCATTCTTTGACTTTTTTCTGTGGACCACATATGGTTTCGTATGCACTATTTTTGTGTGATGGGCATAGCATGGCTTTTTCTTGGTTGCAGAATGGATCCTGCTCGCTTTTATGGCTCTTCGAAACATGTTAACCCCCTACCTGGAGATGGTATGATAAGTGATGATGCCTTAGCTTCCGATTCCGACAGTGAATATGTTCCTCCTAGACAATACCAACGTCACAGAAGATCTGTTGTTATTCCCGAAACTGATAGCGATTCTTCTGATGAAGAAACTAGCCCTGCACCAACCACACAAAAGAAAGGTAAGGCAATAAAAATAAGCCTACCGTAATAAAATGGGAAACAAAAAAAAAAGAGGCTTATGATGTAAACAATTTTAAATTTACTGGAATAGCACAATTACCGGAATTTATTGAAAAACTTGAAACACCGGCAGATTATTTTTTGTTTTTATTTTCTGATGATTTGCTAGAAACTATTACCAATCAATCTAATTTAAAATCTGTACAAGACAACATAAACAAACCCGCTAACATAAGTAAACAGGAAATAGAACAGTTTATTGGCATGGTAATTTTCATGTCCATAGTGAAATTACCTGCGTCACGACATTACTGGAACAAATCTGTAGGACAATCACAAATTTACGAAACTATGACATGTAATAGATTTGAAACAATAAAAAAAAATTTACACTTCAATGACAACAATAATTACATTCCGCATGGTAGTCCAGGACATGACAAGTTGTTCAAAGTGCGCCCACTTCTAGATAGCATTAGGCAGCAACTTTTACTAGTACCTAAAGAGGAGTATCTTGCAGTTGATGAACAGATAATCCCTACTAAAATCGGCATGATCTAAAGCAATATAACCCGGCAAAGCCTCATAAATGGGGTATAAGAACCAAGTTCTTAGTGGAGTTTCAGGTTTCAGTTACGATTTTGACATTTTTGCCGGTGACCAAAGTAATACACGACCTGAAGGTGCACCAGATCTAGGTGTTAGTGGCAATGTAGTGACTCGTCTCACCGAAACAGTACCAAGACATTCTAATCATAAGATCTTTTTTGACAATTGGTTCAATAGCCCTAAACTTCAGGTGTATCTTACACAGATCGGATTATTGCCTCTAGGTACAGTGCGCCTAAACAGAGTTCCAAATATAAATATGCCACCGGAGAAGGAATTGAAAAAAAAGGAACGTGGATTTTTCATTGAAAAGGTTGCTAGTATTGATGGAGTCAATGTAAGTGCAGTTACTTGGTTTGATAATAAACCGGTGCATATGCTTTCAACTTACGTAGGTGCTGAACCAACCACTACAAAACGAAGATATTTTAGAAAAGAAAAGCAGTATAAAAACATTACTTGCCCTCAAGCAGTTGAGGTATATAACCAACACATGGGGGGAGTTGATTTGTTAGACTCCATGCTGGGTCTATATAGAATTCACTTGAGATCCAAAAAATGGTACAAAAGAATATTTTTCCACATGGTGGATATGTGTATTGTAAATGCTTGGATTCTTTGGCGCCGAAATAATCCAAACATTTACATGCCTTTATTTGATTTTAAGCAAGCAGTTTCAGAACACTTACGCAAATCAGGTAAAGCAGTAAGTGTTCGAAAAAGAGGACGTCCCTGCACTCAAAGCAGAGACGGAACGCCTGTAAGTTTTACTGGCCACGGTAGTTCTGCTTCATCTAATCCAGGAACACCCAATCGTCCAAGTAAAGTAAGGAAAGTTCCTGCCAGACACCAAGAACTGCCGTTGAACTCTGTAAGAACGGACAAAATAGACCATATGCCGGAATGGATGAAACACCGACAAAAATGTAGTTGTTGCGGTCAAAAACTTACAAAAATGTAAAAATGTATGGTTTTCTTATGTTACAACGATAAACGGAACTGTTTATCCGATTTTCATTATAAATACTGAAACTATTGTACGAGATACTTCAAGCTCAAATTATTTCTTTATTGCATAGAAACCCATATATGCCACTAGTAATTATGATTATAATTTGTTTGAATGCATACGAACCCATATATGGTCTTAATTTTTTTTTCAGTTCCTGTAACCGTTTTTTTTCAAATTTTATTTCTGTAGCATATCTTATCAGTAAATAAAGGCTCAACAACTATCAAATATTTTTTTTTCGTTTCCTTCATAATTCATGCAGTAGAGGGTTAAATACGACAAAGTCTAGAACTATCTGTGGACTAGTTGTGGACGTGAAATGTATGGTCTTTTTTACATAAAATGAAATAAGTGGTTGTGATGCAATGTGGTACTGAAACCCCCATTTCCATCTAGAACGAAAGTACGAACTACATATCTTTTTCTTGTCTTAATCAACTCATTACAAAAAAAATATGTAAAATGTTCCACGAACATATTCAGTACATACATCACTTTATGGAACCAAATATTCCGTGTATTTGTGGTGATTTCTTACGTCATTTCACACATAAGCTAATGGCTTCTTTGAAGTATGAATTAAACATCATGAAAAAACAATTGATAGTACTAAGACTTATTCACTCAATAGTTTCACAAAAATTACGCGAACACAGTAAAAATCACTCACAATGACATCGAGAGGTCTACTTATCACGTGTTGTAAAAACAGATGGTGAAAATAGCGAGTGAAATTTTATGGCTAAAATATAGCTAGGATTAACAAAGAAAGGAAAAAAGAGGGTCATAAAAAGCCACTGGAAGAACTAGCTAATAAAAATTATAAAACGGCTTCCTTTTTTTCTATTTCGACGCTTAGGTATCTGTGGTTTAACCGTTCTTAACTTCTTTCGTAATGGGGCGTTTTCCAGATGAAAATTTACTTGTCAAAAATAGTTCTAAATTTTGCCTAGTGTCGGCACCACTGTTTGTTTTTGTGAAATTTCGCTAACAAAATAAAACATTGGCGCCACCTATGGTGAAATTGGGAACTGTCTTTGACATATCTTTTTGCATCTTGAAAATGCCCCATTATAAGATTCCATTTTGGTTTTCGTACACTGTGTAACCCTAAGTCGCACTATACGATGTCATTGTAAATAGTTTTGACTGTCATTTGAAGATGATGGATCGGCATCTAATAATAATTATCATTATTCACAACATAATTACATATTATTATTATTGTATGTTTCATAACTACATATTTATGAAACAAACAATATTATTAATTAACAAAAAATAATCGAGATAATTATCATTGGCTGCCAGAGTTTTTGTGACAATTAAGGAAGTAGTTATATCAAAACAGCTGGTTGAAAGTCCTTTTTCCACATGTTATTTTTTTACCTTTTCGTGGATTATTTAATTCATACGCCTAAGTTGTATTCTAAATGTATTTTATCACTAATGGCACTAGATCCAACTACTAAATCATTATGTGGTCCTGTGTAAGATATTTTAGCAATTACAAGATCTGTAACAAACTATTATGAAAATATATATTTTCTCGTGTATTTCGCTTGTTATTTAATTTTTGAGCAATAATTCCAATTGTCTTTGTAGCTGCAGTTTCATGTTAACATAATGTTGATTTTACCGCTCCGAAACACCTTTCACAATGTTGGACAAATTTAATGTCGGCATTCTGATATCTATCAAAATGGATCAATGAAGAGTCACTATTCTGACAACTGTCAAAAAAGGATCAATTTAATGTTGGCCTTCCGATATCTATCAAAATGGATCAATGAAGAGGCACTATTCTGACAATTGTCAAAAAAGGATCAATTTAATGTCAGCCTTCCGATATCTATCAAATGGATCAATGAAGAGTCACTATTCTGACAACTGTCAAAAAAAGGATCAATTTAATGTCGGCTTTCCGATATCTATCAAAATAGATCAATGACGTGTTACTATTCTGACACACTGTCAAAAATGGACCAATTGAATGTTACCATTCTGACGACATGGAAATTTCTTCACCAATATACGCCACGGGATGGCATTGGCAAGCCTTCAGGCGGTTGTATATCCAGTCAAGGTTAGAAAATTATATAAAAAATCAAAGCCGCTTTGTTCGACAATAAGAACACTTACGATCTGGTATTTAGTGGTGGTTTTACTGTATCCATTCTGCACTACTTTCGCAGATACAGGAATCTAAAATATTTATTTCACAAAATTTTAGTAGCGTGTATGTTTAATCCACATAATTCAAAAACAAACTTAGACAGTGTTTCACTATCTTCTATGGCCAAGATCGCGGCAAAACCATATCACCATTTACTTTTTCACCCAATAAATTTCATTTTACTATTATTTCCGACTGGTAATCCCGAATAACGCCGTCCTGCTCATTTTAACGTTAAATTTCAAGAGCGAGAAGGACGACACCCGATAAATGAATAGATCATTGTTCGTCAATTCAAACTTTATGGACACAGACATAAAATTCAAATTTTAACGAATCGATATAACGTAGATACTTAAGCCTTAAACACGCTACGGAAGAGACAACTACCCGTTTCTATTACACACAATTACATAAATGTTCATAAGAATCGCAGCATTTCTCTTAAATAAAAACTAATTGGATAAAATTAAAATTAATTACAGCAATATAATATACTCAAATGAAAATTATCTAATAACCAACAGAATTATAATTAAGTACAATTGCCAACGATCTAAAAGGCCGGACAAGGCTCGAAACATTATCGTGGTAAGTCGGATTTAAACGAATTAGGTACGAGCTGCGAACACGAGCGCGCACACTCCTTGAAAAAGATCGCCGGACGCGATCGAAACTTGAGTCGGGCTGTACTGACTATATCAAACGTGGGTTACCCGTGTTTTTATTTAAAAAAAATTACACAACAGTACAGAGTCAAAAGAGACATGTTATACTCTTAACTCTAGATGGTCTAGGTGGATGATAGTAGCCTGGATGGGGCTGTTCTACTTTGTCCACTTCAAAAACTTCTGCTAAATCCGACTTTCAGAAATGAGACGATATTTTGGAATAAAATAATTACTTTACAGTGTTCATACTAAAAAACTAAGAAATAATATCTCTTTTTGAGTTGGCAACCTGCAATACGATAAAATACTAAAACAAATAGCTATTAATATTGCATTTTACTTTGAAAATCACTATTTACTACTATTATTAAATAACTAAATCTACAAATCATTTGAACATGACAAAAATTAAAACCGTTCGGTCAAACCAGAGCTGTCAACTTAACCCTGGTGTTGCCAACCAAAAATCTGCTAAAATCAATAAATTCATTATATATACGTGATGAGGTATTAAAACAGTAAAACACAATTTGTACAATGATTTCTGCTATTTCAGTTTTGTGGTTTTAAAAGTCCAAAGTGTACATGTGTGTGTTACTATGTTGTGTTACTTTGAATGATTATCAATGTAATTTTAGTTGTGTAGGACTTTTCTAATCTTACAACTAAAATTATAAGTGTATATCATGTATATTGCAAAATGTAACCCTATAAACTAGAGTTAATAAGCTCAAATATGAGCAATTCATTTTTCATTATTACGAAACATGTAGCGAAACGAACGGAGGGTCCAAACGGCCGCTTCATGGCAAATGATAAATTGTCAAAATGCCAATCATAGTTAAAACAATTCCGAGTAGTATAAAGTTGGGATTTAATTAGTTCAATTTGACAGTTATTGCATTGTTGACGTAAAAGTCAAATGTGGACCAGTGGAAGTCCATTTTTCATTGATCATTGATTTCAGACCGAGATCATTTGGAGATGTTTCACCAATAGTCGGCCTTTTTAGACCCCGAGCACGTTTCACCGATATACATATATCTTTTTAGCATTTCATAATGTTACAGTAGCGTAAATTTCAAACAGGTTACACATGTTAATGATATTAAAATTTTGGGAAATATAAAAACTACGATATAGGTACAAATTCCAAGCGTGTATTTTTGTCCCTTATCCTTGTCTTTTTATTTACAAATCAGTTCAATTCGTTTGTACACTCTTACATTCGTTGGCGAGTGAAGAGTGAGCAATTCCACAATGTTTTGTTAACATTATAATTGCATTACTTTTACTTGTAACTGCGTTTGTTCGAATATTTTAAACTAGCGTTATCCGGCGTTTTATCTGTCGGTGTAATGTAATCTAAAATATTGAGCACCAATTAGGCTATCAGATGCAAAAAAATCTTCTCTAATCTGAGTCGTAGTTTCCGAGATTAGCGTGTTCAAACAGACAACAAAACAAACTATCACCTTCATAAATTACTAGAGATAATAACGATATTTTTCGTTCACTTCAGCCAGGAAAGGTGTTTTTTACAGAATGATCAAGCCAAAAACGCCTAAAGCTTTGCGAGCAAACTTGATTTTTGTCTAAATCGTTACTTTTATAGGACGGGATTTATATTTACTACCTCTGAAAAGTAACACAACTCGGTTCTTTGTCCTAGGCAATAGCAAGCTATCTCTATACATTTAACATTGAAAGCGTTCGCTTATACAAAGAACCGAGTTATTTTAATTTCATTTGGTTACTACATTTATTGGCATTTTGTGTCATCTTTGGCTTTTATGGTTTATGATATATTTAAAACATATTCACATTACACCAACCTAAGTTAATTAAAAAATAAAATTTTGTTAGTAAACCGAAGAAATCTTGAATAAGCATTGAAATGTAATTTATTTAACTTATATTCTTTCTGCAACAAATTTTATTGTTAATAGTAATATTTAACGAGTTCGTACAATTTGGCAAAAATGACATAAAAGGGAATAAATAGTAATGTGTCCATAATAATAACTCAATGACATTAACAAATTAATTTTAAATTCATAAAACAACTGTGATAAATATAATACATTCATAATTGGTAAATAATAAAAGTTAGTTCTATTAATAATAATATCATATATTAATTATCCTTCATCTAAACTGAAGAATAAAATGGTTCAATTTAGTCAAATTTCAAATGAAAAAATAATCAATTTCTATCCTTTTTTCCCTGCTATATTTTAATGTTTAGCATTGGCGTAATGTGAATTAACATTTAAATATACAATTACAAAAAGTGGTATTGTCACAACAGGAATAAAACATACAATGTATTATTCGAAACAGATCACAACAAGTCACACGATCCTACAAGTTGTATGTTCACACTCATATCCAAAACATTTCACTGACGTATAAAAATTTGAAACAAAAAATATTAGACGTAATATCATTTAAATTCATAACATAACATAATACTTCTAATCTACTCCTCAAAATATTTTTTTCATTAACAAATAGTTTAAAAACGTAATTAATATTCAGATAAAACATAATCTATAACTGGTTCTGTTATAACACGAAATACATTAAAATTAAATCATATTATAATTCACATAACTAAATGAATTGTACGCGACGGCTATGTAACGTCGACCTCGAGATTCATTTCGAAGAGAACAGTTTATAAAATGTATCCCGGTCACAATGCATCGCATCTCAGGGCTCTTCTTCCGCTACAATTATTCTTAATCTTAATGACTCACCTTTTCATATTC
This sequence comes from Ectropis grisescens, assembly GCA_017562165.1. Taxonomy (NCBI): domain Eukaryota; kingdom Metazoa; phylum Arthropoda; class Insecta; order Lepidoptera; family Geometridae; genus Ectropis; species Ectropis grisescens. Next base: position 5,493,329 of record CM029791.1, on the reverse strand, counting down.
ATAACCAATACCTGAAAAACAATAAACATGCTATTAAATTACTGGAGAACTGAAAAAACTGGGTTAAACAAAAATATCTCTAACCTGTATTAGTAAAGGCTCAAAGTCCCAAGTCCCCGTACTGAACGGACCACTTCTCGTACGCGACTAAGCTCTGCGGAGAGACCGACGGCCGGATTCTCTTCAGCGCGTCCATGAAGTCTTGGAAGGTGATCGGCCGAACCAGCGACAGGTCCAGGCATTTCACTTCTTCTGGATCTAGTTCTGCAGGAATAAGAAGATGGAACTGTAATGATAACTTTAGTTGCGCCGCAATTGATTCTCTGTATAATATACTGTTAATCAGCCTGGATCGATTTTATTTCTGCATATTTAAATAAACAACTCTATGTCCTATAACTTTTGATAAAACACAACACATTTCACAAAAAAAATATTCTAGTTTTTTGCCGCCTATATCACTGTTTAGCTCTGTGCGCGTCGGCGCTCCATTTATTGAGCGTTCAAGAGCGGGCGCGCTCTTGTTACGAAGAGTTCGATATTTTTAACCGGGAAAATAATATTTCATTAATTTGTATGGAAAAAAATATTACCATATTTAATGTTCTTAACATGCCCTTAAAAGGATGCAGGCTGATTACCAATAACCCTCGTATAGCTTTTAACGTAGAGTAGCAAGATATTCGTTTAGCAAGCACTAATGAGAAATATGTGAGGCATTCGGCCAGTTACTGCGCACTGGCGTAGCAAGAGGCTGTCTTAGATTGGAAATATCGTATTGTCATCATGTTATCAGGTCGGAGCCGGAGTACCCGTCGGTGAGCGCGGCGAGCCTCGCCCGCTCGGCGTCGCTGTAGTGTGTATGTTACCGCGTATGGGTCCGAGCGCGGCGTCGCGGCAGAGCGCGGTCAGGTCGGAGCCGGAGTACCCGTCGGTGAGCGCGGCGAGCCTCGCCCGCTCGGCGTCGCTGTAGTGTGTATGTTACCGCGTATGGGTCCGAGCGCTGCGTCGCGGCAGAGCGCGGTCAGGTCGGAGCCGGAGTACCCGTCGGTGAGCGCGGCGAGCCTCGCCCGCTCCGCGTCGCTGTAGTGTGTATGTTACCGCGTATGGGTCCGAGCGCTGCGTCGCGGCAGAGCGCGGTCAGGTCGGAGCCGGAGTACCCGTCGGTGAGCGCGGCGAGCCTCGCCCGCTCCGCGTCGCTGTAGTGTGTGTTACCGCGTATGGGTCCGAGCGCGGCGTCGCGGCAGAGCGCGGTCAGGTCGGAGCCGGAGTACCCGTCGGTGAGCGCGGCGAGCCTCGCCCGCTCCGCGTCGCTGTAGTGTGTATGTTACCGCGTATGGGTCCGAGCGCGGCGTCGCGGCAGAGCGCGGTCAGGTCGGAGCCGGAGTACCCGTCGGTGAGCGCGGCGAGCCTCGCCCGCTCCGCGTCGCTGTAGTGTGTATGTTACCGCGTATGGGTCCGAGCGCGGCGTCGCGGCAGAGCGCGGTCAGGTCGGAGCCGGAGTACCCGTCGGTGAGCGCGGCGAGCCTCGCCCGCTCGGCGTCGCTGTAGTGTGTATGTTACCGCGTATGGGTCCGAGCGCTGCGTCGCGGCAGAGCGCGGTCAGGTCGGAGCCGGAGTACCCGTCGGTGAGCGCGGCGAGCCTCGCCCGCTCGGCGTCGCTGTAGTGTGTATGTTACCGCGTATGGGTCCGAGCGCTGCGTCGCGGCAGAGCGCGGTCAGGTCGGAGCCGGAGTACCCGTCGGTGAGCGCGGCGAGCCTCGCCCGCTCCGCGTCGCTGTAGTGTGTATGTTACCGCGTATGGGTCCGAGCGCGGCGTCGCGGCAGAGCGCGGTCAGGTCGGAGCCGGAGTACCCGTCGGTGAGCGCGGCGAGCCTCGCCCGCCCGCGTCGCTGTAGTGTGTATGTTACCGCGTATGGGTCCGAGCGCGGCGTCGCGGCAGAGCGCGGTCAGGTCGGAGCCGGAGTACCCGTCGGTGAGCGCGGCGAGCCTCGCCCGCTCGGCGTCGCTGTAGTGTGTATGTTACCGCGTATGGGTCCGAGCGCTGCGTCGCGGCAGAGCGCGGTCAGGTCGGAGCCGGAGTACCCGTCGGTGAGCGCGGCGAGCCTCGCCCGCTCGGCGTCGCTGTAGTGTGTATGTTACCGCGTATGGGTCCGAGCGCGGCGTCGCGGCAGAGCGCGGTCAGGTCGGAGCCGGAGTACCCGTCGGTGAGCGCGGCGAGCCTCGCCCGCTCGGCGTCACTGTAGTGTGTATGTTACCGCGTATGGGTCCGAGCGCGGCGTCGCGGCAGAGCGCGGTCAGGTCGGAGCCGGAGTACCCGTCGGTGAGCGCGGCGAGCCTCGCCCGCTCGGCGTCGCTGAGCGCCGCGGCCGCCGCCCCGCGCGCCAGCACGCGCGCTACGAGCGCCTCGCGCGTGCGCACCTCCGGCAGCGACACGTACACGCGCTTCGGGAACCGTCTGCGGACATCACTATCATCAGCCTCTATTCCTCCTTACACGTACCTACACAACTTTCCTTGCTTTTATAAACTATATAGTTTTACACTTAAACGTGATCTCACCTGATGTTAAGCGAGTAGGCGGTCTAAGATGGAAGAACAAAACTGATCCACGTTGAACTTGACGACACTAAGATTGTAACCATCAGGAAAGACCCGCTTAGACAACGCATTCTACAGTCTATACGTTCTTATCATATTTTCTTTATATTTTACTGATTTTGGCCTTAGTGTTTCTTCTCAACTCAATTTTTTCATTGTTTTCAAACTGTTAGTTTTCCATTTAGAATAAAAAAAATGTGTGTGGTTAAGACCACATGGTAGAAGTGAAAACTATAATAAGAAATAATTAGTAAAAGCTGTTGAATAATTTTAATAGTACATAATAAAAACGATTACATATAAATTGAATTCAGTAAACACAGCGACACGACCGTGACAGCAGCAGACTATCTTTCTCGCCCTGGCACACTCGGCGGCACCGAGTTCACCCGAACGAATTTTTCACTTCCGAACGTGACGAACATCCACATTCACAGCCTACGAAAAAATCTGTGTGAAGTGCGCCAAAAGAAGTTTTCGCTTCAATAATAGTTAAAAAAACACGCTTGCAATACGCCATCTTGGATTTAAGTCACGTGATTTTTTTTCGTATTCCTGACAGCAAATTAATTTGCATTTGATACCCATATCATAGGGGTGGATTTTAAACAGCCAGTCCGCCATCTTGGGGGAGGCCGCCATATCGGATTTGTAATGACGTTTCGTAGCTAGTCATGTATTGTCATCAGAACTCAGAGCGTGTGCAAAATTTCATCCTAATCGAAGACCGGGAAGTGGATCAAATTAAAATTCTAAGATTTTCTTACAAACATAGTTACAATCTAATGAAAGCGTGCTATAGAGTAAAACAATTTATAGAAGGTTTCCCCACCTCAAAGCGGCTTCGTCGAGCTCCTGCGGGCGGTTGGTGGCCGCCATGACGATGAGCCTGTCGGCGCCGGCCGCGGGCAGGCCGTCGAACTCCACCAAGAACTCCGTCTTCAGCCGCCGGGACGCCTCGTGCTCGCTCGACGACCGCTCGCACAGCAACGAGTCCACCTCGTCCACGAATATTATTGAAGGCTGAGACAATTACACATATGTATATATATAAAAAAGAACTTTTGTCTATATGTCCTCTTTAGAATCGTGATGTGATGATCTTTGGCGAAGTTGTTCGCTCGTGGTACAGAAATCTTATTTGGACGAGCCAGACGAGGTTGGAAACCTCTCCATGAGTTGTTAGCCTAACTAAAAATGACAATAGCTGTAAAACATTGACGGCTGAAATCACAGAATACGGATGAAAGTATTAAAAGGCACAAACCTGTAATTCCCTAGCTACTTGAAAGAGAGCGCGCACCATCTTCTCTCCCCTCTCCGACGTACTTGCTCGTGAGCGTCGCCGCCGATATCGAGAAGAACGTCGCAGAACATTCCGCCGCCACGCACCGAGCTAGCAGCGTCTTACCTGGAATAGAGAGTTTTATATCTATCTCGTTTCTGCTTGCCAGTTACGGGTGTGTTTGTCTCTATCTCTCTATCAGAATTGGATTAACTTTGCCGTTTTAATTATAAGAAACTTGTGTGTTTATTGTATTCCCTTTATCTGTACATAACTAAATATATATAGAGTTCCATATTTTAGTCTAATCAGTTCAGTTCTTCCAACATGGTTGAGCAACAAACATACAAATAAACATAATATCAGTAGGATTTTATGCGCTACTTTCGCGCCATGGCTTCGTCCGATATACGGGACGTACGTACCGTAACATCCGGCATTTATTTTAATGTGTACACACATTACACATTCGATTTCTACGTGAAAAACTGTAGCAAAACTCTGGGCGTTCAAATACATATCAATCCAGACAAAATATTACATTTACAACATATGCCTTATTACTTAGAGTGAAGATTTAAAATTACACCACTTCATTCTTGTGCCGTGGTAGCCTAATAACGAAAACTTGCAATTTCGAAATCATGAGATCGTTAGTCCGACCCTGCCTCAACCTCTGATTTTTTTTCCAAGTGTAAATGTACACAATACAAATTTGTCGTCACAACTGACTTTAGCGGTGATGGAAAACATTAAGAAACGGATAAGTTCCAAAAAATGTTGAGGTCATGCGTCATTCCCCAACCCGCACAGGGTCAGCGTGGTGGATTATGGCCTTCACTATCCTTGCGAGAGAAGGCTTCAAGCCCCTTCAATGGGAACATAATATGGGTTTCTACAAGTGCTTTAAAACTGACACCGGAAATTAAGATATATTGGTGGACATTTTCCACACAACACCATCTGACCCCAAACTAAGCAAAGTGGAACTTGTACTATGGAAGCCAGATAGCTGAAATAATACTCATGTATATTTTTAAATACATACTTATTATACACATAAAACACACAGGGACAGTACAAATATTTGTATTCATCACACAAATATTTGGGGGATCGAACCCACGACCCACGTCTTCGCAGGCAGACTTACTACCAACTAAGCCGACAGGTCAGTCAATTGGACAAAATATTTTCACCTGAGACAGGACTTGAAATAATAGGATGATTAAATAGGTACAATTTTCGTATTCAGATTAGGTAACAAGTGAAAACAAAAGAAACACTGCTAAATGACCCAAAGAGAGATGTAAATTTCTTCAGAATATTCACACAAACCTGTTTCATAATAATTGATGCTCAAAACTTTATCCTTTGTCTTTCTGACTTTTGTTAGTTCACAGATGATTCATGTACTGAGAAATGAGTGAGACTGCGTTCAATAAGGATCTTTTTTGACCGACAACAGCTTTTAGATTATATTGTATTTATTATCCCGCTACCAGTGTCCTGCGGTTTTACCCGCGTAGATCCTAATTCCGTTATTTTCACGGGATAAAAAGTAGCCTATGCGTTCTTCCGGATTATAATGAGAGACGAACTTCTTAGCATTCCATGGATTCACCGTGCAGGTGCCGGGTCCATCGTGTGGCAGAGAGAGAAATCCCGAGTAGACCCCGAGACTTGTGACACTTTGTTTCAAATTTCAGCCCGAAATTTTGCTCGATCCGTTCAGACGTTACGACGTAATTGAGCAACAAACATCCGAGCATTGACATTTACAATATTAATAGGATTATTACAAATTTTCTAATTCTAACACCGCTCTGCCCTAGTCACGTCGAGCTATAAGGTGGTAGAATATCTGACAAAGGTGTGGTACTTTCCTAAGATCCTAACAATGGAGAATCTTTGAAATGACAAAGTTTGGATATTAGTTGCTCAATCCCGTCGGAACAACTGAACGGATTGGGTTAAAAGGAACACAATTAAATTATAGTTTGGAATATTGAAAAAAAAAACGCCCATGTGCTACATGAGCGTTTTTTTTATCGCGAGAAAATAACCGGTACAGAAATTATGAACGTGGGTATATCTACGAGCCGTTGCCAGTATTGTAATAAAGCACTTTTAAATTTTGTTTCATCAAAAAGCTCTATCTGTTTCGAACTAAGTATACTTACGCATTTAACTACACTTACACACAAAAAATCCATTAGTACCATTAAATTAGATGAAGACCTTGAACGATCAGATCGTGTAATGCCTACATTTTTATACATCTCGCATGTTACATGCACATCACACCGCAGCCACTTTATATGGTAATCTATTCAGAGCAGGATTCGCCGTGTTGTTCGAAACTTCCGCAGTATCTTCTGGTTTTTGGATGTCGTTAATTTAGTCATTTTGTTGCGGTTAGCGATTTAATTTTACGGGTTTAATAAATATAGGTAGGTATTTGTGTTATGTGGCAGGCATGTTGCTTACCATCAGGCACATTTTTTTAACTTTTATAGGTTTACACTTGACCGCCTTCTCGCCTGATGTTAAACGATGATGCGGTCTACTATGGAGCGTGTTTACATATATATGTCCTGGTCGTCTCGTCACTCTTTAGTTAAAAATAACCCGTAAACTAAGAAATATTATCTACAGCAATCAAGTTTTAATAAACGCATATATCGACGGCTTCTAAGTATACTAGGTCAACTGACAAATTTCGACAGTTGATTTTTTTAAATTTTAGCAACAATTTAATTATTTCTTATACACCTGTGTAAAAAGTACAATAGGAATGATGACTGAGTCCAAAAATACCATTCTAATTAGTTTGTCAAGTAGATCGTGTAAAATAGAATATGTACTAAGCAAAAATATCGAACACGTATTTTTATATTAAAAATCAACAAAAATATAGATAAAAATCTAACTTCCGGAGTGCTCTTCCAATAACAGACAATCCAGAGCCCCAGTTTCGAATCCCACGCTCACCACTACTTTATCGAACTCATGTGCGTAATGCCGCTAACTTAAAAACGGCGAATGAAAACATCATCGTGAGGAAATCGATGCGTACCTAAAATCTTTTGAGGTCTCGTCATCCACTAACCCCCCTGGGCCAGCGAATTATTACTATGACTAAGGCCCCGAATCCCAGCAGTGGGAGCATTTAGTGGGCGGTGGTTAGCTTATGTTCATATTCTACGCTGGCTGAAGGAAAACGTCGTGAAGCCACCGGTGTATTCTAAGAAAGTAATGTTTGACGTGTATCCCGTGATTGACCAGCGTGATCGATTACGAGTTTGACTCTCTCCTTGTGCGAGACGATCCCGAATCCCAGCAGTGGGAACAGTTAGTAAGCTGCTAATGCATGCTGAATGGTGACTACCAAATTTCGTCGAATGCCAACGCCATTTATGTATATTGATACAGCAGATTTTATTTTGCCGGTCACAGGATAATCTCAAGGTAAACTTTTAAACCTAAATACACAATTTTTGTCGTACCAAAATTACATTTCGGAAAAACTACAACAAAAAACCATAATTTTTAAGTAGTCCCGATTAAAATTTGACTAATATTATAAATGTCAATGTATGGATGTTTCTCGGTCAATCACGTTGTAACGTATGAACGGACCGGGGTGTAATTTGGAACACAGTTAGATTATAGTCTGGAAGAACACATAGGCTACTTTTTATCCCGGAAAACTAACAGGAACGGGACCTACGTGGGTAAAACCGCGGGCGCTGCTAGTTTATTGTAGTTAGTTTCGGATTAATGTTCGTTAATTTTTGCTTACGGCCTAATGGACCTGGATGTTGGTACAGAGTTTATTGGTGTTCATTTTTGTTCTACCTCGTGTCTCTATTTTTCAAACCTCTGATGAATATACTCTTTTGTTATAAGCTACACAGTTCTTATAAGTGCTTAAACCAAATGTTAATACTTGTGACTATGACACATGACTCACCATTTCCGGGGGGTCCAAAGAGCAGCAGCCCTTTAGCGGGCGACCGGAGGCCAGTGAACAGTTCTGGCCTGAGAGACGGCAGCACCACCATCTCTTGAAGCGCTTGTTTCGCCGCCTGAAACGACATGGCACATTTAAAATAGGGGAACACTCAGTTATACCGAGTATATGTTTTCCGATAGGTAAAACTTGGGTTTCTTCAAATCTACAATTAACAAGTTCCTTCTAAGTAAATGCGCTTACATCCTAGGCCACGATATTGCTTAACTCGCGGTCCATCGAATACTTTGATATTAAAAGTAACGAGTCTTTTATACAACCTCCTATTAACGACTTCGAATAACCCGAACCCGAATAAAATTATTTCTCGAAATTGATATATAATAACTTCAACCAACTTTAACAAGCCAAGTTTACAGACACGAGCTTACTATTATCTTTGTATATACTCGGAAAATATACATATAAGCGTATAGAGTTTCCTCCAGGGTTGAGGAACAAATCTACATTAGATGAAAGCGGCGTACATACTGTAGGTATTTAGTGATGAAATATTTTTACATTAGGACCAATGTGACTTGTACTTGTACTTGTAGTCAATCAAAAGACAATTGATAGTAAGTACTTATGCCCTAGAAAATCGTATGTTGTGAAGGAGTGCGTGGCTTGGAAACCTCTACGTGGTTCCGCCTTAGGAATCAGTCAATTACTCCCTTTAGTAGCCACCAAAGGGTCTTATTGACCGATCGCTAATCGCAGGCGTGCGCACGAATATGCTGGGTGGTAACTTCCCGGCAGGTCTAACTCTCCTGCTTTCTCCTTAGCTTTGCTTTGTATCGTCATCTGCAAATTTGATAACGTCGATGAAAACAGACAACTACACCTGCTTTCCGTATGCAGCGGAACTGAAAGCAGATGTAGTTGTCCGCTTTCATCGGCGAAAGCCGAAAGCAGGAGAGTTAGTCGGTAGACCTGCCGGTCTCTAAACGTATATAAATAATTATTAGGAATGTTCTTGGCTGATAATCTAAAGATATCAGTTCATTCATAATTTAAGAGCGACGCTCTTGTCGGTAGAGTTCAGTATATCAAAACAATGTTTTTATGAAACCATACAGAGACTACAAAATACGTGAAAAAAGTCTCGATTTCAACACTGCCGATGTATACTTAAATAAAGCTACATTAGCAGAAATGAATAAGATTTTAAATGAATAATAGATATTTATAATGCGTTATAGAAATTGAAAGCAATACGGCGCGCGTGGTTCGCGCCCAAGCCTCGCAAAAATACGGCATACCCGGCATAGACCCCAGCGGGATCGAAATACATTACTGTAAATTAACCGTTACAATTTGGACCGTAAATTAACAGTTACAATGTGGGGTAACGTGTCAAGGTGAATTGGTTTTTACACTCTTAACCAGTTAATAGGTAATCACGGTGCATGCAAAGTTGATACCAAGGTGTTAACTCAATGACATGAAATTGCGAATTTGATAAAAAATCATTAACAGGTGTGTTTTTAATCAATATGTAACTAAGTAATACAAGCAGCCCGCTACTTGTTTCTACAAGGTTGAACAACTAACCATACTCAGTACGAGTACTTATTAGGTTACACACTCTAGTTTTAATGTATAAACTTCTCAAAGCGCCTACGTTGGGAATTTTCTGAGACGGGGAAAACAAACGAACTCGCAATTTTTCTTAAATTTCAACTGTTAACGTTACCGAAGCACCGGGTTCAAATCCCACGCGCACCACTGTCTTTTCGAAGTCATGTACGTAATACTGCTAACTTAAAACGGCGAAGGAAAACATCGTGAGGAAACCGACATGTACTTAGAATCTTTCGAGGTCATGTGTCAGACAGCAACTGGGCCAGCGTGGTGGCTTTAAGGCCTTGACTCTCTAGCCTTGACCTAGCGCGAGAAGGCGTCAAGTCCCACCAGTGGGAACTAAACGTGTGCTGCTTATGCGAATGCAAGTTGTGTAAAACGTCTACAATTTTAATTTTAAACGTTAATATTTAAATTTTTAATTATTTGTTATAATTTTGCCGTGCAAAAAGGTTTATACAACAAAGTTTAACACAGAATAGTGGCTAAGTTCTATTGTTAAATGAACGGACACAAATGACCTCGGGATGTTCTTTGTTTTCTTTACGGAAGAATAACAATAATAATCAGGGATTCCTTAAGAAAAACGTAAATTACGGCAATTGCTCCGAATAAAAACGGTCAACGACAGTTTTAGTAACCGTTCTCCTTGTCTTGTAAATATTTCCTTTCAGATTCAGTGACGTACCTAGGTCAGTTTCAGGGTGTCACTGTCATTAATCGGTTTTGAAAAATAATTGTTTTTTATTCTATTTTAGTTTTGTTTAGGACTCTTTGTAGGGAACTCTACTTGGGGAAGTTCCATACCTTTGCAATTTAGGTATTATACCGCCAAGCAGTAACGTGCAAATATCATCAGTGTTCAGTTTGAAGCACCATGTTTCCAGATGATTATTTCTTTGCACGGCATAATGATAAATCGTCTTGTATCTCTGACGAGCGCAGTGCAGTGATAGGTTTAAAAAAAAAACTATTCGAACTTTTTATATTCCATTAACAGCGTGACACTAGTGTTATGGCCTCTATACGAGGGTCAAACTGAAAGTTCTTAGAAAATCAAAAACTGATTACATTAGCCAGTTATTAGTTTTATTATATCTTTTCAAAATATTGTCCATTCACGTCAATACATCGCTGCATGCGATGGAACCACTGGGAAAAGCACTTTGCCCACTCGTCCTTAGGGGTCTCTTCAATGGCATCGCGATACGCAGCCACCGCTTCTTCAGCATTCATAAACCGCTTTCCTTTAAGTTTTTCTTTAATTTTTGAAAATAAATAAAAATCACAAGGCGCGAGGTCGGGGCTATACGGCGGGTGACCCAGTAATTCAACGTTTGATGTCGCCAAATAGTCGATCGTTCGCTTGGCGGTGTGCGATGAGGCGTTGTCGTGGTGAAGGAGGATCCTACTGCGAGGTCGTTTCTCTCGAACTTTTTCCAAGACAAGTGGCAAACAATTGGTAGTGTACCATTCTGCAGAAACTGTTTTTTGATCCTTTAACACAATTGTTGCGAAATGACCTATCCTTCCAAAGAACGAGGCCACCATTTTTTTCCCCGCACTTCGATCTCTCTTCACTTTAGTTGGCAACTCCTCGAAAGGAAACACCCACTGAGCAGATTGTCTTTTGGTTTCAGGATCATAACAGTAAATCCAGCTTTCGTCACCTGTTAGTATGTCGAACACAGCATTTGAGTCACCTCCGTTAAATCTTTCAATCATTTTACGGCACCAATCCACACGATGGAGTTTTTGAGCCTCAGTCAAATTATGAGGTATCCACCGGGCGCAAAGCTTCCTGACCGCTAAATGTTCGTGTAGGATTTTGTGCACTTGACTCATACCGATGCCTAAGCTTGTCCGAATCTGCTGATAGGTCACTCTTTGTCAGTCTCTATCATACGCCGCACAACACAGATGTTATCTTCAGTCGTCGCCGTAGAAGGCCGTCCCTCACGTAAATCATCAGTGAGATTAGTGCGACCACGTTTAAACTCATTAAACCAGTTGTAAACAGTCGCACGAGATGGGGCTTCATCGTGAAAGGCCAATCGTAGTCTATCATAACTTTCTTGTTGACTTAAATGACATCGAAAGTCATAAAAAATCATTGCACGAAAATTTTTTCTTGTTGAATTCATCTTGACGTGACACAGACAATTTTCAATTTGCCGCCAAATCGTAAAACAAATGACAAATGAATGAAGTATATACTCAGTAATATTGGCAAAGAGTTCTATTTTCAAATTATAGAATTATTTTTTTATTATATTGTTTATAAGTGGCCAGTTCTAAGAACTTTCAGTTTGACCCTCGTATGTGGCTGGCTTGCCATCAGGCACATCATATAGGGGGCATAGGACTTTATACTACAAAAAATGTACTCGGTACTGTTTGACACTTTCAAGCGTATCCGAAATAAAAAAAATAAACAATATGTTTAGTGATAAAATTATTTCATATAACTGAAAACCCTATCGTATTTACAAAGAAGTAAGATAAAATTTAGATTAACTTACATCTTGTCCCGCTATATCGTCCCAGTGCACCTTCGGGCCGCCCTCGACGATCTCGTCCAGTATAAGCTGGACCAGCTTAGGGTCCACTCCTCGTACACTGAGCGTGGACTGCGGGGTTCTGCTTCTAGTGGGCGTGCCTCGTTGCGAGCCACCGCCGACGGCTCGCCGTACTGGAGACCCGTTGACCGGCACCTGATACGCGCCCTGATCGTGAGCGTAAGTGATGGTTAATGGGTGATGTGACGATGTTATGCAAGCAATGTTCTTGGCATCTGCCACCACTCAAGTCTATGTATTTATAAACAAGAGCAACCCGTAAAATATCGGGCGGCCCATGGGCCGCTCTCCGATCACACCAAGCGGCACCGGGCGTTTTGTGTGACTACGTTCACACTAAAGTAGTTTGTAACGATCTGAAAATAAGGTCTTAAGTCAAACGGAAACAGCGCGGCACTCGGGCGCCACTTGGCGTGAGTTCCCCGTGATCCGTTTTACGGGCTGGTATCACGTATCAGTCAGTTAGTTTTCCGACAGTAACTCCACGCGGGAACAGACATGAGTGATGGCGAGGAGTTTCGCATGAGTTTTACGCGATTACATCGTGGATAGCATTAGCTACAACGTTGTTGAATTAACGGCGATAGCAAAACGTGACACTAGATGGCGCCTTTTATAATTCATTTAAGATTTTGTTTACGTGCACAATTGCACATGATCGAGTACTTGATGAGTAATTGAGTGCCTAGTTTAAAAACTGTAAGCCGGGGGTTGTTTAAGTACTCGTATTAAGCAGAAATTGAGTGATTTTGATCTCAGCCCCTTACCTTTCCAACCCAACATAAGCAAAGATATGCAGAGCCTACCCTCTCTCTTGCATTAGATTATTTTTTACAAGAACACTGACAATGTATTTTCCAAAATGTATTATATAATAGCATTACTAAAGCAGCAAAATGAGTGAAATGTACGCAAAGACTTATCAGTAAGTTAATACCTAAATAAAACTTGTTTTAAAAGCAGCAAGAATTCGAGTCCAAAAATGTGAATCGACTCTTGTAATGGCTTGTTACGCCACACTGAAATACCTACTCAAATAAGTTACGGTTATTAATTTAACAGATTACTTTCAGATTATTATAATCGCTCTAAAAACAATACTTTTAATTGTTATCGCTCAAATTAATAAATTGCAGATAAGTTGTACGTTTATTGTTTTTTTTTGGATTCATTTCGAAGTGTGTACAGCTGATCTGCATGATCTGATACCACCTTGTATCTTTTTTCTATGGGACTGTTTGTAGTGGGAAAGCGAGATCGTTTCATGATTGTCGTTTCAAAGTTTCCAACGTTTATTCCACTTTCGTAATAAGAACATCTAAACCGTGGAATACATTGCTAGAGTGTGTATTCCCTGACAGCTATATTAAGGAAGGCAAGTACATGTATGGAGTGAATCGGTTTTTTCTAGGTAAGCGCGCTCCATCGTAGACAGCAGCATCGCTTGACGTATCAATAAAATATTACGACACGACAGTTAAGTAAATATAAAAATATCATTGACTACAACGCATTTCAAAATCACATTCGTATGTAGGTACACTTGTGATAAGATTTAGATAAAACATACCTAATGAATAGGGTCAGGGGGCTGATGAACGATTAAGAACATCCAAAGCAAAGATAATAAATGGTAGTTTTAGTTCACTGACTAACAAGCTGTCATTGCAGTAATTTCGCGAATCAATTGACGCCTAAAATGTTGTGCATTGTGTACCATGATCACAAGACCTTATTCTTCGGGGGATACAGCTCACAGTCGCGATGCAAGAATATTGATCGTCAATTGATCTTGAGCTTTAAACTCATAAATATCACTTCTAATGGTTCATTGGAGCTCTGTATCGAGTCAAAGGCACTATTGTATTAAGACAACGACCCTAGCTGAAAGGTTTTTTCATACGTAGTAACATTTCCATGAACAATTTCAGACTCTACAATAGAGCTCGTTTTATAGATGGAAACCATTTCTTAGACGTCAAAAATTCACATTTAACAGCGTTTATCGATCTATTGTTAAACATCAGTTTTTTTTATCGATAATAGATTTGCGTTTAACCACCATCTTGTTTGATGGAGCAACCTAATGAAGAAAAACCAGATCGATTCTAGATTTGAAGATATCCATATCATATCAATCAAGAAATACCCACTCTGGTAACACGTTCTGAAGTTTAGTTTTCTAACAATGGGCTGCATTAGCATCTAAATGTTTGAAATAATCTTTAAAATGTACATGAAATAAAGTTTACCGTAGCTGTCATTCCACAGTCTTGAAAAGACGATAGCCTTACGGGATGCCGGGTGAAATCTCCATTGGAACTATTGGACTGGCAAGTGTCATGTGGACGGTAGCAGCGACTAAACTGATTTGCTTACCAATCTTACCATTGCCGTTCGCAAACAGGCGAGGTGGACGCTGGTTCGATAGGGTCACTGTTGGGCTACCAAACCGAGCGGCTATAAACCAGGCGTCGTCCAAAAGTGATTCGCTTACCGAGAGCTGTCGTTTGACTGCGGGCGGGGTGGACGCTGGCTTCGCGGGGTATCTGGTATAGCCCCCGTTGGAGCTGTTGGGCTGTGACGCTGAACGGCCCATGGAGCGCGGTAGCGTCTGCGACTTCATCAGCGGCCCACCACCGCTCGGCACTCTTCGTCCCGGGGTCGTCAGCTTACGACCTGCGACTATGAAGAACGTTAGCTGATACATAAGTTAGTACAGATCAGACGAACAATTTAAGCACATTATAATAAGTTGCTCGTCAGAACATAACAGGACTATCACGCAGTATTTTGCATAAAAAAATTACAAATCCCTATATGAAATTGCTGTGTCACACCTATATACCATGTTACATTATGTATATTTTTAAGTATTATCCCATACTCGTATATCTGAGATTATTAAGATATGTGATAATTTAATATGTCTTTATGGCCCGCAATATCTCATAAAAGAGGCCCTTATAATTATAGCACAGTTAAGAGTACCTACACTATCTGACAGTAGATTTACTGGTAAAGATGTGGGTGGTACTTCCTAAGATAAACTTTGACAAAGAGCCCTAATACTAAACTTAAAAAATACAGATATGAGTTTAAGAGTAGGGTTTTTAGTAAGATTAGGTTCGTAGAGTCCTGCGCCATCTGCACTAGCCCAAAGCTTGGTAGACAGGTAGTGGCCACCTGAAGCCCACTGCCTTTTTAGAAAAAGGTGCGTCCAGTAGACACAATAGTAACGAAGTCTCAGATTAGCTAAGTATTAATGTCTAGTGAGATTAAGTACCTAAGTCTGTTTTCATTTAGTGAGATTAGTAAAAGTCTTTCAATTATCAAAGCAATCACAAAATCTAGAGCAAATTCCATCAAATTCCAATACTAAATGTGAAGCTTTATTAATAAGCATTTAAAATCGATTTGCAGTGAGCTAGTTTCCAGGTCGCTCGGTTTATGACTGATGCATTCTGATGTCTAAAAGTAGATCAGTCTAAAACCGGTAGGCCAACGTCCTCTTCGTTTGCCAAATTGACGATATGATTCAATTTACGCCTACAGATACATTTCATCATAGGTTACCAAGTTACCATTGCGCAGAGTTAAGGCGCTGCGCGTTTGCACAGTTCAATGTTTTCAAAGATACTTGGGGGGATAAGGGATATTGGGGGGGCTTTTAATTGGACATACCTCTCTTCTCAATAGTCAATTAAAATTGTAGCAATACTAACAACGCCATGTGATTGCATGAAACTGAGAATATAATCAAGTGATAGTAGTGATATAGTGATTGGCAAGACATGCACCTGATGATATGCACAGTGCTGTTATGGGCCTGCCACGCAATAACACCACTATGCCACGTAATTATTTGAACTTGAAGAGTCCAAATTGCTACCTAACACTGATTGCACTGCGCTCGTCGCCCAGATATAAAAGGATGTATCTCTTAGCGCTGCCATTTCTCTGGAAACGTTGCCCTTCAAACCGGATCACAGTAATGTCAGTAACATAATCACACACCAATAAAAATCAAACTGAATATATGCATATTTCGTGTCGATTTTTTTTTTTTGTTAACGATTAAAGTGAGGAAGTAGCGGGATTACTCCGTGGGTTGCGCCTTAAGACGGGTAAGTAAGTATAAGCAGCATAGCCTCAGTTGATAGTTTCCCAACGGTAAGTCAAGAGACGCATGAATGAAACATACAGCGAAGGTTGCATGCAAATGAAAACGCAACGGACTGAATGAAACTAAGGCTAAGTGCACGATACATACTAATCTCAAGGCTTCTAATTGCGATTTACGGTCTTATGTCACAAAAATTTATAAATACCATTATATGAACACTGAAAATGCAAGCTAAATTTATTTTGTTAGAGTTTATAACTCCAATTGTAAAAGGAAAAATGTTTCAGGTTTCGTTATAGGTATGTCGTAGTTCGTCAAACATTTTCAGTAAAATTTATATTTACCAAACAAAATAAAACAAAATTGATTCACAATTCGCGGAGCCATTGTGTAACATACATACAAAAAAACATCCGACCGAATTGAGAAAATCCTCCTTTTTGAAGTCACTCCAAAAAATTATAGAACGCGAGCGACGCGACGTCTTGGAAAAAGTACCTAGTACCTACTTAATTAATAGTACCTGGTTGACCGAGCTTAGCTCGGTTTTTTAAAATGATATTTAGGCAGGTACGAATTACGTAGTGATGACTTACTTAGACCTACGAATTAAATGCGTTTGTAAAAGGCTCTAAGATTTTCTCAGAAAAAAAAGAACAAAAAGAAAAGTGCCGAGTGTAACCATCAGGATTCGAACCGGGGCCTGTTGACTCCGAGGGCGAGCATATTCCGTCTGAGCCATTTAGACTTAAAGAACAGGGGCGAAATAAGTTATCGTATTCTAATGCCATTGTAGGAGTTTTTCGTTGTCTAAAACGCGCATAAAATGATGTTTTAAAAAAATAGAACCTAGCTAGATAGATTTATCGTCCCCAAAAACCCCCTGTATACATAATTTCATGAAAATCGTTCGAGCCGTTTCCGAGATTCAGATTCTATATATATATATACCTACAAGATTAGCTCGTTTAAAGGTATAAGATAACATTAATTAATAAGTTCTTGTTCAGACTAGAAAATTTAATATTTGTCTGCGTTACCAAGATCACTTCTATAACCACAAGGGCAGAAGAAGCCTTCGTAATAGGGATGAACCTCTTAAATAAAACGGTTATGCTCTCTCTTTAATAACTTTATTGAGTTTTTTTAAGTGAAAATTTTCAAAACCCTGATTTTTCGTGGTATGTGCTCAGACATTTTTTTTAATGCGACCATTTGCAGCCTAACGTGGGCTCCTACCGAAATAATTTTTAACTTTTATCAATTTTGAACAAAATAAAGAGAGTATTAGCAAAGCCTATAACTTTAATTTACTAATAGAAGCGCCGGTCTGTCGGGTTTATGTGTCAGACTGTTTATCGGGAGTACAACATGCCATCAACTTGATTTCCTGCTGTCTACCGAATGACTGATAACGAAAATTCATGTTTCGACTGAAGAATTTACTTACTATTAAAACAGAGCATCTGGACACATTTTTTTTTTATAGTATAGAGTGAAAGGACGAGCTGGACATGTGCCTGATGGTAAGCAACACGTCTGCCCATAGCAGCAGTGTCACGCAGCTATTAAAACAGGAAACGTCCAAATATTCCTACAAGCCTGGCACTGCACTGCGCTTATCAGCCAGAGATATAAATGTGTGATATGCTCTATAATTTATCAAAAACTTTCACTCCAAAACGGAATATACATATTGATGTTTGCACATTACAGATTGGCGGTAAAATAACTGACAAAGATAAGGTACTACCACAAAAAAAAATACTGAAGCGATCAAAATATCAACTTATGTAGGTCGGTTTTCGATACACTTTTCATTGAGTGAGGTATTATTGTAAGGAAATGCTTTCAGGAATAATTTTAGTATGCTTTTTAGTACCTATTGAGTTGTGAAAATCAGTGATCAGAAAATACGTGAAGTAATGTATCTTCTGGACC
This sequence comes from Ectropis grisescens, assembly GCA_017562165.1. Taxonomy (NCBI): domain Eukaryota; kingdom Metazoa; phylum Arthropoda; class Insecta; order Lepidoptera; family Geometridae; genus Ectropis; species Ectropis grisescens. Next base: position 5,475,198 of record CM029791.1, on the reverse strand, counting down.
CCATATCTCAAAATTGGCCGTCTAAGCAAGTTAGCGGGTAAGCATGTGTTCTTAGTACGTACTAACTCTACTCAATAGTCCACATTTCATCCATCAGAAAATAGCGCGGAAGCTATAATTAACTATTTTATTGTATGTATTTTGGCAAATAAATACTATTTTTCCTTTTTCTTTCTTTAATACGTGACGTCTGGCGGCTCTGGGATCTTGGACTATTATAATTATAGTATATTATGTATTTAGAATAGTCGGACCGTGCGCTTTCTTTGCTTGCTGAAAATACCGCAATATCACAATGCCAAGTTTACGAGTATATAGGACAATTTAACTTCGTTCATTCAATAAAAACCACACATAAACACTTTTCGGGTATTTGTATAATATGATTGGGGAAATTTTATAACATTTCTTTGGTAATACGGAACCATCGGATCGTGAATATGACTTGCGTTTTTGTGATTTTCATGATTATAGAGCCAATTCAGGTCTTAGACTAGCAACTTTCGCTTACTTTCGAAAAGTAAACAATTCTAAATGCTATAGCTAATCACTTAGCACGAAAAAAATTAGACAACCTCTTGAGTCTACAATCCGCACCATCACTCACGGTCTTCGTCGTGGGGCGGTACTATCGGAATTTATGTAGAACTCGCAAGCTATTGTACTTATAACAATTATTAGTTCACGTTGCTTGTTACAGGTTGTGAGTCGTGGCGCGGACTATAGTCCTTTCACGCATCGGTCACGATATTTAGGTATCTACAAAAATATTGGCTGACTTTTTTACGTTTTATTTCACGCTCGTCACGAACCATTTACCGTGGAACAAAACTATTTAGAAGTTCAATGGGGGAGGCACACTCGTGTTGTCTAACCATAACTAACGAGTCATTATTTAATTGAAATCAGTTAGTCGCCGACTTCTGAGAACTAAGAAGTCTCTGCGGTTAGTACCTTCAGTTGGTCAATATAAAGCAACTTCTTGATTGCTTAAAAATTAAGATTATCTTCTTTCTAGACTTGTTATACTCGTGCTTCATCATCATCAGCCGCAAGACGTCCACTGCTGAACATAGGCCTCCCCCCTAGATTTCCACAACGATCGGTCCTGCGCAACCTGCAACCAGCGGTTTCCAGCGACCTTTGTGAGGTCATCTGTCCATCTAGTGGGAGGCCGTCCAACACGGCGTCTTCCGGTTCGTGGTCGCCACTCGAGAACCTTTCTTCCCCATCGGTTGTCAGTTCTGCGAGCGATGTGGCCTGCCCATTGCCACTTCAGCTTGCTTACTCTTTGAGCTATGTCGGCCACTTTCGTTCTTTTGCGAATATCCTCATTACGGATTCTGTCGCGCAAAGAGACTCCGAGCATAGCTCTCTCCATAGCTCGCTGTGTGACTTTGAGCTTCGTTATGAGGCCCACAGTTAAGGACCACGTCTCAGTTCCATAAGCCATCACTGGCAACACGCACTGGTTAAAGACTTTCGTCTTTAGGCATTGGGGTATTCTGGACTCAAAGATGTGCCGAAGTTTCCCGAACGCTGCCCATCCGAGTTGGATCCTTCGCTGGACCTCTTTGTCGAAGTTGGATCTACCTAATTGGATCTTTTGACCCAGGTAGACGTATTCGTCAACAACTTCGAGTGTGGTATTCCCAACAATAACCGGTACAGGTGAGACATGAACATTTGACATGACTTTCGTCTTGTCCATATTCATCCTCAAACCTACCTGTTGGGATACTCTACTGAGGTCCCTGAGCATAGCACCGAGGTCCTCCAGCGACTCCGCCACAATGACTATGTCGTCGGCAAACCGAAGGTGAGTGATGTATTCGCCGTTGATATTGATGCCATATCCGTTCCAGTCCAGTAGCTTAAAAACATCTTCCAGCGCGGCAGTGAACAGTTTCGGAGATATAACATCTCCCTGTCTCACGCCTTTCTGTAGCTGGATATGTTTTGTGCACCGGTCCTGTAATCGGACAGACATTGTGGCTTTGCTGTAGATACACTTCAACACTTCGATATAGCGATAGTCAATGCGGCATCGCTGGAGAGACTGAAGCACTGCCCAGGTCTCGATGGAATCGAAGGCTTTCTCATAGTCCACATACGCTATACATAGTGGCCGATTATACTCCTCGGTTTTCTGTATAATCTGCCGAAGCGTATGGATGTGGTCTATGGTACTATAGCCTTTTCGGAAACCGGCTTGTTCGGGTGGCTGGAAGTCGTCAAACCTGCGTGCGAGACGATTCGTGATGACCCTCGAAAACAACTTATAAACGTGGCTCAGAAGTGAGATGAGTCTGTAGTTCTTCAACAAGGTGTTGTCACCTTTTTTGAAGAAGAGCACCACCACACTTCTGCTCCACGCTTCTGGCGTATTACCGTTAAGTATGACGGAGTCGAACAGCTTCTGGAGGACTTTAAGTACCGGTTTTCCACCCGCTCTCAGAAGCTCCGTCGTAATTCCGTCGTCGCCAGGTGCCTTGTTGTTTTTAAGTTGTTTTAGGGCCATCCCAATCTCATACAGGCTGACTTCCGGGATATCTTCGGTAAAGTGTCGGGTCAGCTTGGCTCTGGGGTCTTTTGCCATGCTAACGACAGGTTGTGCTTGCGTAGAGGTGTATAACTGTTCATAGAACCTCTCAATCTCCTCCAAAATCTCGGGCTTCGACGAGACGATGCTACCACTATTGGTCTTCAGTTTGGTCAGCTGACTTTGCCCAAGAGACAGATTTCTTGCGAACACTTTCGAGCCTTTGTTCTGCTTGATTGCTTCTTCAATACTGGAAGTATTGAAGCAGCGTATGTCGCGTCGCACACAAGTAGAGATCTGTCTATTGAGCCGTCTGTATACCGTCATGTCGACCGAAGACTGTAACCGCATATCTCGTCTGACTGCCATGAGATCTAGAGTTTGATCAGAGAGTTTTTGGTTCTATTTTGGCGTCGGCTCTTATAAAATTTTCTGCCAACAGCATGTACAGTTTCCACTAGCCTGTCATTTATTTCGTCCGCTGTTACGCACTCATCTAAGGATTCGAAGCGATTTTGAAGTTCGAGTTGAAAGTTATCGGGATCTTCGATCTGAGCATAATTTGGTCGGAGCGTGGACTTCATTAGACGTGATCTTTCGAACTTAATGTTGAGATTCAGCGTGCCTCTTACAATACGGTGATCGCTGCCGGTCTTAACCCTGCTGATCACAGAGACATCGCTGAATATTTGCCGTTTAGTCGTCATAATGAAGTCGATCTCATTTTTGTGGAACCATCTGGGCTAATCCAGGTCCACTTTCTTTGTGGTTGTTTCTTGAAAAGGAGTTCATCATAAAGAGGCTCTCCTTTCCAAGAAATCCGCTAGACGTTGCCCTCTTGGGTTCCGCTGCCCATATCCGAAATTCCCACTCTCAACTCATCATCGCTACGTTTGCCCAGTTTCGCGTTGAAGTCTCCCATCACAACTGTGAAATGTGTTGGCGAGATATGTATGGCTTTGGAGATGTCCTCATACATGGCCTCAACCTCTTCGTCGGGATGTGTCGAGGTCGGTGCGTATACTTGTATGACCTTTAATGAATACCGGTCGCTAATTTTAAGTACAAGGTATACAACCCTATTAGACACACTCTCGATCATTGTCACGTTGTTGACGAGAGACTTGCGGACGATAAACCCGACACCCCCTGGGATTGTTGATCTCCTCCCGGTAGTAGAACAAGTTGCCGGATTCAAGGATTATCCTGTCTTCGCCCCGTCTACGGACTTCTGATAACCCTATGATATCCCAGCGCAACTTGTCCACTTCTTCTTCCAGCTCCACAATCTTTTCGTCAGCCCTCAGCGTCCGTGCGTTAAATGTTGCCAGGTCGAGTCGTTGGGTTTGGTGGCGGGGCGTCTGCCGGGGATTCTTAGCACCCCATGCTCCGCCGGAACCAAGGCTGCCACCAGCGCCTGGAATAGCGGAGCCGCCGGGGACTAGGGGCCGTTTTTTTTTGTGCCTATCATATGGGGGTATTTGCCATAGTCACCACGCTTGGCAGGCGGGTTGGTGACCGCGGAACCAGCCCTTCGCATCGATGACGCCGCTGCCCGTCATCGACCTGGTTAATTTAGGACTGGTTTTTAATGGATATACCGCCATTGGTTCGGTCGTCAGAGCCTCGTTAGTTGGCAGCAGGGTGTACCACGCGCAGGAGAGGTTGACATTTGGGGAAGCTAGATGTTAAGCGCTTCCCCCTTACACCCCTTACTCGTGCTTAGCTTTTTTTAAATAAAGAGTGGCGAGACGAGCAGGAGATGTTCCTGATGGTAAGCAACATGCCTGCTACATAACAGCACAGTGACACGCAGCTATTGGAACATGAAGCATTGCACTGCGTTCGCCACCTAGAGATCTAAGATGTTGTATCTCTAAGTCCTATAATTTCTCTGGAAATATTGCCCTTCAAACCGGAACACAGTAATGTTTGCACATCACTGCTTGGCGGTAGAATAACTGGAAAAGGTGTGGTACTTCCCCAGACGGACTCTGCCATGAGTCCTACCACTACCACTTAGTTTTTGTGATGAGAAAAAACAAAAAGTACCTACCTAGCACCAAAAGTATAGAACCAATTTCAAAAATATTGTATTTATTAAGTCTCACAGCGAGGCTTGCCTATTTTCATATTTCAAACGAAACGAATAAACGCCTAGGTTATGAGTATGTGATATTATCCAAATAGAAGCAAAGTTATAGTTTCATTTTAGTTCATAATGTTTAGTTCTGTTAAATTTTTACCGAAAAGTATTCTTACATTGTGTAACAAGTAACTACTAGAAATGATGGATAGACACATACTTCATATTCGTACGATACATTTAAATGTAAGGATAAAATATAACTTCTCAACCGAGTGGAGCGTTGTTATAATTTATGTCTAGTCTGATAGACTTGAGTTATGTATTAGTTCGTACATTTTGCCATTACATGAATCGTGGTACGTAAATAGACTCGGTCAATGTACTGATACGAGCACACAATGATCGTTGATGGTTCCAGTTGACAAAGGATGTCGACTGCTCATGTGAGACTGTATTAAAAAGACTATAGGTACGAGTCTACGAGTACAGTCCACGCTATTACGCAAAGCATGTGACTTATACGTCCGATTACGCTGCTTTTGCCGACGTTAGATTTATCTGCCTAAGTTTTTTGAGATTTGCAATCTATTTTACCGTATTTTTTTTGAGTAACAAGTGACGAGACGAGCAGGACATATGCCTGATGGTAAGCAACATGCCTGCGGCATAACAGCACAGTGATACGCAGCTGAGCAGAGATCTAAGATGTTATATCTCTAAGCCCTGTAATTTCTCTGGAGACATTGTCCTTCAAACCGGAACACAGAAATGTTTTCACATTACTGTTTGGCGGTAGAATAACTGGCAAAGACTGGCAAATAACTGAATGCTTAAAGGTGTGTTTTTTTTTAATTTCCCTTTGACGTTAATCACGTTTTTTAGTTTTCTCGTGATCACGACTATTGTACTACGGTATATTAAGTCTCGTCCGAAACTTTATTAAATAACACAAAGTTACGATTGTATGTATATAAAAATCAATGGATCTTTTCGTGTAAGTGAACTCCTCCTAAACGGCTCGACCGATTTGAATGTTTTTTTTTCTACACGCTTGGGTAGGGCCCTAAATGGTTTAGATTCACAAATCAGCCCGGAAGATGGCGCTGCAGTTGTTATCTAGGTTAATATCCGAGCGAAGCCGGGACGGGCCGCTAGTCCTGTATAAATAATGTGTTTAAAATCTATCTACTTGCGACATGTGCCTCTGGAGCCTCGTATATGTGTTATGCTGCGTACATATCTTGGGAACAGCCTGTGAGAGCCTGGCTTATCTGGTTTCCATTTATATTAACCGTTATTTTAAATTGAGTTTTAAGGTTCAGAGGCATTTTGAATTAAGTAATCAAAACCCGGCTATCTGAAGCTAATATTGTTAAATGAGTCTCTTTTAAAGTGCCACTGTAATCTGGTTTGGGGTATCATAAAACTGTGCGGTGTATGCGATCGTGGTGCTTTGTGGCAAGGGCAATGAGTGGAGGCGTGGATTCTACCGAGTCAATTGGAAAAGACTGCGTGTTACGCATCAGTGTTTGCGACCATGACGCGTGCGCAGGCATTGTTGTACAGGGTGCGCCGGTTTATGGGTATTATGTTTGAAAAAAAAAATGGTTCTAACAGCATCAAAAAGAAAGGATTACAATTAAAATGCTGAATGATAATTGTTAAGGTCTATTTTCGTCTGAAGGTGTGATTCTATAAACTATTTTTGAAGATCATCTTCGTCAGATAAAAACACACTTTACATTTGTAGGGAAACATAAACTCTCCATAGGAAATATATTTTTTTGATTTCGATCATTCATTGTCTAAGTTTCCACGCGTTATTGCTTGGATTTGATTGTTCTCTAGGTAATTATTGGTACGTTTGATGGTGTATGTCTATGATTTGAATTTGCAATTCTCAGTTACGTATGAAAGTACGCCGATAACCACAATAAGAGAAAGCAGTAATCAGAATCCATGAGAGTAACAACGCGCAGGCAATACTCTCGATATTGGATAGGAGGTAGCCAGTACTTTTCAAGAGTGAACCGTCTCTTGTATTTGCTTTTAGTTATAAAACAAAAAACAAACAGCCTCATTGCTTCCAATCAGTCCTTAAATAATACCGCCATATTATATGCGGCTGTATCGGTACTATTGATCTCTCTTTAACTTCAAGCCTTGCCAATTTCAAAGTCAAAACCATTTTCGATGGCCGGTAGAACTCCCGTTCCATGATTCCATCGATATAAATCAATAGATGTGCCCTGAGCACCTTGAAATTGTTAACAAATTGTGTCTCTGTGTGTAGCGTGAGTGGTTTACAACTATCAATTCACTTGACTCCTAGCGGCAAGGTTTGTCGCGGTTTTGCTTATTTTGGTTTGTTGACAACGAAGAGCGATGGGTATAAACGTCCAGTGTTCAACGCTTCCTACAATCGACTAAAACGAAGAGAGTGAGCTCACTTATCCTAATGATAGCATAATTATGTGTACCTGAAGTTTGTAAGGGCACATCCATTGATTTATATCGATGGAGGATTCAGTGTCGCCAGGCTTATCTGACAATATCAACAGTGTGTGATTTGTTTTAAATAGCTTATTTTGTTATGATAGAAAGCATACAAGTAAAAATACTATAGATATAGTCCACGCTATTACCCAAAGCATATTACATATTGACTTATATTTTTGGCGCTACGTTCTGACCCTACCCTAAGTAAACAGTGTGTCATAAGCAGATAGATTTTATGTCCTGTCACTTTTGTAACATCTTATCGTGTTTAATTTATGATCTGCCATAAAGAACTACTTTCAACTAAGTTGCGCGATATTTCATAACGAAGAAATACATAGGTCTTATATGTATTTGATCGCGTATACGTAACTGTATAGATCCATACATTCATATATTATATACCACAGATTTCTGGTCTGTGATATATTCATTACATAATTGAGAAGGCCATGATGTTAGTTTATAGATAGGCTAAAAGATTGTGATGTCAATTTATGTCGTGTCAGGTAAAAGACCATGCGCCTTCTGCGTCAAACCTAAATTCAATAGGCAGTATAGCGGACATCCGAGGCGAAATGCGCAAGAGCTTTAAAAGAAACAATAACTTTGAGAAAAGAAAAAGATTTCTACATTCTAGACCCCGTGCCGTTGGAAAGCTTTTGGGTAAAAAGCTAAAAAGACATAACTTTCACGTCAACGTTTCGATTTTTGTAGAGAATAACAATTATTTGCGTATAATTATCCAGTAGGTATTCTACTAGGTGAGTTCCCAACGAGTCACACTAGCCTAACAGTGTGACACGACGGGAATATAACCTAGTAAAAAAGTTGCATCGAGTAACAGTGTGACTGGTTGAGAAAAAAACGTCTCCTATCGAGTCGCAGTGTGACTAGTTGGGACTATCCACCGTACAGAGTGGTAGAAGTGATCGTATTGGTAAAATGAGTACCTAGCAAACCCGACCTGGCAATCAATAGCTAGCCGACAAAAGGTAAACCGTAAGCCATCTCGGTGCCTATTCAGAGCAATGACAATGCACATCTGAGAATCACAATAATACGAAGTTTGAGACGTCACCGATTACCTCGTAGTTACCTACATAGTTCGATATTTCGACCCTCGTGTTTGTGTTTTTTTTTAAACTTTTGTGCTGTGTTTGCTTCTACTATTTTGAAAGGGACTCGTACTTTATCTAACAAGCTTTGGTTTCAATAACAAAGGGTATATGGTACCGTACGATACAAACTGAACCTCCTCAAGTGCCGTGGTGGACAAATGTAAATTTGACTCGCGAAAATATTGTAATTGCTCATAGATTGCGCTCGGGACACATGCCTCTAAATAATTTCAATTTCTTAATGAGACAAATTGATAGCCCAAGTTGTAATATGTGTGGTGCCGCTGTAGAAGACGTTCATCACTTCCTAATGGAGTGTGTCAATGGCGCATCTATGAGAGATAACTTAGTGGACACATACAAATTGAACAGTCTCGATGTAGGGCTGATCCAAAGCATCTTAACTGTGCCTATGTCGGACGTTGCTAGAATGCTTTATGGGTCGGCCCGTAAGTTATTTAAAGATAGAATTACTAGTATCTAATTACTCGTTGCTGTTATGTAATTTGTGCGTTAAATACGGGACTGACATAGTCAAATGTGACTCAAAGTCCCCAATTAAAATAAGATAATAAAAAAAAAAAACAAGCTTTGAATACGGGACCCTGAAAACGCGAAAATACGGCTGTGCTACAGAAACTTTACCGTTATTTCAATAAGGCGTATCATGAGACTAAGGCTGGCTTCATTGATACCTACGATCCAATCTAGAACTTTTGAAGGTCAAAGTGAATAGGTATTATTTTAGGTCAGGATGCGTCATCTTCTACCACACCGTTGATTACCATCAGGTGAGCATCGATATAAACCACGAACTACTCGCCTACATCGATATAAACCATGGTTTATATCGATGCTCACCTGATGGTAATCAACGGTGTGGTAGAAGATGACGCATCCTGACCTGAAATAGGGGGGGGGGTGTCATGTAGTATATGTAGGATCCATATGTTAAAGTTCTTTAGAAAATATCTAGTTCTTATATCAATTAATTAAATAAGATTAATTATTAGATCTAATTCAAAGAATTTGCCACAGGCCTCAAACGGTATAGCTACGCCACTGACGATAATATCGATCACCTGAAGTCGAGCTATCTTACAAAATAGAGCTACCGTCTAGGTCAGCCGAAAATAAATGATAAGGCTGGATCTAAGCCGACATTTCAGCGCCGCTAACTTTCGTACAAACAAACTTGAAGGATGATTTACTTTGTGCAAGCAATTTATTTGTAGGTTGGTAGTGGGCAAATAAAATTAGATACCGTTGTATCAATATTACATTATTTCGTTTTCGCCGTATTATTTTTTATCGGATACACTTCGGAGAGTGTGCAAATGATCTGCATAGTCTAATACCACCTTGCCCTTTTTTTCTATCGTACTTCTCGTAACTCGAAGAAGCAGCACCGTTTCATGGTAGATATTTCAAAGACACGGACGAAGAGGTTTGACTCTACGTTTGTGGTTTGTGATAAGAACGTCTAGGTTGTGGAATGAGTTGCCCGAGTGAGGTTTTCCCGATAGTTATAACCTTGGTGTCTTCAAATCGAGAGTGAATCAGTTTCTTCTAGGTAAACACGTTCCATCGTAGGCCGCATCGTCGCTTAACGCTAAACCTATAAAAGTTATAAAAAAACGGCGTTGACGTCAATTACCAATTCAAATTTATGGTTATTTTCAAATGATTTTCCTAAACGGAGATTTTATCTCGGCTGAGTTCAAAACAAAAGTATTCTTATTACATATACTCGTATTCACCGATTAATGTTTTTTTTCTTTCGAAAAGCTACACCTGGGTACACACCTGCGGTCCCATTAAAATTGTATCGAAATCGGTGGAGTAGTTGTTGAAAAATCGACTTAAATCGGAAAATCGTACACGTCGATGTTTTTACTTGTTTTTTTTCAGAACGATTACCTAGTTAATGATTAGATAACGGGTTTTAATGAAAATCGGTGGGTACTTACATTTTTAATCGATACGTAAAGTATTTTTTAACCTAAAGTTAGTTTTGTTTATTTTGCAAGAATAGTAATAATATACATAGTAATATATAGTAAGTACGCCCTATGGGTTCGGATATAGTGATACCTTGCTTAAATTGATTATTTTAGATTTGTAACCAATACCTATATTCTAGAAATAAAGATAATTTGATTTGATTTAATTGAAATGAAAAATACCGCACATTTATATTTTTACAGATCTCGCCGAAAATATCGAGACCTCGCGTTAATTTCCATATCAAACGCACCAGGAGAGGCGGCCTACACTCAGCACTGTGTCGATACAGGGGTAGGGGAGCCCACGATGCTAAACGGGGAGTTACTCGAGCGTCATAGAGACCTATTGGGTTGCAAAGCTTAGGTAATAAGAAGAAAAAAATGTTGAATAATGTTACTTACCTTTTCCTTTGTGGGGGGCGCGGCTATAGAATTTCAAATATGAAAAATCAGCTTTATGAGCAAATTAGCGATGAATTTTTGCTACTTCGGCTTGTGGAATCCTTGGATATTATATTTTTCGTTATCCTTGAATTATTTCCTTTAAAATAAAATAACCACGCTCGAGAATGTAGAAATGTTTTTTAATAACTTTGTAGCCCTCCCCTTTCTTTGTGTCACTCTCGAATTGTCAGATTAGTGGAATATACACTTCTTAGCATGTAATTAACTTACCCTATCTTAATCTGACGAGCTCGAGAATAACTGATGATAAAAAAGAAAACCTAATCGGCCTTATACATGATGATATGAGGCTCATATTTGGTTGAGTTAGATTTATATATATTTATATAGGGTACAAGGTTTCCCACTGTATATTAATCTGCCGCGCTTGAGTAAATTCCGAAATCCCCTCTTGGGCTCCTCTATTATTAAAGATGACGAAAAATAATTTAAATAAGAATGACAATTTAGTATTAATTTAATATTACGCACTAGGTTACATCACAAGGTTGAACAATAACGTCTCAGCCGACTTTCGTTTCTCACGTCCATGAATTTGGCCAAACTCTTCAAACAATGAATGTGCGAAACTTTTTCCGCGTTTTATCTTATTTGTATGGATTACCTTTAAATACCGCAAAATGTGTACACGCTGTACAACGAGGATATTCTTTATAATGAAGCTTGACTCGAGGATCATTAGTAATGCCTTTGTAAATTATTTATGTATGTAAACTTAGAGTATTGGATTTGAATATATTTCGCGAGTTGTTCTTTCAATTAGTCGATGTTTTTTTAATGGTTCTATGGAATTTGGCCTTAGATAGCCTCTTCTGCCTACAGAAACTCATTAGCGAACTTATAATATTAAAATGAACAATCAGCGACTCTCGATAAAAAAAATTGGCTGTTCGATAACATCTAGCTTGGCTTCGAAGACTCAACCGTCTATAGAAATTGGTTTTTGAGTTTGAGGATATTTTTTGCTCTTCCGTTAGTTTCCCGCCGGATTAAAGAGAACATCAATAGCAATACCATAAGCAGTTTTGTTTAGCGATAAATCTGAATATATCGTAAAGAATGATGTTGCTAAGGAAATGAATACACTAACTATACACTAATTATTCTCTAGCTGTCTGTCCCGACTTCGCCCGTAAACTCGTACACGTAAGTTCGGTACCATTATAGCCTATACCACTCAGGGATCACGAACATATTCAACAGTGAAATCATTTTTGAAATCGGTTTGAATACGTTGCCTGATTGGGTTTTCCCCGATGGTTACAATCTTTGTCTTCAAATCGAGAGTGAATCGGTTTCTTCTAGGTAAACACGCTCCATCGTAGACCGCATCGTCGCGTAACATCAGGCGACATGGCGGTCAAGTTAAGCCTATAAAAGTTAAAAAAACACAAAAAATAATAATTTCGGTCCAATATTTCCCGAGATTAGCGCGTTCAAACAAACTTTTCTGCTTTTTAATATTATTATAGATTTACTTTTGTATTGTCAACTTAGTGTTTTTCATGTAGTTTAAAAATTTTCGTGATTTGAACACAGGACTTAATCAGGATATAAATTAGGTAATATTTAATTACCTCCACGTTTCGGTAGCGTTATAGAAGCCGTGGTCACGAGAAGTTTCGACAACTGTTTTCAAAAACATCCACCAGTAGCAATGACAATCCAGTTCAAAGCAATCTTATTTAAAGCTTGTTACAGTTCAGAATACGGTGTCTTAAGGATAATGCTAAGAAAAGGAAAGCATCAAGCTATTACCCCCAAGCCCCATCCATGCTGTCTCCTCACTCTTTAACTTACTGATAATGTTATACAATGTACATAATGTAGCCAGGGAGATGAAAAATATCTATAAAATAACACTAGCTGCGTCCTACGGTTTTACCCGCGTAGTTCTCGTTTGCGTTATTTTCTGGGTAGGATTGAAATATAAACAAAACATTGTTTGGTAAAGCACACTAAGATAATATAAATGAACCATGAGCAAATCATAGGTTAAATGCAAAACAAATACGGACAGTCACGTCACAAATGTTTATGTTGCAATAAAGAGTTTCTATCTATCTATCTATCTAAATGGTAGTTTTATGATAAACCCAAAAATGGTGCATTCAGACCCACATGCAAACACTGCCAATTAAAATATATAAAATTACAATAACTGGTATTAAATGGTTAAGGTTTCTTTTCAATTTATTACATATCAATGCAAACATTCAATGAGCCAAATTTTGCTAGAACTGAACTATCTCATTTCTACATACTTATAATGGTTCTTGTATGTGGGAAGAAGACAGAACATTTGATAGCATACGGTAGTTTATTGAATGTTTGTAGAATGGGGTTACATTGCAGGTTATGTCAAACGAAGCAAAGCATAACTGGGAGTCTACCTTCGGTTGGTGGCTTGAATACACCGTTACTGTCTGTATGCGCTAGTAATGTTGTTTTGGACTTCTCTAGTGGTCTTCGGATCTTATGAGGCGACTCCATTGGTTTTTTGTCGTTTCGTTCAGCCTCACTGTCGACGCCCAACTTACTGAGGGCCACTAGGTTGGCTACATTAGGGACAATATTAAACCTTATTTTAAACTCAAATTGAAGTGTGATGAGAGGAAATAATTAAGCATGATCCACATTTATCTGAGTTTTTGTCCATTCTGTCATTTAAATTTTAGTAGGTATTTCTAAATGCATTACTTAATTTTTTTTAAATCTGAATTTGATCAGAGTCCAATATTATTTTAGTAAAATGTGGTTCAAGCTTTAAGCTAGCATGCAAACACACAGCCATTTAAAAATTATAACAAAATAGGCATAGCATTTATTATACATTTGCTAACTAATGTTCCACTTTAAAGAGATTACAAAGTTGGCATACCGAGGAAGTGAAGTCGGTCCTTGGCCATGCCAAGGTTGGTCTTCATCTTGTCATGGAGTCTCTGTGCTCTTTGCCAGGCATCACCACGGCCACCCCAGCAGTCAACGGCGATTCCTCTCTCTAATTCGCATATACCCTTTTTGTACAGCTCTATGGCTAACTCTTTTTGACCTGTTGTAAATGTTTCAATTCATGAAATGGGTTGCTATATATTTTTTTAGGCTTTTTATGAAAACTTATCACAATATGAATAACATGAATTAATTTTATTAATGAAAGATGAACATGACAGTAATCATGAATGATACTATCATATTATTTAGTATGTGTTATTGATTGTCTAGTAGGCTAAGCTTTCAATGAAAGGACAAGTCTAATAAGAAACAAATTGCCCTTTGTTAAGACAAAATCAATACTAGGGATGAGTCACAAAGAGCTCTTCTAGACTTTGGAAAACTATTTAAAATCCTTACCTTCATTTTCCTCATCAATTTTCAGTGCTTTTGAGATATATTCAAAAGCTTTTCTGTGATGATGTTTTTGCTTAGCAAGTAGAGGGTCCCCAGGACCAACTGTGTGAATGTGAGACATTTCTTCACTGGTAGCTAACTCTGTAGACACTATTCCGTCTTTCACGACAACTTCAAGATTACACTCTCCACTTTTTCTTGGCTTGTGCATCAAACGATGCGACGCGGTATACAAATATTTGAATACTATAAACAACTGGTACAGAATCGATCTGAGTAGGTTGAACAAAATAATGATTGGGAAAGAAACCACGTAAAGATTCCTTTTATGGACAGAAGGTTGCGCGGCATTTCGCAACGCTGATCCCTTGGCTATATCTGCATCAGTTTTCTTGGATCTGCGGTTTGGGGACCGAGTGGTTTTTCGCGATAAACGACCACCATTTGAATCGTCGCCGGACACCATCAAGAACACTGACCCGACGACTTTTGTTCAACACAAAAACTCCATACAATAATCGGGACAAAGGAGCGCACGTTTAATTCGATTTTTCGTAAATACAGCAAAAAGACTTCCTCACTCCATGAGCCAAGTATTGACAAAATCTGACAGTTGCTGCTGTACACACACATATAACCAAACATAATAAAAACATTTGACGGTGACACTCGATGAAAAAAATGACAATGAGATCTTAAATTCGATTTTCAATGAGAACATAGTGACAGAGATAAATCGTTAAAATTTGGTTGTGCTAAACTTTGCATTTTCTTAGGCTAAACTCTAAACATATTTTAAAGTAAATAAATACCTAGTCCTAGTTATAAAAACAAGTATTATTTTTACTAAAAATAAAATCCGCGAAAAGACCAAGAGGTAATGTTAAATCCTCGAAACTATTTCAACTTTCATAAGTTGCAAAGTCTCATGCTTTACTAACCAACCAATAATATGTACCTCCCTACGCTAAAAATTTGTCCCTTCTTGTTGTCACTGTCTGGTCTGTGGCTTCTGCTACTGTCAGAACTGTCACACTGTCAGTCAAATCATTTTGCCAACTGCAAGTTTTGGCTAGTGGTGTTACATTAGGTTGAGATATTCATATTCCTTTTTTCGAATAATGGGCTGTCATACCTGTTACTGGATAACAGTCAAATTTACCGTTTATATTCTTGGATACACAATACTCAGCCGTTACTGGAATAATATCTTATACATATAAGGTGGTCGTGTGAGTAATAACTTACGATATAAATATTATTTCATTAAATTAGTAGTAGTAGTAGTAGTAGGGATTAAAAAATTGCTTTATTACTGTGACAGGATTAGGACTGTCAATGAAATTGCTTATTTATCCCATTATTGGACTATTACTGAATAATATAAAATGATAACGATCATAATTGCTAATATGAAATATCACCCGTGTACCTATTAGTCCTATTATGAATATATTAGTCACACGTCACACCACTAAAACTGGCAAACGCGTTAACGCGACGGGATTTCAACTGTATAAGAAATTTTCGGGTTTTCCGTTTTCTATAACTGCATCAGTTTCGTCAATTCACCATAAATAATTCACATAGTTTAGTTCTTAATCTGCATCCGAAGTGAGTATAAGTCAGATTAGTTTGAAGTGAGTTTTTCCTTGATTATAAACATAACCATAACATCTGCTAAAAGTTGCTCAAAAACGGTTGTTTATTAGTTTTATCACATAAAGTGATAGTATAGGCGTAGATTTTCCTCCTCATAAAAGATATACGTATTATTTATTGAACTTTTATAGAACTATCGTAAACAAATAGTTAACCATGTTAGTGTTCCATGCATGGTCCCTGATTGAGCTTGTCACCATTTGTGCAAACACAGATAGAATAAAACTCATTAATACTATCAGTATAGGCGTGTAATGCCGTAAACAATTAAAACAAAATAACCAGTCCATCTAAAGATAAACTTGTTATTTTATTGCGTTACAAAAACATTTCATCAGCCAAAACCACCATAATGAATAAATAACACCAGTATTTTCAGGGGGTTGACCACATAATGTGATTTGATTAGTATAGACCAAGGGTCGGCAAGTAGTTTTAGATGGGGTCTGAATGCCTAGGAATTCTTGAATGAGGTCCAGAAAAAAAAACTGATCATAAATAAAGTGCTGCCTTTTCATTATTATGGTTTCAAATGAAATTCTATTTGGTCCGAGGTCTGACCATCGTGGTCCGCAAACGGTCCGCAGTCCGCCTGTTGCCGACCCCTGGTATAGACCATTTATTGACCCAATTTTGTGATTTGCCTGATTTTGTATCAATTTTAGAAGAATTTATTCAAAGTTAAGTTTTCTTCACTACTTCACCAATAACAACAATGATGACAATATGCTCTTACACACAGCAAGTTATAATTATTTATTAATTCAATTTGCATTATCTCATTACCAATTCAGTTTATTGTAGTTTGTTTATTATAAGTACAAAACTAGCGGTCCACCCCGGCTTTGCATGAGGTACATAATATAAATAGCCTATACAGTTGTTCATAAATAAATCCTGCTAGTATTATAAATCTGAAGGTTTGGATATTGGGGTGTTTGAATGTGTGTTATCAAATCACATCAAAATGGCCAAATGGATTGAAATTTGAAACATATATTTATTTATTTATTGATATAATGAATAGGCGAGCAGCTTTTGCTGATATGCCTATATCTCAGTGTTGAAATAACAAATTATAGGTAATTGTCTGTTAAAATGATTTTGTCTTTTACTATCCATCTGTCTAGTTTGTTCTTAAAAGAGTAACGATTTTAGATATGGTTGGATTATAGTTGGGAATAGGGATGTTAACAATTTTTCGGAACTGTTTTTAATTTGAAGATTGACGCATGTTTACAGTAAAAAATAACATTTTATTTCAAAAAATTAGTATTTTCGATAAGTAAATATACAATATTAGACTAATTTTGAATTTTCCCGCTAAAACACTAACGACTGACATGAGGTCATTAGTCGCAAAACATTGGTCACGATTCATGACTGTATGTCCAGTTTATGTGTTTTCGTATTATTACTTGATTAAAAATATATCATTTAAAATAATTTACTATTAACATTAAACATTAATTTGTGATTAGTGTTAACATCCCTATTGTACATTGGCTACTTTCATATGTGAAAGATTATAGAAAAGAGGTTTACATGGGCTGCTACTAGCTTTTTATATTTATTTTGTAATAGGCAAGCAGCATTAGCTGAAATGCCTCTATCATTCAGTGTTGAAATAATAAATTACAGGTAATTGTCTGTTAAACCGATATTATAATCTTTCAAATCTATTTGTACAGTTTATTCTTTAAAAAATGTAATAATTTTGCCGAAATAATATCCTCTGGCAATTTCTGATCCAGTTGTAAAGCATTCAGTTTCTGAGGAAGTTGCTGAGGTTGTGATGTGCAGTGTTTGTCGGTGATGGTGCGTGGGTCATCTGGGACTTGGTGACGCCAACTGTCTCGGTTATTCTCTTTTAATCTGTACTGGTTCCTTATGTATTTATTGTTTTAGTAAGTAAAAATGGCTGAAGCGTTGGAACCTCAAGTGGATAATCTAACTGTTGGCGAAGATGGAGATGGAGGGGATGTGGTGGACCCATGGACTGTCACCGGAAAATCTGAGACAGGGATTGACTACGATAAACTAATTCGTAAGTATAATTACCAAGTTTTGAGTATTATAATGATTTCACAGTGGTAGGACTCATTGCAGAGTCCTCCTGGGGAAGTACCACATTCTTGTCAGTTATTTCAACCGCCAAGCAATAATATGCAAACATTACTGTGTTCCGGTATGAAAGGCAATGTTTCCAGTGAAATTACCGGGCATTGATTTCAGCATTGATAAAATGTCAGTCACCACATATAATCACATAAAAATGTACAAAATTAGTGTCAAAATGTAAAAAAATGAAACTTTTTTTTAATGTACTTATATTTGTATGTATATTTTAGCACGTTCTATGGACAATTTTTAATTATATAATGTTTATAATGTACAGGACTTAATCACGATTTAATTCATTGTTTAAATACCTCGACGTTTCGGCAGCATTACAACCGCCGTGGTCACGAGAAGACTGAAGAAATTAATTAAATCGTGATTAAGTCCTGTACATTATAAACATTATATGTTCAAATCGCGAAAGCTGAAAAACAATTTTTAATTAGTTTAATAAGTCCTTTCCATAACCAAAAATATTTCAGTAAAATGAAGTCAGCTAACTTGTTTATGGCAGAAGGAAATATTGATTATTAGTTATTGATTAGTTATTATAGTTATGTGTGATATTGATTGACTATATGTATATTTTTTTTACAGAAAGGTTTGGAAGTTCAAAGATAGACCAAGAACTAATTCAGCGATTTGAAAAAGTCACAGGAAAGAAAGGTAAACATTACTCCTTAACATATTATCATTTACTGCATTTTGTGTTTTGACAACTAATCTTATCTTCAACTTCAACTTTCGGTTTATGGCTTTTATTGTGGTTTAGCTTCACAATTTCACCAATGTCACAAAGAAAGATAGATTGCCGAATGAGGAGGCTTTTGGATGGTAACTTTTATTCAATGTATTTAGTGTATTTTTATTTTCCCCCTTTTCTGAAAAAGAAATGGGTTAGTTCTAACTACAAGACAAGCACAAAACAACACACACACATATTTCTACATATCAGAATTTATACAAGTATTTTATTATATCTTATTACATAGTATATATAATAAATAATTTTATAAAAAATTTTTTTTTTGTAAAATATATTTGTATAGGTACAAAAGGAGTTTTAACTAGGAAGAGGAGGGATTTAAGGGAGGTAGGATGGGGTATAACCGGGGGGATAATCTTAACTTAATTTGAAATTCAATTAAAAAAAATCAGCAAGTTGCTTATTATTTTTTGTGTAAAGTAAGATAACTCTTTTTAACTAACTAGTAGCATCGCGCGGTTTCGCTCGCGATGTTCCCGATGCCGTAAAATGTTTGATGCCTTCTGTTCCATTGCTCCATTTTGGGCAATGGGCAATATTTAAAAAAAAAGAAGTGTGTGTGGGGGTCTGCCGCGGTAAAGCTATTGCATGTTGCATGCATTTTTATCAACATAAGCAATAGGGATGTTAACAAATTTTCGGAATTGCTTTTATTTTGAAGAGTAACATTTGTTTACCATAAAAAAAATGCAGAGAAGTATACAATTTAGTCAGTCTTCGACAACTAAGAGCATTTAGTCTGTAAAGCTAAACAAACAAATACAATTACAAATAAGATTAAAAGTCGAATGACCGAATGGGGAGGACGGCGTTACGGTCTTCCATCCCTCTTTCTTGTGAACATAAGAAAGAGGGGAGAACGGCGTTACGGTCTTCCATCCCTCTTTCTTGTGAACATAAGAAAGAGATGTACAATCACTAAAATTCGGTCCCCAGGCCCGCGATAAAAGCTATGCAATAGCTTAAAAACATTACAAAGAGTCTATAACACTATTATTAACATTAGTATAGAAAACCACCAGAAAGGAGAAAGATTACAAAAGGAACTTAAGAAGGAGTATAATATTAGCTATACATTTTAATTGGTGGCCCACATATGTCCTGTCATATATCATCATTAATCATTCTAGCGCATCACTACCTCCGTCGCGGCATATTCTTCTCCCACCGTGACTTGCACAGTATCCTGACACTGGCGGAACAGGGGAAGAAGTTCTACTTGTACACCGGTCGGGGCCCCTCATCGGAGAGCATGCATATCGGACATTTAATCCCGTTCTTGTTCACCAAGTGGGTAATTTCATTTAGTAATTTTCATAAATGTTTTTTTCTGTGGCTTATACTAACTCTGCAATTGACATACTCAGAAATATTGATATTACATCAAATCAATTCAAAACATCCACAGAACAATTGATCAGATGATGTTATTTTTACCCATTAAGTGTTTTAAAAATAATCTAGGAGGCGTTCAAGTATTGTGTTACGCGAATTGTAACCCAAAAAGAAAACAACAAACTATCAACTTTGTGGCAAAGGTCAAGTATTTGATACTTATCTCGAACTAGGGAATTTTTTTATTGTATATTATTCTATCTCTCAAATCTTTCAGATGGTTGCAAGATGTATTTGACGTACCTCTCATCATCCAGCTGACAGATGATGAAAAAGCTCTGTGGAGAGACATCAAGGTGGAAGACGCTAGGAAGATGGCCTTCAACAACGCTAAAGACATTATAGCTGTCGGCTTCGACGTCGAGAAAACGTTCATTTTCAATGACTTGGACTTCATTGGGTAAGCTAAAAAAATAAATAAATATTGGTGTACATTTTTCACAAAACATCAACTACCTTCAAACTAAACAAAATTAGCTAGAAGCCAGTTAGCTGAAATAATACACAATATAATTTTGAATACATAGATACTGATGATATACGTAAACACCTTGATAGACAGCAAACCTCCATCACATGGATAAACTGATTATGATATTTTTTTTTTTTTTTTGAAAAGTGAAATTGTTAGAAGTGTTCTTAGAGCTATGTTAGATGAAAATCGATGCAAGATGGCTGCCACTACAAAATGGCGGATATATCGAGTGTCGGGCTTAAAATATTTTTTAAATATTATTCTTGTTTGATTTCAGGCAATGTCCAGCATTTTACCAAAACATGATCCGGATCCAGAAGTGCGTTACGTTCAACCAAGTGAAAGGTATCTTCGGGTTCGGCGACTCTGACGTCATCGGCAAGATTACATTCCCCAGTATCGAGGCTGCGCCCGCGTTCTCCACATCGTTCCCGTTCATCTTCGATAACAAAGTTGTAAGTGTTCATTGAATAGCTAGACTTCGAAGGTACAACATATAAAACCTAATATATAACATCCAGCTACTACTGGGACTCAAGGGCTCCTCTCATAAGGATAGAATAGAAAAGTACTCTGTACGTAATAACATATTTAAAGAATCTAGTAACATTCTAACATAAATATTGCTGCCCGCTTGGCACAGACCGGACTGAACCGATCACATCACATACCCGTTGACTTAGTTAAATATTTAGTGGTCTGCATATCTTTATCAATGTTCTTGTATATAATTCCAGCTACCGTGCCTAGTTCCCTGCGCCATCGACCAAGACCCGTACTTCCGCATGACTCGCGACGTGGCCGCGCGCCTCAAGATGCCGAAGCCGGCGCTTCTTCATGCGTCTTTCCTCCCGGCGCTGCAAGGCGCGCAGCACAAGATGTCCGCCAGCGACCCCAACGCGTCCATATTCCTCAACGATACACCCAAACAGATCAAGAATAAGGTGAGACCAACTAAGGCTACGATAGAACTAGTACCTGGATGAACGAGCCATGCTTAATTTATCATTGCTTGAAAACACAGATAAAACATAAAAAAAAGATGTTTTCTTAAATTGATCTATCTAGATCGATTTATCGTCCCAGAAATCCCTTGCATCCTAAATTGTATGAAAATCGTCAAGGCCGATTCCGAAATGGAGATTCTATGTATACAATGTACACATATATATACAAGAATTGCTTGTTTAAAAGTATTAGATAGATAGAGAGATTAGAGAGAGACTTACTTTGGAACTAAGAAAGGGAGGGAGGCTTGAGATAAGCTGCCCACTAAATGCGACACTAAACCAAGGAGAAAGTTAAGGCAATAATCCACCACACTGGTCCAGTGCGGTTTGGTGAATGACATATGACCCCGAAATATTCTAAGAACATGTCGATTTCCTCACGATGCTTTTCTTCACCGTTTTAAGTTTGCGGGATTACGCACGTGACTACGAAAAGACATTGGTGGGTGTGGGATTTGAACCCGGGGGCACCGGATTGGCAGTCGCCGTTTTCTCAACTAGACCAGCTGTAATTTCTATGCTCAAGGCTTAGTGGAAGACTTGAAATATGGCAAAAACAAAAAACTAAAAATCACTTTCATATACCTCCATGAATTAGTATTATTATACTAGTATGTACTCTTATGAAATTTGGTTGAGTCTCTGAATTTAATTTTAAATTCAGAAATTAGAGCTATAGAGGGACAAGATGAGCAGGACAACGGCCTGATGGTAAGCGACATGCTTGACCATAACAGCACAGTGACATGCAGCTATTGGAACATGGGAAGTCCAAATCATTACCTAAAATCGCACTGCGCTTGTCACTCGGAGATATAAGAAGTTTTATCTCTTAGCCCAGTAATTTCTCTCGAAACATTGCCCTTCAAGCCGGATCACAGTAATGTTCGCACACTATTGCTTGGCGGCAGAATAACTGGCAAAGGTGTGTGGTTCCCCAGGCGGACTCTGCAAAGAGCCCTAACTCTAACAAATTGTATTTGTGTTCAGATCAACAAGTACGCGTTCTCTGGAGGACAGCCCACGGTGGAAGAGCACCGGGAGCGCGGCGGCAACGCCAGCGTCGACATCTCCTACAAATACCTCGAGTTCTTCCTCGAGACGTCGACATTTTTTTTTGACGTGACAACGTCTTATAAATTGGTTTGCCGGGTGACACTTCAAGAAACTGCGTTACGCTCCGCTCCGCTCAGTTCCCTTCCACTCGGGCATGGTTAGCCCGCCTCGAAGAGAGATACAGACATAAAAAGTGAAAGGCGACGCGTCCTTCCGTAAAATTATTTTACCACAACTCGTTGTCCGATGTGAGTTCATTTTTTTTTTTCGTCACCCAGAGATCTAAGATGTCGTATACACCCTGTAATTTCTCTGGAAACATTGCCCTTCAAAACGGAACACAGTAATGTGCGATATCCTATTAATCATACTAATATTATAAAATAAGTGTGTCAAGGTCAATGTATGTTTGTTGCTTAATCGCTTATGAACGAATCGGGCTGAAATTTGCAATATACTTAGATCGTAGTCTGGAAGAACACAGGCGTTGACTAGTAGAATACTATATACTATGACAAATTTTAAATCCAAAATGGCCGCCACCGTAAAATGGTGGATTACATTTCTTTTCACTTTCATTTTACTATTCCCTTAGTATGGATATAAAATAAAAAGGCTTGATTAGTAGAACATTGTACAAATTACAAACCCGAGACAGTCGGGGTTAGTAAAAAATAATAATTTTATTCTTGTTTATCATAAACAATACTCAATTCGGCTGTGTGGCAAGAAACGCTCAAAAACTATTATTGTTTACTAAATGATTTGTTATATTTTAGATCCGCAAACAGTACGAGTCTGGCGCGATGCTAACGGGCGAGCTGAAGAAGATCGCCATCGACTCTATCACCCCCGTTCTGCAGGCGTACCAGGTAACACATATTTAACTTAAAGAAAACAGTGAACATTTGTTTTAATCTTATTTATTTAGAGGAATTTAGTTTAAAACAACAAAAATCCAAATTAAAAAATAGAACTAAGCAAAGGTTTTGAAGTTATACTTGATGCGGATTTAATATAATGGAAAATATTATGATGAGACTAATTTTTAAGAGAGGAAATATCAACTTCCTGCAACATTCTTCTTTCGACAATTGACACTTTTTCCATTTTGTCCAAACAAATCAAAGAGATGGGACCTCATACTACTCACTACTCATACACTCTACGGAAAAATATTTGAAAACAAGTAAAAAAAAATATTTCTAAAAAACAAAAGACATCAAATGTTTCGTAGCTAAGGACAGATTTTTTTTGGATAGTGAAATTATCGTTTTAGGTAGATTTCTTAACTTATTATTTACGTTTCTCACCATTTAAACTTTTTCTAAACTTTCTAAACCAAAATTAGCCAAATCAGTTGAGCCATTTTCGATTTTTAGCGACACAAATAAACAGCCATTAATTTTTATATTAGACTACAGGCCCGTTTACAAAATATAGAGGCCATATGATACAACAGGAGACCTATGTAGGATGATAGAAGAGTATAAAATAATAAGATTCAGCACTATGAATTTGTAAGCTGTCCAACTGAGTCACACCCCGGACACTCCACTAAAACTCCATACAACCGCCGCTGTGGAGTTGCCTACTCTTCACACAGCTACGCAGATGTCGTTCGTACACACGCGTGAATGTGTGCGTTAGCGCTAGGGCTACTGAATTGTTTTATTGAATAGTTGTGCCCCTTGAGTTCACCTGGTGACGTAGTCTATAAACTTGCTATAATGTTGAGTTACATAAATAGAATGAAGCCAAATTATACTATTCTAATTAAAAGGGTAGTTGCACAGATTTCTTAATTGTTTCAGAAATCTGTGGGTGTTTGTATTGCCGCGTAAAATGAAAAGAACCCGATGATAGATTAGATCAGGTACCTATTATATATAGATATCTATTTCTGTTAGTAGGTACACATTCGCATTTTATTTTACACTTACCCATGAAGGAAACTTTATTCTGTCACTACAATTATTCCTCCAGGCATTATCAATCCGTGCTTGGGCACATAAGTTACTGGCTGTGTGAGTTACGAACTTTGAGTTAAAAATGACTTCGTTATTATAAATAAATAAATATTGGTAGGCAATTCACACACAACACCATCTGACCCCAAACTAAGCAAAGCTTGTAATATTATAAAGCAACGTTATTGAAAAGTTTCTAATCTTACGTTATTTTATCATTAGGAAAAATAAAGCTTTTAATCTTGTCCCGTTTAATTGACGGACAGCCGTAAACAGCACAACAACCCACCATGATGATATTTCGTTAGGAATTAGATGTTCGATACCAGCCCTTCGTTGAGTGCTCCTAGCGTATCCGAAACGGCCTGAGGAGTGAGGAAGCTTGAAATTGGCGGGGGGTGGGGAGTGTCCGTTCTATCTATATTATCTATTCTATGACTGAGTGCAAGTTGAAGAGGGTTGCAACCCTCGCTCTTTCTTTCTTGTCGCATGATTTTTGTATGGCATTACAGAATTATGATTAGAAGAGGTATTACCACTTGTGGCGTTAGTTAATAAGTGTTTATTTGTAATATTTTAATTTGTTTGTGTTGCAATAAAGAGTTTCTATCTATCTATCATAGTGCTGAATCTTATTATTTTATACCCTTCTGTCATCCTACATAGGTGTCCACATCCTGGTGTGTCATATGACCCATAAATTTTGTTCACGGGCCAGTCTATATGTACAGATTTTGTTACAGACGTACGATAGCTTCAGATACCCTCAACTGCCTATATATGTAACTAAATGGTAGTTATGCATTTTACTTAAAACATTACTTTATTTTCACAGGAACGCAGAGCCAAAGTCACCGATGAAGTTCTAATGGAATTCTTCAAGCTGAGAAAAATTAAGATATAGTGACTAAACTGACTTTATGAAAATACATAAACATAATGGCTAAGTATTTATTACAATGTTAACTATTTTTCGCAATTATAAGACTTCGTTTGAATTTAAACATTGTAAAGAAAACTAGTATTTTTTTTATTTCACACTGACAAGTCACAAGACCGTACACAGAACTGAGTATATATTGGATATAAAAAGTTTGTATTGGAGGCATGCATAATGCGCATTATTGCCAGTTCACGTTTTGATTTGGTTCATGATTAGAAAATACGGGAACTATGAAATACTGAATGTACTACTCAAGGGCGGATCCAGCTTTGGCTCCAGGGGGTCACATGACTCCAGAAGGGAGGGGGTAACATAGTCGTAGACAAGTCATACAACTGTGCGATTAGTAAGTTATCATCATCATCATCAGCCGCAAGACGTCCACTGCTGAACATAGGCCACCGCCCTAGATTTCCACAACGAACGGTTTCCTGAACGCGCAACCTGCAACCAGCGGTTTCCAGTGACCTTTGTGAAGTCATCTGTCCATCTAGTGGGAGGCCGTCCAACACCGCGTCTTCCGGTACATGGTCGCCACTCGAGAACCTTTCTTCCCCATCGGTTGTCAGTTCTGCAAGCGATGTGGCCTGCCCATTGCCACTTCAGCTTACTTACTATTTTAGCTATGTCGGCTACTTTTGTTTTTTTGCGAATATTCCCTTACGGATTCTGTCGCGCAAAGAGACTCCGAGCATACTCGTATCTCTCTCCATAGCTCGCTGTACAACTTTCAGCTTTATTATGAGGCCCACAGTTAAGGACCACGTCTCAGTTCCATAAGCCATCACTGGTAGCACGCACTGTTAAAAACTTTGGTCTTTAAGCATTGGGGTATTTTGGACTCAAAGATGTGCCGAAGTTTCCCGAACACTGCCTATCCAAGTTGGATCCTTCGCTGGACCTCTTTGTCGAATCTTGTTGAATCTTTGTTTGAATCTACCCAATTCGATCTTTTGACCCAGGTAGACATATTCGTCAATAACTACGAGTGCGCTATTCCCAACAAAGCGCACCGGCGCAGGTGAGACGTCATGACCTTCGTCTTGTCTATATTCATTATCAGACCTACCTGTTGGGATACTCTACTGAGATCCCTGAGCATAGTACCGAGGTCCTCCAGCGACTCCGCCGCAATGACTCTGTCGTCGGCAAACCGAAGGGGAGTGATGCATTCGTCGTCGATATTGATCGCAGTCCAGCAGTAGCTTGAAAAAATAATACAACATCTCCCTGTTTCACGTCTTTCTGTAGCCGGATATGTTTTGTGCATTGGTCATGTAATCGGGCAGACATTGTGGCTTTGCTGTAAATACACTTCAATACATCGAAATAGCGATAGTAGATGCGGCATCGCTGGAGAGACTGAACCACTGCCAAGGGCTCGATGGAATCGAAGGCTTTCTCATAGTCCACATAGGCAATACACAGTGGCCGATTAAACTCCTCGGTTTCTGTATAATCTACCGAAGCGTATGGATGTGGTCTATGGTGCTGTCGCGTTTTTGGAAACCAGCTTGTTCGGGTGGCTGCGAGTCGTCACCCCGCGTTTGTGACGATGACCTTCATTGATGATTACCTTCGAAAACAACTTATAAACGTGGCTGAGAAGTGATATGTAATTATGTATGTAATTCTTGTATGTATCTATTTCTTCAACAAGAAGGCACAACTTTTGTGGAGAAGAGCACCACCACAGTGTCGGGTCAGGTCAGAACAGGATGTCCTTGCGTAGAGGAGTATAACTGTTCATAGAACCTCTCAATCTCCTCCAAAATCTTGGGCTTCAACGGGACTACGTTACCACTACCTATTAGTTTTCAGTTTGGTCTGTTGACTTTGCCCGAGAGACATATTGTTTGCGAACACTTTTGAGCCTTTGTTCCGCTTGATTGCTTTTTCAATACTCGTAGTATTGAAGCAGCGCACACAAGTAGTCTAGCTGTCTATTGAGCCGTCTGTAGACCGTCAGTCGATTGAAGACTATTTCGGCCGCTGTTACGCACTCATGATTCGAAGCGATTTTGAAGTTCGAGGAAAGGTATCGAGATTTTACATTTAAGCATACTTTGGTCAGAGCGTAGACTTCATTAGACGTGATCTTTCGAACTTAATGTTTAGATTCTGCGTGCCTCTTATCATACGGTGATCGCTGCCGGTTCACTATAAGTACATATCGATAAGTACGATAGTATCAGTAGTCGGTACACGATAAGTAGGTACACCTAGGTACCTACTGGAACCAGCCCAGGGGGGGGGTCATGACCCCCATGACCCCCCCTGGATCCGCGCCTGGTACTACTTCATTATTACAATTGTCATTCAAATTCAACCCATTGACCGGCTTTAAGCCCATGTATAAAGTAATGATGATTGATCGTGATATTCAATTAATTACCAAAAGTTAGTCAATAATTTTCATTCCGTATTTTCTTTGAACATTTAAACTGGAACGCATTTATATTTTTCGAAAACGTAAAGTAAATAAAGTAATTTTAATTTGACCTTTGAACAACCCAACGTTGTTCTAATTTCATATTGCTCATTCAATCTCTTTGTACATTCTTTTGAGTAGAAACTGACTAATTATATTAGCTTGAGGGAATAAATAAGTTACAAATTTAATTTATGTATAATTTCTATTTATATCTAGGTACAAGTTATATTTAACTTTGGCTTTGTTGTGTTGTAATAAAAACAGAGCTTAGCTAGCTTTTATACAATTTTTGTGCAAATAATGGAATGACCTAAATTTGGTTGTACTTATAATGTCTATTCATACTTACCAAACAGGGATGTATATATTTTTTTAAAATTGGTATAGATGTAAAAGCTTTTATCAAGAGGTGTAACCACTCTACGGTATCCCCCACCTCTCTCCTTTTCCATTTGAGGTGGTTTATGAGTACATATTTTCTTTCGAAGAAAGAGACTACTGTTATATCTGTTCACCTTACAACCTTGTCTTTAACAATGTTTTGAGGGTAGTTGTGTTAGTTTCTGTAGAGTAATAGTTTCATATTTATGACAAAAATATTTATTTTAAGCATTAAAATACAAGCATACGTCAATTTTCATCGTCTTCGACCGCATCATCGCTTATCAGGCGAGTTGCAGGTCAAACACGTACCTATGTGCATATTCTGTGAAAATATTCTATCAAGTTTTTTAAAGTTTACCAGATGCCAGTCATCTGGAAAACCTTTAACAGCAGTAAACCTAAAATTGGTAAAAAGTAAAAGTGACATATTATGACTAAAATTAAATAATTAGTTTAGCTCTCTGTGAAAAGGTTTTTTAAATGAGTAAAATGTTGTAGAACGGTAAAAAAAGTTTACACACAAATTAAAAAAAAAACCAACGCTGATGCTCATTGTTATAAGGAAATAGCCATAGCTGATAAAACAGCTGATAACTTTGAAACGGCTGAACAGATTTTGATGAAACAGCTAATTAATTCGTTCTGGAACTGCGATGCCACAGACAAGGCAAAGTCATGCTTAGATGGATGCTATACAAACTATACATTTATCGGTTTTGCGTCGGGGGATAATAAACATATTAGGCGAAACTTTTACACTAAACTAGAGATGGGCCGAGTACTCGGTTGATACTCGGTACTCGGCAGGTTTTTTGATATTCGTACTTGGCCGAATAACTCGGTTTGAATACCGAGTTTACTCGGTTTAAGAAAAGCAATATATTGAGGTAGAAATAATTAAAACAAAAAGTACGTTAATCATTGTTAATAAGAGCGTTAATCAAAAAGTACGTTTTACTAATCTAAGAAATCTTTGAATATGAAAATAAAAAATAATAAAATCAATGAATGAGTAAGTAATGTAACCTGTTTGTCCTTGATTACGCACGCGAAATGGGAATATGATTGAACCGAGTTACTCGGCTGAGTACTCGGTTGAAAAATAATTGAACCGAGTAAAACTCGGTACTCCTTACTCGGCAAAAGTGTTACTCGGCGCATCTCTACACTAAACCATTGTATTGTTATTTTATTCTTCTTTGGTATTTATGTAGAGTTGACAAAACAATCTAGAGCTACTTGTAATAAACGATATGTACTGGACATGACACGCAAAGCGTTTTGTAATAAATAGCTTGTAAATAAATTGTGCTGTGAGCAGATAATCAATTATTTGTTATTTTGTTACAAGAAATAGACGGCATTTCATTATATTATGTGTTTTAATTTCCTAAATGTTAGTGTTACCTATATCTACTAACTAGATGTCCGCGGTACATTATATAGTACTCATCAGGATCCCGTACATATACAACGGCGAAAGAATGACTGAAATCGGTTCAGTCATTCCTGACAATATCGCTTTCAAAAAAAACCTCTTCAGCTACCTGTTACGCCACCTGTCGGAAATAGGACGTACCAACTCAGATTTAGAAAAAAAAGATTAGCAAAGGTTTTATATTCAAGAGGTATGTAATCTGTGATATTCAATGACGCAATCTTAGACGCATGCTGTCAAGTGTCATGTCTGAGCACGAAACGTACGAAAACTCTCAAAAAGGAATATTTTTTCCCGATTTTGTTACATTCTTGATTCATGTTCCGCTTCTATTAATAGTAGCGTTATTTTCTATAGCCTATAGCCTTCCTAATAAATGGACTATCCAATAGAAAAATAATCCCTCAATTCGGACCAGTACTTCCCGAGATCCTAGCGTTCAAACAAACAAACTCTTCACCTTTATAATATTAGTATAGATTTATAAGCTTAATAACACAACGTTGTTTACGTTGTGTTATTAGTTAAGTTTTAAGAGAATAAAGTGTTTCTATATCCATCTATCTAATACGACTAGAACGTCAGTAAAAATACGAGGGTCAAACTGAAAGTTCTTAGAAAATCAAAAACTGATTAAATTAGCCAGTTATTAGTTTTATTATATCTTTTCAAAATATTGTCCATTCACGTCAATACACCGCTGCATGCGATGGAACCACTGGGAAAAGCACTTTGCCCACTCGTCCTTAGGGGTCTCTTCAATGGCATCACGATACGCAGCCACCGCTTCTTCAGCATTCATAAACCGCTTTCCTTTAAGTTTTTCTTGAATTTTTGAAAATAAATAAAAATCACAAGGCGCGAGGTCGGGGCTATACGGCGGGTGACCCAGTAATTCAACGTTTGATGTCGCCAAATAGTCGATCGTTCGCTTGGCGGTGTGCGATGAGGCGTTGTCGTGGTGAAAGAGGATCCTACTGCGAGGTCGTTTCTCTCGAACTTTTCCAAGACAAGTGGCAAACAATTGGTAGTGTACCATTCTGCAGAAACTGTTTTTGATCCTCTAACACAATTGTTGCGAAATGACCTATCCTTCCAAAGAACGAGACCACCATTTTTTTTCCCCGCACTTCGATCTCTCTTCACTTTAGTTGGCAACTCCTCGAAAGGAAACACCCACTGAGCAGATTGTCTTTTGGTTTCAGGATCATAACAGTAAATCCAGCTTTCGTCACCTGTTAGTATGTCGAACACAGCATTTGTGTCACTTCCGTTAAATCTTTCAATCATTTTACGGCACCAATCCACACGATGGAGTTTTTGAGCCTCAGTCAAATTACGAGTATGAGGTATCCACCGGGCGCAAAGCTTCCTGACCGCTAAATGTTCGTGTAGGATTTTGTGCACTTGACTCATACCGATGCCTAAGCTTGTCCGAATCTGCTGATAGGTCACTCTTTTGTCAGTCTCTATCATACGCCGCACAACACAGATGTTATCTTCAGTCGTCGCCGTAGAAGGCCGTCCCTCACGTAAATCATCAGCGAGATTAGTGCGACCACGTTTAAACTCATTAAACCAGTTGTAAACAGTCGCACGAGATGGGGCTTCAGCGTGAAAGGCCAATCGTAGTCTATCATAACTTTCTTGTTGACTTAAATGACATCGAAAGTCATAAAAAATCATCAGCACGAAAATTTTCTCGTGTTAAATTCATGTTGACGTGACACAGACAATTTTCAATTTGCCGCCAAATCGTAAAACAAATGACAAATGAATGAAGTATATACTCAGTAATATTGGCAAAGAGTTCTATTTTCAAATTATAGAATTATTTTTTTATTATATTGTTTATAAGTGGCCAGTTCTAAGAACTTTCAGTTTGACCCTCGTATTCATAAACGTATCTACTCGGGCACAATATTACAGAACATTTTGGTAGTGTTAGGACTCTTTGGAGAATCCGCTTGAGGTCTGAGGAAGTACCAAAACTTTGCCAGTTATTCTACCGCTAAGCAGTAAGGCGCAATCATCACATTGTTCCAGTTTGATGGGCAATGTTTCCAGAGAATAGATAAGTATATCATCTAATTCCTCAGGGTGACGAGTGCAGTGCAGTGCCAGGCAATGATTTAGACTCTTCATGTTGGCATTTATGTACCTATCCTTCAAAGGTGTCGTCCTACTAGTAGTTATTCTTTATACTGTGGCGTTACAATTAAGTCCGATGTTGTCAATATGAGTTCTAATCGCGAAACAGCAGTGATGTGCAAACATTACTGTGTTCCTGTTTGAAGGGCAATGTTTCAAGGGAAATTACAGGGCATAGAGATAAAATATATTTTATCTTTGTGTGACGAAAGCAGTGCAGTGTTACGTAATGCTTTATAATATAATATTGTTCAGACCCCAAACTAAGCAAAGCTATGGCAGCCAGATAGCTGATATAATACTTATATAGTTTTAAATAATAAATAAATAAATATTGGTGGACAATTCACACACAACACCATCTGATCCCAAACTAAGCAAAGCTTGTGTGATGGCAGCCAGATAGCTGATATAATACTTATATAGTTTTAAATACATACTTATTATACATAGAAACACCCAGACACAGTGCAAACATTTGAATTCATCACACAAATATTTGGTGGGTGATGAATTCAAATGTATCCCCACACTGGGTGGGGATCGAACCCACGACCCTTGGCTTCGCAGGCAGAGCTATTACCAACTAAGCCACTAGGGCAGTCTTTGTAGACTTTGGTAGACTTGTAGGCTTGGTACTTGTAGACTTGGTAGGTCTTGGTAGACTTTGGAAGCTTAATGTTACACTAGCTACGTGTCACTGTGCTGACTGATATGGGCAGGCATGTCACTTACCAACAGGCGCATATCCTGCTCGTCTCGTCACTAACCTCAGATAAAAAAAGTTACACTTTACTAAAAAAAATAGCGTAACATCGGTCCAGTAACGCTAACTATCAAGCGCCTGACTTTTCGTGTCGGTTTTTTTTATAGGAAACACTTCGGAGTGTGCAAATGATTTGTGTGATATTGATATGACTACATTGTTCTTTTTATTTTTTTATGGGACTGCTCGTAGTTAAAAAAGCGACATATTTTCATGGTTGATTCTCCAAAGACTTGAAATAACAGTTCACTATACTTTTGTGATAATAACGTCTAGGGTGTGGAATGGGTTGCTGAGTGGGTTTCTCCCGAAGGTTACAATCTTGGTGTCTCTAACTCGAGTGTAAATCGGTTTCTTCTAGGCAAACACGTTCTATCGTACACCACATCGTTGCTTAACGTCAGGCGAGATGGCGGTCTAGCGTAAATCTATAAAAGTATAAAATAGTCATCTCTCAGTATCGTTAATGAAAATCTCTTTTCTTCTTGTCATATAAGTTGAGTTACAATAATATCATTATCATAGGTTCAAAATTACCGAAAGCCATTAAGCCATACCGAAAGCCATATTCTAAAATTACCACAAAATGTTTAAAACACTTAAAGATACCTACAGATTGTCATACCGCAATGAGATTCACGTTAGAACCGAGTCCGACAAGCTAACGGAGGACAAACACCTACAGCGACGTATCAAACAGAACAAAAGACTCGAAAACAAAAGGTGACACAGACCCTCCCAGTGAAAACTAAAAATTGTGGCAGCCACTTGTGTACACACAACGCAACTTTGATCGAATATGCATTACAAAAGAACGAAAACGTGTGTGGCGCAGTCCTTACGAGATACAGGTAGAGGCCACACGGCCACTGTGCCTAATTTCAGTAGATATTACACCATTTCGAACATTCTTCATCAAAAACCGTGACAAATTCGACAATGTACAGCCAAAGTTACGAAGAGGAGGCGCCAATACCTCTGATCGCGAATTATACGGTTGTGAAAGATGCAGAAACGGAAAAGAGGGAAGAAGAACGTGTCATTCTAGAAATTGGTAGGCAAGAAGACAAACCAAAGGAAGAACATACGTTTTCGCACAAGAAGTATGATAAGACAATATCACATCACAGGTCCTACGTGTTAGAAGATTATGAACCGAGAAGGATCACGTACTTCCGGCCACATGAGATGGACAGCGCTGTTCAAGAAGGTAATTTCTTATTACGAGTATGTTAACACTTATTATATCTGTTTCTTTGATGATGCAGCTTGTTTACTTCCTATTGAGAACTCTTAGGTATTTGGGTACCAGAACAAATTTCGTTTTGAAAGTTCTATTGCACAAAACACAGGGCAATTAAGAATCAGTTACACGCATAAGAAGTTAGAAACAAAAGTTTAGTAGGCACTAGAAGCCAATTGAGCCCTCACATCACAATTAAAAAAAAAAAAGTGTTTGTAAGCATGGTATTCCTTGGAGTAACCTATACATTATTATTGTAATGTTTTTTTTCTTTTTTATACCAAAGAAGTCTCATATTGCCTCTACATGTCTTGTCATGATATTTCACAGTGAAAGTAGAATGTGAGCCACCGTGTCGTCGATGGCAAAGATAATAAAAGGCTGCCTTTGCCACTAGAGGCTTATTTTGGTCGAAAATTTAATCAAGCCATTATGAGTAGGTAGGTACCTACTCAATAATTAGTACTACTTGGTCACGCTCACGTCATGCTCCGGAATTTCTATTATTGAATTATTTATTTTATCAGACGGTTCAGTAAAGGTAACTAGACACTTATACAAACTTTGCCAATAGGTATATATAATGAATTTATCTACCACAAGGTTATGATCCGCTATCCGCTTATTAGAGACAACTTTTGTTGAAGCACACCCAAAAGTTTCGCTTTTCACAGACCACAGCAGTGAATGTAAATTATCGCGATAGATTAATTTTTTTACAAAGAGAATTTATGTATAGTATAACATTTTTATCATTATGGCTTTTGTGGTTTTACTGCTTATGAAATTTCGGACTAACGCCAAAAGAAGCAGGGTCTACGAGTACCTAACTAATCTAATCCAAACTTACTAATACGATGGTGTAAACGTTGCGGCTGGTCTAGTCGGGAGAACGGAACCAGAACCCCTGGTTCGAATCACACGCAGACCACTGTCTTTTCGAAGTCATGTGCGTAATGCCGCTTACTTAAGAAGCAGTGACGGAAAACATCGTGAGGAAACCGACATGGTTCCTATAATCTTTCGAGGTCTTGCGTCGTCCGCAAACCAGCACTGGGCCATTGTGGTTGATGGCTTGACTCTAGCCATGTGAAAGAAGGCACCGAGTCCCAGCAGCGGAAACATTTAATGTGTTTATGATGTGAAGATGTGAACCCATGTTTAAGTAGATGCCACAAGTCACGTATTCATTAGTAAACATTTGTTGATAAACTGTTTATGACTAGCGTTAAACAAGTTTACAATAAACACATGTTTCTGAAACTTGGCCGTCCACACTTGTCAGTGGTTCACAGGATATCGCCCGAAAAGGTAGTGATGCTCTCTTAATCGATTAAAACCACTGCCATTTACTTTTAATCACTTCCTCGGAACCGCTTTCATCCTCTTCCTTGTCCTTTTTGATGTTTTTTTTTCTTTTAACGACTAAATAGTGAGCGTAGAATATGCATCTTTGTTTCCACTTATTTTTGGCGATATATGCAATTCTGCAGCAATGTTGGTCCAAGCATCATTTTTTTTATTTATCTTTGTAGTCTTTATTTGAGGCGTCCCAAAGAATACTACGTTGGTGAAAAAGCGCTAATTAAGCATCGAAATTTGGTTGTTGGACCACACTAATTCATGTTTATAAACTCGCGCAAAACATGTCCACACCTGTTGACAAATGTTTATAAACTGGATGTTTCGTCTTGCTCTCCACTCGTAGTGGGGAGCACGGCAACACGTATCAGAAACAATGTTTCATCACCTATGTTTGTGAACTGTTTACAGAGATGATGAAACATTACAAAACATTGTTTATGAACAGTTTATAAACAGTGTTTATTAACAAATGTTTACTAATGAATACGTGGCTTAAGTCTGACTGTTTTGTTTACCATCAGGCGTACTTCTTCCTCGTCTCTTCTCTATAGCAGGTACATTAGATACCAAAACATATTAATCGCTGAAAAAACAAAACGTATAACCTTACAGGTCAGCGGTACTACGAGCAAGAGTACAGAGATACACCGTTACCAGAGCCGGCTCATTCAGAGTCGTCGCTGGACTTCTCGCACGAGTCCCAGGACACCACCAAGTACGTGGAGGACCCTGGGCAAGATGTCATCACTAGCTGGAAGGAACGAGCGCTTCAGCTTGAGAAAGGTATTCAGGATCTATTCAGACACCAGGTAGGAACAAGTAGGTAATGAGTAACTCAATTTGCAAAAAGATATTGCTAAATTACCCGACTGTTTTATTATTTATGATACAATAATCTGAGAGAAGTTGGCAACACTGGTTAGGGAGCAGTTTTTACGCGTCACACGCGTTACCTATATAGTTTTTCACGGGTTTAAACCTATACACACGAACCCTAAAATCAGAGGAAATTACGTAAAAGTAGTGGGGAGGACCCGCTTTCATCGGGCGTTACCAAATTGACCGATGATGTTACAAATGAAAGCATAGCGGAAAGCAGGAGAGCAGGAGAGTTAGGCGGTAGACCTGCGAATCAGACTGAAAGGTTTACTGAATTTAGTCTGGAGTTGCGTACAATATCAAATTGTCCGGTTCTCCTGGTCACTTATACCGCGGACCTGCAGACAATAGAATTCCCTTCTTCCAAAGGTCAACGAACAGAGTCAAGTTATCAGAAAAAGATCATAAATTAGAAGTAGGTTAAAATTTTGTTTTGGCCTTTTCTCACATGGAAATATTTATGGTCATAATCCACCACACTGGGTATGTGTCTTGGCGGATGAACCAATGATGGTTTCTTGAAACTTGTTGGTTTCTTCACGATGTTTTCTTTCGCCAACAAAACCAGTGGTGATAATAAACTTGTACATCCGCAGTTGGAAGAATATCCAAAGATGCAGGCAGGTTTCAAACCTACAACTATGCAGAGCCGGATTTAGGGGAGGGCAAACGGGGCATATGCCCCGGGCCTCCACAAACGAGGGGCCTCCACAATACAGACTCACCATGGGTGTGTATTTCAACGTACGAAGTTAAAGACAAGATTATTAGCCCCCTGCCCCGGGGCCTCCACACCTCTAACTCCGGTCCTGCAACTATGATTATGAGATCGAATGTCCTGGTCACTACTATGCTACCACGGCTATAGTATAACGATAGCATTACCCTCATTCCAGAATACAAGAAGACAGCGTGCGACCGCGAGCGGACACGCATGCGCGACATGAACCGAGCGTTCGACCTCCTTCGCTCCAAGCTCCCCGTAACCAAGCCCTCCAAGAAGAAGTACTCTAAGATCGAGTGTCTCAGGTGATTTTATTACTATAATCTACCAATGAGGAGCTTTCAGGGTGTCGATAAACCTGTCAAAGAGGTGGGTTCCCAAAGAGTCAAGGTAAACGTTGGCTTGGAGACCGCGACAGGCACTTAACATTATGGAAATGTATGGGCACCAGTTCGCGCCGAGACCGCGACAGGAGATCGAGACACGTGTCGCGGTCTTGGCGCGAACTGGTGCCCATCATCATCATCATCCACAGCCATTCTTATCCCATTGCCGGTTATAGGCCTCTTTTTTCATGGCATATTCCTCGGTCCTATGCCAATCGAGTCCAGGTTCGACCCGCAATAAAGATAATATCGTTGACCCATCTTGCATCGATGGCACATTTTTTTCCCAACCAGTCACACTGTAACTTTCTTTACTGGGTTATATTCTCATCGTATCACACTGTTATGTAATTTTCAACAATTTCACAAGAGGTAAATGAATAAATAAAATATTGGTGGAGAATTCACACACAACACCGTCTGATCCCCAAACCAAGTTAAGCTTGTAGGTACTATGGGAGCCAGATAGCTAATTTAATAGTTTTATAGTTGTACATGCATACTTATTAAACTTAGGTAGAAGCATCCAGACACAGAACAAATATTTGTATTCATCACTCAAATATTTGCACTGGGTACATATTGAACCCACGACCCATGCCTTCGCAGGCAGATTTGCTACCAACTAAGCCAAGATTTCGTCAGTCAGTCAGGTCAGTCAATGTTTCATTTTATTACAGACATTTAAGCGCTAACATATTTGGCTTACGGCTGGCGATTAGAACTTATAAAATAAAAAAAATATTGGTGGACAATTAACACACAAAATATTTTAAACCTGCAGGGTACTGTTGTGTTATGAGCATCAGGCATCAGGCGTACGTCTTGCTTCTCCCGAGAACTCTACTTAAAAAAAACCTTTCACTATTTAGAAACCTCACAATTTGAAAATTAATAAATATTTTTTTTAAAATAAATAAAAAACACACATTGCTTTAGACCAGTGATTACCAATTACTTTGATTTTGGAGTCCGAATATATTTAAATAATATGACCATCTGGGTCCGAATAGTATCCGTCTGTAAATATTTGCAGTTTTACGACTAAAATGTGTAAATTAATAAAAACAGGAGTTTCAAAATTAGTTTTATTGTCATTTAAGTAATTAAAAAAAAAAAGAGTAAGGTATTACGAATGTCACACTTCGTCGACCTCCCCTCAACTTTATGAATTACTCCTTTTATACTAAACGATACGATACCTACTAAGCGATTTGAATACATAGGTATAATAATATGACACAGGACCAAATCTTTTTTTTTTCTGCCTCATTTTCTTCAGTCTTCTCGTGACCACGTCCGGTTGCATCGTGGCCGAAACGTCGTGAGGTAATAGAAAATAATAATTTCGATTGCCATTAGTTCACGTCACTTCTTTATCATGTCGAATATCTAATAGTACTTTTTTCAAGTTAGGTACGGCGCGCATGGTTAAAACTATGTGAGTGAATCTTTAACGGTACGTACGTACCTACGCAAATAAACAGTAATTCGCTGAAAACACTGAAGTTATACTATAGTAGAGCGTTTACCGCTAGTAAAAGTAGAAAACGCTAGTCTGAAACTGTTCTAATATTAGGATGGTTCCAGACTAGCGTTTTATATACGCGCGTAAAAGCTCGTTTTCGGAAGCGCATGTAGGCGCATATAAGCGTGTCTTTTGCCACAAGCGCAACTCTTACGAGTGCTGACGTGCCTCTAAAGCTCGTATACGCGCAAGCCGATGTTGATATTGACACGACACCATAACTGGTACAAGCGAACACGCCGAACTATACCCGCTTACGCGAGTCCCAAGCCAGTCTTTTGAAGCGTGATGTGAGTATTCTGCAACGACCGTATGCGTCAAAAATACGCTAATCTGAAACAGCTCTTAGCGACGGTACCGTGATTAATAATGTACAGCCTCCAAATTAAAGCCTAGTATCATCTAGACCGTGGCGTTACTAATTATATTTGTCAATGTTTCAGGATAGCGATCTGCTACATCCGACATCTGGAGTACATGCTAGCGGGGGGTACTCCGGACGAAAATCCAGCGTTCTTCGAGCTTCACGCGGCAGATCTCAGGCGGCGGCAGTCTAGGTACTGCTAACGGTAGCTACATCTGTACAGGTTACGCAGAAAACCACGCGAAATACGTTTACGAAGCGTAACACCTCGTCAATTACATTTTCGTTGTGTAACACCACGTCAATTACGCCTATGTAGTGCAACACCATGCTCATAACGTTTATGTAGAGGTAGAGTAACACCACGTTCAGTCAATCAATCAAGTCAGCCAATCTCGTTTATGTAGTGTAATACCCCATCAATTACTTTTATTTAGCGTGACGTTAACGTTGTATAACACCAAGTCAATTACTGTTATGTAGCGCAACACTCAATTACGATTATGTAGAGGTAGAGTAACACCACGTCAATTTTGTTTGTGTAGTGTACCACGGTGTCAATTGCGTTTACGTAGCTTAACAGCACGTCAATTACGTTTACGTAGCGTAATACCACGTCTATTACTTTTATGTAGAGGTAGAGTAACACCACGTCAATTAACTTTATGTAGCTTAACAGCACGTCAATTGCGTTTACGTAGCGTAACACCACGTGAAATATTTTTACATACTGTAATATAACACTACGCCAAGTACGTTTACGAAGCGTAACATCACGTCAATTATGTTTATATGGCGTTACACCACGCGAAGTATCTTTACAGATCGTATCGCCACCTTGAATATGTTTAAGCAGCGTAACACCACGTCAATTACGTTTTTGTAGAGTAACATCGAGTCAATAACGTTTACGTGGTGTAACACCACGTCAATTATGTTTATATGGCGTTACACCACGCGAAGTATCTTTACAGAGCGTATCACCACCTTGAATATGTTTAAGCAGCGTAACACCACGTCAATTACGTTTTTGTAGAGTAACATCGAGTCAATAACGTTCACGTGGTGTAACACCACGTCAATTATGTTTATATGGCGTTACACCACGCGAAGTATCTTTACAGAGCGTATCACCACCTTGAATATGTTTAAGCAGCGTAACACCACGTCAATTACGTTTATGTAGAGTAACATCGAGTCAATAACGTTTACGTGGTGTAACACCACGTCAATTATGTTTATATGGCGTTACACCACGCGAAGTATCTTTTCAAAGCGTATCACCACGTTGAATATGTTTAAGCAGCGTAACACCACGTCAATTACGTTGATGTAGAGTAACATCGAGTCAATAACGTTTACGTGGTGTACACCACGTCAGTTATGTTTATGTGGCGTAACACTACGTCAGGTACTTTATACCTTACTGCTTTGTACTTCCCCTGGTCGGCTCTACAAAGAGTCTTACCACTACTACGTATCCTGCTCTGTCCCTTTTAACCATGGCATCCTTCCGAGCCACATCTAGATACTATTTGCGTTTCGAAGCGCTGTTCTGTGTTCCTAGTAAAATGTACTACTCTATAATATAAAAATAAACTTGTTTTACTACATTAAGTCCAAATGAACTTTTTGAGAGGAACTGGAAAGTAGTTAATTTCGCGATTTCATAGTATCAACTATGAAATCGCAAATCAAATATCCGCAAAAAAAACTGCTCGTAATGATGGATAAAATGTGACCCTTCCAGTACAAATACCCTGCGTAATCGTGTATAAACGTAGTTTAGTTCCAGTGTTTAGTTATAGATCTTGAATGGACGGGAGTTAGCTGAGTGTAGACTCTGCGGCACCTCTCAGCACTGGGTGTTGAAACGTTGAAAGAACTAACTTTACTTGTACTATTTCAGTATCTACCGTGAAAGAGTAGACGAATTTATAGTTTGACTGATAAATATGTCAACTCATAAACGTCCTCGAAATCTGTTGAATCAGTCGAAATAAAGGGGGTTTTCAAAATGACAGATATTCGTTATATTAGATTACTAGCAGCGCCCCGCGGCGCGATAAAATGTAAAAATCAGAACTATTTGTGACAGGTTTTCCATCTGTCACTCCGTAAACGTTTCATTGGACTTTTGACGTAGACTTTGATTGGCACATAGTTGGCGATAAACGAGCACGATGGTTCAGTCAATTTTTCAGGGTGGTGGCGCGGAGTCTGCGCCAAGAGTGTGTATTGTTGTAAATTAGTATTGATACTCAGACCAAATTTTGTATTAGATAGGTATGAGTCTAAACAAGTACTTATTGATATAAACTAATTACGTGCAATAATTTTCATATTTCATATATGAATTTGTAACCACCTAGATTTTAATAGAGTTCCGATTAAAAAAACGAGACTCTATTACTAAGACATCGGTGCCATTTCGACCGTTGCGTTGGCTTGCCGGACCGGCTTAAAATAATGATTAAGTCACTAAGTACTAAGTAAATTACTCAGTTTATATACAAAGTTTTAAGACTTTCACAATTAGAATCCTTAATATTGAAACATTACACAGGATTTAATCGCTATCTAAATCTTTATTTCTTTACCTTCGACGTTCCGGAAGCGTTACAACAGCCGTGATCACGAGAAAGCTATATAAACTAATGTATAAACTAGTTTACCAGTGAACGTGGTGCGTAAAACGGTATCGAAATATCAGGAACTCGCTCAACTATGTAACCATGGAAAGAATCCCGTAATTAATAAGACCAGTGCAGTTGTGCATTGAACAACCGCGATAGCTTAAATGCTTAAAACATGAAAACCATCCGGTGTATAATTCTCAAGATTAAGATTCAAATAAAGCTTAGACCTTAGATTATACACAGGATGGTTTTCATTTAGAATAAATGTTTAATTATAGTATAGTTATTTTATAATAGGTAGCCCTCATAAATTAAAATACCCGTCTTGACATTTGACAAAGACCTTAGATCGTAACTGAACGAAACAATAAAATAATATCAATTACGTACAATATCTTTAAATAATAATTTTTGGCGCTTTAAACAAAATAATGTACATAATAAGTATAACATACACAACATAATAATACTAAATATTATACATAATAAAACTTATATACCTACTCGAGTATTTATGAAAATTTCAAAAAGGGCCTTTTATTTTTTTGAAGATAATGAATATTGTGTAGGTGCATTGTATGAGGCTCAGAACTCACGGAGCGATTTTCAGACGCGCCCGCCGCTGTTGTGGGTCCGCAGTTTCTGTAGATTGCAAATACACGTAAAAATTTAAAGCACAACTCATGACGCAGGCGGCTCCCACGTGACTTCTGCGCTGACTCGGCGGGTAGCTCAAGCCCGACACGTTTGCGGGCGATGATCTCAACCACTGCTGTTGCGGAACCGCGAAACTAAGCGGTCTCCTGAGTTTTGAAATAAAACCGTAGCTCTGCAACCGCGGCGAGCGCGGGTTAAAATCGCTCCACAAGTTCTTAGCCTTACTGTTATTTTACAAGAGCGTAGGATAGCTCTACAGACATGGCAACTTCTTTGTCTCCGATGTCACTGCACACTATAATTATAAAATTGCAGTTGCTGGACGACCCTGATGCACCCTTAGATATTAGTTTCTATGTGTCTATAGTTTCCAGAGTGTTCTTGAAATTCTTATTGACTCTGCTTGCGTCATCTTTTATCATCTAACCTTATACGATATCCATGAGTACGGTGAAGAATAGTATAGTTAAGGAGACTTACTCTTCGGCGTAGCTGACTGGCTTTAAATAAATAGTAAATCATTGGGGATAAAGTCGGGACGTCAGCGTTTAGAGATGGAAGGGAGGTGAGGTCGACGTGTGCGTACCTGATTTTGTATATAAGTATATTTATACCCGCAATAAAACTTTAGTTAATTATTCTGACTGTTCGCATTACTCCATAATTTTAATTAAGTGGCTTTAGCAGAGACCACTTTCTTCCACAAGTTGGATTGGGCAACATTCGGGTACTATCGTTTTCTTTTCCTTTCTAATCACTTCACAGAATTTCCTCAACAAGGGGTAGAGGGAGAGGTATCACACAAAAACATAACAAATACATCTTTTTTTTTATTCGTTTTTTTTTCTTTTTCGATACTTCCCTGAAGGTCAACAGCTCTATATGAATCACGTTTTTTCTTCTTAAATTTTTACTTTTCGAAGAATATTGATCTGCATTTACTTTTGTTCATTGTTGTTAATTGTGTTTTGTTTTTTATGTGTAAATTTCCATAGTTCTACATAAGGAATATAATACACCTACAGAAAAGACCGTGATTACCTACACCAAAAATGGTGCAAGCTAAAAATCATATTTATAAGGTAGGAAGTGTAGTG
Source organism: Ectropis grisescens (assembly GCA_017562165.1). Lineage (NCBI taxonomy): Eukaryota > Metazoa > Arthropoda > Insecta > Lepidoptera > Geometridae > Ectropis > Ectropis grisescens. The sequence goes on along the minus strand of CM029791.1, from coordinate 5,431,672 downwards.
TAGACACTAAAGAAATAGATCATATTGAATGGCACGGTGATGACAAATTATTTGATATCTTATTACCATATAAATAATCGTGGATCTTTAGTACTCGATGAGTACGGACCGTGAATGTAGTGAGTTTATGGACTACTTTCAGCTAAGCTTAGTAAAGATCAGATAGAGCTCTGTTCCTTCTTCGCTAACCTTTGGGACAAACTGCCACAGTTCCCTTGAAAAACTTGAAACTAGACGATGGATCTACTGAGCGATCATTTTTGTTTAACTCTGATTTTTATTTATTATTTCTCCAGTTTTTTTAAGTTTTTGAAAGGTGCCTGTTTAGCCCCTCTTCTTGATGGCCCTCTCCCTGGATTCCTCTTCAAACTTCTTTTGCAATGCCTTCTGATAGTCGATGTATGCGCACTTCATGAGGATCGGTATTTTTACCACTCCTAAAAAATAATAAATAGGATTTAATAGAGATTAAAATTAAATATTTACTATAAGGTGTTCTTTTAAAATGTATGATTTAAATGATCTAATAAGCAGTCCAACGTGTTATTATTATTTTTATCTGTGAAACGAGGTTTTAATATTTCGGCACAGGGTTATGCACCATCAGTAAACAAAGAGAATATGAAGAGACTGATTAAACCTGTTGAAATAGAGGAGTGCTTATTAAAAATATATTTTTTTTAATTACACTAATTTTAACATAACTAAAAGCGTCCACACACGAGTACTAAAATCATATATGACGTATTTTGGGGGCAGCCTACATCACAACATAAAACCAATCATATGGTGCGATGTAATATTTTTTAGGATTAGTCATTTAGGACACTTTTATTAACCAAAACTCGGAACGTCATAAACTATATGAGTACATGTACCATAAAATATAATGCATTTTTGGGCAAGCGGAAACTGTAGCAATAGCCTAAGAAAATTGAGAATAATAAAGTACCTATTTCAATAGTAAAAATCTTTCTATTTGACATGGTAGTACCGTCTGTCACAGAATATAAAAACATTGATTTTTATTAAAAACAAAAAAATTAATCAAACTAAAAAAAAGTCTCAAACGTCTAAACCTTACCAGCGAAACAAGTCGTAACACAGCTTTTGTAAACTTGATATATATGTGACAATACACTTTCGACCGAATCTTTTTTCTGAAAATTAAACACAAATTCAGGTTAAAAATTTTGTAACTGTGTTACACTGAAGCTTAACATACAACTTTTAATTTTTTCATTGATAAGTAAGCTTAGGAATTGACGGCCATCTTGTCTGATGGAAAGCAATAATATGGTCTACGATGGAGCGAGTTAATCTAGAACTTCTAGACCAGAAGAAGCCGATTCAATCGCGTCACGAAGAAACCAAGAAATTACCCTAAGAAAAAAATTGTCTGAGTGGGGGTTTCCCGACAACAACCTTGATGTCTTCATATCAAAAATGAATCGATTTCTTCTGGGTTAGTACGACCCATGGTAGATCACATCGTCTTTTAACTTCAGGCGAGATCAGGAGAGAACTTTTAACTTTGTAGTGGTAGGACTCTTGGCAGAGTCCGCCTGGGGAAGTACCACACCATTGTCAGTTATTCTACCGCCAAGCAGTAATGTGCAAACATTACTGTGTTCCGGTTTGAAGGGCGATGTTTCCAGAGAAATTACAGGGCTTAGAGATATAACATCTTAGATCTCTGGGTGACGAGCGCAGTGCAGTGGTAGGCAGTGGCGGATTAGCCATATAGCAAGAGTAGCAAATGCTACGGGCCCCGCGCAAGCTAGGGGCCCCGTCTGTCTGACTGTAAATATGTAGCGAAAATATCTGGCATAACTTGACCCTTCCCTTCCTAAACCTAAGCAAACCAAGGGCCCCTTGACAGAAATTGCTACATACGTAATGATTTGGACTCTTCATGTTCCAATAGCTGCGTGTCACTGTGCTGTTATGTGTCAGGCTTGTTGCTTACCATCAGGCACATGGCCTGATCGTCTCGTCACTCTTTATTTAAAAAAAAAAAGATGGCTGTTAGTGTAAACCTACAATAGTGAAAGGGAAAATCATTTAGGTAACACATTTCACAATAAATAAAGTGACAAATGCTTAAACTATAATAAAATCCAGTTTTATTTCACGCGACACGTAACTTATAGGTAACAAAATTATCAAGTCTAAGAGACTAACGTCGCTTGATGTAGAGTTGTATAGCGAGTTTACTCGAAACAAAATTGATTCAATCGCGTCTTGAGGACACCAAGATTGTATCGGTACAAAAAAAACATACTTCTTGCAAACATTTCTGAGTTACGGTTTGAAGGGCAATGTTTCCAGAACAAATACAGGGCTTAGAGATGTAACGTCTTAGATCTCTGGGCGATGAGCGCAGTGCAGTGCTAGGTAATGATTTGGACTCTTCATGTTCCAATAGCTGCGTGTCACTGTGCTGTAATGTGGCAGGCATGTAGCTTACCATCAGGCACATGTACTGCTCGTCTCAACACTCTTCATTAAAAACAAACCTACTAGTAGCACTATGGCTAACGCGAAACTAATGCTCTTTCTGCGCCAGACCAACGTCGGGTGTAGGGTAGGCAGTAAAGGCAAAGTTTCAGACTGTAACCGCGTCAGACGTCAGTGCGTCGAATTTGGGTCTCAGTGCGTACCGGCATCGTAAAAATTCACTCTGAAGCTTGACTTGTTCGACAAATTCATCCTGTCGCGCCCGCGTCGCGTATGCGCGCGCATCGATAAAAAAACACTAACAATTGTCTTCAAGCGTGTCAAAAAACAAATATGTAGGTAGTTGTAAATTAGTAAATTCGAATAATTGAACATGTACAAATTGGACTGTCAAACACCCAAGCTTTTTAGTATTATTATTAAAATGATTACATTATGTTACAAGTTGTGATAACGTGTGAAGGCCAGCAATGAAGCATCGTTCCCTCGGAATGTGGGACTACGGAACTAGTTCGTAGTATTTTTTTAAGTGAAAACATCTTTTGACGCACCACAGACAGATTTTTCTTGGGCTGTGAATTGAATCCTAGCGTCACGTTCGGGAATGATAAGAAATCTTCGGGTAAACTCGGGATCATGGCCATGCTGTGATAGCCAGGCCACTCAATAACACAAAGGCCATATTTTATCCCAAAAAAATAACGGGAACTAGAACGAAGATAATAAAACTACGGGGTGCGACTGTTTTAAATAAACTACGAAAAGTAGGTGTACTTTATGGTGATGATTAGTAGTATGTTTTCACTTCTATCGCCAGTTCCTATGACTGCCATATTTTTTTTATAGTACCTATAGAGCGACAAGATGATCAGGACATGTGCCTGATGGTAAGCAACATGCTTGCCACATAACAACACAATGACACGCAGCTATTGGGACATGAAGAGTCCAAATCATTACCTAGCACTGCACTGCGCTCGTCGCCCAGAGATCTAAGACGTTATATCTCTTAGCCCTGTATTTTTTCTGAAAACATTGCACTTCAAACCGGAACACAGTAATGCAAAAAGTGGGTTTTTTTTTCCGGTACAATCTTGATGTCTTCAAGACGCGATTGAATCAATTTTGTTTCGAGTCAACTCGCTCTATGGCATTATCGTAGACTGTATAGCTCCTCAACAACTTTACGTCACCCAGAGGTATAATTGGTCAACTCCAGGTGGTGGTGGTAGTCGTCCTGGACTACCAGCAACTATCTACCTACTACTCAGAAGGACAACACAAGGCATAATCCTACTTATGTTATAAATGTCAAAGTTTGGATGTTTGTAGCTCAATCACGTCGGAACGGCTGAACTGGTAGAGTTGAAATTTAGAATTTAGATTTTAGTTTGGAACAGGACGCAAGTTCTTTTTAACCGACTTTCAAAAAGGAGGAGGTTATCAATTCGACCACAATGTTTATCTTATCGTGAGAAATTAATGGAAACGGGGACCACGCGGGCAGAATTGCGGGGCGCTGCTAGTAAAATAATAAAACTAATAGCTACACGAAAAAAATAGGCAGTCATAGGAACTGCCGATAGAAATGAAAACTTATGACTTAGAATTTGACAGCTCACTTTGGAAACTACGCGGGTGAAACCGGAGGGCGTGGCCATGAATATGGTCATCTAGAAATGCGTCAGCATGGCCAATGGCCACGGTTCCGAGTTTATTCGAAGATTTCTTGAATGAACGTGACGTTTGAGGCCAAATCACAGCCCACGAAAAATCTGTCTGCAGTGCGTCTAAAGAAGTTTTGACCGCAATCAAAATATTAATAATACTCGTATTAAATTATAAGAGCACCCTTAGTAAAGAAGTGCAGTATTACTCCTGTAGTTCTCGTTATCGTTACGAGTATTTCCCGGGATATTTTTTTTACATAACATTTTTTCATTCAGACTATAATTTAACTGTGTTCCAAATATCCACCTGATCCGTTAAATATTACGACGTGATTGAGCAACAACCATTCAAACATACAAACTTTGCCTTTCAAGTATTAGTAGGATGAAAAGTACAATCACCAATACCCGAGCGACACGAGTCTAGTTTTTAAGCTAGATTAGCAAGCTAGTAAGCTGGTATTCTAGCTTCGTGCAGACAAAATTAGCGTTGGGTAGCGTTGTCTACACGAAGCTAGAAGCTTGCTACGTAACACTAACTTGCTATCCTACCTTGAAAAACTACCCTCGTGTCGCTAGGGCATAAGGCTGTGCCCTGGGACACAGCCTGAACTAACACAGCTAACTCAGTCGGTCTGTCACAGTTTGCCTACTTGGGGCACAGCCTAAAGACAGGCGTTTTTGTAACTTAACTTGGTGGGCCATTACTACCTATCTGACAATGAGTAGAAGGTACATAATGCAGTCAGCTATCAGGAAATATTGTTTATTTTAATGCTAGAAGCTAGAATGTAGTAATGTTAGCACATTGGTGCTCGGAGGCAAAATAACTGGTAATGGGCAAGTGTCATTAATTCCCTTGTGTGTGCGTAGTTAATCTATTAATTAAACATTGCGACGTATTCATCCTTGTCGTTAACATTGTTAAATCATGACCCGGTTTATATTATCGAATGCGTAGGTGTGATACCGTATCCTGCGTTACAATTACACAATTGTCGACACAGAAACATAAAAGCTGAGGGGGCCTCATTGGCCGTCACAGAAATGGTTTGCGATAACAAATTCGATATTTTGAAGGGAATATTAAAAATCTTAGGCCGGCGTTGTCACCCTGCCCTGCCTGCACCCTGCACGTTGCCCTTCAAGTAGAATTAGGCTGGTAAGTTCGTAGACGCCACTGCGCACAACTTTATCCCACTTAGTAGAGTTGTGCCCGAAGAAAGGTGAACGTAGTGTAGGACCGTCCAACTGCAAAATGGTTCGACGATATAATCTTTATTGAGAGCCGAACCTCGATTCAGTTTGAAACAGGATTGAGAAAAATGGGGTGTGAAGCTCTTGGGCATCACACAACAACTTACTTCGGTGGCATCTTGTTGTGTGGTGGCTAATCCTGGCCGGGGAAGGACGAACTTCCGCACGTCAACCTGGCCTTTCAAGGGGCATGCGTAGAAATTCGATAAGAAGGCCTTGGAATAACTTATTGAAACTTACTCAGCTGATATTTCTGCCTGACCGAATAGCTACGGTCGGTGGGTTAGACCTCTCACGGCCCACCATGTTTGTATCCGATATACTCAAATGTGAGAGGTTGTGTGAAGCAAAGCAGCGAAAGATGGGGCAAGCCTAAGGGGCAATACTCTGGCTCGCATCCCGTCTCCACTCTCTTTAATCGGTAGGGGCACCACTCTCTGGGTGTTGAGCCCTTATACCCCTCCATTTTGTGAATGCCGGATGATGCGTAAATTTTGAGTATGAATATAATAGAGACGCTTATACCTAGCAGTAGGATAAAGAAAACATATGAATGATAATAAAGACGGTAAAACATCACCTGTTCAAAACGTAGTTCATTATGCCCCTCGATTATTTGAATCAGAAAAACAAAAAAGTCTGTTAGGCCACGGTGTAAAAATAAATAAACGTATTATTGCTCTCCTTATTTTGCTGACCGAGCAATTCGAAACGCCATTTCAATTGCTACTTATCCGTCGGTCCCTGACGCCCGTACAATCCGTACATAGAGTCGTTGATCGGCTCATATACGTAACTAGTTAATCAAGTATAATTTTAATATCTTTGGGACAAAATACGTGAAGAGCGAATGAAATCACATAGGTTTTCCTTGAAACTGTGTACACTATATACCCATATTGGTAAAACTGTAGGCACCGCAGCGCGCTGGTAACGTATTTTTTTATTGGAGTTAAAGTATACTTTGGAAGAGTACACATTCTTTACTCACAAAAGAATTCTAAAACTGCACGAATGATGATGCGGAACGCGTCCCTCGTATGCGATTGACTTCCAAGTACTAGGATATCATAACAGGCCAAGAGGAAAATAAAATTCCCTCACGTTCAAAGTCGCCCATTGAACGGCATTGCCCCGTCGACGTCGCATAGTTACTAGGCTGGCAACAAATAGAGCAGGTGAGTTCGTTTGTAGATGGAAACATAGTTTGAATTCTTGAACATTTTCGCATGACAAGAACGAGCAAAGCACGTAAAATGATAGGGACACACACAACATTGGAGCAGGATCGTCAGAGTAATACAGTATTACAGTAATAGGCGAAAAGCCTTCTTAGAGAGCGGACGCGTTGCGAATCGAGAGAGCCACTGATTCGAATAGCTCGCGTGTCTGAGATGTAAGGCTTGACTACTAGGATATCAGACAGATTGAAGAGTAATATGAAGAAATCTAGACTTAGGTCACGATGAGAATTGATGTCATACGTTATTCTTTATCATTTTAGCACTGTTTCAGACTGGTTGGGCTACTCTATAGGTAGATAGCCTTGCTTGCTCTTGCTTGAGTAGCTTGCATAAAGAGCTCATTTTTTATAGATATGTAACTTATCTGAACGATTATGTTTTATCTAACCCAATTTATATCAATACATTTTTACCATGAATAAAATATCCTAAAAGTATTAGAAAGTTTGCCGAATACATATTTTGAAATTCAGAAAACAATGTTTAAAACATAGAATTTTTATAGAGATTCACATGGATATTATTACTCGAGATTTAAGAATTTGAGCTGTCCAGTTAGCTAACTGGATATTGTTTTATTAACTTTTAAAACGAAATTAGAATAAACTGTCATCTCATAGAACAGTTAACAATAATAGTTATGTTATGTAGAGCAATAACAAGAAACAAATTTCACTAGAAAAATGAAACAAAAAGGAAACACCGGCACTAAATAGGTTTAATCTAAGACATTTTCACATAAACACAAATCCATGGACTTCGGATTTTAAAATTTTAACATGCCAGCCGAGAGAGGAGATAGGTTTATATCTCGTCAAAGTTAAAGTTGGTACTGCGCTTGGAGGAGGAACAGTAGTTGGGTCAAAATTTGGCCAAATTTAACTTTGACGAGATATAAACCTATCTCCTCTTTTCACGGTAACAAATACCGACATCGGGTTGAAACTAAATTTTCGGCATTCATCTGGGCGGCCACAGACAAAGTCTTTTCCATCCCACCAGCTCGGAAAGAGTACTTTTGCTCCTCGATATCAGGGCGCAAAAGTCGTTTTTACCCTCCAGAGATTAAAGTAAATTTGAATTTAGAACATCGTGTGTACTGAGGTTTTGAATTCAAAACATAATTCAACCTATTTATTTCTACCTCCTTGGTGCCGAATGCATCATACATTTTTTTTAATATGTTAAAAACTCAGACTCGGAACCTCCTTGGTGTACTTACTTTATTTTAATTTGCTTAGCGCGAAAACATTTAAAAATTTGCATTTATAGTCCGTTCCACGAAGAGGTGTAGAAAATGTAAACAAAGGTGCTACCATAACATAAAAATCGTTGAACCTTAGTATTTTCTAAAACTGTCTTAAAATATTTTCACAAATATGATTCGACTTTACTGTGATCTTAAATACAACATACTTGGTTTGTATTGATCAAATAACGATTTATTAACTTATCTTGAAAGTTTTAAATAGTAATAGTAGAATGTGGTAGATACTGTTTTAAACAGTGGCAATTTGAACTATGTTTCTCAAACTGCGATTCCCATCAAAACATAAATGTGAAGTGAAAGACAAGTTCAATATTATGATATTAAAACCAGCCAAGTTAGAATGCTTTTAATAATTATCATTAATTATAAAAAGAAATCATATTTTAAGTATTTAATACTAGTCTATGTTATTATAAATAGATTTTAGAACTGACCATTTAAGACCATTTAGATCTCTATTCTTTAGTCGTTGAAGTCAACAAACAAGGCATATAATATCATAATACTGAACTTTAATCTCACTTCACTTAAGTATACGCATGTTTCTGATATATCATACCATTACTTTTTGCACGTAAATTATAAGACGTTTACCTAATGAACCACTAAATAATGTATATTTATTCGCAAGAACATCTACTAATCCTTATTAAAAGTGCAAAAGTTTAGATGTACGTTGCTCTATCAAGATGGAACAGCTAAACGGCTCAGGTTTAAACGCGGAACACGGTTAGATTATGATCTGGAAAGCATAGGTATAAGTTTATTTTTATGGAGGGAAAATTACGGAAAAGGGATCTAAGCGGGTAAATTTGCGGAACGCTGCTCACATAAGCGACCCACTAAAAGTTCTTTGCTGGGGCTATAATTCTTCCGTGTTGGTGGTGGATGACAAACCTCTCTGACCTCGAAAATTTTTAGGAGCATGCCAGTTTGCTTAAGGTGTTTTCTTTCATGAGCGTAATGCTGCTAAAGCATTACGCTCATGAATTCGAAAAAGCAGAGGTGCGCGTGAGATTAGAACCAGGCACTGCATCTGCGTATTGGCGTGACAAAACCACCTAAGCCGAGCAATAACTTAATGTTAAAAAATAAATGTAAAAAAACTTAATGTAAAAACAGAACGCTCATTAACAAATTTGTTTGGATGTAAAAATCTTATATTAGGATAGATGATGAAAGCACTACTCAGTATTCGATACGTTTTAAAATTAATTGCAACAGCATCTAACGCAGTAGAAATTGATTGCATTTTTGAATGAATTACACCTACCACTCTTATTAAAAAAATACCCAATGGGGCACTTAAATATTAAAACTATTTGAATCTTCTCAGAACGGGTAGAAATAGTGCCACCAATATATTTTGTGTGCCACCATTTGTTTTGTCTAAAGCTGTACTTAACAATTAATATTAATAAAAACTGTTTATATGTTACTATTGTGTTCCATGAACCAACCACCCAAGTTATTTTTGTATTAATGTTTTAAACTTATGCGCACCACATAAGTATAATTATAAAATACTAGAAATAAGACAAAAGGTTGGAAACGGACTTATTGGAATATATATAACCTTGTTATGTGACGAAAATCTAAAAGGGCAAACAGAGACGCTTACAACGAACTATCTTCTAAAACAAAGGTTGGGAAATGCTGGTCTGTCATATTGAGAGTGACATTGATTTGTTTACATTTTCTTCACCTCTTCGTGGAACGGACTATAGTCATTTCCTCGCTGAGGTGGAATGAAAAGTTACGTGTTGCACTCGAGTGCAAAGATTTTTCACCTTGTGCTCTTTTGATTCCCTTGCTACGCTCAGGATTCTAATTTTGAATCACGAGTTGCTCGGTCATCAAAATTGAGCACGCGGTTAAAAATCAACTTTGCACTCTTGTATAACAAATAACTATTTTTAAACAATGAGTTTACTTGGTCTATCTAGGCACCTAAATATGCTGCTGTCCTTGTCTTATAGACTGGCATTCTGATGTCGTTGCTCGTTGTCTAAAATTGGCAGTTATAGGGACTGCCGGTAGAAGTGAACGCTTTTTTGTCTTATAATTTTATTGCTTTTTAATTTTTCTTCTCATTTGAACTGCTATTGCGCATATCGGTGATGCAAACTCAAAAGATTTTCATTCGTCTACCAAAAAGGTCAAAGCGGTCAAAGAAGTTTGCACTACGAAATAGAGACAGCGATAGTTCAGAAACGTTAAGTGATTTGATACCATGATGAAAAAAAACCTTGTATAAAATGATTAAGACTCGGAGAGACAAGAATTGATTTAGTAAACAGATGCAGTGTCGCGAAGTCGTCCGATAGCAGACGGCGGCGGGGGCAACAAGTTCAAGGTAAACATAAACAACGGTACAACACTGGCGGAGTCACCGAACGGCCGGTGACGTAACCGTTTGTACTAGGAGAGCAGAACTCTACAGCAGGTTTGGCAGTGAGTGTGCGTAGTAGTGTACTTTGAAGTCAGTAGTGGAGGTCGGTACAAAAAGAAAAACGTCTTGCAAACAGCAAATATCTCTATTTTTGGACCGGAAAACTAGTATCCGTTTTAATTACAGTACAACACATAAAGTTATTTTATATGATAATAACTAAAGGCAAAAAACCTTAGAGATTGGGCTACTTTGACTCAACAGGTACAAACAAAACTGGAAGGGTTTTAATAATGCTTTGGCAATTATATACACAATGGGCTCTGAATAATAATCTCTATATATAAAAACTAGCGGCCCGCCCCGGCTTCGCACGGGTACATACACACACACACACCCTTTTTTTATCGGGTTTAAAAAAGTAAAATTATAAAGGGAGTTTGAATTTTTTATGATTTTTTTTATTAATGTTTTTTGTATTTTTTTATTTTAAAATTTTATACATATATAATATTATTTACAAAAAAAAAAAAAAGCCATTAGTTTTAGTGAGTCAGAGCTTCCTGTAAACGATATTTGAAGTAGTTTTATTTTGTGGCAGCAAAATAAATTGATTTTCAGGAGCTCCGACACGTGATAGGCCAACATACAGTTGGCCATGAGTGGCTATTCTTTTCGTAGGTCGATCCCTAATAATTCGAAGGTTTGGCCCTGGGACTTGTTAATAGTCAACGCGAAAGATGATTTCACCGGAAACTGAAGTCGTTTAAAAGGGATTGGCAGATCAGTTGGAATCATCGGTATCCTCGGTATATGAGCTACTTGACCAGCTGCTGGGCCAGTGATAAAATTTTGTTCAGCAAGCCGCTGCGAACGCTCGATACTTGACTCTCTAGCACGCGATTGCGACGCGTATTCTCTCCGACTTGCAAGGCGATTTTCAGTTTCTGATGAAGATTCCTCATTACGCCGTATTTTTATTGCCCTCGCCTGGGAACTATGTTTAGAAAGTTGATATCTTTTTGGAATTTTAGGGCATTACCTATAAAATGAAAAATAGAAGGAAATAAATAATTAAACAGGCTATTACTAAATTTTTGCTTATTGAACTATATGAAGTACTAAGCTGTTTGAATAATTAAAATATAATATTTATTATCAGGTAAGTAGTAGGTACTTATTGAAAGAAAATTAAAAATATGGGCGTAGAAAACTACCTTTTACTAAATTTTGCTTAAATTTTGAACAGGAATGAATACCCATAAAATACTACTATAAGCAGTTTGAAAAGTTACATTAAAATATAATATTTATTATCATATACTCTTTTACCTACGAAACGAATTCAAACATTTTCAAGCTAAAATCATACGATCACGCACACGACCGCTGCGTAGGGGAGCCGATCGCGCGAGTGAGCCGCGCGGCACTTTATTTTATTACATTGACTCGCGACACTTTTTGTAGATAATGATGAGTTCTGCAAAGTCGTAGTAAATGATTTTGTTCTATCATCAATAGTTTTCGCAGCGCACGCGACGTAAGGAATTTTCAGGTCTTTTTTACACCTTATGTTACATTATTGGGTTTTAGTAAAGATACCTAATTTTTTTTTTTTAAATATAATATAGCCTATGTTACTCGGGGATAATGTAGCTTTCCAAAGGTGAAAGAATTTTTGAAATCGGTCCAGTAGTTTCGGAGCCTATTCATTACAAATAAACAAACAAACAAATCTTTCCGCTTTATTTCAGGTCTTTTTTTTACACCTTATGTTACATTATTGGAGTTTTAGTAAGGATACCTAATTTTTTTTAAATATAATATAGCCTATGTTACTCGGGGATAATGTAGCTTTCCAAAGGTGAAAGAATTTTTGAAATCGGTCCAGTAGTTTCGGAGCCTATTCATTACAAATAAACAAACAAACAAATCTTTCCTCTTTATAATATTAGTATAAATGTTATGTTGGTTTGTGTACGCTTCAAAAACTCAAAAAGTTCAGCACCGATCGAGCTGAAATTTTACAATGATAAATATATAATCCGCATCAAGGATTGTTTTATCTAATTTTTGCATCACAATGTGCCACAGCGAAGCGTGGCAGGGTACAGCTAGTAAGACAAGTCATAATTACTTTTGATGAGCTGGTGCTGCTTAGTTAAGACCTAATTTTCCTGAAATTGTTTGATTTACTTATTGTTCTAGATTTAGATAAGACATTACAGGTTTCTAAAGAAGCCTAAATTTCGGGAGGAAATGAAGCTACAGCTTAATAAGAATTTTCGTAATTTCCTAGCCTAATAAATGGTGTGGTGTGAGAATTTCGATCTGATTGATACTATTTAATATCACAAATGCGAAAGTTTGTGTTTGTTGCTCAATCAAGTTGGAACGGATCAGGTTTGAACACGATTATAGGTACATATGTAGATTGTTATGTAGATTGTTATGTAGATTGTTATGTAGATTGGAATAGCACTTTGGTGTTTCTCAGGAAAATAACGAAAACGGGAACTGCGCAGGCAAATCGCGAGCAGCTTGTTATTCATCTTGCAATGTGATTCGACATTGCAAAATAGAATTTAAAAAAATGTTGGGATCTAAAATTACTCGATCTTATTGGTAGTGGACAATGAAATGATCTTAGTCACTGCATCATCGTACTCTACGAAAGTTCCGTGATCGTTCACAAAACCACCTCGTCTATATTATAATATTTATAATACAATACTTTTACTACGTAATGTTCTTTTAAAGATATCAACCAATAAATTAACTTTTTATTTCCTACAAGTTTAAGACAAACGTTTTCTTGTTTTCAGTGATGTGACTTTTTCTTTTTTGTATGCGATCCCGTTAATCATTTATATAGGCTTATTAATAATAATTATTAAGGATATGTAAAGTTTTTGTTAGAGATTTACGTATCTAATATTAATTACAATAAATATATAAAAGCTTTGTATACTTACCACAACCTTGCCGCATTGGTCGAATGTCGGTGGCCGGCGCGTATTTATGCTGTGAACGTACGCCTGCCATCGTCTGATGCATTCGGTGACGTCTTGTTGGTCGCCCCAGACGCCTTGAGTGTACGTGAAATAGATTGCCCCTACCAGGACGCCAGCCTGCCGAAGAGATAAAGTGAAAAGGATCGACTAACTACTATTGGATCGAACAGAATGTTTGGGTTCCTGTCAGAAATTTAGATTCGGAAATCTGATCAGAAATTTAGATTCCGAAATCTGAATGTTTTGCGTTCATTCAAAATGTGCAACAACGCCTACATATGTATTTTTAGTTTTTTAGGAAACTTTGTATGCTTAGAGATGCTCGAATATGGCCAGCATCGAACAACTGCACTGTGCAGTAGGTACGATGCTTCGCAACATCGCAGTATTTGATCGCACAGTTCTTGCCTGTGCCGGCAGCGTGTCAACTAGTCTTGCGTCATGCCTATTTCATTATAAACTATTTTTAGCCAACAAATTCAATCGCCTTCAAAACCGCCTTTTTCCGAAAAACGAAATATTAAACAATTCTTACTTTAACCCCATACATAAGTTTTCCGTGAGCATAGTGCGGCATCCGAGTCGCAGCCGGTTTGGTTTGCCGCATCTTGTACTCTTCCTTTGTACACACTTTGATGCATGTCGCTTTTAGCGGGAGTTCTAAAAAAAATAATATGATTAAGACCGTTTAACTTTCTAATGCAAAGAAAAACCAAAATGTAGAACCAATTTTGTCTATAAGTAGGTATGTATATATTACCTAATATATTTTCTCTTGATTGCCGTCTGTTACTTTCACATTAGTTTTTATAGAATACTTAATACTCGTAGTTTTACATTAGTTTTTTAATAGTATAATAGGGCTGAAGGTAATCAATACGCCTAGGTACCCATAAGTTGACATAACATAACAGTTATTATATTACTTAGCATTTCACTGCGCTCGCCACCCAGATATATAATATTATGTTTTATCTCTATGCCCTGTACTTTCTCTGGAAATATAACTCTTCAAACCCAAACGCAGTAATGTTACCAATGTTAGTACATTTCTGTTTGGCTGTAAAATCACTTGCAAAGGTGTAGTACCTACTTCGACAGGCGGACTCTGCATAGAGTCCTACCACCAGTAGAGTCTAGTACCTAAAAGAGAAGGGATGAGTCCCTCATTACGGATTCTGTCGCGCAAAGGGACTCCGAGCATAACTCTCTCCATAGCTCGCTGTGTGACTTTGAGCTTCGCAATGAGGCCCACAGTTAAGAGCCCGTCTCAGTTCCATAAGCCATCTCTAATTACAATTTATTAATGTCAAGTTATAATTTAACTCAAAGTAGGAACGCGTGTCTTCCTATCACAATTAACAGCTATTGTCTACATGTGTGATACGAGGCATAAAACGTAAGATAAATTAGCAACAGACTGTCATCCATAACTTAGCGGGAACGTAATCTAGACAGACAGGATATGAACGTCTCTATGATAAAGAAAGCTACCTCATTCATTATTGCAAAGGCGTTGTAACTAAAGATTCTTAAATTAAAAAAAAGCTCGAAAAAACGTCATTTTCACTGACGTTCTAAAAACTAACGAAAAGGTTTGAATAACTTTTGTAACAACAATGTCTTCTATAGAACGTGTTGCCTGAGTGGGGGTTTCCTGAGAGATACTCTTCAAGTCGAGAATGAATGGATTTTGTCTAGTTAAGCACGCTTCATCATAGACATAAAATATCAGCATGAGATCTAACGAATTCTTGATAAAAAAAAAAATTATCGGTTAGTTCAAGATATGCAAATTTTAAAGTTTGTGAAGTTAATAGCACTAAAATTAATTATTCAACCATTTTTATCCAATGAGGCGTTTTCCAGACTTGTCAAAGATAGTTCTACATATTGCCAAGTGTGGCAGCACTGTTGGTTTTTGTGAAATTTATCTAACAAAATAAAATAGCGGCGCCACCTACGGTGAAATTGGGAACTGTCTTTGACAGGTATTTTTGCCTCTTGTAAACGCCCCATTTGCGAGATCAACAGAGATGAAAAGCGCATTATCGAATACAAAAGCTCCTGTGAAGCTTTCACCTGCTTTGCTAAAAGCACAAAACCCCGCAACTACCAGATCTTTACATTAGAGCGTTGTTAGGGAAGATGGAGTAACCATGAAGTTTAAGTCATAGTAATTTCATCAGCCACAAACATAAGTGGCCTTGTGACCAAATAAAAAACTTTGTGAGTGCTAGTGTAGCATTTTGGCATCACAGTAGGTATGCTACAGTAGCGACATTTTTCAGCGGATTAGTGAAATTTGTAAATAGTAATGTAAATTCAGTATTAGTGGGTAGTGATTTTTAGGTATGTTTCAAATTCTTCTTCTTTCAAAAATGCAGTAAAAATGCAGTAGCGTCGTGACCTGTAACTTACTTCAACATTTTTAAAGAAATTGTATACCTATAGGACATAAAAGGCTACATTACATTTTGTCTCTAAACAAAAATCAACTCCGTGAAAAAGCCTGTTTTATAACATTAAGATGATATTGTCGCTTTCGCTTTCTTGCATGGAAGGTAGTCTGAGATTTCACATAGGTAATAAATACTCTGTAATGTTATGTTATTGTACTTAATGTATTGGCGGTAATTTTATTTTTCTGTGAGATTTTCTATGACACAGCATTTGAAAGAAATCTGAATAATATAAGTAATATTATTCTTAATTTATATAAACATACAATTCTTATTTTTTATTGCAATTTCAATTGACTTGTTTTATGTCAGAATAAGGTTTTAGATAAAGCCCCCATACAGCACAAGTTGTCTATGACTAAAATCAGTAAAATTAAATTATTTTTGTCATAAACATGTATGTAGTAGATGGAGGTGGAAGGTGGGTATTGCTAAGGCGGTATCTACCTGCCATCATTATTTATTTTTTACTAAGAATTTATAAAAGCAGTAGGTACATATTTCAACGGATCTAAGTAGGTACAAACATGTCTTGTACATCAATCAACAGATATAAGATTTTAAATCTCTGGGTGACGAGCGCAGTGCAGTGCTAGGTAATGATTTGGACTCTTCATGTTCCAATAGCTGCGTGTCACTGTGCTGTTATGTGTCAGGCACGTTGCTTACCATCAGGCACATGTACTGATAGTCTCGTCACTCTTTATTTAAAAAAATAATTGTAACAATGTGACGAGTCTGTGTAGTGGCGTTCATAAAACTTAATTTTTGTAATTAGTATAGTATATGTGAATGTTACTTCCATGACAATAAAGAATATTCTATTCTAATTATGTAGTACTATTTTGAACTAATCATGTGATTTTGGAACAAACTACAGAATTTAAAATGACTGAATTAATTGAATTTCTTACAAGTTCCTAGCAATATTACACTGCAAGTTTGCTAAATCAGATTTGATTTTGGTAGTCAACGGAAACTTTGAATCAAGTCAAATCTTTATTTACACAGACAATGTTGAAAAATAATATTTCAGGGGGTTTGCCTTAAAACTTTCGAAGCTAAAATTAGCGATTACATGAGTAATCTCTTATTTTAGCTCCTAAAAAGCGATTACTCATCCCTAACAATTATTAACAGTCATGACCAACATTCTGGTTCTAGAGTAGAGGCCGCGAATCGGTAAACGTAGTGTAGGACACCCTGAGACTACATGGAGTGACGATATACGAAAGACGGGTGGCGGTTGGAAACGAAAGACCCAGGATCGGGCTGAGTGGCGTATTATGGGAGAGGTATATGTCCAGCAGTGGACGAACACAGGCTGATGATGATGATGCGTATCTACATTAGCAATTATTATAATTATGACAAAACCCTTATTAGTGGGCTCTCGAAGAAGTTATTCTCCGAAAACAACACGATTGCCGAAATTTTACAATCGGATGGATTGAAGAAAGTTTCACAAAGTCCAAACGCGGCCACTGTGAAAAATTTGAGGAAGCCTGTCAGCATGGGATTCTAATTCTCCCGGCCAGTGAACTCGGGAGGCCTACCCTGGTGATGGCGTCCGCCTAGAGGCTGGTCTCTGAAGTGAAGAACACGAATTAGAATCGGGTGGATTGATTAACAATACATACTTAAATTAGATAGGTACCATGTACAGATATAAAAAAAATGTAATTAGTAAATAGGTGAATATGAAGATCTACGATAAAGTGATAGCGAACAAATATCAAGATTCGAAAGTGAGCGACGGGCAGAGCAAGCAAAAACTCTAATTTATTTCCGACTGCAAAGTCAACTATAGTCCAGAGTAAGTACTTGAACATAGAATAGACTAATTTGAGTGTGATAATTTTACGGTCACTATCTTTGGGTAAATTTGGGCAATGGCCATGGCCAAGCCTTCCGGTTTCACCCGCGTAGTTTCCAAACTGAGCTATCAAATTCTGAGTTAAAGGTAAGTTTCACTTCTATCGGCAGTCCCGATGACTGCCATTTTTGTTCTCGTTTTTTGTCTGTATTACGAGTTGTTTTGGAGAAACCAAAGAAACAGTTTAATGTTCTTTTTTCTAAATAATAAGTAAATACGAGCATAATGACGATCCAGCTCCAGAATCCTTAATTTGATTCTAAAATCTCTTATTGTGTTGTTGGCAAACTATTTTCCTGGTAGCAATCGCATTTAAGAGGCATTACATAAATCTGTAAAACATACTAGGGCACAAGAGGATTGTAAGAGGTAATAACCATTTGAAATGTAGGGCAACGAATTACAACTACACCGGCACCGGTCCATTCATACGAGTGAGACAGCAACAAAAATTACTACAATTTGTGTTATCGTATCCCACAGTTTTGTTTTCTAATTAAAATACACACAGCAGTGCCAAAATATTCGGTCAATAAACTCTGTCTAATTCACCAAATGAATGGCTATTTAGTTGGTAGAGACATCTTTTATCAGCTCTACATTCAGTTGTCCTTAGATAAAACACAAAAATAGACTATTAGTTCAATTAGTCAAGAATGTGTTTTATTGTTCCATTTATAAACAACAATGTAAGAGACACTTTATGTTCAACCATAGAATAGAAATAGTTCAACAACTCAAATTATCAAAAAAGTTACTAAAATTTGAGAAACATGCGGGCAAAATAAGAGCTTCAGCAATGCGCTACGTACTTACCAGGAGCGCATAAATATGAAGCAGTCATTACCGCGACTCTATGCAAATACGTTGAACCTAGTCAGGCGTTATAAATGACCGCGTATTGTTGAATCCGAGTCACTGACATTGTTATCTTTACAGTCCAAAATAGAATTCACGTAAGATTCTATACGCCCATTATATCTGGTGAATCACTGCGACTATCACTATAGTAATTAGCTTTTGTAAAAAATCTAGATAGGCAAGGAGGTCTTTGTTTACGGAAGATTGGTTTACGGGACTCTTTTGTTGTGCACCTGTTAAAGATCTTGCATCTAGACTTCGCGTTTCCACTCGCCGGAAGCTTGGAAGACGTGAAACGAAACGCAGACCGCCAGAACCAAGAAATTAACGGTAAGAAATGAGAAGTTAAATTGTTAGAGCATCCCGTCGAATGTGGGGCGAATAAATAGAATGTTAGCAATGGGCCCGAGTAAAGAGAACTGGTTTTTAGTGTCCAATAAACACTCGTAAATCACACTGCATACAGACGGTTCGCAAGTACGTTGGGAACTTTCTTGGGAATCGAATTTCCTAGCCGAGTAAGATCAAATTCTTGGAACTAATATGTTGTCTGTACAAATCTAGCTATAATTTGTCATGCTTCTAAAGTATGTTACCTGTGAGCTTGTTGTTGGTTTGTAGCTTATACAGCTTGATTAACATAATTGTTGAGTGTTGCTGTTTAAAAGCGCTTTCATAAATATAGAATCTAAATTAACTCAAAATAAAAATTACTTGTAAAACAACATAGCATCCATAAATTGGTATATTATCTCTAGATATAAAAATGTTTTGTTGGTTTGGGTACGCTTCAAAAACTCAAAAGTTTGGGTACGCTTTTACAAAATATAATATCATTGTAAAATTTAAATTAAATTAATCAAGATTCTGACAGCGTGCATCAAACTGAAACTCTTCATGTTCAATAGCTGCATACTGTGCATGTATAATCCGCATCAAGGATTAATAATAATCTATTTTTTTAATCTATTTTTTGCATCACAATGTGCCACAGTGAAGCGTGGCAGGGTACAGCTAGTTAATAATAAATTAAAATATTTGACGTAATACTAGCAACACTTCCCGACTTTGCACACGAGTTGATCAACTAACAAAACTCTGTTCCTTTCCATGCTGCCTTTTCCATCTTCTCTGACAAAAGCCATGATAACTCTACCGCCATCCAGCTTTTCTTACTCCAGTTGCAGATATACGTCTCATATTCTATCTTACCATGCCAAATGCACCGGTTTTTAGCCAATAAGTGCATAAATAATTCTTAGAAGATCTTTTTCCATCGCAGGTAATAAAACGGAAACCCGTTATTAACTCGCAGAAAACATAACGATGAAAAATTTAAGGATTTTATAATATGAGAGGTATAGTTTCAAAACCTGCTAAGTTGAATTTGTGCTGTTGCAACATTTTTATTCCACAAGATACCTTATTGCATTTCCAGTATATCCCAAAAGTTGTTTTAATCAAAACCACTGAAGTCCAATAGCAAATCCACTTGAATAATAGCTTATATATAAGCTATTATTATAACTAAAGCTTATAGAAACGATGTCTAGAAAGTATCTTCTTCATCTGACAGTGAGGTCGCCGGTTCCAAACCGTTTCTATTTTTCCAATCTAATTTAATAATTTAATCATCTAATTTATTTAATTCCTCTCTTAATCTTTCCCAATTCATATGCACAAGTTTGTAATCACCACAGGCTTTAACAGTACAGGAAAACATTGCGAGGAAACTAGCATGTTTAAAAAAGACGTCGACGATATGCGTTATCTGCTAATTTACCCTAGATCAGTTATACCCATTTTCACCCTATGTAATTAATTTACTGTTATTGACATTCCTAAGTGCGCACATAAGTGCAAATTTTATATAAATAAGTAGGTATTGGTGGACAATTCACATACAGCACTATCTGACTCCAAACTAAGCAAAGCTTGTTGTACTATGGCGGCCAGATAGCTGATATATTACTTACATAGTTGTAAATATATACTTATTATACATAGAAACACCCATACACAGTACAAATACATATTTTAATGCATCACACAAATATTTGCACTAGGTATGAATTGAACCCACGACCCTCGGCTTCGCAGGCAGAGTTACTACCCACTAAGCCACGAGGCCAGTCTTATTAAACCCATAAAGGAGAAATAAATGAATTGAACTAACCTGTAACCTTCCACAATCTGGTTCTGACATAGGGGTACATTTGTCATACATTTGCATGTCTGGTTTGGGATGTTTGGCGTTTTTGGCCAAGTTGATGGTTCGGCACACATCGCACTTAAGACGACCTGTTTTATGTGTATCACACATGATTACAAACAAAAATTTAGCAAAATAAATATAGAAAAACTGATGATTTGGTTTCCTTTCTAAATGGGTGACATCACTGACAGAAGTTCTGTATGACGTAATGTTTCGGTTTCTTAATGGTCAGCTAAAAAAAAAAGAAAAAGGAGTTCTTTTATTGTAGTCTAAATAAAATTTGAACCCGACTGAGTTAGAGTTAAATCTAAATTACGAGTTCTGAGTTACGTTTGGTTTAAACTTGAGAATGGCGACTGGCGATCCGGAGCCCCGATCCGAATCAAACGAGCAATATTTTCCAAGTCATGTGTAAAATGCCGCTAATTAAAGAAACGGTGAAGGAAAACATCGTGAGGAAACCGACATGTTCTCTCTCGCTCTTAAACCATTTTTAACGTGAGCGGATGTAACGGTTAGTTCTTGAAGTCACCGGCAAACCAATCGGTCACGTTGTCACGTCAAAACGGTGAAGGAAAACATCGTGACCCACCACTGCACCACCCACCACTGCGCTAGGGCCAGCGTGGTGGATTATGGCCTTGAGCCTCTCCTTGCGAGAGGAAGGAGAGGCTTCCTTCTCATGCATGCTTCTACTATCACACTAATAGCCATTATAAATGCGAAACTTTGTGTGTTTGTAAGTGTGTCAGTGCGTAAAAATGTACCTATGTTTGTTCCCACGTACCTCACCTATATCTGTAAATACCTATCGAACGGCTTTGAATACAATTATGTACGTGGTAAGTAATTTGGATTAACATGTATGCTACTTTTATCCAGTTATATATCTTAATAGAATTATTCATTTGCGTGAATAATATTTGTCATAAATAAGTGAATGTGAATAACTGTAAAACCGCGTGTTATACTGCGGGACATAGCTAGTAAATCGTGCTAATATCAATATTTGAACGGATTGGTTTGAAATTTGGAACACAAATTATAGTCTGGATTAACATACACTTACTCACTTTTTATCATGAGAAAATTATAGAAACAGGAAATGTGCGGGTAAACCCATGCATTTGGCTCCAATGACGCGATGAAATTCAGCGGCAAGACCTACTTGTTATGATTTTTCCGCAGACTGTTAATGGCGAGATACCTCCGCCAATTGGTGATCTATATTGATGGTTCTTTTGACGTGACAACGTCTTATAAATTGGTTTGCCGGGTGACACTTCAAGAAACTGCGTTACGCTCCGCTCACGTTATGCGCTCACAACGAGAGCGAGTGAGAGACACGCGTCCCTTCCACTCGGGAATGGTTAGCCCGCCTAAGAGCGAGAGAGACAGACATAAAAAGTGAAAGGCACGCGTCCCTTCCGTAAAATTATTTTACCACTCAAAGTCGTCACGTAAAACTTTCGCCCGTATACCGACTTTACAGGCAACCAATTTTTTTTGTTTGGTAGGTTATAGTTTAGATGACATGTGGTCTCATGTTTTTATCGAAATCGGACAAGTGATTTTCGGAAAATATCAACAAACAAACGAAATGTGCTTAGAGATTTACTACGATAACATGGCCCGCCCCTCCAAATTACTATTTTAATGTGTGTAGTCACATCCTTACGAAAAAGTTTGTATGTAGTTGTAATTATTCGTCTGCAGTAGCAGTACGCACACATGCGTGGTGGTGCGTTGTATATTGTTTCACAAATACTTTCAAACGTTTTGAATTCTGGAGGGGCGGGTCATGTTATCGTAGTAAATCTCTACCTTTATCTGGGTGACGTAATTATACATAACGTAACATCGAAATTATAAAAGGTTTTTTTTTTAATAAAGAGTGTCGAGACGAGCAAGGCATGTGCCTGATGGTAAGCAACATGGCTGCCACATAACAACACAGTGACACGCAGCTATTGGAACATGAAGAGTCCAAATCATTACCTAGTACTGCACTGCACTCGTAACCCAGATATCTAAGATGTTTAATCTCTAAGCCCTGTAAATTTTCTGGAAACATTCACATCACTGTATGACGGTAGAATAACTGGCAACGGCGTGATACTTCCCCAGGCGGACTCTGCCAAGAGTCAATCAAACAAATATGTTTGAGGCAATTTGTAATTTTATATAGGTGTATTCCAGGCGGATGCAATTTTTTTTGAAAGAAAAATTATAAATCATTTTAGGAAAAATTTTAATTGGGTGTTATTTATAACAAAAATAGAGATTCCCAAAAAGAGAGATCATTTTGGTGGGGCTTTATACCTGCCAGGTGATCTAAATGTATAAATTGAGGGTTTCATTTTGCTCAGCTTCTCACCAGCTATGTCTGCAGCTCCGTGTTGGGTAAGAAGTATGTGACAACGTTTTAGTTTGCTTCAGACAATTATCCAAACTTTGCTTGCAGCAGCGGAATTCCTGAATAAGTCAAACTTTATGTCAGGAAACACGTGTTCTAATAAGTGGGCGTAGGTAGTTACATTTGATACACTGGTCGATTTGATAGCGTTTTGCATGGACACACTTTTAGTTTTATGTAATCACAGGAACTCCCTGTTTAGCATACAGATTATCTTTTCATTGCACATAATTTGAAATAAATACAAAATTACTTTGAATAAAGCAATCTCTTATCATTAAAAGCAATCTCTTCAATGTTTCTCATGCTATATTATTCTCCAATAATGCTAGCAGAAGCAGCCCTATTTATGCTTCTAGAGGTGGGATTTTGGGTCTTATTTCACAAGAAGAGTCACGGCCATAATCCATTACGCTGGCTAAATGAGAGTTGGCGGATGTCATATGTCTCATATTCTAAGAAATGTTTTGTTATGTCTTCCTTGTTATTAATTCGCCTCACTATATTTCTCTTCAAGTAAATTCAAAATTAGGGATTTAGGATAAAATGAATGCAATTCCGCATTCAGGATTATGTTTCTGTTTCATATTATTATCGGTTTGTGGACCTCATAACGAAGCTCAAAGTCACACAGCGAGCTATTGAGGATATTCGCAAAAGAACGAAAGTGGCCGACGTAGCTCAAAGAGTAAGCAAGCTTAAGTGGCAATGGGCAGGCCACGTCGCTCGCAGAACTGACAACCGATGGAGAAGAAAGGTTCTCGAGTGACGATCACGAACCGGAAGACACAGTGTTGGACGGCCTCCCACTAGACGGACAGATGACCTCACAAAAGTCGCTGGAAACCGCTGGATGCAGGTTGCGCAGGTCCTGTTCGTTGTGGATATCTAGGGGCCCATGTTCAGCAGTGGACGTCTTGCGGCTGATAATGATGATGATGATTATTATCGGTATAAGTTTTATTCTAATACTTCCGGTTATGAACGAAATCCCACCCACCGTACAAAGATATAAAAAGTTTTACATCCGGATGACAAACACAAGTGGTGGTCAGTGATTTCGATGCATCATAAATGCAAAATATCGGTGTGGTGTCATGGGAGCTGTTACCTATTTTATCAACTGTGCAGTTGATAAACGTACTTCCTACCAAAATTATTTTAAATGTCAATTTTTCGATGTTTGGATGATTGTTGCTCAATCACGTCTGAACAGATCGGGTTGAAACTTAGAACACAGATTATGGTCTGAACATAGGACACACAGAGGCGACTTTGTATCCCGGGAAAATGTCGTGAACTACGCGGATAAAATCGCGGGGCACTGCTAGTATGTGTTATAAACTAGCAACGTACCCCGGCTTCACCTGCGCAGTTTCCGTTCCTATTGTTTTCCCGTGACATAAAGTTGTTATCCAAGGCTATAATCTAACTGTGTTCTAAGTTTCAACCCAATCCATTCAAACGTTCCGTGATTAAGTGACAAACATCTAAATATCCCAACCTCCAGTTCTCTAAATATATCTACTATTAATTGGATTATTACTTTAAACTAGATGTCCGCCCGGCTTCGCCCCTGGTATATATGGCCCGTGGTATAGCACTCAACGTGATCCCGTACATATCCAACGGTGAAAGAATGACTGAAATCGGTTCTGTCATTCCTGATAATATCGCTTTCAAACAAAAAATCTCTTCAGCTAACTGCTACGCCACCTGTTGGAAATTGGTCGTACCAACTCAGATTTAGAAACATTTATTGATTAGCAAAGTTTTATATTCAGTGACGCAGTCTTAGACACATGCTGTCATATCAAAGCGCGCTACGAAAACTCTCAAAAAGGAATATTT
This sequence comes from Ectropis grisescens, assembly GCA_017562165.1. NCBI lineage: Eukaryota > Metazoa > Arthropoda > Insecta > Lepidoptera > Geometridae > Ectropis > Ectropis grisescens. The sequence goes on along the minus strand of CM029791.1, from coordinate 5,406,684 downwards.
TTTCCTCGTTTTGTTATATTCTTGATTCATGCTCCGCTTCTATTGATAGTAGCGTTATATTTTAGCCTATACCCTTCCTCGATAAATAGACTACCCAACAGAAAAATAATCTTTCAATTCGGACCAGTACTTCCCGAGATCCTAGCGTTCAAACAAACAAACAAACTCTTCAGCTTTATAATATTAGTATAGATAAGATATTTTAACTTTTATAGATCTATTATCGCCGTCATCTTGACTGCCATCTCGCACAGTTACGATGGAGCGTGCTTACCCAGAAGAAATCGATTCACTTTCGACACGAAGACACCAAGATTGATACCATCGGGAAAAAACCACTCAGGCCACGCATTCCACATTTGAAATCGGTTCTTGAAATTAGTTTTCCAAACAAATAAACTCTTCAGTTTTATAATATTAGTATATATTCTACTAATCATTTATTACCCATGTTGTGGGAGTTGGGAAACACGTTTTATTAATATCTCGCGAACCGCGCATCGTATTTTGCGATATGGGGTCCAGAAGATACATTACTTACTTCACGTATTTTCTGATAACTGATTTTCACGTATGTTATAGGCAATATCTTTAGAAACTGTCCGTCGGCCGTTTTAAACTACGTAAACCTGGACTATGTAAATCTATGGTTAAGAGTGACGATTCTCCTGAAAACTTCCATATTTTAATTCAAAGATGTGATAGCCTAGTGATTAGTCCAGTAACTTTCAAGCAAAAAGTCGTAGGTTTGCACTTTGCTTGGATCTCTGAATATAGGTATGTATACCGACTGCAGATAATAATTATTTAACCTTGTCATTTTCATTTGCTTTAGAGCTTATCAAAAGACTTTCAGGTGTGCTTTGCTTTATGAGTGCTTTTAGGTATGTCCGCAAGTATAGTTAGTAAGTTTATGTTAACTAGAGCCTAAAGTAACATAAAAATATTCTGCGTAGCCTAAAGTTGCGTAGAGATAATTGCAGATATAGATTAGAAGAATAGAATACATTTATTGTCAATGTCACTTACAAATATCCATTATAATTAAACATTATGAGTATTTCTATGCAGACTCATCAAGAATATTAAGCCTGCTATTATCACGAGCTGTAGTAGAGCATATCATAAGGATTTCAGGCATGCTTTATGCTAATAGGTATATGCATAAGGCATGTGTGGCATGTATTTTTTACAGTATAGTATGGAGTGACGGAACGAACAGGACATGTGCCAGGTGGTAAGCAACACGCCTGCGGACTGCAAAGATACCACTACAAAAGTTTAATTTAGATCACTTGGGGTTAAAAGTAACCAAGGTATACTGCTGAGGTCTATAGAGTTAGACAAGCAAACGACTGCTATGAATCCTTTAAAAAATATATTAAAATTGTAAAGAGGTTTTCCCTAACTTAGTTGAAAAATTGTGTCCAAGAACATTTTAATTTTAATTTTACAAATAAAAAGTAGATTCTAGTTCCAAATGGACTTTTACTTTGAATCTGTTCTCACGGTCTCAGAAACAGATATAAGTGCCACGGTCGTTTAATACACGTAATAATAACTTTATTAAAAAATCCATCGACACAGTAGTGTGACAGTGTATCGCATCCGTTCCAACTGATACGCGCCTACGATATCCGGCGGTTTGTAAAGTACCTTTATTTCCTTTTCTATTAGTAGATATTCATTGCGAAATTTGCCAAAATTCGCGAAGCCTTTGGTGTTAGGAGGAAGTCGGCACTTTATCTATGACATGAACTATTTGAATGATCGGAAGTGGTTGTAAGTCGCGGAAGCGTTACTCTCCGTGTTGTAAATTTACCTACAAATAATGAACATCTTAGCTACAGACTCGTACCACTATCTTATCATTTTTATGTGTGTCTATTGTTATAATATTTTTTTTTGTGTTTGATCATTTTTATACGATTACGTCACATAATATTGCCGTCGTAAGACTTTCAAAATTGTATATATTTTTGTCAACTAGGTTTTGATGTTAGAGTTTGGTTTGTTTTAAATATACATGTAGGTATGTATATATGATATTAATCTAGATGTGAAGTACCTGGATGAATTAATATCCCAGAAAAACTCTTACATAAGTATAATCCAAAAGACTATTAATACACAATAATACTCGTAGTTACCAATTGATGGACATTTTTCACACAACACTATGTAGCTCCAAGCTTATAACAGGAGCAGTTAGCTGATACGAGCATGATAAAAAGTTACATAACAAAATGACTGTATCACATTTAACTGGCATTTCACACTGACTCGTAAAATTTGGCTTTTTTTAAGAATGATTATTCCAGTGTTTCATTTGACATTTATAAAAGAGATTAAAAAGAAAGATTTCGGGGTTTACCATGAAAAATACAAATTATGTTGAGTGTAATAATTATTTAAGCACTAAAAATGACTAAATAGAAACTATAGTGCACTAATTAGGTTCGCACACGAACCTACAAAGATCTAAAGTCTGTAGTAGTGCCTAACTTATTGAAATGAATCATAGAAAGCTCTATCACCGAGCTTCATTGAGCGTCCTTTTTCATGAATGTGATGGTGGGGGTACGAAGCGATGATGCGCGCGCGCAACTATTCGTCACTACGAGTCTTCCGGAGGTTGTGCGCACTCTCTACGGGCGCTCACTCCAGTCGCAGAGCCGCGTCCGGGCGTCACGCGACGCGGGAATTTCAAAAATAGAACTTAACTTTTTCGAACTTTTTTCCGTTGTGCCTGACTTTTGCTGTGGTGTTGTGTTGTTTTGGAGATTATAGTTCGGGCATGCTGCAGTAAAGATGACGTACTTTAGCTTAAGGTAACTTAGTGTTGAGTACTAACCGTAACTTACATAAACTTACTCAAGAACGTGAGGCAAAAACTACCAAATATATTATGTTAAATCGGTAATACTTAAATAATTCAAAGAGGAATAATTATCGATAGATATTTTTTTAGGTTCATGGAATCAAACAAAATTATGCTCTGCTCCTAAAAATAATGCTATGGAATACGGTAGTAATATTAAGGAACCTTTTGGTAACTTAATTTTTTTACTGTTAATGAACGTATTTAGTTACGTATAATTATCTAATCCCTTGTTTTGTCAAAAGTAAAAGAAATTTCAGGATAGTTCAAAATAAGTATTTAGTCTATACGATAGGTACAATATTGATATTACAAAATAAGGATTTTATTAAGCCTTGGTTCACCGAAGGCTTTTCCTGGATCCATTAGTACTTAGATAAAAAAATAATAATATTGCATATGATAAATACATGCGGTACATTGGCATTCTAGGTAGACATTGATACTCTAAAACTGAAAATTGGTGACTTAGGAGAAGAAGAAAAAACAAACAGTTTGCAGGGTAGAAAAGTTTGTTGGGCAAGAGTGATTTTACGATTTCAAATTCATTGTCGTTTTATTTAATAAAATGTTTAATAAGTATGTGTTCATGTTTGAAAATCAATGTTTCGCGAATAATTTTAGGTCAAACAGATGCGGTGCTTGATGATTTTTAAACTTTTCTTGTTCAAATGACTACTATGCAGTGTGCTGTTACCCTGTTACAGCTGACATTAATTTTACTTATCATCTTGTCCGTTTTGTTCGCCATGTCAATCAATGTCTAAGAAAAGAAAAATGAAATTTTGTTATTATTGAAAATAAAAATTAGATATTTTTTGATTCAACTAAAAACCATCCCGAATACCCATGTAGTAGTATAGTTAACACTAAGGACATTTACAGATTCATTATGTAGTAAATATTCGTAAATAATTGCAAATATATTTTCTTCATCAATTTTTGTTTCATGTTTCATGTGTACCTTTTCAGCGTACTTATGTTATGATGCACTTACTAAGTAACATAATATTTAATAACGACATACATTACAAATAATTGTCAATGATTACTAGAAATAATTTGTTTTTATTTAGTTATTACCCTCTATTCTATTGATGTTGTGTTCTATTTTTCTTTTTGGAAATAACAAATCAAAATGGCAAATGAATGCAAACAATTGTCCAAACGGTTCTTAATTGAACCATACGCGTGAATCTTGATAAAACGTAATAACCTGATTGACAATGTTAATAATTTTTATCTCGCCGCGCTTTATTATCTCTCTAACATTTCATTATCCTGAAAACTCCTCACTATTTGTATGAATTTGATTCAAAAATTCAAATCCAAAACATTGTGTGTGAGTTACTTAGTTTACTTACGCAAGTAAAAATACTTCTTTAATTTTTAAGAATAGGTTGTAGTCCCCAAAGTTGGCTAGACAGTAAATGCCAAAGACAAGTATGGCATAGGTCTCATACAAAGAAATAGGAAGACACGTCTCATCGTTTAAAAAATGGCAGTCCCATGTAATGCCAATAGACTTATAAATCAGAATTTGATAGCTTATTACTTTGGAAACTACGCGGGTGTAATCGGAGGGCGTGGCCGTGATGGAAAGATGGAAATGCTGATGCATTTCTAGATAGCCCATGGGAAATGCTCACGCGTTTCTAGATGGTCAATGGGAAATCCTGACGCATTTCTAAATGGCCAATGGCCATGGTCCCGACTTTTCCCGAATATTTCTTATCATTCCCGAGAGTGACACTAGAATTCAATTTACAGCCCACGAAAAATCTGTCTGTTGTGCGTCAAAAGAAGATTTCACTTCAAAAAAGTGTCGGCGCTAAGAAAGACAAACGAGTGTGTAGGTTGTTATAAACAGTCACAATAAATAGAACGAAAACAAAAATCAATTCAAACATCCCGAAAATCATCATTTTCATAACTTGTTTTTATATTATACTCATACTTCTTTAGGCGCGCTTGGACGATGTGCGCGGACAACGACAGCCAAAAAACGAGACGTTGAATGTGGCTGACAACGTGACAACTGTGTGTCTGTTCAGAGTGATTTTTACAATGCGCACTGACACTTAAATTTAGCACACTAAAGTTAGTTTGGCGCTTTTAGAAGTGAAAACTTCTGGGCGCGCCACAGACAGATTTTTCGTGGGCTGTGAATAGAATTCTCTCACTCTAATAAGAAATGTAAATCTTCAGGTAAACTCGGGATGGCCATTGGTCATCTAGAAATGCGACAGCATTTCCCATTGTGGCATGCTCATGGCCACGCCCTCCGGTTTCACCCGTGTAGTTTCCAAAGTAAGGAATAAAATTTTAAGTTTTCACTTCTATCGGCAGTTCCTATGACTGCCATTTTTTATAGTACCTATAGAGTGACAAGACGAGCAGGACATGTGCCTGATGGTAAGCAACACGCCTGGCCATAACAGCGAAGCTATCAATGTTCTCATGAAATGTATGTGTATCGACGCCAACTGAGAAGCAATTTCATAACTTATATTTAATAAGTTATGATATTAACACATACTAAACTCTATATAAACCTGATATGTGATCTAAACCATTAAATTAGCACATATCATACATCTACGATTAATAGTTAGTTTATTTAAGAATAATGGTCAAGCCTATCAATTATGTAAAAAACATAGTACGTAGGTAGCTGGTAAATCTAAGTTACGACCAACTTAACTCACTGCCTAGTTACTTATCTTAGCACCATGATTAGTTCGCCCGCCTAATTTGTACTTGCCTTAGACGCCTGTCGGGTCTACAAAATGGATTGCAGATATTAGTTGGGTAGGCGTTATGTGCGTTTTCATTTTCGCTCTACAGTCTACAGAGAAGCGAAGTAAGCGCATACGCTTACTAGCCGACCTCTCTACCTCCTGACTAGCTCGGCTATGGCTTTGCTTTTGCTTTGCTTGATATTGCCATATATAGACTGTTAATCGAAATAAAAACTATCCCGCCTTTCATGTTGGATCAAACTGCATACGGTGTGCAAATTTGATTAATATTCACGAGATTTTCAGAAATTAGCACAAGAGAAGGCCCTGAGACCCAGAGCTATGGGAATACTTACTGGGTTGCTTTTACTAACATTATTAAATGTATGGATAATTGTCATCAGCGTAATTGTCGCGTAGAATTAATCCCTGTAGAACTGAAATTTTTCAGAATAAAGTGAAGATTATTTATTTGCAATTGCACATATCAATGGTTGCACACCACAATATGAGTTTCAAATTTGAACATGATGTTTTCAGTTCATACGTTGTGATTGAACATCTAACATACAAATTTTCACAGTTATACATACTATTATTAGGATTAAATGAAGGTCCCTAGTGAAAGTTATAAAGGTAACATATTTATATATTTTTTATCGTTAAAAAACAAATATACGGTCGAATTGAGAAACCTCCTTTTTTGAAGTCGGTCAAAAAAAGTAATGTCCTTGTAAACTTAGGCATGGGATGGGTAAAATATGGGAACTACTAGTATAGGTATTATTTAACATATCTGAATTACGTAATACAAGCTTTGCATAGTTTCTAAAAGGAGTAAAGTGATAAAAAATTTGGACCGAATTATGCGTGCAATTATTTTTTAATCACTGCTTCTTTGTCCCGTATTACGTCCGTCTTGTACGAAATCTGACGTGTACGCAACGATCAAAATCGCACTAAATTGGCGCGCATGTCAGTCTCGCAAATCGGAAATCTTGAGAGCTGGTTGGTTATGGTTGTCAATGCTAGCAGCAACTTCAGAAGAAAGGATCAAGTTTAATCTTAGAGTATTTAACGATATAATATTGCTGAGAGCTTAATAGGTACTTTTCGGCGAGAGTTTGTGGACCCCAGTGTCTGGTTAGTTTCATTAACTCTTTTGTTGTCAGTTTTAAATCGGATTTTTTAATTGAATCGTTGGGCATATACATTTAAAAGTCTATTATATTATTGAAATACTAACTCTCAAGATGTATTAAAATACACAGCTCTTATATCGTTTTAGACCAAAAATTCTACACACCTATATCTTTTAGTACCTATTAATTAGCTCGACCCAACTTTCAGTGCGTCTTTATCGCAAAAACGATATACTTAATCATTCCGCTAGTAACATACATTGTCTATTGAGTGTCGATGTAATTTTAAAGTCCCGCAAAAACTTTCGCTTAAAAAAAAAGTAAAGCGTCCCCAACACCAGTAACATTACTTGCCAGCCCTAAAGAGGTCGTAAATCCAGCCTCACACGAACTGGATCTCGGCAGTCGAGACGCCGAAAAAAAAAAAGAACAAAACGAGTAAAAAGACAAGATTAAAACTAAGACTATTGTTCCTTTTATCCTGCCGGAGAAATTCCCGTGTCTTCATGCATAAATTCATTGCGTTTTGTGGCGAAAGCCTCGTATAATTAAACGCTTAGACGATTTAGATAACAGAATTTACAAACTTACAAAAAAGAACTCTACCCTTTTGAAATACAGATTATAGCATTGTTTACTTTGAGAAGGTCTGGCAAACAGTAGCGTTTGTTTGTTGGAGGTTTGCGCACGCAATTTCTTTGAAATTTTGTCTCGACTTTTGTTGATCTGTTTTTGCAAAGTCCCGTATTACTTTTGATCTTTTGAAGACTGAGTATTGAATGAAAAGGATTCGCAACTCTTAAATCTGATATTAGGAGCATAAGTTGAAATGTTATTTGTTCTAGATAAGATATTTGTTGCTCTCAATTACTTTAGAACAGCTCAATGGATTGCGTTGAAATTCGAAAACTTTTAGTTTACGTCTGGAATAGAAAATCGTTTTAATTTTTATTGCGAAAAATTGCGGTAAAGAAAATTGCGCGGGTAAAACCACGGCCGCGGAACAGTGTATAGAAGATTATAAGATCGAATTTTGTTCAGTATTATATCTGTAATTGTATTTAAACCTTGTTACGACGCCCTAACGAAATACCTTAGGCTCAGGTCATAGTTTTTTAAATGTTCAGCAAAATTAAAAAGAGCAATAGCAAGGATATTAAATATTTTGAAAATTTCACTTAATTTGAAAAGAAAATAAAACAAAACCTTAAAAATAAAGTAGCGATCGCCAACCTTATTGCTAGCAGTGTTCTCTTAAATAATGTGTGAATGAACTGCTACACCATTAAAACATACCAAAACCGTAAATGGGTACACAATAGAATATAATAGTAGGTACACTAATACTTACCTACCTACCTACCTAACTAATACATAAAATTAAATATCATGTTTTACTTACGTATATATTTAAAAGAAAATAGGTTGATATTAAGTACAAGTAAATTTATGTAAGTATCTACTTCTCTATTAATGAAACACACGACAATTTCCTGAAAACTCCTAACCGATAAATTGTTTCCCGATTGTACAACATTTTGTAAGCACACATACGTGTAATTATGAATGGACTATTGAACACTCGGTACAAAACCGGCGTTCCCGAGTCCAGACATTATACGTGTGTGAAGTCTAGTGCTTCTACCTCTTCGGAATTCTGGCCGCCTGGTAGGTCTAGGTACAACGCGGCTCTGGCTCAGGTCTTGAATTTGTCTAGGTCTTACGTCACCGGTCGCGCGCGCCGAGTCTAACGCTCTTGGCGTACCTAGCTCGAAACATTGCGCTAAACTGTAATTTACATTTCTTTGATTGTTACTATTAAATAAATATAAAAAATTAGAAGCATTTTTTTATAATCTAAAAATATAAATTCAAACTTTTTTTGTTCTTATTTTAAATGCAAAGTATATTCTATCAACAGAACAAGATTATAAGCATGTTCTTCATATCTTAAACGAGATAAGTCTCAGTAGTATTTCTATTTTTATTGATAATTAAAACTGTAGTTTCCTGTAACCATCGTATGTCGAATTAACTGGATCAAAGTTTATCCTATTCCGATTCTTGGTAACATTTTCGAACATTCAAGGAACTGACACTCTTCACTGGAGTTGGAGTTAGGGAAAACGAGGACGAAGATTTTATTCTTCTGATAATTTCAAGGAATTAAATCTCAGGTTTACGAGTAGATTAAGAATTTATAGTTTTCTTTTCATATTATTTATTTTGATATTTACTGAAATCTTATTATCTAAGATTTTGTTTACATTGTTTGTCATTTCATAGGATTAGAAAAGTATTTCTTTCCCAATATATCTCAACCAAAACTTGTATCTACTAACAATATTACTGACATTACTGACTATCTTGTTATTTATTCATATCCACGGTTTGTTTACCGTGCTATTTATATAACCGCAAATAAATTAGCCAGATCACACAGCACTAGTTTCTTTATTATAGCGTCTCTTGTAAGATATTTTTTTTATGAAAAGCTAGTATTTTTTATACAGACTAGCTTTTTTTTCCTCGAGTTTCTCCTGAGCCAAAATTTTTTTTCGTCATCATCATCATCATAAATCATCATCAAAAATCATAAATTAGTACATCAATTTTAGACGTCTGTGACTCTAATATAAGTCAGGTTCATGTTGGTTTGCGGCGGATAGATAGCTGAAGCTCAAATTTGGTTCAAAATTGGTTCGCTGTGAACTTCATGTATTACAAATACTATATACATTACTTTATGATTTGATGGTTTTTTGACGGGTCAAAACAATTCCTGGCAATACTCCAATGAATGAAGTTCAAACACAATTGTGATACTTAACAAGAAGTGTCGGGAAAAAAATCTTATTACACTTTAATGATTTTAGTTCCCCATAGAGCATATAACGCGCGATGCAAAACTTCGTTAAAATTCTAGATTTTTTTTTAAATTGGCAGTCATAAGTGGAATAGCCGCTAGAAGTGGAAACTGATAAAAAAAATTGATAGCTCACTTAATGTAGTTCTTTACTAAAACCGCAGACGCTGCTGTAAAAAAAACATACAGCCGAATAGAGAACTTCCTCCTTTTTTGAAGTCTGTAACGAGAGTTCATTATTTTTATTATTCGTAACCCAAAAAAGTGGTCAACGTACCTAAAGAAGTTCTCACTTCAATAATACTTATAGTGACGGCTCAAAGTACATCCAAGTAGCACCTGTGGGAAGCTACATCGATTTTATACATTTAGAGAAACCCACAGAAACCAGTTACATCGGCATCGTATCGTTTATGTGTAATGAAAGGTCAAGGTCATTTCGACGTACCAGTTCAAATATGGGAAAGGGGAAAGAGAAATACAAGTAAATATCGTAATCAAAATATTTATAAAAGGCTTACGTAAGCCAAAAAACTGTCAAATAGGTAAATTTAAAGATTAACGATAGGATAGGGCTGAGTGGCGAGCCATGGGAGAGGCCTATGTCCAGCAGTGGACTAAGATAGGCTGATGATGATGATGATGATGAAAGATTAACGACGTTAGTGGTGTTAAAAGTCTCAGAACTCTTATACAAAACGTGTGTATACTCGTACACGTATGTAATGTGATTTAACAGTAAAATAAGTATCCCACTTCATGTTCCCACGGCTGGGAATCGTAAATACTAACAAGGTGAGAGTCAAGATCTTAATCGACTACGTACATGGACAAGTGCTAGTTGGTAGATTGTAATACGTTCTCGAAAGATTTTCTTCGATAAATATGTCTCGACATGTTTCACGACAGATCATGATTGAAATCATAATGTTTATAATGTACAGGACTTAATCACGATTTAATTCATTGTTTAAATTCAGTCTTCTCGTGACCACGGCGGTTGTAACGCTGCCGAAACGTCGGGGTATTTAAACAATGAATTAAATCGTGATTAAGTCCTGTACATTATAAACATTATGTGTTCAAATCGCGAAAGCTTAAAAACAATATGATTGAAATCATTCAAAATTGTATGTTAGGTATGTCTTACAACAAATAATGATAGATAGAACGGGCACTTACACAGACCTCATTTCTCAAGCCGTATCAACTACCTACTTGATATACCCAACGAAGGGTTGTTATCAAAGAGTTTACATATACCACGTATAGATTTAGAGCAAACGCTGTACATGTACACCGAAAGCACGGGTCTGATCGCTCTTGTCTTATCGCTCTTGTGGAAGTGTCATACTTTTGTCGCGGCACATCACTCTATTGCCATAGCTCACATACACCTTATCTGCTTACGATTGATACAAAGGAATCGTGCAGAAAAACCTGATCTATTTACTGATTCTTTATCTAAGGTTGTTATCGAACGACAATGTTAGGTACATAAAATATGATCGCTGTGGTCATACATTAGTTCCCTATTGGACTAAGGTACATAGGTCTAAGTCCAAATGAAACCACGAATCGTAATAGTTCTTGCAAACTTAAACACAGCTGGTAGTTAAGTGTGTTTGTCAACACGTACACACGCATGACAATGGTGTCTGTTTGTACGTACGCGGAAACAGTCAAATATACTGCAGTTATTTCTAAACTTGGGTTCATTACGTAACTCTCGTTGTAGATGCACACGGTAAAACGCTTTTGTACCATTTCCCACTATTGGAAGCTTCAAGTTTTGGACTAAAATTAATAATTTTGAGTAGTACTTGACAGATGTACCTATGTAAGAATGTACATGAAAAGCGATACGGTTGATGGTTTATGGTTGACGCTTGTACGACCCGAAAAGGTTTGAAGTGACTTTCGGTTTTCGAACAGCTACAGCTAGACTGTGGAATAGATTGTCTGGGGTTGCTTTGATGGATACGCACAATCTTGATGTTTTCAAGTTGATAATAACATGTTTTTTTTAGACGTTGAATCCGCATGACCCTTCAATATTGGGCAAGATGGCGGTCTGGCATATACAGTAACGGTTAAAAATATTTAGTTATAACAGGAAAAGAAAGAAAAAACAGTAATTCGGTACAATAATACTGTGAGTTTAATTAGATTAGATTTAATTAGAATGTAGTGTATCTGTCATTATTTCATGATCAAGAGACAGTAAAGTTGGCATGACGTATGTACAGTAGTAGGTAACGAATTTTTAAAATCTAACCTCTGTGCTTAAGTCTTAAAGTCATTACCCGTTGTTTCGCTAAAAAACGGCATTCATACTCGTACATAAACAAAATGTACATATTTAAACATTATTTGCCTAGATACTTAATTATTGAAGTATGTATTAAATATCATAGGTATGTACCGCATATGGATGTTAAGTTAATGTAGGCATGTCATTTGTTCATAGACAAATTATTTAATATTGATATAGAGTAAACATGGGACATCTATGCGCATGAGGGAGACACATGTGGCACTATGCACGTGGGGTATGCACTTGTTGCTTCTCCCGTGGTAGGGTTGTCAATTTAATAATAATAAACTAAGATGGGCAGATAGAGGAGTGGTTTAGCCATCAAGGCCAATAAAATTGTCATAAGTATTTTCATGAAAAAAATTGTAATAGACTAACACACAATTCGTTAATTGGCACGTTTATCATTTGTATTAAATGTTGGTTTGGAGAAGGAAGGTGGTACCTCTAGCTTTTATTATTTAGAGGTATTTAGACAAACTTCTGCCTAACGGTTTCCAAAAATATCAAGTAATTATGAACAGTTCGGAAATTGGAATGAAATTTAATTGTTAATTCCACTACTCTACCTTCGATCGATTGATTTTTCTTACTAATCCGAGTCTTTTATTACGTTAGCTACACAGCGAGATACTAAGTATTTATTCTGGATGCAGCAGATATGTTTGTCATTTATTCAAACAAAATCCCACTAAAACAATTACCATAAACTAAACATCTACATAGAAATAAGCACATAAAACATTACTACAATCACAAAGTAATAAATTCAATCAGACCGAGCGGGACTAAACGAAAACCATTTTATCAATCTAATCGACAGCCATTTTGAATTTACTCTTGTGATTGACAACCCTATCAGCTTACCTACAGCGCAAATCACCCGCAGAGATGCATGTATGCGTCAAATAAAATTATTATAATAATTTTACGATGCATGTGTGCGTGTGACATAACGTTTTATGATATGACACCAACACGTTTTTATGAACAGCTGTTATCTAATCTGTGAGAACCGTTCAGTGCTCCTAGATATTTCTGTTCGCCTGGTACTTTCGTAGCAGATTGGCGCATATTTGTGTGACAAAAACATAAGAAATGAGGAAAGTGAGCGAACTAAGGAATAGAAAGAATTCAAAATTCATTGACTGTAATATCGAGTAAAAAATGGTCTTAATGACATAAAATAGCATCAAATAAATGACATAATATTATTTATTTATTTGGCTACATTATTTTGCACAACTGCTCAAAATTTTATAGAATAAAATGAAGGTATAAAATGAGTGCACGAATTAACGCCTCCATTTTATGTCTAAGCGTATAATGAATCTTTCTAATGTTGTTACTGCCTGAATATATAGACGACATTAATACAATCTATTTAAAAATACGTACGTATCTCGTTTATCTTTCGTACTGGCAGACGCGCCGGCGCGACTGAACGTGACTTTATCTCGAATCGTCTCTACCTGACGTTCCGTACCGTCTTCTTTATTGCTCTTATCTTTGACGATGCTGTAGTAGTATCTCACTAAACGAGCTATGCAAGCGCGTACTCGCACACCACTTCACTTATATAGCAACATTGAGCGAGGCTCCACGATTGTAGGTATAATATTTATTCATTTGCTACAACCTCGTTATTTTATTTTTACAACTTTTACATACTAAGATTTATTAAATTAAAATTAAATTAGAGGATACCCGTTATCAACTGCCAAAGATCCATGTAAAAAAGGTAAAGAAGAAAAAACTTTCCAACTATTCTGTATTTTATTGTGAACTCTAAGTACAAAAAAGAGTTATTCTCCTTACTATTTATTTAGATGTGTCTGAGAATGTATCTATGTACATAATAGAATAATCTAGTGTACGTATGTGGGTGAAAGTATTAAAGCTTAAGCTAAGTAAAAGTTTAATTTTTCTTTCATACGGAAACGTATTTTTCATTTAAATATTTAGTGACAAAGTAAATTTAGAAAATTGAATAGTGTATAGTGTGTTAGTAAATCGTGATTTAGAAGAATCTCAGTCACTACCAAGCCTAACATTTTTTATAATGAAAAGAAACTACTTTTGTAACTTTTTTTTAAGACTTCGGATAGTATTTACTGTCCACTGACTCTCGCAACTATGGCAGTCATACTTATTCAAATTTTTTTTTTGAAGTGAAAACTTATTTTGGCTGGCCACAGACAGATTTTTCGTGGGCTGTGAATTGAATACTAGCGTCACGCTCGGGAATGGAAATAAAAATGTGTTAGCATTTCATCATATCAGTCAGGCTCAGGGCCACGCCCCTCCGGTTTCGCTCGCGTAGTTTCCAAAGTAAGCTATCGAATTCAGAGTTATAAGTTTTCACTTCTATCGGCGGTTTCTATGACTGCCATTTTTAAAAAATAATATGTAACTATTTAGTAATTGTTATTGCCAGCCAGTGCTTCTAACATTTTGAAAAAGGAATACACTAAACATGGCGGGATGTTTCCGAGTCGTACTTTCACTATCGGTAGGTTTGCAGTCATAAATTTTCCCGCCATGAAATCGACTTATGCTCGTTGAGCACGTTGATTTTTGCTCTCATTATTCGCCATTATTGTGTGTAGTTTCAAAATGTATTACATTTCATATTCATCCCCAAAGTCTAAGCTATCCAATGTAGTTATTTATTTTAAATTTATATCTATTAACTACAAAAATACAAAACATTTTCAAAAGTGAACTGAGTATTAAAAATATTTGTAATTATCTTAACAGTGCAAAAAAGATCAGTGAATTGGTTTCTTCTTGGTAAGCACTCCATTGTAGACCACGGCGTCCTCCAGTGGTCAAGGTCAAACGATTTATTGATAAAAAAACTCATTCACCCCAAGTTATAAGATTAAAACAAAAAACATTCTGAAAGTGCACAGAAAAGTCATAGTAAAACGAACTCAAACCAAAAAAAAAACACAACCGCTTTGTTTTATGTAATGGCTAAAGAACGACCGCATAATGCGTACAATATAATCACACGACAGGCTAAAATAGAGACAAAAGATCAAAGAGTAATCTTACATTAGGGCTGCGCTGCACTTAATCGAGTGAATGCAGATTAAAAATAAAAAAAATACATATTGCCGGTAAAGGGCAAGGGCTCGTCAATTACTTTTATTACGCTTTCGAAGACTTACGGGTTTATTCTTAAACGTGCGTGAGTGGCAATTTAGTTAAAACATACTGTGTTGCATATTCATATGAAACGATTTCAACCAGATGGGAAATAAGAATTACTAATATGAGCTAACTTAAATTGTGACTGTAACTGACGGTCTGAGATATTATAAATTTTATAAACTGTGCTGAATGTAGCTTCTTTGAAAAGATAAGTTTGTGCTGGATCGCCATCTCGCCTGATGTAAAGCGAAGACGCGGTCTACGATAGAGCGTGTTTATCTAGAAGAAACTACCAAAATTGTTTCCATCGGAAAACTCACTCAAGCAACACAACCTCAACATTATTATTACCCTGTACTCGTATAACGAACGTTTACAATAAAGTAAAAACAATAAGTAACAATCATTTCTAATTTATGTTTTAGTAACCGAATGTAACATACTCTAATGTCGAAATGTGTTTTAAAGTAGAATAACTTTAATGTAAGTAGGTCCATTACATCCTTAGCTAAACATGTAAAATCCCAAAGTTACCACCTATAACGTAACCTATCGTCGTTTTATGCTATCCCAGTAAAATTTACACGGCATTTACAAGATCCCGAGGGAATAAGGGACGCGTTGCCATGGTTACCGCGCTCTGAGAGGTAAACTCGGAAACTGGTAGGCGACCAATAATGGAAGCTTTTTATCAGAAGGCTTTTTGTTATAGGTTGTGGCATTATACTTAAAAAAATATTTCAAAAGAATTGAAACAAAATTTTAAAAGCATTTTGACGTCATCGTAGTCTTCCGACGATTTTCATCAACTCGTCATCAGTCATCTTGGAATAAGAAGAAATCTATCAGCAGCAAATAGGTCAATTACCATGTCGTTCACATGAATCTAGAAATTTCGATTAGAATAAACAATACTAAATAAAAATTGGAAAGAGAAACTTTAGAACTTTATAGAAACAATTTAATTTTCTTATTACTCGCTTTTTGGTTTCTTAGTTGTAATTTTAAGAAGTGTAATAACTTAAAAAATACCAATATATTAAACTGCATAGAGTGCAAAACCGCCGAACCGGCGGAAAAATATCACGACGTAACCAGCATGTCCTAAGAATCTTTTGAGGTCCTGTGTCATTCGCCAACCACATTGCCACATTGGGCCAACATGGTGGATTACTTAATCGACAGAGACCCCTGAGTCCCAGCTGTGGGAACATTTAGTAAGTAGCTTATGAAACATAAAAATAAATTAAATAGTCACTAACCACTAAACATGTCTGCGAACACAATCTACTCCACGAGTATCATTATTAGCCACCGACAAATCTCCAAAAGTCACGAATATTATATAGGGTTATGCAGAACACCTATACTAAGGAATTGAATGCGTAAAAACCACCGTTTTTAACATTTATAAGTTACACTTGACTACCATATTTCGTCTGATGTTGAGCGGCCTAAAATTTGAAACAATGGGGGGTTTTCAAGAGGCAAAAATACTTGTCAAAGACAGTTCCCAATTTCGCCGTAGGTGGCACCACTGTTTTATTTTGTTAGAGAAATTTCACACAAACCAATAGTGGTACACTTGGCAATATTTAGAACTATCTTTGACAAGTCTTGCGTCTGGAAAACGCCTCATTGCGTTTTGGATATTTTCAATTTTTAATTTAATAGTTGCTTGTCGTCGAGATCTTCCGACCATCGGCATCGCTTAGTATGTACGTCGCTTGTGATCTGGCTACCAGTATGTGGTGATCTGGGCCCAACAATCATCCTACACACGACATGCATGTCATGTCCAGTTTCACATCATCCTGGCAGCTCTATGTGCTATATTGGCTATTCGAGTCTTAAAACTCAGAATGATGTTTCAAATGCAGGGCTAGAGTTGTACGCGTATAACTTTATGCATGCTACGTTCCATATCCCATACTAGTAACGAGAAGAATATTACTCTTTCGACTTAATGCAGATGTTCTGCATTATCCTGTGTCACAAAAATTTTACCACAAAGATTTAGAGACAGCTTTGAATTTTTTACCTAGAATTAGCTTAAAATTGTGTTTCCTGGCGTTTAAATACCCACTTTATTTAAAGCACTAACATTATTCTTGCGAGAATAGCTTCTGTCTGATGGCCTATTGTTTTTTTTTACCGAAACGGTAGAGGAAGTCATTGTTGCTTCGGATAACAAATGCGTTTTTTTCACAAAAGCTATGTTTGCGTTTTGGCCTCAATTCTTCTGCTGATAAGTATAAATAAAAAAAGTAAAACAGTGTAGGTTATCTAACACTTACCAAAGTCACAGTATACACACACACACACAAAATTTATTAGACTGCGCCGAAATGTAGGCGTTAGCCCACAGTAAGGATTTCCATTCAGCGTAGTAATGCCACAAGTACGGCACACTTCCGACTGGTAGCGGGTTTGATGTTTGATCATCTTAATTATCTTTAGACCTACAATGGTCTTTGGATAATCCATGTGTGGTTAGTGTAAATAGTTAGTTAAGTTTATATTATAGTGTAGTTCAGTTGTAGTAGTGTTTTAGTTTTGTTCGTAAAGTCGCTTACCTACAAGGAACCTCTTTACTCTACATACGTTTGAAAGTATTTTCAAATCTATCGTGTTAGTAACTTTAAACGATGTATTACAGACTGTTTTATGTAAATAATTTCACTAGTAAAAATTTACGAATTAATTAGCTAATATCTATACAATTAAATAAGAAAAATAAATATACAAATACAATTGTTTGTAAAGGGCTAATCTTAAAGCAAACCAGTCGATTAGAAAAAATGTTTATTACTACAGATTGCATAAATTAGGGCTAAATGGAAAATTAAAAACTATAACATTATGTATATAACTAAAACTGAAATCAATATATTTTCAAAATCTACATTGTATTCGCATTAACTTTTTCACACAAATACAGATCGAAAATATTAGTACCACACGACGCTACTACGGTACACCGCGTAAACCAAATATTCTACGTCACTACGCTTTCATTCAAGCTTTCCGTTTTCCACGCCCTCTTATCGATTTTCATGTCCTCGAAACTAATTCCCAAGGAATACACATAAACTTTTCCATCTGTTCTTTACGTTTACTACGACATGAGAGTGAGAGAGATAAAAACAAAGCGGATTGCTGTAGTACAAACCTGCTTTAACCTCACCTGTGTCCTGGTATAGGTAGTAGTTACTACGTAACCTATGTGGTTAGTTTGTACAAGGCCATCTCTTGGCGTATGCTGTTCGCCTGGTACTTGCCCGGCGTTGTAGCGCCGCTTGCCCGTACGGCGCACACTTGCGCACTGCAACCGGCTACCACAGCCAATCATGCATCCACCCACCATTTTCTAACTAAAGCTACTGCGCAAACTGCGTGGCAAACTAGAAAATGAAAGGTGATGCCTCCATATTACCACTGTCAAACAAAACAAATCCCCTGAGCAATCACGTTAACAAGAATCTTGGACGTGTAAACTGGATAACAATCGTCGATTGATTGCTTCATTCATCATGTTTCTTTCCACAAATTAGCGTAGAATTGTGTTTTCAGGTGAATTAAGTGGTCTCAATTTCTTCTAGTCAACCTCGTTTTGAAGTGGACTCATGAAAATCCAGTGTAATTGTAGGACCAACACAAAAACTTGTTATGTTTTTCAGTCATATGTAGTTTACAAAAAAAGCAGTCGTGGAAATTGGTTAACAAGTCATTGGCGACAAGTAATTCACATAAATGCATACAAATTCTCCTGGATACTGAGGTTATCACAATTTCAGTACTTTAATTTAGTTTACCTTGAATTTTCCTCAAATCAAAATACAGATTTCTGTTTACAATCGGAGCACATGGCGCGCCGACGCGACTCGAAAATGCGGAAAATTGTTTGACTGATTCATGGAATAAAGCAACAAGCCAATGAACAGAGAAATCGTTTACAACAATGTAACCATACGGTTTTATAGCTCAAAGGAAATCGTTTAGGATTGCGCTTTACTGCCTAGTTCGTCTGGCAGGTGTTGGTGGGTGAAAGTTTTCAGTATTGTAATAACACAATATGATTCGTATGGTAATTACATAACCAATATGATTACACGTCATAAATTTAAAAAAATGCTACTATTTTTGTGTTCGTAATACAAAACAGCTATACCTGTTATAAGAAATTATGTAATGTTTATTATAAATACTTAGATAGGTTTACAACACATTCCAGTGCGAAATACATTTCCGTAGAAATTACTGGACTAAGAGATAAATCACCAAGGAGTGACGTACCTACGCAGAGCAATGCTAGGCAGTGATTATGGGTACCTAGGCTTGTTGATTACCATTGGACGCATATCTTGCTCGTCACTACACACTAAACTAAAAAAAAACGGAATATTTCACGTTTAAAAATTGAGTACAATTTGATCTGTGGCATTTAACCGCATCGGACCTAATTATTTCTATGCCAGTGAAGCATGAATGTCGAAGAGAAAAAAATAAAAATGTCATCATAGCAAAAAAGGGTCACCGTTAATTGATTCGGGAGTCATTTTGTGGTTTTTGGTTTCTGCCTTAATTTATACAACCACATTGACTTAAAATAGTAGTATCAAGTAACCGACGTCACTATAATTATACCCTCACTAATATAATAAACCAAACTTTGTGAGGGTGTATGGATGTTTGTTACAATTTCACGCCAAAACTACTAAAAGGATTTGTATTAAATTCGGTACATAGAAAAATAATAGTATTGAAAAACACAGGCTAATTATTACCCCGGAAAAATAACACGGGAACGGGAAAACGCAGACGAAACCTCGGGGCGTTGCTAGTCTGAGATAAAGGTTCAATTCAAAGGAGATGAAATGTGAACTGGCGTCGTATTGATACAATCTTCGAGAGTGAATCGTTCTCTTTTAGGGAAACATAAGCACGCTCGTCGTAGTCGTTTCATCGCTTAATATCGGGCGAGATTGCGGTCAAGTCCAAACCATTATTGATAAAAAAAAGTTAACACTGACCAACGTGTGGAAAAAACGGTTCGTTTTACTCCAAGAAATCTCGAAAATAATAAAATATGGTTTAATTTAATGAGGCGTTTTCCAGACGCAAAAAGACTTGTCAAAAATAGTTCTAAATATTGCCAAGTGTGGCACCACTGTTGGTTTTTGTGAAATTTCTCTAACAAAATAAATAGTGGCGCCACCTACGGCGAAATCGAGAGCTGTCTTTGACAGGTATTTTTGCCTCTTGAAAATGCCCCATTAATTTTAAACATCAAAAATATTAAACTGAACTAATGTGTACTAATGTGTATGCCGTGTTATGAAAAACAGTTAACTACTTTATTAAAAACTTGGTTGTATCTTTGGGGTTTTCTAGACGTGACAAATATCGAAAATTTCTATGTTATGTGCCTATTTGACTTGATTCAAAAGTGTAGGCAGAGGTAACGTAGGTGTAGGTATGCGTAAACCCTGTGTTGAATAGTGGCAACGTCATAAAGGTTCAAAACACAAAATAATTTGACAGCTTTGTCATTACTGTTTTTCGTTATGGCGTCAGTTATGCAAAACAAGAATTAGGCGACGATTTGCATGCAACAAATGTTAGCGGAGTTAATGTTAATATCATTTTACTGTTATGAAGTCACATTGTGAGTCACATCCTGGCACAGGACTAGGGTTGCCATCATCCTATAGCATATACTTATTTCTACGTAATACATAATCCTCTACATAAATACTTGACTCCGCTTTGGTAATACGAACGTCTAGTCTAGGCTATACAGAGGTCAGTTGTTAATTACAACCATATTGTTTGGATAATAATATATCTATATTTTTTCTTGAAATTAAAATCAGGACATTAATAAAGCTATAGTAAGGCGGTCAACTCGCTAAAATATAAAATACTAAGTCAAGACTAGTAGAATACATTGCACTATGACAAATTTCAAATCAAAGACGGCCGCTTCCACAAAATGGCGAAATACATTCCTTTTTTTACAACTCCCTTAATATGGGTATCAAATGAAAGGGCTTAACTAGTAGAATGTTGTACAGATAATTTTAAAATGAAATTTTTAATTTTGGTATTAAGAGAGAGCCATGAAACAAGCTGTGAAGGCGCCTGAGGGTAAGTGACTCGCCGGCCCGTAGCGTGACGTAGTATGTAGACGTGAACGTATAAATAATTGATTTCGCTTACCATTATTAAACATTATAATATACTCAGGCAATCATAATAAACTGGCAACCCTATATGAGACAGACTGAACTTTGGCGGCCGAAACAAGCTGCATTGTTTGGTCCATGTATGTATTTCCGTCGACCTAACTTGACAGTTTACTGGAACTTGCCGCTTTTATTCATGTTTTAATTATTTTTACAATAGAACAAGTATTTTTAATTTTAGAATAGACACACTTAATCGTTTTAAATTACATGAAAAAAGTATTTCTAGATTTAAAAAGTATCATTTAATAACGCTAATTGTAAATTATGAGATTAGAATTACAACATAAAAATAAGATAGTAATAGTATGGCAACTGGCGCAATGGATAACCTTTGCACCTGGTACGAGCAGGAGCGGGAGTCCGAAGAACCAGAGTGAATCCGATTTATGTATATACTTGAACAGTATTTGGTCTACTACGGTCACAGCTTGCTAAAACCGATTTACGATCCGTCATCTCGTCAGATGTTGCGACCATGCAGTCTACGATGGAGCGTGTTTATCTAAAAGAAACTCCATTCATTCACGACCTGCTGAAAATAAATTGTTGTAAGCAATAAAACCACCAACTACATAATAAAACCATTTATAACACTAGGTATACGGTATAGGTAAGTGATTTTCAGTATTCCCTACTGTTTTTTATTTCTGGCAAACAGTGTTTCTGTATGCATGTCTGATTAGAAGACACCAAGATTGTATCCATCGGGTAATTCAGGCCTCTTTACCGCTTAATTGAATCGGCTATGTCTTTGCTATTGCCGTCTTTATCATTTCAAGCGAAAATAAAAGAGAGAGAGCATTATCAAAGCGAAGACAGTGTTTTAGGCGGTAGACTCTCGGGGGTACAGGGGGTCAGCCGGCGCATTCCGGTGTAGCTTTTCGGACAACAAAAATGGAATCAAACCTTCTTAGGAACGAGAATCATGAAACTGTGGCGCCTCCTCGAGTTCCAAGCAGTCCAATAGAAAAAAATAACTGAAGTTCTCCTATTATTTTCCTTTCAACGTGAGAGTAAAAGAAATGGAGAAATTTACGAGAACACTTTTAGGTGACGTTAAAATTATAACTGTTGCAAGATCTACGCCATTTTATGTCAGTTTACGCAACGCCCTGTCATATATGGAGCGACGTTTGTTTTGACAGATGCACGATAAAAAATGCGAACGTTTGAGTTATGAGACTATAAAAGGGTTAAAATCGGCGATTCTTTTGAAACGACAGTTTAGGCATTCGCATGTGTTGGTAGCGTTTTGGGCCACAGGCGTATTTATCATAATCAATGAGACAAAAACCACCTCCACTATATCTTGATAATAGAACCACAATGATTATGAGTGTGATCAAATCATTCTGGGTTTTACATGTCTGTAGCTTATTGAAAATACCTAGAGATGTGACTTATTCGAAATACTTGTACTTATTTAAAATAGAAGTACCTACAATACAAAATAGAAGAGTGACGAGATGAGCAGGACACGTGCCTAATGGTAAGCAACAAGCCTACCCATAATATCAGTGTCACGCAGCTATTGATATACGAAGAGTCCAAATCATTACTTATCACTGCACTGCGCTTGTCAACCAGAGATATCAGATGTTTCATCTGATATACCCTGTAATTTCACTGAAAACATTGGCCTTCAAACCGGAACATATTGCTGTTTTCACACTACTGCTTGGCGGTAAAGTAACTGGCAAACGTGTGGTACTTTCCCAGACGGACTTTGCAAAGATACGAAAGCGAAGATAAAGAACGGAATATCATCCATGACTATTGAGGGTGATACGGATAGGGATTTCATTACACATCTCAGATAAAAAAAAAATCTTTTCGCTCGCGTTCGGTCGATCCGACACACTACAAATACATATATTTGGTTTCATATGGCTGAACATTTAATCATTGTCAATCAGCGTGGCAACGCTGCCAACATGCTAAGTGCGTTTCCGGCTAGTAGTGGAATTGATCATCTTAATTTTCTTTAGTTTTCTAAATTTCGTCGGTCGGTAGGTTTGTAATGTAGTGTTGAGGTATTTCTATTTGTAATTTAGTTCTGTTAATAAAAGTTTTGGCCTTAATTTACGTAAGCCAATAGCCGTTTTCCCGCCAATTTTGTAAGTAAGCGCGCGCGCCAGCGTACCCAGCGGTAAAAAAAAAGTAAAGAATTTTGTAAAAAAAAAATTGTAAGGCCTACTTACATATAATAACCTCGTTGACAATCTCACCGAGGCCCGTCGAGTATGAGACGAGATGCGCTCTGATTGCGCGATCTATTTCGCCGATAGCCACTAACTCATCTAACTTCACGTTCCCAAATTTTCCCAGCCAATTACACGTTTTAGAGTGCACCTTATATGGCACGGGCATAAATACCTGGGAATGTAAATGCTATCAATTTTATCTGTAACATTAGTATAGGAACGGGTTTCAGCTGTATCATACAAGTTATTATCATTATCGTCATTTAACAGCTTCTTTATCTTGTTTATCTTTCTGGAAACATTGCCATTAAATTGAAACTTAGATAATCATATTTGAACATTATTGCTTGACGCTAGGATAATAGGCAAAGCTGTGGCACTTCCCACCTTCCCAGTGCAGACATTGCGAGGGATCTATCTAAAAACTGTTGAGGCATATGAGAGACACGCACAGACATAGAAGAAACCTACGTATTTTTTATTACACAAGTATTTCTCCTGGGAGGGATTAAAACTCTACAGTTGTGTTCAATGGTCAGTGAGCATTGTTCACTACTGACTTATACTGACTTAAATCAATATTTTGTGGCTCGTACTAACTAGGAAGAAATTCCAATAAGTCCATGTAAGACGTAACTCAGATCTTAACGGCTTTCTTCACCCAGTTACTACATCCGCTGGTGATTACACTTGCTCTGAGGAAGTGATGGAACTAAAAATATCGTACGAAATGTTTGGCACTTTGTACCCTGGATTTTTACAATAAACCGTTTAGACGAAACATAAATTAATTCCAAATCGTTTCGATAGATAGCGCCTGACACGGCTAGAATGTATTTTGTCCAAAGAACCCAAAGGTATCGTCAGCCACAATTTAATAAAGGTGAAACAGAAGCTATGTTTTTGATTCTCCATTTACTGTCACGCATTACCTAGAAAAAACCTATTCACTCTCGATTTGAAGACACAAAGATTGTAATCATCGGGGAAAACCCACTCAGGCAACGTATTCCACAGCCTAGACGTTCTCACGAAAGTAGAGTTATGTCAAGTAAAGTTTATGTGGAGGTATTAGGTATATTGCGACAGTGCGTATGCAAATAGTGATGATGGTAATTTAGTACTAAAATCAAACCTACTACCACCACCTAATAGGAGATTTGGTACCTACGAGTACTATTATTTTTTCATCTCAAAATTTTACTCATACACTAATCTAATTTTGTAATATAATATATCATCATCATCATCATCCTCAGCCACAAGACGTCCACTGCTGAACATAAAAAAGATTTCAACGAACGGTCCTGCGCAACCTGCAACCAGCGGTTTCCAGCGACCTTTGTGAGGTCATCTGTCCATCTAGTGGGAGGCCGTCCAAAGCTATAATATATAATATAATATAATACTCTGATTAGGCACATTAAACGCATTGCTCCAATGAGACAGCTCGGTATCCATTCTATGGTTTCGGTGAGAACGAAAACGTTAGTGAATTAATATCATGCCTGTTTAAAATTCTTAGATCTTAGTTGATTTCCCAAAAATTGGTTGCCTGTAAAGTCGGTATACGGGCGAAAGTTTTACGTGACAACGACTTTGAGTGGTAAAATAATTTTACGGAAGGGACGCGTGCCTTTCACTTTTTATGTCTGTCTCTCTCGCTCTTAGGCGGGCTAACCATGCCCGAGTGGAAGGGACGCGTGCCTCTCACTCGCTCTCGTTGTGAGCGCATAACGTGAGCGGAGCGTAACGCAGTTTCTTGAAGTGTCACCCGGCAAACCAATTTATAAGACGTTGTCACGTCAAAAACATTATCTTTTCAGGTTTCCTCATAACGTTTTCCTTCACCGTTAAAACCAGTAGTTATAACAAACTCGCAATCGTAATCCAATCCTACGATTGTGAAATGAAGCTTTTTAACCACTAGACTACACGACCACCCAGGTTACTCAATAATGACTAACTATTCTCAACCTAGATCAGAATAAGCGTCAATTTTCAGTAAATCGCGTCCTAGATATAAATTGGCGTTTAACAAGTCCACAGTGAATAGATATTTGCCTTAATTTAAGCTGTGTACTAAGCAGTCTAAACACTTAAATATGCGTGGGTCTAGTTTAGTGCATCTGCTGAGCTAACTAGGGCAAGAAAGAGATGAATTGTTTCTTCACACGGTGCTGAAATAAGGAAACGTTCACACTAAATTTATCGATGTGTGATTTACAAGTTTGTTACTTTTGAACTAGAGCAGCGCGCTAACTAAACTAAATCACTAAAAACTTATTAATTGTCTGGTTGTATATACGTATAGATATATTTTCATTTTTTTAAATAAAGAGTGACAAGACTAGCAGGACATGTGCCTGATGGCAAGCAACATGCCTGCCACATAGCAGCACAGTGGCACGCAGCTATTGGAACATGAAGAGTCTAAATCATTACCTAGCACTTGTCACCCAGAAATCAACGATGTTATGTCTCTAAGCCCTGTAATTTCTCTGGAAACATTGCCCTTCAAACCCGATCACAGTAATGTTTGCCCATTCCTGCTTAGCGGTAGAAACTGGCAAAGGTGTGGTACTCCCCAAGCGGACTCTTGCCAAGAGTCCTACCACTACAACAACATTAGTGTATATTGGTAAGTATCTCTGCAACAAGGTTCCTATAGTACAAGACAGTGTAGTTTGAGGCAATGGGGCTAGATGGGGTTAGATAGATAGATCAACTTTTTATTGCACTTAATTTAAAAATAAGTGTTACGTGAGAAATGTCTACAAATACGAGTATGTATACCATAATAACAGTGCCCTGCGGTTTCATCCGAGTGGTTCCCGTTTTTTCCCCAGGACAAAATATAGTCTATGTGTTAATCCAGACCGTTCAGAAGTTCCGTCGAGATTGAGCAACAAACATTGAAACTTGCATTTAGCAGCTAATACTGGCAGCTACTCTCAAGCACTCGGGAATCACGGACATATCTAACGAAGGAAAACATTTTTAAATGGGTCCAGTAGTTACTGAGATTAGCGAGTTCAAACAAAAACACCTCTTCAGCTTTGATAAATTAAGTGTTATATATAGTATAGATAATAAAGCTACAGACAGGTTTATAATCTATATTTAAAGGAACCAGTAACCACAATCGGCGTATATCAAAACTTGACTCAAACTCAATTTTATTAGAAATTTTAATTTGCTCAAAAAATTGGGAGATACTTTCTAACAAAATTGAAATCGAAACTAGAAAAAAATTGGTTGTTTGTAAAGTCTAAATACAGACGATGATTTAACGTGACGTCATAACAAACCATTGACAGATGCGGCGCAAACGTACAATGAGCGTAACGGGACATAACGGGACACTTTTTGTGCATGCAGCCGGCGTTCGTCAATTTATTAGACGTTGTCAAGTCAAAATCAATTCTTAGAAATTTTCTAGGGTGGGTGGTAGGTGATTCAGACAGAAAAGCCCAACTCTGTACTAGACACAGACTAAATCACTTGCCAGAAACGATAATAAATCTGTATCATATATCAGATGTATCGATTCACTTGCACACATAACTTTAGTATAAACTCATTGCTCACACATATTTTGGTTGAAACGCAGCATAATAATTCATATACCTACATAAAGCGATGGATGGACTTTATTGCTTTGTGTAATATTAATGTCTGCTTTTATGACAGCAGGATATCGATGTCTTCATTTGACTGCATAATTTTATGACTTTTGCGATTAAATTATATTGAAGTTAAACATGTAAGCAGCGCCCCGCGGTTTCACTCGCTTAGTTCCCAGGGGTCTACCGCCGAACGAAAAATGTCTTAGCTTTGAAATTTCTCTCTTTTCTTTCAGCTAGAAATGATAGAGACCGCAATAGCAATGCGAAAGCCGATTTAGTTATGCGGTAGAAGGGCCGTTGTGATTCCGGGATAAAAATAGCATATCGATACCTTAATTCGCGAAACGAATAATAACTCCAAAGTAGCAATTTCACAGGGGACACTAAAAACTTGGTAAAAATAAAATTAAAGCATCAAAGGAAAAAACAAAAATCCCTTTGGAAATTGTGTTTCTTATTAAATAATAGGAGGTACAACTTTTAAAAGCTTAGCGGGTATAGCGGGTTTTATAAGTTACGGCTGGTCTAGTAAGTTACGGCTGGTCTAGTAAGTTACGGCTGGTCTAGTAAGTTACGGCTGGTCTAGTAAGTTACGGCTGGTCTAGTCGGGAGAACGGCGCCTGCCGATCCGGAGAATCCAGGTTTAAGCCCCACACGCACCACTGTCTTTTCGAAGTCATGTGCGTAATGCCGCTAACTTAAAACGGTGAAGGAAACCATCGTGAGAAACCGACATGTGCCTAGAACTTTTCGAAGTCATGTGTCATCCACCAACCCGCACTGGGCCAGCGTGGTTGATTATGGCCTTAACTCTCTCCTTGCGAGAGAAGGCCCAAGTTCCAGCAGTGGGAACATTTAGTGGGCTGTTGATGATGATAAAATAATAATAAACACTTTAAAAAAGGACGCAATACCAGTTACGCAATAGATTTTAGCGGTGATTTAGTGGTCCCTGTGAAATTTGTTACTATGGAGTTATTCGTTTTGCGAATCAAGGTATCGATATGTGTTCTTTCAGACTATAGTTTGTGTTTTGAGCTCAATCCATTCCGATGTTATGAAGTAATTGAGCAACAAACAACCAAACATTGACATTTGTATAGGACTAGCAGCGCCCGCAGTTTGACCCGCGTAGTCCCCGTTACCATTATTTTTAGGGATAAAAAGTAGGCGTGTTCCAAATTCCACCGAAGTCCATTCATGCGGTACGATGTGATAGAGCAAGAAATATCCAAACATTGACATTAATAATGTTACTATACATATAATCCTATTAATGTTAAATTAGGATTTTAAAGGAGCATTTATTATTTAATATAATCAGAAAACAATTAAAACTACACTACGCTAAATATTCAAATATTCTTACTGACATCATGGCTCAGTAAGTCTGTCCAAAGCTGTGGATCATGAGTCCGATTCCCACCCGAAACAACTACTTACATATATGTCGGTAAAAAAGAAATCATTTGTTTTGCAGCTGCAATTTTAGGCTTAATATTTTTCTTTATATAAGCATTTTAACAGCTCTCTATTCCCATCTAGCTTTGCTTAATTTTACATAACTAATTAGCTGCGAAGGCTTTCATGTGATCTGGACAGTCAAGTCCAGTCGGAAGTCAACGGCTACAATGAATAGCAAGGATTATTGATTATCTGATGGAAGAGTTATTATTATATTTTCAAGCAGTAAAATACAAAAGAAAAGTATACGTTTACTTTCATTTATCTGGATGACTTATCTCTTAGAAATACATTGGAGTCGATTTTTTTACGGTTAAAATTTTACTTCAGCTTGTCTTTTCAGTTCAGATCTCTTTTGGCGTCACCTTGTATGGTTCTTGGCTATTATAGGAAGCTTCACTAAGCCCAGTGGTCTGGAAAGCCATCTTGGTGGTCTCATGATGTAACGGCTAACGGTCAGAAATTTGATACCCTGAGCAGTTGAGTCTAAAGTAGCTTCTAATGCCTAGCTCATAGAGGTCATGTTACGTTACAGGTATATGGGATAGATCAGACCTGATTATAGGTTCCCGTTAATCATAGGTGTTGGTTATTATAAAACATTGGTTAACTTAAATTGCTACTTAATTAAATAAGTAATAACATCACCAAGATATGGTAGAAAGAGAAATTCTAAAATCATTTATTAGCTGCATAGGTACCTAATGCACTAGTAATTAAAAAAAAAGGAAATTATAATATAACATTTCGTAACTTTAACTTGCGTAACTTTTCCTAACCCATTGTATTTATTTGTATATAAGCATCAGACACATCAGACAGACAGCCTTCAATGATTCCATTTTGTATATTTATCTAATTTATTTATCTAATTATTAATTTTATGTAAAATTTCAGGAACCAGTGAATTTACTTATTACTAATTTTTCATCAATAAATGTAGTGGTAGGAAGGACTTTTCAGAATCGTCCTGAGGCAGTATTTTGCTACTTATTTTAATGTGAAAACATTACTGTATAGCGGTTTGAAGGGCAATGTTTCCAGTGAAATTACAGGGCATAGAGGTAAAACATCTTATATTTCTGGGTGACTGACGAGCGCAGCAATGCAGCGCTAGGTAATGATTTGGTAATCTTTATGTTCCAATAGCTGCGTGTCAATGTGGTGTTATGGGCAGGCATGTTGCTTACCATCAGGCACATGTTCTGCTCGTCTCGTCATTCTATAATCTATAGCATACTAGAAAAAAATATCTGTACCTACTCTTGACAGTATTCTAGCTTGATGTTTTTTAATTTCATAGTTTAAGTAGTCTTCTCTACTAGGATACGAGTATTATAAGATTCAAATGCTGGTGGAGCAAGAGTGACTATTAACACACACTATAACCCTACGCAGCCACCAGGAGCTCATCAATAGCTTAATAGTAGATTGGTGAATTAATTAAGATTATTTCATGATACACATTGGTTTATCTGTGTTATTTACATTTTGATTAAGTGACAGGGACTTATCATATAGAAAAAAATAAAAGTGGTCAAATGCGAGTCGGACTCGCCCATGAAGGCTTCCGTAGCAGCAAGTAACATAATATAAAAGTTCTTGTAGTTCGTAGTTAAAAAAAAAAATTGAGTTTCAATTTCAAGTATGGGACATCCCTAAAGTTTTTTATTTTTTTCTATTTTTGTATCAAAATCTT
Source organism: Ectropis grisescens (assembly GCA_017562165.1). Taxonomy (NCBI): domain Eukaryota; kingdom Metazoa; phylum Arthropoda; class Insecta; order Lepidoptera; family Geometridae; genus Ectropis; species Ectropis grisescens. The sequence goes on along the minus strand of CM029791.1, from coordinate 5,376,331 downwards.
AATGCGGTTTACAGATTACATCTACTTACCAAGTTTCAATAGCTTTTATCGTTTCGGAAAAAGTGGCTGTGACATACGGACGGACAGACAGACAGACAGACATGACGAATCTATAAGGGTCCCGTATTTTGCCATTTGGCTACGGAACCCTAAAAACATTCGTAGTACCTTAAACGATTAAATTATACTTGCATATTTTATAAAAACTAAATCTGCGTAGGCTATTGCTGTTTCTATAATTTCAAGCGGAAAGAAAAAAGAGAGCAATTTCAAAGCTATGTCAGCTTTAGCTCGGCGGTAGACTCTCTGGTCGTCTGAAATATAACATTCATTCCAGTCAACAGGTATCAGGAGAACAGAAACAACTGAAACTAATAAAAACAACGCCCATGGTAACCAACTGACCATGAAAACTGACTCACAGATAACCTCGCGTAAATCATTTTACCTAAACTTCAGTGCACATTTTCATAAAACTGAGTCAATATTTTTTTATTCTTCCATTGAGCCTGGCCCACTTAAATTAGACTAAACCGAACAATGAAAATAAACAAAATGTCATGCATGTTAGAAACAGATGCACCCATGTGGGTCGGGTATGGTTAAGCACGAAAGTGCTTTATATTTTGCTATTATTTAGAGTGACGGGCTGACGGGCCAAGACATGCGCCTAATGGTAAGCAATACACCTGGTATTAATATCACAGTCACAGATAAGAAAATAGTTACTTCGGCACAGTGCTATGTAGGAAAAGGGTGTCATATATGTATGTATTTAATACATCAATGTATTTAAATACATATTTCTAGTCCAAATCACTGCTTAGTACGGGACTGCGGTCGTCACCAAGAGATTCATCTCTATGACTTTATATACTGCCCTTCAAAACGTAGCACAGTAATCTTTGCACATTACTGCGTGGCATTCTACAGTGAAGGTTAGTTCTTCACCAGATGAAAAGTTCCAGCAATGAGAACTACCACTACAAAATACGTTTTAATTAAGAGAGTCATTTTTTGCTATGAACCATTTATGCTTACCTAATAAAGCGGCCATATTGTTTTCGTAATACTGGAACCTCCATTTACGAGCTGAAAGTCAAATTGCCAACAGAAAATGAATCCATCACACTAACCAATTGCGGATTGGCGTAAATTGCAATTTATTTTACTTGGAATATAATCACTATATCAGTTCGTTTCAATAGTTACCTTACCCTATAAAGACAAACAATAGGAAATAGGTAACAAATTGTTCACAAAGAAATACTTTCAGGTCAAAACTAAAAAATATGAGTATCTAAAAATATTAAATCTGAGGATACACAAAGAATGATACCTAAACTACGAATTTAAATTTGCATTCACTGAAGTTGGATTTAGTAGTAGTAGTAGTAATATTTTAATGTTAATATTTAGATTAAAATTTTTTATATAAAAAAATGTATATTTACCTTAAGAGATAGTGGTAAAGCACAAATTCAATTTATCAAAAGTAAATATTTACTCCGATTTTTGCTATCACCCGATAATACGAGTAAAGCTTTTGTTCGCGATTACCGCAAATTTTTTGCACAAGCCAGCTACATTGTAATCACCACATGAGTTAATGAGCTAATAACTCTGAGTAATTGGTCTAGCTCAAACCAGCGAGACTTAACACTCAGTCTAGTATAAACTTAGTGCTGCATCTGGTATTTTTCGCTACGTGTTAATCAACTCAAGAGGAAACTGACGTCAGGTCTTTTTAAAGGTATTGACGTACTTAGACCTAGATTTATTTTAATACAAACTTATGTTTTCGCGTAATTTTGCTTAAAAAATATTTTTCTAAAACTTACTTTTCTTAAACTTAACGCTAACCATATGTTAAGCGACGAACAACGACAACATTTCTTGAAAAATTACCTATCAAATTATTTAAAAGTAGAGTGTACAGGATAAGACGAATGATTACTATGCACTATTACACAACAACTTCTCGGCAGTGCACGTCGAATCGACGGTGGTTAGTTATCTAGCAATTAGATAGCAAAACTGAATTTTAACTAAATTACAAAAACATTTACACTACCCCCAAGCGATTCCTAGGAATTAGATTGTAAAACTGAATTTTAACTAAATTACAAAAACATTTACACTACCAAGCGAACAAAAAAATAACGTAATAAAAAAATGTAGAATACTATTTTTAAAACTATTTTAATATTAATGTAATTTACTAAAGAATTTAGTTGAATCAATTAACAAATAAGTAATAAGTCGCTAAGTCATTCTTTTTCGACCATGACACACACGTGTGATAATGCATTAAAAATAAGAATAAATGTAATATAAATATTGGTTGGTGGGCATTTAACACACAACCCATCTGACCTCAAACTAAGCAAAGCTGCCATTCAGCGTGGTAATGCCGCCTGCATGCTGGGTACGCTTCCGATTGGTAGTGGGCTTGAATATCTTGATTATCTATAGACCTACAGTGGTCTATAATTCAGTGTGCAAAGTAGTTAGGTTTGTAGTGTAGTGTATGTAGTTCTCATTGTATTTTAGTTTTGTTAATAAAGGCTCTGCCCAGATAAAAAAAAGCAAAGCTTGTATAATAGAAGCTGATATAATACTTTTATGTTTTTATACACATACTTTTATACATAGAAAGCACTCAGGCACAATACAAATATTTGAATGCATCACACAAATATTTGCACTGGTGGGGATCGAACCCACGAACCACGGCGTCGCAGGCATACTTACTACCAGCTAAGCCACCAGGCCAGCCAAAAAACATCACACCTATTTCCCGTAAAGTGACGTAAGTGAAGTAGGAATTTACTAGGGCACTACTGGGGGCAAGTGCTGATAACAAATGCTTAATTGAAACTATAAAGAAATATAAAATATCTCAGTTCATTTTTGTAACATGTTTAGCGTCCGTTTTTATAATGTGTGTGGTACGCAGGGTGCTGTATGCCCGAGACGAAAGGCAAATCATAAAGCCATTTACGAAATGGCTTTATAGGCAATTCATTTCTGAAACATATTTTTTTACCAAACTTGTGGCTCTTATCACAAAAATTTATTAAGCAATTCTAAATAGTACGAGTAGGTAATTTGGGCATACGACTGTTTATTACTATTTATTAAGTGGCACGCGTCACCCAAACTATTAATTTTGAATAAATTCCTTAAGAATCAAAAGGTTATCCGGAAGAGATCGTTTTATAAAATAAAATAGGCTTTTGTGCCCGTAATGTGGTGTTATTTCATATGTTACTCATTATAATTTTGTGGTTATAATAAAGTATTTTCTATTGTATTATACACGATATATAGACTCACTCAGTTACAAGCCTAAATCAAAAAAACAAGCACAAAAGCTAAAATAAGAACTGAAGGCCTGTTTGCAAACAGTAGGTAATCTCTTGCAGGTAAGGTGATGTAATTTCAGGAATGCAGATCGTAGCATAAGCAGCTCCCTTTTCTTCCGCTGTAAAGAAGGCCCAACCATGGACGTTTATAAAAACTCGGACGTAGTCTCACTAAAAAAACCGTGGCCATCGAGTCGGCCACATAATATGCACGTGTGCGCTGTAACAATCAGGCTGACACGTACACATCAGTGGGTCATTACACGCGCTACTTGCGTATATGTCTGCGTGTCAGCCTATCAGTGACAACCTGACAACGCACACGTGCTAATGAGGCCGACTCTGGTGACACTGTTTTTGTTTTAGACTACGTCCATGATCTCATCCCATTTTTTTGCGTTGAATTCAAAACTAAGCTAGTATCGTGTTTGATTTGCATCGCTTTTTCTAGCAATACTCCCAACGTAATCTTACCCAACCTCAGAAATAACAACAACCTCTTTGTGGGTGCATCAAGACACAAAGCAAACAATCCGTTTCATCACTTGCTCAAAGAAAGCATCCCACATGGGACTGGAAACTAGGCCGGTCTAATTTCTTCCATTAATTTTATTTTCGTTGATTAATCACTGATGATTATGGATGCATCTCCGTGATGCCGTGTTGCAATCGTATGGGAAAGTTCTGGTGTAGTAATGAGAACGTCTATTTATTTTACTTATTTGCTGGTTACTAACTCTCTAAGCCAAAAAGATGGCGGTTTTATAAGTTTTAGACTTTTAAGACTTTTAGAACGCTCTTTCAAAATACCTATATTTTTATCACTCTCTTCCTCTCTTTCTTTTTTCTCTTTGTGTGTGTGTTTGTCTGTGGCATCGTAGCCTCCAAAAGGAAGAACCGATTTTCTATTTTTGTTTGTTTGAAATAGCAATTAATCGGGAGTGATCTTAGCAATGTTTCATCACAATCGGTTCAGCCGTTTCAAAGTTATCGGCTCTTTTGTTAGCTACAGTATTAATCTTAAACGCATAATGCCCATTTTACCTACTTGCATTTTTTTTACTTCTGTCGACCAATAACGTTGAGAATTATTTAATTTAATTTTTACTTATACTCGTAATTACAAAAATGGATCTAATTAAAAATATATAAGTATTAAGCCCTAAGACTTTCTGTGTTTTTGGGGTAAAGTAGCTTATGCGCCATTCCTCATTATAATTGAAGTATGTATCTAGATTCCGAATGTGCACCAAAATCGTTTACTTGAATCTAAACTCTCATATTTATTATATTAGATGGAACTAATCTATTTTAGACAAAACAGTATTTAAATTCAGCCAGATTAAACTTAGGTGGTCCATTTTACATCGCTTCACCACACCGGTATGAAGTTGTTAAATAAATGACCTAATGTTATTTAATTTAGGAACCCTAACAAATTACTGTCCGCGACTACGATTATTGGATCAATCTATTTTTTGTCTACAGTTTGTAATTTGTTCTATTAAAATTTAACTTTTTTACTTATTAAGAATTGTAAAGTGTAAGTACTAAATTTGACTTAGTGGAATTTTTAATTCTTGCAAATTTCCATAAATGACGAAAAAGTTAAAACCTCTCTTTATCACCTGTCTTTCCTATAAAATTTATTTTCTATAATATCTTAGTTAAGTTTGAGTACTTAAATATTTAGAATACAGTGCTTAGTTCCCCATTAAATATTTGATTAAGATGACTAAAGAAATCACAATAATGATAAGACAAACTTCGACAAATAAAACTTTTTAATTAACACATTTGTAAGTTTACAAAAAATCTCACCCCACATCTTTCTTATATCTTCCTAATGAGTCGTGACTTATTATCTGTCTATATAATCTTTATTTCAAAGTAGTAAGGTCTATGTCTGTAGTTAACTAATATGGCCAAAAGGACTGTGCCGCTATGTGTTGATGCATTTTTAAATGCGTCTGCGCATGCCAGGCTCCCACGATGAACTTAGGACGCGTGTTTGGCCGGAGCAGGTAATAGCAGGCAGCAGGCAGCGTGCGATAGCGTTCGTTTGTAAGATATATAAGTAGTCAAGTTTATCAATTGTAATTTGTAACTTATTGTCTCAGTCTACACTCTCCGTTCACTCAACAGTATCCGTTATAAACCTTCCCACACTTATTTAGGTCATTTAGGCAAGAGGTCTTTTAGTCCAAACACGGGGAGGCATTTGCAATCTCAAAATTCATTTTTTATGGGATACACTTCGGTGAGTGTGCCACTGATCTCTATAATCTAATACGACCTTGCCTTTTTTTCTATCGGACTGCGCGTAGCTCGAAAAAGTGACATCGTTTCATGGCTGACGTTCCAAAGACTCCATCCAAGAATAGACGATGAAGAGGTTTCCATCTAATATTGTGATAAGAACGTTGTGGAATGCGTTGCCGAAGTGGCTTTTTCCGATGATTACAATCTTAGTGTCTTCAGATCGAGAGTGAAACATTTTTTTCTAGGTGAGCACGCTCCATCTTAGACCGCATCGTCACTGTACAGGCGAGATGGGGGCCAAGTTCCTTTTGTAACACTAAAAAAATTGCACTGTGGACCATGCAATAGAGCTTTCTAATTTAAGTTTGGTCTTGCGAGAAATTTAAGAGCTCGCTATAGGTAACAATAAATATATATTGGTGTACATTTCTCACTATTGTTTATTATATTAGATTTAATGTATTATGTAAATATGTTACAACGCTTAACCACAACTCCAACGATTAAAAATTATGATGTATGACATTGTTGTATTTTCAGGGAACATGAATATTTTTCCTTTTTTATTTTTCTCAGAAGCGTACGCTCAACCATAAAACACGGCCTTACTTGCATTAAATTGACATTATATGATGACTGGAGATAAAAGCTCGTAGTTGAGAGCATGTGATTCTTTGATGACCTACTATTTAATCGGTCACTTCCATAAATATTAACTTTGAAGGTTTTTCTTTACCTTTATCTATAGTTAGAATCAGGAGTTACTAGGTATATCTATCTAGCTATATTTTTAGCATAAATATCACCTAAGTATAATAACAGAAAAAAAAACTTTACCTGTAACTATAGTTAGAATTAGCAGTTACTAGGTAAATATATATCTAGCTATATTTTTTTAGCATAAATGTCACCTAAGTATAATTATAGAAAAAAAATGTGGTGTACCTACTAGGTTACACCACAACATTATTTTCTTTAGCTATTGGCTATATTAGGCAATGCGTGTGTTATAGAAACATATGACAAGAACAAAATAAAAATTTTGATTAACCGACTACCTCAGATTTGTTATCTGTACAACATTCTACTAGTCAAGCCCTTTCATAAAAATAAATGTTTTTCGCCATTTTGTGGTAGCGGTCATCATGGATTTGAAATTTGTCATAGTGCAAAGTATTCTACTACTTAAGCCCTTTCGTTTGATACCCTTATTGAGGCAGTAGTGAAAAACATAACGTAATTCGCCATTTTGTGGTGGCGGCCATCTTGGATTTAAAATTTGTTATAATGTAACTGTAATGTAAATATATTCTGCTAGTCAAGCCCTTTCATTTGATACCCATATTGAGGTAAGTTGTGAAGAAATACTTTGTCCGCCATTTTGTGGAGGTCCGCCATCTTGAATCGATATTAACCAAACATAGCTAAGAACATCCGCACGGATATTTACCTTCAAAAAAAAAACCGCATCTAAATCGGCCCATCCGTTTGAGCTCTACAGTGCCACAGACAGACACACACAGAGACAGACAGACAGACAGACATCGACGTCAAACTTAACACCCCTTTTTTGGTCGGGGGTTAAAAATGCATATACGTACTTCGGTGTTTGGATGTGTAAGTTTGTGTAATGAGCAAAATCTTGTATCTTAATTTAATTGTTCAGAATGGAATCTATTATCCACCATTTTTCTTAGGAACTATGAATCTTTACGATTATCATACCCTATTACGTGAAGTATGATAATCAATATAATCTATACTTATAATAAAACTGTAACGGGTCGAATTCTGTACATTGAAGATATTTTGAAAAATTTTTTTTTGGGGCACTCCATAGTCGATACTGATGGCGAAACTGCATTTTTTTTCTTTCATGTCTGTCTGTCTGTCTGTCTGTCTGTCTGTCTGTCTGTCTTTCTGTATAGAGATCACGCATCACGCCGAAACTACTGATTCAATTCAGCTGAAACTTGGCATGATTTTAGTTTATTCTAAGGACATTGCTGTAGGCTACTTTTGATCCCCAAATTCTAATCGGTTTTCTTGCGGGAGGGGGTGAAAGTCAGAAAGTGTATTTGGTTGTAACTCATGTTTGCGTTGTTTAATTTCATTAATTCTTTTTGTTAGAAAGAACATATTTTTATATTGTCCCGTCAAAATTTGAATAGTATCGGTCTGGTGGTTCGGAAATTACACAAACATTAAATAATAACGACACGCGCGGCGCGTTCGGTACACACTAATCTTCTAAGTATTCTGTGTATCAGACTATCCACAGAATATCTAGATTCTAGAAAGTGCCCACGTGATCGCGTCGCGTCGTCTTGGATGACAAAATAATTGTCAAAGATATATTTTGTGTGGAAAACAAACATCATTCGGTTTTAATCGACTTCAAACAAGGAGGTTGTTTTCAATCGGGTTGCATGTTTTTTATTTGGTTTTATTTTACACGATAACTTCGCTAATTGTTAGTTGATTTTGATAATTCCTTTTTGTTTGGTAGAAAATACTTCAGAGGTGATCTTAGATATCGAAAACAGGGAGGTAGTTTTTCAATATCAACAAAAAGCTAAAATCAGCTAAAATAAAATTAGATCTATCTGTTACGACATAGTCATAGCTTCTTATAAAATTTAGTCGAATGACAGAATTAAATTACCTATCACTGAAGTAGATTTTTGTTATTTTGGAGAAAACATATCAGCATAATAAGTAGCAGCCTAAACAACCCATTAAATGTTCCCACTGCTGGGCGTCAGGGCCTTCTCTCGCAAGGAGAGAGACAAGGTTATAATCCATCACGCTGGCCCAGTGTCGGTTGGTGGATGACATATGACTTAGAACTTAGATTATTGGTAGATTTCGGTTTCCTCACAGTGTTTTCTTCACCGTTTTAATTACCGGCATTACGAACATGACTCTGAAAAGATAGTGGTACGCGTGCGTTTGAACCCTGGGTCTCCGGATCGACAGTCGCCGTTCTCCCGACTAGGTCAGCTGTAACTTACTAGACCAGCCTTAACTTATTAGAAAACGTATTATTTCAATCCAAATACTGTTTAAAATTTAAAGGTAGTGTTCAACAAGCTTCGGTGACCGAAGCAGACCGTTGTTAGGGTTCTGTACGCAAAGGGTAAAACGGGACCCTATTACTGAGACTTCGCTATCCGTCCGTCCGTCCGTCCGACTGTCACCAGGCTGTATCTCAAGAACGGTGATAGCTAGACAGTTGAAAATTTCGCAGATGATGTATTTCTATTGCCGCTTTAACAATAAATACAAAATAAAATAAATATTTAAGAGGTGCACCCATACAACAAACATGCTTTTTACCGTTTCTTGCTCGATACTAATAATAACGTACCTGTCACAGGTAGACCCTTTAACTATTCACATAATATTTAGTTTTATGTTCTCTTTAAAAGTAATTAATTAAAATAAAATAAATTATTCAGGGGGCTCCCATACAATAAAATCCGTTTATTTGCTAATGGTTCAGAACCCTTCGCGCGCGAGTACCATTTGCATTTGACCCGTTTTATTTTTTCTAAATTGTTGTTAAATCCTATGCTTTCCTAATATTATATAATTATGTCAATGTTTCAATTTTTACTGCTCAATTACGTTGGAACGGCTGAATGTATCGAGTTAAAATTAAAGACACATTCTTGGTTTAGCTTAAGTAATACATAGGGTACTTATACATAGGCAATGTTTAGCCTATGTGTTCTGCCAGACTATAATCTAATTCTATTTCAAATTTCAACCCGATCACTTGATACGTTCCGCCATGATTAAGTAACAAACATCCAAACAGTGACATTCATAATAATTACAGGACAACGTTGGACCGGCTGAACATATTTTGAAGGAATTCGAAACAGACGTAGTTTGAACTCAGAAATAGCAAATCGGTTACTCATAAGGTTACTGTGACGTCGGAAAGACTAAGCAAATTTGGTAGAAAATTGAAACAGAGATAACGTATAGTCTGAAATACCACATTTATGTATTACCTATCAACCTGAAAAGAAGCATGGGCCCTAAGGAAACAAATATTAACTATCACGTCAAAACGGCACAACTATATGTGTTTCTGTATGTCAACCCATATGGGTGACATACGAAACACATATAGTTTAGAGTCTAAAATTTCACATGGGCAAATAAGTCTATATTTTCATTTAACTCCATATTAATATAAGCATACATTTTCGTAAGGAACTTGATGTGATGGTAAGGTAAAAGACTAAACTGAAAAATGATGCACCTGTTTTGGCGTAGATAATATAGGTGATTTGCGTTCACAATCAAAATAGCAAGCAACATAATATTCTCATTAGACGGCGCTAATGCCAGTTTAAATCTAAAAGCACTAAAGCCCCATTTAAATCGATGTTTTGTTATTGTGGTATGTATTTTTCTTTCATCACTAGGTGGCGTTACTGGTATTCTAAATTGTACTAATAAGTTTTTGCTGCTAAAAGATTATGATGCCGAATTTGGATTCTTTCGTTCTTGGATTTTTTTCTGTGTTACCTACAATTAAATTCATACATTAACATTTTACTAAGACTTGGCTTAGATTTATGGGTTCAACTTGCTTGAATATCATTAAAACTCAAAATCTTAATCACTTTTATTCCACACAGGCTTCCTTCAAAATTTTACGCGGGCGAATTCGCGGGTAACAGCTAGAAAACAGCTTGCGGATAAAAAGAGATAAGTAGGTATCAGATCATGAACATTCGCTTCAGACTTTTCATAATGTATCCTATAAAAATCCTACAAACTTAACACATGCGGCTATGTTCGATACTATGAAACATTACTAAGTATGTTTGATATTGTTTAAAAAGAAAAAAAAGATGATAAAATTAAATATATTTTGTGTGGAAAACAAATTCACTCAAACTCAAAGGGTTTTCAATGACTACTTATCCAAATATTTGACGTACGATACTTCCAACTAATGTATAAGTTAGTAACATCTGCTTACGCGAACGAAGTAGCGGGTTCAGCTAGTAGTATTATATTACAACGCGTATAGTTTGGCCATTTTGAGACGAACTCCTTGAAGTTTACTCTCGGAGCTGCTGCGCATGTATAGTCCGTACTTTGCTACAAAATTCACCTACTGCGCACCACCTCCGATGGCTCATCCATAATCGGTCGTAATGTAACTAGTTCCTTTAACTTCATATTATCCTTTAAGGCACGAGCTTATGCCACTATTATACGTCTTTTATTAGTTTTTATTACCTTATAAACTACTTTTTTGTCATTTTACGATGAAGGTAATTGTAGAGCTTTATTGGAAGTCCTTTTACGAGTCCTTTGCTTTCATGAATATTCTATATCCGATGTTGAATGATTAAATTAAATGTTTATAGCTTTTAGTATGATATTCTATTACTTATTCGTCGTAAATATTTTTTCAAGTTTTTGGGTTATTTAGATTTTATGAGGTTAAGTCGAGCAAAACCAGTCCCCATCGTGCTCCCACTGCGGGGACTCAAGCATTATATCACAAGAGCCAAGGGCGTAATCCATCCACCACTGGCCTAGTGCGAATTGGCAGATCTCATGAAGTTTTCCTTCGACGTTAAAGCCAGTGGTGAAATAAAACTATAACAATAAACCTTGTAATTAGAGTATATTTAAAACTTTATGCGTGATTCCAATCTTCTACCTCTGAAGTGAATAGTGCAACTCTCTTTAAAATCCTTAATTTCACTAGATACCTACAATCCGCTTTGATTTTGTTCTGGTTAAATAACTAATATAAATTATAATAAATAAGAGTCCAAATTTTGTACTGTTTAAGGCGGTATGAAACACACTCCATGCGCAGTATACAGTCAGGACCAGTCGTTCCTTTCTATTTATTGATATAATTGAATCAGAAACCATACTTTTTATTTTAATAATATACGAGCATAGAATATTTACAATCATATGAAAATCCATATTTAGTGAATTTATATCAACGCAGACAGGGTTGCCCCTTTTCTGTCTTATGCAGCCGGGTGGTGGTAACTACTCGTAACGGGGATGAACATCCAGCCGTGCGGGTGGCACCCAAGTTTTTTTTATTGCTTAGATTGACGAGTCGAGCAGGACATGTGCCTGATGGTAAGCAACATGCCTCCCACATAACAGCACAGCGACACGCAGCTATTGGAACATGAAAAGTCCAAATCGTCACTTAGCACTGCATTGTGCTTGTCACCCAGCGATCTAAGATATTATATCTCAAAGCCCTGTAATTTCTCTAGAAATATTGCTCTTCAAACCGGAACTCGGTAATGTTTGCACAGTACTGCTTGGCGGTAGAATAACTGGCAAAGGTGTGGTACTTCTCCAGGCGGACTCTGCCAAGAGTCCTACCACTACCACTTACTGGTTGGTCTGCGTGCCGGTAACGGGGCTTCACCTCTAAGGTGGGCCAGCCCCTCTACCACTCTAACGAAATCGGCTATGGCTTTGCTATTGCTGTCTCTATAATTTCAAGCGAAAAGAAAAAAGACAGCAATGTCAAAGCTAAGACAGTTTTAGTTGGCAGTAAACCCTCAGGTGACAGGAAAGCCGTGGCGGATTCGCAAAAGAATCCGAAAGCGACCCCGTGTCAGTGCATCCTCACTCGCTCAAGGTCGCGCGGTTTTAGCCTACAGCTAGACCGTTCCTCGCACGGAACAAGTGCCAGGCGGTTGTCGAACGCACGTCTGTGCGCTCGCACAACACGTTTCCCGCGCAAAATTACGTCGCCATATATTGTGCTGTATATGGATGCACGAGTCAAAAAACAAAGAACTATCATTTTTTCCTAGTTGTACAAAATATACCATTATTTTTATATTTTTCTGCTAACCGTACAAAAATTACGGGACATTATAAAATAGCTTGTAATCGAAGCTGGTTGTATGTATTAGTGTAGGTAAGTACATTAAAATATGTTACATATTTATCAAACAGCATTTAGACGATCAAGGAGAATAAAAACAGTCAAAGTATACTTTTATTGTTTTAATTTCAATGTGTCCGACCCCATGTTACGGCCTCTTCTAGCTGTCTTGCGCGTTACGAAGTAAATAACTAAAATATATAATCTGAGCTACAATGCTGACTACCTACATAACGAAAGGTTAATTTAATTTTTTATTGGATAATATGTCGACAACCCTTTCGATGCGCATCATTCCGCGCCAGACAGCGACAGAGTTACGCGTTAGAAGAGAGCGCAAATGTTTAGGTTAAAAATTGCGATAGGCATTGAGCGCTAATGCGAGCTGAATTGCACTTTGTTGCGTCCCAGCAAGAGTCGCTATTTATATAAAAAATTTCGCTAAGTGAGGGTTCTGTAGTAATATCTATTCTGTGCTCGTGTTCTCCATCATTAGTCTGTGTTCTCCATTTGCAAAAATGGTGGAACCTTGCGGAGGTTTTAATCGATAGAGGCCACCGTAATGTTTAATCCGACATAACCTAACCGTTATCTTACGTGACGTCCGGTAGCCGCCATATTGAATTTACACTAATGTCATGTCTTTAGTGTCACTCGCGAGACTATGGGGAATCGATTGACGTGTGAATCGTAAAAATCGGCCCAAGCGATTGGTCTGTATAGTGCTTCAAAGAATCATACATACATTCCTACATACATACATATTACATACATAGACTGATAAACACAAACACAACCACTCCTTTGCGTCGCGCAGTCTAGGTGGCAGATATGCGTACATATCTTCCATGCAAAAAAATCATTAAAAAACTCACTTTTACGGCAAAATAGATGCCAGGCATCACTCAATTAGTATTGATCATAATTATGAAAAGGCAATAAAACTATGACATAATATATATACTCGTATAATAACCAGACTGAGACTGCAAAAGGGTAAGTAGTTAGTGCCAGTAAAGTAAAATGGTTAAGCTGAGGAAAGCGAAGGCAAGCTGTTTAGGGCTATGACCAATCTCCTTAATGGCTAGTCTTTGAAGCGACCCTTTCGCCACTCTGGCCCATATGGGAGCAGTAAAACTTTACGGACGGACGTCGAATAGGCTCTCCATATAGACGACCTAAATGCGATTGTTCTCGTTTCGGTGGTTAAAATTAAGGGACTGTTTAATAGCAGTGGGATTATGCAGAAAGGGTTAAGTCGTTTTTGACTCGGAAACTGATAACGTACAAAGGTACATATTTATGATCCTTCATGATATTATTATTTATGTTCATAATTTATATGACCTAGCAAAAACATTACTGTCAAATGAGAGTCAAGTTTAGTAAATATTAATCTAATACATATGTATATTGCTTGTGAGTTCAACAACAATATAAGTGAGATCTAAATGGGGTGACAAGTTCAACGATCAGTCCTGAAATTAACTCAAACTAAACAATATTATAACTAAAAATATTTTGTTAGAGCTTTATTCTTTTTTTGTATAACTTAGGATAATATATTGAAGTCTACTAGGCTAGTTCTCTTCTCTATTATAACTGTGTGCCTACTTTGGCAAGATTATACACGAAATTGATAAATCAATGGATTTAATATTTGAAACGCTTGGGAACCACAAAACTGTGATTATGCGATCCCACAGGGTTCACGGAATTTTGCTAATTAGATTAGGAATATGAGTCAGTAAGGAAGATAACGTTGTTTCGTAGGGATGGGAAAATTTGCACTTTTATCGACAATATAAAATAATAAAATTTATATACACAACATAAGCAGTCCAATAACTGTTGGACTCGGGCCTGATGACGCATTACCTCGAATCGAAAGTTCTTGAAATATACGGATTTCACAATATTTTTTTGCCGTTAAAGCCAGTGGTGACTACAAACTTGTAAATCTGACCTTGAAAATATATTCAAAAGATGCAGACGGGATTCAAACCTATGACCTCATGTGTGAATCGCATGTTCTATAGGGCATAACGGCATTACACGGGTTCTGTGCACAACGCCATTTCAGAATAACTTATTTGCTAAAATTCAAATTATTTTAAAGTACAAATGGATGTACATTGTGCATAAACAATCCTTTTTTAAGAGTAGTTTGCAACTGCCGACTGTCTTGTGCATTTAACAATAATACCAATAAACGGGACGGATTATTCAATCCACTGTGATGTTCGGTTGAAGTGGTAAATTTTTTAAAGAAAGAGTAACTGATGTTTATGAAAATAATTAAGAATCATCATTATCTCTTAACAAAATATAATAAAGTTACAAAGTGAAACAAAAAAAGGCATACAACTACACCATATCTCTCTCTCTCACAAAACATATATCTTTATTACTTTCGGCTCTATAATACAAGACGAGCAGTATTCTATCGATAAAAATGCAAATTTAATGTATACCCATCACTCAATAGACCCTTTCATCGACCGTGAACATTTTTTGCATACGATCGGTTCAAAAGACTCACACCGCCTACAAGGCCGATGCTGCTTTTACAATGGTACTTGACTCTTATGTGTACCACATTAGCTTGAAAATGGCTTGTAAGCGTCTTTTTCTAACAACAATAAACACACTTTTACTTTCCCGGGCGTTTGTTTTCGTTCTAATGAGGTTTGATACGAAGTTGTCAAAAAAGTCTTTTCGGTGAAATACAAGGACCGTCCTGCGACAGGAACAAAAACTCCAATAAATAATGCAGCTTGTTGTTAATAAAAACAATATTTAACTTTCATTATCAAACCACAAGTTTTATAAAGATTATTTATTTTAAAAGTAAAACCAAGCAATCATCGTTATGCTTATTTATATGGATATTTTTGTGATTTTACATTAAAGTCTATTCAAAGCAGTCGATACCGCATGTTAATCGATAGATTAGTGACCGAAGTAATGGACCGTAATCGTTACTCACAGCACTAGTCGATAAAATTAGAAATGAAATGCACTTTGCCGACTCTTGTGCAACTAATACGAAAGAGAGTTTATAGTTTTAAAATTATTTATATTCAGAATATATTTATTTTTTCGGATGTTTATTTATTTTTGAATCTAAACTAGAAGAATTAAGCAAGTATGAAGGACTGACTGGCATTTGATTATTTAACAAAGTCAATTAAGATTGATTTGTAAAAATACGGAGGACTACCAGTATTGAGGGGAATTTTAGTCGTTTTATTGGGCTGTCTGGTTTCTAGACAATTCATTAAAAAAAATTTTTTTTAATTTTATATTTAAATGCTGGCGTCAGCGTACTTTCAAGTCAATGCCAAGTTTTTGGGCACTTATTATTTTGGTACTGATTTCTTAGATAAAATTATGTTTCACCGTAATTTTTTTATAAACGCGGTCAAATTATACATAACTTATTAAGTTAAAACTACTTTTATTTTCAAGTCAATGTCAAGTTTTTGGGCACTTATTATTTTGGTACTGATTTCTTAGATAAAATTATGTTTCACCGTAATTTTTTTATAAACGCGGTCAAATTATACATAACTTATTAAGTTAAAACTACTTTTATTTCACGCGTTAGATTGTAATCTGGCGTGTTTACAAATTTACGGTGTACTATATTTGTATAAATTATATAATAGTACATGAAAATACAAATAAGTAGAATGTTTTTAAATCTAGTTCATAGTAAAAATAGCATCTTAACTGTTTTTTGTCGACTTACCATTAGGTAGGTAAAATGTATCCTTGGCTCACGTCAGTCAGTGCAACCGAGACTTGGGGACATATTAGTCCCATTTAGACCAGGACAGCAGCAACACAAAGAAGTATTCGAATGGTACAGATGGAACCTCTACACATACATAGACCTCAGTATTATCATTGGATATGTGATTAATTCATCGATGAAAAGAAAGATTTGAGTAACATTTTTTAAATTTTGATATTTAGCGAAGTAGTTAAAAAAAAATTATGGCGTATACGTGGCGTGTATTCTTACCACAGTGTTATGATATTTGATTAGAAATACCTGTTGTTACGTGGTATGATCTCATTCCCTCTAAATTAACCGTAAAACAGACTAAACTTTCAACTGTTTATCTTGTATAATCCGGGAGTATGTGTAAACACTTCGTATAACGTAAACCTGTCTATTGCCTCAGAACGGGGTCAGGAGGTGTTCTGGTAATCTTTGTTGGATAAAAATGAGTTAATTAAGTAGTTTGAGCTGTATATAGGAGCAAGGTTGCGTCGCTGAGTGATCGGTAGGTATTTGGTTTTTGGAATTTGTAAGTTGATATTACACTATTCCTATTAGACGGAATAAATATAATTTACTAGCTTTTACCCGCGACTTCGTCCGCGCCACATATTTATTAGTTCTATATTTATAAAATTGCTGGAACAAACGTTTATCGACTCCATTTCAAGTGTCTAGATACAAAGTTTCATGGTTTTATCTTCAATAATATTGAACTTCCAGACTTTCACCCCCAATTCCACCCCCGTAGGTAGGTACAGTTAGAAACTACAAAACTGCTAAAACATACATTTTATGTCGGGATCTATTCTATCTATGTATCAAATTTCATCAAAATCTGTTGGTTGGTTTAGGCGGTAAAGACGGACAGACAGACAGACAGACAGACAGACAGACAGACAGACAGAGTTACTTTCGCATTTATAATATTAGTATGGATTCATAGTTTTATCTTCAATAATATTGAACTTCCAGACTTTCACCCCCAATTCCACCCCCGTAGGTACAGTTCGAAACTACAAAACTGCTAAAACATACATTTTATGGTTTCGTGTTAAAAATCTAGACGTAAAGTTTCATAGTTCTTCAACAATGACGAAGTTTTCCATATATACTTTCATCCCTAATTTTAACCCTTTCAACCCTTTTTTCGGAACAAAAAGTAGCCTATGTCCTTTCTCGGGATCTATTCTATCTATGTATCAAATTTCATCAAAATCTGTTGGTTGGTTTAGGCGGACAGACAGACAGACAGACAGACAGACAGACAGAGTTACTTTCGCATTTATAATATTAGTATGGATGGTCATATTTAAACATTTACATTTTACATTATAAATTATAAAACGATGAATAATAGGGCCTAGAATATGTCTCGTTAATATACAGCATCAAACAATTAAGGGTCGAAGGAACATATACAATTTAACTATGTCGTTAGGTTTGTTTGCAATGCGACATCAATGCCCACACAATGTGATTTGTGTACAAAGCTTAAACACTCTTATTGCAAGGATGTCAAAGTCCAATGCCAAGAAGATAATTATTTAAAGAGGCCATTTTAATTATTATACGATCACACTTCACCGCCATCTCGCTGGTCTACGATAAAGCTTGCTTACCTAGAAACTTTGAATATTTATTTGCCTAGAAGTAACCGATTAACTCTTGACTTGAAGACACTATTTTATAAAGGGGTGGCAGTATCAGATGACCTCTACTACTGTCTGAACTACGAACCATCATTACGGCAGGGCCCTAACTAATCTATATAGCGTGAGGGGTTAAGGACGCCTAGTCTATAATCTATATAGCGTGAGGGGTTAAGGACGCCTAGTCTATAATCTATATAGCGTGAGGGGTTAAGGACATCTAGTCTATAATCAATCTCTGGCAGCTTTCCTCACAGCTTCCTTTGCTCCGGTTCACACTCTCCAACGCTCATGGCATTCATCGCAGACGTATCTCATTTCCGCCCACCTTTATTGTTCGGAGAACCCAGTTTCGTTTGATACCGAGAAAATGGTTTACAGAAGCAATCGAATTGTTTAAAACAACAATTTTATGAACTAAACTGTTGTTATGGAATATGTAAAATCGATCAGGATTTGTAGAATAAGTTTGAGAGATTAGATGAAATTATCAATACACTCGAACGAACTATTTCAACATTTCCTACTAATTTCATAAAAGTGAAAGTAAGGATGTTTGATGCTGAATAAAAACTGAAAATTGCACATAGGCTAAATAGAATGCGAAGTTCCTTATTAGAGAATAGGACTTTTATAAATTGTACGCACAAACGAAGTAGCGGATGAATAATATAATAGCGGGCCTATAATACCTAGCAAGTTCATAATTTCATAATAGGTTACGTCACAGATAAGAAAATAGTTACTTCGTGAGATTTGAGTTCGACTAACTCTAGTGAACATACCGGCTCTTAATGCCGGGCCACTAGTCGCCTACAAATTCATGTTCTCCTGGTACAATCGCGTAGAATTCGTTACGTCATTGTTTCGTCACCGGGGCGTAATCGTTATAGGGTAACTTTAGAGAATAGATTCCAAACGAAATATATAGACAAGAAACAAAAAACGAATATAATTAATTCACTACTATCAGACGGCTTTTTGTTGATTTTATTCCTTTTTATAGTCATATTTAATGATTTAAACAAGTACTAGTATTCTGCTGTCTCGTTAACATGCTAAGACTAGCTCGTTAATTTCATTAATATTCAACCCCATGGGAGGTTAAAACGGTCATTAATCAAAGCTAACCAGTTTCGACACAGAGCTTAGAAAGGGACAGTGCTACATTCCTGCGGGACCCGCCAGCATTCTCGGAGAAAGGGAAATTATTTATTCCATTTTTAAATCACTATTCCTTTTAAACCCGCTTATTAACTTCGTGGGTCTGTAAGCTGTGTTTTTTTTTTTTTAGTCAGAGGCGTGAACGTTATTGGTTCTGAATGTTTTATTTGTTAGTGTTTTTTGTTATCTATGATTATCGTTGGAAATTTAATTAATTTTGATGAGAGAGTCGTAATTTTAATTAAAATATTAGGTTTGGATAGCGATATTTTAACATACAAAGCTAATAATTGAGAAGCGTTGAACTATTTTCATTTCGGGTTTGTTCATACTAGACGAGAGTTATGGTTCAATAAACTGTTATGGTGTCTATTGAGAATAGTTAATAATGCAAGTTTATTATTTATTGGGTTCAACTTTGTTTAACAGATTGACGGATCACTATGAAGATTGACAGGACGAAAACCCTTAAATTGAATGTTGTGCGTCTCTCTCTACACTTACTCTATTGTTACTGATATAACTTATGTAGGCATACATTTGTGTAGCAACGCCTAATAAATAAATAAATTATGTTATTAATTTAAATTACATAACTAATATTCTAAACAATTTCCTTTCTCTATATTGTTAATTCTTATGATTTCAGGGCATTTCTCTTCTAACATTCTGAACGTGAGTGTGTGTGATTTGGCTTATAAGTTAAGGCTAACCGACCTAAGCCCAACGCTTAGTACTAGGATTTAATAACCTGTCAAGAGTATACCGAAAAGTGAGCAATTCTACAGTACTACATTTTAGTAACCCGATTGACCTGTTATGCTTCGTGCCTAAATTATTGCAATCAGCTGTTTTGATGCAATATACAAATAATATATTAAATTTATGAATATTACATACAATACTGCAACATTCTTGTCATATCCGTGTGTTTTCATTTGAACTTGTCAACCAACGAACCCATCAATCAAAACTGTTTCAAATTAAACCAAATGCTAGGATGAACCGAAATTCTAAGTAGGTATTTACTTACATATTGGACTCATGGAAGGTCGATGACAGTTTGACAATTACTTTCTAAATTACTTAATTACTAAAAATTACTTAAAAATTACTTAAAAATTACTTAAAAATTACTAAAACATTACTTAAAATTACTTAACTTAATTACAATTACAATGTAAATTACTTTCTTTAAATTAAGCTGTATTAATGTTGTGTAGCTAATTTTCCAAACCCATAATAAGAACCATATCGTTGTAAAACACGAAAACATTATTACCATAGCGCGAGACACATTTAAAAAACGCTGCCGCAAAATGTAAATTTCTGAACTGTTAACTATTGATCTTGCATTGGTGTTACATCATGACATATGTCAATGTCAACGTGACAGTTAAGCAAACACGCGCAGGTGCCGGCCGGGACGACAAACAAACATGCATTCTGTCAAGTATCAGACAACAAGAGTGAATAAAAGCGCTAAAAAGCACCGGTTTGTGGGGCTTATTGACGGCTTCACGGTAATTTGTACATTTGTTCGGCTGAAGCACGTGCCGCGACCGGCGCAGCGTGCACAGACTAGTTTATGTTTATTTAGGAAAATAACAGAAATAAGAATGCATTTTAGTGCGGCGCTATGAAGACCATCTAATAGATAGCGTTCTGAATAATATATACTTATTTCACATTTATTAACTTTTGGGTTTTTTCTTTTCCTTAAATTTAATCGGAAGCTCTACGCAGACTCTACGTAAACTTTATCTGAAAATAGTCACAGTGAAATTTACAAATGACATCGCAAGCCAAAGATCATAAAAAAATTAAACATACATAGCATAATTATTTTCAACAAGCTTTGCCATAAACATTAAACACATTTTAGGTACTTTATCGAGCTGTAACTTCATTTCCGAGTAATAAAATATTAAGAACCATAATCAGAAAAATAAACAATTGGAATTGGACAATTTGCGTGACCCAATCCACTGCTCTATTTTGCTCACGATATAATATGCCTGAATTTCACGGACTATTGAGCATGACCTGGCCAAATAATAGCGCAGTCAAGCATGCGTTTGACATAATGAGGTGATGAGTTACCTACTGATAATGTCAGTAATGAGGCTCGTTAGGCAGTGATGAAATCGACATGTCTCATCCTAGAACGTTGTGTTGCTACCTATCATTTCAACATATTATGAGGATTTGCAGTCAGTCAAACGCGATCCTAAAAAACTATCGAACTAAAATGGTTTAGATTTTTTTTCGCTTAGGAAAAATGTGAACACATTCACCCCTCGTTTCACGCACACAAACAACGTCTTGTGAACACAAGAACCTCACACATTCGTCGACGATACGCAGGCACGCACCCTTCCAACCCCTTGGCGATTAGCCTAATCCCTCAAACA
Organism: Ectropis grisescens; assembly: GCA_017562165.1. Lineage (NCBI taxonomy): Eukaryota > Metazoa > Arthropoda > Insecta > Lepidoptera > Geometridae > Ectropis > Ectropis grisescens. The sequence continues at coordinate 5,354,771 of CM029791.1, read as the reverse complement.
CTTGACAATTCCCACACCCCAGCGCCCTTTTTTATCGAGTTTTGTCCTAAAATGGAAAACAACTACCAGGATCTCATACGGCGGGAGCAGTAAACGAACTTTCACCCTTGGAATAACCTCAAGACACGCAAACTCATCTTGATTGTCTTCGCAATCGGAATCAAATGTCTAACTCTTTCTAACGCTCTGGTGCGCTGTAGAGTGTGGTCTCCCTCGCTCTTGAGGGGTAGTGATCCCTACATGAGTGTGTCCTCAGTGCGTCTGTGTGAATTTAGAATGGGGGTTCGGTCACCCACTGTCGCATCGCCCGCTAGCTTACCGCGTCTCCTCCGTCGCCGCGGCGCCTCCCAACCCCTTCAATGCGTGTGTGGCTATGGCGTGTGTTATATCTCACACGGAGGCATACGTGTAAACACTTCCTCCACGTTTCTGCTACCCTGGTAGACGAGTATGTGAGGAGATTAGAATTTGCTAAGCAAACGCTACTTTTTTCTAACACATCCCCCACATGTGTGGTTCATGTAGGCTTCTATAATATTCATAATAATGAGGTATGGAGCAGGGCCCGTTAGTCAAATGAATTTCTAAGCTCGGGTCGTGTGTAGCACACGTTTTCACACGCAGTCCCGGGATGAGTTGAGATAGAAATAGAGGCTTTTTCTCAGATACATGTGAGGCTGCGAGGGAACGCACACATAGAAGGTATTAGCTGTTTATACGACAATACGAAAATAATCGTCTACATTGGATACGGGTTCATCTGACCCGTTTACGTGTTTTCTTTGGATACACCGTTAGCTAATTGCTTCATTTGTAGTTTGTTAGTACCAGAAAAGTTGAAAATGAATAAAAAGAAATTAACGTCATACCAAAAATCAAAGACTGGTCGAAGAATATTTGCCCAAACTTGGCTGAAGAATATTTGCCCATTGCTGGTCAAACATTCATTATTTGCGCCGATTACGTTACGGTCCGTTTCGGACATTTACTTACCACTTCGTTTTTAGGAGTTATTCTCAAAATATCTTGAACGCGTTTGTTTTGGTAATGACCGGAAAATTAAGTGCACTCGCAAACGTTAGCGGACAATTGTATTCAACAAAGAAGAAAAGGTTTTTCTCAGGTTTCCAATGCTAGAAATAAAGTTAAGATATCAGTTATAAAACTCGACTTACGTTGGAATTTATTTTTAGGAATTAGTAGCAATTTATTGTCTAACTATATACCCATAGATACCAACTTAATAGAATCTATAAAAAAACTCTACAGAAAAATTATATAGAATAAATATAGAATCTAGAAAAATTAGTGATTGCTTTGCCGAGTCGATCATTCTGTATCATGACTAAATACTTAGTTCTTATTACTAATTTTATGATTAAATACTTCAGGAAGCCCTCCGTAACAGGCTTCCTGAAGAGAAAAAAAAAATAGTTTCGGATAAGTAGGTACTTAAGCACAACGTTTCGAAGATTTTACTATCCAAACTAATATTTGCCTCTTTTTGACATTACCATTTATTAATAGATGTAGTATGTTAATTGATTACAGGTATAATTAATACACATTAAATTAATTACTTTATTTGTGAAGGAGTAAATGTATGTACATATGTTATCAATATTGCGCATTGAAATATTTCGTTCTGTCTGTTTCATCAAGTACGAGTAAGGGCTTTTTATGACGCAGCAAGCTTATTTTGGCGGCATCAGGATTGAGCCCGTTTTATAACGTAGCGTCGTAAAAATGTCTCAAAAAATAAAAATCCTATTTTGACATTTGAGAAAGATACTAGATTGTAATTTGGAACAAAACTAAAAGCAACAAGAGAGTAGTATTTAAAAAAAAACATATTATACAAGTTTTTAGCGTATCATTGTGAGTATTTAAAATTTTCAAATGTCAAAGGTTTGCTTTTAGTTTTTGGAGACTTTTAGTACGTACTTATTCAGCAAATATCTGTCTAATTTGATTTCCTTTTCACTGACAGTGTCCTATCTTTTTTTCCAGGTAACATCGCCGTATTCCCGGATCACAGACATAAATCTTCCAGTTATGACCCGCGGTGTGCGGTCTGGTAATGTTGTCAAACGCGTACCTACACGAATTGTCACCGGACGCTTTGTAGTGAAAGTTCGATATTTTACAGCCACTACACAAGCATAAGGGTTTTACGTAGGAGTGTAAATGAACGTCTAAGTTGTTTAGAAATAAATCAATTGTAATATTATACATAAAACATTAGGGTAAGTTTAATAATAACAGTAATTTTCAGTTTAATTGTCAGTTATAAATAGCAGGGAAAACAGCTGCAAAATTAAAAAAAATGGTTGCTGATAAAAATGATAACTTATTTAATTTAATTTTATTGTTATAAAATATTGGTGGAAATATTTATTGACCTTATAACAAATTGTTACATTAGGTAAGTCAATAAAAAATCCATCAAGTCATAATAAATTCCAATAATATTATTTTTACCTCTGCCAACAACTCCAACAATATTATTCTTATTATAATGGTATGTCACCTATTGCGCAAAATTAATGATGCCGATATAAATATATATCTATTGCTATTACTCACGTCAGTGACTGTAAATCATAAGATTTAACTAAAGTATCGATGATAATATAGTAAAGTACTACTGCTCCACCGCCGCTCCGACTTTACACCGGTACATTAGCGGGTCGGTCACGCGAAACCATAACATTTCCCTAGGTACTAAAAGTGCTCAATGCATGTATAGACGTTTTCACTTCAATTTAATTATGGGTCGACACTTGGACAAGTTGGAAGCATAGCTATATGTATTAGTACTAGCTGCTCCGTCATTGGTGTAGGCGTGTAGATATAAAGACCAAAGAGTTTTTTAAACGGTTTTATTTAGCTCACCCCGTTTGTTTTATTTGTTATTTATTCTTGGGTCAAATTTAGTAATTCAACTGTCAACCGATTAATCTGAAATTTTGTATACACTTTGGATTTTGGTGACAATACAATTATGTTTATTCATTATCATTATAAATTCAAGATGGCCGCCGCTACAAAATGGTGGATAATTTATGTTTTATTAATCCCATCAATATGGGTATCAAATGAAAGGGCTCAACAAGCAGGTTTTATTTTAGTCTAGTCTATGCATATGTTTATAATACCCACGACTGTATCTATTTTATTATTATTTGGTTTTTAGTACATTTATCTTAAACATTGCAATGTATGTTTAACATAAAACCGTTTAACTCAAAAAGTTTTTTTACCTATTTTTATTTCGATATGGTTTGAATCATCTGACAAAACGTCAAATGTCGCATGTAGGTTGTCGGTCAGACGAGACTTCTAGCTTTCCAAGTTGTTGTAGGACGTACCACTGTATTTTCGATTTTCGAAATCATATGCGTAGTGCCAATGAATAAAACAATGAAGGAAAACATCGTCAGGAAAATGACATGTCATGGCCTCGAGCCCCATCAGTGGGAACATTTAGAGGGCTGCTTATGCATGAGCTCTTTTAAATCTCCTACCTTTGCCGTAAATAATACATATGTACTTATTTTGTTAAATAAAAACAGTACAACAAAAGTCTTTTTATTGTCAAAAGTATTATATGTCTAAAATGTCGATATCTGATGGCACTGGATGGACTTCAGCTCGCGATAGCCGCTTTCCGCTTCCCACTGATGTGCAGAATCGAGGTCAGGGACGCGTTGTTGTTCAGTCTGACTTGATTTGATGCCTTTACTTATAACTAAATTTTAGAAAATGACACCAAAAAATTAAAACAGCTAAAAAAAATTTAACATTAATTATAGTCGTGGACCTTCTACATTACATCGGCTTTCAAAGATATAGGCTGATTATATTTAATTAATTGTCCAAATTTATTATTACGTATTGTGATAGTGAACACTTTGCACCGATTTTCATAAAAAAATGCTAGAACACTCTGCCTAAATCATTTTTCAAAGAAAATAATCAAAATCAGTTCGTCAGACATAGAAGAGCACCACACGTAGATACGTCAAACGTATATAGGGAACATTCTACCGTTTTTTGCGTCAGGGGTTTAAAAAACAGCTCCAACGTCGCGTCGATCGGTCCATTTATATTGGATACAATATCACACAGACGGACAAGGCAAGGTAGATACCTCTTTAAAAAAGGTAAAACAGGGATTATAGTACCAATTTACCTTATTATCTATTATTCTACTATAAAAACATTAGCTCCACCCTGATGTGTGAATGTACGGGCGAACAATCTACTTCTACTTACTACCTATTTCGCGATTGATTGCCTTAACTCTCTCTTTATGAGAGAAGGCTACAATCCCAACAGTGGGAATATTAACTGGGAAGTATTACACAAATGCATCACATTTACATAATACAAATCGGAAACACGCACACAAGCATGTGATAAATCATACGCAGGTCGAGTGCTGGCACAAAGGGAACTCCGAACGATGTATTTTTATATTCAGTACTTTTCAACTTCTTTTTATGCTTTCAAGATCTTTTTATATCCTTCGAAGGGCTTCTGAGAAGGAAGTGGCCGCATCCTTTGGATCGAGTTTTTGTCATTAAAATTAGTTGTGGTGGATATTTTCGAGTTCAAATTCTGTTGATCGTATTAGACGAAAAAAAGGATAAAAATAGACCACCGGTATTTGGTGTAGACACTGACACTGGAGATTGAATTTAGTATAATACTATTCAAAACAGAGAATTTAAAAAAAGTTCTAAAAACGTTTTTCTCGTTTAGCGTAGTAGTATTATTTTTGTCATTTAGCGTAGTAATATATTGTTAATAGGTATAATGTGCATATAAGCGCGTCGGAACATAAGAATTCAGGAATATCACTAAATAATCTTTTATCAGTCTATTTGATCGTTCAGACGCCGTGGTTAGAGAAAGTAGTTAGGTTAGCAAGTGTAGCGTAGTTTTCATTGTACTTTAATTAAATAGTTGAACATCGGGCTAAACACATTTAATTTGACTGACGAAAAACATTAAAATAAGTCAAAGGAACATTTCGAAAAGTACTTAGGGCGCTCTGCAAGAAAAATGTTCTATCAGAACTCTTCTATTTATTTATACTATCAAGGTAGCATGATCACAACTTGTCAGGAAGTCTAAAATGGAGCTTTAAACGAAATAAGCTGTCAACACAAACTTACCTAAAGTAAAATATCGCCTGTCAAAATAGACTAACTAAGTTACACCTCTAAGGCCGTTACAAATAAAATTCAAATGAATGTGCATATGCATAAATCTTCGTTCGGCTTTTGATACGAGTATAAGCTCATCTAAGAGTCGGCTCTTATTTTTCCGAAAAATAAATAAATTGCTATCTATTCATTTTCTCGGAACCCTACCGCTCTTTAGCAATCAGTTATACCAAGTTTCAAATTCAAAACTTTATTTGTCACTGAGTGCACATTATGGTCTTACAATAATAATCAGTATAGTAACTTACAACTTAGTCGCCCTTTACGGGGCATTACAAATGTTACAAAAGCGAGCATACCAAGTTTATCTTATATTAGCAGGATTTCGTTACATACCTATATTACAGTATTTAAACATTTATCTAGTTATAATTTACTTTTCTCAAGTAATAATAATTATTCGTTTAACATGACTAGGTCTATGATAGTCTCTAAGCTCGAAGACGATGGGAAACACAAACATTTGCGAATAAAAACTTTCTGTCTAGATGCACGACGTGTGCTAGCAATCAAACACTGAGAATTCATGCAAAGAGGTTGTTAAAACAAACGTTTGTTTCTTCAAACGAATCGGCGTGTTTGCTCCTAACGACCGCAGCTAATTGGTTAGTCCTGTTTTAGCGTAATTATTGCGTAATTGCCCGAACTTCGTAGTATTATTAGCTAAAATTGAGATTGGATAAATATAAACTAACTCTGCCTTTCGAATTCGGGACTCAGAACCTTCTCTCAAAGCCAGGATCATTCAAAAAGATTTAATGAATACATTTGTATAATAATTATCATGTTGTGTGTAGGTACTTAGGTAGGTATAGCGGTAGAAAAAGTCGTGGTGACCTAGAGGACGGAACGTTCGATTCTCGAATCATTAGGTCGTAAACTGAAATCTCGCTTCCACCTCAGAGTAACTTCTGATGTATGAGTTTGTCACCACTCGTAATAAAGGCAAAAGAAAACATTACGAGGAAACTCGCGTGTTTCAAGACAGACATTTTCGAGGACTTGTGTTTTGCCAACCCGTACTGGGCCGTGGTAGATTATGGCCTTAACTACTTAAGACCCCGGGTTCAAGCCCCACACACCACTGTCATTTCGAAGTCATGTGCGCAATGCCGCTAACTTAAAATGGTGAAGGAAAACATCGTGAGGAAACTGACATGTACCTAGAACCTTTCGAAGTCATGTGTCATCCACGAAACCGCACTGGGCCAGCGCGGTGGCCTTAACTCTCTCCTTGCGAGAGAAGGCATCGAGCATAGAATAGATAATATAGGGCGGGTGGCCACAACAACAATTCGTAGTGTTTGTTTACAAAATTTAATTTGAGTTTTGAGTTGAAAAATCATAGCACTACTGTTCGCTGATATGAGATGTAAATAATTATAATTAGTTTGTGCCCTGTATGATACTCTGATTTAATGAACTGTGATAATGCCTTTTAAAATGCAAGTAATGAACGTAGTTTTCCCTAATCTAATGTTCTGCGATCTGCGACTAGCCTTAAATGAAATACCTACGCGTGGAGTGATTAATTAATATATTATCAGTTAAAAGTTTTCTGTTTGGGTAAGAGTAACTAAACATCAATTCGTCCATGGTGCCTATATCTCCTACTTTGTTTTGAATCTTCTCCCTTCGGATTTAAAAAGTTTTATTTGCGACAACACGAAACAAGGATTAAGTAAAGACGGGAAGATTTTAGGATACCTTACACTGGCTGGTGAACTCACGGGGCAAAGCTATTTAATAAAACAATTCAGTAACCTTAGACTAAACGCACACATTCACGCGTGTGTACAAACGACATCTGCGTAGTTGTGTGAAGAGTAGGTAACTCGCCACCGCCGTTTGTATGGAATTTTAGTGAAGTGTCCGGGGTGTGCCTCGAGTCCCAGTAGTGGGAACATTTAGTGGCCTGTTCATGCTAGTGATACCAGTATTCCACCATTAACCACTTACTACTGTATTCAGTGGGACTATTTTAGCTACGACAGGATGACACGGGCCAGACAGGATCACAGGATCTTCGGCGACGGATGGATTAAAATAACCTTTTTCTTTTTCTGACACTCGATACTAAGTAACCTTCCCTGATGGATATAGAGATTTTATCACGCGCGCTGTGTAAAAATAGTAAAATTAATTCTGTTTTGAAATAAATAATGCGCATGGATTTCAGCCGCTTATGGGATATGTTAAATTAATGTTGTGTTAGGGAAGACCGTTTCTTAATCTTACGTTAACTAAAGAAGGTTAAAATATTATAAAGAGATAGAGATATAGACTTTAGTGACATGCGCAAAGAATATGGTCTTGTAGTTGTAGGACTCCATTTGTCTTTGTCGATTATCCTACAGTCAAGCAGGGATATGTTTTTAAAGCTTTCTGGGCTTATGGATAATTTGAAGGTACTTAGTATGTATTAAGACCATAAAGTACGATAATTTTGTTACTATATTTTAATAATAATAATAATCATTGTTTATTTCAATAATCGGTACATAATACATGTGGATCCCTAATTTTCCAAACTAGGTGTGAAGCACACCTGTATTTTGGACATTAGGTCTATTCGTTTTAAATCAATTTATGTACATTTCGTCAAAATTAAACATGTTATAAGTAAGAAAATTCGAAATCATTAAACATTCCAAAATTGAAAAAAGAAAAGCAAAGTAAATAATAATCAAATTCGTCCTAATATTCGTCCTATCACGTAGGTATTCCAAGATAAACCAGCTCAGTGTTGACCACATCAGCAAACGTCAAGAGTATTCTACTCCAACCACAAAAGTATTCTATAACTTCGTTCTAGAAGCACAGTACATCACCATAAATAGAGAGAGATACGAAAGGATAAGCAACGTAGTGATTTACCACTGCCCCAACGTCGGGAGATACTACTAAAAAGATAGTCGTCATGTGGGCTTTATGATCACCTACTTAACTTTTATGGAGTCAGCTTACTGAATAGGCACGTTTTATTATATCAATTTTTAGTCACAGTTGCTCCGCGGAAAGAACAGCCGACGTCCAAACATTGATAATGCATGACGAGAAGGTAGGAAATTCGGTGATAGATAAATATTAATATTGTAATTGGGCATTACGACAACACTAATTTGTAAATTTGTGAATTAAACAAATAACGACACAAGACAATATCTTAAGGTACAAGTTCGCGCTGAGACCGCAACACGAGACCGCGATAGGAGACCGCGACCGGAGACCGCGACAGGTTCTACTTGACTTTATAGAATTGACATCGAATAGTGATAGTTCGCGCCGCGACCGCGACACATGTCTGCGCGACACGTGTCTCAGTCTCCTGTCATTCTCTCGGCGCGAACTGGCGCCCATACAATTCCATAGTGACAAGTGCCTGTCGCGGTCTCGTGTCGCGGTCTCCGGGCGAACCGCTACCTTTACATTTAAAAAGTAAAAAAAAAACAGTCACAAGAACTGTCGATATAAGTGAAAACTTTTAACTTGAATTTGTTAGCTTACTTTGGAAACTAGCGGATGAAACCGAAGGGCGTGGCCATGAGCATAGCCATCTAGAAAAACTGACGTATTTTTAGATGGCCGATGGGAAGTGCAGACGCATTTGTGTAGATGGCCAATGGTCATGGTACCGAGTTTACCCGAAGATTTCTTATCATTCCCGAGCGTGACGCTAGAATTCAATTCACAGCCCACGAAAAACCTGTTTGTAGCGCGCCATAATGAGTTTTCACTTAAAAAATAAATTTCAGAAAATATTTACTCTCAGCAGTTTATAATACCAGGCTGAGAATTATGTTTACTGACCCATATATTCATTGTTTGCAGCAAAATCACAGCAACGCAAAAAATCAACGTTGGATTTTATCCCTCACCTAATAAGTTGCTAAAAATAGGTGTTCATGATTACTTAGTATCTCACAGGGCTCTTGTACGAAATAGCAATGTTAGTGACGCAGTTGATGAAAACATAAAACTAAAATGGTTAATTATGTGTATTATACGTATGTTGTACGTTGTATCTTTCTAATACTACTTCTACGACTGTTGTATGTATGGATTAATGTGTGGATGTTTGTAACTCTTTTATGCAAAATCTCGAGTCCAAGAAAATGTATTTCTCATCAGAAAATAGATCATATTTTCTTTCACTTACATAAAAGATAGCTACAATGTTAATATACTTATCTGTTGTGTTGTAATATTCTATGTTTATATCTTATTTATCTACTGTTTTAACGCATGTTAGTTTTTAGTTTTAAGTTCAGATCTGTTGGCCTAATTTTCTTTATGTATTACGAGTATCACTAATGTAATGTTATTATTATCAAACCACTGAATTTAAATATTGTTGTTTCTAGGCCCACATAGTTTGGAATGTAATACAGTTCTGTACAGTATACTCTTATGTTATAGTTTATATTTATTACATTCTGTTTTGTGTGCTCATTGAATTATTAATAAATAAATAGCTATTTAAAAACTGTATAATATTTCACATCGTACGTGCAAGGACTAACTAGTTTAAAGTAAGAGGGATGGGTAAGTTAGAGAAAGTCTATGAAATGTAATTTGAATCAAAGATAGATTATGGTTATAGTACATAAGTTAACTAATACAAGTAATGTATTTACTACGTATTGTAATTTCACCGAAATCTAACGAGTTTAGACATACCTACATGAAAACAAAAATACATACATATAACGACACAAAATGCAACGCCAATCCGAATTTCAACGCCACCCAAGGGTCTACCGCCTAGCTAAAACTGTCTTAGCTTTGATATTGCTCTGTCTCTTTTCTTTTCGATTGAAATGATAGAGACAGCAATAGCAAAGTTAGGCGGTAGAAGGGGAGTTCAGCCGTGCCAACTACATTGAGTCACAAAGATCCAACTAAGCACCAAATTTCATCTAAATCCCTTTATCCGTTTATGCGTCAAAGAGTATATACATATCTGTAGATGTACTATGGGGTAATTCTACCGATAACGAACGCACGTTCGCAGAAATATTCACATCTACCAGACTCGTGGAAATTATACAAAATCTAATTTTCGCAATAAGAATAATTTGGTAGGTGTGAAACATAGGCTGCACAGTTCAACTAAAATCCATCAGTCATAGGCCAACAATTGTATAATAAATTGCCAAACTCTGTCAAGGAATGTACGTCATATGATGCGTTTTGTTCTAATGTTAAGGACTTATTACTGTCCAAAACATTATATAAAGTTAAAGACTATTTGAACAGTAATTACGGTGATTATAAGCCTTCATTCTAATCTTGCCTACTTAATTAAAAAATGTTATTTTATGAAAAACAGTAACATATATACTGAAATTGATTGATTTAGTAATAAGCATATTATTATTTTGTAATAAATGCTGGCTTGACAAAACATATTTATATGTAGATATAAGTATAAATATAGATAATTCATTACTTTTATAAAAAGCCTCTATGCAGCTTGTAATTTTAATTAAATAATTGTTAATTTATTTTGACCATATAAATAATATCTTATCTTATCTTATCTTATCTTATCTTATCTTATCTTATCTTATCTTATCTTATGGTCATACATACTTGTAAAAATTACAACGTTGCCACCACAGACTGAGTAGAGTGGTTGCCACGTTGGCAATCATAGGAGTTGCCAATAACAGTGAAAACTTTTAACTCAGAATTTGATAGCTTATTTTGGAAACTTCGCGGGTGAAACCGGAGAGCGTGACAGAAATGCCAACGCATTTCTAGATGGACAATGGCCATGGTCCCGAGTTTACCCGAAGATTTCTTATCATTTCCGAGCGTGACGCTAGAATTGAATTCACAGCCCACGAACAATCTATCTGTAGTGCGTCAAAAGAAGTTTTCAATTGCATTGAAAATTGCATTTAAAATTTATAATGTTAGTCGGAAGTGTGAAAATATGGTTGGGAGGATATTTTAAAACTACGATAGCAGCTCCCTCACAACTACGCAGATGCGTTATGCTACCAACAGGTAATGAGTATAGGCGGGTCGACCGGTGATTACCTTATTTACGGCTGAAATACACGATGAAGCCTGCGGGGTCAACGACCCATATAATACGAGTAAAAAGTCATGTGAGCCTACAGGAGGTTGTATGAGATATATTTTTTGTGAGTTATACTTTAAAACGAAATAAAACTTTTAAACATAATATACCCAGCAGTGGAATTAAAAAAATGCTAATGACTGCAGAAGATGATGAATTTCATCTTTAAGTCCAGGCCTTTTTATCCACACGTATGTGTGTCCCTGGTGACAGATAAGTCAAAATAGATAGAGAAATAGTGTAGATCTTTTATCTACATAAATAGACAGATACACTTTATTCACACAAAAAAAGATATATGTATATAAGTTTAAAATCTATATCTATACTAATATTATAAAGCTGAAGAGTTTGTTTGTTTGTTTGTTTGTTTGTTTGTTTGTTTGCTTGAACGCTAGGATCTCGGGAAGTACTGGTCCGAATTGAAAGATTCTTTTTCTATTGGATAGTCCATTTATCGAGGAAGGCTTTAGGCTATAGAAAATAACTCTACTATTAATTGAAGCGGAGCATGAAACAAGAATGTAACAAAATCGGGAAAAATATTCCCTTTGAGAGTTTTCGTACGTTTCGTGCTTTGACATGACACATGACAGCATGTGTCAAAGATTGCGTCATTGAATTTCAGTAATCTGTGCCTCGAATATAAACCTTTGCTATTTTTTTTTAAATCTGAGTTGGTACGACCAATTTCCGACAGGTGGCGTAGCAGGTTGCTGAAGAGGTTTTTGTTTTGAAATCGATATTCTCAGGTATGAGTGAACCGATTTCAGTCATTTTTTCACCGTTGGATATGTACGGGATCCCGATGAGTTCTATACTAATATTATAAAGCTGAAGAGTTTGTTTGTTTGTTTATTTGTTTGTTTGTTTGCTTGAACGCTAGGATCTCGGGAAGTACTGGGCCGAATTGAAAGATTCTTTTCTATTGGATAGTCCATTTATCGAGGATGGCTTTAGGCTATAGAAAATAACTCTACTATTAATTGAAGCGGAGCATGAAACAAGAATGTAACAAAATCGGGAAAAAATATTCCCCTTTTGAGAGTTTTCGCACGTTTCGTGCTTTGACATGACACATGACAGCATGTGTCAAAAATTGCGTCATTGAATTTTAGTAATCTGTGCCTCGAATATAAACCTTTGCTAATTTTTTCTAAATCTGAGTTGGTACGACCAATTTCCGACAGGTGGCGTAGCAGGTTGCTGAAGAGGTTTTTTGTTTGAAATCGATATTCTCAGGAATGAGTGAACCGATTTCAGTCATTCTTTCACCGTTGGATATGTACGGGATCCCGATGAGTGCTATATAATATACCACGGGCGAAGCCGGGGCGGGCATCTAGTAATAGATAAAAATAAAGCGCTTTTTTGTTGTTAATTGTCTTTACTTTTTGTTTTCTTTATGCCACACCACGGTTTTTTAACATTGGCCTGGAAAACGCATGTCCAGCGTCTTTTTGTTTTGGTACTTACAATAATTATAAATCACAATTACGAACTGAATTTGTTGATTTGATTTACCTAATTTGCCTTAAATAACATTGATTTTATGCTACTTTATTGTTGTAAATATCGCTCACGTAACCCAATAAAGTGTGGTAATCTAAATCCCAATGCAACTTGCTTTGGTAGCAGCCGCCGAGTCGCGTGCCAAATGACACCTTTTTATTACTCTGACAGGTAAGGGCGCATGCGTCAGGTGCCTCCCCTCACCACTGTATTTAGACCTATCAAGAATATTCATACACGTCCGTTTACCTAACAATAAGGGGTGATGTTAGACCTTGAGGGGTCATGACAGTTTGGTTGCAGGTAACAGGTAGAGACAGGTGGGACGCATGCGTCAGGTAAGCTTATCACCCACCTCTTCAATAGATATGATATCCTGGTACCAGGCTGGCACTTTGCCACAGGTTCGTTCCCAAAAGGCAGGTGAGATACTTCTCAGGTGGCCCAGGTGGCGACCCTACCTTTAACCTGGCACCTGGATCGTTCAGTAAAATTCACAAAGTGAATTGCTCAAGTTGAAACTTTGCTAAAGCAATTTGTTCTTTATCTCCTCGTTGATAGGGCTTCAATTTGTTCGTCACTTAAAAATCATACAGTATCAAAAGGAGAGCGTATTTCAAATTAAAAGCTTTTATGAGTCATGTTAAGTCGCAAGCTTTACATTTTTTAACGTGGCTCGCGGTTACATCCTTTGATAATTTAAGGGTCGAAGCAATCTCATTATTATTAACATTATTATAATATAAGGCGAAGCTTATGTATATTGTCCGCAACTAAAACATGGGGTTGATTGATCGTTTTTTTTTTTGTTTTAAAAGATATCTTTGGCAATTAGTCGCAAGTGGTATTTCCTGCCCGCCGAAGTTTAGGTTAGCGCAAAAGTCGTAGGGCGTAGTCTAACGTAATCTTAATAAGCATAATTAGCCAATAGTCACATACGTTAAAAATACCTGAAAACGTATACTTCCTATACTCACTTCACGTACTCGACTAGTACGATAGCTCGTAAATTGCGCCCATAGTAGGAAATAATAATTTTGAAAAGAATCCTAGTTAATTGAATACATACCTACAGATTTACTGAGTAATCACATTTTCGGTCATCAACCTCATCAAGGAAGCAATATGTTTCCCAGGCATCCCGGGTTCAGTAACCGAGGCAGTCGACTGAAACGTCGCGATACTAATTGATTAGTCTATTAGATTCTAGACTAGCCCGCCCGTGACCTGACTAGGTCGTTCCGATTTGATCTGCCGCTTTTTATCCCATTTTGTTTCAGCTAAGAATCTTTTGTTTTACAAAAAAGAAAATTTACCGCAACAGTTCTTAGGAAGTTGTAGGTACTAATGTTATCACATCGACGAACAAAGAGCAAAGTTTGAAAACTAGTTTTTATGGCCAGGGTAACAAAACAACAGTTAGACAAGGGTTTAAGTTCTTCTTGTAGTCTTAAAATTGTAATCTTAAAACAATGTTTTCAGGAGAAAACAAAAGAATTTAGCGGTGGCACCAGTGATGGCAAATTAGTATTTCCTTATCATATTGCCTTACATATGGGTCAGCTTTAAGACGCTGTCAGCACCGCATTATTAAGAAGTGTATTTTTTATTGAAGCTGTAAGCGAGGGGAGGCCCGCTAAACGACTTTAGAGACAATGTGTCCGTCATCACCGAACTTACCGCTCACCGAATCAACTTCTGAGTGATCATCCCGAAACGTATAATCAAATATTACGAGTATATTTACAATTTTGTTGTTTATCAGTATATTAGGTGAATATTATTTCCTATTTTCCTTGGTCACGCATTAACTTGCGAACGACTTTACCGATTTCATCCATCTTTTTTGAAGTTTTCGTATACATCGTACAAGATGATTACCGTGAAAGTAGCGCAAAAAAACTATATGTTACAATAAAAACTAAAACGCGTTTGCCATGCAATATTTTTTCACGGAAAACTAAGAAGAATAATAATCGATTTCAACAGTATTTTCTCTTCCTGTTACTAACCAATCGTCTAATAGATTGTGGGAGGCGGCGATAGCTCAAAGTTGGAGCCATAATCAACATTTGTGATAACAATTAAACATCCTAAACATCACTTGGCCCGCTTTGTTAGCAAAGCTTTGGCTGCACTGAAACACTGTAGGGTTGGCAGAAACAATTCTGATATTTTTATTTTTTTGCGAAATCACTGTGCTTTTGTAAAATATATGATAAATATATGTTGAAATCATTATTTGTCAAATTTTTTGGTGTCTATATGTCTCTTATAGAATTATAAACTATGCTTTTGATCATATAATGATCTTTGGCAAAGTTATTGTGCATGAATCAAAGGTTTCTGAGTTGGTACGACAAATTTTCGATAGGTAACAACGCGCGCATGGTACAGCTAGATTTATCAATATAATGTTGTTTTTCTTTATGGCAGATTTGAAGGATTCTTATAAATAACTCACTATAAGTTACTACTGCGGGAAGTCTGATCTTTTTTTGCAAGACCATAATCCCCTAAGCTGTGAATGTCACTTTTCTTAGAAAAATTTTTGGAGTTAAAGCTCAAGTTGCCGTAACTGACTAACTCGTATATCAACATTTGGAAAAATATTCAGAGCTACAAACAATACAAAATGAAGAAATACTTAATAGACTGTGGCATGTAGCTACAGGTGAAGTTAAAATACCTAGAATTCTAAAACCTGGGTGCTCTGTTTTCTAGAGTAAAACGCAATTTTCTAGGAATGCTTCGTCGCTTGATCTTTGGTCGCGGTATTACTTAGCATCAGACAATTTGCATGAAAATGCTAGCCCATATTGTTTTGAATAAAATCAAATTGAATTACCACGATTTACAGTACGGCTACTATGAAAATTATCATCTGACTGAGTGACAATCGCTCCATTAAGAATTTGCGTCTTGTTTGCACATTTAAACGGTGACGAATGTTTTAAAATTATCCAGTAGTTTACTTAATTGAATAAGAAATAAAACCCCAATCTGTAACGAGGCCAAAACTGTTAAGCCTAGCCTAGACTAGCCAGAATAAGCCACAAAGCAATTAATCAATTAAGCAATTAAAAATTGACGCCATGCGACATTCCCAAACAATATGATCGGTCAAATATTTCTGTCTTTATAGATTCTATTTTTGCTGCTGACTGTACTAATATGCCACAGTACATGTGAAACAGTAAGAACACTCGAGCCATCTAAAATTCAGAACTCTGCAATAAGGTATAAAAAAATATTTAAATAAAAATAGATCTTAACTAACTATACAATATTTTCTTACAACTATAAACAGGTATATTAATTTTATTAGCGGGATAATTTCAATTACTAACCTGCCACTATTGCGAATTATGACCATAATCATTTTGTAAGTCAAATTGGAGTCACATTTTTTAACTTTTTTGCACTGTGATTAGGTCGTAAATCAATTGTTTAGTGCTTTTAGGAAGATATAAGACCCAATTCCCATAGTGGATTAATGAAGCCTAAATGGCAGTTATGACATGACTCAACTGGTTGCTGATTCGAGTCCTAGTCTTGGTATTTGGGACGAACTAATCTAAAATTTACTTAGTTTATTTCTTCCAAAATTTACTAGAATTAATTCAGATCTGGCTGTTCAATTTGTATTGTTTTTTTTTTCTTAATGGATCTCGACAAAATTACCTTTTTTTTAATAAAGAGTGATAAGACGAACAATTCATGTGCATGTATACTTCACTCTAAGACAATTTCAAATCCAAGATGGCTGCCACCACAAATTGGCGAAACTCTTTTTTCACTACTCCCTCAATATGGGTATCAAATGAAAAGGCTTAACTAGTAGAACGTTGTATAGATTACAAATCCGGTAGTCAACAAAAAGGTAGTCGGGGGTAAATCAAAATTTTTAATTTGTATTGCCACAAAAAATATAATTTATTAGGTTTTTTTTTTTAAATTAATGAAATTTTATGCATCGCATGACGAGAGAAGGTTCTATATACTTATAGAATCATCATCCATCGATCTAGCTTTTTAGTAGACCTCTACCACACAAGAATAAATCTAACTAATGTTATTGTTGGTGATGCAAACTTTCACTATGTACCAAATATTACTAGCAGCATTGCCAAATGGGCTGCAAGCTACGCATTGTCCTGTCTGTTTGTCATGTCTGAAAATATATGTGAATGTCCTAGCAGTTGTCTGGATTTTATATCAAAATATCAATTGCGACATGGACATGATGAAGTTAGGATAACCAATAGCTTTTGAATCTTAGTTGAAAAATCATATTAAAAACAAAAAAATATATTTATATTTTATTTTATTAGTGTCTCTTATCAACATACTCGTAGTAAAGAATAAAAACAGATGCAACGTTATTTAAATCTCAAAAAACTGAATAAGACACACTTGTATAAAAATCACTTCCAAGTACCACTTATCCACAATATATTTATTGATTTAGATTGTTTTTATTTATTTACAAAACCAACAATTTCGACCTAGAAGCATAGAATAGATAATATTAAAGCTAGAAGTCTTATTATCTTTATGGTACGTTCAAACAGTACTCATCTCCGCTATATATATCTCCCAGGCAGTATCTAATTAATTTGAAAAGTCTAGCATTAGAAAGCCCGTAAAGTTTTAGAATCTGTTGAAAGGAACCACAGTCTCGATACAAAGAGGCGGTGGGCAATAAATCCTTCGAGACAAGGACTGTTCTTTCTAACAACGGCTACCGGCTACAAACTACTAGAAATAAGAGTCGTCGTACAGTACACACAGAGGGTTCACGAAAATTAAACGTCAACCACAAAATGTATTGAATTGTGATACAGTTTTCGTGTTGGTTTTCTCGTTTTGCCCTGATGACCCCTGATACACTTATCCGTATTCCGCTTTATTGAACTCCACAATATACTCGTATTATTCAATATGCCGTTGATATACTGTTTCTATGTATCACGAGTATATATTTACAAATATTCTATAATTTTCTATTTAATATCACACTAATATTCATTTATATGTAGCTACGAACGAATACTTATGCTTCCACATATTTATATCAAAACCTACTTTTTCTAAGATATTGGTGGTCAATTAATTGGTTCTTCCCTGTTTTGAGAACGTAGCGTTCAGTTTGACATTGACCTTCTTGCCGGGGTGTGAACACACTACGTAGAAATAGGTTTATAATTAAATAATAGTGTAGCGGGATTCGGGATCACTTACCATGGAGGTCAAGCTGATTAGATGACTATTATCATGATATCTAATACTCATATTTTTAATTTTAGGTATGTTAATACCACGTAGAATTTTTTTTCACTCAAAATAATAGTTTAAATTACAAAATAAGATTGAAATGAGATTATAAGTTTGTCACACATCGGTGAGGGGGGAATCTGCTACTACCTTTATATCATACTGGCGCCTGACGTCTTAATCACTTTAAATTTACGAGCTAAAGCCGAGAGTCTGAACAATCATCCGAGTTGGTGATTGAGAAATCGATGTATTCAATCGATGAGAGATGGTTAATTTGCGTTGTTATCGAAAGACTCGGGGTAGGTACCTAAAATTAAAAGTTTGTTTATTTTGACTATCGATATTGGCCTGCAGGTTTCGAAATTAATTAATGTCTGTTTTAATTTTATGTTTTGGTCAACCTCGACCCTCCGAGCGCTCCCAACGTTCATACCTGGATTCAATTTAAGAGTTGTCTCATACATTTGTTCCGTTTATTTTATGAAAATAGTGTGTTACAAATTCTGAAACCTTTTCCGCCAGATCTTTGCAAAAGCAACTTTCAGGTCGCTTGAGTTGTAAAATCATTTTATTTTTTTGATTACGTGTAATACCAAAGACGTAGACAAACTCTAGATTGAATTGACATTTGTAAAATATTTAACCGACTTTTGGTTTAAGTCTTGAGTAGATCTTTAAAATGCGGTGGCGGCGGTCAGCTTTCTTAATCTGAGTTGGAAACGTTAATTAATCCATTATGACGTCTGTTACTTCTTCGGATAAAATAATTATGTTATTACATACTTAAAGTAATTTTTGTTTGCGATAGTTTTGATTGTCTACTAGTCAAGCCATTTCATTTGATAACCATTCAAAGGAGGTTGTGAGACAAAAATGTATTTCGCCATTATGTGGTAGCGGCCGTCTTGGATTTTTAATTTGTCATAGTGCAAAGTACTCTATTAATGAAGCCCTTTCGTTTGATACCCATATTGAGGTAGAAGTGAAAAAATAGTATAATGCGTCATTTTGTGGTGGCGGCCGTCTTGGATTTGAAATTTGTTATAATGTATAGTATTTTACTATTTAAGCCCTTTCATTTGATACCCATATTGAGGTAGGTTGTCAAGAATTTTATTTCCGCCATTTTATGGAAGCGGCCATTTTGAATCGATATTAACCAAACATAACTAAGAACATCCGCACGGACATTAACCTTTAAATAAAAAAAACTGTATCGAAATCGACCCATCCATTTGAGCTCTACGGTGCCACAGACAGACACACACACAGACAGAAAGAATCTTGATGATTGTGTGTAATTTTAAGTTATACAAAATTGCATAGTAAGCTAACATGCTATTTATTCCGATTAAAAATCTTTAAATTATATGACTTCAAGGTAATTTTTTTGCTGAATCAATTCTTTGAATTAAATGAATGCCACTAGCACTGGAATGAGTGCTCCAATTATTTTGTTAACGTTTGCTTAACACAAATCTCATTCGACGAACACCCGCCCACATGACAGATGACAATAAGTCATGGATCAACAGGCATCCGTAAAGTCTTCTACAACCAGTGAACCGCAGTGAACGACAGTTCATTGTACTCCCATTATTCGGTCAATTTGCTTTCGCGAAAAAACATGAAGTTCTGCGTATATAGCTAATGAAAAAATGCAGTGTTTTGATATACTCCCGTCATGCAGTAAGTTGTATACCTACTGAGGATATCTGTGTCTATCTTGTCTATCCGAACTCGTAGCGAAACAACTGATTTTAGATACAAAATACTTATTTTGTACCTTACTTACTTGTTGTGGTGTGTTAAACTAAACTAACAGATACTTGAAACTCAATTCGCTCTTCTCAAAAGTACTACTAAAGTGTTACTCACCAGACTTGTAATATCTAAATACCTGGAACGTGTCTTTTTTCGAGGTTATTGCTCGCTTTAGGAGATACGATCATAAGTCCATTTTGTAGATTCATAGTGTCATAAAAATAGGCAAAAACATTTGGAGACGGTATGTTTTCTCTCTAACACATAAATCATATCAAAATTACTAGATTTACAAAATGTTATGGATACATAAACAAAACAAAGATACAAAAGCAATCCAAGAATGTTGTGCAATTGCGTAAATTCTACAAATGTATATAGCATAATTGGGCAGAAATTGAACTGAAACTTCAAAAATCTTGGAGTATTTATACACAACTGAATTAAACTCATTACGTAACAGCACTGATTCAGCGTTCTTAAAAAACATTCAGTATCAGTGGTGCACGCATGCATACACATATAGACACGCCGAAATTATAACATCACCACATTTTTGCGTCGGGGGTTAAAACTTACAAAATTGTTGCTAAATACAATACGCAAGAAGCCAAACTTTCTCCAGAGAAAAAACTTATGGTCCCTCGACAGTTTTCGCGCCATTGGAACTACAACACCCAGAGAATACGCTGAATGATGGATAGCGTAGTAAACTTTCCACATCAAACAGAAAAAACGCGGATACACGGAATTGGCTCACATTTTCATAACACAAACATATATCTTAAATTGCAGTGCAATGACTTCTGAAAAATGTTAGAGTAACGTTTTAAAACAAATCTAGATAGTAAGTAATTTACTTTAAACAAACGTAAAAATTACGAGCGAACACAAATTTTTAATACCTGTTTGACAGAAAAGTTACAAACATACCTCTTGACTCTCACAAACATTGGCTATGATTATTATTATGTCACAAATTTTTCAACCTAAACTTTGTAAAATAGTTTGCCTAAATCAATATTGCAGTAAATTACTATTTTCGATAAACCAAATCTAAATCACCGTTCCGTGATTAAATTGAAATAATTATAAAAGAAATATAAGCCTTCGTCCTTTTTTAAACTAGAAAAAATGGAAATTGTAATTTAGTGCGACGGAACGAGTAAGACTCGCCTGTCTCAAACTTTTGTCTGTACTGCGCTTTTTTTTTTTTTTTTTTTTTTTAAATTAGCCACTCCACAGACTCCGGGGTCCGTGATCTTTGTCATTACAATTATCGTTTTTTACACATATCTTGGATAAGGAGAAGAAGAGGAAAATAGGAGGGAGTTGGGTACATTTAAAATCTAATTCTAGTGCTCGTCTGTAGAGCCGATCACTACCGGTTGGGATTCCGCTAGTAATCGACTCGACATCGAGTGTTTGCCTTGCCATTTGCCTAAGCTGCCTCCTCCCGGCCCAGAGCCTCCACAACGGCCGCATTTCTGTCCCTGATGGCCATCTGTAGGTTAAAATCGCGGATGGTCTTCGGTGATGCAGCCCACGCTCGCCGCACGAACCGACCGATGGCGTCGTCGGTGTTGTCAGCGTAATATGTGAAGGTCCCCGTGTGCCGTGAGATTGCCACTACCGCATGGGGCACGCTCTCGTGCAGCTTCATGTTTGCCTTGGTTTTGATTACGATTACCGACTCGTATGTTAGTCCTTGAGCTTCATGGATAGTAAGGATGCGTGACCCGGTGCCTGATCCATAACCCTGGTTTGTCAGGGTCTCCTTCTCCTCTTGAGTGTCAACTAAGAAGAGGGTATTTGGTAGGGTGTTGGGTATTTGCGCTCCCTTATATCTTCTCTGTTCTAGGGACTTTATACGGGACGCTGAAGAGTACATACCGGAGTATATTTCCCTCAGTGCATATGCGACGTCCATTGGGTTTCGATGTGTGCAGAGCAACTCCTGGCTGATCTTTGTTACCAGGTTCGGGCGATGATACCTCATTTCGAAGAGATTTTCCCTGTCGATATAAGGCAACTGATTGACGTCTCCAATGAGGACAATTTCACCAACACCAGACAGCCTTGAAGCCATCACAATGGCTCCAAAATGGTTCATGAGAGCTTCGTCCACCATGAGGCGACTGAAACTTTCTCTACCGAAACCATTTACCAGAGCAGAAGCCATGGTTCGCACTCTGGTTTTGACCAGGTTTCCGATTCGGTGCGATAGCTTTTCTCTTAGATCTTTGCTGCCTCAGTTGTTGTAGTGATGATGGCGTCCTTGTCCACGTCGAAGTATCTAATCACCCATGTTGTTTTTCCACATCCTGGAACTCCGTTGACCCACTGTATTCTCGGTACCTCCCAATTTTCCCAATCTGCTTTGACGTTTCCGTTCCTTCGATGGTCTTGGCCATCTCTAGGATCTTATCGTCCAGCATAATCTTGGTGCATCGGGCAGTAACTACAATTGGGTCGTTTGGTGGTGTCGCATAAACAGGCACTCCCGCGCGCTCTGTCTCTCTCGTTCAGTGTCACGAAGCCATTTTCTGCACTGTAAGCTGCCATATACTGTCCTGTCATGGTTCCCTTGATGACCCGGGAAGTGACATTATTGTAAATGGCTGCTTCGGCCTCCTCGAGTTTCGCCTTTAAAAGGCTTTCACTTCCTAGCCTATAGGACTGCATGATGTTTTCGCAGGTCTTGAGGTTGACTTGTCGTGTCGCGCTCAGTGTGGCTATGAATTCGATGAAGGCGTTGCGTGCATGGCTCCGCGGCTCCGAAGCCGTGACATAGCGGGGCGGTTCAACCTTTGTCCCATGTCGGCTCTCGTTCGGGCTGGATTTTGTGTTTCTTACCATACATTATTTTTATATATATATGTATTTGTATGTCGGCTATTTATTTATTGTACACCTATTATATGTATTTTGTTCTATTATATTTAATTTATATATAATTAATACACGTGTTTATTTATATTGTTAGTTCACCACTGTCCAAAATGTAAAACAAAGGTTATCTGGAAGAGATCGTTTTAGCGATAAGGTCGCCTTTTGTGCCCATGTGTTTGTTATTTATTTTACTGCTTTGTTTTGGGGTCTTTGACGTCGAGGGGCGATGAATGGGGGGCGATGGGATGTGATTCGAGTACGCTCCTTGCTGCCGCGTTGAAAGCAGTCACGAACGCCATGTTGGTGCCTCGGCTGCTAGTTAGATTGGCTGAGGCTTTTCCGCGGCTGCCCTCTGCTGTACTCTTTCGGAGCCGGTTTGGATGGTCGAACTAGGAACAGGATGTCCCCAGCTGTCAGTTGCATTTGTTTGGTCGTGCGAAGGGGCTCTGAGGAAGCTCAGATTTTCTCCCCTGTCTTCGTATACGACAACCTCATGATGTTTAGAGGCCTCAATGCAACCCAGCCGGTCTGCGACTCTCGCTCTTGAATATTCGATTGCCATCGCATCCACGCTTATCACCCGGGGTGTTTCACCTGCATTTCTGCTCAGATGTGCGAGCAGCGCACTTGCCTGTGTGAAAGGCGTCCGACCTTCCGAGTACTCTATTAGCGCAATCGTTTTGTTTTTCGATCGCACCAACCGAAATCGGTGGCCGTCTACCTCGCACACCGGCATAGCGTCGTAGGTTTTCCGCTTCATCGTGACTTTTGCGGTACTCCCATTGAGCAGGCAAGACAATCCAGGCGACAAACGGGCTCGTTTCCGCTCCCAAGCGAAGCAAAAGCTTATTCCGAATCTTTCTTTGTTGCTGTCCATGAAGAGAGCCACTCCGCGGATACGGATCCCTGCTTCTCCAGTAGTTGTTTGACGGAGATGCTCTTCGAGGAGTTATGTTGGGCGTATTTGAATTAGTGGAGTTTCTCATGGCCGCTATGCGGAATGAGCTCTCCATGAAGGACAGGAGCCGTGTTCTGTTATCTGGATCTACTAAGATGTTGTGGAGATCCGAGACAACCAGTCTTCTGTCGATCATAGATTCGAGCTCATGTCTTGCGACCATGAATCGGGGACAATCGACTAGCACATGCCAGACTGTTTCGGGTTGGTTGGGGTCACACTCGCATGCCGGACTGCTCTTGAGCTTAAATCTGTACAGGTAATCTGCTGTTCCTCCGTGTCCCGTCAACGCTTGTACCTGGAAGGGAGTCAGTTTCGTGGTTCTCATCACCCGATATGCGTTTGCTATATCGGGGAGGAACGTCTGGGTGACTTTTCCGGTGTCCCAGGTCTCATATCGATCCTGCCATTTCTTGACCGATTCTTCGCGGATTTTCCTTTTGACGTAGGACAAGGGATCCCTCGTAGTCCCTGGGTGACTCCGTGAGTGCCGCCGATTTGGCCAGTTCGTCGGCTCTTTCGTTGCCGACGGTGCCAACATGCGCTCTCACCCAGAAAAGACGAAGAGATCTCCTTCAGCATTTATCTGTCCAATGTTTTCCTTTACGCACTTAACCAAGGGGTGGCTCGTTTTTGGGTTACTTAGCAGTTCGAGTGAAGATCGGGAGCCACTCAGGACATTGACTTCTGGGTCCGTGCTCTTTAACGCCATTTGAGTTGCCCGGTACAGAGCATAAAGTTCCGATTGAAAGACTGTGCATTCGGGTGGAGCTTGAAGGTCGAGTTCTTGACCTCTCTGCCATTCTCCCACCATGTTAGAGCAGCTCCAACTTTACCTTCAATTTTACTGCCATCAGTATAAATTTGAGGTCCTTGTGGAAGATTGGAGGTGTCTTCTAGGAGCTCGTACTCTACGGATAACTGCGTGGACGGATGGGGTTGGTCCAGGCAGTTAACATTTCGTTCGCGTTCCACTTCTGGTGGGAGGTAGTCTTGGGAGAGGTGTTTTTTTACTCTGTACAAATTTGCCGCTTCCTGTATTCTCAGATCCAAGGGGAGCAGACCGGAAAGGGCAAGTGCTGCTTTCAGAGAAACAGTACGGTACGACTTACAGATTTTCTGGGCAAAACCTCTTTGGATAGCGTTCAACTGAGCCTTGTTTTCCTCGAAGCCTGCCGCTTGCGCCCATACACTTGAGGCATACATGATGATAGGTTCCACCACCGCGACGTAGATTGTTCTCGTGATTTCGCCATTTAATCCCCAGGTCACCTTCGCTGCACATGCGAGCTGTCTATAAATGTTCGCGACTTTTTTACATTGGGCTTTAAAGTTGAGCCGGCGGTCGATCAGTAGGCCTAGCAGTTTGACTTCATCGACCAGATCGAGCCGGACGCCGGACATGACTATGTTTGGAGTTTCGTATTTCAACTTTTTTGTGAAAAGCATCGCGTTGGTTTTATGCGCTGCAAAGTTGAGTTTGTTAGTTTTACCCCATTCCACTGTCATGCTCAGCGCCCTGCTCGCCTGCTGTTCGATGATATTCGAGTTGCCTGTAAACACGAGAACGACGTCATCTGCGAACGCTTGACAGTACACTCCCTCTGCTTCTAGCATTCGCAGTAACGAGTCTAGGATCACATTCCAAAAGGTCGGTCCGCAGATGGACCCTTGGACGCATCCTTCGTTGTTTCCTTCTCGTAGACTGCTCTTGCATAGTTGACCTTGATTTTACGGTCGCTGAGGTAAGAGTTTACCATGTCGTAGAGGTTTGTTGGGCACCTCTTCTTCGCTAATTGATTTTTGAGGGTGGGCCACCATGCATTGTCGAAGGCGCCTTCTATATCCAGGAGATTACGAAGAGTACGGTGTCTTTACTGTCTACTCCTTTTTTGATGTGCTCTACCAGGTCATAGAGGGCGTCTTCAGTGCCTCGCTGGGGCATGAAACCGTACTGTTTCCTACTAATGGTTGGGAGGAGATGCCATTGGAGACGGTTTACCAGAAGCTTTTCGACGATTTTTCCTAGAACGGACAGAAGACCTATGGGGCGGTATGATTTTGGATGTGTGTAATCTGTCTTACCGGGCTTGCGTAATATGACCACGTGCGCTTCTTTCCATTGCTTGGGGAATCTGTACTGCGCTCGTCATCTAGATATTATATAACGACTTATTCTCCACTGCGCTCGTCACCTCGATGTTAATAATAAATATGACGATTTATCTGCTTGGTCTGTAATTCTCTGAAAACATTGCCCTTCGAGTACAGGATTCAAATACAATTGAAACAGTACAGTAACACAGATACCCATCTTACTGTAACCGATAGTATAGCTGCTGGAAGCAGTAGCGGTCTAGTGACGAGAACGTTACATTTTACAATAGTAAACGTTACGTATTATCTTATATTATAGTACGTTCGAAACCCACTTGCAGCTTTGAGTTTTAAGCTATTGCATAACTTCTATCGCGGGCCTGGGGACCGAATTTTAGTGATCGTGCATCTCTTTCTTATGTTCACAAGAAAGAGGGATGGAAGACCGTAACGCCGTCCTCCCCACTCGGTCATTCGACTTTGAATCCTATTTGTATTAGCTTTACAGACTAAATGCTCTTAGCAGTGTTGCCAACTTAACGGATTTCCCGTGATATTTTTTTAAGGTAAACAAATGGCACTCTTCAAAATAAAAGCAGTTCCGAGAAATTGTTAACATCCCTATTGCTTATGTTGATAAAAATACATGCAACAAGCAATAGCTTTACCGCGGCAGACCCCGAGTGCCACACTTCTTTTTTTGTTTATTTTGTCATCAACACTAACGGTTTTACAAAACATCAGGATGATACCAACCATGAAACACATCTGTTGAGAGCAAGTGTTATTCACCAACTCGCACTTGACCGGCGTGGTGGAATATGACCTTTATTTTCTCTCCTTATGATAGAAAGTGCCGCGTCCTAGCAAATGTAACATAAAGTGGGGCGCTTTTATGCCTGTTTAAAATATGCAATCTAATAGCAGTGTTTAGGCAATCAATTTCGACCGAGCGAAAACGTGACGCATCTGTCGCACCATAATCGACGCCATTCATAAATTACAGATTGATATTTAAATGTCCAGTTTAAGAAACTTCTCACATTGTGGACACAACAACATTACACAAGAAAGAGTAGAATAATAATTCTAAAATCATTCTAACTGAGGTAAAAGTTCAGTGCTGTACTTACTACTTACAACTTCGTTTTGTTTAATCCTGGTTCGTTTGATTCTACTAACAACCTACTAATATAATAAATATGAAAGTTTGGATGTTTGTTGCTCAGTCACTTGGACCCGAAGGAAATAAGCTGAAATTAAAGATTCTAACTATTTTAGATTTTAATACTTACATTTATTATTTATTTATTAATACCAGAACGTAGACTCATCTGAAATACCACACAGGCTACTTTAACATATAACTATCTATGTTCCATAATTCAACACGATCCGTTCAGTTCCTACGACGTGAGTGAGCAAAAAAATATCCTAACTTTCACATTTATAATATTAGTTGGATTCAGGAATAAATTTCATAGTCATCATTTTCGGCCCACTATCGCCCAATGAGTAGATACATACATGAGCGTTCTTCGTGTACGACACATGTCTCAATAACGTGCCAGTCTCATCCTTGCATCACGAATACGAATAGCATTACGAATATCAGCGACTTATTCCTTGCCATAATAATATTGCTTACAACATTTCCTAAAATAATAATGCACAAAATAACACTTGCATCCACATGTGTCCGAGGTGTGAGAGGACCGCCACTGTGTCAATATTCTCATAGTTTTTTTAGAAGTCGTTAACCTGCGATGGGTGGGCGAGTAATCGTGCGTAGGAACTCTAAAATCCGTGCTAAAAGCCTGAATACATCATCGATCACTATAACTGTGCGCGCGCGCACCACTTTCCAACTGTTACCGAAAGATATGTTTCAGCTGAACTAACATATTTGTTTAGCAATTCTTTACGAGACTGGGTTTATCGTTTTATCGTATGAGATTTACGGAGTGAGCTCAGACGCCGAAAAGAAAACCTATTCATTTTCCGACTCATTCTTTGTCTATAATTGTACGAGTAGGTATACTCGTACTTGCTTTGAAGATTTTGCTAGCGAAATATTTGAAATATATATGTTTACGCAGTGGCCGATAAGTTACTATTTTTGCAATATCGGATATCCTTCTATAAAAGATAAACAAATTAATTTGGCAAATAAACGCATTAGCAATATAGGGACTCCCTACAGAGGCAAAACTGTCAACGGTTTAATCGTACTCGTAATATGAGTATTTCTTTACCTTTTATTTATAAAAACCTGCTACCAGTTTCATTTAAAATGCTGGCCACATTGTCCCGTTGAATTAAAAGCTAATTTAGCACTGAGTTTCAAAAACCAGAATTAAAATGCTGGTCTTATTCAAAGAAAATAAAGCATACATTATAAGATTATTTGTTTGTAAGTAGTTTGTAAGTTATTCATTGTTCTACTTAAATGGTATTAATCCAAAATAGTTTTAAGTTGATTGGCGATTATGAAGAGATCAAAGAGAGTCCTGAGAAAGCTATTAATGCCAATTGTCTATTATTAAACTGCGACGGCCTGTCTGTCTGGCATTAATCTTAATGCGACCAATAAAGTTTATCATTAAGAAATATCAATGTTATGATGGACCAGTAGACATTCTTGCTAATAATTATTTTCTGTCAATCGACAGTATCCAGTATGACCAATAAATTAAACTATTGAGATTCACGATCATGTAGGTATATGTTATACTATTTAGTGATCCACGATGCCTAAGTCATTTATTGACTTCACGATAAATAATTATTATTATTAGCTAGGTATATGATTTTAGGCGAAGATTCGCAACAATTTTATACTTTCGTATACCTAGTTATGCTGGAAATATATTATGTTTGTTTCGACTGTTACCCATAGTAAATAGAAAGCTTTTACTAAGAATGAAAAAAAAACAGATTTTAGAACATTGACCTGCGTACTCGGATTTTTAATCCGCTTGCCCACCTTGCCCTTCGACATCCTAAATACGGTATTGATTTTGACTTTTAGGTCATCAGACCCACAATAAACATGAATAACTTATTAATCTTTTTTGCTCTCTTTGTTTTTATATAGTCAGTGCAACACAGAGTTTATCTATCTACTATGGATTTGCCTAAATTGCATAAAAAATCAACTTTAATTGCCTTCTGGCCTGCAATGCAGACCGCGTTGAATTGGCCTCGAGATGTGCCACGATACTATATGATTTAGGTCATCAGACCCACAATAAACATGAATAACTTATTAATCTCTTTTTGGAAATTGTTTCTAACTTATCGATATTACCGATATTGTTTAGATCTTATCATTACTTTGTTTTTATATAGTCAGTGCAACACAGAGTTTATCTATCTACTATGGATTTGCCTAAATCCAGCAAATTAAATATTGGTTTGTTTTCAAAAGACTTCTTAGAAATTCTTAATTCAAACTGACTTTGAAATGTACAGATTTCCAAGAAAATATAGCACCAATATTTTAAATTTATTTTCCTGTCGCGAGCTCTGATAATTTTGCAATAAACATTCTGGTGTATGGTTGTATCATGTGTATGATAATGTATGTTGAAGTCATTGGTGGAGTGCTATCAAATGCGCGGCGCGCGCGCAGCTTCCGATGACGAGCGTGCGAAACTTGCCGATTTCTAGGGCTGTAACAATTCTAAAATATACGATATTTTACGATAATTAAATGGAATTAAAATAATTATTTTGCTTAATTAATATGTATCGTGTTGATAATGGTTATAAATTGATAATTCCTGTTGGTACGATATATTATTAGTAATTTTGTTTAATTAATTATGCATTCCGAAATTTCTAGTACATATGTTGTGGGTTTGTATAGGCCACAGATGATCTCTACTGCCTACCGCCTACCGAACTAAACATGAAGCATAAACATAATATGTATTGACTTTTTTCAAACTGTTTCCAATAAAATTGGCGATGGATCCGAAATTTCTAGTACATATGTTGTGGGTTTGTATAGGCCACAGATGATCTCTACTGCCTACCGCCTACCGAACTTAATTAATAAACTGCCGAAAGAATTAAAAAATAGCCTTACACAAAAAAACATAACATTTAAACTGAAACAGTTTTACTTAAATACTTTAACCTGATAATTTGGAGCAACCTGTATCAATGCGCGTGGTGCGCGATCGCTGCAACGGGTGACTGTTGTAGAGTGCGTATTGCATAGGTCGGTGCATGCGCCCACGGGGCAGTGGCGGTTTTGTGTGACGTCACCATTGCGCGCATGTATGAGGCTGTTATCTTGACTAATTTGTTTTAATGATGTATGTTATATTGCGGGTAGAATAATTAATTTATGTCGAGAATTAGTTGTCTGGACAAATCAATTAGATTTTAAGGCAACTTATGTTTTGTAAGAAAAAAAATCTGTTACTAAATAAATAAAAAAATAAAATAAAAAAAACTTTGTGCGAACGCAAAACGCGTAGGGCCCTACTAACGTAGCTATCTAACCACTAACACTAACCTAATCAGTGCAAATGTTTGTATTGATAATTCAAATATTTGTACTGTGTCTGGGTGTTTCTATGCATAATAAGTATGTATTTAAAACTATTTATGTATTATATCAGCTAACTGGCCGCCATAATACAAGCTTTGCTTCAATATTTATTTATTTATTTTAATCTAACTAAAACCTTGTTTATATACATTTCAATAAATTTTCAATTTGATAAAGAAAGTACACAGTTTGTCATACAATTTTGTGTTAGGTATAACAAGTGTATTAGTGTGTATTTCTCTCTAGTTCTGTGTTTAATTATTCCTAGTTCTGAGTTTTGTCTGTATGTAACATTACTGTACATTGTATTTGCCAAATCGTGATACATAGGAAACTTTCATAAAATGTAAAGTTGTTAAGACTATGATCTATTATCGCCTGACAGCCCTAACGACCGCCCGCGCGCTAAGTATCCGCGAACAGTCGCCGGCGCGTCTGCGCGAAACATGGGCGCTCGCATGGTAATCACTAAAAATAACTGTTGATCACTACAGCAACAGATTAGTTAATCGGAGAGCTTTAAGCATCAATACCATTACTGATTAAACGCGTTTTGGTTGAAACTAGATTTGATTGCGTCTAATGACCCTCTAAAATTTATTCAGTGTAGGTAAACAGATTTAGTAGGTACAACTTATTTAATTCAAAGCTTTCAAACTCAAATCTTTGAATGAATTAACTTTATAAAACATAATACAGAAGATCATATGCTTAAGTATTAAATGTAGCTACACTAAGAGAAACCAGTGCCTCAGTGTTTTACCCTTGTAGTTCCCACTTCGGTTATTTCTCCACGATATAAAATACGTAGACTGTTCTATTCCAGACTGTACTAACTGTATTCCAAATTCCAATCCGATCCGTTCGAAAGTTCTGAGGTGATTGAGCAACAAACATCCAAACACTTACAATATTAGTAGGATGACAGCTACCGAACGTAAACCGCTTAACTAATAATAAAGTCATTATGTTTGTCCAGACAATGACTGCACATTACCATTCATTTCGTAACCCTCATTTGTATTCTAAGCTGATTGTAGTCCGATGAAAATGATAGCTATTAATAATGCATAGTGTCATACAGTTATATCAAAATTCTGTGAGTGGTTCCTGAGAGTCTAGCGAAACGAAATTGCGTTGAAATATCGACCTTTGTTATTGCCCTCTTGTTAATTTCAAGCGAAATAGAAGAGAATGCGTTATCGTTATTTTAGACAATTTTGTAAGACAAAAATGGCCATAGACCAGAGGTCCTAGCACGTGCAATGTAACAACCACAATCCGGTGGCAACAATACGAATCCACTTTCGCATTCTTTCGCGATTCTATAATCCGACCCAAGCGCGTTTAAAAAAAAACTCACACAATGAAATATTGATCAAAATAACCTCTCTGTCTCGACATTCATTGTCACTACTAATCGACGTTACCTACCGGTGAAGTGAATCGGGTTACCATCCTGCTTCCGGCCTGCTCCTGCAACCAAGTTCACGGATACAGTTACAGCACCCTGAAACAGTATGTTGAAGGTTTCCCGGGATAAATCACCAGCCAGTGTTGTTTTGCCAGAGTTATTCATTAAACGGTTTTTATTTTTAAACGATGACAAACCTGGTTTTAGCTGTGCAGATGATTTTATGAACAAAGTAAGTAGTACCGAATATGAAAATCAATTCCAAGGACCAACTCTAGGAAATTCGTTTTAAAACAGCCGAAGGCAGAGACGAAGGGCAATTAAAATACTTTGCTTTTTTGTAATGACAAAACACAACTAGCGAGCGTGGGCAATACAAAATCTTTGTATTGGCTTATTTGTCTTTCTACATACCTACTTATATTGTATTTATTTAATACCAAAAATATCGGAACGTATAAAATTTGTTTTCCGAATAATTATAAACATCATGAACAAATAATGTATTAGATAAAACGTTGCGTAATATGAAATGACTCAATTATTTTACCACGTGTATAGAGGTCAGTATTGTTGCAAATGTCTAGGAAGGAATAAAATGATGTCGTAATACCATAAGCCCTGACTTCACAAGGAATAATAAGTATTAAAGTATCATAACAGGACAGAGCGTTTTTTTACCTAAACTTACTAACTAATAATACTTACGCATATACGTAGAGCATACCTGGAAGCATAAATGATACATACTCGAAGCAGTATGATATAATAAATAAGGTACTTTAGTCAAAATAAGTTAAACGAAAGCAATAACTAAAACGAAATGTAAGAATATATTTTTGTCGTGATATAATTATTTTCAGAGTCTGCCTGCCTGAAAATTCCACCTCGGAAATGATTGAGCAAGAGGTAAATCAGTTTATATCTAGGAGATGAGTGCAGTGCAGTGCTGGTCAGTGATTTGGACTTTTTATGTTCATATAGACGCGTGCCACTATTATGTTGTTGGGATCTTGGGATGAGCTTCCCGTCCGTCAAATGAGAGAGGTCCAGGGGTGTCGAAAACGGTAACAGTGTCGCAAGTTCAATTGTTTTTACTGTCTCAGAAAATGCGAAAGACGCTGAAATTTTTCACGTCAAAATTAGTAGGTAAATACAATCTCGACGAAAATTAGTTATCTAAATAATAACTCCGAAGTAACACGCTTTGACAATTTCTCATGTTCAACATTTTGAAACTCCATAGATATTTTGTGGCTCCATAGCAGATTTCAAACGGATGTTTTCACGATAGCGTGTTATGTGTTCTCACCCTAACACATAAGTTAGTCGCAACCTGTGAAAGTCTATTTGTCGATTTCAAGTGTTTATGTTTCTAGACGTTGTCAATGTTGTTAGTGCTTTGTTGAAGGAGCAGTCAAGTACTTGCTAGATTTCTAACATTTTGAACTGTGTAACAGCCCTACATGTTCATAGTATTGAGTACTGTCACTTATTATTATAGTGACTTCAGTGACATGGAGTGCCACGACGTTTTAGTATTTGTTTTCGCGTTAGATAAACCTCAGGGAAATCTTTAACCAAACAGATTTCCCTGTGGCTTACTTGTGAAGTCTCAGTGACAGGTTATCGTACATAGTAATTGTTCAACTTCAACTCTTGGTTTATGGCTTTTATTGTGGTTTAGTCTCACCATTTCGCCAATGTCAAGTATAAATCTAAACTAATATTATAAAGCTGAAGAGTTTGTTTGTTTGAACGCTAGGATCTCGGGAAGTACTGGTCCAAATTGAAAGATTCTTTTTCTATTGGATAGTCCATTTATCGAGGAAGGCTTTAGGCTATAGAAAATAACTCCACTATTAATTGAAGCGGAGCATGAAACAAGAATGTAACAAAATCGGGAAAAAACATTCCCTTTTTGAGAGTTTTCGTACGTTTCGTGCTTTGACATGACACATGACAGCATGTGTCAAAGATTGCGTCATTGAATTTCAGTAATCTGTGCATTGAATATAAACCTTTGCTCATTTTTTTTATAAATCTGAATTGGTACGACCAATTTCCGACATGTGGCGTACCAGGTAGCTGAAGTGGTTTTTTGTTTGAAATCGATATTCTCAGGAATGAGTGAACCGATTTCAGTCATTCTTTCACCGTTGGATATGTACGAGATCCCGATGAGTGCTATATAATATACCACGGGCGAAGCCGGGGCGGGCATCTAGTATAATATATAATCTACGTTTTTGAAGAAAAAACGAACGAGGCATACGTCAAAGCGCCATCCATAGTCATTGTTGTCTAGGGGTAAAAGTAAATTGTTAATATTTTCTGACATATGACTTTCTTATATTTATGTAATTAAAATAAGAATGAACAGGGAATACCGATAAGTATTTTTATGCCATTTATTCCTTAAAATACTTACGAGTAGGTCCGATAATGTCCAGGAATGTTCACATATTAATTAGAAGCAGGGCCTTACTAACCTTTCTAACATTTTCGCACATACATAAAGCATACCTTTTTCATATATTTGCGATACCCAGGCTTACTTAGGCTTTCTCATCAGTTGAGTAAAGTTTCGATCGCTAATTACGTATAATTGTAGTAGTTAAATACTTTTTATCAAATATTTTATCTTTTTATGACCGTGATTTTGATGATTATGACCATATGATATGACTGAATGAGTTGGACCGAACCGGCTATATCATGCATGTGTCTATACCCGTGTCTTAATTAAATACTTAAAGTACTAATTATTTTTTCAAATAATGGATTTATTTGGCACGTTCTGCCTAAAACGCCGTCTCCTACGCTCCGATGGTACACCCAGTTGTTTATACAGTAGTTTACTCAAATACTCGGATCCCTTTGAGTTTGCAGAACGGTGTGTTTTCTAGCTTTTGTTTACGTAAATGATTCATGGGTAATATATTTTTCTCATGGCAACAGGTACAGAAGTGCGAAGATTCGTTTCGTTAAAACATTGTGAAATCTAAATTTAATTTCATCTTCTAGTTGGATTTTAATAAAAAATAAAAGTATTCATTCAGTTCCGATTGCTCACGTTACGAGTACAGTTAACAAAATAACAAACAGACTGCTATAAGAAATACTAATTTCCTAAAAATTTGAATATTTTGAAGAATTGAAATTATTGAAACTAATTAATTTCTGTATATATATCTCAATAAATATGCTGTACACAATAATGTTCTAACTCATTTTCATGTAGGTACCCTAAGTAGGTATAGTCTACTAATATTAGTACTTCAAAATATTGAACATCTCTAAAAGTTGATAGTTTTTTCGGTATAACATTTTGGTGTGCTGGTGATCAATGTAATTTTGTTTATCATTATCCTTATCAACTTCCAGTTGCATCAATCTTCATTTATAGGGTTATTTCAAGGATTATAGAACGAGGATGTTTGAGGGCACTTTCGTTATACGGGTATAATATTTTTTTACTATTACATACAGGTAAGTTTAGACTTGACCTTTCTTGCCTGATGATAAGTGACGATACGGTCTTTGATGCATCGTGCTTACCGACAGATCCGACTCACTGTCTATTTGAGAACATTAACCTTTTTGTTTCTTGTAACCTTTTGTTTGTAGCATTTGTAACCATAGGGAACTTAAGGAACGCGTTCCACAGCCTAGACGTTTTTGTCACAAATGTAGCATATACTGTGTAGAGTTTTCTCGATGTTAGGATATAAAGTAGGTACTAGCTGTAGGTACCCTGCCACGCTTCGCTGTAGCACATTGTGATGCAACAATTAGATAAAAACAATCCTCTTGATATATATCATTGTAAAATTTCACCTCGATCGGTGCAGAACTTTTGAGTTTTTGAAGCGTACACAAACCAACATAACATTTTTATATATGTAGAGATTTGCATTGATGAAGTATTCAAGTCTGTTTGGGAAGATAGTGATGCATTCAAGTGATCATCTAATTAACATTCACTTCGCCACATCAATTTAGTCTCATTGAGGGGTCATTACGCTTAATTTTAATCTCATTCAAATTAATTTTGCATTGAAAACAAGTGAGCATTCTTTTGAGGATGAATTAGTGTGTCAACTGTTTTAAATGTTGATTCATAATATCATGATATATTCCAACCACGCGTTGGAAGTATTTGCATGGTGTGATTCGTAGCCTTGATGGCATAAGTTAAGAGCTAGGTATGTACCTAGGTCCTAAAACCTGCGGATGTCTCATTGATCGGTATTTGGATGTGTGTTATTGGTGATCGTGGTAAGATAAGAAAATTAATTGCGGTGCAGGATATGCGTCTCGAATAGGATTATCACGGATGCTGACGGATGAATATGTACAGATGATTATACCATAAAAATTGAGAAGCATAGACAGACTCCTGAATATGCGCGCTTAGTAGGTGGATCCTCTCTTCTCTTTATTATTTGTTGATGCTATTTAGTTTTACATAAGAAGGATGATATTTTCACATAGCATATTTATGTTTTATGACTTACGGCAACTATGGACAGCTATGGGCAAAAAAACACGACAATAATAAAGTAATTTGTAGAATTGTACTCACATGAACTTTCTAATATTATTACTATAAAAGCTTAAGTATCTATAAACATGTGACTGTTAGTTCCTACTAAATTACTCTATCTAACGAATTAAGTTACTGCAGTTACCACCCACAAGTTACCTTAGTTACCATCCAAATGACTCCTAAGCACCATATCCCACCGCGACCAATCAGAAATGTACTCCGGCATAATAAAGACGATCTTGTATTTTGACCGCCGCAGCTTAATTACTCTCATGATCGTCATTAGAACCTTCCTCGTGTAATCGAGTTTGAGACAAGCAATCGAGTTATCGGGACGAACAGGGATAGGACTCGGGCACAAGCATCGATTATCAAGTACCTATGTTTGGTGTATTTTTAACCCCCGACCAAAAAAAGGGGTGTTATATGTTTGACGTCGATGTCTGTCTGTCTGTCTGTCTGTGTGTGTGTCTATCTGTGGCACCGTATAGCTCAAAGAAATGAACCGATTTCGATGCGGTTTTTTTTATTTGAAAGTAAATATCTGTGCGGGTGTTCTTAGCTATGTTTGGTTAACATTGATTCAAAATGGCCGCCTCCACAAAATGGCGGACAAAATATTTCTTCACAACCTACTTTAATATGGGTATCAAATGAAAGGGCTTAACTAGCAGAGTACTATATGCTATAACAAATTTCAAATCCAAGATGGCCGCCACCACAAAATGGCGAATTGTAAATTTTTTTTCACTACTACCGCAATATGGGTATCAAACGAAAGGGCTTGACTAGTAGAATACTTTGCACTATGACAAATTTCAAATCCAAGATGGCCGCTACCACAAAATGGCGAATTATTTTTCTTTTTTCACAACTCCCCTAATATGGGTATCAAATGAAAGGGCTTGACTAGTAGAATGTTGTACAGATAAACTAATATAAGGTAGTTGGGGGTTAATCAACATTTTTAATTTTGTTCTTGTGTTACATATTCTGTATGTTCTATTATTCAACTGTTTTTGTAGTTGAAGGACTCTTGGCAGAGTCCGCCTGGGGAAGTACCACACTTTTGCCAGTTATTCTACCGGTAAGCAGTAATGTGCAAACATTTCTGTGTTGCGGTTTGAAGGGCAATGTTTACAGAGAAATTACATGGATATAACATCTTATATCTCTGGGTGACGAGTGCAGTGCTAAGTAATGATTTGGACTCTTCATGTTCCAATAGCTGCGAGTCACTGTGCTGTAATGTGGTAGGCATGTTGCTTACTATCAGGCACATGTCGTGCTCCTCTCGTCACTTTTTATTTGAATGTCCTACTCAAATATTAAGTTTATATAAAAACTCAATGACAAAGATCACGGACCCCAAAGTCTGTGGAGTGGTTAAAACTCAAACAAAAAAGTAAATGTTATGTATACAATTTTCCCTGAATATAAAAAAATCAAGTACATGATTTTGCTTTCCTCACCAACTCCTAAAATAAACACAAAATGCCAGTAAAAAAAATGTGATACAATACAAATTTACGTATTAAAATATATTTATAATATTACTTTGTCAGGTTGTGCTCATATAAGGAATATACAGGTGCTTATACAGGAAGCTAAGTCGTATTTGTGGGAACAGGTAAAAGGTACATTAGACAATTTCCTTGATGGCTGTTAGTATATTCTTATTTCGTAGAGATTAAGGGGCAGTTAAAAGAATTTCCCTTTAGCGAGTCTTTGCTACTTTTTCTTTGATACTTTGCTACTTTGAATGGTCCACCACCAATATATTTTCGCCTTGGCTATCAAGACTTCTATCTAAACATCTTCGTCTCTATGTGTTTTTATAAAGCTATACCAATGAAAGAAATGCTGAATGATTTTTAACCGACTTTCAAAAAGGAGGAGGTTATCAATTCGACTACCATATTTTTATGTGTATGTTTCTGTATAACATATTACTTATAAATACAAAAAACAAAGGGTTATAACCGTATTCATTCAAAACATGACAGCAGGTTTTTTTTATATTTTTTTTTATTTTACGTGTAAAGTTTTGTATTTACATAGTATAAATAAAAAAAGAATCGCTACCATAGTATCACCTTGTCCTTAACTAAAAACTTGTCCCTGACTCCGTCTCTGTTAAACTACAACAGTAACATCAAGTCATGGTTTAATTATCTGTAACTCTTTCATCGGGAGGGCGACGGCTGATCATTGACGTCCCATGGGATCTTCTTTGGTTTAAGAAGTAAATGTACACGACGAGACCTTTCTAATATTCTAAATACTTGTTGCTGCAAATTACATATGTCTTTTTATAGTACTGACTGACGAGACGAACAGGACATTGCCTGATGGTCAGGAACCTCAGACCAACTATTCTTACTTAAAGTAAGCAACAACACGCCTGCTCATAACATCACAGTATTACGCAGCTATAAGAACATAAGGAGTCCACATCATTACCTAGCATTACTTTCTCCCATTACCCAGAGATTCATAAGATTATTTATGTCTATGTCCAGTAATTTCTCTATTTCGGTATATTTATAAGTATATATACTGAAGGATGTCGACTATTTCTAGTCTCCAAATATTTCTAAACATCTCTTAGCTCTTAAATAATCTACCAACGCAGCTTAATTTGGATTAGCAGGTGACACACATGACCACGAAATGTTCCAAGAACATTTCGGTGTCTTCACGATGTTAACCTTCGCCGTTAAAGCCAGTTGTGACGACAATCTCGTACATCTACTCTTGGAAAATACTGAGAGCTGCATGTGGGATTAGAACCGCACTTTTTTGACACGGGTGAAATGGCCAAGTTAACCCAATTTTTAAAAAACCCTTCTGGAATATTCAGTAATTCATATCAGAGAGAAAGTGCTGCTGGTGTAAAGCGTCGTCCCTAATAGAGATGTTATCACCAAAAGGGTTTACAGTTAGCCGCGTGAGTCCTTTATCAGGCGCATCGGGCCGGGCGTCCGAGTGCCCTCCAGATCTACTGATAGCTCTGACTATTTTATATTGACCCCAGCAGGTTCATACAACTAATAAAATCCTACTAATATTATAAATATGAAATTTTGTGAGGATGGATGGATGTTACTTTACGCAAAAACTACTAAACGAATCGGATTGAAATTTGGAACACAGTTACATTATAGTCTAGACCAGAGGTTCCTAAACTTATTTTGTCTGTTGCCCACTTTGAAAGTAAATTATTCTTTAGCGTCCCCCTGATTTCACATACTTAAAAACCACTATAAATTGTAATTACATTTGTAAATTATTGTGAGCTATATTAGCGAAGATTTAACATTCATCCTAAACGAGCTTTTTGCTATAGTTAAAGTTAACCGCAAGAATTAACTTGGGCCTAGTAGATAGTACACACTCCAAGCCTCTACACAAACCCCCCTTTAAGCCTGCAGCGCCTACAAGGGGGGGTACGTTATCGCCCACTATAGGAATCAAGGGTCTAGACATAAGCTACTATTTATCTCAGGTAAATAAAGGAAATGGGAAGTGCGCGGACGAAACCACAGGGCGCTGTTAGCAATTATATACAAGAACAAAATTGAAAATTTTGATCAACCCCCGACTACCTCGGATTTGTAATCTGTACAACATTCTGCTAGTCAAGCCCTTTCATTTGATACCCATATTAAGGGAGTTGTGAAAAAATAAATGTATTTCGCCATTTTGTGGTAGCGGCCATCTTGGATTTGAAATTTGTCATAGTGCAAAGTATTCTACTAGTCAAGCCCTTTCATTTGATACCCATATTGAGAGAAGTTGTGAAGAAATATTCTGTCCGCCATTTTGTGGAGGCGGCCATCTTGAATCGATATTAACCAAACATAGCTAAGAACATCCGCACGGATATCAACCTTCGAATAAAAAAAACCGCATTGAAATCGGTCCATCCGTTTGAGCTCTACAGTGCCACAGACAGACACACAAACAGACAGACAGACAGACATCGACGTCAAACTTATAACACCCCTTTTTTTGGTCGGGGGTTAAAAATTAGCTGCATCCCGCGGTGTACACTACAGCTTACCAGTTTTATATCACGATCATTTATTGTCGCCAAATACGATTCAAGAATTTTTTTGAACAAATTTAAAATGTTACACAAAATTTATTGACATCACAAATATACGGTTCCTAAAACTAAGTTTCATAACTTCAAAAACGACGAAACTTCCATTCAAAACTTTAATCTCCTATCTCTACCCCTTACAATGGTTGTTTCTAATTAAATAGTTAAATCTAAATTCATCCAGATCCCGTACTAATAGATAGTTTGTTTATAGGTAGTTTTTGCGTGAGTAAGTAACAAACATTCATATAGACTAACAAACTTTCGTATATATCTATAATATTAGTAAAATTATAATTATTATGTATGTATATTCACAGTGAAAAAAACGAATTAATATTACTCGTATATGGCAATGTCCGAGCGAAGCTGGAATGACCCGGTAGCAATATCATTTTTTATTTTTATGGGGTAGTAGTCACACGAATTTTGGCTACCTACTCAGACCTACTGGCCATCGGCAAACAAGCCTAGAGGTCCAACTAAAACGGACAGTATCACCGATTAGTATTTTATTTACGTAGCATTACAACACATAATTGGGCTTCAAATGTGTCGAGTGATAGAATCGTGAGATAAGTGTCGTCGTTGAATCATACTTGGAGATGAAAATAACGTGTTTTCTTCTTTATTTTCAGATCGCTGCTGTTAGCAGCCTTCGTCCTAAGTAATTGTATATCATGGACAGCTTCACGGCACCATTTTTCACATAATGTAAGTATTTAGCTTGTTAAGTTAAACTATTTGTAATTAGCTTTACCACACTAAAAGAACCACATCCTTGCTACATTCTACTAATGTAAGTGTATTACTAAGTACCTTTGAAGATTGAAGATTGATTTCAGATAGATTACTGGGCATAATGACGTACCTAAATATGTATTCTACATGTGTAAGTTAGGATGTTTGTTGCTCTATCACGTCGGCACGGATCTAGTTGAAATTTGAAACACAAATGGAATAGCATATAAACAAATTTTCTTTAGGAGAAAATAACGGGAATTTGAACTACGCGGGTAAGATCCCCGGGCGTTTCTAATATCGCGCAGTGAGGTGCTAGGCAGTGATTCGGATAATTCATGTATGGACAGGCGTGTTACTTCTTCATAACTTATACCAATATACTTATAGCTTGAACCAAAGTTAATTCAAAACCACCAGACAAGAAATCATATCCTTGTGGCCAAATATATGTCATTAGACCTTGTGTATGTTAATTTGTACCAGGAAATTTATTTATCAAAACAGCGCATCATGTGTGTATTTTAGGCCAGTCTCACGTCTCTTAATTAAATCAAACGAGGAAAGTAACCATTCTGTTGATGACGTAAAGTATAAACAACGAAGCGGCATCTGTCCCATTCCCGGTGCGTCCACCTCGAACGCAGCCTTGACACTGAGAGCGTGAGAGCTGAGAGCACGGCCGGCGATCGGCGACCGAACTATATCACATCTTTCCAGAGTCAAGTACATCTCCAATTATTACACGCACAAGGTTCAATTAATACGGAACCGTAACATTTACGTAAATAGTTCGAAAACTGCGTACATAGATAGGTATATATACATAGAGTTCCGCCGTTTAGAAATGAACTCTCTGAAAGTTTGTGCGCGAAATTACGGCGTATTTAGTTTTTGAAGTAAAAAGTTTTTTAAATCACAATTACTTTTTTGGTCGGAAAAAATATTTTGTGGTTTTGCGTCAAAGATATAATAATGTAGCGACGTAGCGTCGAATGCTGTTTGGATGAGTGAATGATTGTGGGTTCGCGTCACTGACATACGTAATAGTCGTATATCTGACAGGTGATGTAATGCTACATTAGTGCTGTTTGACACAAAAGTTAATACGTTTTCACTTCTATGGCAATTTCTATGACAGCCATTTTTTCCATTAATGTAGAGTGATAAAACGTGCAGGATATGGTCAGCAACACGATTGATTGCCCATAACACCATAGTGACCATGGAGACCATGGAGATCATGGAGTCATTTATATGACTGATCAAAATTTGCCCAGCACTGCACTGTGCGTGTCACCCAGAAGTAAAAGATAATTTATCAATATAGTAGTTTCGAAAATAAAAATTATTTATGAGTAGATTTATAGAGTAGAATGCTCGTAGCTCGAAAAAGCGACATCGTTTCAATGTTCAACTTTGACTCTAATTTTGTGATAAGAACGTCTAGGCTGTGGAATCCTGAGGGTTTTCCCCGATGATTACAATCTTTGTGTCTTCAAATCGAGAGTGAATCATTTCTATTCCATCGTAACCGCATTGTCGTTTAACACGGCGAACCGGAACAATTCAACTTCCTGTCCTGAATATGACAATTAAACGGGACACGGAACCGGAACAAGAGCGATGTCGATTGAATTAACAAATAACGTGCATAGTGTCGAAATCGCACCACACAAGAATCATAGTGTCATTGACCATCACCATGACCGAGACTTAATAGCTGTTGTATTAGCCGCTTGTTAAATAAACATTCATCGTGAAATTATTGATGAGCTCCATTTAATTAGATGTCAATGATTTGCAATTGTTGAAATGTGATTCGTCGCGCACAGATGGCGACTACAAATTGAGGAAATCAGATTACAATAAATTTTGATTCGTTTGTGGTCTAGGCTAGATGTATCTAGATCTGTCAGTTTGCCAATAAGCTGTTCTAATTTATTGAATGAAAAAAATTGTGAGACAATTTATAGGTATTCGCCCAATTGAACGTTGACGATTTTATTGTTTTGATTGATTTTATGAACATCAGACAATTTTATGATCACAGCGATGCTTTAATATTTTTTTCCTATTTATTGTAGCATTCATAAAAAAAAAGTGAATAAAAGGCACAAGAAAAACAATAAATAATAACAACAGATCATATATTATCATATATCGGCTAAGGACTTTTACTAAAGTAAGATAAGAGGTCTACATAATCGCTAACAGCTAAATCTTCCAGACAACTATTTTAACTTTATAAAAATAGCAGCAGATTATAGCGGGTTATTTAAAGAAGATAATTATTTCGTATATCTTTATACACGTGTACCTAAATATTTTCTAATTACGCTGAAATAACTTCATAGCATCATCAATTACGTAAGTAGTAATAAATAATCAATTTATAACCAACCTCACTAATCTCGTCTATGTTTTACGATCTCATAAATGCTACGATGATCGTTTTAAAATTACAAGAAAATACCATCATTGTGACTGGTATGTGTTATGTTGTCTGTAAGGAACAAATTTCAAACAAACTTGTTTTTAACTCGTTGAGCTCACTACCGAAGCTGAAGGCGTCACGACGTCACAAAAAAAATCATACTCAAAAACAAAAGTATAGCTATTATTTGTATAAACGATAATGAACCCATTGATATATATTTCCTATCTACTAAGAATCATAAATAAAGCCATAATTGAGGATTAAATTTATAGGTTTGCCCAAATCTGTCCTCTCGTTCCGCAATAGATAAGATTTTTATTACTTTAATGACGCACTAGGGAAATTGAGCTAAATACTTATACCCGGCTGGGGATCAGAATGACTGTGGATGATGCCCGAAATGGGTAAACTGTTGTTTCTTTAATATTATGTTATCACACAGTTTAGCAATAAATGATTCTGATTCTGATTCTGATTCTGATTCTGATTCTGATAATGATGAACAAGGTTATTAGTTGAAACATTTTTTTTTAATGTAAGTACCAATAAAATTTAATAATGTAAGTAAATCAATAAAATTTCACTCAAACCAGACAGACTTTAAAGTGAAAAGATCAGACTTTTATTCTGTGGTAAAACTATCTTGTACCCTTATCCGCGTTTCCATGCCATTACTGTTTTATTACTTTTATGAAATCACATGTATCGCAAAGACCCAGGTTTTCGACATAAAACTTGTGCTA
This sequence comes from Ectropis grisescens, assembly GCA_017562165.1. Taxonomy (NCBI): domain Eukaryota; kingdom Metazoa; phylum Arthropoda; class Insecta; order Lepidoptera; family Geometridae; genus Ectropis; species Ectropis grisescens. The sequence continues at coordinate 5,310,381 of CM029791.1, read as the reverse complement.
AGTTTAGAATATCATAAAGGCAACTTTTTAAGGAACGGGAGTTACGCGGATAAAACCGCGAGGCATTACTAGTTGTTTTATATACTTAATGTCCAAAAAATGTCAAAAACAGCAGTAATATTCTTTTGAACGCGTAAACGACCAGGATTATTTGTATATTTATTTACGCTAAAAATCTAAACAAACGCAACCAGCTGAAAAACTAGTTCAACTGATCATAATGTACAACTTTCGATTTCATCCCTGTTAGAGATTGAAACATGAGAGTTCCCAGCGTGAGCCCGTGTGAAGCTCTGTACGTTTAATTCGATTTTATAGGGTTGAGACTGGAATACATGATTTTAAATCGAATTGAACTTCATCGGATCAAATTAATTCAATAATATTTGTAGTTGGAACAAAATATCGAAGATAACGACTGAAATAAGAACAGTTATGAGATTAAGACATTATTGTTATCTTGCTAATCAATTCAGAACGGTAATGCACAATGACAAACGCGATTAATCACTTATAGACTAAGTGTTGGTCATCAGTTAGAATGACTGAGTGTAAATACTACGTAGATCTATATAGATGCGCTTACATTGTTATTTAAATTGCGGAAAATTCACCGTGGCTATGCCGTAGTCGATAGTGGGTGTGAGTGGTCCCTGATATTTTACCACCATGATTCCAGTAAAATGATTCCCATGTTTGATTTGCAATTAATTGAAATCAACAAAATGAATTTGGAAACATTGTGATGATAATTATTTTACAGCTTAAAACTTCGCTATTTCATTTGAGCAGTGCGTTTATTTGGCCTTTCCATTATTTCGTTCTACAAAATTGTCAGATCAGATTGATCTATCGTATTAGTTCATTTTAAGTCAAAGTCAATGAATTTTGTTTGTTTCTTAAGAACAAATATTTATGTTTATTGTTATACAGTTCCTGATAAACATGTACTGCTTTTTCCTAGGACCAATTTCAGAGAGTACATACGTAGGATTAGAGCAGAACTCTACAAGTGGGAGCTGAAACAAGAGCGTAAAAAACCCATTGAATCAATGAAACAATTATACCTACATTCAAACATAAACCCAAGTTCATTGTCTTCTTTACGATTCGCTGAATGGATCGCGCCTAGACTCGTAAATCAAAATCCGGACAGCCCTAGTAAAAACTAATAGAGCGTAGTGACCGGCCATAACTCCAATCAGGGCTGGCGCCGGTTGACGGGGCCATGGCTCATCGTGGACAAACGCACGTTTGGTCATTTGTTTCATGGGATTTTATATGAACTGTAGTTGCGTCACACTATTCTACAATTTAGTAGTTAACTGTTTAATCATGTTGGAACAAAGTAATTAGCACTGCTCAAAAGGAAGATATGATACATATTTCTTTAGAGAAAAGGAGCACGGTTAATTGTAAATCCTGATTTGACATTGAAGCTTTAGATTCAGATTCATTTATTGGCCTTATATACTGGGCAAGTGACAGGTAAAATGAAATTAAATATATAATAACTTACAAATTCAAAAAGAGATTAGAAAACATGCTTTATTGTTTCGTTTGTTAGCTGGTTTATTAATTTGTAGGATTTTTACTAAAATCTCCACGTCTTATGCTCTACAAACTGTAAAGCTCCTCGTTCAAAATAATAATCTATTTTGTGTTGTTTTGTTCTATTCATGTAATTCGAAAATAGATATACATTCACACCAGATGCGGATTATTAGAAGTTCACATCCGCGGATGCGGATTCGAAGCGGATGCGGATGCGATGCAGATGTGGATTTTGGGATTTTAAAAGGATAATTATTTAAATTTTAAGTGTAAAATAAGTCCAGATATTGCTTTTTATTGGTGGCGACATTTCACCTAATATTTATATCAAAATATTCATTAAACACACAAAAAAACTATGAAGTACACAGTAAACACTCACTGTAACTATAATTTATTGACAATGAGAAAAAACACAACAAACAAACCTGTAGGATCTTGTTACCAATGTGCGCCTTTCTATTCGACAGTTGCTGAATGAAGTTAGTAATTACCAAAACAAACGCGAAGCACGTGTCACTCTGGCTCAGCCCACTTTCTTTACATGTAGTTACTTGTTGATGTGAATCTGCATCCGTAAAAACTCCGCATTGATTGATGCGGATGTGAATGCGGATGCAGATGTCTGAATTAATGCGAATGTTCCGCATTTGCGGATGCGGATGCGAATATTCGCAACAACCCTGATTCACACTTACACTTTTGCGTATTTCTAGTATTAGTGTGATTTATTAGGGCAGTAGTGTACCTAAATAATTGGCAATGGCACACGTGGTTTCTATCTATTTTAGTTTAGTTTCTCGCTGCAGTGCAGTTATTTCCTAAAATCATAACTTTTCTTATTATTTCGTTATTTATTCCTACGATGGTAAATACATTACCATATATAAATAGCCCATTTTTTTGTTTCCAATGCTAGGACTTGCTGCCTAGTCCAGCGCACTGGCCGAGGTCGAGTTGGCAGATGATAAAGAAGTCTTTTGTAACATGCTGATTTCCTCTCGATGTTTTCCTTTACCGTTAAAGGTGATGAAATGCTTGGAAATCTGTATATGGAAATATACTACAAGAAAAAAAAAACACTAGATAATTTAAGATTGCACATAGAACATAAAGGTACTTACTTACTCAGCCGAAACGGTTACTTTCAATTCGATAAATTGAACAAGTTTAACGACAATTAAAAAGTCCTATCGTTTTTTCTTTGTAACGTACCTCAAACTTCTGTGAGTTTTCATCGCACTAATATTATACAGGCTATAATTTCTGTGTTTGTTATTGTGTATATTTATTCCGTTATGTGCCTGTATGGAATTATATTAAGTACTAGTTGAGTTTATTTAGACTACCTTTTGTCTCGCTAAAGTGTGTGGTTCTCGTGGGATAATTAATGAATTGTTTCTTTTGTCTAAATTGGCGAAAATAAATGTCATTCAAATAATTTATCCTTGGGTTAATGATAGTAGGTACAATATTATACTAATACACAATTAGACCACAAAAACAATAACGAAAGTCAGTAAATGAACTTAAAAATAAAACATTTGGGCATAAAAGTCGATGTTATCGCTAATAGCAATCTCTTCCAGATAATATTTTGGTTATTAGAACAAAACTAAATATATTAAAGTACCTTTTGATAAGAGACGACCTCAATCCGACGTCTTGGGCACAGGTGCGTCCCTGAGTAAGCACTTTGAATATACATTATATTCTGTCACTCCGAACTTTACCCAATCAACTCTTACTTGTATTTTCCAAAGCTTTAGAAATCTGGGGCGTATTTTATTCAGGCCGTAATAAGAATAGCGTGATAATGCCATCGGAATGCTGGTCACGCTTCCCACTGATAGTAGAATTGATAATGTCGATTGCCTAAATACCTTTATCAGATTAGATTCAAATGTGTAAAGGTACACATTTGAATCTGATCTGATGAAGTTAAAACACATTTTAACATAAAAAATAATTATTGTCAATAAAGGGGTAAAATGATTTCGTAATTAAAAATATTTAAAAATCTATCACATTACTAGCATTATTGCTGCAAGTTTACTAGAACTTAAGTTATATAGACCAAGAGCTTTATTATGGAAGAAGTTTAAAAGAAAGGTGTCAATGAATTATGTTCCAAATCGGTTCCTGCGCCTTCGCATAATCGATGAACAAACAAAAAAACGATACAACTAATGGCCTCATTTTTAAATTCCGCAATAAAATGAAATCATTTAAAAATATTTTTTAAATGACCTATAAATAATAATAAAAATATTTGTCCAGCAGTGGACTAAGATAGGCTGATGATGATGATGATGAAAAATATTTTTTAAAATTATTTAAATAATGTAATTAAACAATCTGAATTTGTTTATACTATATACGACCCACGTAGTTCCTGTTGAAATTTTCCCGCGACAAAAAGTATATATATTATGATGTAGCACCTAGAATTCCGTGGATACTCGCGCTTAGTTCCCAATTACGTTATTTTTTCGGATAAAAAGTATCCTATGAATTCCAGACTATAAGGCAAATTTCATATAGATTCCTTTAGTAGTTTTTGCGTCAAAGAGTATCACAATCCATCCATAGCAACTTTCGTGTTTATAATATTACGTAGTAGGAAGTAGGATTAGTATGACGTTAAAATAGTTTTTCAAGTGGATACGTAGGTTCCGGTAATTACATAGTAAATGCAAACAAACGTAATAAAAAGCACTCCTTATAATGTTAGTAAAGATGTTTAGAAACGTATCTTTACCTAAAACATATTTTCGAATCCGGTTCTGATTCTCCTACCTCAAGACGCGTCAAGGCCGTGAGAGTTTCTAGTTCTGAAGAGCGGCTATTGCATTGGGCAGCAATGTGCAGCCGAGTGTACACTGTACAGTCATGTACATGTTTATCGTCATAATATTTTGACTTGATCAAAGTACGCATCCATTCACTACACTTCGTGAACAGAGTTCACGTCTTGCCGTATTTTTTATTTCTCTTAGCCAAGTAGTCGGTGCTAAGTCAGCACCGATTTTAAAGTTAGTCCATTATTCTGCGGTTAATAGAAATGAGTTAGGCCATAAAAAGAGGAGTCAGGAGAATGGTGGGAGGTATATACACAGTATCTGATAAGTTGCGGGATAAAATAGCAGAGCGTACAATGGCTCTAGACAATCCTTTTAGTGCTCATTTCTATGAAGATCGTTGTAGTATACAACAGACCATATTCCTTTGGACCCGTTCCTGTAATTCTCAGGCGATAAAATGTAGCCCTAATGTAGTAGTAAATGTAGTATGTAAAAAGTAGCAAATGTAGTAGTAGATAAAATGTAGCATGTGCTATATTAAAAGTAGTATCATAATCTTTGTTCCAAATTTTAACTCGATCCATTTCGTCGTGATTGAGCAGCAAACATCCAAACTTTCAGATTTATAACATTAGTAAGTAGGTTTTGGTACCTAATCAAATATTCTCTGACTATAACATCGATAACTGACTACAAATTTTAAATTAGCACTAATATCTAAAATATTTAAAATCCACAATGTCAGCTAAATTTTCTTGTCAGTTAAAAAACAGATAGGTTACTGTAGGTTATTAAATCATTTTCCGAAGCAGTGGGACAAGCGTAGAAAGAGAAAGACAGGGACAAGACTATTATTGCGTCATTGTGTCGCTAATTTTAAGAACAAAGTAGCTAACTCAAATAGACCAAAGTGCCGAAATTTTGAGGACCCATACTGGATATGCATAAGCAACGTAGTAAATATTCCCACTGCTGGGACTCGGAGCATCCTTTCGCAAGGAGAGAGTCAAGGCCATAATCCACTACCTGACTGACCCAATACTTGTGGATAATTACTGGATAATTCATTTAAAAACATATGAGTTTGACGTTTGTACACTGATTGTTTTGTACTATAATGTTCTGTTGTTTGTCTGCAGATAAACGGTCACAGAACCAGACACAGGCGACAGGGCCGGGGCCTGTATCTGTCGTCCACATATGTGATACCCGGGGGCGAGGGAGACAGCCACGGGTGGGGGGAGTGGGGGGACGTGTCTCCCTGTTCACGCACCTGCGGAGGGGGCGTCGCTAGTCAAAAGAGAATATGTTTACAAATAGGGTAAGTTTACGATCATATCCAAAATTTATGACACACTTCGCATAGGAGTCACACTACAAATATTATATGCTTCAAATCAAACAATAGATATTTTCTACTCGTATCAACATACGCGTAATACAAAGAAAGATCTGCTTGACCCTCAACTTGCATCGTAAAGCGATGATGATGTTGTCACCGTAAAATTATTAACCCCGTCAGTTTAAAATAAAACGCTTGAGATTATAAATCTACGCTGGGTTACGTTGTAATCTAAAATCGTTAGATATTTATACATTTAAGATGACAACATTGATACAATATCGAGAGTGAATCGGTTTCTTCTAGGCAACCACGCTCCATCGTACACCGCATCGTCGCTTAACATCAGCCGAGATGGCGGTCAAGTGTAAACCTATAAAAGTTAAAAAAGCAATTTAGTGCGCTTCCTTGGAATTAAATACAAAATACTAGAACAAATCTTGATTTCTAACTAGTTCGTACTACGTTCTAACTAATTCTGGTATCGTATGTAGCTGAAGTGTAAAAACCCTTTAGAGCAATCTAATGGGCTGGTCTACTGCACCAACAAATTTTCTTTATTTTATTCCTGTTTCAGCCCTAACGGCGAGCGTCAGTGCACGGGCGGAGACACAAAATACTTCACGTGCGAGACGCAGGACTGTCCCGCCGGCTCCAGGGACTTCCGAGAGGAACAGTGTGCCGAATTTGACAACCAGCTCTTCAAAGGCAAACCCTACAAGTATGCCAAATCACTGATTTACTAATACGCTAATAGAGCGCCACGGAGCGCCATCTAGTGGCAAGAACATCCAATTTCACAATCCTAAGTTTGTAGCTTCGAGTCGCGTCTATGAGCTTTTTTTAGTGCAGATTGCGGTGCGATTACCGCTGTATTTAACGGTAAAGCATTATCGAGAAATCGGGATTCTCCAAGAAAGATCTAATTTAGGGGATGCTTCTTCTTTCATAGCGATAGCGTGGTGAATTATTATCACATGGGCTCTTTTCTGAAAGAAGGTCTGGAGTCCCAGATGTGGGAACATAAAGCGGGGTACCCATGCTTATACACAGCGTCGACTGCTTTGAATGTACACTATCAGTTTTGACGTGATCCTAGTAATTTTATGGAGAGTTCTATAAACCTTGCCAACTCTGAACTGTGTGATTAAGCATGCAATAGTTTAAGTCCCAGATGGGAACATAAAGTGGGGTACTCATGCAAATGTTTAATTTTAAGAGTTCTAAATACAATTAAATTTTTTTTTTATGACTGTGATTTGGATGACGGTTGTCACACATAAGTATTTTATCTTTTATGATTTTTACAACGAAAACCTGATTTGGATGACGGTTGTCATCAGTTACATAAGAAAATTACGTCGCAGTTAGATATATATACTTAGCCTATTTTTACAACGAAAACCTGACGGGAACGGAACCTGCGCGGATAAAAAAAGCCGTGGGCCTTGCTAATTCAAAAAGTCAAAATTGTAGCCTCGTTAAAAGTTTAATAGCGTTACTTATTAATTTACTGTTTTGTATTTCCTTTCTTATACCTATACCATACAGATATACCTATTCATATACTTTAGATAAGTATGTATTCATCAACAGCCCATTAAATTTTCCCACTGCTGGGACTCGGACCTTCTCTCGCAAGGAGAGAGCTAAGGTCATTATCCACCACGCTGGCCCAGTGAGAGTTGGTGGATGACACATGACTTCGAAAGGTTCTAGGTACATGTCGGTTTCCTCACGATGTTTTTCATCACCGTTTTTAAGTTAGTGGCATTACGCACATGACTTCGAAAAGACAGTGGTGCGTGTGGGGTTTGGACCCGGGGTCTCCGGATCGGCAGGCGCCGTTCTCCCGACTAGACCAGCCGTAACATATAAGTATGTATTATTATATTATAATTAAGTTTTAGTATTTATTTTATATTATAAGTAAGTATTAGTATTTATTTGTTTTTATTTTATTACTAAGTGTGTTTAGTAGTATAATATATACGTATTCTAATTCATCGATGTTATTGTAAATTACTTTCCATATCACATGCACACCCCGTATTATAACATTACCCTTATCTTTTTTCCGTCACTAAGGTTGGAAGAGATCGCTCTTAGAGATAAGGCCGCCGATTGTCGCACTAGTTTTAATGGTATAAAATGTTATGTTCTTGTAAATTATTTTTATTTGGTGTGTTCAATGAAGTGTACCTATCTATCGATCTATCTAATTATAATAAATTAGTGTATAAATAAAGAATTGGTTAATGTGTAATATTCAGATGGGAACCATATCTGGAGGCGCCAAATCCCTGTGAATTGAACTGCATTCCTCGGGGCGAGCGGTTCTACTACAGACACAAGCCGCAGGTGGTGGACGGAACCCGATGCAATAGCGAATCCTACGACGTTTGTGTCAACGGTACTTGCCAGGTAAATATGTACTCTAACGTACCTACTCAATAATAAAGTAGAATCATTGCGTGGTATACGCCAAGGACCACCACTAACCGCTGTGTTTCAAACTGAATACTTTCATAAGACTGCCAAATTTTAATTTTTGAAAGCTTCAGAATTTGTACCTACTTCGTGGGTCTTTATCGCTATCTCCTTGAGACCACCGTTGTTGAGACTCCACCGTTTCAGTTGAGTATTTAAAGCCGTGGCTCTTCGGGAGCTCGGAAGTTCCTTAATTAAAACAAAAAAAACTTGAGGTGTCAAGGGACACCCGGATGGAACGTAGTTCCTTTCGATTAATTAGTGAAGGAATTATTATTATTTTTTATTATTTATTGTTTACAAAAAACCTGTATACACTCAACAAAAATAATCGTCGCGACACCACACTGTTCAATGCGAAATAGAAATGAAAATATCTGGCTTGCTTTCTATAAGAGAGAGAGAGACAGAGAAACATGCGACACCGCACAGCTTACAATAGATTAACAAACAAGAACAAAATTAAAAATTCGTGACAACAAAAACTAACGCGTGTCGTGACAACTTTTCGTCGCGAAAGTCCTGTGCAAATAATTTTTCCGTCTAACTAACGCGTGATAAGGAACTTCGTTCCAACATTTAGCTTAATTACTAACTTCTCGGACCACGGCCGTTGCAACATGACCGAAACGCTGCGCTGGGAGGTACTCAAAAATGTTTGAATGATCGCGAATAAGTCCTGTGCAATAATTTTAGAATGAACTAGTAGATATTTTTTAGAAGAATTAAACAGGTTTAAAATAATTGACTCTAATTTTGTGATAAGAACGTCTAGGCTGTGGAATACGTTGCCTGAGTGGGTTTTCCCCGATGATTCCAATCTTTGTGTCTTCAAATCGAGAGTGAATCGGTTATTTCTAGGTAAACACGCTCCATCGTAGACCGCATTGTCGTTTAACATCAGGCGAGATGGCGGTCAAGTGTAAACCTACAAAAGTTAAAAAAAAAAAAACAGTATTTGTAACATCAGACGAACTCAAATGGCAAAAATTTTGTTAAAGTCAAATTTTGTAAAACAGGGGTAAAGCTTCGAAGATATTTTCCTTGTGCACGCGCTGCTGTATCGCGCATTTGGATTTTTGGTATTGCACAGCTTATCTAACCTTTTCGTAAAAAAGAAGTTCTGATTATTTTTTCTTTAGAGCACTGTAATTCGAAGTTCTTGTCAAATTCTTCCAGCCCGTCGGTTGTGATATGATGCTGGGATCAAACGCGCGAGAAGACAAATGTCGCGTGTGCCGTGGCCAGGGCGTCAACTGCGAGACCTTTGTTGGAGTGTTCGACAAAGATGACTACAGTAAAGGTGAGAATATCAATCTTAGAATATAATTCTACGTTTTTTCATAGTATAGAGTAACAAGACGAACAAGACATGCGCCTGATGGTAAGCAACATGCCTGCCCATAACAGCATAGTGACTCGCAGCTACTGGAATGTGAAAAGCCCAAACCATTGCGTAGCACCGCACTGCGCTCGTCACCCTGAGATATAATTAGCCCAGTAATTTCACTGGAAATATTGCCCTTCCAACCGGAACACAGTAACGTTTGCGCACAACTGCTTGGCAGCAGGATAACTGGCAAATGTGTGTACTTTCCCAGACGAACTCTGCTAAGAACTCTATCCCAACGTTATCTCTGTGTATGGCTCCCCATAAGTATATAAGCAGCCCACAATTTTTTTTAATTTTATTTTATTTTTTTAAATAAAGAGTTACGAGACGATCAGGACATGTGCCTGATGGTAAGCAACATGCCTGACACATAACAGCACAGTGACACGCAGCTATTGGAACATGAAGACTCCAAATCATTACCTAGCACTGCACTGCGCTCGTCACCCAGAGATCTAAGATCTTATATCTCTAAGCCCTGTAATTTCTCTGGAAACATTACCCGTCAAACCGGAACACAGTAATGTTTGCACATTACTGCTTGGCGGTAGAATCACTGGAAAAGGTGTGGTACTTCCCCAGGCGGACTCTGCCAAGAGTCCTAAATATTCCCACTGCTGAAACTCAAGGGTTTCTCAAGACAGTCAAGGCCATAATCTTCCACGCTGGCCCTGAGTGGATTGATGAATGACGCATGACTTAGAAAGATATACTAGGTACTTGTCGGATTCTTCTTCTTCGATGTTTTCCTTCACCGTTTCTATGTTAGCGGCATTACGCACATCCTTTCGAAAGTATTCGAACCATGGGGTTCCAGATCGGCAGTTGCCGCTCTCCCAATTAGACCAGCTCTAACTTACTAAGCCAGCCGAAAATGTACAGCTACCCCAATGTTTCTAAAAAAACAGTAGGTAAATAATTACATTATTATTTTAAGGTGCAAACCGATCCTAGTCGGGTCCGATCGGTGATCCTAGTAGCTAGATAGGGTTCAAAGAAATATAATATTTTGGACATAAATTATATAACAGGTAGAAATGTATTAGATTGCTGCCCAAAATATCTATTTCATATATCTCATGATGGTGGTGAGCTCATGATGGTTTTATTGGGCACTAGACTGTTATATAACAAATGCTTATGCGTATAGAATTCAAATATAATAATAATTTAACTAAAGCAAAGGAATGTAATGTAGCATGCAGTTATTTAGACGGTTTGATCAGCGAAAGGACTCTCATTACTAAATATCATAACGAACTTTTTAAATTAATCCTGATTAACGATACCTTTTTAGAGTTCCGTAGCCAATAGGCAAAATACGGGACCCTTATAGATTTGTCATGTCTGTCTGTCTATCTGTCTGTCCGTATGTCACAGCCACTTTTCTCCGAAACTATAAGAGATATACTATTGAAACTTGTTAAGTAGATTTAATCTGTGAACCGCATTAAGATTTTGATACAAAAAATAGAAAAAAAACCAAAAAGTTTTAGGGGTGTCCCATGCTTAGAACTTAACCTGAAAAAAATTTTGATCAAACCCATATACGTGTGCGTAGGTCATCAAAAATGATTTTGAGTTTTCTGAAACTGAATAGTTTGCGCGAGGGACTCTTCCAAAGTGGTAAATTGAAAGAGATCTAGTAAGTAGTTTTATTTTAATACGTCATAAATTGACTATGGTTAAAACACTTATTAAAGTAACAACGGACTACCATAACTTTTATACTATGTTACTTGCTGCTACGGAAGCCTTCATGGACGAGTCCGGCTCGCACTTGACCACTTTTATTTTCTAATCATTATCTCGGTTGGTTGCAGGATACAACGACTTGCTTCTTATTCCGGAAGGCTCGAACAACATCGCCATAGCAGAACGAGGCCCGTCAAGAAACTACTTAGGTGAGACCTTGAAGTTATTTCATTTTTTCAACTTTATTAGCTGTTGTGTGCCTTGGCATTATACAGCAATCTTTTTGTTGTAGGACATATGTAGATAGGTACTTTTTCATACTATTTTCATGTAGAATTTTACATTTTAACATAGAAAATACACATACATATTTTACATTATTTATATCCATTTTAATATATTATTGTACCTTCTTTATTAACAAAAAACATTTTTTAGCTCTTCGATCGAAAAACGGCACCTACTACCTAAACGGAAACTATCAAATCGACTTTCCTAGAAGCTTGCCCATCGCCGGAGCCCTGTGGTATTACGAACGGAGCCAGCAAGGCTTCCCTGCTCCCGATAAACTGCGGTGTTTGGGTCCCATTGATGAGCCTCTGATTCTCATGGTAAGACATAAGTCAAAGTTATAGATTGTCTTGTAGGTAAAAATGCTTCGCAGTCCAGATTGTCAATTAAGCTCAATTATTTTGTGATTTTTCATAGTAAATAGAAAAATAGAAAAAAAAAATTGGTTGCCTGTAAAGTCGGTATACGGGCGAAAGTTTTACGTGACAACGACTTTGAGTGGTAAAATAATTTTACGGAAGGGACGCGTGCCTTTTACTTTTTATGTCTGTCTCTCTCGCTCTTAGGCGGGCTAACCATGCTCGAGTGGAAGGGACGCGTGCCTCTCACTCGCTCTCGTTGTGAGCGCATAACGTGAGCGGAGCGTAACGCAGTTTCTTGAAGTGTCACCCGGCAAACCAATTTATAAGACGTTGTCACGTCAAAACAAAAAGTTTTAGGGGTGTCCCATGCTTAGAACTTAAACTCAAAAAAAAATTTTTGATCAAACCATACGTGTGGGTAGATCATCAAAAATGATATTGAGGTATCTGACATTTTTTTTTCTAAACTGAATAGTTTGCGCGAGGGACTCTTTTCCAAAGTAGTAAAAAGTGTGTATCCTGTAATTTCTAAAATATGAGAATGATAAAAAAAAAGTGTGTGATGTACGTTACCATGTAAACTATAAACGAAAATTGGTTTGAATGATATCTAGTAAGTCATAAATTGACTATTAAATAAATAAATAAATATGGGTGGATAATTCACACACAACACCATCTGACCCCAAACTAAGCAAAGCTTGTAATATATTGGTAAAACACTGAATTTTTGTATTATGTTACTTGCTGCTACGGAAGCCTTCATGAGCGAGCCCGACTCACACTTGACCACTTTTATTGATTGTATAATTTCTTTAATATTATTGTATTTTTAATTCCTTAATAATTCTTTAGATATTTATTACACAAACTAATCAAAAGTATAGTAGAATTGATGGATATTATATAATGTTATGTTGGATTTCAATGTCGGGGTCCAGAATTTAGGTTTAGGGGTGGATTTAAATCTCGATGAAACACACTCACTGTATCACCTGCTCATGTGTCCCTATTATCACGTCATTTGTGGTGTTTTTCAGCTGCTACTTCAAGACGACAACGTAGGCATAGACTACGAATACAGTCTCCCGAGCTCTCGCGCGCCGCCGAAGAACAAGCAATACAACTGGGCTCACGAAGAGTTCTCTAACTGCAGCGTTGGTTGCGGTGGAGGTCAGCGCCTACTTCTTTATCAACTTCTTACAAGATTCAATACATATCATCTTACTAGTGGACTAGCTTTCATTTAGTATTTAGCCATTTTAACCCATTACTGCAGAAGACTGTCCCTTGTGTTGCTGGAGAAATCTAAGCTGTTAAAGTTTTAACGACATAATATACCCTTCATCACGCTGTTTATCTGCACTGGTAAGTCAAAACATACATACTGGTGCAACTGTACTTAAAACTTAACAGTGCTGACAACATTTTCCAAATTTTTCTCCTAAACATAACTAACCACTAAAAACTCATCACTAACGTATCTTCAGGATTTCAAACCCGCAACGTCAGCTGCCGATCTCGGGACGACCTGGAATTGGCTGACGAAGCCCTCTGCGACGCGGATCTGAAGCCGCCGACAAACCAGACTTGCAACACCAATCCCTGCGCCGCTAAATGGACCCCTCAGGCTTGGAGCGAGTGCTCGAAGAAATGCGGGAAAGGGGGCATCAGATCTCGCTCGGTGCTCTGCACACGGATCATCAGTAATGGGTAAGTTATAAATTAAAAACGTGACCAAACCTACACTTTACTAGTAAACGCCAAATGAACATATATATTTATACATAATATTGAATTGGGTGTCGTCTTCTTCATCATCATTTTAGGCTTTAGCGTTACAGTACGCATTTTGAACAACCATTCACTACTCTTCTTATCATACTCATGTTTTATGGTTATTCACTATTCTATAATCATATTCATTTGGGATATCTATATCTCGAAGTAAGATTAAGATTTTAAAACAAAACATTTTTCTAGGATAAGATTTGACTTAACCAGTGACTAAACTCTACTATTAATTATTGCGACTTTTGTGATTGTAAATACAGACCGACACGTTTAATTTAACATTGCAACATTTAAGCTTTTCTGTATTCGTTTCAAGGCACGACTCGATAGTCGGAGATAACAACTGCTTCGATCTTCTCGGCCCTAAACCAGAACTTCATCAGACATGCAACGAGAATTCCACGTGCCCAATATGGTTCACTGGACCTTGGAAGCCGGTGAGTTGCTTACATTGTATCGTTTTATTTTTTACTTATTTTGACATACCATAAGCCGCATGGTAACGTACCCATTTGCTATTGCGTAAAAAACTAATTTTATTCAAAATCGAACTTTAAACTAAGCCAAGATGAGAAATAACTGGTTTTGTTCCCGATTTGCGTTTGGTAGCGAAGTCATAACCTTTTTTTGAACATGTAGATTGTAGAATGTACTTTGGACAACTAACAAATAATATACCTCTATAATATTACATCACAAAAAAGTGACCATAATTACGTTGCAGTACGAAACTGTCTTGTACGGCGACGTTTAAGTAGGTATGCCACTGTTAACCGATGAGGAAGTAACGTTCCACCGTAGCGTTGGGTGGAGCCTGGAGCGTGCTTATTTAGAAGAAACTGATTCACTCTTAACTTGAAAACACCGAGATAGTAACCATCGGGAAAACCCCAATCAGCAACACATTCCACAACCTATACTTTCCTATCACAAAAGTGGAATCAAACCGACTTGTTCGAGTCTTTGGAATGTTAAACTTGAAACCGTGACCATGTTCCATTAGGTTTCTTCTGCGTAAAGCATTACCTACTTATAATTCTCACTCCGTGCATTTTTATACTAAATCCTTAAATTTTCCAGGAGAATTAAGGTGACAGATTAAGTAAAATACGACTAAAAACGTGACTACTATTTACGTCTCATGTCTGGGTTATTTAACTTGTCTATTTATCTTTTCTGTTTTAGTGCGACAAATTATGTGGTGAAGGTAAGCAGACTCGTCAAGTTGTCTGCTATCAGAAGAATGGCTCTCGTAGAGAGGTACTCAACGATGACGACTGTGAGGAAGAGAAACCAGCATCAGAACAGGCTTGCACGCTGCAACCTTGTGACGGAGTAGACTGGATGCTGTCTGATTGGGCAGGGGTAAGTTGTAGAAACGTAATAAGTAGAATCCTTTATTTGTGTTCAAAATTGTGACTTTAAATGAGTGATTTGTGACAACGACCATAATGATGAAATCCCAGTCAATATTTTTTTTACATATATGGCTTTATGTGTCACAAAAATAAAATCTAATTCTATCTAAGGGTTTCTGCTTTAAATCTCACATTATTAAAATTGGATGATACTCATGAGTACCAAAATTCTAGCCTCTTCCAATCCATTATTCCGCAACCCCGTACAAAAATCATGCACCAATGGGTTGCAGCCCCCTGTCTTCACCTGCACTCAGTTGGACAACTTACAAGCGACAACATAGTGCAATTCAGCACAGGGTATTATTTTAATACTAACAGTGCTATCTTCCTAGATAGGTATCCTAGGTTCAAATGACCCATCACTTTAGTACACGAGCCTGTAATCTATTACTCCATTATTATAATTACAGAACAATTACAGAATTGTATGTCCTACTCATGAATTTGCCATCAATATTCTACACTCACCCTTACAAACATAAGCACACCCTCGCACGCACACATCCTCAAACACGCCATATACTTACTCACACTTTGTGCTCTCACTTACACCTAAAAATTTACATCATGTAATATTCATATTCATATCTACATTTATTGGTAAAACCGATTTACACGTCTAGTAGATTTTTAATTATTACACAAACATTTCATAAACAACATTACTACATTAATAAAGCTTATGAACTTCCTAAATAATGACAAATGAATACAATTCACATTACAAATATAAAACAAAATAAATAAGTTACCCATGTAACTCAAGGAATTTTTCACGTCATAAAGCGAGTGCTCGACAAGCCAACGCTGAAGGCGATGTCTGAAGCTTAGCAAGCTGGGGGCCGATTTTATAGAGTCCGGTAGGTTACCGTACACAGTGTGACTCATGGCATGTGTGAGCTTCCCTGATTTCACGAGGGTAACCTTTCTCCTTTCGGGATTACTGGATTCTCTTGATGGCAGGTGTGACCTCGCGTACATTGTCATCTGTAATACTTATTACTTACTTATATACATTTTTACCCTATGTCACCACTTGCCCAGTGTTGCAGGGGGTGGTGATTTGTCATACAGGTTTTCTTAGTACGGACACCAATATCTCACATAGATAATCTACTACTAATAAGTAAGAATTAAGATATCCATGTTCCAATAGCTGCGAGTCACTGTGCTGTTATATGGCAGGCATGTTGCTTACCATCAAGCACATGCCGTGCTAGTCTCGTCACTTCTTATTTAAAAAAGTACAATGTGAAACTTCTGTGTTAGATAAATAATGAACAATAATGATCCTTAAGAAGACAGATTATCTGAATGTTGATGATTGTATGTCCAGTGCGACACGTGCGTGTCGAAGGTGCGCACCCGGTCCGCCGTCTGCGCCACCAACAGCTCCAAGATAGTGGAGGACAAGTTCTGCAGCTACCACCCGGCGCCCGTCACCGAGGAGCCCTGCGACCAGGCCAAGCTGCCGGCCTGCGTCCACATGTGGTACGCCACGCAGTGGAGCAAGGTAACATTTTAATGTCACCAAACAAAATTTGGCAACGCTCGAGTGAACATTTTAAGTTTTTGTTTAAATTATAGATTTTTTTAT
Source organism: Ectropis grisescens (assembly GCA_017562165.1). Lineage (NCBI taxonomy): Eukaryota > Metazoa > Arthropoda > Insecta > Lepidoptera > Geometridae > Ectropis > Ectropis grisescens. Next base: position 5,293,638 of record CM029791.1, on the reverse strand, counting down.
TGGCACGATAACAATAAACAAATCAAAACTTTAATAAACTACTCATGATATGCTTATTAGCAATATCAATTTGTCCATTTAAATGTCGTATACGGCTTTGATAACAATTACTACATTAAGACTTCTAGAAAGCTAACTTACATAACGAATTTTCAAAAAATGTTTAATGAATATTTTGGGACAATTAAATTTCATTCTAGGACATATCCGTTGGTCATTACTGTTAAATATTCAAAAAGTATAGTAACGTTTTGAATCCATTATAATAATGGTCGCTAAAATACTCATTGAAGTTAAAGCAATTCCCCAAAAGTGAATTATTACTGTAAAAAAATATAACTGGGAAAAGTAACTACATTGATAGAATAAATACTCTCTAAATTTCCTGTCTGTAAGTTTTTGCTAATCTCAGAAAGTCATATTATGATGGCTCACGTCCAGTAGTTTTCAGTGTAACATTTTCGATATACATAAAGACGTAAGGCATTCTCACCACGGACATCTACGAGAATGATTCTTTCCATCATATCCCATACATAAAAATCAAAAAGTTGAGCCAATGATGTTTACGACGTCCGTGATGTCAAACGAACTCAAATTTTCGCGTTACGAATTCTACAAAAGCTTAAGCTTGCTCCATTTTTTTCTTGCTCATTTTTTTTTTCGAGTTTAATGTTTCAAGTACGACGAATAGAGATAAGAATGAGATTAAGTAAAGTTTTTTAAAACGACATGTAGTTAGTTGATCGTCATACCCATGGATTATTTCCAGCATGTACTGTAGAAGACTTTATGCGAATATTCAGCGGAATTTTAAACTGAATCGTTTCTCTTCAGTGTTTATCAGACTGCGGTAAAGGCGTCCAGACGCGCGAAGTGTTTTGCGGCCAATTTGATGGAACATCCGTGAACAAGGTCAACGACTCTTTCTGCGCTGCGCTGCCCAGATACAACGACACTAAGGAGTGCGAAGTGCCGGAGGAGAAGTGTCCATCGCAGTGGGTGGCCGGACCTTGGACAGCCGTAAGATGATGAAATTTTGAATAATTTTATTTCTGACAGCATAAACAGTTCATTTTATGTTCTCACAGCAGGAAGCCTTTTCTTACAAGGAAAAGTTCAAGCTATAATCAACGAGACTAGCCAAGTGCGGGTTGGAGGATGACACGTATTGCTTATCTTGAAGCACACTGGTTTACTCACGACGCTGACTTAACTGAAAATCTTTACCCTTTGATGAAAGAAAAAGATGTTCCGAGAACGAGCGACACCAACCAGCAATTTTATTGATAACCGTGATCAATACTAGTTTATAACGTAAACAATAAAAAATATTTATTGCCCGCGCTTTACCCGTAAACATGGTGCATAGGACCTGTTTTGTGCATTAGTGCATTAGCTTTCGCTATTTGGTTAAACCGTCCATTTACTGAAAGGCTACCCTCAACACAATACATAGCGTCAAGAGGTTCTTGACTCTACTTTCTCTGACTCTCTACTTACTACAATTTTTGTGTTGCTGCTGGCCACTATCTAGGTTTACGTTTTCAAATTTATTTATATTGGAAAAAACTAATGTTATTGAGTGTACTATTGTTTCCAATATTATTAGTGTCCGACCGAAACTGATTTTCCGGCCTAAACCGAAACCGAATGTTTGGTCGTGGCTTCAGTTTCGGCCGAAACCGAAACTCACGTGGTCAAGTATATAATTTATTAAAATACTGAAATTTGGTGCATTTTACCTATTATTTTGCCCTAATTAGGGCATAAAATGGAAACACAATATAATATATCATAATAGGATAGATACGAAATCAGTAAGAAGTCTTGTAAGTCCTTACAAGTTCTGATAGATGGCTCTAGTTTTCACTATTTTATAATAGCAATATTATAATCTCGTACTTATTTGTACGAGGTTAATTAATAGTGTCCTCGTACCTCGTACGAAAGACTACAAATCTCGTATTTGTACGACGAACCTCGTACGGTTGGCATCGCTGGTTGCTACAGAACTGTCCAAACGGTGCACGATAATTCCCGAAAAAGGGCCGACAGCGTCCGTCAAAGCGTTGCCGCGGAAAACAAAGTTAGGCGATCGTGAACGTGCTTGAACTTGTTAAGTTTCGGTTTCGGCAAAAGTTTCGGCCGATTTTGGCCGAAACCGAAACTGTGGCCGAAACTTGATTTTTGGCCGAAACTCGGCCGAAACCGAAACCGAACTTTCGGTCGGACACTAAATATTATTAGATATGTATTATGCTAAATAGTCATTGTATAATGCTACAGTGCACTAAGACATGCGGCGGCGGCATCCAGGACCGGCGCGTGATGTGTGTGAAGCGAGGCAAGGGCGAGCCCTGCACGGAGGAGGTCCTCATAGAGCGCGAGCAAGCCTGCAACACCCAACCTTGCGACACAGGTACCAAACAAACAGCAATAAGGACTCTTAAAAATATACTTTTGTACTTATGACATCCTCTTTTATTGGAACTAAACAGGGGTTTAATTAAATGTCACATTTGTAACAAATCATACTAAAAGTATTGGTTTCTCGATTTGAGAGCTGTGTGATATACAGCATACAGTCCTCTGGCGTCCTGATGCCCGAGCCACACGAGGCTAATTTTTCAAGCTAGGATTGCAAGCTAGTATTATGCTAGCGAGCTAGCATTTATAGCTTCGTGTAGACAAAACTAGCGTTGCGTAAGTACACTACACTTGTTGTAGCTTGTAGCACACTACGCGAACTGTCTACACGAAGCTAAAAGTATTAGCTTGCTAGTTTCCTAACACTAGCTTGCTATCGTAGCATAGCCTAGCATGCTATCCTAGCATAGCCTAGCATGCTATCATAGGATTAGAGTAAGGTTCGCCCAGTACAATATTGCATACTCCTAATTCCCAGAAGATGTGATCGCCAACAAAGAGTTGTCGACGCGCGCTTTATATGACATCTTATCGCATCAAATTTTTGTATGACATCTGATTTTAGTCTTGATGAAACCTTTGTGCAGGTAATCTATGTAAGTATCCTAAGCACGAAATTCCTTTCCCGTGTTCACTAGAAGGCAGGCAGACCTTGAAACGTGCACGAGTTTGTTAAGCGCTGTCCATCTTCGTGTCCAATTTAAGGCGCATGTCCTCCAATAGTGCACAGTGTGTATCGCAAATTGTTCATCCAGAGATGTGCTCAAGGCGGTGCATGGAATTCGGCCATGAAATTCAAGGTCGCATATAAACTATAATGGTAAATTTGGAAAGGAGACCTTAAGAAATCTGGTTGCATTTTAAGGCAGTGCTGCCTCCTAGTGTAAACGAGAAAGGAAATATACATCCTGACTTGAATAGCCTAGATACTAGTTTTAGTTTGTTTGTTGAGCGTAGTATATTATCTATTCTATGGCGTAGTGTAGGACCATGAACAGACACCAACTAAAAAACCAAAATATGCTTTTATCCAATATTGGGACATTAGAGTCTTCATCATCATCTCCTACAGCCTTTTCTATCCCACTGCTGAGTATAGGCCTCTCTCTTACTTTGCCATATGCCTCGTGTTTTGTGCCAATCGAGTCCAGGTTCGACCCACTATATTTACAATATCGTCAACCCATCTTGCTGATGGGTTTTGTTAGAGGCTTAAACAATAACAATAAATAAGGGATAGTAATGACATTTATAATTATTTATTAACATAGAACCGTCAAAGGACGAGACGGATGATTCGGAGGAAGATTACGATGATTGCGAGGATGAAGAAACGGTAGAAGAGTTCCCTGAAGCCGGTCTGGACAGCGACCTTTCCACTGTAAGTTAACACATAGATTAAATCAAAAATTTCGATAAATGAACCATCCAACAGAAAAATAATCTTTCGATTCGGACCAGTAATTCCCGAGATCCTATCGTTCAAACAAACGAACTCTTCAGCTTTATAAAATCAGTTTAGATTAAATAAATGTGATTATTTCCCCAAAACAAGTGAAGTGTACCTACAATTAAAACTAAAACTAGCACAATCATCAAATAACTAATGAAATTAATGTCTTTCACAGATGGATGACAGGATGTTCAGCGATACTCCAACAGGTTAGTTATTTCATCGAACAGTTAGAAATCCCACCAATTTTAAACACAATAAAGTGTAGGTACATACTCGTATAAAACACACTTCAGTCAATGCTTGCATTAATTTAGTCTGAGGTTCATATTTGGACAAAAATTAACTACCTGTATTAAATACAACGGTTTTAACGGTTTTATATACACTGAGTTTCTCAATTGTACTGTGTCGAATTTCAGAAGGATCAGGAGAATTGACCTGGTTTACATACACTACGGTTGCTGAACATGAATCGACTATGAACACAGGTACGGATCTTTTTTATAACTGGTATTTAAAGTTTGAATGTATTCCACATTCAAAAAATTTCTTGAACGCGAATACGGTTGTTTTTAGAGTTACGTAACCAAAGGGTAAAACGAGACCCTTACGATTTTAACAATTGATGAATTTCTATTGCCGCTGCTACAACAACAAATACTAAAAAACCTCTTTAATTATTTTGCTTTTGTTAATGCGTTTAACACAAAACACATACTACTACCTATTATCTGAAGCTGAAGAAGACTTTAATTAGCTAACTACTTTTTTTTTCTCATTATTTAAATTAAGATTAAAAAATTATTTTGCCAGACAAATTGCATGTCTTTCGAAGAGGCCAGTTTGTAAAAGTCAACTAAAGATTTTGCAGTAAAGATTTATAAAACTTCATTTTTAATTTTTTGAATTTTAATATAATATAGTTAACACGTGAATTTTGGTACCATCAGTACGGTTTAAGTACCTAATTTTAAATGGTTTGAATAAAAGTAATATCTATTAATTTCCACATGGTAAATATTACGCGAAAATGGTTTTTCTTTCAGATGATTTAACGACAGGCGAGTTACTAACAACAGGGACAGACGGAGGGTCCAGTACTGACTTCGTGGAAGGTTCTGGCGATTCCACAGGTACTGATGATGATATCAGTACCACCACTGAAACCACAGGTACTTCTTCCTAAGATGAAATAAAAGCTGATAGCGCCGAAAGGCAGCTTAAGCTTAGCGGCTGTTTAGTTCTACGTGTATTTATTTCATTTGTTCGACATATATCCCGTCGAGTATAATGTAGGTATTGATATCATTTTATTTTTACGCAGGATTGACGAGCAACGAGACAGACTCAACTAAAATCACTGAATCCAGCGAAGAGACGTCTACAGGGTCTACTGACGCTGCGAGCACTGACGTTACTGGTACAGATAATACTTCTCCTCTACTCCTCTTTCTCGAGTCATACTCCTCATGTACGATGTGACGATTGGCCGCGATATGAAGATCATGATAACCCTAGCCAAAGTAAACCAATACCATCTTCTCTGAATTAACCTCGAAAATCCTAAAGGGTAACCCTCTACCACGTTCTCACTCCCGCTCCCATGTCGCTTCCATTTGATTTAACACCTTATTTTCCCACACATACAGACTACTTTGTTAATTTTGTGATATACGGCATTGCCATTTTACATCTACTAAAGGCCTTACTTCGCCAACCAGCAGTAGTTAGAAGGTCCGATTTCACAATGCTGAGCTCGTTGTTACGAATCCCGCCTGCACTTTTCATAGTTTTCCAAGTCTAGATGAACGAATTTATCATCACCACTGACTTTAACAGTGATGGAAAATATTGCGAGGAAACTAGCCTGCTCCAAAATGACTTCTTTAGAAGACATGTTTGTGTCATCTGCTAATCTGCTAAAAATCTCCTCGGTGCTTTCTCCCACGAAGATTAGCTAGCTAGCCAATGCTAGCTATAGGCTGTAGCTACATAATGCTAATGATATCTACCTACCTAGTTGTGGGAAACCAAGCTACCTACTTATTAATGACCCTGTTACCATAAATATTCTGAATTTTAATTTTCAATCGTTTAGATTTTTCTGACATTTCAGATGCTAAAGCATCTGCAACTAAAGTTATTATTGATGTGACATTTTTATATTCGATTTGAATTTAATTATATTTCCAGAAACCTCCGATATCTCCGGCAGTAGCGACACTGACGCCACATCAGACGCTGTATCGACAGTCACTGGAGTAACTAGTAGTACAGGTTCGTCGTTTTCTTATTTATCATTATTTAGATTTTGTAGACTAAAAATGGGCCGTAGTAGTAATTTGACTTATGAAACTTTACTTTTCGTCTTATTTTTAACCGACTTCCAAAAAGGTGAAGGTTATCAATTCGACCCCTATGTTTTTTTATGTATGTTACCTAATTTCTCGAGAACCCCCGCACCGATTTTAAAATTTCTTTTTATGTTCGGATGGGTGGATGGTGGGTAGATGGGATGCTTCCCAAATAGTCCCATATAAATCTTATCGAAATTGGTCCCGTGGTTTTTGAAATATGAACCAAAAACTAAAATTTGCATACAATCTTCTGGATGACTTAATTGTAGAGTTCACAAAAGTTATGAAACTCGAACCTGTCACTACGAAATTGGGTAAATGTGTTAATAAAAATTAGTTTTGCACTAAAAAGGGACTAATATTTTCGTACAACAAATTAAATCGACCTCAAAACCACAAATAGGCACTCAAAAGCGAAAAATAAATTAATATCATAATTACAAGTGCTACTCACTCATATATTTGAAGTCGGTGCTAGTCAGACCAAATATACTATGTGGCACGTGATAGGTAGGCATATCCACTACCTGTTATTTCAAGTTTTGCCCCGCCTAAAAAATATCATAAATGCAAATAATATATATATGATGAATATCCTACATCATAATAGTACACAAACCTAATATTGTGTATGCAAAATCGCTAATCTACCTACATGTGTCATATTAGTAGTAGTGTTAAATCAGTACCTGTAGCTTTATAATAACAAATTTTCAGCAAATCTAAAAAAACTCCAACAAATAACCAAAGAAGAAAATGCCGATTCCGACGAATCTTATTTTGATTCCGGAGAAGATGAAGATGATAATTATGATATGAATTATTCTGGTATTGTATTTAATATATGTTTATTTAAGTGTATTATTGTTATGCGTGTATGTATGTAATGTAATGAATGTACAAGTATCCTGCATTGTATACAACATATATGTAAAAATACATATTTAAGACTTTCTGTGATCACTAATCAATTTGAACAAATAGGTATCATTTTATTTAAATTTTTGACTGTTCTGATGACCAGAGAATGTTCTTACAAATTGATTGATATGTGTTGTTCATCTATTCTAGCATGCTTGAAAGAAGTATTTACATTCTGACACAAAATTATCTAACCCCAACTAAGCAAAACTCGTACTATGAGACCGATATGGCAAATTTATTTCCATTATTTAAAGATTACCCATATCACAACATAAGCACGTTCACACGTAAATACATATAAATTGGATCAACTCAGTGAGCTGAGCTGATCGTTGTCGTGACATCAAAGTTGTGGTCAAAGACTCCTTAAACTCTTTTATTTGTATTAATGAATATGCCAATATTTGGCCACAGTTATTCAAGTTGCGACGTAACCAAAATGGATGCCACGACAACACCTATGTACGCACCTACTCGTATATAGCCTTTTCCTCTATGGCCTGAATTGTTATTATACTCGTAAAAACGTTTCTATAGATTCAGAGGAAGTATACGATGATGACAAAGCAGAATCATCACCAAGCACAGTGTCTGGAAGCACCAGCGAAACGGAAGCACGATCCGACGGCAGCACCCTGTCGACCGAGAGTGGAGCTACAGACGCGAGCGAGGCGTCTACTACCGACGCAACGACAGATCTGAGTTCTACGCCTGTGTCTGAAGGTAACACTATATTTTTCATCCCACAAGCTCGGAAAGAGTACTTTTGCTCCTCGATATCAGGGCGCAAAAGTCGTTTTTACCCTCTAGAGGTTAAAGTAAATTTGAATTTAGAACATCGTGTGTACTGAGGTTTTGAATTCAAAACATAATTCAACCTATTTATTTCTACCTCCTTGGTGCCGAATGCATCATACATTTTATTTTAAAATGTTAAAAACTCAGACTCGGAACCTTCTTGGTGTACTTACTTTTTTTTAATTTTCTTAGCGCGAAAACATTAAATAATTTGCATTTAGTAATTTCCTCGCTGAGGTTGAATGAAAAGTTACGTGTTGCACTCGAGTGCAAAGATTTTTCACCTTGTGCTCTTTTGATTCCCTTGCTACGCTCAGGATTCTAATTTTGAATCACTCGCTGCGCTCGTGATTCAATTTTAGAATCCTTCGCTTGCTCGGTCATCAAAATTGAGCACGCGGTTAAAAATCAACTTTGCACTCTTGTATAACAAATAACTATTAAATCTTTTGGCGAGTTAGGGAAAAAATATGAGTAAATAATTACGATGCGGGCCCCCACCGTCACGTACTTTAGGGCATTTTAGGGTTAGCTACTCGTACTTAGTCAATATTTTGGTAAACATTGTCGCTAACTTCAGGCTAATACTTCTGAGTAGAAGATATTTATAGCTATTCATTATACTCTATGGTTGAAGTTGACTTCGTAGCAAGTATAAAGGAGGAAAAATAGAAGAAATATTAACTTCTTGAGAACCTACATAAGTATCTACCTACAACATACACACACTTTATTTTAGGATGTCGCGATTGTTCATAGTATTATGTTATTTTTTTATTAAAGGATTAGTCCATAACAGCGCTGTGTCACTAAAACTGTTTTGGAACATGAATAGTCCAAATCGTAACCAAGCACTCTACTGCACTCGTCGCCCATTATAATATATCGCCCATAACATGATTTTTCTATGCCCTGTAAAGTCTTTGGAAACAGTGCCTTTCCAACCAGAATACATTGTATATGTAATACAATGTGCACACATTACTGTGTTTCGGTCTGAAGGGCAATGTTTCCAGAGAATTGACAGAGCCTACAATCAAGTCAACAATAAAGAAGCAGTGGTAGAATAACTAGCAATGGTTTTATAGTTCCCTAAGTGAACTCTGTAAAAAAGTCCTTCCTACCACTAATAAGGTTGAGATATTTTCGCCGTAAGAGACGCTCAGCGGAATTATCCGCTTGTTTTGTTAGCAGAATTAGCAAGTTCATAAATTTGTAACTAAAGTTTAACAGTAAAAATATTTCATTCCAGGAACAACTGAATCTAAAGCTACTGATGACACAGATGAGACAAGTGAATCAGAACCTCCAACTACTGAAAAAACCTTGGGTGAGTTTCAAAAAAATCAAACAGTAGAAATGTACCTACTCGTATACTTATGTAGATATTGAAACAAAATTACGGATTTCGAGTGATTTCTAAATTTCTTTTAGACGGCTTCGATTGAATTATTTAAGTGTTCAGTTAAAGGTGGAAATATGTAACATGAAATAAAAAGTGGAAATACTTTGTTAAAGGATCATCTGAGTCTGATACTACTGACGATACCACTGAATCGGGACCCACTACTACGGAATCGGCTACAAAAGATACTTCAGGTAAGTTTCGAGAAATTTAACCTGCTATAAATGACAACAAACTCTTTTTAATCAACTAAATCGTAAATATGTTTTAATTGTCTCTCATTGCTGCCAACCCTAGTTGTGACATATTTGACGATAGTTTGAATGTGGTTGGAACGGAGTGTATAAGATTTTGTGAGACATACTGCTACAGAACCTCCACCATCCATTCAGTGTAGTAGTGATTTTGTTTGATATTTTGTTATAGAGTATTAATAATTTTAAATGTTATTAATGATGACATGACATGAGAACAATTATTGATATGGTAATTTTTTTTTTTAATTTTTAATTATTGATAATTTAAAAGTTTGAAGTTTGACTATGTATTAGTGTAATTGGCTGTTTTGTAAGCCGTACTAATATGCAAATAAATAAATAAAATAATTTAGCAAAAAATAGATCACTGCTGAGAATGCGGATGCGCTATCGCAAAGAAAGAGTTTTGGGCCATAGCCCATCGCCCCGGCCAAGCGTGGGTTGATAGATGACAGACGTCATACTACACCACATAATTTAAATTACACGAAAAGTCACAAGAAAGTAAAAAAGTAAAGATAGAAAGCAGAAAGGAAAGATTAAGATTAAGAATAATAGCATAGATGTGGTACTTTCCCAGGTGGATTCTGAATAAAGTCCTACCTACCACTACAAAATTACTTTTAGTACTTCATTTAAAAGGTTTTTTTTATTAAAGGAACGGCTGAATCTGAGTCTACTGACGACACAAGTGAATCAGAGCCTACAACTACTGAATCGGCTACTGAAGATACGTCTGGTGAGTTTAAAGAAATCTGACGTACTGTAAGATTGCGTGAGCATAGGTCGCACTAAATGTTTCCACTGTCAGGACTTCTCTGGCTAGGATACAGTCAAGATCATTCAACGCTCTCTCACAGTTTAAGTTGGTGGAGACGCGTGAATTACGCATGTACATCTCATCATAAAATAAAAAATCATCACTGGATTTAACGGTAAAGGAAAACATAGTGCGGAAACAATGTTACAAGAATTCGTTTTCGTTCTTGTCTCTCGGATGTACAGGCAAGATTCGAACCTACTACCTGAAGATTGTGGATCGCACTTTCCAACTACAAGGTATCCACGGCGTTGTTAATATGAAGTGTTTAGATGTTACATACATACATGAAGTGTTTACATGTACCTACATCACGATCTAAGAACTGAATGGATATGTCTAAAATTGGGCACTTATAAACGTCTGGAATACCATATAGGACTTTATTCCGAAACATGTAATATTATTCAGCGAATAGATTTAGTATAAATTAACAAATAATTAAGTTACTTTAAAAAAATATAAAATACTTACGTCAAAATAAAATGTATAAATTGCATCATAATTGAAGAAAGCGAAGCCTAAAAAATAACGGGGTAAATAAAAATACACGGGTAACTCACGTTTGATATAGTCAGTCCAGTCCGACTCAAGTTTCGATCGCGTCCGGCGATCTTTTTGGAGAGTGCGCGCGCGTGTATTCGCGTGTGCGCGCGTTAAAATGTGTAATAACCACTTTAGCTTTCATTCTAAAAGAGCCGTTATTGTTTACAAAACTGATTTTCAATTAAGATTACACTAATTACATAATTGTTTAAACTGAGCACATCTGAATTATTCGTTGACCGTTGAAAACACGGAATTGATTGCTTTTTTGTGTGTCAATATTTTAAAGTACTAGACCTATTTTAATAATAATCTGTTTAACGGTAATCTAGACCGAACTTTAGCTTACTAATGAGACGATAACAATTGAAGTTTCCAAGTGCTCAATGGGTGACAAATGCTTTGTTAAAGGGACATCTGAGTCTGAGCCTACTGATGATACAAGTGAAATGGAGCCCTCAACTACTGATGCGGCTACGACAGACACGTCAGGTGAGTTTCAAGAATCAACCATTTATTGCATAACATAAAGCTGACAAAGTACAATCAAGTAAGCTAAGAATTCAAAAGTACAGCTAAGTTCCAGGCTAGTTCCAGTCTTAAATTATACGAGTAAATGTAAGCCAGCATCTAGCTTAATGTTCCTACTGCTGAGATTCGAGACTTTCTCTCGTTAGGAGAGAGTAAATGCCATAATACACCACGCTGACCTAGTGCGGCTTGGCGGTTAAAACACCTCTAAAGAGACTAATTTTTGCAACAAGCCTTCACCGTTAAAGCAGTTTTGCTTAACTCGTACATCTGCACATGAACAAACACTGAAAGACCATAGACCAGACATAATACTTACACAGTAATTATACATCCTAATACGAATACATAAATACGAACATAATGATATACTAACACGTATTATACATTGTTATTTTAACTAGATTATCAGCTTCAGTTGGGTAATGATGACTGCGATACTTTTACTTTGACAAAATTAAAAATGTTGATTAACCCCCGACTATGTACCTCGGATTTGTTATCTGTACAACATTCTACTAGTCAAGCCCTTTCATTTGATACCCGTATTAAGGAATTTGTGTAAAAAGAAATGTATTTCGCCATTTTATGGTAGCGGCCATCTTGGATTTGAAATTTGTCATAGTGCAAAGTATTCAACTAGTCAAGCCCTTTAGTTTGATTGGTACCCATATTAAGGTAGTAGAGAAAAAAATCGCCATTTTGTGGTGGCGGCCATCTTGGATTTGATTTTTTTTATAGTGTATAATATTCTAAAAGTTAAGCCCTTTCATTTGATACCTATATTGAGGTAGGTTGTGAAGAAATATTTTGTCCGCCATTTTGTGGAGGCGGCCATCTTGAATCGATATTAACCAAACATTACTAAGAACATCGGCACGGATATTAACCTTCAAATAAAAAAAACCGCATCGAAATCGGCCCATCCGTATGAGCTCTACGGTACCACAGACAGACACACACACAGTCAGACATCGACGTCAAACTTATAACACCCCTTTTTTGTTTAATGGATTGATGTGGGGATATTGGTTACTTATTTATGCAAAAACTATTGAAAAGATATCGGTGCAGAGATGAGTTATAATATATAATATTATGTAATTACCTACTCGTTGTCGTGGGGCAATTACGCGTGCGGCTAATCCCTGGTAAAACCGTGAGGTGCTAGTACTCAGAAATGAGTTATAGACTTCTCCAACTTTCTGGTGATTGAAATTGTTGCTTTGTTTGTAGGAGAACTTAGCTAACCTTATGAGCAAGGTAAAAGCCAGCCAACGTCTTTCGTCTTTTATGATTCCTGAAGACAACAAAGTATTTTTCTTAAACTCCAATTGCGCCTTAAGAATCAGTCCTAATATTAACGTACCTACTTATCAAATTATTGTCATAAACTCCAAGCCTAAAAATAAAATCTTGAGCTAATTAATGCATATTACGAATTCGTTAGTTAAAAAATGTTTTTCCTTGCATGATTTTCCATGATTAGTACCTAATTGAATTATTTTTTAACCTTTTTAGATACTGAAGAGATGGAAGACATATCAACAACTGAGCTTTCGACATCCGAAAGCTCTGTTAGTTCATCTGAGGCAGCCACAACAGATAGTACAATATCCAAGAGTACCACTGAACCGGTTGAAAGTAGTGTAACAACTTCGGAAACACCTGACGCTGGTAGAACACTATCATCGGTGACTGATGAATTAACCACAGAAACCATAGAAAGTAGTAACATTACTGAAACAACAGTAGACGAAATTACCGAATCTACTGAATCTAGTACCACTGATGCTGCGAAAACAACAGAATCTGTTAGTACAGGGTTCACTGAAGTGGAAACTGAGGCTAGTACTGAAACTGAAGAAGGAACCGAAACTACGATTAGTGTTACTGAAACAAGTGAAGCTACCGAAAGTACAACGCTTAGAGATGATACTAGTATAACAACAGAATCAGGTAGCACAGAGTCTACACAAACCACTGAGTCTGGTACCACCGAATCTGCAGAAACAACAGAGTCTACAATTTCTTCAAAATCCACCGAATTTGGTTCAACAGATGCCACAGAGCTTACAACGGTTACAACTAGTGAAATTTCATCAACAGATTCTATTACGACGACAGAATCGGAGAGCACAGACTCAATTGCAACGGAATTGACTGAGTCGACAGAATCTTCCAGCGATAGCTCGGAGTTGACATCAGCAATAGTTACTGATTCTACTACAGAAAGCTCGACGTCATCAGGAGGTATTTTATTTACTTTCATGTATCCTGATTTTCCTACTTATTTAGTGACTGAGTGAAAAGTGTTATTTATTTAATGTTACAGAAACTGTGGAAGCATCTGAATCATCAACTACTGAATCAGCATCGGGTACCAGTAAGTATAAAAAATATAGGTACTTAAATTTCTACAGTATATTCCCTTATTGTCATTTTCAAACACTCGTCGTATATCTTCTTGCAGTTTCATTTTCAATATTATTTATATCGTCGTTGTAGACGATATTGTAGTTTAATTTAAAACAGATGGCAGTCATTCTTAAGCTTTTAAAGATAAAAAATATCTTTACACATTTTAAAAACTTTCATCCGGACTCAAATTGTTTGATCATTTGCCTTTCATTGTACCGTTTACCTTATGGTACCACGCTTATATATCCAATCATGGGTCATGAACCCCCCCCTTTCCTGGACTGGGAGTCACCCTTATCGCACGGTCTTATGACTTGACCATGCTGGATCCGCACCTTGCACCAAAGCTGGATCCGCCCTTGCGCTTACAATATCTTCTTAATAATAAATGTTCCATTAATGTTAATTTTATTATTTGTATGGCAGCTCCATGGGACTTATCGTCGACTGTTGCGGTGTTCACCACGAAGCGGATATGCAAACGCAAGCCCAAATCGTGTAGAAAAACTCCATTTGGATGTTGTCCAGACAATAAGACTCCCGCCCTCGGACCATTTGACAAAGGTAGGATGATTTCGATAAAACACATGTATAATTCTTCCATATAAAATATGAGTCCACATTGTTTGACACGAGACTTTTGAGAAGTGACTTGGAGATTTTTTTGTTTGCATTGGGGTTAAGGGATGTAGTAAACATTAGCTTGTAGCAGTAATATTCTTTGCAAAGTTCGACTGGGGAAGTACGCCTTTGCTAGTTATTTTACCACCAAGCAGCTGCAAACATCTCTATTTCGGTGTGAAGGGAAATGTTTCCAAAGAAATTACAAAACATAAATAATCTTACATTTATATCTGGATGAAAAGCGCAGTGCAATACTAGGTAGTGATCTGGGTTCTTCATGTTCCAATAGCTGCGTAACACTGTGCGTATGAGTATGAGCACGAGTGTTTCTTACCATCAGACACATATAGTTACTCGTCCGATCATTCAATACTATTAAAACAAGAAGAAAATTAAAAAATTTGACTAACCCCCGACTACCTCAGATTTGTTATCCGTACAACATTTTACTAGTCAAGCCCTTTCATTTGATACCCATATTAAGGGAGTTGTGAAAAAAGAAATTTATTTCGCCATTTTGTGGAAGCGGTGCAATGTATTCTACTAGTCAAGCCCTTTCGTTTGATACCCCATATTGAGGTAGTAGTGAAAAAAAAAAATTCGCCATTTTGTGGTGGCGGCCATCTTGGATTTGATTTTTTTATAGTGTATAAATAGTATTCTACTAGTCAAGCCCTTTCATTTGATACCCATATTGAGGTAGGTTGTGAAGAAATATTTTGTCCGCCATTTTGTGGCGGCGGCCATTTTGAATCTATATTAACCAAACATAGCTAAGAACATCCGCACGAATATTAACTTTCAAATAAAAAAACCGCATCGAAATCGGCCTATCCGTTTGAGCTCTACGGTGCCACAGACAGACACACACACAGACAGACAGACATCGACGTCAATCTTATAACACCCCTTTTTTTGGTCGGGGGTTAAAAATGGGCAGTCATAGGAACTGCCGATAGAAGTGAAAACATATAACTCAGAATTTGATAGCTTACTTTGGAAACTACGCGGTTGAAACAGGAGGGCGTTAAGCATGGCCATCTAGAAATAACATGGCCATCTAGAAATAAATGCTGAACATTTTAGATGGCCAATAGTTTTAATGAGTTTAACTTCAAAAATAAATTTTAACTAAAAAATAAATAAATAAATAGCAACAGTATCATTAATCCATCTCAAATCATAATCCAGGTTGTTACAAGCCGGAGACGTGTAAGAAGTCGCGCTACGGCTGCTGTCCAGATGGAGTGTCCCCAGCTCAAGACTTTTTACTCAAGGGATGCCCAGTGGAGCCCTGCGCCGAGACTCTCTTCGGGTGCTGCGAGTCCGACAACAAGACTGCGGCCGAAGGAAACGACCAGGAAGGATGTCCGCCACCGCCGCCTGCCTGCGTTTCTTCCAAGTAAGAAGATTCAATGATAATTTGTATAACTAGGTACTGACGTTATTGATATTCACTGAGTTTCATAATTAGTTACAAATGTATGTTCAACCAACGACAGGTTATTGTAAGTTTGGCGTATCTGTGTGTGTATTTGTGGCATTGTAGCTCTCAAACGGAAGAACCAATTTTGATTTTTGGTTTTTTGTTTGAAAGAGAATTAGTCTGTGTAGTTGTTTTCATGTTGCAGCCTGGCCATCAATTCACAATTACGATCTTCTGAAGCGCCATCTGAACGCATGTGACATCCCACACAATAGTTTGGAATAGCTGACAAAAACAGTATAACTTTGTTGATCTAGCTATCAAAATAACGTTTACAAGATCTAGATGCGAAAACCTCTCCACATCTTCTGGAGCCATCTTACACTAACAATTCGTATGGTCTATTGAGTATTTAAAAGTCATGTGATAAGACATTTAGGCAAAATAAAACTGGGTTTTGCGAAATTGCTAAACATTATTTCAATTTCTCAGATATGGATGTTGCATGGACGAAACCGAAGCCAAAGGCCCAGAAAAAGAAGGATGCCCAGAAACTTCCAGTAAGTCAAGTTTCACTGATTACGCTAACGTTTTCATATTTTAAAACTACTTAACATAATTTTAAACGTTATTTTATGAACAGCAACGACAGAAGAGCCGACTACGAGTTCAGGCTACGACTCAGCAGAAAGCAGTACTACTGAAATTCTGGACTCATCTTCGGAATCTTCGGAATCAACAACAGGTGTTACAACAGACGTCATCCAGCACTGCAACGATGCTGAGTTTGGATGTTGCTTTGACAACTTTACCGCCGCCACAGGACCTGATCTACAAGGATGCCCATGCCATGCTTCACTCTTTGGCTGTTGTCCTGATGGTGTCACTACAGGTACTAAATATTTGTCATGTTTCTTTGATATTTTATAAATGTTTTCCTATTCAAAAATAAAAATTCACAATAATGTAATTTTCAAGGATTGTTAAGCAACTTTTGATGGGCTTATTGAATGTGGATCATGTCACCATCGTCAAAAAATTCAGTACTTTAGTCGATTATCTACGAGTAGATTTCATTTTATTGTGGATGAAGCTCATGTTTTTGGCATCAACCGGTTTGAGGAATGATTTAGGTTTATTTGTTGATTTTCTGAGTATCATTGTGCAAAAGACCAGCTACGAGATTTTATCATGACTTGTCTGTTCCCATAGCTCAAGATCTAGATCTCAAGGGATGCATAAAATTATGCAACACATCTGATTTCGGCTGCTGCCAAGATGGCAAGACTCCGGCACATGGACCGGACCAGGAAGGCTGCTGTTTGCTCGGACCGTTTGGATGCTGTCCAGATAATTACAACTACGCGACCGGACCGCATCGTGAAGGTAATTAAAAGTTACTTCTTAAAGCAATTGGTTATAGATGCTAAATACCAAATTTAACCAAATAAGTTTATAACTATTTTATCAGCCACGTGCAAATTATTTTTCAGAATACTCTACATAAGACTAATCATTGTAAAGCGCAACTGATTCACCTCATGCGGCAAACGCTTGCAAAACGTTATAAATACAACATCAATTCGCATCATGTTTTTGTTGATTATAAACAGTCTTTGCATATTATTATACCAAGTATACAAGTAAATTAGTAAGGCCAATACGAAGATGTGTGTTGTGAAAGCCACGACTCATAAAGGATTGTAGGATCAAAGGAGACATAAATAGACATTTAGCGTTTGTACAACCAAATTATACTTAACTTTTTGTTATTTGTAGGTTGTGAATGCCAACACTCTCGGTTCGGTTGCTGTCCTGATAACCAAACCGCCGCCACTGGACCTGACAACAAAGGTTGTGGCTGCCAGTTCTCAGCGTTTGGATGCTGTCCGGACAGGTAAAGCTATATATATTCTCCGCCAAAAGTATGCATCTTTGAAATGTCATGTATGAGTATATTAGACCGATATTTTACATGCTTGTTCAACATCAAAATCTAGAGTTTTTGTCAATGCTTTACTGTCTATTCTAGACACACCGAGGCATCAGGTCACGAGTTCGAAGGTTGCTTGTGTCACACATACCAATTCGGTTGTTGCCCTGATGGTGTCACCGTTGCTGAGGGCCCCAACGGCCAGGGTTGCTATTGCCAACAGTCTACCTACGGCTGCTGTGGGGACGAACAAACCCACGCCAAGGGTCCCAACAAGAAAGGCTGTGACTGCGCTACCAGCAAGTACGGCTGCTGCCTCGATGGCGTCACTGAGGCTACTGGCCCCAAGTTCGAAGGCTGTTCCGAAAAGCCACTGGACAGGCAAGGTAATACTTACGGAAAGAGTTGATTTGCGTTGATTAGGTTTTATACGTCCATCTCTGCCGTCCAAATAAATTTTTATTCAATGTATCGATATTTTATTCACGTCGCATATATTTTAATACAAGTCTTTCCTATCATAATTGCCTACAACTTGAGTAATCCATCCTTAGTTCATTTTTAGGTGCCTACATTTTTAATTTATAAAGATGTGATGATAATTAAAATCTTTAAAAATCACAATCCGGCAGTTTAGGATCCGAAACAAAGTCAGAAAATAATTCAGATCTTAAAAAGATACAATTAGGATTTGCTCAATTGAAAACTTGACAATTGAAAGTTAATAGGTACTGGTGTCAAAAGAAGACTCCGTAGTGCCACCATCTTTATGTTTCAATTGGGTTTACATCAGTATGCATGCACTGTAAGTAAAGTCACAAATTGAGTATTTTTTTATAAAACTAGTTAGAGATATACTTCTCTTGTGTGTATGTAGCGGCCTGCGGTCTCACATTCGACCGCGGTCCGTGCCGCAACTTCTCCGTGGGTTGGTACTACGACACAAGTTACGGAGGCTGCTCTCGGTTCTGGTACGGCGGCTGCGAGGGCAACGGCAACCGCTTCGGCTCCAAGGAAGAGTGCGAAGACACGTGTGTCTCACCGCCACCCAAAGGTAAGAAACTACGAAATATCCTATGAGTTATATAGTTTGAAATTGTAAGTACTACCTGCTTTTTTTATCGCGCTTAGGTCCGCGTTTGACCACCAACTCGCCTATGGTAAGCGACGGTATTGTCGAAGATGGCGCACGCTGACCAAGAAAGTACCTGTTCACTCTGATCTTGAAAAGTCCATAGTATCTCTCAGAGAACAATATCTCTTTGTTGCGTTTTTAATCATTCTCATCCAGAATTCACTGCAGAACGAAAACTGTTTCTTTTTGTTGCTGTACTTAATTTGTCAAGATATTTTGGCGCGACTCTTCTAGATCTATGATTTATCATCTCGTTCAAGACTTATCCAGGTTGTAGACTTTGACTAATCTATTTAATTTGTGCCCTTGCACAGAGGCTTGCCGTCTGCCGAACGTCAAGGGCGTGTGTATGGGATATAACGAACGCTGGTACTACGACACGGAAAAGGAGATGTGCCTCAACTTTATATACGGTGGCTGTCTCGGGAACACCAACAACTTCCAGAGCCGTGAACTGTGCCAGGCCCAGTGCGAACCCGAAAGAGCGGCTGGTATGTTATATATTATAAGTATTTAATTCACTTCACACACAACCTAGTTTATGTTAATTATTTTGATTTAATGTCGAATTTCGCTGCCATTATCAAGAATATACGCGATACTACGTAAACCACGGCCAGTACAGCGGAAACCCCATTTTTAATTCAATCACTCACGTAAAATACGATCTTTATAATAATAATTATGTCTTGCTAATATTAACTACCTACTAGTGGTTTGTGAACTGTTTTATACCTTTCATATTAGTATGTTAGTCTACATAATGTTAACTACGAAACAATCTTGACTAAATAAAAAAAAGGTTTGTTGTTAACGTTTACGTGTATTCTATATCAATGTTTTAGAAAAACCTACCTCTTTTAATTCTCTTAACTTATTAACTACCCATTTTAGTTCTCAGCTAAAAACTTATTGATCGTATTATCAACTTGCAGACCAATGCAGTCTTCCAATTGAGAGCGGCAGTTGCGCAGGCACATATCTCCGGTGGGGCTTCGACCCCAAGTCGCGGATGTGCACACAGTTTATTTGGGGAGGCTGTGAAGGCAACCCCAACCGGTTCAGCTCGGAGGCTGCCTGCATGCTGCGCTGTAACCCACCCGGAGTGCCGCAACGTGAGTTCTCGACTACTAGACAAAGCTACGACACAAACAATCAAAAAAAGTTTGCTGATTTTATTAAATAGCAATGTTTTGCGATTTTATGTGACGTAGAAATTTAAATAATTCAGAAACTAGTGGAAGGCTTCAATAACTAGTACCCGCTAATATAATCCTTGTTTCATTGAACGTGTTTGGGAATTTTGATTCTGATTAACATTTTCAGATAGCACTTTTGTGTGTCTTACTTCTAAGATGACCTTATTTATAACTTCTTCATGTGCCTGTCTATTGCACAGATAATTTTATTGTAATTGATGGATTGGTTTTGGGAATTTGCTTCTATGTTCTAACTTGCTTTTCCTTGTTTGTGCCTATTTCTTTTTTAATGTCTATTCTTTACTCCTAGCAAACTATCATATTTCAAAAATAGTCTAATTACATAATTTTTCATTAGTGATTTCCGCACCTACTTAAATGTTTTGGAGAATTAGCTTTGGCATGCATTTTTCTTTGTTTTTGTCTTAAGTAATTTCTTGTACCTACTTAATATTTTCTTTGCTACTTTTTTCCATTTATCAAAGTAAGTTGCGATGCAAATAATATTATCGACGTTGCAATTATGTTGTGTGAAATAAAACTGGCAACAGTTTAAAAGGCAACTAAAGATCAATGGAAAAAGGTTCACTAACTTTCACTAACCCTGGTTGCACGCAGCCGAATGTTCTGAGGCGCAAAATGAGGGCAATGGTACCGAAACTGAGGCACGCTGGTCCTTCAGCCAGACTGAAAACCGATGTGTTCCCTTCTACTACACCGGCGATGGCGGCAACGAAAACAAATACACCAAACTCGAAGACTGCGAAATGGCCTGTCCTAGCGCTTACAGTAAGTAGAGATGTAGGCTCTTTGATTTTAGAAGTAAAGTTAATTAATACTGTTATGATTTTCAGTTCTTGCAGCGTATAAATATAATCTCTACCAATAAAATAATTACTGTGATTCAGGTTTTTATCTCAAATTTACTAAGGGAGAAAGTCGTAACCTCTGACCCTCAATAAGTGGGCATTTAAAAAAACGACTCTTTCAGGCCTACCGGAATATTTCTGAGAATAATAGAATAGGCTTCTTATGAAACTAACGGCAAAACTTACATTATGCGAACTAACTGGTGTGGAGCATGCAATAACAACAAACAGGGTGCATAATGGATATAATATAGAGAGTGCTTATAATCGTGGATGTACTACCATGATTCTTGACATCATTTTGTTTAATTATCAGTTTTGTCTATTAAGCAATAATATTAAAACTAATATTGAATGTCATTCATAATTACAGCTCCAGAACTTTGCACCTTGCCGGCTTCCACTGGAGATTGTTATGAATACAGAGAGAAATGGTACTTCGACACCAAAGCTCAAAGGTGAGTGGAACCAAATACGTTGGTCAAGCTTAGACCAACTCACATAGTGAAATTTATACAAATCAATAGCCACATAACATTGGTCAGGTTTAGCAAGCGATGTACGCCATTCGAGCTTTGAAGGTCAAACAACGAAGAAGAGTTGATACAGGCAAGGCAAAGACTAAAAGATAATAGCGAGTTATTTCAAACTAACCTCGTCCAATGAGATCTAAATACGTTAGTTAGGCGAGCATCATGAAATCTCCGTGAAAACGTTTTTTAACTACACCAAGTTTGCACTTCACTGTCATCTCGCCTGATGTTGATCAACGACGCAGACTACTACAGGGCGTGCTTACCAAAAAGGTACCAATTCTTTCACTTCCTTCCTTCCTACCAATACAAATTCCAAATCGTTTTTAACGGACTAAAATTTGTAAAGGCAAATATTCGGTTACGAAACGTCTGATGTTAAGTAATACGGTATACGCCCAATAGTAAATTGTGTAATGTAATGTACAACAACCGGTAGTGAATTCCACAATTCCACGATTATGTATGATAAATGTGGAAAATTTCACTACAATAAATAACAATAAAAATAATTGTGCTGGACATTTCACACACAACACCATCTGACCCCAACCTAAGCAAAGCTTGTACTATGGCAGCCAGATAGCTGATATAACTATTTACATTTTTTTGTATTATCTATAGACCGAGGGAGATGTATAGATAATAACGTTTCTTGTATGATAAAATAAAATACATGGTACCCATGGTATGATCCTCAGATGCGGGCTGTTCTACTACGGCGGGTGCGGCGGTAACGAGAACCGGTTCGACAGCGAGCGCGCATGCGTCGACCGCTGCATCCCCTCCACCGCTTCCACGCCCGCGCCACGCCCCGCCGCGACGGAGCCTTCTACTTCCGGTACGACAATCATTAAAATAAAAAATATCTAAGAATAAAAATGGATCATTGCAATACATATACTCATAAGTTTTGAATGACTGTACCACATTGGTTTCTTTGTCCAAAAAAAGGCCAAAAAACAGTACAAGGGTACGAAGTTCAAAATTAATAGTGATCGCTGACATCCTACTAGTATTATGAACTAGAATCCCGTGATTTTGTCAACATAGAATTTAGAAAAAGGATAGTTTCTAAGGAACTCTGCATTTTTCAGGATATAAAGTAGCCTGTGTGGTGTTCCAGACTATATTTAATAATCTAAGTTCCGAATTGGAAACGGATTATCTCAGTTCTTACAACGTAATTGAGCAACATACATCCAATCTTTCGCATTTATGATATTAGTAGGATGTGAAACATTTTGTTGAGAGAAGTTTGTGATATTTGTTGTTCGGTGATTCAGGTACTATACCTCTGTTATGTTAAACAAAATAGGTAGATGTACTGTATTGAACGCAAAGCATAAGTATTAAAATACAGGGCAACCCTATCGCAAACAACAATTCCTTCCCGAACCCAAAAAATAAATACAAATTACTAAATTTTTTTTATTTGTAGAATTCTGCTTCTTGGCGATCGACAGCGGGCCTTGCAACCACAATGTGTCCACCAAGTGGGCCTACGACTACACGCGCGGGAAATGTGTCACGTTCCAATTTGGAGGCTGCGGCGGAAACCAGAACATATTCGAAAGCGAAGAACTCTGCACATACTACTGCAAGTCAACACAAGGTACGTACTTACCTAATAATTGTTATTCAAAACGAATATTACAAAATATTAAATCATAGGGTCTGCCGATAAAAGTGAAAACTAATAACTCAGAATTTGATAGCACATTCGAAACTACGCGGGTGAAACCGGAGGGCGTGACCATGGCCATGGCCATCTAGATCATCCGAGTTTACCCGAAGAGTTCTTTCATTTACGAACGCGACGCTTGAGCTCGATTCACAACCCACGAAAAATCTGTATGTGGTGCGTCAAAAGAAGTTTTCACTTCAAATATATAAAAGTATTATTTATTTATTTATTATAGCTTTGGCTCAGGTGCAAATATTTGATGTTTTCTGCGAGTGTTTGTATGTCAGCTGTCTGGCTTCCGTAGTACAACCTTTGCTTAGTTTGGGGTCAGATGGGGTTGTGTGTGAAATATTATTACTTATTTATTATTTATTCCGGTTGCCTGGAATAGATCTCTTTTAGCGATTAGGATGTCATTAGTTTCACTAGATTTACGAACTTATCTTTTTGATTAATCATTTTTGTTTTTGTGTTGTGAACAATAAAGTGTTTCTATCTAATTAGGATACTATCACATAATTGGAATGGAATAGCACTTTTAAATAAATGTACGGATAGCTCAAGTTTAATTTGGTCGATAAATAAATAAATATTGATGGACAATTCACACACAACACCATCTGACCCCAAACTAAGCAAAGCTTGTGATATGGCGGCCAGATAGCTGATAGAATACTTATATAGTTCTAAATACATACTTATTATACATAGAACCACCCAGACACAGTGCAAACATTTGAATTCATGACACAAATATTTACACCAGGTGGGAATCGAACCCACGACACTCGGCGTCGCAGGCAAAGTTACTATCCACTAAGCCACGAGGCCAGTCACACGATCCAGCCCGACTCAAGTTTAAACCGCGTCTGGCGGCCTTTTTCAAGTAAAGTGAACGAGTACCTATACGAGCAGCGATCACGCGCGTGCACTCTCCTTGAAATGGCGGTGCGTGTTGTAGACTGCAGGCCCGTGAACAAAATGTATGAGTCAAATAAACCACCAGGAGACCTATGTAGGATGATAGAAAGGTATAAAGTAATAAGATTCAGCACTATGCAATTGAAGATAGGGGGTTGCAACTCTCGATAATTTCTCCTTGTCGCATGATTTTTTGTACGGCATTGCGAAATAATGGATTGGAAGAGATATTTAAACAATAAAAAATATTTGATAAAATAAAAAATACGTGTCCCATACTTGTCCATGAAATATCTGACGGACTAATTAGAATGGTATATTTTTGAGCCAGTTATCATACCAATTAATTAAAAACCGTTCAATAGCAGTTTGTCGGTATGGTAAGATTATGGGTTCGTGTGTTTGCAGACGTCTGCCAGTTGCCGATGCTCGTGGGCCCGTGCGACGCGTCAGTGAACAGCTGGTTCTACGACGCTGCCACCGACGCCTGCAGCCAGTTCACCTATGGAGGCTGCGAGGGCAATGACAATCGGTAATTCTTTGCAAAAAAAGTTACTTTAGTAGTAGTAAGACTCTTTGCAGAGTCAGCCTGGGGAAGTACGACATCTTTGCCAGTTATTCTATCGCCAAGTAGTAAAGTTCAAACATCACTGTGTTCCGGTTTGAAGGTCAATATTTCCAGAAAAATTACAGAGCGTTGAGATAAAGATAAAGATAGCCTTTATTTCTAGAGTATTGAATACATTTTTACAGTATATATTTATTTTATTCTAATTATATATATTTTTTTTTTTAAAACACCCCAGTTTGTCTTTCGACATAGGTCTCCTCCCAATTCTTCCATTCCTCTCTGTTACCCGCCTTCCTCATCCATGTGGTTCCTGCTGTTTTCTTCACATCACCCTCCCATCTGCGTATATGTCTCCCTCTTTTCCTCTTTTCTCCTCGAGGATACCAGTTTGTTACCTTTTGAGACCACTTTTGTATGCCTCTTACCATATGGGGCCTGTCCATCTCCATTTTAGTTTTCTAATGGTCTTTGCTATGGGAACTACCTTCGTTCTTTCTCTTACGACTTCTAGTCTTATTCTGTCTTTTAATTTAATTTGTAGTGCACTTCTCTGCATAGAGTTCTAACACACTTCTAGCTTCTGTTTTTGTTTGTAAGAGCCCATGTTCGGCTACCGTAAGAGAGGCATGGTGTTATGCACATGTTCATATTTTTCCCTTTGTCTGGTGTTGGTATATCTTTATTTTTCAAGATGTCTTTCATTTGCTAGAAGCGTTTCCAGGAGTTGCAGATTCTTTTGTTTATTTCCTTCTCCATTTGGTCTGTCGGTGATATAATTTGCCCTAAGTAGTCATATTGGTCCACATATTCCACCATAATATTATTTAATTAAATTCTCTCAATTGGTCCATTTGTCATCATCTTTGTTTTGGATGTGTTCATTTTCAGCCCCACTTTTTTGCTCTCTACATCTTTTTTGTTGCTGTATCATTTTTTGTATCTCTGTATGTTTTTCGCTCATCTGTACGATATCATCTGCGAATCTTGGGTGATATAGGTATTCTCCATTTACATTTAGACCTTTAGTTTCCCAATTGAGATTTCTGAATACTTGTTCCAGTACTGCAGTGAATAATTTCGGAGATAGAGGGTCTCCTTGCCTAACTCCTTTTTGTATTTCAAATTCCTCTCCGATCGATTCCAGTTTTATTTTCGCTCTATTGTTCTTATATATTTGTTTTATTATGTTGATATATTTTTCTTCTATCCCTTGATTCTTTAGTGCTTCCCAGATGTGATAATGGTTTAATGAGTCAAATGCCTTATTATAATCAATGAATGCTATGTAATATATTTTTCGAAATTCGTTATATTTTTCTACAATCTGTTTCAATGTGTGAATATGGTCTAATGATGAGTAGTTACTGCGGAATCCTGCTTGCTCAATTGGTTCTCATCTAAAATTTTGGTAATGCGTCTTAATAATATTTTGGAAAAAACTTTATAAATGTTTGACATAAGACTTATGGGCCTATAATTATTTATTTGTTCCTTATCTCGTTTTTTGTTTAAGAGAATTATTGTCGTTGTGGTCCATTGCTTCGGAATTTCCTCGAATGTCAATGTGCCATTAAATAGGTTAACCAACGGTTTTGATATGGCTTCTAATGATGCTTTCAGTACTTTGTTTGTAATTTTGTCTTCCCCAGGTGCTTTTTCATTCTTTTGCGAAGTTACTGCTAGTTCTACTTCTGCTTTCAGCATGGGGGGATATTTTGGATAGTTATGGATTTGGAGCAGTTGATTTGGTTGGTTGATGTGTCATCTTTATATAGTTCCTGGTAGAATCCTGTCGCACTGTTATAATACTTTTTCTTTTGGTTACTATTTCCTTCTTTTATTTTTTAAGTTTGGGACCCATATTAGTGATTCTCTTCATTCTTTCAAAGCCTTTTTTTAACACCACCTGTTCTTTCTATATAATAATTCAAAATGCTTGTCCGTGTTTTCTTTCTGTGTTTTCTTATACTTGAGTTTATCATTTTACTGACATTTGTAATTTCTTTTCTGTTCTTGGTCCTGTCCATTATTAGTTATTTTCTCTTCTGTATTAATGTTCTGGCTTCCACACCAATTTTGTCCTTTTTTTGTGTTTGTGCCTGTAATTTATTTCCTAGGTTGATGAGTTCTTTCTCTATGGCATTCTATTTATTTTGTACACTGTTGAGACTCTCCAGATTGTGGAGGTTATGTTTTATTAGTGTCAATAATTCCTCTGGTATATTGGTATTTAAAAGTTTGGATGTATTTTAATGGGTCTTACTTTCTTTGAGCACTTGGTATTGAGTGTTCCACGTACCATTCTATGATTAGTATTAAAGTTATTGATTATTTTCACATTCTTAAAGATTTTTTGGTTGCTAGTTAATATGAAATCTATTTCGTTTTTTATGTTTCCGCAAGGCGAAATCCATGTCCATTTTCTATTATTTGTCTTTTTGTAGAAACTGTTCATTATTTTTAAATTATTCTGGAGGCCAAGTTCACTAGCCTTTGGCCAATATCATTTATCTTTCCAGTACTGAATGGGCCTAAAATTGTATCTTCACCGGCGTTTCTTATTCCTATTTGACTGTTAAAAATCGCCCATAGCTATTATGTTTTTGAATGTGTTTGTGTTTTGAAAACATTGTCTTGTTCATGTCTTCGTAGAACTTATCTTTGTTTTCTGGTGTTGCTTGGTTAATAGGGGCATATATTTGAACTATTGACCACGGATCTTTGAAGGGGGGAAGTTTAATAGTATTGCAATGCGTTCTGATATGCCGATGAATTCTATAATGTTGTGGCGATGTCGATTTTTTACCAGGAAACCTACACCATGTAGTCCTGGAGTTTCTCTTTTGTGAAACATTATGTAACTTCCATATTCTGTGATTTCTTCACCCATTCTTCGGACTTCCGTGAGTCCCAATATGTCCCAATTTATTTTCTCTAAAGCTTCTTCCAGTTCAAATAAGATTTCATCTGTTCTGAGGCTACGGGTATTTAAAGTTGCTATGTAAATGTTTTCTGATCTTAGAGGGTTTTGGTCTAATTCCCCATGGGGACCAGACGGGTTGGGGAATGTTTTATTTGTTATTTCATAAATATTTCTCTTTCTATTTGTTATTTGGCTACTGCCGTTGAGATAAATCTTCTTAAATCTCTAGGGATAAGCCCAGTGAAGTGCTAGGATTTCGACTCTTCTTGTTACTATAGCTGCGCTGCTACACTGTGCTGATATAGTTGTTTACCACCAGTTTGTCCCGTTACTCTTTGGTAAACAAAAGAGCCATGCTGGCCTAGTGGCGATGTCATCCAATTCACAATCGTGAGACCGTAGGTTCGAATCTCGTCTACACCTCTGAGAATTACCATCTTTATTATTAACATTGATTGTAACGGTGAAAGAAATCATGAGAAATCATGGTCCTTTCTGGAACCTTTCAAGAATTTTAGTCATCCACCACCACGAACAAGGCCATTGTGGTGGATTATGGGCTCGACTATCTCCATGTGACAGAACGCCCCGAGCAGTGCAAACATAGTAGTAGTCTGCTTATGAAACAAAACGCTTCGTCATCCTTTCCAATGATCGTTCACTTTTGGGCAAAAGCCTCTTCACATACGGCAGTCTGCTTTTGCAGTTCTTTTCTCAGATTTATAATATTGGTAGTAGTATATATAGTAGAGACGCAATGTAAAATTATTTGTAGTATCAAGAATAACAAGTAAGTATCTAATTTGAATTTACATTTTCAGCTTCGGAACCCGTGCTGAGTGTGAGAGCAGATGCAGGTCCGGTTCGGCCGTCACTACTACAACGACTACACCCAAGGTATTTATAGAAATACTGCAAATGTATACAGCGTGTGGCGGAAAGGTCCAACAATATTTATGGTAGTTCATCTATACTAAGTATCAAATCACATTTGTGAATATTAGACACGAAAGCTTAAAAAAAAAATTCCATACAAAGTTAAAAATTCGTTGTTTGTTATTTTATTTGACAACCCTAACCGGCTGTACGGCGCGTTCACTGACCGCCGCGCCGCCGGCCACTGCGCGCCGCTCCGTCGGTGTCGTGCACGCCGCGCCGCCGCCGGCGCCGGCGCATTGATACCTACTTATCTGTCGTTTGAAAAATCTCCCTAAATAGCATAGAAGTCGAACAAGAGAGAAAGATTAGGCGTGGAAGCTATTGAACTGCCATATTCGATTGAGCCAGATAGCATAAAACAGATGCTTTTTATTAGCACTAACCTAAAGCCTTATTACCCTTGGCTAAATTTGTTCGCTACTGAATTTAGTGAAGTGTAGTAATACCTAGCATTCAGTAAGCTACGAGCCTACGAGTAGCATACTACATTCAGAAGCGAGGTTTGCTTCTTTCTAACTTGCTTCTGAATTCAGTCGACTAAATTTTGTCAAGTGTAATAAGCCTTCAAACAATATTAGACAGGAAGGATGGAAGGAATGTCATATGAAATAAAACTAAGTAGGTACGTGTTTGAATCGAAAGTCAAATAAAAAGTTAGAATAATTACTTAATTTAATTATTTAAACTCTCTAATAAGAATGGAAGATACCTACACTAACTACTTATTTTTTACTAAATTAACTAACCTTTTAATAATCTCATTATTATTTAACCATAGTCGCACTGTAATGTAACACTAAAATTTCAGTGCACAACAACACAACACAAACATATTTATCCATTTCACACTGCAATCCAAGGTGCTTGCGGCGCGGCGCACCTTCCTCCTACGCGTAACGAGGGCGGCCTCAGAAGTATCAGTCCAGGGTGGTGGACCAGCACCCAGCACTGCTGGTAGTACTAAAACAGGCCCTGACTCGGGCGTCTTTAGTGCTGTTCAGACGTTTGCGGGAAATTTCACGTTCTTCATGGCGACTAACTAGGTACCATGTCTAGGTACAGTGATGACATCGTAGATATCAATTTTGCGATAAAAAAAGCAACAACACACCACCAACGACGCTACAGAGCGACTGAACTTTCAACTCAAAATTTAAACCTCAAATACTTCTAAAAATCATATTGGACAGCGGGCTTCGCCTTTCGGCATGGCGCGCCGCGCCGTTCCGAAAGGCGAAAAACCGCAGCGGCACAGCGCGTCAATCGGTTTGACTCCGTTTGACAAATGCCGACTTGCCGACAGTCCGCCGTGGACATTTCGCAAAGAATAAAATAAAATTAAGAAGTGAAAATTAATTTGAAATGGTACGAAATGTATCACAGTATGTACCTAACTGATTTTGGCATACATACGCTTTCTTTCGTGTTGTTGAATTTAAATATGCTACTATCACAATCAATTAAACAACATTAGCAATAGTGTTTTTAATTCATAAAATTGGTCGGTATAGTGATGAGCGAAAAGAGACGTACACATAAAATTTAGCCGAACTGGCTTAGAATTTCTAAACCAGCGCTGTATACCGTAGTAGCTACCTACTCTAGACGTTTTTTCTATGTTATTTTTTTCGAAGTAGGCAAAATAAATACAATACATATTCTGCACAAAATTTAGTCTTTGACAGGCAAGGTCGTTTGTCAGCTGTACATGCATTAGGGTTGCAGCTGGTCAATTTTACATCAAACTTTGACTCGTATTATCTCGCGATCTAAAGTGCTGAGGGGAAAAAGACCTTCGGAGATGAAGTCTATATCAGTGTTGGAATGACCTGTTAAAATATTGTTGGACCTTTCCGCCACACGCTGTATATTCCCATTTTCCCATGTAAGCTTAGCAAATCGGAATCCAAATTAACGACTAAAAATGTGACAGGAACAGCAAATTGCTACAGATCTTTCCCGTGTTTATGTATGATAAAAATAATCAGGAAATCAAGAACAACATTAGACACGCCGTTACGAAAATGTTATTTATTAATGTTACTCGTAATGTACGACAATCAATCAAATTTACGAACCATATACATTTTTTGATGAAACATTTTTGTACAAAATACATAAATATGTTCCAATTTTATTTGGGTCACCAAATCAGGCGCCATTGTTACATTTTTGAATCAACTGTTTGTCTTTTTTGATAACGACTCATTACACAATTGTTTCAGATCGAAACAAGAGTTCAGTCCGAGTGTGACATCTCGCCTGTGTTGGAAGAATGTAGCCCAGAAACAATGGGCGAGGTGTGGTACTACGACTCGGGAGCGGTATCGTGCCAACCACATCAGAACCTGGAGTCGGGAGTCGAGTGCAGGACTTCGGGCACGTTCTACTCACAAGAAGCTTGCGAGCGATCTTGCGGAGCCTTCAAGAATATTGGTGAGTTCTTCTGTCACGCAGAAAATTGTTTTATTTTGTAGTATAAAGTGACGAGACGAGCAGGACATGCGCCTGATTTTAAGCAACACGCCAGACCATAACAGTACAGTGGCATGTAACAATTGAAACATGTAGAGTCTAAATCATTACCTAGCACTGGACTGCGTTCGTTAGAGATATAAGATATTTTATCTCTATGCCCTGTAATTTCACTTGAAACATTGCCCTTCAAACCGGAACACAGTAAAATGTTTAATAATTATTAAGGTTCACGAACCTTTTTTAGCGTTTAGTATTTATGAACCCATTTATATATGACACTGTAGTGTACATCCTATGACACTTGTAATATCCTTTAAGAATTCATGCGTAGAAAATTGAATATACCTGTGAATTTATCAGATGTGTGCCAGTACTCGGTGGAAGCGGGCCCGTGCGAGCACTTCCAGCCGAAGTACTACTACAACAAGAACACCAGCCGCTGCGAAGAGTTTGCGTATGGAGGCTGCTTAGGAGGACCCAACCGGTTCTCCACGGAGGCGGAGTGCGAGCAAATCTGCATGTCCTCTGTCGGTGAGTACCAATACTACGGAATAAGGAACTGCAAGTGCCGAACCAATGATGTTACCGTGAGACTCGGATCAAAAATATGGTCGTCTTGATCTAGAGAGACCGTTGTGATTTGTGACCTGTAGAACGGCGGTGAGACGATTTCTTAGGTGGAGGGAAGCCGTAACTTAAAACTCGGTACTTAAGCAACCCACTAACTGTTCCCACTGCTGAGGCCTTCTCTCGCAAGGAGAGAGTCAAGGCCATACCACACGATACTGGACCAGTGTGGCTTGGTAGATGACGCAAAACCTCGAAAGCTTCTAGGGACACGCCGACAGTCGCCGATATCTCGACTAGACCAGCCAGAACTTAGACCCCACCTGCACTTGCGAGAATTTTCTCGAACTTGTTTGTAGTTCTGCAACTACGAGTATAAGTATTTTTATACCAATGTCTTGACAGTGAAGTGACCGATCTTTTCATACCTTACTGATCATCCCGAAATTGGAAAAAGCAACACAGATACCTAAGTTTATTTATAGTCAACGATTCAAACCTGAGATCTGAGACTGAACTGTCATCAAATCTAGAGTGAATTGATTTCTTCTTGATAAGCGCACTCCATTTTGGACCACATCGTTGCTTATCATCAGGTGAGATGGTTGTCAGGCGCAAGCATAGGTATCCTTCATTGAAAAAATATTGGGAAATAATTTTTTGTATGACGCATAAAATAATAATTATAAAATAAGTAAGAGTATTATGTATACAAGTATTATGTACCTACATTAGGTACATAATACGTGTAATAATAATAAAAGTATAGAGAAACAAATTGCAATTGTAATATATATTATAGTGAAATAACTACAGAACCGAAAAAAATAGTAAGGAACTAGACAAAGCAAATATCGAAAAAAAAAAAAATGATTTTTAACTTTTCTAAGATGTATTATTTAGACTGAGCTTGATTCAGTACCGCAAAGTAGGAGTATGACATACGAAGAATCTGAAACAACAAAATTATTTTCTTTCAAATCACAGACAGATAGACCGAAAGCGGTGGTATAGCCTAGCAGAGTAACTCACTCACTGGTAACCAACAACTAATATTAACGGGATAAAAAGTAGCCGAAAAAAACTTGCCATAGTATAACTGAAAATGTTTTTTATAATAGTTAAATAGTTATCATACAATTCACAATTTGTTCTTTCAATTTAATATTTTTTTCGTTTTTATTTTGTACTTTGTTCATTTATCAATGAAAAACTTTGACTTTGACTTCATAAATGTTTCAGTATTTTTTTTTAAGTGAAAGATTGTTTTGGTGGTGGCTGTGAATTGACCTCAAGCGTCACGTTCGTAAATGAAAGAAATCTTCGGATAAACTCGGGGCCTAAAAATCTGTCAGCATTTTTATGTAGCCAAGAAGGCCAATTTTTTACTCTGTCTACGTCTGTAAACGCCTCCTTTTAGTTTTATTTATAAAACTACGTTTCAAACTAAATCGACGATACTACTAACAGACACAAAAGTTTGTCGCAACAGCGGCACGTAGTGTCCCGCGCGCAGCAACATGGGCCGGCGCACGCGCAGCATGGCAAACGCCAGAGCCTTCTGGAACTGCAAGCTTTGTTCGTACCAGATGCATTCGTACAACGTCGTATGAAGCTCTTCGCTCTGAAATTATTATTCCCAAATTTATACAACTTTAGTATGAAAACTAACGTGGTTATTATTACACATTTTAAATAAATACGCGGGTAACTCACGTTGGATATAGTTAGTCCAGTCCGAGCCATGTTTCGATCACGTCCGGCGATCTTTTTCGTTTAGCACTAAACGAGCTGCGAACACGCGCGCGTACTCTCCTTGAAAAAGATCGCCAGACGCGATCGAAACTTGAGTCGGACTGGACTGACCATATCAAACGTGAGTCACCCGTGTATTTATTTAAAATTTATATAACTTATACAACAATAAATATTTACAAAGTGTAAAGATTATAAATAACATCAAAACTAGAGAGTCACCTACAGCGTGGTACAAGCACCCAAGCTACCAGCGGTTACAGCTGCAGAGTGAAGATCCTCCTGACCATTCGTGCCATATTCAGGATGACTGCTTTAATTACTATTATTAATATGAAATGAAAAAATATTACGCTAGTACACGATATGTTGTTCAAAATTAGAATAAATAGTGTTCAGTAACATACAGTAGCAGTGAGCTCATTCCCACACCAGCAGCAGACGAATAATTGGCTGATCATCACCGACAGATAAGTTGCTATAGAAACAAACTGCATGCTTTTCCATTCCACCTGCAAAAAAACCACTGAAATGAATATTGTACGTAGTTTAGTGCTGAGATATTAAGAAGCGACTTTACATACAAATAAACAAATACGATAATAACATTTTCAAAAACAATGAAGACTCACAACTAAGATCCTGAGAGCAGACATACAAATCAATCCAACGCTGCCCGTCAGTTGAAACAGTAGGTACGTGTGATTAGCATCTTCCACCAGCTTTATGAATCTGCAACATAAATTAAAGCTACGGTACTATGAAATACGTCAGTTGCAAAAATCGTAAATAAAAATCGTTAATTCCATAAACTGTGCTCCTCCATGATGGCACGATTTTTAGGAATAGGTGACGTCACATCCCCCCACTCCGGAAGATTGATCATTTATATCTTTGCCGATTTTAATGCTACTAATATTATTAATGTCAATGTTTGGATGTTTGTTACTCAATCACGTTGTAACGTATGAACGGATCGGGCTGAAATTTGGAAGAGTATAAGGTATATGGTCTGCCAGAACACATAGGCTACTTTTTATCCTGGCAAAAAACGGGAACTGCGTAATTTAATAAACGCTGCTAGTAATTTAATAAAACAAAAAATACGGGATTTCATTTTTCCAGAATCTAATGAGGGATTCATTAAAAAGGTAGGTATATTTTTGACCTAGTCAATTGGGATGACCCGATTGACTATTAAATTATAATACGAGTATAATCTGTTTACTTGCACTTACGTCACGACGGCTTGGTGGTGTTGAATGCATTCAACGAGCTTCTTGTAGTTCTCTGAACGTGCTTTATTGATTGCACGTACTTTTTTATCCCAAACACGATCTATCTAAAAATACAAATTACAATTTGATCGGTGCTTCAAATCGCATCCAAGCAGGATACATCAAAAGCACTGAAAACTTACAAGTAAAGATCACAATAATACACTAGATTTGGGAGATAATGAGAACGGATCTTAATAACAATTAATCAAACTTCCTTGAAAAAAAGTCCTTTCTTAATATTTACCTACATATATTTATTCTGCTACCAAATATTAATAAGCAAATAATCTGTATTCTGATTTGAAGAGCAATGTTTCTAGAGAAATTACATAACAAGGAAATTAGTCTTCTTATATCTCCTAGCAACGAAAGAGGTGCAACGCTGGGTAGTGATTTGCAGTGATCTGTTATGGGCAGCTGTGTTACTTACCAAAAGGCCCAAACTTGCTTGTTCTGTCACTTTGAAATTAAAAAAGCAGTGCATAAATAATCCATGTCACTAACGCTTAAAATTTTGTCCTTAATGATTTCAATCTGGGCACAACAGAAGATGACTGAAGACAGGGCAACGCTGTCGACTCCAAAATACATATAGGCGCTCATGCAAATGGTGAGCAGCTGAAACGCATAGCCAAAGTAGTACTGTGGAGATTGCTCCGGGGCTATTGGCATCCTGGAACAAAGCAATATACCACCCAGGAGGCATTAAGAGGATAAATAGAGATTTAGTAGTGGTAGGACTCTTGGCAGAGTCCGCCTGGGGAAGAACCACACCTTTGCCAGTTATTCTACCGCCAAGCAGTAATGTGCAACTAACATTACTGTGTTCCGATTTGAAGGGCAATGTTTCCAGAGAAATTACAGGGCTGAAAGATATAAGATCTTAGATCTCAGGGTGACGAGCGCAGTGCAGTGCTAGGTAATGATTTGGACTCTTCATGTTCCAATAGCTGCGTGTCACTGTGCTGTTATGTGTCAGGCATGTTGCTTACCATCAGGCACATGTCCTGATCGTCTCGTCACTCTTTATTTAAAGAAAAAAAAATACTACTTTACCAAAAAGAGAAGGCATCTTGAGGCTGTGATGTACGATTTTATCATCACCACTGGCTTTAACGGTAAAAAAACATTGTGAGGAAATCGGAATGTTCCAAGAAAACCCTGTTGTCTACTGTCTACTTGTGATCTTTCGAGGACAAGCGTCATCCACCAACTCACCAGCCAGCTAGCCAGCCAGCCTGGTGGATTTTCTCTCTCTCCTTGTGAGTGAAGGCTCCATGTTTCAGTAGTGGGACCAAAAAGTTGGAGACTTAGCTGATCATCTTATCATCTTAGAGACGACCTAGATTTTCCTGTCCTCTCTAAAGTGTAAAGGTATCACCGAGCCTTGATACACGTGCTGTAAATTCTTTGAGTATCTCACCACATATCGAAAGGAAATTTCCTACTCCCTGCATCGTCGAACAACGGTTTCAGGGCCCACATCCCGCATGTCAACTGAGAGCTTATCATAAATGCCAGTAGAAATCTTTTGATACGAGCAGCCTGCTTCTTCAGGATCCTGTAAAACCTTTATTTTAGACACACGACTATTTTCTTTTGTTTTATTTCGTGACTCCAAGCCCAATATAATATTCTACATTCAGCTCTGATACCTTGAACACATCAGGCAAGAAGATTAATAACTTGTGGAGAATTTGAAGTGTGTTCGTTCGTTCCACACAAATTACTAATCTTAATCAACAAAATTAACATACAATCAGACCTCATCACATCTTTATCTTAATCGGTTTAAAACATCTATAGTGAAACATTAATTGTCCTTAGTTACCTCTTTTACCCACGTAGTTCCCATTTCTGTAATTTCCCCAGGAAAAAAATAGCTTAAACGCGATTCTAAATTTTAACCCAATTCAACTATTTCAACACGATTGAGCAATAGACATACAAATATTCAAATATTGAAACTTTGTTATTAATTATATTAGTGGGGTTAAATAATTTCGGGATAAACTAATGCTTTTTTTTACTATAATAGGTTCGCACTTGACCACCATCTCGCTTGATGTTAAGCGATGATGTTATAATAGTATAAGACTATAATAGACAGGCTTACTTTTGGTGAAGTAATGACTGTGCACTGAAGATTTGAGATTTCATTTGCTGTAGCAATTCCTTTTGCATATTCTTGTTCACCAAAAACACCGTAACTTTGAAACAGAGACAAGCTTGAGTAAATAGCAGGTAGGAGGCTTGAGAAACAGCTTCCAAATCGCCCCAAACTTGAAATATGTAAACAATTTGAAATAAAAGAAACAGATATTGCAGTGTAATCATGAAAACTCTGTATAATTTTGGTAAGAAGCCTTCAACATCTGGAGGCACCCAAACCCCCAGAAATTTCATAACCAATTTTGCTCGATTCAGATAAAGATTTTCAGAATTTAAGGACGAAACCATTTTTAGATGATAGTTGATCCTAACAACTGTTTACTACTATGAATGACAGGCTCTTCAAAATGTGTTATTTTATAGAACCATAACACATAAATGTTAGACCACTTAGAGAAAATTATTTGAAATTAGAGATATTTTAGAAATGGAATAACAGGCTTAATTGGAATGTCATTTTGTCTAATCAAGACAATCAAGTTGTTTACCCTACTTAGTTACTTAATATCATACCAAGCTAACTATGTTATTCTAATCAGATTGTAATTACGGAATATTCTTGGTATTTCCCAGGTACTTATCCTATAATTTCGTTGACTTAAAACGATAAAGTAATAAATAATTTATAGTGCAGTGAATACTTTAATACAGACAACGATAACAGATAGTTTGCGTAAAACAAATTACGGTGCGTAAAAAATAAATAAAGCAAATACAATGTTACGGAAACACTACCTTTGAAGCATGACCAAAAAATAATCGTCAAAATTGATTCACAATTGGCGGAGTTATTGCGTAAAAAACACAGCTGAATTAAGAAACTCCTTCTTTTTTGAAGTGTGAGACCGGCCTCGCACTCGTGCTTGGGGCCGTTGACTGCCCCAAGCACGAAACCCGTGGAGGTTTTAGTCGATTGGGGCACCACTGTATGATATATGATATGATGTTGAGGCCAATATACCCGCCGTACACGGCCGACGAAGCGTAAACGCATTTTCTCCACACAAAAACTTATATGATACAATTTCTATTCTATATTCAGATCCATGCACGCTGCCAGTGGAGCCAGGAAGCTGCGTGAAGCACTTCGTGCTGTGGTACTACAGCCAGGAGTCGGACAGCTGCAACCAGTTTGTGTACGGAGGCTGCGGAGGCAATGAAAACAAGTAAGCTATTGTTCTTTAAATCTTCAGCGCATTATTAAACCTTTTTTTAAGTAAAAACTGTCGATACGAGCTTCAAATTACAAGGCAAAGAGGTTTATCATCTTCACGAATAGTTCACGATATGTGAAACAAGTTGTCAAATGCACTGACACTTCCACACTTATACACACAATCAAACACCCATACCTTCACGTAGACACTTACATACATTCACCACACATGCATTAACACCATACACGCACACACTCTCTCACATTCACTTGCACGTTTCCACCTTTATATTTATACTCATATATACAAGTGCGCTTGAGTTTCAATAATTAGCTAACTTTGTTTTTCTAAGACACAATACTTCATTAAATCATCTACTTGTAATTTTATGTTTAATATCTAACTATAATTTTTATTTGTATTTTTATTTAGATTCTGTATAATTGTTTCGCGGTAATTTTTATAAATCAAACTGAGGAATCAACCAAAATACCGAGTTTGGGTTCCATTTTCCACTTAGCAAAATGTAAACTTGTGAACTGAATAAAAATTTATCTTATCTTATGTTATAACTTTGAGTGATGAGCGTAGTGCAGTGTTATAGTTCTCAAAAAATAAACGCCTGCTTTCGATATTTGCCAGAGCCCCCCAGAATGTAACTGGGAACGAAAATGAAAGAAACAATGAAATAATAATCGATAACGTGGTGTTTTAAAAATACATACATACTAGCAGCGCCCCGCGGTTTTACCCGCGTAGTTCCCGTTCCCGTTATTTTCCCGGGATGAAATTAACCTATCTGCGGTTCCAGACTAATCTGTGTTCCAAATTTCAGCCCGATCCCTTCAGACGTTACGATGTGATTGAAAACATTGCAACATTGATGATGTTTATGACATTAGTATGTTAGGTGCCCTGTTATGTTATTGGTAGGCGTGTTGCTTATGATATATTTTTGGTCTGATTCGTTTGTGTATGTTTAGGTTCGATTCTCGAGACGCGTGTGAAGGTCGATGCAGGAGAGGTCCAGCACCGCCAACTACAACCATTACAACCACTCTGGCACCGAGTGAACCTCCTAGACAGGTACCTACATATATTTTGTAATACTTATGGCAGGGACATTGATGGCGTATTAGTGGTTTTAACGGTACTGGGAAATACTGTGCAGGAAATCTGTTGCTTTATCGATAGTAGGTTTGCACCTGACCAGGCGAGATCACCTGATGTTAAGCGAAAATTACTGATTGCTGGTCAGATTATGAGAAGGGCTTGGTTTAGGAGAGATCATCGTGACGGGCTACAACCCTATCCACAGAAATCTAAATACGTTTGAGCAGCATCGTATCACGGATTTAATTTGGGTTTACGAGCTACATTGAAGCATAGGCTTTAAAACAATAAGGGTCACCGTCATCGAACATAACACGGAGGACGTCATCGTGTTCTATGACGGCGCACACGTCTGCAAGAGACTGAAGCTGTGGAACCACACAAACGTTTAAATCAATACAGGTACTCATTGAGAATCCTAAAAAAATGTTAAATCAAAACATCTGACGAAACGTGACTGAAACTCTCATACCGGTAATTAATAATTATAATTTAGAAACTTAAATGTAGGTGAATTTTAAACTCTGCAGACGTGACAGTTACTAGGTACATACGCACTTGTCTTAATTGTCCCGTCTCTCTAACTCGTAACAATATTACAAGTAGTACTTGCGTCACACCTTATAATATGTATAAATAAGTTGGTATTTATACCATAAGAAATGTTCTTCTGCGATAAATTCTACATTTCTGAATTCTGTTTTACTTGATCAACACCTGCAGGATGAAGAGTGTCGCACGCCCCCGTCTCTCACTCCTTGCGGATCGAACCTGACTGCGTTCTACTTCGATGAAGCCACGAGCGCGTGCAAAGCAGCGGAGATCGGCGACTGCGGCTATTTCAATTCTGTCTATTCTTCTGACGAAGAGTGCGAAAGGCGTTGTGGCAGTTTCAGGGGAATTGGTTCGTACTTAATCATATCATTTTGTTTTGCACTCGTTCACCATGCCTAGCGGTACACATTGTGCCCCACCAAAGGCGTGTAATAATCAATTTGCCCGGCGCCGGCGGTGCTTTAAAGATTCGGTAAGTAGTAGTCATTCAAAGTGAATTAACTGAGCTGTACTTTTTTCCATTTGCATCTGCTTTTCCACATTATTTTGTTTTTCTAAATTATGTAGTACCTGCATAGATTCGCCTACTTACCAGTGTCCGACACGACAGATAGCTGGTTGAAGATGCGTCCTAGCATTGAGCTATATAGCATACATATGTTATTGAGTAATAAATATAAAATAAATAATTAAATAAACCTAATAACTTACTGAAGTTTCGTTGACTTTTCATCTAATTGGTTACTACATACAAAATGTGGTATGTTTTGTCATTTTCTTTGCTTTGAATTAAGTGCTCGCTTCGCTTGACACAGACGTGTGCCGAGCTGCGCTGGACCCTGGTAACTGTCGTGCGGCAATCCCGAAGATCTACTTCGACGCGGCGTCGGGCTCCTGCAAGGAGTTCACCTACGGAGGCTGCGCCGGCGGACCCAACCGGTTCTCCACCGTCGAGGAGTGCCAGCAAGTCTGCGCGAACGCTGGACCAGGTAACGTTAAACCCTCATCACGACACGATAGTGACCTTCCACAATTACAAAAACACGTTTGAAAAGGAAAAACTTACTTGTATCAATAGATACTAATGCGAATTAAAAGTCTACGTGGTGGTGATAAAACACAGCACTAACAAGTTAGTTCTTCAAGCTTCTGTCACTTGAATTTTATCATTAGTAATGTAAAGCCTTTTAAAGCTTTGATTATTTTTATGTAGGTACTAGAAAAACTAAGTTAGTAAAAAGCAAACTTCCTGATATAAAATCACTACCTAACTACCTTATAACCATCTGGAATAAATTCTATTCTTTTTCGCATTTACTACATTAGCAATAACTTAGCTTGAAGTTTCCATGTCCAATGTATCGGGTTGCAGAACAGATCACATTGAACATAACTGCTTTAGTCGCTCTCCAATAACGGAAACGTGTCTCAGCAAGAACCCATTATGATTACATTAATTAACCACCTCGATGCTTTTATCCTATGCAATTTATCTGGCAATGCAGATATAACACAAACTATCTTGCGGTAATGTTGTCACTTATCCTCTTACTAACCGGTGTGGGTGTGGTGTGGGCAGCGCCCTCGTGCCTCAAGCCCGTGAGGACCGGCGAGCTGTGCCACGCGGTGCCGGTGCGACGCTGGCACTACGACATCGCGCGCGCAGACTGCCTCGTCTTCTCCTACCAGGGCTGCGGAGGGAACGAGAACAACTTCCAATCGTACGAAGACTGCGCCAACAACTGCAGAGTTCCCACTATCGGTACTGGAAGCATTGACACAGCTTCTCATGGGGACGACTCGGACCCGCACTCGGCTGCCTTTCCAACGCAGTGAAGCGAATAAATCGACTGGAATATCCATTCCTAAATGCGTTTTGGCGATGTCGTAGTTTTGGTCTTTTTTGTGTCGTGTTGCTTCACTTCGGTGGAAGCAGCTTTTCTGGTTCTATATAGCGCTGTCATTGTTGTTGAGTTTTCGTGGATAATTCAACTAAATCGTCTTACCTGCACCGAAAATATAAACTTTTGGCTTTTGTTGTCCATAAGGCATCATGTAACGGCGATAGCTTCTGTTGCTCGTTACGTTCTGCGACTGAATCCTGGTGTTGTTGAATATTTGAATTGAATTTTGCGTCCAAGTTTTCGATGTGATGTGAATTGTCAGAAAACGTCTTGACTTCTTGTTTGCTATTGCTTCTAATGCACTGCTTGCCCACGTTTGCATGCTCTATGTCATTACTTGTACCTACTGCACCGTTCTACCAAAAGGCTTATAAACCCACTGAGTATGTGTGTACCAATAGAAATGCTATTTTGTTATATTGTTTATAATGTGAATATTTGACTGGTTAAAGTGTAAGTTGCTCTCAAGTCATGGAAAATACAGCACCTATTTTAAGCTTTAGAAGTATTTATCTTACTCGTTGTTGCATTTATATTTTGTGTAACTTTCTGGCTGGTTGAAATTGTCTGGTGTAGTTGTCTAAATGTTGCCTGCTTCGTCGGTCGGTTTTTGCTTGACATGTCTCCGTATTTTAGAGTTACCTGGTGAATGCGCGCCGTACAAGGACGAGTGCGACCGGCTGGCGGGCGAGTGCCCACACGGAGTGAGGAGCTTGACGACTCCCGACGGTTGCACGCGATGCGACTGCAAGGGGAGCTGCGAGGAACAGCGGCGGACCTGCGACGCTCTAAGATGCCGTTACGGCGTCGACCGAGCCATAGGCTACGACGGCTGCGAGACGTGAGTCACTTGCTAACTCACAACTACTTTTTATTAAAAACCATAAAGAGCAGAATATAAATTACAAAAAAACAATAGGTACTAACAAAGTAACAAATAAATGTAGGTAAGCATTTTAGTTGACCTGAATATCAAATTCCCTTAAAAATCCAAAAATATACGTTATTTTTTAACAAATATCTTTGATTACGAAAAGAAAAGGAACTATCCCTAGTTCTTTTTCTGTTTTCTACTCCCGTAGGGAACATTTTCAACGTAATTCTATTGTTAGTCTGATTTCATCTGTTGAGTCGATCACTATCGGTTGCAAAGAGTTTACATATACTACGTATAGAGTTGGCTCAAATGCTTTACACCGAAAGCACGGGTAGCATCTTTCTGGCCTTGTCACTCTTGTGGAAGTGTCATACTTTGTTCGCGGCACATCACTCTGCTACCGTAGAAAGTATGCACGTCATCTGCTTCCGATTGACACAAAGGAAACCGTGCGGAAAATCTAACTCTATACGGAGTATATGTAAACTCTTTGACCGGTTGGGATTCCGCTATTGATCGTTTCGACGTCATCATTCCATCGGACAAGACCGGATAAGAGTGGTTCACCGGTGTGTCGGCCGCAGGTGCAAGTGCTTGGAGGACCCGTGCGCGCGCAGCCCGTGCGGGCCCGCCGAGAGCTGCCTGGTGGTGGCCGCGCGACATCCCGACACACAGGAGGTCGTCTACTCAGCGCAGTGCGGTCAGTATTCTTCATTTACCATCCCACTAATATTATAAATGTCAATGTTTGGATGTTTTTTACTCAATCACGTCATAACGTTTGAATGGATTAGGCTGCAATTTGGAACACAGATTATAGTCTGGTAGAACACATACACTGTTTATTTCAGGAAAATAACGGGAACAGGACGTACGCGGGTTAAATCACGGGCTCTGCGAGTGTTATAATATAAAATAGGTCCGTTTAGTGAGTTATCAAAATATTATAAACATTGACATTTATA
This sequence comes from Ectropis grisescens, assembly GCA_017562165.1. NCBI lineage: Eukaryota > Metazoa > Arthropoda > Insecta > Lepidoptera > Geometridae > Ectropis > Ectropis grisescens. The sequence continues at coordinate 5,250,110 of CM029791.1, read as the reverse complement.
TTATTAGTAGGACCAGCTCTACAGTTTACCAAACGGTCAATGGTGGAGAATGAGATTGAAATATACTTAGGACCTATTCTCATTCTTACAAAATTTGCAAAAATAATATTAAAACCGCTTGAGACATTTCGGATGACCGTTCGAAAAAAAAGTGACAAATTATACTTGTACCTATGTATAGCGATGTGTACCTACCTTTTAATCATAAGGAGTTTGTGACAAAATTTACGTAATGGCGGATGACCAACTAATGTGTAGGCTACTTCAAGTTCGTAAATATTAGCATTACGCTGGTGTATAGGATTTGGACACATCACCATTCCAATCCGTGAGATACCGTGACTGGTGCGTAACCCAGAGCATATAAACTATAAAGGTAGGTAATGAAACGTATTACCTACCTTTATTAAACGAGACTGGCCTCGTGGCTTAGTGGGTAGTAACTCTGCCTGCGAAGCCGAGGGTCGTGGGTTCGATTCCCACCCAGTGCAAATATTTTTGTGATGAATTCAAATATTTGTACTGTGTCTGGGTGTTTCTATGTATAATAAGTATTATGTACAACTATATAAGTATTATATCAGCTATCTGGCCGCCATATTACAAGATTTGCTTAGTTTGGGGTCAGATGGTGTTGTGTGTGAATTGTCCACCAATATTTATTTATTTTATTATTATTCAGACAACATAAAAATTGATAACTGACAAGTATTTTTACACATGTCCACTCCGACCTATAGGAGTTGGTCTTATGTGGTCTCTACTGCCTACCGAATTTTAGACTATCGCAGAAGGCACAGGGGCCCTACACACCGTATTGTTTGAACCGGTTGGTTTTCAGAATCGAACGAAATCGAAGAATGTGAAGAATGGACGGCGGAGTGCGCGCGGCTGTCGTGCCCGTACGGCGTGCAGCGCACGCGCGTGGGCCGCTGCGAGCGCTGCGCGTGCGTGCGCGAGGAGACGGACTGCGCGCCGCTGCGGCAGGAGTGCGAGCGGCTCAAGTGCCACTACGGCCTCAACCGGACCACGGCCGGCGACGGATGCGAGCGGTAAACACTCTTACACTGAGAGTTAGAGAGTTACGAATAAGAGGAATAAAACACTCTTAACATTAGGTCGGTGGCGGTTGCAATCGGTAAAGACACTTTGCATTAGACCGATGACGACTTCGAGCGGTAGGTAAATACTCTTACACTCTTAACATTATTTACTTACCAGTAGCGCCCAAAGGTGTTTTACCCACGTAGTTCTTGTTACCGTAATTTTGCGTACGAGAAAAAGTACCTTAAACCAAACTATAATCTGTCTCAGTACCAAATATCACCAAAAACCACAAGGCAACTGTTCAACTGCTGGATGAACAGCTGAACTATCACTGTTCAGTCATAATATGCTGAAACTATCTCAATGTCTTCTGTCGCTCTCCAATCTCAATATGACGAGACTTTAAAAATATTGGTTTTTAAATTCTCTCTTACAAACCCTGTCCTGAGTATAACAATTAAAAAGAAAATTATAATTATCCAATAAGGTGCAATCGAAATACACACAAATCTAGATTTTGGCGATTCACATTTATTTATTTGACTTTTTTAAGTTAAAATTTACTTGTAAGCCTAAGGTGTACTTGTAAACCAAACTGTGTAAATACACATAACACTGAAACCGTTAAAGATATCTGCATATTGCGGCCGCGAGCGATTCGAGTGGAGTGGGTGAAGGACCTGGCTGGTACCACTACTCCATCGTACCATGGGTGGTCACGGTTGCGAACGGTAGCAATATTGTCATTGTTGTATTGAACTGAGTTAGTTTATATGAACCGAATATTCAATTATTAAATATATTAATTATTGAATATATTATATGAAGCTGCAAAACCGAGAATGATAAAGGTATGTGAGGAATAAGACAGAATCAAGTATCTACCACGATTAAACCGCACGACAAATAACTGGTGCAAACACTAAGTGCTATGGATACTCTTAGCTGCCTTTATATTAAATTTAGACAAAACTGCGATACTACTAAATACAACGCTGACAACGATTAATATATCTAAGCAGTGGAACTGGGTCAAATCTTTATGCAATACAACACACTTTACTACTTATACCACAAAAAACAGTATAGAAAAATAGTAAGTTAACTTAAAATAAAACATTTTGGGCACAAAATATAATGTTGTCACATACACCTTTTAAGATTTTTTTTTTAATTTGTGTGTTTGCAGATGTGTGTGTCTCCCGCCACCGTGCCAGGACAAGAGATGTCCACAGGGCGAGCGCTGCGTCGCATTCTACGACACGGTCGCAGCGGAGCCGCGCTATTCTGCCGTCTGCAAGCCTGGTGAGATATTTTAAGCTTTGCAAGATAAAAAATCAACCGGTCAAACATTTTGAAGAAATTGATGAGAGTTCTGAGACTGTATTTACTTAAGAGACCATACATTCCCTGAGGACTGCACCAGACCGCACCAAGCGGCGCACCGGCGCACGGGCGTCGCGCTATTTTGTGTGACTCATCGAATTACGTGCATACTAAAGCAGTTTATAAACATCTGATTATAAAGTCTAAAGTTAAACGAAACAGCGCGACGCCGGGGCGCCACTTGGTTTTTAACGGACTAAGTTTATTTATATGTCTGCTGGAACAAATTTTAAGCCTTTTGAAGCTAGGTATCCTAATGTACGTGATGTTCGTGTTCAGTGAACAAGGCGGGCTGGTGCCCGGCCGAGGAGCCGGCGCACGGCGCGGAGGTGACGTGCCGCCAGGAGTGCGCGGACGACGCCGACTGCCGCGACCAGCTCAAGTGTTGCGCCCGCGGCTGCGCCCGGCTGTGTCTGAGTCCCGCGCCGCCCACCACACCGCTTCCCTCCACCACGCACACTCCCGGTCAGTCACTACAATTCTCACTTATAAAAAACTAGCTGACCCTGCGAATTTCATATCACCATTCTTTTACCCGTTAATATTTTTTAATTCCCTTGCACACAAATCTTGTCCTAACAATTACGATCACACAAAACAAAGAATCATCAAATTTGGTGCAAGCGTTCAAAATGTTCCATCCAATCCATGTTTATATATTACTAGATGCCCGCCCCGGCGTTGCCCGTGGTACATTATATAGTACTCATCAGGATCCCGTACATATACAACGGTGAAAGAATGACTGAAATCGGTTGAGTCATTCCTGTGAATATCGCTTTCAAACAAAATACCTCTTTAGCTACCTGCTACGCCACCTGTCGGAAATTGGTTGTACCAACACAGATTTCGAAAAAAAATTGATTAGCAAAGGTTTTATATTCAAGAGGTATGTAATCTGTGATATTCAATGACGTAATCTTAGACACATGCTGTCATGTGTCATGTCAAAGCACAAAACGTACGAAAACTCTCAAAATGGAATATTTTTCCCGATTTTGTTACATTCTTGATTCATGTTCCGCTTCTATTAATAGTAGCGTTATTTTCTATAGCCTATAGCCTTCCTCGATAAATGGACTATCCAATAGAAAAATAATCTTTCAATCCGGACCAGTACTTCCCGAGATCCTAGCGTTCAAACAAACAAACTCTTCAGCTTTATAATATTAGTAGGTATAGAAGTATAAATAAGACAAGTGAGATTTACAGTAATCGCGTATTTATGTGTAACACCTTACATGTTATTTTTGGAACAAAGATCCTTACGGCACGCTTGGTTTTGCTGCACGAACAAACTGAAAAAAAATTCAGTAAGCGAAATGTATAACGGAAGTGACGCGTAAAAACTGCCCGTGAGCAGTGTTGCCAAATTGATTTTTCAGATACCGTAAATCTCTATATATAAAAATGTTATGTTGGTTTGTGTACGCTTCAAAAACTCAAAAAGTTTTCCACCGATCGAGCTGATATTTTACAATGATATATTATAATCCGCATCAAGATTGTTTTTATCTATTTTTTGCATCACAATGTGTCACAGCGAAGCGTGGCAGCCAGGTACAGCTAGTTAATAATAAAATTATTGTTTTTAAGCTTTCGCGATTTGAACACATAAACAATGAATTAAATCGTGATTAAGTCCTGTACATTATAAACATTAAATAATAAAATTAGGCAAAATTTGCTAATTGTGTTGCTTCCATTTTCCGAAGGAACGTTCCTACTTGGTGTCTCATGTCACCATTTATTTAATTTTTTTAAACGCACAGATTATGATTTCTCTTTCTCGATCTCATTTTTCCTTCTCGTCACACTCACGCGCGCATATCAGGGACGAATCAGACTCTATAATTTGTATGTCATCTGTATTATGTTTGTGTGCACCTGACCTGACTGACCCAAAACGATAGAACGCTACCATTGCCACCAATCAATCAATAAAATATGGGTCACAAGTGAACGGCTCTTTAAGCTCTAATGAACTATGCATATTCGGTAAATTTTCTAACGTTTTCAGATCTTACGGATAAATTGCAATACCGTGCTTTATTTAGATCTACCTCGAGCTCCGGAACCGTACCGAGGGCCGGAGCAAGGCGAGCCGCAGGTGGCTGCGGCACAGGGCGGCATGGCGACCCTGCGGTGCTACTTCCACGGCAACCCTCCGCCAAAGATCACCTGGCGTTTCGGAGAGGTCACCGTATGTACCCACTTATATTGTATCTATATAAACCATGTATAGATCTAGCTACTTACAGTCGACGCCTTCTGTCACAGCGACAATATCATAAAAAGTTTGTCTGAAATGTACCTACCTACCTTTTACCATTTTCAACTCAAAAGTAAATGAAATTAAATGATTTGTAATTCTATTTTCAAGCCTCACGCAATTTTGTTGTACTATGACCTATGGTAGTTAGCTTCAGACCTAAACTGCCTAGGTACCTATTATTATTTCCTAGATACCTGCGCATTGGGCTAGAACAAAAGGTGTGGTCATATGAAAACATATTGTGGACCTGTTACTTACTTGTTATTACGCTTGTTACTCGTAAAGCTTACGTTGATCGATATATACAATAAATCCATACTTGACTTTGGTTATTTTACATACCTTAAACACAATGGTGAATCACAGTTACAATTACGTTTTCTTAAAATCTTAACGTTAAATGGCTTGAAAATAATGATTTGCCGTTGGTGACTCGCACGCCACTTAGCTCCCTCGTACTTTTAGCTTCAACCATAAAAATTTAAACATTTATTCTATGTATATTATGCGTTTTTGACAGATTGACAGCGACGAGGGCCGCTACCGATTGCTATCTGATGGCGCTCTTGAAATCGTTTCTCTGTACCGTAATGACTCCGGCGTTTACATTTGCATCGCGCAGAACGAATACGGTACTTCAGAGCAACAGGTCGATCTCCAAGTTACTGGTGAGTAAGCATGCATTTAGACAACAGGTACTCTCTGTTCCAATATATTGATGTCTCGTTTCGGGTATTTAGTTCATTTCTCCCTGCCAGGTAGCGATCATCGAACTCCTTAAGATACCGAAGTGAAGCTCTGGACCTGACCTATTTAATGGTGAATCTTAGTTATGGGGCATTGCTTTGGGAATGTTTGCCTATTGAAAAATTTTATCTTGATATTTATAATATGTTTTTATGGATCATAGGATGAGCTTGGGCAAGTCAAACTTTGATAGTCGATCTTGGGACCACCTACGAAGGATTGACGAGGATTTGTAATCGCATCTTGCAATTAGAAGCGTATTGGGTTTGTTTATTACAATTACTATAAAAGGAGTTTGCTGTTTGGTTGAGGGACGCTTGGTTTGGATTTAAAATCGTAGTAGTTGATTAATGAGCTATGCCACATTTTTAATGAAGTGCATATTTTTAGACTAACTAAATTTTTCTCTATCTTTCTGTCTTCTATTAAATTAACATGTTTTTCCAACTTTTTCTTTTAACTTTTTTAATCAAAGGTATAAAAAAACAATCTAAAAATGTAACTACAGTTACAAACGTTTTTTTCTACTTTTGAATATGCAAATGGGTGATTTATGCCATGCTAAGGAAGGCATGAGACAGTAACGGATGAAAGGACGAAACAATGTTCAACTGCTGCAAATGTTTAATCTAACATCTGACTTAAACACGATCTAAATGATTATCATTTAATTACCTCGATTATAATATGAGTTAAAATCGCAAAAGTTTAAAAACTTCCTTTAATATCTGTTCGATTAGCAAATCTACAAAAGAAAAAAAACCGTCAAAATTATTTTACATTTCGATGTTTATACGCCAGAGACACTACGATTTACGCAAACGGTCTTGTTTATGACAAGAAGAGTTTTAGTTCGGCTCAGTAAGTAAATCCATAGGCCAGATCCAGAGAATGAGGCAGATAGTACAAACTACCGAAACAATCATTTCTTTTGTTTAGCGTTCAAAGAAATGAGAAGGTCAAAACATGGACCCTTGCACTTGCAGTCATAGCGGTAGACAAGAAGACAAGTTTATTTATTTTTTACTATTAACTGTAAAAACAGTATTATCCATCCGAAAGTCCGAGGTTATAGACCACAGGCCCGTGAACAAAATTTATGAGTCAATTGAACCACCAGGAGACCTATGTAGGATAAATAATAAATAAAAATAAATATTGGCGGACAATTCACACACAACGCCATCTCACCCCAAACTAAGCAAAGCTTGTACTATGGCGGCCAGATAGCTGAAATAATACATATATATAGTTTTAAATACATACTTATTATGAATAGAAATAACAGTTGAATAATAAAAAATAGGTAGATGCGTTCTAATTTGAAGAAGTCAGTCAAGGTATAGATAGGACTGACCCTCAAACTCAATGAAAATAATTCTCATCAGTAAGGCTACGGGTAGTTATTGGTTATTGGAGACGCAATGCGCACAATAATACCAAACACATCAATAGACTGTCGGAGAGAAATTCTATATCCATTAATAGTGTATCTAATTAGTGTAATCTTATCAGCGGTGACCCGAGACCCGCTGGACGCGCGCTGGCAATGTTTGTCACTACTACTATCTAATGTCGGCCTGTTCCCGATACGTAAACAAAACAAGCTCAGCAGACCTGTAGAATGAGTTAATGATTGAGTTTTTATATTATCAAATACTTAATAATACGCTTACAATAAATTATGACGAAAATGTAACGTAAAATAAAGAGTCCAACAAAATACAAATTATAAATATAGGATCTGGTAACTTTGATCTCGACACAATAATAATAGAGATAAGACTCAATAGATTGATTGATAGGCATAATTCAGTCGAGAAGCAGCAGCCATGAGTCGCGCTTGTGTTTGTGTTGTGCTAGCCGCGATGCTGGTCTGCGCGCGCGCATATAAAGGTTTATCCATTATTATACCCATCGCAGTTATCTCATGCGTATGGACGTTCCTGGAATTTAAAACATCTTAATTGAACGGCGTTATCTTATAAATTATTAAATGCCGCTGTTCCTAAAAAATATAATGACAATGAATACTTGAAAACCACGACCGCGTTGACCCAGGAGCGTTCACTATGTAACAATCGAGTCATTTGTTTCGTCCTCTCATCGACGTTCCGCTTAGTAGATTAACAAAGAGGTTGTGAATGTACAATAACACCGTAACACGCGAGGGACATTCACAAACTCGAGTAGGCGACGTGACTAACCCGGGGGGTGATAGATCCGGTGGAGACGCCGGCGGCGATCGCGGGCGGCGCGAGCGTGGTGGTCGGCGAGCTAGGCGCGCCGCTGTCGGTGGGCTGCCGCGCCTACGGGTTCCCGCCGCCCATGATCTATTGGTACCGCGGCCTGAGCGCGGGCGGCGGGCTCGTGCCCTTCGACAACCCGGTGTACGAGGTGCGCGACCGCGAGCTGCGCATCCGCCGCCTGTCGCCGGACGCGCTCGGCGAGTACGAGTGCCAGGCGTACAACGGACAGGGCAGCCCCGTGACGTGGCGCGTCACCGTGCAGGCGTACCGCGCGCCCGGCCAGCCCGCCGGCGCGTACCTCGTGGAGCGCGAGGTGCGCGTCACCCCCCGCGCGCCGCACCCCGCCCCGCCGCCCACCACCACCGAGCGGACAGATTTCGTGCTCGCGCCCTACATCGGTAAGACTGACCCCGCGCCGCACGGCGCCGGCTGCACCCTTCCTGCTCGCTGCATGCACTCGCATGACCTCTTCTTATCTGTGCTATTAATTAGTATTCGCACATCTATGCAAACATTACATTGGGTGCTTAATTGGGAATCAATGTTATTGGGAATAGTTCAATAGGTACTTCTGTATAAGATAAGACTGGTTCGAAGTTTACTGGACCAGAGTGACACAATTTCGTCGGTTACTTCAACAGTTTGGTAAGAATTAAAGGTTTGTAAAAGTTTTACAGAATCGACAGCAGCTGCGAAGAAAACTGCATTGTAAATGTTTTTTACGATTTCGACAAAAGCGTCAATGTATTGCATTATATGTATATGTGTACTGTGAGCTATATCCGACACAAACGCATGTTAGTAAATAAACTAAGTACCTACATCCTTATGTTTAGTTTCGTACCACCCTATTTTTAACCCCCGACCAAAAAAAAGGGTGTTATAAGTTTGACGTCGATGTCTGTATGTCTGTCTGTCTGTGTGTGTGTCTGTCTGTGGTACCGTAGAGCTCAAATGGATGGGCCGATTTCGATGCGGTTTTTTTTTATTTGAAGGTTAATATCCGTGCGGATGTTTTTAGCTATGCTTGGTTAATATCAATTCAAGATGGCCGCCTCCACAAAATGGCGGACAAAATATTTCTTCACAACCTACCTCAATATGGGTATCAAATGAAAGGGCATAACTAGTAAAATACAACACATAATAACAAATTTCAAATCCAAGATGGCCGCCACCACAAAATGGCAAATTATATTATTTTTTCACTGCTACCACAATATGGGTATCAAATGAAAGCGCTTGACTAGTAGAATACTTTGCACTATGACAAATTTCAAATCCAAGATGGCCGCTACCACAAAATGGCGAAATACATTTCTTTTTTCACAACTCCCCTTAATATGGTTCTCAAATGAAAAGGCTTGACTAGTAGAATGTTGTACAGATAACAAATCCGAGGTAGTCGGGGGTTAATCAAAATTTTTAATTTTGTTCTTGTAATGTAACAGAAGGACGACCTAGTCGTATCTGTAGTGACAGGCGTCATGATAACTTGTAACGGTTCAGGGTTAATAACTGTAATATGTAAGTACTTGCAACAATTTCCAAGACCCTGCACAGTAGGTAATGCACCTTACTTGTTGTATAATACATAAATGTTGTTCAATCTGTAAGCATCCACGTTGTGTATATTATTTTACAAGTACGAGTATTTGGCAGCACGCGTAGAATTTGGTAAATTTAGAAAATTATTAAATATTCTCAAACGATTTTCACATTTTTATGGATAAGCATTGATATAAATCATTGGATGTGCCCCTCCCAAACTTCAGGCGCACTGAATTATGTTTTCGTTGGGTAGAGTGAGCTCACTCTTTCCGTTTTGGCCTATTGTAGGAAGTTGTGAATGTCGGACGTTTATACCTATCGCTATTCGTTGTCAACAACCAAAATAAGTAGAACCGCAACATAACAACTCGCCGCTATTCTAGGGGTCAAGTAGATTGATAGTTGTAAACCACTCACGCTGCACACAGAGACGCAATTTGTTAACAATTTCAAGGTGCTCAGGGCACATCCATTGATTTATATCGATAGGGATAGGTATATAAATATGTATTCAAATATTTTGTGTCCCAAATTACAACTCAAAGTGTTTTTTTTTAAACTTCATAAGTATTATAAGTTTACACTTGACGATGCGGTGCGGTCTACGATGGATCGTATTTACCTGGAAGAAACCGTTCATTTATTTGATTAGGTAGTCATTCTGACGTGATTCAGCAACAAATACTTGCTTATATAAACTTTAGTCTGAGGAAACACAACTCTTTTTGCTGCCAATCACTAATATTTCCCAAGAAATTACAAGGTAATTAGATAAATTATCTTATACCTCTGGGTAACGGGTAACTAGAGTAGTGCTTAATGTGCGTCCCCCAGCAAAACGAGTTTTTTGTCCAGTTTTTAGAGCTATCTACTCATTGGCCAAAGCAAATATCAACTAGTAAAAAATACCTAAAATTTCTACAATTTCTTGATTTCAAAATGGTAGGTAGTTTCTTTTTTTGGTGTTGATGAATTTATTGTTTAAATAATCTTGTCACAACGAAACCATAAAAAATAGAAATAATTGTAATTATCATGCATCTACTCGAAAACCGCCATTGTTTGAATTTTATACTTAATAGGATAGGCAATTCCATTACGAACATTTTGGTAGAAATATTTTTTCAAAATACTAAAATCTGATTTTATAAAGAGTTTATTCTAAAATTTAAGCGTAAAACAGCGACAGATCCAAGAGAGAAACAGTATCTCTCTTGCTCTTTCTTGCGGTGTGCGATGAGGTAAGAAATATTGAAGGTCATTTGCTCGGACCTTAATTTTGATTTTTCAAGTTTAAGCTGCTGGGTGATAAGTACGTACTTTGTTGTTATCCGGCGCATGCCCTGCTCGTTCAATCACTCTACCATATAAAAACAACCTAGAATAGTGTAATTAATCATAAATAACCAGCAGTGATCATACTACCCTCTTTCTCAGTACCGTAGAGTAACCGTGTATGTGTGACCACAGTGCCGGTGCACACCAGCCTGCCCGGGCCGGTGACCCGGAGCGCGGGTGCTCAGATCAGCCTCCCGTGCGAAGTCGACGGATATCCGGAGCCCAAGGTGCACTGGACCAAGGACGGCGTGCCCGTGGTGACCAGCGATAGGATATGGATCACAGGTAAACACCACCCACAGGTTTCTCCAGCATTGCTTGGAGTCAGAGTCACGAGATCGCTGACGCAATCGTCCAACTACCCTGACACCACCGGCGCCCCTGCAGATCCGCCTCACGAGGGGGCGGACCCCACACGATTGCGCACACGTAGACGAGTGTCTAGTTTCCAATTACCGACACCGAACATTTTTTTTCGCCTTTGGTGTTCAGTTGCGGATACAAAAAATGCTTAGGTACATTCCAGCAAGAAGTGGATGATTTTATACTGGTTCTATAGAAATGAAATATTAAAAGGTAGCTTGTATCTGACATAGGGCACAAAAAGTATTCACGTTTGCCCGAACACGATGAATTACAATCGAAGGCAAATAAGATTATTAAAAGAAGCGATAATATGCTAAAACGATTTTACAATGGACCCCAAACTAGGTAGAGCCTGCATTTTGGGCTTACTTTAAACATCTTCTAGATGCAATAATTCGTCATCACTGCTGCCTTACACGGTAAAGGAAAACATCGGAAAGAAACAGGGATATTCCTTAAAAAGACATCCTTGGAGGATAGATAATACAGATAGAACGGACATCATTCGTCACACCCGGATACTCTAGGACACAGGGTCACCAAGATTAATTATGGCTCTTCCTTGCTAAAAAAGATTAAAAGCTTTATTTAATTTCCTAATGATCTGAATTCTAACAATTGTAACATAAAGGGGAATTTATAATAACGAAGTAATTTTAACTCTAAGTTCGTAACTTGTAGTAACTGATTGTACTCAAAACTCAAACTTTTTGACTGTAGGTACTTGTCTCTGATGTTGCGTAATATCCATAACCGATGATTACCACATATCTCCAGTTGTCTTTTATTTCTAAAAATATGGTTTTGTTTGATGAGCAGAGGCTCGGCTGACGATCGAGCGCGCTGAGATAGCCGACAGCGGCGAGTACTCGTGCCACGCCGCCAACGAATACAGCGCCCACTCCTCTGCCTCGCGCGTCACTGTGCAAGGTAAGCTTGTAAACACATTGATAATATAGACTATAGAAGTACCTATAATGCTCTAATAGTCTTCAGAGTATAAAAAATGTATAGACTTAATATCAGCGTCAAGTCACGGCTGCAGTCGGAAGAACAACAACTGCTGATCCGGAGCTCTTGGTTCGAACCCTGCGCGAACTTTAGAACAATGTATTTTCGAAGTGCCGGTAACTCAAAAAAGGGGGAAGGAAAACATCGTGAGGAAACCGACATGTTCTTAGAATCTTTCAAGTTCGTGCGTCATCCGCAAACCTGCAGAGTTCACCGTTTGATCAGCGTGACGGATTATGGTCTGGTTCTCTCCTTGATAGAAAATACCGCGAGTCCCAGCAATGTTGCCACATTTAAGTGGTAGGGGAGAGCGGGGTTCAAAGTGCCGATTTTGACGAATCCTTTTATCATTCGGATAAAACAAGTGTTATGTCAGAAAGTAGTGGTTCGTCCTAAGCCAAATTTAATCTACTATACGAATTTATCTAGAGATCTTGCATATTTTTAATAGTTTTTAAGAAGAAGTGATTTTTTTATGCAGCGGCGGCAAGGCACTTCCAACCCCACTTTGAGGCAAGTTGTGCCGTAGCTGAGGTCAGTTGTGCCGTTGATAATGCCAGGTGTTTTACAGGATAGAAAAATAATTTAAAGTTTAAAAGACATTTATTTTATAATCAAGGCGGCAAAGGGACCACTTGTCTTCAGCTTAGCCATCCACAAAGTTATTTTAGAACTCCAATCATCTTTGAACCTATAGTACTTGGATGATAGTACTCTTGGAGGGTCAGTGGAAGACGTCTACCAGGATCTAGATACAGTTATACCTCTGCTGAGGGACTGGGTCTAGAGCTGAATCTACTAAGTGTGAGTTTTATCCTTGCAGCGCTGGAGCTCATGCCCACTTCCAACGGTGAACCGGTCCATTATTTCCTGGCTTCTCGGGAAGTTTTTAATGGGTATTTTTCTCTATTGGGGTCCCATATCTTCTTGGATGGAGTGCAGGAAGCAATATCGTCTCGTAAGAGGCTTCTTCTTACCTCTCAAGATCATCTCAGTAATAATTCGGCTCATGTTGCGCTGGTGGTGTTTCTCATGTGTTCTGCCCTAACCTGGCTTTGTCCTGAAGAGGTCTCTTCGTTTGACGAAGTTTTGCGATCAAAGGTGGAGCCAATCTTGGATGTTTCTCTGGGTGACATTCAATGGATTCAGTTGGCTCTTCCTGTCAGGTACGGGGACCTCTGGGCACGATGCGCACGCGATGTGGGCGTGCCAGCTTTTTTTTTTTGACGTCTGCGCATGGGGTAGCGGACGTCGTCACTGTAACCCTGATGTTGCTCTGGTCCTCTTGTTCCTCAATGCTCAGCATGCTTGGGTTGATGTCACGTCAAACAAAATCAAGAGAAGCTGCTGGAGGGACTACAGGAGCCAATTTGGCAGAGTTCATTCAGTGACATAACCAGAATCGGGAGCATGATTGCACGCACGGGTTGCCATAGCGCCATTTGGGCACTTTGCTGGATGGCGATTCTCTGAGTGTGGCAGTGACCCTTCCTGGGTTGCAAGGTGTGTGAACCTCATATATGCACCTGCGGTTCTAGGGTGGAGGCCGATGACCATCACGCATTGAGTTGCCGTCGCTGCGCAGGCAGATTCTTGCGCATTTGAGCCACCAGGCCTTAGGAGGTCTGATGAGATGACTTTGGTGCCCTGGGAAAATGGCAGATGTCTGGTGTCACTGATGTCACTTGCATTAGCACTTTGGATCCCAGTCATTAAATCCATCCTTGATGACTGCATCAACAGCCCTTTCTAACAGATTCTGAGATGTAGTTTCCTTTAGAATTTTTCATTTGTATGTCCTCATTCTGTCAAAGACAATAAATTCAGTGTAAAGCATCCTGCCAACAAGTGTTATCTTTCTTTCATAAATGCGAGCACTTATGAAACGTAAACAATATTGAAACAATAAAGATTGCTTAGGGGTTGGTTGTGCCGCGGCACAAGCAGCCCCAAAAGAACGGCACATTTTACCCCGTTTATGAGAGTGTGATATTTTGTCTCACATATAAAAATCACTGTATTCAAAGCATTAAAATTATACGCCATAACAAACTAGGATAAATAACAAACATTTTACTAAAAACTCTCACTTTAAAAGCGTGAAAAATGCTAGCTTGCGACCAAAAAGTATCGAAGCCAAAATATTTACTTACGTAGCGCTGGAGGGCCGTACATGCACTGTCACTTGGTCCACGCCGCTGACGAAACTAACCACCACCACCACCGTAACCTCCCTTATCGGTATTTATTAGTTTAGTAATTTATTTATTGGATAACGCTCATGTAACGTCCACGTTATCATAGAAAAAATATTATAAAATTAAGTATTTTTAAAATAGATCCAAATCCAATCCAAATCCAGCTTCCAAACATGGTGGTACCAAATGAGATCACTAACCATAATATCGTTAAATTATTTTCAAACCGAACCCACGGTAATGTTTATCTATACTTATGGCATTAAAATGACTGAAAAAGGAAAAGCCCAGGCAAACCCTGCAAAGAGTCCTACCACTATTGTCTACTAATTACTAATACAATCTTTGAAATGTTTCAGATGTTGTTATCCCGGCCTCCTGCGTGGACAACCCAACTTTCGCTAACTGTGCGCTCATTGTACAAAGTAGATTCTGCATACACAAGTATTACTCCAAGTATGTATATTTTGATGTAAATGTACTTGTTCTATTACCTACGTAGTAATTTGCCATCTCAGAGAAAATGTGAGTGGATGTGAAAGCGAACCTACCCCGAGGATAACTCGGTATGTAGTAGGTATTCCTGGAACCTGGTTTCATTGGTTTGGTTGATCGGCGAAAATCCGACATCATACCTACCCTTGTTACCCTGATGTGACTTTGTACACAAATGTAATAAGCCAAAAGGATTTAATTACTATGTTAACATTTAACTCGCAAAAAATCTGTGTATTGTCAAAGCTTAATTTTTGTATGCAAAGGAATGATCAGCTAATATTAGAGAATCAGCCTTTTGACCATAATGCCAAATAATTTCTAGGTTAGTTATAGTGGTCTTGAGTTGAATGGGTTAGATATATTCGATCTCATAGGTCATGGGAGAAATATTTTGTATCAAATTGCGAGTCATAAACACACCCACCCGTTACCCACCCTGATATGGATGTGCGACTAAAACCCTCTACACACGAGCCCTAAAATTAGAGGAAATTACGTAAAAGTAGTGGGGAGGACCCTACATCGCACCATATGATTGGTGATTTATCTAAGTCCGGTTTCACCGATCACACATGCTTTTCATAGGGAAATTAGCGAGGTTCATTGACGGAAAAATTAAGGACGATGCATAATAGGTACCTACTACGTCAGATAGAGATCGTAACTAAGACATATCGTTTGCAGGTTCTGCTGCAAGTCGTGCGTAGAAGCGGGCCAGCTGGACCCGCGGGATGCCCTCATGCAGGCCGACCAACCATACTACAAGAAGTGACCTCTTTCACACTGACTATCTGACACGCGACACGACACGATAGAAAACGACACACGCGTTGTAATAGACAATGTACTGGCCGAATACAAATTTGTGACGCAATCACCGAAAATATACCTACGAACTTTTGTGTGGGTCAGATTATTTCCTTTTCTGAAATGAAAGAAACTGTTAACGCAAACCGATGATCCAAATTTGAAAATAACTGATGATTATGTTCTGAATTATGCTATAATGTCGGTCGCTGTTAGACAAAGCTAATAAATGTGCCATAAATGGATAAAGGATTTATTTTGTCCTAAATTAATTTACGTATGCGTAAGTAAATGAATAATCCATGGTGCACACCGCTCTTCAATCGGGAGACAATACCAATAGAATATATGTTAGTGTAGATAGAAAAAATATTTATGTAAATAATTATTGCAATAGCATCGTCACAAATCCATCCGTGATGGATCTAGTTATTTGTAGTTTTTACTAGAACACGTCTCCATAACTTAAATTTACCTAACCGGTGGTATTTTTCTTAAGTTAGGTACAAATTATTTTTTATTTTTGTAAATGAACACATTTTTCGAGCAATAAATTATTTATAATAATGTTAATCTAGATACTTTGTGGTATCGTTGTAGTTTAATGCATAGGTATGTATAAGCGAAGCTAGGCGTTGATGTGAACTCTTTAATAATAAACTGTCTAAGATAGCTTTTTATATTGTAACTGTGTAAATAGATGAAGAATAAAAGTGATGTGGAAATAAACTGCTTGTTGTTTTATTGGCTTTTAGAACCTATCTTATGTACTAAGTATCATAATAGGGTATTTTTAACCCCGACCAAAAAGGGGTGTTATAAGTTTGACGTCGATGTGTGTCTGTCTGTGGCACCGTAGAGGTCAAACGGATAGGCCGATTTCGATGCGTTTTTTTATTTGTAAGTTAATATCCGTGCGCATGTTCTTAGCTATGTTTTGTTAATGTCGATTCAAGATGGCCGCCGCCACAAAATGGCAGACAAAATATTTCTACACAACCTACCTCAATATGGGTATCAAATGGAAGGGCTTGACTAGTAAAATACTATAATTTATAAAAAAACAAATCCAAGATGGCGGCCACCACAAAATGGCGAATTATATTATTATTTCACTACTACCTAAATATGGGTATCAAAGGAAAGGGCTTGACTAGTAGAATACATTGCACTATGACAAATTTCAAATCCAAGATGGCCGCTTCAACAAAATTGCGAAATGCATTTCTTTTTTCACAGCTCCCTTAATATGGGTGTCAAATGAAAGAGCTTGACTAGTGGAATGTTGTACAGAAAACAAATCTGAGGTAGTCGGGGGGTTAATCAAAATTTTTAATTTTGTTCTTGGTTCGTCTGAAGCCTCTGGTGTCGCGTTATATTGTAATTGTAATACGTTTTAGAAAGACAACTCCGCTAGATGAAAGTTGACCTTACTGGGAAGCCGCTAGAATTAAGAGCGGACATCCGCGACTACTGCCCCGGACTAACGGGCTGTAATACAACAATAATAGAAAAATCAAAAAGAAACTTCTAAAAACATTGACAGTCATAGGAAATATCGATAGAAACGCGATAAAAGCAAAAAAAAATTGGTTGTCTGTAAAGTCGGTTGGTTTACGGACGATAGTTTAACGTAACAACGTATTTTGTATATCTCGTAGATTCGTAACTACTTAATCTACGCCTACGACAACATCCTACTATTAATATAAATGTTCATCATCACCAGCCTGTATTCATCCACTGCTAGAGTCTAATATACCTAAATGTTAAAACTTGTAAAACAAAAAACTTGTGGTGAAACGATAGACTATTACTGAGACTCCGCTGTCCATCCGTATGTATGTACCTAGTATGTAAGGCATCCTTTGAACCGCGATAGACAGTTGAAATTATCACAGACACTGCTGCCACTATAACAAATACTGAAAAACAGCATAAAATAAATATAGGCCTTAGGTACTTGCAATAAACATGTTTCTCGTTTTTCTAACAGGTAGGTACACAGACGCTTCAGTCATATAAGATACCGGATCACGGTCGAATGCGAGAGATGTCACACGACGGGTGTTTCGTTGATTTCACCATGTCCGTCCGAGGTGTCGAGCCCGAGATACACCGCCATGTCCCTGCACAGCGGCATCTATAATGGCCGGCAAACAAATTGACCCAAAAGTGACGTGGAAGGGGAAAGTTCTCGCATGTGCACTTCCACCAAAGAGATCTTAACATACGCATACGACCATGCATGTCAGGATCCTATACCAACACAACCCAAAGGTTAAAAACGTTTCTGCGCAACCATGCGCAACTAACTTCATTGGGTCAACTTGTTTGCCGGCAACTATAAGGCTCAATTTATACCGCCACGGAATGGACGTTTTTGTACATCGCATAATGAACTTTATGTCAAGTGTATAACAAACAAACTACGAGCCTAAAAAAAAGTCGCGCGCCTTCCGCGGAATCCTCGAGAACTCTCCCAGAATTCTCTCAGAAGGAATGTGCGCGATACGCTGTGGAGTTAAGGTAGAATTTGTTATATTCAGTTTTGGATAGACGCTTCGATAGGCTCAATCTTCGACTCTGCGCTAGTTTGAATTGACCCTAAGAGTCGCGCGATCGCCCGCGACTCTTTGAGCACTCCAACGACTCCTACGCAGCGGCAACGCGCTATTTCTCGCGCGATACTATGTATTATTTTAATAATGAAAATTTGTACCGTATCACAATGAAAATGTTCGTCATTGCGCCGCGCGCCGCTGCTCATTTACTCATTTGGTGTGAATTGAGCCTTTAAGGCTTGTTCGCATTAGGCTAGTAATTTAGCCTAGTGGCGAATAATTTATCAACTAAACGTGTATGAACAGTGAAAATTTAGTCCAGTAGTTTAGGAAGTGATTTAGTCGAGTCAATCCATTTTGTTCTATTTTCAACGGGCGAGTAGCACCCCCCACCACGCGTTCGTTGCGAGCGGTGCGCTCATTGGCTCGCCGATTAAACAGGTTCGAACTTGTCGAATTAGCCTGGAGAGAAAAATAACTTCAAACAATTTTCCAAATGCGAAATTGTCTGTGGAATAACTTATTTTATTGATCACACAAATTTCCTCATTCCCTTCTTCTAAAATAGCCATTACGATTCGATAAGATTAGCTTATTCATTCATTTATTTTATTGCGTTGTAGGATCTTCATGTTGCGAAACGCTACTAACTTGTGAACTGTACTGAAGGCGGTGCGAACGATTTTTGAATAGTAGCGAGTATTTTAGCTACTAAATTACTCTCTACTAGACTAATTTGCTAGCCTAATGCGAACAAGCCTTAAGTGTGCGTTTTTCAGAGGACACAATTTTATATTTTTGATAGGTAATCGAACAATTTCAGTAAAGCAAAAATAATTACCTACAGTTCATTCTTTTTTTTATCGTGAAATTGAAAATGATTAACTAAAATAACTGAACAAATTTTCTATTGGGCGTTTTTCTGAACCTTTTTCGGGACATTTCAAAATAAAATGACATCAAAGAATAGTATTATAAAAGCATCGTATGCATTATCCACTACACAATTGTTATATTTTATTGGAAAATAAATAATAAAAAAATACCTATAAGAGAATTTGCTCAAAAACTTTCAGTTATTTTCAATTTCACGATAAAAAAAATATGACTGAATTTTAATTTGATACAAATGATATTTTATGTTTTCTGTCGGTTTGCTAGTTTGTGAGATACGGCGCGAAAACTCTTTGCACCTCATTATCCAACACACCACCGGGGCACAAACGTGGCGACTCCACAAGCTTGAACTGTAGCTTATACTGTACTGACACATAGACATAAAACTGTGTACACATTAAAAAAAATGCGTCCTCTGAAAAATTTAACCCTAAATTTAACTTTTCAATGGACTAATAATGGCAGTTGTTCCATTGTTTCCCGTTCAAAGACAGTGATATAACCAATGCGGCAAACTGAAGTGTATAGTAACGAAAGTAGAGAGTTAAATGAAACCAGCAAGTTGGCGATAACATAAATTTTTATTTACATTCCGAAAGTCACAGTGAAGTAACAAGAACCGTCGTCACCGGGCAATGAAAATACAGTGCTAACGTACACCGACCTACCTACTGATGATTTTATATATACATTCACTATAACATAGGAGTAATTTGGACATTTTACTGATTGCTAAAAGTGCCTTGGCACTGAAATTAAAACAACTTTATTGTCAAACGAATTTAACTGAAAACGGCTAGGCCTGTACATGTTGCGTCCACAATATTATAATAATTTAATCGGTCATCGTATCCGGTTGTCTCTCTTTGAGAGCGTCATAATATTCTTAAATACAAAATGTTAAAACGTAAGCTTTTATATACATGAAATAATAATTTAAAATACACACATGAGCGTTTCGTTCACGCCGCCTGGCACAGCGGTCGTGTCGGTTAAGTTCCGCTGCGTAATGTATACAGAATATGGACACTAGATATCTGCCAAACCTCACAAAGCTAATGATAAAACTTAAGCCTATTCACTGTAGCCTGGCGTAAAGGATCAACAACCATGGCGACCGGCCACCGATCACTACTCGTCTTTACGCCAGAAGTATGATGTTTTGACATCTAAATGTAACTTTGATCGGCAGTCAGACGACACGTTTGTTTAACAGAAAATAATCAATATTTTAGGTTTTACGCCAGGCAAGGGTGAACAGAGTATACGTATACATCTGAGAAGCTAAGGTACCTAATATGGAAGCCTTGATTATAGCCAGCTATATTTAAAGGAAGATGATTCACGATTTCGATCTTAATTCTCATGGACCACGTATATAGACACATCTAATGTACATTGCTATGTTCTTCACATCTATAACACAAAACGTTTCTATAAATGGTGTCTCGTATAGCTTCATTTATACACTCATGATTTACCTGTCACTCAAAATCTAATAAGGCGGATTATCGATTCTGATTTCGCTTCCCAACACATTCACAAACTGCAAGTTCATGACAAAAGAGGCGTAACGCATTTTTTTATTACGTTAATTATTTCATCAACAACCACAGACAATTAATATAAACGTGGAAGAAAACAATACTCAAAGCTACGAATCAAGAATCATTTTAGACTCAAGTTATAGAACAAATAAATGCTTTTTGGTGACAGGTCATAATGCACAATAAACTACCTACATAAATATTTTACAACTCATAATGGACGATCGATTAATTATGATAGAATGATACAATAAAATACCAGCAGTAAAATTCGAGAATGTTTAAAAAATGATTTCGAAATAAATTTTGCATCTACAAAGTCGACATTGGAGAGATTTGAATGTAATTAACATTGAGCTGTGGTATGAAAACTAACCAATACAAGTACAGAAACAGAAGAGCGCTAGTACATGTGAGAGGCCGCACATTGCGTGTACATTACGCGACGAGTACGCACCGCGCGCGCGGGGTCGCCCGCCGTGCCGCCAGCGACAACGTTCCCCATCGAACGTCCCAGTCGAATCGAGCACGCCGACCGAACTCCGCGCCTCTAAAGTAGCTTACCGGGCGCGCGGCCCATTTTAGTATCACAATACGTGTTAAACTAAAAGCTCCTAAACGCCTAGTAAACAAAAATAAAATAAACTACAAAAAACAAATCGTTCGCTACAAAATAAAAATAGATTTTAGGAAGGGTTTGTGGGTGTAGCGAGCTAGCGAGCGAACAGCCGCGCCGGTGACACATGCGTACACACTAGTGGGTA
This sequence comes from Ectropis grisescens, assembly GCA_017562165.1. Lineage (NCBI taxonomy): Eukaryota > Metazoa > Arthropoda > Insecta > Lepidoptera > Geometridae > Ectropis > Ectropis grisescens. The sequence continues at coordinate 5,228,865 of CM029791.1, read as the reverse complement.
CGGCGGCTCGGTTCACTCGAGCACCTGCGAGACGATCTTCTCCATGTCGTGGTCGATGTCGTCGTTGGAGGGCGGCGGCGGCGGCAGCGCGGGCACGGCCGTGGGCGCGGCCGGCAGCGTGAACGGCTCGTCCAGCTCCTCCAGCCCCGGCGGGCACGCCAGCCGGCCCAGCTCCTCCTGCAGCTTCACGTAGTGCCGCTGCCGGAACACGCACACATCAATACCACAATATACAACAATGTTCACTCTACTTGAAAGACGAGAGTGCCGCTATAGATACCTCGGGTTGCAGGTCAAACACTTGTTTGTACAAGGGGGAATTCATGAACCATAAAACATGACATGTTACGTGATAACGAGAAGAACAGCAGTTGTTCAAGTGAATATGAAATTTTATTATATCGAAAACTTTTTCTTCACTCCCATAAAATGTTCGTTAATTTTATTCAAAAACGTAACATTTACAAAACTTTAAAAAAACGAGAGAGAGATAGAGATAGAGAGAGAGAGAGAGAGAGACTGTGGGCTAGACGACCTGTGCAGTTTAACTCTTCTTGGTCAACATCGGCGTAATGGCGCGAAAAGTTGCCGCGCTTTGTATGGTTGCATTATTAAAAAAGTGTTCCCAGTGGTGCTGTTTTTGGTGTAGAAGTATAAAAATATTACCTTGAGCGCCATCGCGTTGTGGTGCACACTCCGCTGCGTCCGTTCGTCGCCCTGGTGGCTCTCCAGCTCCGTGATCCAGTTGGCCACGGTCTTCATTATCTCGTTGCGCTTCATCCAGAAGTGGGTCTGGATCACCTGGGACAGACGACGCGATACTTAGCACTCTTACTCACAACCCAGCCTAGGGTAGAGAGCTTAGGTCTGACTGACTTGCCATGGTGGCTTATAGCAGGATAGACGTATAGAATTGATTAAAAATAATTACTTCCAACAAAATCATTCGTCGAGTTCCGTCGAGAACAAAAAGGCCCAATTAGTATAACTGGACCCAATTAGTAAAACTGGATCCATTTAGTAAAATTTCGGTATCTATCCGTTCTAATTTTTGTCTGCATTATTTGGGGCTGTATCTTCCGCACCTTATTAAGTATGTAGATTACATTTCCAGATTTTGTACTGTTACGCCGAACCAATAATATTAATAACAATAATAAAAAAGTTTACACAAAATAGCTAATTATACCTCTCCAGTACAGTAATAGTTATAATAAAAAGTTTACACAAAATAGCTAATTATACCTCTCCAGTACAGTAATAGTTACTTCAAACGTATGTGTAAGTTGACGATAAAATGCAACTGAAAGAAAGATAGAAGATCTGGCGCTTGAACATCTGGATAACCCGCTTCGGTTCGCTTGCTTGAAGATAGGAACTAGTGAGTTTGTACATGGAGAGACAGGAATGGTGAATGTACCTCCTTGAAGCAGGGCTCGGGGTTGCGCAGCTGGTCCAGCATGGCCCAGCGCACGCAGGCCTGGTAGATGTTGGAGTTGTACTCGGTGGAGGCGGCGGCGCCGACGCGCGTGCCGCGCGAGCGCTCGTAGCCCGGCTCGTTAAAGTACGGCTCCGGCACCAGGATCAGCGACTGGATCGACACCAGCACCTACGCATACGATACTACTTTACAACACTACACAACGGAATATTGGAATTATGACTGGCTCAAAAATATACCAGTCTAATTAGTCCTATATGGAAAAATATTTTTTCCATGGTCGTAACGGACGCGTATATTTTTATTTATCGGATTGTTTCCGAAATTGAGGGGGATTGTGACGTCACATCTTCCTAAAAATCGTACGATAAAGTGACGTCACTCGATACTTCTAAGCAATGTATCTTCGTCATTCTTGGGAAATAAAAGAAAAAATATGTGTACAATATATTTTAATAATCTAACAGATGCACTAATTCGTTTTTTTTGTCATCATGCCAATGACAAATCTAATAGCGCAAGAGTGGCATTTTCTGGTGTCAGGACTCACTTTGGGTTGTTGAGGCAAGTTTGTTAGTTCATAGAGTTAAACTTTGACATACAATATCGACGACGGGACTATGTTGAATACATTTTTTCACATCAATAATAGACTGCAGGCCCGTGAACAAAATTTATAGGTCAAATGAACCACCAGGAGACCTACAAACATCACGTGACAAGGAGAAATGATCTAGATTTGCAACCCCCTATCCTCACCTGCAATCAGTTGGGCAGCTTTCAAGTAACGGCAATGTGCTCAATCTTATTATTTTATACCCTTCTATCATCCTACGTAGGTCTCCAGTAAAGCAGAAGAAAGAAAACAGTAAAGCTGTCATAAAAAATAGTCAATGTAATTGTCAAATCGCCAAATTTTCATTCCTGTATGAAAATAAAAGTTTTAAAACCAAAAATCTAAACAAGATATAAGTGCGTGAGTGATGGGTTACCTGCAGGAAGCTGGAGGTGTGCGCGTTCCACTTCTCCTCGGGGCGGCCGTGCCACGTGTTGAGCACGGAGAGGCACACCTTGCCGTCGTTGTAGAGGTTGGGGTTGAAGCGCACGGAGTGCCGGCCCGTGGTCTCCAGGTTGATGAGCATGGGCACGGCCGGGTACTCCGGCGGGAAGTACACGTCCAGGATGAAGCACCCGTTCGCGTACGGCGTGTCCGACGGGCCCGTTATCAGGACCTGCGACGGACGCGTCAGATAATCTTACTAATATTATACATTTCAGAGTTTGAGTGTTTGTTCTTCATTCACGTCCGAAGGGCTGAACGGATCTCCTACCGCCTAACTACGAATAAATCGGCCTTGGCTTTGGTACTACTTACTGCCTTTATATATTCGAGCGAAAAGAGAGAGAGAGTAATATCAAAGCTAAGACAGTTTTAGAAAGGTGGTAGACAAACTCCCTCTCGAAATTGACAACACATATAATCAGGAATAGCGCGCAAATATGACTACGTACAGTAAGTATTTTTATGAAGAAACAGTATTTTTATTCAATTTACTGAGAATTTCGCATTGTCAAGGTGCAAGTTATTTGATCAATTCACTTGGCACTGCACATAGCACCGACAAACGGGCAATAATCACGCACGTGCACTATCCTTGAAAACGGCCGCCTAACTAATTAAATATGTAGAACAAATACGGTATATATGTAAATTACATTTAAGAAAATGGCACGTCATATGAACTGCCGGCAGAAGTGAACCCTTATAACTCAGAATTTGATAGCTCACTTTGGAACACAGGTGAAACCGGAGGGTGCTGCTACTCCGGAATATAAATAAATAAATAAATATTGGTGGACCATTCACACACAACACTATCTGACCCCAAACTAAGCAAAGCTTGTACTATGGCGGCCAGATAGCTGATATAATACTTATATAGTTTTAAATACATACTTATTATAAATAGAAACACCCAGACGCATATATATCTTCAAAGCATAGTCGTCTAGATAAGTTTTCTAAGCAAGATTAGTACTATTAGCATAGCCATCTAGATTAGTCTTCTAAAAGCATGCCCATCCAGAAATGCGTCCCGAGTAGGTCCCGATTTCACCCGAAGATTACTTTCATTTGATTTGATGCCCCAAAAGAAATTTTAAATCAAAAGTTGCGAATTATAAAGATTCCAGAGTATCATTATATTTTTATTGTATTTTGCGTATTATTATATTAGGGCGAATTTTCTTTAAGCTGGTTGCCTGGAAGATATTGCTCTCAGCAATAATTTGTGGCGCTAGTTCATAAGTGTTTTCCTGTAATATGTCTGTTTATTGTGTCGTATGTACGTTAGTGTATACCTTCATGACGTCGAGGCGGTCGGTGTCGGTGCGCACGAACACCGAGGAGGAGTAGGAGAGCGGCAGCGAGGTGGCGAGCGTGGCGGCCTCCTGCGCCAGCCGCTTCATGCGCGCCGGCACCGAGCGCTCGCCCGCCGCGCGCACCGTGCCCTCGAAGTGGTACGGCACCGTGAACCGGAACCCGTTCTCCGGGCACTCCGTTATCATCTCGAACGTTTCTGGAACATAACCCAGACCGTTTATAACCTCGAGACATTTCAAAGTACTTTTGCCCCTTCATTTGATACCCATGTTGATGGAGATGTGAAAATGAAAAACAATGTTGTTTGCCTTTCAACTTGGATTTCAAATTTATTATAGTTTGGTTATCAAATAAAAGGACTTGACTAGTAAAATACTACATACTATAATCAATTTCAAATCTATGATGAGAACAAAATAGAGAATTACATTTTTATTACTTTTGACGTAACAACGTCTAATAAATCGATGACCGCCAGTTGCACGCACAAAAGTGTCTCGTTACGCTCATTATACGCTTGCGCACTATCTACCTCTCTTCCACTCGATTGCATTATATGCAATCATTTCATCAATGTTTTGTTACGACGTTGTCACGTTAAACTATCGTCCGTAACCCGACTTTAAAGTCAACCAATATTTTTTCCACATTTCTTAACTTATGTTTTTCATAATTTTTAACCAAAACTGTGGTCACCATTGCCAAAACCGGCATGGAAATACATGCATTATGATAATAGCGATACGTACCGAATTGCAGCGTGCGCATTAGCTCGATATACCGTTGCTCGCGCGTGATGACGCACAGCGAGCTGGGCGTGAAGCTCTCGAGCTCGGTCTCCGAGCGGCACATTAACGCCGACGTCGCCTGGAACGACACGATACCGTGAACAACGAAACAAAGAAAGCGGTGGCGACTCTACAGGACACCCAATCCAGAAAATATAGATCCTCATAGCCTCCGATGCGGCTTACGAGGACGTCAAGGGTCCGCGAATGCCGATGTGCCTGTACCGTGCTATGTTGATACTCGCACCTCATTTATTTCGATGCCTTTCATGTCGTGCCGTGCCGTGCCGTATTCTTCAAAATCATAATTATTTTTCCAACGAAACACTTAATTTATATCGTCATTTCTTGTTTTATTTTAGTATTATTTGGAGTATGTATATTTTTTTACCCTAATTTTACAAAAATATGATGAATTAAATTCAACATTTATCTTTGAAACGCTCTCCTGTAAAATCACAATTTTGAAGAAAAAACAACTTACGTGGGAGGCATCCATTTGTTACTAGCTGACCCATAGTAAATAAGTAACTAAGAGCTTTATAAGCTATATAATAATGCAGCACGACCTAAACAGTTAATACAAAACAAATACCACAAGTGTCAGACTTACTTGAATGTCCGCTATAAGCGCCGCGAGACCTTCGTCTTCTTCTGATAATTCTGAACTACTTGAAGTACTAAATCTTTGGCTATATGTCATCTTTCCGAAAATATTCTTTTTACTCATTCTGAAACAAACAAAACTTTAATTAAATCGGTGTTTTTTAGCGTTAAATTAAGTGTAATAAAGAGTTAATCTATCTATCTACTATAGTACAAGCGTTGCTTAGTTTGGTGTTGTGTGTAAATTGTTCACCAATATTTATTTATTTAATATCAAGGTGCGGGTCAGTAGGTAGGTGTGGGTACCGCGCACGTACTTGAGCTTGGTGGCGTAGGAGTTGGTGGTGCGCGACATCTGGTGCAGCAGGCGCGGCAGCGGGCGCAGCGCCGGCGCCAGGCGCGCCGCGTGCAGCGCGTGCAGCGCGCGCGCGCAGCGCAGCACGCACACGTACAGCGGGATGTGGCGCGACATGTCCAGCACTGAAACGCCCCACGACACAACACATCAAACAAACACTTATTAATAACACCGCCACACAAAAAAAAAGTTTAACGGACCTAACAACGGGCATGTATTTGACCTGCTGAACACGAATTTGAAGTTCATTTCTCCCACCCTTCAGTTTTGAGTAAAATGCAAAAAAGGCAAAAAGATCGAAAAACTGCAGTCATACTTACAATCCTATAAGTAAATTATAAGAAAATAAACGTAATATTATAAGTAAATTATAAGAAAATAAACGTAATAGGGATTGTTATTGTTATATGATTTTGTTTATGTATAAAAAAACGTTGTATAAAAAATATATTTGCTGTTGTCGGCGACTTCGTCCGCATGACTGTCAGTTATATAAAATTAGTACAGATGAGATAAAAGACTAGACGGGAGCTACATATTTGGTAGTTTAAAATATCTCTATATAGTAGAATGTCTACGATCCGGTGAAAGTTGCCAGAAATTGTTGGATGAGGGTGGCACAAGAACGGTCTTTGTGAATATCTTTGAGGCATTCGTCCATCAGAAACCGTCATACGGCTGATATGAGGAGGCTGGGTCTGTGGTAGCAACTGACCGGAGTCGTTCCTCAGGTAGGAGCAGATGGCGGGCACGAGCGAGGACGCGGCCACCAGGTCGAGGAACTCGCTCGGCAGGTCGGCGCTCAGGTCCTCGTCGCTCTCCTCCGGACCCTGCTCCAGCGTCGACTCCTCGGGCGGCCACTGCTCGCCCGGGTTCATATAACTCGCTAGTACCTGACATCGGGAAAACAAAAAACATGCTAATACCATACTACTTTTCAACAGACTTTTAATTTTCGTTAAGTTCAGAAAACTCTTTATTATAAGAGACAACAAAGAAGAAAAATTACAATGGATACTTAAGAACTATTATAAGCTTGTATTTTTTTAAATTGGTGGATTTATTGCTTGAAGCTCTCTTCCGCTGATTCATTTCGCGTTTATGTTTTTGTTACATGATAACTTTCGACTCGGTTCAATGATTTTGATAATATTTTTTTAGTAAAGACTTCCCGAATGTTAAATCGGGGCAAATGAAGACTAATTGTGACCAGAACTTCGACCTGTGCACATTCAATGTTGTTTCTGTTTAAAAAAGGTTTGTTGTAGTCGATAAAAATCTTTTCTTGTTCCATAAAATTATGTGGAAACAATCAGATGTCATGAATCAAAATATACCAGAAAAGTGGTTTCAGTGGTTCATGAGTGAAAGCACTCATATGTAAAATTAACATGGTTGTTTTATTTTCATTTGATTTCATATGATTCCCAAAATCAAAGAGGTCTTACGCTGAGAAGTTACGCTGGCTGTCTCATTCTCGCTGTGATTCTGGAATCGACTTTCTCTATTCCTTGTCTTTACTATATTCTAGGGTTGGTTGGTCAAAGTTCACGTCACGAGCGGCAGAACCAACAGAGCGAGTTAGGTGGCTCAGAGCTTGGGCAGAAATCGAACAATAATAGCCATTACTCTCAGATAGTAGACTATAGTCCGTTGTTTGTATCGCACCTGCAGCAGCACGGTGACGTGCTCCTCCTCGGTGCGCTGGCGCACGAGCGCCTGCTCCACGTTCCACGACTGCTGCGTGGAGCCCGTGCCGAACCCGGTGCCCTTCGCCCAGTACAGCTGGCCCTTCTCCTCCGCGCGCACCCCGCCCGCGCCCGCGCCTGTGCCCGACCCGTTCGACCCGTTCGAGCCTTGGCTGTTCTGTTCACGGGAAATATAAAACATTGTTACAAAAATCATGAATTCCTTGAAATACTATGCGCTATCGTCGCTTAGCTATAACACAACACAGCATAAATAATTTTACCAACTTTACAGAACACGAAAATAACTACCACAGTTCTTTTGTTGTATGTATGTTAGGAGGCTAATCGACAGGCGTGCTGTCAGTTGAGTTTAAATTAATACGGCTTCTGGCTTGGCTGAAATCTGTACTATGTGACCATTTTATACATTTAATGCAATATATTTAAGTCATAAAATTTACGATTACTCGATTACGATTGTATCATTAGTGGCACCCCTCAAAATTGGAAGGTGTGACCGTGTCTGTATGGCCGTGTCGTCTTCATCGTGTCATGTGTCGGGGTACTCACGTCGCCGGAGTGCGGCCGGTGGTGCGTGAACACGGCCAGGCAGGCGAGCAGCATGCGCACGGCGCCGCCGGCCAGCAGCGCGCGCCGCAGCGCCGCGCCCGGCTCGCTGGGCCGCGGCGCCGCCTCCAGCAGGCGCGACACCACGCGGAACGGCAGCGTGCCCAGCGAGTACCCGCCGCTGCCGCCGCCCACCACGATGCTACCTGTTTTAACACAACAACATACTTTACTCTTACATCGTTTATAGTTAACGGTTCAAAGACTCGAATGAAGATGTCAAACTCTACTTTTGTGATATGAAGAACATGCTGTAATCCACAGCATGCATTTGTTGTTCAGCACGTTGCCTGTGCGGATTTTTCTCGTTGGTTGTCTCGTAGATTGTAATCTAAGGCTCTTTAAATCGACAGTGAATAAATTTTTCTAGGTAAGCACGCTCCTTCGTAAATCGCCTGTGTTCAAGACTTCAAAGAGTCGTACAAGGGTGTTTTGACCCAGCCGAGCCTGTGAGTGCAGATCTGTGTGACGGTGGATGTCTGTACGATGCGGCTGTAAGACAGAGAGAGTGTCGTGTGCGCGCACTCACGTCCATCCTCGGTGTGCGCCACGCCCATGAGCAGGCGCAGCAGGTGCACGGCGCGCGCGCCCTCGTCGAGCAGCGCGGCGGCGTACCCCGGCAGCTTGAGCAGCAGGCCGAGCGCGGCCAGCGCGTGCGCCGGGACGCCGCACGCCGCCTCGTCCGCGCCCGCCGCGCCGCCCGCTGCGCCCGCGCCGCCCATCTCCACCACTTCCTGCAGCACCAGCTACAGTTACAATATAAGACAGCTCGTGGAACCGCCCTGCCTGGGCACATTACACACCACACCCTACCAATATTGAAGTTATAGAAGGATGGACGGATGTATGTATCGATGTGTGGATGTAGGACGTTTAGCACTATGGATCTATGAATATATCGCTGTATGAATGGATGTGTGTATGGAGGGATGTCTGGATGGTTGAATGGATGTATGTATGAATCTGAACTCCTTTCCGATAGCAGCTTACAACTTGTGTTGTTTTTTTAGCAATGAAAAGCCGAGGTTTGCCGGTAGGTATTTATCCGTGTTACTATCTTATCTAAGATCTTATCGGCGTTTTTTCCAAGATTAAAGCGATGAACTACTGGTATTTCTTTACGTTGTGACCGTAGTTGGATGGGCCTGGATTAAATAGATCTACAAAGCTGAAAAGTTTGTTTGAAGGATCTCTGGAACTACTGGTCCGAATTGAAAGATTATTTTTCTGTTGGATAGCATTGCTCTGCGCTCGTCACCCAGAGATCTAGATTTTGTATATCTAAGCCCTGAAATTTTTCTGAAGACATTGCCCTTCAAACTGGAACACAGATCACAGTACACACTAGTTAGTAATACGATGATCAGATGAGCCGCGCGCACTGTAAGTAGCGGTGGTAGAGAATGTATGATGGTGAGATGAACGGTTGCGGTGTGAGTGGCGGTGAGTGGCGGCGGTAGAGGTCTCACCTCGTAGGGGTCGTCGAGCTTGACCCAGTCGAGGTCGTGGTGGTGCGCGTGGCGCGCGGGCGGGTCGGGCGGCGGCGCGTGCGGGCGCGGCAGGCGCGCCGCCACCAGCGCCAGGCCGCCGCACGCGCCGAACTCGCGCAGCACGGCGCCGCCCGCGCCCGCGCCCGCCGCGCCCACCGCCGCCGCGCGGCTGCTGCCGCCGCTCGACCACTCTGCAACAACCGCGATACTAAGCAAGGCCGGACTCAGCTTTTGACGCCAGAGGGAGTCCCACAGTCGTGGTCAACTCATAAAATTGTGCAAAATAGGCAAGCGTACGTTTTTATTAGTAGTCCACCTAGGTTCTGGGCCCAGCCCAGGAGGGGGGTCATAAATAAATAAATATTGGTGGACGTTTCACACACAGCACTATCTGACCCCAAACTAAGCGAAACTTGTACTATGGAAGCCAGATAGCTGATATAATACTTATATATTTTAAATACATACTTATTATACATAGAAAACACCCAGCCATGGTACAAATATTAGAATTCATCACAGAAACATTTGCACTGGGTGGGGAACAAACCCACGACCCATCGCACGCAGACCTACTAACTACCAGGCCAGCCAAAATTGTTTGCCAAAAAGTTGGTAATTTGGTAATGGCCCCATGATCCAAAGGAGGCGCCCCTTCATCCGCCGTAGATAGTAATACGGGTAGAACTTTAAATCGAACCTCGTTAAGTGGAAAAGCTACAAACCTCGAAAAATATTGGGTTTCCTTTCCCTTCAAGCCTTAATTTTTGAGGTCCCTAAGTTTTTTCACACAACTACTGAAGAGTTTGGTACATATATAGTTAATGGTCTGGAAAACACACATAATCTACTTTTACTCTGGAAAACCACGAGATGGGAAACTACGCGTGTGAAACCGTGGGGCACTGCTAGTCAATAATAATATTGTGTACATAAATATATTCTCTCTTTTTAAGTAAATAGTTTGGTGAAAATTGAAATGTTAAACCATTCCTTACCGCCGCTGGTGTTGAGGTGCAGCGTGAGCGTGAGGTGCGGGCCGAACACGTGCGGCACGCAGGCGCACAGCTGCGCCAGCGTCGTGGAGCCCGACACGAACCCGTCCAGCCCCGCCGCCTGCACGCGGATCGTCGTCTCGATCACGTCTGGGAACACAGGTAAAACATCAAAGTTAAACTCTTACTACATCGATTGTCTCACACTTTTTCGTCCATCTATTGCATGTCGCGTGACGATCGGCCGCGGAGTAGAGGTAAAGTGCTGGACAGAGCATCCCAGGACAATATGGCGGCGTGACTCGTTAAATTACTTAACTTTTGACCTTTGAAATCCTTTTGACCATAAAGTGTTTGTATTCTTTCGCTGAGTATAACGTATTTTACAGTAGTTCTTTAACCTCATTGTTGAATCTACTTTAGATTCATTACTCATTTCTTGTTTATGTATTGGTAATTTTAGTACAGATGTAGGCCTATGGCCTAAAGTAACTTTTTACAAGCTTGTCTGTGATGGATTTTATTATGGCAACGTGTTCCACAGCCTACACGTTATTTTCGCATGAGTAGCTTACCATCAGTGACCGAGACGACCGATATATCGTTCTTGGTCTGTCGTTTCTTGTTGTTCTGGTTCTTGAGCGAGGTGTTCTTGACGTCCTTGACGCGCTTGTCCTTGGAGGCGCTGGCGGCGGCCAGGCTGAGCTCCCACGCCTCGGCCACGGTCGTGATGGCCGTGTCGGACGCGCTGCGCAGCACCGACGACGGCCCGGCGGACGACGAGCTGTTCATCGCCAGTTTGGAGGTCTCGTCCATCACCGGCACTGGGGATACAGGATAGATCATTTTTATTATTTTATTGTGATACATTACATTCAACGGAACCTTGAGTCAGTGTGTGTTGAAGTGAAAACTTCTTTTGGCGCACCACAGACAGATTTTTCGTGGGCTGTGAATTGACCTCGAGCATCACGTTCGAGAATGAAAGAAATCTTCGGGTAAACTGACCATTTGCCACCAATTGTCACAATTCAATATTTATTTATTTCCCATTGCCATTTCTTGAGGTCGATGGCCAAACTCAGAATTTGATAGCTCACGCTGACGCATTTCTAGATGGCCATGGTAATTGCGCGCGCTGTTCCCGCCACGCTAATGTGTGTACTCACGGGGCGCCGCACTGTCCCCGCCCGCTAGTGTATGTGTACTCACGCGGCAGCGCGCTGTTCCCGCCCGCTAGTGTGTGTGTACACTCACGCGGCGGCGCGCTGTCCCCGCCCGCTAGTGTGTGTGTACTCACGCGGCAGCGCGCTGTCCCCGCCCGCTAGTGTGTGTGTACTCACGCGGCAGCGCGCTGTCCCCGCCCGCTAGTGTGTGTGTACTCACGCGGCGGCGCGCTGTTCCCGCCCGCTAGTGTGTGTGTACTCACGCGGCGGCGCGCTGTCCCCGCCCGCTAGTGTGTGTGTACTCACGCGGCAGCGCGCTGTCCCCGCCCGCTAGTGTGTGTGTACTCACGCGGCGGCGCGCTGTTCCCGCCCGCTGTGTGTGTGTACTCACGCGGCGGCGCGCTGTCCCCGCCCGCTGTGTGTGTGTGTACTCACGCGGCGGCGCGCTGTCCCCGCCCGCAGCGCGCGTGCCCGCCAGTGTGTGTGTACTCACGCGGCGCGCTGCGCCCGCCCGCCCGTGTGTGTGTACTCACGCGGCGGCGCGCTGTCCCTCCCGCCCGCTAGTGTGTGTGTACTCACGCGGCGGCCGGTGGTCGGTGAGCAGCGCGCGCACGGTGCAGGTGGTGGGCAGCGGCCGCAGCGCAGGCCGGCGAGCGCGGGGTGCGGCGGCGCGCTGCCCCTTCCCCCCGCGTCCGCCTCCACCCCCGCGCCCGCCCAGCGCAGCGCCACCCACACGCGCTCCGACGACAGCACCAGTCGCAGGATCAGCGCGCGCGTGAACCCGCTGATGCCCTCGCTGTCTGTTCACATACAACACACAACATTTTAATCAAAAATGTTGCCACCTATTGATTTACTAGATAACCTCTATGCTAATTTTACTCGTAAATCAGTAGTTCCGCTTTTGATTGTTTTACAGATAAGTTGATTAAACTGTACATCACATTTTTGACTACCATCCGTATATATCCCCTAGTGGCGCTGCATTGGCTCAAACATTCAAAACAATCGAAAACTGAATGAACTAAAACTAACTAGTGTTTCACTCTGTTTATTCATAATTTTTTTGTCTCATTCATAAATATTGTTAAGTTTTCATCAACATTTAATAATTTTGAATTAAAATTAACGTTATGAAATGAACATGAAACTTACCTTGTGCAGGCAGTGACTCTAGTATACTGTGCAGAGTGGTGGCGAACAGTTTCTGGTTGTGCGGATGGCAGGAAGTCAGCTCGGCAAACAGCTTGATGGAGCTCTCTTCTAATTCCGCAAACTGGGAACTTGCCTGCCAGGTTCTGTAGAAACCAAACATACTTGTGCAACTTCAACATAGACAATACATTACACCAGCAGACTGTCTGACGACAACCAGGTTTAACAATGAGTTTTACTCTTAAAATATGCCATCTAGTTCGAGAACAGTGTTGTGTTAAAAATATCCAGCATTATTTTTTGCTACATTTCAAATTTCATCCAGATATATTCAATTCTTCCAACGTATTTCAGTAAAATACATCAAAATTTTTATGATATTAAAAACCTCTAAGATCCTACTGCTGAAATTCCTGGACTTTCTCTCTTAAGGAGAGAGTTAAGGCCATAATCCAGCCACGCCGGTATATTGCGGGTTGGCGAACTTTCAAAGATTTTTGTATCATGGACTAAAAAAATTGTGTTATGGTTTCAGAATAGATTATGAAGTGGCCCCGAAAAAAATCATTCAAAATGTCTTCAAAGTACAGAATTCGACCCATTACAATTTAGTTTACTCGTAGAATCAACTTTGAACCCTCATTCGATAGTGTTTTCCTATCATAGTGTGTTAAAACCGTGTTATGTCGACAGGAGGCCTATAACCCAACAGTCGATCCGGGTTGAAATATGATATCCCGCGTGAGTAGCACTACGATATAAACAAAACTACCAGCAGAACGACGCTTTAGAATTTGCGATAATTCCCGACAACGGAGTGAATCGTGTACGGTTGTGACAAATAAAAGATACTTATGATAAAATAATAGGATGTAATATAATCAAAACACACGTCAAACGTCAGCCCTGAACCGCGCTCCCAAACTACTACCATGGTCGTGTTCACAGTTTGGGAGCTCACTTCCCGCGTCTCGCCTCCCACGATTGCCCCGTCTATACGTCTCCGTTGAACGACTGTATGATTTATAAGGAACGCAGCAGTAGTAGAGTGTAGGGCACTCACGTGTCTTTCCTGTGCGGGTAGCAGAGCAGCCGTAGCAGCGGCTTCCAGAACGCAGCCCGGCGGCGCCCGCCCAGTCCTTGACGCGCCGCTCCGACGCCATCTGCCGCACCCACTCCACCAGGTAGTTGGCGCGGATCATGCATGCTATGTCTGCGGGGAACAATAACGGATTTCTATATATTTTTTTAAGTAAACTCAGTTGTGCCAGCAGATAAGTTCTCTCCCATTTCCCTCCACTTAACCCAGTACTGAGTTTTCATCGCTCAATCTTTTTAAAATGTTCAGAGTTCGTCTTTCAAGCGCTTTTGAGGACGACAGGGGTTATTATTATGCTAAGATAATGAAACCGTATTACAGGCCCCATACATCCCAGCTGCGAGGATGAAAAACTGAGCTCGGAGACAAAGCGACCGTTTCACTGACGCTAAGCTGTGAAGCTTACCCAGTTAAGATGTGCTATGAAGATGCATCGCCGTGTTACTACGAGCTACACAACGTATATACAAACTTACATGCAGTTGTGTAGAGATAACGGTTACAGTACGGCGAATTCAATTGTTTTTTTACTATTTTAAAAAATGTCCAACAAAGTAGTTTTAAGAAAAAAAAAATATAGACATTTTTCAAGTGATATAAACTGTGGCAATAAATTTTCGTAAACTTAGCGGCCTTTGTTTGATATCACGATGGATGGTTAGGCTTACACCTCTATAGGTGTTTGTGTTAAGATAATACTCACCAGCTCTTTCACTTGGGGTTTTATCTGACATAGTGTCTTCGTCGGTATTTTTGTCATCTGGCCCCTCCACTTGTTCTTTAAGAATAGCTAGCCGTTCCTCGGCGAATTCTGAAAACAATGGAATCAATTAAATGTTATATTTATTTCTTACTAGCTGTACCCTGCCACGCTTCGCAGTGGCACATTGTGATGCAAAAATTTGATAAAAACAATCCTTGATGCGGATTATATACCATACAAAATTTCAGCTCGATCGGTGCAGAACTTTTTGTTTTTGAAGCATACACAAACCAACATAACGTTTTTAAATATAGAGATTATTAAACTTATTACACTCTGCGAGGCATAAGCTGAGCTTTGCATTTGTGTGAGTGTACATGGATAGTGTAGGTGTGACAACCGGCCTTAGGTGCGGCGCCATTCTGTCTCGCCGCGCTCCTGCCTGATTGGTGATCACTCACACTAATGCAAAGCTCAGCCTATACCTCGCGGACAAAATTTCAAGCTCCTGCCTGATTGGTGATCACTCACACTAATGCAAAGCTCAGCTTATACCTCGCGGAGTGTACCACCTTTGGAAAATCTCAAGAGTTAATTTATAACGATGCATGCTCACGCCGACAACAAATAAACGTGATGAAGTTGTCTGACCACTGTCGCGACTCGAAGCCACGGCCGCGTAGCTGGCAGACGGCGTGCACGTACCTGTGAGCGCGTGCACGACGGCGGCGGGCAGGCGGCTGTTGAGCAGCGCGAGCGTGGCGGCGGGCGACAGCGCGCACGCGGCCACGGTGCGCACGTCGCCGGCCGCCAGCCGCCGCGCCACGGCCGCGTAGCTGGCGCCGCGCGCGCGCAGCGGCGATCCGTGCACCTTCGTGTCGTCCGTCAGACCCTCCATGCTGCAAACGTAAATAAATAAATTGCTTTTATCTCATTTTCATCTCTCTCAGGGCGTTTTTTCCCACAACCAATGATCCGATGATGTCCTCGCGTCGAGAATGTATCGGTTTTGCTCTAATAAGCACGCTCCATGCTCCATCGTAGATCACGTTGTAACTTAATAGCAGGCGTGATGGCAGCTAAGAGCTGATCTACACCGTAATTTTTTTACATTAGCAAAATTTTAGATAAGAGATGGGCTGGAACGAAAGGAGTACTGCTCGGCAGTATTTCTGGACGTACAACAAGCATTCGACAAGGTTTGGCACTAGGGCTTGTTATTTAAGATAAAAAAGCAACTGCCATATAACTTTTATGTATTATTAAAGTCGTACTTAGAAGATCGATTTTTCCGGGTAAAAGTTAATGACGCATACTCGAAATTTTACAACATACAGGCCGGCGTACCCCAGGGTTCCGTATTGGGTCCAATCCTCTACCTTATCTACACCGCAGACATACCAACGTCAGAAGAAGTTCTCTCAGCCACCTTCGCTGATGATACGGCCGCTTTGTGTAATAATAAAGACCCTCACTTGGCCTCACTAACGCTACAAAAGCACCTTGACAAATTCTGTAAGTGCATGAGAGAATGGAGGATAAAAGCTAGCGCCAACAAGTCGATGCATGTGACATTTA
Source organism: Ectropis grisescens (assembly GCA_017562165.1). NCBI lineage: Eukaryota > Metazoa > Arthropoda > Insecta > Lepidoptera > Geometridae > Ectropis > Ectropis grisescens. The sequence continues at coordinate 5,212,785 of CM029791.1, read as the reverse complement.
CTCTCAGAAAAGATGATTGTCCACCTGTGAAACTCGGAGATAATACACTTCCACACGGGACAACTGCTAAGTACCTCGGCGTACATCTTGACAGGAAACAAACGTGGAGATACCACATAGAGAAAAAACGTGGCGAGCTTAACATCCTGCACCGACGACTGAACTGGCTCTTGGGTAGAACATCACATGTATCACTGGAAAATAAAGTTCTCATCTACAAAGCAGTATTAAAGCCTGTCTGGACGTACGGAATCGAGTTGTGGGGCTCAGCTAGGAACTCAAACGTTGAAATTCTCCAACGATTTCAAAATAAAGCTCTCAGAACTATTTCAAATGCTCCTTGGTTCATGAAGACGACAGAATTACACGAGCACCTACAAATCAGAACTGTAAAAGAGGAAATAGAACACAGGATACATTCATATAAACAACGAATAACGTCACACACTAACACTTTAGCAGTAGCCCTAAGTGAACCTATACCAACAAAAAGGCTCAGACGCCACCATGTATGGGACCTTACTGAATAAATTTTTGAGGCAGATTCTTCACTGGAAGAATGGACCTTAGCAGTCAATATCCGCTCAACACATCTGCTAAAGGTTTACAACCGATTGCAAGAAAACTGACAAAAAAAAAGCAAAATTTTAGCAGCGTTAGCTACTGCCGTTACCGAACATTACCAGCTGAAAAACAATCGGAAATCTGATGAAATAAAAAATTCACGAAAATTATGAAATTTATGGTCACTGTCATCATTTACGCATGAGTTTTGTACTGTACGTGTAAGTGCTATTTACTGAAGTAAAAACTTCTTTTGGCGCGCCACAATCAGATTTTTAGCGACACGGCGTTATTCTAGCGTCACGCTCAGAAATGATAAGAAAACTCCGGGTAAACTCGAGCCCCCGGCCATTGACCATCTAGAAATGCGTCAGCATCTCGCGCCAAAACGGTAAGAACGGCATTTTAACTCAATTTCCAAGTTGGTATCTACATCATATGTATAATATATTCATCTAAACGTTATAGGCTAATGTTACAGAGACAAACGACAACAATGCTCTTTTAATATTACCTTTCATCTATGTCCACAGGTATCTGCAGTCTCTCCAGTAATATTGTAAATAATTCAGGTCGGATGTAGCACATTGAGCAAAGAACTGAAACAAAACATTACAAATTAAAAAAATAATTATTTGTGACAAAAACAAGATATCAAAAATACATTAATTTCTATATTTTTTGTAACAAATGAGCATTAGATAACTATAACATACCACCATCGAGAGCTTTCTTCGCCAAGCTGGATTCAGGAACTCTCTGCACCCACTCGAACACGGAATCAAACAGATCGTCCGTTATGAGTTCTTCAATATTCTCCATAAGTTGTTGTTCTTTAAGTGTCCACAATACCTGGAATTAAGTTCTTTATTATAACCATGGAAACATACCAGAGTAGGAACGGACACCTTATTATGCTAGAGTAAAAAAGTAGGTGAGTAAGTGAGAGGTCAGGACTTGAGTGAAAGATCAATGGTTATGGGACAACTCAGGGATTGAATGAGGGATCAATAATTGAGGGACAGCCATAGTCTCAACCGCGAGAGGAACTGTTTGGCTGTGATTGTTCGATTTCAATTCTGCCCGAGCTCCGAGCCGTCTAACTAGCACTCGTTCTTCCGCTCGTAACGTAAACTTTGACCAACAAACCAACTCTAGAATATAGTACGGACAAGGAAAAGAGAACGTCAAGTCCGCGAGTATGAATGAGACGCAGCTCGCAGCCGGCCAACAGAGCGGCCAGCATAACTAGACCTCTTTGGTTTTGGGTATCACTTAAAACGAAACAATCATATTATTTTTACATATGAATGTAACGTAATACCATTTTTAATTGGAAGTTTTGCTTTTGCCCCCCGAATCATTTTATATAATTCAGGGTGGGGGTGATAGAACTGCACTGACGTCCCGCTAGGGGTGTATTGTGCATTACATTTTATATAACAAAATCACATTTTATCGACTACAATTACAATTTTTTAAACAGAAAAACAGATCGAATGCGCACATGTTGGTTCCGGTCACAATAAAATTAGTCTTCGATTGCCCATGTGCCGATTGATATTGCTCGTTATTGCCTTAATGTGGCAGAATTCAGAAGTAAAACGTTACAACTCAGAGATTGAGTGAGACACCAGTGAGTGCTGGGATTGAATTACAATAAATTAATAAGGGAAAAGGAGTGTGAGTGCTGTAATTGAATTGCAATGAATGAATTGCCAGCTAGGTGGGATGAGATGAGTGAGTGTGTGAGTGATTGTCCGCAAAGTCGGTTGAAATGAGGCGAGTGAGTGTGTGATTGCAGCGAGATGGGTTGAGATGAGGTGAGTGAGTGTTTGCTAGCGAGGTGGGTTGAGATGAGACAAGCGAGTGCTTGTTAGGTACTGACGGAGGCGAGCGTGTGCAGAGTGGGCGGCGCGGGCGGTTCAGGCGCGTGCGGTGCGGCGCGCAGCCACGCCACGTAGGCGCGCACCGTGCCGTCCGGGCACGCGCGGCACAACGCGCGCACCAGCGCGCACACCATGCCCACGCCCGAGTGCGCGCGACCCGCGCTTGTCTGGAACGCTGCGAACACACAATATTTACTGATTAAATTAGTAAAAAGCACTACTTTTGTTTATTATATTTTCATTCATTAATAATTTAAGACCCTCGCCTAATGGGTCGGATCTCAGCTGTGAGTGGTGAGGGGGCGCACTCACCATGAGCGTACGCGTGCGTGTCCATGTCCAGCAGCGCGTGCAGCAGCGGCGCGCGCAGGGCGGGCAGCGCGCGCGCGGCGGCCAGCAGCGCGCGCTGCGCCGCCAGCGCCGCGCCGCCGCCCGCCGCCACGCACGCGCACAGCGCGCCCACCGCGCCCGCCGAGCCCAGCGCGCCCCAGCGCGCCGCCGGCAGCCGCGCACGCGCGCAGCACGCCACCACGCTCGCCCAGTTGTTGCTGCCGACGTAATACACGCATATACAAACAATACTTCTCTCTACTCTACCCGCTAGATACACCGTGGTAACTACATAATACATCACACGAAATGACGAAAACCAACAAACTCTATTTTGCGGTCGGGTTTTCGGCAGGAATTTTTTTTTGGAAATTATTCTTGAACCAATCTTTCTTTTGACTTAAACCACATTGAAATTAAAGTTCATTAAGATACAACATTTTTCAGCACCGCTTCGGCTGCTGAAGTAGGTTAGATCCTTGGTGGTGTACTCACGTAGCGAGTGGCGGGTCCAGAGGCCCTTGCGCGGCGAAGGCAGGCGCGACCATCAGTCTCAGTTGCAGCAGGCCCATGTTGGTGGAGTCGCGCGGCTTGTAGAGGCGCAGCTGCACCGTGGTGCAGACGACCGGGCGCGCGACCACCAGCCGGATGAAGGTCATGCCGGCCGTGGCCTGCGGCGGGCCCAGCGGCGCCACCGTGCTGCCGCAGCCCGCCTCCACGCCCACCGCGCCCGGGCACGTGGCCAGCGACGTCAGGTGCGGCTGCAGCTGAACCTGCACGGACACGCAACGGTATTGGTTGGACATAGACTGGAAACAAGACAACTTCGACCATAACAACAAATAGTTGTTATACCACCAAGTAGATGGTTTATAAACATTACTGGATTTTCGTTTAAACAGAAATATTTTAATGGATACAGATATTACCAAGTGAAAGATACACCAGCTAAAATCTATTGTAACACATTGCACAGTAAACTGCTGTCCGCAGTAATTTCAATGTTTCTTGTTGAAAGGACTGCGAGAAGTGCTTGACACAAGATCAGCTTGTATTAAGCACAATAACAGCACGTTGGCTGCATAATCACACTTAATCTTTCTGCTACCGAGCCCCAAAACCTTTTTTCAGAATAAGAAATTCAATCCCATAATCCTATCCCGCGGTCTAGTGCTGGTTTGCGGATGTAGCACGTCTTCGAAACATATCTTTCTTGGAACATGTTGGTTACCTCACGCTGTTTGTCTCGCGCGATGTGTCGACGTGACTAACTTGTTATGCCACAGATCTGAATCTAAAAAGGATTGGCATTCATAGGAAGTGCCGATAGAAGTGAAAACTTATAACTCAGAATTTGATAGCACACATTGAAAACTACGCTGTACTCCAACTATGTACTTGCTGACGCATTTCTATATGGCCATGGTTCCAAAGCCATCCAAAGATTTCTTTCAGTCAAGAGCGGGACGCTCGAGCTCAATCGACCAAAAAAATTGTGTGGAACGTTAAAAGAAGTGTTCACTACAAAAATACTCGTCACGGACAACACGGCAGCTACAACCGTTGTGTGGTTACTACGTCGGATTGGCATATGAACATACCTCGTGTAGTCTGACGGCGTAGGGCAGCGTGAGAGTGAGCGCCAGCGACGCATCGTCGGCGCTGAAGAAGTGGTAGGACCAGGCGGCGGCCCGCACGCGCCGCGCCGCGCACGCGCCCCGCACGCCGCTCCCGCCCCCGCCGCCCTCCAGCAACACGTCCGCGGCCTGAGCCGTCGGGTTGCCGCACGATATCGTACCTGACACAACCACAAAGCCCAATTATACATAAAATATCATCATCATCAACAGCCCAATAAATGTTCCCACTATTGGGACTCGGGGTCGCTCGGGGTCACTCGCAAGGATAGAGTTAAGGCCATAATCCACCACGCTGGCCCAGTGCGGGTTGGTGGATGACACATGACTTCGAAAGATTCTAGGTACAGGTCAGATTCCTCAAAATGTTTTCATTCACTGTTTTAAGTTAGCGGCATTACGCACATGACTTCGAAAAGACTGTGGTGCGTGTGGGGTTTGAACCCCGGGGTCTCCGGATCGGCAAGCGCCTTTCTCCCGACTAGACCAGCGGTAACTACTTAAAGTAACATAAAATAGAACAATCACAAACTTAATAAATCCAGTGTCATGAAGTTTGTTCCCAGTGAACTCTTCACCAAATCAACTGATATTGAGGAATGTTGACATTTTGTTCAACTTACTGAGACGCAAGGGCGGGCACCTCAGACGGTACATCTTCGCTCTTGATTGCCACTGCGCCGGTAGATTCTTACATTAATATTCAATCCATAAAAAATTTTAAACTTGTTTTCATGTTACAACAGTGGCGTAGCGTGCCTTAGAGCCCTGTAACTCCTCTGTATCAAATTTAGTTGGGGGCCCAAATGAAGGTTAAACATTGCAGATGACATTTATAAAGTTGCTTACACACATTAAAGACCTCTGTCCGGGGCCCCTAATCAGGCTGATACAGCGAGCAACACGGAAGGGAGTAGGCATACACAGCGTTTCCCCTCTGTCAACGTACAAGTCCGCGTGGACCATGGAGTTTGATAATATACTGTGGCTGAGGGCGGGGCTAGATTTGTGAATGGTGCTTTATTTTTTATGTGTTAGTGATTTGGCTGTGTGAGTATGATCGGCAATGGATCAGTACAGGCATGTTTTGTATGTAATAGTGCGGCTTTGCGCTAGTGTGTAACTTTCCCCTCCCACAAGAAATGACAGAAAGATTTGAGCAATATTTTTTAGCTAAGGCTGTTGCTCGATGAGCTGATACTATGTTAGCTGCGCCCCTGTGTTACAACAAAATAAATTTATTAGTAAGTAACAGAACTCACAGAGCGGCGCGATATTGATGAGTCCGGAAGTGGTCTCTGGCACAAGCGGCTGCGTCTTCTTGTTAGCCGGCGTCGACATGTTGATCAGTTGCGGCGGCAGCTTCAGGTAGTTCATGAGCGAAGACACCAGCCCCTGCTTGTGGCTTGGACCCGACTGTTGAATGGAAACACTCAGTATAACATGCAACAAGCAATGCAAATACAAAAGGTTTTATTTGCCATAATATAGTCACAGGTACAATTAACCGCCCATATACATTTTTGTCTCTCTGATTTTTTTTTTATCAAGATCTTTTTTGTGTGTCTAGTTTATTCTTAGTAAGCCCGTTTATTTTTTCGTTTTCTTTATTAGTTTTCATTGCTTAATGATAACTTTCGACATACTGTCTAGCCTAGTGCGGAAGCTACAATTTATTTTATTTGTATGTGTTACTTGGCAAAAATATATTTATATATTTTTTGAGCGATCCCGAACACTGAACAAAAGGAACATGGAATAATAGGACAACCTCTGTGTCCGAGTTCTGTGGGAGTCAGTAGTTCCGCTTTTGGCCTTTCCACAGATAAATCGGCGGCGCTATCCAGTCCCCGTCAAACTAACTGACCTGGTGCTTGAAGGCGAGCTTCTCTACGGCGAGCTCGAGGCCGCCGGCGTCGATGAACGCGGCCAGAGCCTCGGGGTTGTCCAGCAGGCGGACGATGAGCTGCTGCATCGCTTGCGACAGGTGCACTATGTCAGACCGCCCTGCAACAGTCACACATGTTGACGACATCGACATTTGTGATAAATCTTAAAATCAAGTTCAGAACTAAGGATAAAGTACGTACGATCAGTGTGTACATGTGAAGAATTCGCCTTTTTCTTATTTGAATGGACTGACGATAATATGTCAGCACAAATAAATAAACCTAGTCAATCGAAATACGTCTGTCATATAGTCAGAACAGACAGCGATGGTTTCATTTTGATTTAGGGCCGTGTACCGTACAAGTTCATGGCTTTGTTAAAACAGTGTATTGCAGATGATCGTATGAGGGGGCATCGCCATCTACCTACATTTTTGGTGTTTTTGTGTTGTGTGTTGTTCTGAGAACGTCACTGCGTATAATCAATACGAAGTCAAAGTCAAACAATTTATATGTCGGTTAATGAAAAATACAAGAACAAAAGAAATAGCATACAAATAGTAATAATATACAACTTACTGAGGAACTCCATGAGACTGGGCACCATCTGAGCCGGGTTGGCGGACACGGTGGCGATCTGCGCGACCAGCCAGAACACCTCCTCCTTTATCGACGCGTTGCTCTCTGTTCCCATCTGTGATCCTGCACAAAACAATGAGACTCTTGTGAAACTGACGACTTAAGTTACGTCAGTAGACAGTAAAGGCTACATGAAGTCAGGAAGAAGTTATGCTCTTTCTATAATGAAGTATTGTCAAGGTGCAAATTGACCTGTCAAAGATGTAAAATACTGTAATGTAAAAAATAAAGTATTTACCGTAACATTTACTCGAATTCAGTGCATATTTATGTCGTATGTACGCACGGGACGGCGGTACTAAAATACAAAGAACATTTTGGAGCACCAGTCTTCCTTAGAAAATTACATAACTGAGTTCTAATTTCGGAAAACATGATTTAAGCTATCCCAAGAACAGTTATAATTTATTAATTTATGAAGTGAAAACTTCTTTTGGCACAGCACAGCACAGGCGATTTTTCGTGTGCTGTGATTTGAATTCTAGCGTCACGCTCGGGAATGATAAAAAATCTTCGGGTTAACTCGGGACCATGACCACGCCCTTCGGTTTCACCCGCGTAGTTTCCAAAGTAAGCTATCAAATTCTGAGTGTTCATTTCTATGGGCCTATGACTGCCATTTTTTTGTTATTAGTGTAGTGTGATGGGACTAGCAAGACACTAACCAGATGGTGATCAATACGTGGGTATATGAACGTAAACAATAAATTTTACTCAAAAAATAAAAATCAAATTCAAGAAACAGTCGGGTAAAAGTAATATGAATACCACATACCTACATGTATTTTCTACTCAACAAGAACTAACGAAATAAGAAAAGGTAAATTACCTGAGTTTAGTATAAGCATGTTGAGACCGTCGCAGAGCGACAGCGTTTTGTAGAATTGTTGCATTATCTCTGGGTGTTGGATAACTGAGGAAGAAATACATTGGGTTACAAAAATAAAACATTTAGTTTAACCTCCTGCGTACATCTGTACTACACATAGTACGTAGGAAAAATAATAATCTGTGGTCTCTATTTTCATTATTAGCTCTAAAAATATGTTGCTGACGACATCTAGTGACTACACTGGTTAATACAAAAAATAAAACAACACATTTGACATCTGTCATTCTTTTAAAATGGCGTCGGAATGTGGGCGAGCAAAGATCAGTTTACGCAGAAGTAAGTTTATCCATTTTAAAATTTTATATTTTTATGTGATTTCATAGTTTTTTGTGTCAAAACAGTTAGTGATAGTACAAACTAATTGCTCAAAGTAATATTTTACCAAAAAATAAAATATTCCGAACCTAACCTTGGTATTAGGTTTTATGTCCTCTGCAAAGTACAAGAGTATGTAATTAATATATTTCACGCCTGGCTTCCCGAGTACTATGTAAAGTACGTTAACGATTTCTTGTATTTTTTTTAGATTTAACACCTAACCTCATCGCTGATATTTTGAATCACTCCGACTTCAATTATTCTGGAGATGATTCAGACTAAAATCCCGAGTTTCAACCACCAGAAACCAACCAAACAGTCTGTGATCTCCGTAAAAGCGGTTCCAGTAGTTCTAGCGAAGATGCAGATGACTTGGTTATTTCTGTGCCATCTCCAGCAACATCAGACAACTCAGATTGTCTTTCAACTTCGTCATACTTACCACGAGCAAGAGGACGTTCAAGGGGCACATCTCGTGGGCAAAGCCGTGGTTGTAGCCGGGGTAGACGTAAGAACTCACAATTGACAACAAAGCCATAGCTTTGTTGGTTCTCTTTGGAGGAACGATATTTTTCCTTGGTGTACCCTTCTCTACTTCTACCATTCTTTATCATATCTTATTATATGTTTTGAAGTTTTTGTTCTAGCGTCAATTCAGTCATAAACGCATTTTAATCTCAGTCTAATATGAAAAAATCGGCTTCGAGTCAATCGAACCAACTCGAAACCGATTTTTTCACATTAGACTGAGATTAAAATGCGTTTATGACCCTGAAGTGACGCCAGAACAAAAAATTCAAAAGATATAAGATATGATATAGAATGGTAGAAGTAGAGAAGGGTACACCAAGGAAAATTATCGTTCAAATGCGAGAATACAAACAGAATTTAGGCACCAAACTAATTGATGACAATGAAGAAGATACTGATGATGATGGTGAAGTTGAATACGAAGAACTTGAACCGAAACATAAAGAATGTAAGATTTTAATTAAACCAGTTCCTTCCAAAGAAAATCGTACCAAAAGTGCAGCGCATTTGCCAGCATATGATACAAAACAATGTCGCTGCAGAAAGAATGCCTGTGATAAATAACTACGGGATTTTGCATGAAATGTGAAATTTACTTATGTTTTACGCCTAATGGGAATTCTTTTACTGATTTCCATGAAAACTGTTAATTCCTAGTTGAGTGTTGAGTCCTACAAAGTTTAATATAAGTTTAAATTATTGGTGTCTAATGTTCCTCCTATTGAATTACTATAAATTATAAAAAGAGTTTAGTTTTTTTCAATTTGTTATGAAAAATAGTTTAATTTCTTTTAATTGTGAAACATTTAGTAAAACTACTTAAAATTATACATCCAGTCTGTTATTTATTGCTCTTATTTGCTCACTAATCTTCCAAACATAGGCTACGTCCTTTATGAAGCACATAATAGTTTAATTCCCTTGTACTTTGTATAGAACATAGTGAAAAACCAGGTTTTCCGGTACCTGAATTTTTCTAATATTTTTCCCGTACTAAGTGATAGTCTAATAGTGCAACACAAAAGTTTCATAAAGAAACAATAGAAAAAGAGTGTCTGGTACTCAGGAGGTTAAGATTGTTCTTTTTTTTAAATAAGAAGTGACGAGACGAGCAGGACATGTGCCTGATAGTAAGCAACATGCTTGCCACATAACAGCACAGTGACACACAGCTATTGGAACATGAAGATTCCAAATCATTACCTAGCACTGCACTGCGCTCATCACCCAGAGATAAAGATGTTTAAGAGATATAAGATCTCTACGACCTGTAATTTCTCTGGAAACATTGCCCTTAAAACTGGAACACAGTAATGTTTTCACATTATTGTTTTACTTCCCCAGGCGGACTCTGCTAGGAGTCACTACACTACAAAATTCTGTTCTAGAAGAAATAATAAAAGATGGCATCATTCCACCCTGGTTTATAACAAACACAAACAGTATTCTTCTAATTCCTCAAATTCTTCAAATTCTTAATTCCCAACTACAAAAAAAAATACATATTATCCACAAAACACCAGCGTTGCATTCTAATAGCTTGCAATAAATAAATAATTGCTGTATATTACCTTATTGTAATCGTAACATTACTTTATTGGTATAGGATAAACATCACTTCTTAGCGATAAGCGTCGTTACTCCTTCAACGAAATTGAACTTTTGAAGAGTTTTGTAGGTTGCTACTCTCTCGCGTCTGAAATCTTTTCCAAGTGGCAATCTACTAGTTCATCACCACTAGCTTTAACAGTGAAGGAAAATCGCAACCGGCATGTTCCAAAGTTCCACAGTATCTTTCGGGGTCATGCGTCGTCCAGCCCGCAGGGAGCCAGCGTGGTGGATTATCGCCATGACACTCTCCTTGCGGGGAACATTTAGTGGGCTATTTATGCTGCTGTAAGGCTGCGTTTCTACCAGAGATGTGCGAGGAAAATGTGTCGTACGAGGACGCGTCTATGCACCTCGCTTGTTTTGTGTGCGCAAAAATCTAGCTCCGCTGAGCTGTTTCCACCAGAACTGTGCTGACCGAGGCGAGGTAAATGAAGCGATATTATTGGAGCGATATATCTTTACAATAAGCACATCCCTCGCCACGCATCCTCGCAAATCCCTGATGAAACCGTAGCTTTGTGGCGAATAGTTTTTTTTGCCGCTCCACAGACTCCGACGTCCGTGACCTTTTTCACTACAATTATCTTTTTGTTACATATTTCTTGGATTATTGGAGAAGAAAAAGGTGGTGAATATTGAGGTACCGGTGTCGGCGAGGCACGGCATGCGCGCGGCCTGCTGCTTGCGCTCGTCCTCCATGTTGGTGGAGTCGGCGCCGCTGTGCTGCGCCTTGCTCTCGTCCGTCTGCGACTGCTCCGCGCTCGCCGGGCTGCTGCTCGCCCCGCCCTGCCCACACACCGCATTCTATTAGCCACTAGCTGCAACACCTCTGCTACACCGATTGCGAAAATGGCGGGAAAACGACTATAGAGTTGCTACTGAGACCGCACTTGAACATAATTGAACACAATACTATCAAGGGCGTTTCAAGACGATGCTAACGGTATCGTTTTGTTTATAAATATTGTGTTTCCAATAAATATATAAACAAATAGGTTTGACTCTTTAGCACAACTGTTGTTGGTATGTTTAATTAGTTAAAGAGCTGCTACATCACAAATTTAAGAGAATACATAAACAACTAAAATCAAGGTTCAAAACTTGATTTCAAAATAAAAAGCATTCTATAGTACAAATATATTTTTCAATGTTACCTTCGTAATTATTTTAGGCGATAATTTCTAATTTTGCATTTATTTTTAACCCTCCAAACAAAAAAAGGGGTGTTACAAGTTTGACGTCGATGTCTGTCTGTGTGTGTGTATGTCTTTGTGTGTGTCTGTCTGTGGCACCGTAGAGCTCAAACGGATGGGCCGATTTCGATGCGGTTTTTTTTTATTTGAAGGTTAATATCCGTGCGGATGTTCTTAGCTATGTTTGGTTAATATCGATTCAAAATAGTAGCCTCCACAAGATGGCGGAGAAAATACTTCTTCACAACCTACCTCAATATGGGTACCAAATGAAAGGGCTTGACTAGTAAAATACTATCCCTATATATAAAAATGTTACGTTGGTTTGTGTACGCTTCGAAAACTCAAAAAGTTCTGTACCGATCGAGCTGAAATTTTACAATGATATATAATCCGCATCAAGGATTGTTATTATCTAATTTTTGCATCACAATGTGCCACAGAGAAGCGTGGCAGGGTACAGCTAGTACACTATAAAAAATCAAATTCAAGATGGCCGCCTCCACAAAATGGCGAATTATATTCTTTTTTCACTATTACCTTAATATGGGTATATAATGAAAGGGCTTGACTAGTAGAATGTTGTACAGATAACAAATCCGAGGCAGTCAGGAGTTATTCAAAATTTTTATTTTGTTCTTGTTAACGAATTAATAGTATAATGAATTCATTAAAATTGCATAATGATAGAGGCGGGTGGGAGTACGAGTAGCGGGTGTGTCACTCACCGCGTCCCCCGGCGCGAGCGGCAGCGGCGCGTGCAGCAGGCGGCGCGCGTAGGCCAGCAGCTGCGCGAGCACGGAACGGCGCGAGGGCGCGCGCCGCCCGCCGCCGCCCGCCACCATCTCCACCAGCATGCCGCCGGCGCGCGCCTCGCCCGCCTCCGCGCCGGCGCACGCCACCTCGCGCACCCACACCGACGAGTGCTCCGCTGCGACACACAACACACCACATCGACTCGTTGCAAACTCGACACGCAGCGCTCCACTGATCTGCTCAACTATACTTAAACAACTTGTTTTACTACTAACTTTGCACCATCTCCGCTAGACTTAGTTTTGGTAGAGACCATCCCAGGTTCAACGCCATAGTTCTTTCCGAAACAGCGTGTTCCAATGTAGTGATTGCAGAGACTAAACGTGACTGTGACTGTCGCTTGATGTACGCATTTATGTATGATTGTAGAGGCTGTACAGTTGTATAGAAACAGCGTGTTGTAGATGTAGAGATTGTAGAAGTTGTATAAAACTGCGTGTACGTAACAAAATTGTGACTGTAGAGACTGGAGTTGTGTAGAGGGTGCGTGTACGTAGCAACGCTATCATTGTAGAGACCCTGAAGTTGTATAGAGGCTGCGTGTACATAGCAACGCTATCATTCTAGAGACCCTGGAGTTGTGTAGAGGCTGCGAGTACATAGCAACGCTATCATTGTAGAGATCGTGGAGTTGTGAAGAGGCTGCAGGTACGTAGCAACGCTATCATTGTAGAGACCATGGAGTTGGGTAGAGGCTGCAGATACGTAGCAACGCAACGAGAGTTGTGTAGAGGCTGCAGGTACGTAGCAACGCAACGAGAGTTGTATAGAGGCTGCGTGTACATAGCAACGCTATCATTCTAGAGACCCTGAAGTTGTGTAGAGGCTGCGTGTACGTAGCAACGCTATCACTGTAGAGATCATGGAGTTGTGTAGAGGCTGCAGCTACGTAGCAACGCTATCATTGTAGAGACCATGGAGTTGGATAGAGGCTGCAGGTACGTAGCAACGCTATCATTGTAGAGACCATGGAGTTGTGTAGAGGCTGCGTGTACGTAGCAACGCTACCATTGTAGAGATCATGGAGTTGTGTAGAGGCTGCATGTACATAGCAACGCTATCATTCTAGAGACCCTGGAGTTGTGTAGAGGCTGCGTGTACATAGCAACGCTATCATTCTAGAGGCCCTGGAGTTGTGTAGAGGCTGCGTGTACGTAGCAACGCTACCATTGTAGAGACCCTGGAGTTGTGTAGAGGCTGCGTGTACATAGCAACGCTATCATTCTAGAGGCCCTGGAGTTGGGTAGAGGCTGCAGGTACGTAGCAACGCTATCATTGTAGAGATCATGGAGTTGGGTAGAGGCTGCAGGTACGTAGCAACGCTATCATTGTAGAGACCATGGAGTTGTGTAGAGGCTGCAGGTACGTAGCAACGCTATCATTGTAGAGACCATGGAGTTGGGTAGAGGCTGCAGGTACGTAGCAACGCTATCATTGTAGAGACCATGGAGTTGTGTAGAGGCTGCAGGTACGTAGCAACGCAACAAGAGTTGTGTAGAGACTGCGCAAGAGTTGTGTAGAGAGTAATCACAGAATGTAATGATTGTAGAGGCTGCGTGTAACCACAGACGTAGTGATCGTACCGATATAGTGCAGCAGCTTGGTCGCGTGATGCAGATGCTTGGGCAGCAGCACCTGCAGCATGGGCAGCGCCAGGCGCAGCAGCGCGGCGTGCAGGTCATAGGCGCGCGCCGCGTCCGTGCGCCACGCGCCCGCCACCACGCGCAGCGCGGCCAGCGCGCCCGCCGCGCCGCGCGCGCACGCCACGCGCGACACCACCGCCTGCAGCGCCGCGCACGCGCCCGCGCCCGCGCCCGCCACGCACCCCGACTGGAAACACCACCACACGAACATCACAATACACAATGGAACGCATACAGCCGATACAAGTGAACATGACGAGACGGCGATCAAGTGAAAACCTATAAAAAAATGCCAGTCACAGAACCTGGCAATTTTTTTTAGAAGTGAAAATTATCATCATCATCATCATCAGCCTATCTTAGTCCACTGCTGGACATAGTCCACTGCTATACGTCACCCTGAGACTAGATGGAGTGACGATATACGGAAGACGGCAGGCAGTGGATGGAGACGTATAGCTGAAAAATTATGATTACTCGGAATTTGAAAGCTCACTATGGAAACTACGCGGGTGAAACCGAAGGGCGTGGCCATGAGCATGGCCATCTAGAAATGCGTCAGCATATAGCCAATGGCAAATACTGACGCATTTTTAAATGGCCAATGGCCATGGTCCCGAGTTTGCCCGAAGATTTCTGATCATTCCCGAGCAAGTCGCTAGAATTCAATTCACAGCCCACGAAAAATCTGTCTGTGCCGCGCAAAAAGAAGTTTTCACTACAAAAAATGAGTGTGCTTAGACCGCACGGCAGAAGTGAAAACTAAAATAAGAAATAACTTTTAAAAACCACTAAATAATTTTAGTCACCAAAAATGAATATTGACTATAGTTGCCGGCAAACAAGTTGACCCAAATGAAGTTAGCAAAGGGAAAATTCGCACATTTACACTTCCACCAAATAGAAAACACTTAAAAAAGTTTCTGCGCAGCCATGCGCAACTTCATTGGGACTTGTTTGCCAGCCACTATACATATAAATTTAAAATAGTAAACACAGTAACACGACAGTGCCGTAGACAGACAGCAGCAGCTGGCTGTATATGTCTCGCCCGGTTACACTTGCCGCGGCGGTCCCGAGTTCAGCCGAACAAATCTTTCACTTTCGTAAGTGACGATCATCGCGTGCACGAAAAAAAAACTGTGTGTGGTGCACTAAAAGAAGTTTTCAAATCAAAAAAATCATAATAGTGTAACCTAGACAGGTGAGACAAAGAAATAGCGATTATCCGATGAGTCATACTTGCAAATGATTGTAAACGTGAGACAACATTTACGCACTTACAAGATAAGGTTCGCACGCGGCGACCATTCCCTCGGTGCTGACGTCCATGTTGACGAACTTCACTAGGGCCGGCACGAAGTGCTCGCACTCCAGTATCACTCGACCCATAGTTTGAGTACTACCCTCAGTCTGAAATAAACAACAAATCATTATTTTTAACATTTCAATTGTTCACTATATTACTATTGCACACATTGATATAAACCAATATATAGTGGTTTATATTGCAAACAAGCACTCCGATCAAACTTGGAACTAATTGAACAGTTCTGTGTCGAATCTGTCTAAAAGTTCTGTGTGTGACTGTTTCTATGTATAATATAATAAGTATATATTTACAATTATATAAGTAGACAAGGTATCCTTCTATTTTTTTAACTTTCCGTCATCCCACCTACGGCTTCCAGCGGGGCTAGCACGGGCAGTGGACTAATAGTCTTTCCACCATTTTTATCCACTTGTCAGTGGATATAATAATCATTTCCACCTTGCATAGCATGGCAACAGGGGAAAGGGATGAAATGTTTCCACTTGACGTTTGTCGTGGACATTATATCCCGCTACTCCCCGCTGTATAGCACGGACTCGGGAAAACGAAGATAAATATTCTTTAATTGACATATGACAGGGGACAAACTATCGTCTGATTTGGAGGTGGGGATATAAGTAAATCTCTCTCAAACATAATGTCGCGAGCATATTATAATTATATTTATACGGAACAAATGGAAACAATGGCCCGAAAATTGCATCGAAAATCAATAAGGGATGCTAGTAATCCCTTTGAGTTTCTCGACAATGAATTTAGGCGATTATTTCGGATGCATAAAAATATGGCATTGTATTTCGACATAAAGTCGACCAACACTCGAATTTGGGTTTTGTTGCTTCTTTTCTTTAGAACTAATTCTAAAGAACAGAAATAAAATTATTTATTCACATACATGTTACTAATATCTACATATGAATAAAAGAATAATTTAGTTTCTTCCGCTCATTTTTATAAATATCTAAATGCGTTCTCTTTACTAAGGTATGTTTCAACTTCTATGGATTTAGATGAGTAAATGTATTATAGTTGTTTAAAAAAAATATTACGTCAAAACGCAGCACAGAAAAAAATAAAAGTAAAAAGAACGAACAAATTTGAAGGTTTGATGAGTTGACAGAAAAACTGATGATTAATACGTAATTTTTATTTAATTTTCTTATAATGGCAATACTGAAGTGATAACGCTACTCCCGCCGTATATCCACCGTGGAATAACTATCCACCGGCGAGTCCGTGCTCTGAAAGTGGACAAAATTGACAAGGGGGAAAGAGATTATTTCCTTTCCCGGTGGAGTAATTGTCCACTGTCCGTGCTAGCTCTGCAGCATGGGAAAGACGATCGGGCTATGTCAGTCTCGAGATTACGGACATGGTGGCCCTACAGACTAAAACCACCAGGATGTTCCACCTTTGATCCCGGGCGGTGACATGGGATCGCTCTCGCATTATTCACGTCTTCTTCTCGTCAGTTTATATATAATCTATCATCGTTGGATCTTAACTGACGGTATTCATAATTTTGAGATTTATAAATATTTACCTGTAATGGTAAGCTGGCAATCCAGGCCAGGGCTTGCATCGATAACACCCAACATCTGAGGGAGACGCTTTCATATCTGTGGAGAACACGTAAAATATATGAGCAGAAGAATATGTTATTCAATTATTTAAACAATTTAGACCACATTAAAATTTATCAACAAAAAATCTAGAAAAACACTAACTCAAAAACTCAAATGTTTACTTTAGATCTCATAGCTATGAACAAAATTTCTAGCTTTTAATATAATTTTATTAGAAAAAAAAATTGGGCTCACTTCTTCTGAACCTGAAATAACACATCATAACTCCTATTTTTACTTCCTAGTCCTACTTTTCAAAGTTTGGTAAGATATATTTATTGGGTAGGTCTTAGAACGAAAGAAAAGAGGCCGTCCAGATGCGACTTTGCCCACGCCTTTAATAGTACATGCGACATCACTTTATGGAGGGTAGAGCTAAGGAGTGTCATCTCTTTTTGTCATGTCAAAAAAGCTTAGGCCAATTGTCCACGTAGACGCAGGCTATACGCACGTTTTCGTCGATTGACGGTTGCAAGACGAATGCATGACGAATGCTTGCATCTTGCATACAAACAGCCTTTAAAGCTGATTATTTTTTATTTATTGTTTAGTATTATTTTATTATGTACACAGATTATTTATGTATAGTTTTATTGTTAATGACGTTACCAAGTGTTCTTTTGAAATAATGGTTCGAATGAATAAATTGAATTGAATTGAAACAATGAATATTTTTTATTTATTGTTTAGTATTATTTTATTATGTACACAGATTATTTATGTATAGTTTTATTGTAAATGACGTTACCAAGTGTTCTTTTGAAATAATGGTTCGAATGAATAAATTGAATTGAATTGAAACAATGAAATCTGTGTCCACGGAGAGGCAACGTCGGGTCAGCCGCTCGTCAACAAACGTATGACAAGCGGCTGACGCTTCGTGGACACAGATTTCATTGTTTCTAAGCAAGATGCAAGCATTCGTCATGCATTCGTCTTGCAACCCTCAATTTACGAAAGCGTGCGTATAACGTGCGGCTACGTGGACAATTGGCCTTACTAAACTTACTAAGCTGTGATATAAATAACAGTTCAAAAATTTTCCACAATGGCGCTGGTGTAGACAGAGGGTATGTAAGTATGAATGTAGCTATTCTAGAAGAATTGAAGAGTATGCAATTAAAAAAAAATTGTCTAAAATAGTTACTTATTTATAGAAAATTTCAACTATTAAAATAATGTAGTAGTACCTTAACAATAATAATTATGAGAAGTCATGTAGCTCGGGCGATTTTAGTAAAACTTTACCCTGATGCCGAAGTGGGGCCAAGCTAATTTAATGCATTTATAATAATTATTATGAGAAAACGTGTAGCTAGAGTGATTTTATTTAAACTTTGCCTTGATGGCGACGTGGCGCCACGCTAATTTAATGTGTTTTTCATGTAGACAGATGACAGTTCTTAGCTCAGCTGTGCTTAGTCAGTGGAGCAGTCATAGTGTGATACTAACGTGCATAGCGCGTGCAGCAGCGCCGTGACGGTGTCGGAGGCGAGGCGGATGCGCGGCGTGTCGGCGGGCACGGCCAGCGTGGCCAGCGACGTGGCCAGCGCCCACGCGCCGCCCGAGCCCCACGCCGACCCGTTCAGCGTCAGCCACAGCGCCACCACGTTCTCCATGTACGTGCACTCCACCTGATGAAACAAAACTCTGCGTCAAATAACACGCGTGACGCGTACACATACACGCGTAAAACGTAGGCTTACGCTTCAAATATTCATTCGAGGAACCGTAGCGAACAGGAATTACTAGCATACTAGTTGTATGTGCACTTTAATGTGTCTATATTTAATTTAACAAGTGTGTATTTATGATTGGGTCAAAGAAATTTCATACTAATTAAGTCCATCAAATTATGGGACACGTAATTATCAACAAAGATATGGATCACCAAACTTTCGGGGTGGGGTTTTGACGTCATCTTCGTAAAAATCGTACAATGAAGTGACGTCATTCGCAATGTCTAAGCACTGTAACTTCGTCATTTTTTGTTTGTGAAACAAACAATATTTTTTAATAGCCTGACGGCCTAATTCGTTTTTTATAGTCATCATATAGATAAGCTGTTGACATTGTACATTTTCTGATACCCATAGTAAAGCGTTTCTGTATGTTATTCTGTATTTATCTGTATCCTGTATGTCGACATATAACCTGACATAAAAAAGGATAACCGATTTTTTATACTTTATTTCAAAATGTCAGTATTGCTCACCTGCTTGTTGAAATCGAGCGCTAGATGCCTGAAGACATCGTACAGAGTGTGCGAGAGCGGCGGGTGGTGCCTGGGCGGCAGCGGCGGGGGCGCGCGTGGCGGGCCCGGCGGCGCGGGCGGCGGCGCCAGCACGGCGGCCGCCAGCGCGGCGCCCGTGGCCAGCAGCGCCCGGCGCGCGGCCGCCTCGCCCGCGCCGCCCGCGCCGCCGCCCGAGCCCTCGAGCCGAGCGTCGGCGCACCGTGACATCACACTGTACACAAACTTGCTTCTGTCCACACTGTATGGTGTTCGTGAAATGAAAATGATAAGTAACACAAATATTATAAACGAAAATGAGGTATACTAATACAACAAAGATCCAAAATAAATTCATAGTCAAAATACAGTGACAAATAAAAACGTGAAAACTAACGTGGTTTTTACACATTTCAAATGAATGTACGGGTAAAACCTCTCTACACACGAACCCTAAAATCAGAGGAAATGACGTAAAAGTAGTGGGGCGGAGCCATAAATCACCAATCATATGATGCGATGTAGGATATGATTGGTGATTTATGGCTCCGCCCCCTACTTTTTCCGTCATTTCCGCTGATTTTAGGACTCATGTGTGGAGCGTTTAACTCACGTGATGTACAGTGAGTCTAGTCCGACTTAAGTTTCGCCCGCGTCCGGCGGCCTTTATCAAAAGAGTGCATGCGCGCGACCGCTGCTATAACTATAAACGCTGTAAAGTAAACGCCGTACACTAAACGCTGACGCCGGACGCCTGACTGTACGTCACGTAAGCTACCCGTATATTAATTTAAAACGTTAATTTTCTGTCTATCTTTTTGGTGAATATAATTTCGTTTATCGACCGACATCTGGAGTTAGGCCTCCTCTGCGCCATTTTCTATCCTGAACCAATCTCAGAATAATAACCCGCACGATGATTCTGATTCCATCGACGTAAACCAATAAAATACATAATACAGTTTTACTAGACTTGAAAGACACAAAAACATCAAATTTACTAAAAATACAGTTTAGCCGGTTAGAAATAAATATTCTGGAAGGGAACCTGTGGCACGAAACATTACATTTACATAATAGTATTATTCGGTACTTCACTAAATCATCTACGACGACTACAAACTATTTTGAACTCACAGTTGTTTAACACTAAACCGAAAGAGACGCAGTATAAAATATGTATATGATCTTTATGTACAATTTTAGTGCAAACCTGAATACGTGAAAAAATAATCTTTTTTTTGAAGTTGATGTAAAGGAAAACAGGATTTTTGGTGTTTTCAGGGTTTGTCCAGTAGGACTCGTTCAGCTTATTCAATCCAAGACGTTACAGTTACTCTATATTTCTAGTAATGAGTTATACATACTTTGTGTTGGTTTCTGTTGTGACTTTCTTGGTCTCCTTTTTGATAGATTCCATGAAATTCTGTTCAAGTTTCTCCTCCGAAGATTCAGAGTCATCCGACTCCGCAACTTGTGTAAGTTGTTCCTCTGTGTCCAGGTCTTTGAGCGAGTCTGAAAGCGTTAATTAGTTGAATATTGTAGTCGGTTTGAATGCTTTCAGTTAGGTTTTTGACGTGTTAGCTTGATGATCTTGTAGCTTGTGTCATGTCTGTCTTACATGTGGTAAATGAAACAAAACATGGCTCCATACTTATAGGATTTAAAAACCGATCTAGTTCGCCAAAGGTCTGCTCACAAAATAGAGCGCACCCAACGGCAACTATGTGCAAAGCTACAACTAAGACTCATTTGGACTTCATTGTACTGGGCCAGAGCATTATTGTTTTTATCAAGCGTACAAAATAAATCCACCAATACTTAATCTATACTTCCCAAAACTAGTCGCGCTATCGGCGTACATTTTCTAGCGCGTCAATTTCACACACCGTCTTTCATTATACTTAGGTACTGTCCAATGAAAGACTGAGTGAGCCATTAATGTGAGCCAGTTATAACTACCAAGTTTGTTAATATTATGATTCAATGATAACAGTGCAAAAGTAACCTCATTGTTTGATGATTGGCCCAGATTTGTTGTAGGTACTTCCAATTTTTTTATGCGAAACTATTACAGAACTATAACACAAAACTTTTAAGCCCTATCATAGTGTCGTCTTGACCCTGTCTACCACTACTACTCTGTGACCACTAACTAAACTGACTTAATTTAACACATGTACAATTATTATTTTCTTTTACACACTTATCTGTCACAGTTAATTTTAGTCCTGACAAATAAGTGACTTTTCATGAATGTTGCAACTGAATGGAACAAAATGCTTCCGTTAGTGGATTGACAAATTAAGACTTAATTAGAATTGAACAACTTTCCTCTTAGACTAAATACAAAATGAATTATTTTTTTGTGTAAACCATACTAGTCCCAAAGTTGTCTCAGCAATTGGTGCTACTAGGAAAGCCATGGCCCTAATATATATAGATAGTAGTTGTGATGACAGGTAGAATATAAGACTAGGACAGAAAGTACATGGACAAGTTATTTTTTTTTTTCAAAAAATGTGTCAAGCAGACAGGCAGGCTCATGGTATACTAGTGGTGTAGTCAGCAATTTGTCAGCTCAGAAACATATTTGAAGATATTTTGTGTAACTTTCTACCGTCTTTCGGAACACCTTCAAGCTTTACCTTTCACTTTACAGTTTTACAAGAGACATTTCTGTATAATATTTAATATGTAACAACGCTAAAGCGTAAGCACAATTACGGTATCGATATAAACGGTGGTGCTTTGCAAAATTGTTGCGGCTAGTGTGGTCTGGACACTACAACCAATTCACAATCACACGGCTAACAAAATTAGTGCAAATTAACTATGTGAAGCTTGGCCCGGCGAGCGGAAGGCTGCGCTTTATCATCTAAAGCCTTGGATACACCAGGGGACAAATTAGAGGACATTGATAGGATTGCATTTCTGCATTCTTGAGATCCTTTTTGAGTATGTTGGTTACGTTATGGGTGTGCTAATCCGAAAGATTACTACTTCATTGAATAATTTCATTCGTGATTTGTGGCTGGTACTGGGAATTTTTTCTGTTATTATGTATGACATTTTTTTTCAATTAGGTTATATATAAAGTGAACTTTCAGTCCAGAAATCCGAAAACTTTGTTTACAAGGTTCTCTTGTAAAATGTGCAGACAGTGTAGACATTGGTCAATCAAAGGCACTAATTACGTGCCACGCCACTAGTTAACAAGTGTGCACATGCAAAGTTTATCAAATATTACTGAAATATATGACGAGGTGTATTTTACTTTGTATTAGAATTAGAGAAAGAAATGAGTTTCGTGTCTGAAAAGGACCTCAAGTAATAAAATGGATTTGCTTTTGAAAATGATCCGCGTTCATTATATGTCGCGGCTATTAAAATATATTCAGCGAATAGCATTACTGCAGATAGAATGAAGCAGAACGAAAGGAAAATTGATAGGATTTTTGTCCCTTAGTATATCTGCGTCATAGTCCTTACTTGGCGACATGGGACCTGCCGGTGGGTTTAATTTTGGCTTGCTAGAGCTCGTGTTGGTAGTCTTCGGCAGACCAAAACTATCCGCTAACAAATCTGCAATGACAACAACACTGCAGGTCAATCCCATTCACACTTTACCCTGGCTTCTTCGCTGGCACTAATTTAACTTAAAATTAAGGAACTCTGATGATCGTTTACGAACTGCATTGAGATGAAATTGTCCAAACAATGCAATTGTAATTGAGTTGACACAAAATGCAATTGATTTAAAATTGGAATCCAAGCATCTCCCATCCATTGTAACCTTGACTCCAGAAAAACTATGTGTAGATAATTTTTGAGCAATCCCTACAACAAATTTTATAATTATTTTATTCAGAATTATATTTCTTCAGAAATCCTTGTTTCAAGCAGATAAGATGTAAGAAAACTGTTATATTCTCAACTTTGTAAGGTAATCTTCTATGATAGATGGAGAAAGAGAGGAGTAAAAAATAGAATGTACTAGTATCAATGTTAGTTCAAATTAGTAAAAATAATCCACCATAACAAAACAGACTCTTTCTTAGTTTGCCAGTGTGATGTAACGTAAATATGTTACAGCATTGAGTAGCAAATACAAATATCTTTATTACTGTTTGTAGGTAAGATAAGATGATACAAAACATTTAAAAAGTTGACCCATACAAACTGGCGTCTGCGTGAGGCATGCAATATGTCTGGCACGCAAGTTGATATCTATCATGTAATTATGTAACTGAAGTTTTCCTTCGAAATGGTTAGTAGACAAAGCAGATCAAATCATTTTACAAGCCCTAATGAGCAATGCTAGGCAAAAGCTAATCTTCCACACTTCTAGATAACCCCCTCATTCAACGGTTTTGGTGGACCAACATGTTTTACAGTGCAATTTGTCACATCACCTTATCTGTGTCATCCTCTAGTTTAACAGAGAGTCAACCTCTAGTTTAACAGAGTGTAATCCTACTCTACTAACATTACAAATGAGAAAGTTTGAAGGTTTAGCTGTTTCGATGTTTGATGCTCAATCACATCGTAACGTCTTTGAAATTTGGATCACAGAGTCTGGCTGGCGAAAGTTAACGCTGACAAAATGCGGCAAATTTAAAAATATATTTAAATGTGGGAAAATAGCGGGAACTACAACCGGAAAATAGCGGTTTGTAATATAGTTGGGGGTACTTACAAAAATACCAAGGGCTAATGCCAAGACAGTTACATAACCGTCTTGGCACTTGGCACTTTCCGGAACATTCCATTTTGTGACCTGATTTTACACCAAATTTGTTTTACAATTATACCAAAATTGTTGTCTGTCTATCTGTCTGTCTGTATGTTCATTTCAAACAAATGTTACTGTTGTAAAACCAATTTGGTATAAAATCCGGTCACAAAATGGAATGTTCCGAAAAGTCCAAAGGGTAGCCGAGAGGGTATACATTATTGTGAAAATGCCCAGTTGTCAGAGTAGCAAGACAAATAAGAATGAATGTAGCAAGTCACGATGAAAGTAGGGATGGTGCACATACCAGCGACCGTAGGCCCCTTGTGCTTCCTGGGCGGTTTGGGCTGGAAGGGCCGGCCGCCGCGCTCGGGAGTCACGCGGATGACGCGCGACGCGCCCGCGCCCCACGACTCCTCGCCGCCGGGGCTGCTCGCCGGCTCGGCGCTCTCGAACTCTACCAGGTCCTGGGTAGTAGATGAGGAATATAGTGGCCGTCGTTAGACCATGTAGGAAAAAGAGACGAGTTTTCATCTCTGTCACTGTTGCTGGAATATAATCTTTCTTCTTTTTATACAAATTTCGTGTCACTGTGTTTGACCGCGATGAACTCGTAAACTACTGAACCGATTTTAATCAAATTTTGCACACTGTGGCATGTACTTGATTTGTCTATTGTAAGTATGACTTTATACAAGAGAAGCCGGAACGGGCCGCATTAATTATATATATATATATATCTACCACCGCAAATATTTATGTTAACCACCATTATCATATGGGCTAAGGCCTCTACAAACGAGGATAACTACATTTCCTGCTAATATTACAGATGCAAAAGTTTGGATGTTTGTTGCTCAATCGGGTCGGAAAGTCTGAACGGATCGAGTTGAGATTTGAAACAGATTATATTAGATTTCGGAGAACCAGTAGCCAAACCAAGCATCTGTGAATAAACAGTCCCTAGAACCTACCACTGAAAAAACTAACTAGAACATAAGGACTTTCTCTGAAAACATTCCCTTGAAGCCGGAACACAGTGATGTACTAATGCGTACCTGCAAGAGCGTAGTGAGCGCGTGCCTGGGCCAGGGCGGCAGCGTGACGGCCAGCTTGGCGAGCCCCAGGATGCACGTGGGCTCCAGCAGTTGCGCGCCGCCGGACAGCGCGCACAGCCGGCCCACCACCTGCCACACAATGGAAATTTATCATTCTTTTACAAGTCCTGGATTAGGAGGGATAAGGGGATAAGGGAATAGGGGATTTGTTTTAGTATTTTATCATTTGGGACGCCGCTAGTATCTAATGGAATCTCGACATCGTTTCGAGTCGTCTCCTCCCAGAAATACACCGCCACGGCTGCATTTCCACCCTAAGCCAAAAAAAAGTGTGTGTATAGTGTCTACTGTATACATAAGTAAGAAGTTAATACATACTTCTTCTCTTTATTCTTCATGCTTAGAAGTCTATTTCAACCATAGAACAGATAGATATCTTTAGTGCAAGAAGTATTAACCTGAAGTTTGTTACAATTTTTACTAAAATTTTGACTAGCAAATTTCAAGTTGTCAGTTTATTGTTATAGTGTGCATCATATAAATTTCTTACAACTCAAATCGTTTACTCGCATCTAACGCACGAAAATTTTATTATACCCTATTTTTCTGGTGTGTCAATACAGTGTATATATTTATCATCTATTAAGAGAAGTAGTAGTATCTCTCTTTTTCTAGATATATATCCCACATGGTGATGAGGTCAGCCTTCCTACTGTTACTTCTCCACTTCGCTCTTTCTATGACATCGTCATCGGAGAGCTCGCATTCTTACATCTCCATTTGCAATAATACTCCACCTGGTTTTGCGTCGGCCTCCGGATCTTCGACCAGGGGCTAAGCAAGAGAAGAAGTATGAATTTAAAAATTACATTAGCTCCGTCCAGCTGTGGGCTGATACTCTCACTCACTCTAGTCTCACTCGCATCGCTACCCTCGCTCGCTCCACTAACTAAACCAGCTCCGTCTACATCCCTCGTCATGCGGTCACGGTTCCTCCTACCTTGGCGCAGAGCATCATCGCGTCGGCGTCGAAGGAGCTGTCGGCGGCCAGCATGTGGCTGACGAGCGCCGAGGCGAGCGCGGACGCGAGCTCGGGGCTCACGGGCCGCCCCGCGCCGGCCTCCGCGGCGGCCTCGCTCGAGCGGCTGCTGCGCTTGCCCAACATCGCCATGCGGGCCTTTAGATTCATTCGCGCGCGCTGAAACACAACATTCATGGTCATTTCAACTACAGTGTAAACTCCACGTAACGTCTCGCGATTTAACGATAAAAAATATGTATGAAGTATACAAAAGGAAAAAAAATGGCAGTCATAGGAACTGTCGATAGAAGTGAAAACTTGTAACTCAGAATTTAATAGGTTATCCCAGAAAGCAAGCAATCTATTCAGGTTGTTGAAAGCCTCCGGGACCGCTGCAAGGACCAGCAAGTACATGGGCATTTACACAAAAATGTATAATACCTCTCTTGGCACTTTCCGTAACATTCCATTTTGCGAGCAGATTTAACACCAAATGTTTTACAATTGTATCAAAGTTGTTGTCTAACTGTATGCCTGTATGTTTGTTTCGAAAGAAATGCTACTACTGTAAAACAAATTTGGTATAAAATCCGGTCACAAAATGGAATGTTCCGGAAAGTGCCAAGAGGAGAGGTATTATACATTTTTGTGTAAATGCCCATGTACTTGCTGGTCCTTGCAGCGGTCCCGGAGGCTTTCAACAGCCTGAATAGATTGCTTGCCTTCTGGGATAACCTGGGATTAGAGTAGAAGGGAAGTATGAGCCACGCACAATGGCCCAATTGAGCGGCTACGTGCGGAAAAGGGCCCGTCTAACTAGCCAGCTGGCTAACCTGCTGGTCCTCGAGCTGGTCGTGGATGGAGCGGCGCGTGGCGTCGAGCTCCTGCATCTGCGTGAGCAGCTTCTTGTGCAGCTTGCGGCGGTGCAGCTTGCAGTCGCCGCGCGGCGCCGCGCCGCCCGCGCCCGCGCCGCCCGCGCTGCCGCCCGACACCCAGTCCCATCTACACACAAATTACAAATTTTTATTTATCAAAAGTCAAAACAAGAATAAAATTGAAAATTTTGGTTTACCCCGACTATCTCGGATTTGTATTTTTTTTTAATTCTACTAATCAAGCCCTTTCATTTAATACCCATATTGAGTAGAAATGCTGCGCGCCGCACGAAGCCGCTGAGCTTTTGTTGTAAGTTGCTACAGCACAACACAGCACAAGTTGCCGTACCATGCCGTCGGTGGGCCCCCGTCCTGAGGCTCGTCTACTCGCGCTGTGTAGCGAGTACCTGGCGTGTACCTGACGTACGCGGGTACATGGCCCCGCTAGCCCCCGGCGAGTACCTGGCGTGTGTGGCGTGCGGCGGCTGCGCGCGCGCGTCCAGTACGGCGGCGAGCGCGGTGAGCACGGCGGCGGCCAGCGCGGGCTGCGGGCGCGGCGCGCGCACCAGCGCCAGCGCGCGCGCACACAGCGCCGCCGCTACGCCGCCCTCGGGCTCGCGGTGCGAGTACATGCTCTTGCGGCACATGTACATCACCAGCACCAAACACCTGCAACACACACGTACCAGACTCTGGTGAAAACTACCAAACGATTCTATGGTCTCTGACACAACACAATTTTGTAATTACCTAGTTTTACAGACGAATACGAAGTAAATTGTCTTTATATGTATCATGGAACACATAAAGACACTTTACCGACGACGGGCAGAGATTTGAAACGTTAATGATATAAGATATGGCCCTATACCGTTACGAGTTGGTATACTGCTTTCGTCAGGCGCTGTTTTATGAGCGTATGATTATTGAAACAATGATACGTATTTGACAGAACAGGACATACGTATCCTTTTATAGTCCATTGCACTACTAAAATCAAATATGATGTTGTTATGCTTATAAACAAGTCAATTTGTTACCTGTCGAGTGGAGTAGGCGGTGCGAGTGAGGCAGCGAACGCATCAGTGAGCGACGAGGCTAGGGCTTCGCCCCACCACGGCGCAGAGCCGCAGACGCGCGCCATGAGCGTCGCAAGCGCCCCGGCCGTGAGACCGCCGCACTCCCACACCAGGGGGATCACTGCCGTGCACCAATCGTGGGATACCTCCGGATACTGAGAACATCATTATTAGTTTACAATATAAGAACCTACTTTATTATATTAATTCCAATAATTTACATTGTTTAGTATTTTATATATAGTATATTAGTAATTTAAATGTTGGTCATAATTTATCAAAAATCAATTCATAAACTAAAAATAAAGACACATTAATGAAAAACACTAACTAGTCACATCAAGAGATCCCGCGGTCGATAATCCCCGTCTAAACATGCATAAATATTATGCGTCCAAACGTATTTTTATTCTTTTTCGTAACGTTCATGGAATGTACTAAAGAGTTTATCTATACACTTTTGTCAGCAACTATTCTTTTACTAGATATGCTTTAGATTAGTAGAGCCCTACGCCTTTTGCTATTGCCTAATGTCAAGTAGGTAGCAGGGCTACATAACTAGCATAGGTCCCAATAAAAAAAAACTTATCTCTACAACGTTTGCGAGGAATGAATGACTGATTAATCAATTTCTGATCGACTCACCACTTCAGGCACTTGGAAGTAGAAATACAACAGCATATCAATCACATTCTCAATAATAACTCTCAGTTTATCCGTCGACGCTGTCTCCAGTAGCGTCTCGGACGAAATCTCCCTATTGGCGATCTGTTCAGCCACATCCCTGCCTTCATCTGGTAGTTCTTGCAATTTCTTGAGCATGTTGGTACATGCGTGCAACTGTTGTTGCAGTTCTATGCATTCGTTGTAGGCTGAAGTGACGCGGTTGTCGCCTTCTGTCGCGCTGTTGAGATACGCCATCATGTGGCAAGCATTGCCATTGTACAGGCCAATGTATGGGTTCAGAAGATCTGACAGCTTCCCGGTCGCTAATCTGTAGAGATAAGAGCAGAGATTGTAAAAGTTAGTTGGTAGATCTAGGACAGGACAGTTCCTTAGCATATCTGTCATAATAAATGAATTATGTTTTTAAATTTTCTACATAATAAAAATTACTCCTGAGTAAACAATAACAGTGTAGAAAAACACATTTTTCTATAATTTTGACACCATAACTGTGAACTCATAGAATTTCCACTGTCTGGCTTAAGTAATTAATTCATTTGATATTCAGATTGGACTTGTGGATCTTTCATGTATGGTTAAAGATAAAGGGATCAACATAATATATGCAACAAATTTCAAATGGGTTTGGTCAAAGATCAAAAGCATTTTTCCTAATAGGGAATATGCATGTAGTTTAAATTGGCTTGATTTTTTTTTCGTAGAATCCTTAATGTCCCGCCATTATGCCAAAACAATTATTTTATTATTTAGTTAGTTATTAATTATAAAAAATATTATTTAAAAAGTGCAAAATAGGCGCGGGAAATTCAAGTTTGCGAAACGCATCATTATCTGTGGAAACCAAATGTGACGTCACATGGCATGTTTTCTGCTTTAACGGTGTCGATATTCGTACTGAGCTAGTAGTGTTAGAGAGAAAAGTCGTGTTCTCCATCGTTTGATTAGCTAGTACAACTCAAAAATCGGTACAAAAGTAACTGCAACACTTGTAGTAAACAAACACAGGTCGTGACCTGTGACGTCATGCAGGCGCGGGAAAGATGGCGGCGTTTAAACTGGACAAATCATATCGATATTTTAAATATTATTTTAAAAATCAATTTGTACATTTACAAGAGTATTTATATTTTTGTTGTGTTATAATAATGTAAAAAGTGAATTAAAATATAAAAAAAATGCATGCATATTCCCTATTGAAAGGGTAAGCTTCTCTCACTCACTGGGTAGGCTGTAATCAACACACAACCAGTTAATATCCATACCTGAATCTACAAGACAAGTCCTGGTGCAACGCATTGAGAGCGTTGACTGATGCCTGTACGTTGGCGATCTCCGCGATCTCGCCATAAAACCAGCCGAGAGGGATCTTGCATTTCATCGCAGACATGCCGTAGCGTCCGATTGTAGTTATCTGTGTACAATTGTTTAGAATATTAAACAAGGAACAAAAATATTTTTTATGATCATAGCTGGCTACCATCGAACTTTGAGAAATGCAAAACACCATATAATTAATAATCAGTGCAGTCCAGAAGGAGCAAGTACAATGGGTCAGCCAGCGCACACAGACTTCGCTCACGGACACGATATCTCGGAACGGTTGGAAACAAAGCGAACCGCTTCAGACATGCGACTTGTTGTCATGTGATTTGCGGATTGAGCCTTTTACGGATGTTTCTGGGCAAAGATAGACAAACAATGTTATGTATACTTTTCACTAGATGTGTTTGAATCCTACTTTAAATGGTGAATTGAAGTATTTGAAGCTACCAGGTGTATCAAAGAAATAAATAGGTATTAGTTTGTCTCCATAATATGAAGCTTAATTCAATCGTCTAGCTTAAGCCTCTGAAAATATTGGTCGACTCCTTTCGTTATAAAACCGTGCAGCGACAACTATCAGAACTATGATTGTCGAATCACCCATCCTAGACGGCGGAAGCCTCATGACCCAAATCAAAATACGTGCAGAGCTTGTCCACGATCCACGACGAAGAGATACTAGAGCTTCGTAGTGGTTCGTCATAAAACTTCATCCCCAATTGCATAGACAAAATCCTCGGTTTTATATCGGTTTCTGTTAGCGATATAGGTAGCGAACGTTCTGTGAAGCAACCTGACGTGTTAAGTAGCGCTATTTATAGAGAGCCTATAAAGTTTTGGGTGAGTTGCGTTAAGCTTCATGTACCGACACAGCGGTGGCGGCTGTAGGTCGGTGAGCACCAGAGGGTCTACCGCCTAAATAAAACTGTCTTATCTTTGATATTGCTCTCTCTTTTCTTTTCGCTTGAAATGATAGAGACAGCAATAGCAAATCCATAGCCGATTTAGTTAGGCGGTAGTAGGGCAGGTCCATGTTGGCGATGTCGGTGGCGAACGTTCTATGAAGCAACTTGACTCGTTACATAGACTCTAGCACTAAATTCCGAGAGCTAATTAAGTTTTGCACGAGGTACACAGTTGTAATAACGCTCACCGGTCATGTAGTCAACGGCAGCGGCTGCAGATCAGTGAGTACTAGGGTCCTGTTAGCAAAATCGGTGGCGAATGCTATGAAGCAACGTTTTACCAGAGCTGCCGGTGGCGAATGCAATGAAGCAACGTTTTACAGAGTTGCCGGCCCTACGTTCTTAGAACTCATAAACTTTTGCGTGAACTACATTACTACACAGTTGTAAATAATATGTAGAGTAGCACTTACCTTCATGTACCGACACAGCGGCGGCGGCTGCAGGTCTGTGAGTACCAGGTTCCTGTTAGCGATGTCCGTGGCGAACGCTAGCTTCACGCAGTCCGTCTCCTCGCTCGTTACCCAGATATCTATGCAGAGGGTCACCAGGTCCGAGCATGACGGGATTATCTGAAGGACAGATTATTAGAATAAATATTCTTTATTACGGCGAAGTGTGATTTGATCGATAATGGCAACATTTTCTATTATTTAAATGTAGAATTAATCGCTCCCACGTAAGTGGAAGGGTAACTCACCACGTCAGTGAGGCGCACGGTATGTCCAAAGTCGAGCACGATGTATCGCCTAGCGCCCGAGTGCATTCGCTCCACCAACAGGGTGTGCTGCGGCGGGCGCGTCACGAGCGCGGCCCAGGGGATACCGCACTGCTCGGCTTCCTGCAAACAATTCATTTATTGAATGAAATTTACAAACTTCGTTCTGTGCGCTAGGGAAAAATGAAAGTACATTTTTACGAGAAGCGTGCACGTCATGAAAAACCGACAGTCTGAAGTTAGGGACCGTTCAAGTATTCCGTGACGCAATTTGGAGGGAAGAAGATGGGAGTATCTTGTAGCGGAGTGCTGAAATCATGGATTTACAGAGACACGAAATTTACATCGGACAAGACAAAAGCTCTACGTAACTAATTGATGAGACGAACTTTTTAACATTCCATGGATTCACCGTGAGGTTGCCGTGCCCATTGTGTGGCAGAGAGAGAAATCCCGAGTAGATCCCGAGACTTGTGACTCGGGTGTAGGTTTAAGGGGCCCCTTTCCGACATACAACAACACTCACCTTCACTACTCGAGTTTCTCTCCCTGCCCAGCCAAATCTGATATGAACCTACTAGTGCAGCTTTAGATACTCGTTCTAGTATAGAACTTACTGCACTTCTGGACAACCCAAGGTATTTCAGCAGGTTATAGAGAGATTTTGCTGGTTAACCTCTCGCTCCCACTTCTACAGCGTATAAATTAACTACATAGCCGTTTTTATTCTACAATACTGAAGACACCAAACACAGAATCCTTATTATAAAATTTCACAACAATTTAGAAACCTGTAATAGAAAAATATTTATTTTTTGGTACTAAAACATACATTTTACCAAACATGCCTTCACTGACTGCAAAGAGATATAGCAAATATAACCCTTGGGTTTGGTAATGGTTTCATGCACTTTGTGTATACAAAAACTTAACCTACAAAATGGTCACATGCACGTAAATCAATATTCACATTCACCTATTTCACATTAAATATAAGTATGTAGACAAGTGAGTATCTAGAGTATCTCTTTGTTGTTGGAGGGTTCAATTTAGTGTAGCCATTGACAAAATAAATATATTCATCAATTTTTTTTTCATTCAAGTCTAATGTACAAAGCTAAATTCGATAAAGTTCTACAATGCAACTCTAATTCAGAAAACAATTAGTAACAACTGCTAATATCGTCAACAATTACAGCAATATACATATTGTCACAAAAAAGAGGAGGAAACACGTATTTCCTATTTATTCGGCACATTGTTAAAAGCAAATTTTCTATAAGCAGTGTTGGTGAAGGTCTAAGGCTGATCTTATCACCAGAGAAGTCATCAGGAAGCATAGCAGAAACCCTCTTAAGGGGGGTTGCAATCCATTATAGAGCTCTCCACCGCTTTCAGAGATTGAATTTACAATATATACATTTCTGGACTCTCTTCATTGGATTGTCTATATTGTTAAAGAGGTATAAAATATTTTTACAAAAATCAACAATACGATGCTAAAGGAAAATGCTAATAAAAATGCATTGCAAATAAAAGGACAAAAAGCATTACAATTTTTACTGTCTTCAACCAACTTTGTATGTTGCTAATTGATATAAAGTGGTATATTTTGTGAAGCAGTGTGAGTAAAGGTAGAGAGAGACCTTGAAAAGCTTATCCTCAGAGAAGTCCAGCCTCTCCTGAGGGTCGCAATCCATCATCGAGCTCTCGACGTCCTCCAGGGAGTCTGGGTCCTGAGAGGTTTGCTTCGCTTGGCCCTCTTTAACTGCCGACCACAGCTGCAACACACCACCATGCTTTACAATACAATATGGCACCTATATTTGGGGTATCATTCTACCTTGTTTTTTTTTTGTTCCTATGAGTTTTAATCTTTATTGCGTTTTTGCAGTAATGCCAAACAATCTACGGTCTCTGGTGGGCTCTTTGCAATCAGGGCTCTTATTGGAAATCAAGGCTCTAAATGAGAATAAAGTTTTTTTTCGAAAGCATATTTTTGATTCAAGTTTTTTTTTATAAATTTGAATAATGATTTAAACTTGTACCCAAAATCAGTGAGAACAAACATATTTTGTGGATCCCTTTTGGGCATGACAATGTGCATTTTTATAATATTAACTTCTTAATAATCCTCATAAAAGGTTATATCAACAAATTTGTTATTTTCGTCCACTTACAGCTATTTTTTCTAAGACAATTTATTACACTTATTGTAAGAAATTATGATAATATGTAATTTAAAGCATTTAACCATATTAGATGTTTTGATAAAATCCGTCCTTAAGCTGACGTTACAATATTTTAATGGGACCCTAAGATGTTTGGTTAACAGTCACAATTATACTATCTACTCTTAGATTTGTATGTCACGATTTCATAGGTGGTGAATGGGTGGTACGTTCTCAGCGTTCTTTCTTATGTAAATTACCTGATGTGGGTCAGCAACGTTCGTCGTAGGTAATGAGCTGACAACAGCCGCATGGTGGCGCTGACCGGTAGATTCGAGCTTGGTGCCTTCGGACGCCACGTGACAGCTCACATGTAGGGGTGTGGCCTCGCTCAGACCGAGGCCGAACACGCCCGCACCGTTAGACTGGGCCCACCACGGAGCCGGGGTCTTCGGGTCTGACGCCGCTGGGGACGAAAGTTAAGTTGGGAACATGGTTCAAGTGACTTGCAAAGTTATCATATTGAGTTATTTTTGTACAGATGAATTTAAAAAATTTAAAGTAACTCTTATTTAAAAATAATATGGTGTAGGTACGCAAATGGTTAATGTGACCAATGAACACCCACTGTTTTAGGAACAACCACACAGGTGCCGTTTTCCTAAAGACGCTGCTTGCCTAGTACCACCACCTGTGTATCTACTTTCACATTATCTATTACATACTCCGGTTTAACTTACAGTTCTGTCAAAATTCAGAGGTTCTGTGGCGATTATCGTTATACGAAAAATGAGCCGAAACTGGGATAGGGGCTTACCAGGCGCTTCTTTAGGCCAGTTGAGTAATTCTCTCAGCTGCTGATCATGTCGCGGGGGGAGGCGGCGTGCTGGTATCTGCCGCCAACATGCTAGCGTACGTGACGGGTGCGCCATTCCGACCAATTTCGGGCATGTCCGGAGCAAAAATCGAACGCTCGAAAGGCAGCCCGTATAAACCGAATCTACAACAAATAATTAGTAAGTGTTAAGGGTGTCAAACAAACAATTTTCAGTTCAACTAACTTAGAACTTAGAATGTGTTCCGAAAGTCTGACATCACAACCTTCTTTGCTTCTTTATTATAGAAACTTCTTTCCTACCTGGTGTCCCATGATACACCTTTGTAGTTAGTTAATTCTCACAAAGTCTCAGAACAAAAGTGTACAACCAGTGCGTCCTACCTGTTATGACATCCGGTGCTGAAACATGGACACTTACAGTCAAAATGGTCCGAAGGCTCAAAATTGCTCAGCGAGCTATGGAAAGAGCTATGCTTGGTGTTTCTCTGAGGGATTGCATCCGCAATGAAGTAACTCGTCAGAGAACTCAAGTCACCGACATAGCTCAGCGTATTAGCAAACTGAAGTATCAATGGGCCGTTCACATCTGTCGCAGACCCGATAACCGTTGGGGGTAGACGGGTTCTGAAGTGGAGATCGCGAATCGGTAAACGCAGTGTAGGACGCCTTGAGACTAGATGGTGTGACGATATACGGAAGACGGCTGGTGGCGTATTATAGGAGAGGCCTATGTCCAGCAGTGGACAAACACGGGCTGATGATGATGATGATAATGAATTCTCCCCTGGAGCGCAGTAAGTGTTGTTGCCGTGTGCGGCGTGGGCTCATTCCTCAACAAGGCCAGTAGCCACTTAGTACACTTCTTCACTAGCGCAGCCAGCTTGGTGCGGCACGCACTACACAGCGGCGACGTACGGCACGCACTCGGCGGCGCTCGCGGATAACGTCACCTTGAATGTCGACTTCCATGGCTTTGGTAGTCGTTCTTATAGTTAGTTAATTCTCACCTGGAGCGCAGTAAATGTTGGTACGCGTTTTGGCGTGCCGTGTGCGGCGTGGCCGCATTCCTCAACAGCGCTAACAGCCTCTCCACCATGTCAGGCGCGGCGGCGGCCGGCGTGCACTGCTGAACCAGCGCGGCCAGCCAGCGCAGCGCGCCCGCCGACTGCACGCCGCCGATGTATGGCACGCACTCGGCTACGCTCGCGGATAACGTCGCCTCGAACGTAGACTTCCATGGCTGTGGTAGCTGCTTCTCGCCTCTGAAATATTAACATATCTGTTATCCTGTACTTGTATTAGTTAGCTCCAAAGCTTTTGTTTTATTTACGTATACTCTTACAAAAACTTTTTTTTCCTCATTTTAAGGAATAAACGAAATATATCAGCTTGTAACACGTACAAACCCTCATCAAAATAATCTCATATTGTCATAATGTCAATAAATTTTGATAACCTCAGAGTATTGTTACGTTGAAAATAGTATCAACCTGTAAATTACTCAGGGGGTGGAGGAAGAGCTGAATGGATTTGAAGAAACAAAAAGGATAAATGCAACTTGCTTGATTTACTTGAAATTTGGTACTGATTCTACAGATAATGAAATCCACTAAAAAAGACAGTACAATGAGTCGTTTTCCGACGAGACAAAAATAGTTCTAACGTACGCACTAGATGGCGATGGTATGGATTCAAAAAGATTTGTCTGTACTATACTCTGAAAAGTGTAATTACTATGAAGCCCCAATGTTCAGGGAAAAAGTGTAAATCTAAATGATTTGACACATCACTTATTTTAGATAAATTATAATTTGCTTCTCAGCTCAGCTGATGTATTTGGTTTGTTTAACTTCTATAAACCCCAAAGACTCAAAGAAAAAATTTCATAGTAAAACAATTTTCCTTCGTTTTTAGTTAAAATATTGGGAATAAAAATAGTCAATTAATTATTTTTTGGGGGATCCACTATTGTTCAGTAATGCCGCATGGTCAACTGACTGATTTAGTTCGTTCTTACCCGAATTTTATGTTACGTATTCAACGATTTTAATATACTTCGTATTTTTGTAGTTTACATTTCTTTAGCATCGTTGTGATTTGATGAAACGAAAAAACGACATTAAAAAGAAAGTTAAGCATTTCTAAAATATCAGTTCTACCACGCATTTTTTTCTAGATACAGATTTGTTAGAAATTTTGAAGAGATGAAAACAAAGAAATTATGGCGCTTATGTTACGTCTAACATTACTTAACATTTCTGTCCAAATCTAAGGTTTTGACAATATCCGTATATTGAGATAGGTGAAATTTTTAAATCAGACAATTTATAGTTCTCGTGAATTTAATGCATGTACACAAAGCGTTTTACAGATGTTCATAAGCAATAGCAACTAACAACACAACAACAATAGCAAATAACAACAATCTAAGATCAGGTAGCAAAATCATAAGCAGCCCACTAATTGTTCCCACTGCTGGAACTCAGGGCCTTCTTTTGCAAAGAGAGTCAAGACCATAATCCACCTCGCTGGTGCAGTGTGGATTAGTGGATGACACAGTCATGACCTCGAAAAATTCTAGGTACATGTCGGTTTCCTCACTAAGTTTTCCTTGACCGTTTTAAGTTAGCGGCATTACGCGCATATGTTCGAAACGATAGGATCCCAATCGGCAGTTGCCATTCTCCCGACGAGACCAGCCGGAACTTCTCTTAATTCACGTGAAATTTTATATTTTAACAACAAGCCTTACTCAATCCTGGGTACAGCACCTGATTGGACTATTTTAATGGACACGTATGAAAAACACTACAAAATCCCAGAGGATGTGGGTGTTTCGTCATCCAGACCGGACATTTTCCTTTTTTCTAGAGCTGCGAAACGCATAGTCCTTGTAGAACTTACCGTACCGTGGGAAACTAATATACCTAAAGACCACGCGATGAAACAAAATAAGTATTACGACCTCCTAAACGAATTAACAAAAAACGGCTATGTAGTTAGTTTGTATGCTGTAGAAGTGGGAGCGAGAGGTATACCAGCAAAATCTCTCTATAACCTACTGAAAGACCTTGGCTTATCCAGAAGTGCAGTAAGTTCTATACTAGAACGAGTATCTAAAGCTGCACTAGTAGGCTCATATCAGATTTGGCTGGGCAGGGAGAGAAAAACGAGTGGTGAAGGTGAGTGTTGATGTACGTCAGAAAGGGGCCCCTTAAACCTACGCCTGAGTCACAAGTCTCGGAACTACTCGAGTTTTCTCTCTCTGCCACACGATGGACCCGGCACCCGCACGGTGAATCCATGGAATGCTAAGAAGATCGTCTCATACAAAAATGACAGCCCGGAGAGACGGGATGACGCTGGAAAGACAGATGGCTGGTGGAAAAGACATCTGACGGATGGAAAGACATCTGACTGTTGGAAAGACAGCCGAGGGTGAAGGCCTAGCAAGCCAAGCCCGGGAATTAAATCGCTAAAAGTCCGAATAAGAGTAATACCCCTGGGACAGTCCGAGAGGCGGGGCGGAAGATCTGTCCACCGTGTGATAGTAATGACGACCCTGGCGCGAATACGGACTTGAGATGCCCTGTGTGCGGGAAAATTTACAAGAGACGAGCCTGGTACCAAAAGCATTTAAAGACACATGATGGTGTTGAAGCACGACAGCCGTCGGTCAGTACTTCGACAAACACTATGGATAGAGTTGACCTCATATATCCCAAGGTGAACCATCGAGTGAAAACTACCAGGAGTCCATTGTCATCAGGACACGTCTTGGCATTCCCAGTTTAAAAACTCTACCTGGAAAGTTCATGACGAAAACTTGGCGATCTTATTAGAACATCCTGGGTCAAAACAAGACCTAAACAGCCAAGTAGAAACTTTCCAGGACACCATATATACATACTTCTCGGAACATTACCCACCATCAACTTGTTATGCTCAAAATAGCAAGGAAAATATGTTCAAAATGAAATTGCGGAGGAAGAAAAGAGAGTTAATAAAACGTCTTCGTGTAGCTAAAACCATGGGCGATAACCATCTAAGTCACCAACTGTCCAGGGCTCTAAGATCAATCCTTAAATTAATACAAGGAATATCGCTTCAAATTAGTAAAAATCGTGATAATTTTAACAGAGCTAAACACGAAGTAGACTTTGATAAAACCCTTTTCAATACTCCAAAAATATTTTCAGGGAGCAAAATGGAAAGCTTATCTTGACTAACGCGCAAATTTACGATCACTTTAAAAGCACATACGAAGTGCCTAAACGCGGGAGCTCGTACGTAGAACCAAACATCCAAAGACCTAATGATCCTCTGACAAACTTTCAAAGCACCCCACCTAGTGAAGAGGAAGTAAACTATCAAATTAAAAAGAAAACTACTATATCAGCTCCTGGCCCAGATGGCATTCCTTACTTAGTGTATAAAAGTGTCCATCAGTTCGTAAACATATCTTGAATATATTCATTAAGATCTGGTCAAGAAAGCAAGTCCCAGTAGCATTCGGAAGAGCAATTTTGTCCTCATCCCTAAAAAGCAGGAAGTAACTCATCCCAAAGACACCAGACCGATAGCCCTAACCAATACAATTTCTAAAATCTTTTCAGTATATTGCAAACAAAATGACCACATTTATGACTAGCAATAAGTATTTCAGGCCCAATCACCAGAAAGGGTTCTTGCCTGGTATTTCTGGATGCCTGGAACACAATACATTACTAGCAGAAAGTTTGAAAGATGCCAGAACACATGAGAGGCAAATAACAGTCTGCTGGATAGACCTAGAGAACGCGTTTGGTTCTGTCCAGCATGAACTTATGATATTTGCCCTAAAATGGTATAACTTTCCTGCTGAAATTATTGACATAATTAATTCTTATTATTGCCACTTAAAATTCGTCATAGCAGTAAACAAGGAATACACAAAACCACTTGAATACAATGTAGGACTATTCCAAGGGTGCTGCTTATCACCAATAGCATTTAATATAGTTATAAATATTTTAGTAGACAAATTAATATCCCGTGAAAAGAAATGGGGCTACCGGTTTAAAATCAACAATAAGTACACTGAGTCAATCTTGGCCTTTGCGGACGACCTTGCAATACTTACACGTAATCCTAAACAGTGTCAAGAATTGTTGAACGAAGTCGATGAGTTCTGTACATGGACGGAGGGAATGAGGACAAAACCATCTAAATGTCATTGCCTTTGTCTGGGTAGACGAAATACCAAATATACGTCTTACGATCCGGGACTCTCCATAAGTGGCCAAGGAGTTGCCACAATTGCAGAGGCAGTACCTTTCAAATTTCTTGGTAGAAAGATAGATCACAAAGGACGTACACCATCATTAGAGGTGGTTGTTGAAAATTTCATGAACAACCTCAATAAGGTAGACCAGCAGCCTATCAGCAATATCAAGAAAGCATGGATATATGACAACTACCTCACGTCACGTCTCACTTGGCCTTTTCTAGTATATGACATCGGTAAAACTCTCCTGGCAAAGCTAGATGCCAGTGTCATAAAGATATTGAAGTCATGGTTAGGATTGGCACATCCGGCTGATCCTCTACTCTTTTAGGGATCACAATAGTTTTGGGCTGAAACTAAAGAAACCGTCTGAACTTTACAAACACCTAAGAGTTACAAAACGCATGTTTTGGGAAAGTCGCAAGACGACTTAATTACATCTCTCCCAAAGACAAAACTGCTTCAGACCTAGAATCTAGACTTCAATTCCATAAACAATTTATGGCAGGTGCACAAGTAAATACTGCTGGGTTGGGTGCGAGAAGGAAAAGGAAGACCGAGACTTGGTAAAAACCTTTCTACAACAAGACGAAAATAACGGTTACAAAGTGCACGCTATGAATTTAGAAATGCAAAGTGAGTGGTTAACCATAGGTGAGTTCTGTATCCCATTAGCTCTAAAGTGGCGCACCTTGATCTATGACTGGTCTCCTGCCTTATTAAAATTTTATCTAAATGCATTCCAAATGACCCTCCTGACCAGAGTAACTTGGTAAGGTGGGGAAAAGCCTCTGAAAATGTTGCTATACTTGTAGAGAGGCGATATGTACAGCAAGGCACATATTGGTGGGATGTAAGGTGCTCCTTAATGGGGTCATTATTCACGGCGTCATGACAGAGTACTTGAAATCATACGTGAAGCCATGAGCCTTTCAGTGGCTAGAGCCCAAAAGGGATTGACGACAAACAAAAGACAAATCAACTTTGTAAAAGCAGGCTCAACTTCAAACTCCAGGAACAAGCCTTACTCAATCCTGGGTACAGCACCTGATTGGACTATTTTAATGGACACGTATGAAAAACACTACAAAATCCCAGAGGATGTGGGTGTTTCGTCATCCAGACCGGACATTTTCCTTTTTCTAGAGCTGCGAAACGCATAGTCCTTGTAGAACTTACCGTACCGTGGGAAACTAATATACCTAAAGACCACGCGATGAAACAAAATAAGTATTACGACCTCCTAAACGAATTAACAAAAACGGCTATGTAGTTAGTTTGTATGCTGTAGAAGTGGGAGCGAGAGGTATACCAGCAAAATCTCTCTATAACCTACTGAAAGACCTTGGCTTATCCAGAAGTGCAGTAAGTTCTATACTAGAACGAGTATCTAAAGCTGCACTAGTAGGCTCATATCAGATTTGGCTGGGCAGGAGAGAAAAACGAGTGGTGAAGGTGAGTGTTGATGTACGTCAGAAAGGGGCCCCTTAAACCTACGCCTGAGTCACAAGTCTCGGGAACTACTCGAGTTTTTCTCTCTCTGCCACACGATGGACCCGGCACCCGCACGGTGAATCCATGGAATGCTAAGAAGATCGTCTCAAACAAAAATGACAGCCCGGAGAGACGGGATGACGCTGGAAAGACAGATGGCTGGTGGAAAGAGACATCTGACGGATGGAAAGACATCTGACTGTTGGAAAGACAGCCGAGGGTGAAGGCCTAGCAAGCCAAGCCCGGGAATTAAATCGCTAAAAGTCCGAATAAGAGTAATACCCCTGGGACAGTCCGAGAGGCGGGGCGGAAGATCTGTCCACCGTGTGATAGTAATGACGACCCTGGCGCGAATACGGACTTGAGATGCCCTGTGTGCGGGAAAATTTACAAGAGACGAGCCTGGTACCAAAAGCATTTAAAGACACATGATGGTGTTGAAGCACGACAGCCGTCGGTCAGTACTTCGACAAACACTATGGATAGAGTTGACCCTCATATATCCCAAGGTGAACCATCGAGTGAAAACTACCAGGAGTCCATTGTCATCAGGACACGTCTTGGCATTCCCAGTTTAAAAACTCTACCTGGAAAGTTCATGACGAAAACTTGGCGATCTTATTAGAACATCCTGGGTCAAAACAAGACCTAAACAGCCAAGTAGAAACTTTCCAGGACACCATATATACATACTTCTCGGAACATTACCCACCATCAACTTGTTATGCTCAAAATAGCAAGGAAAATATGTTCAAAATGAAATTGCGGAGGAAGAAAAGAGAGTTAATAAAACGTCTTCGTGTAGCTAAAACCATGGGCGATAACCATCTAAGTCACCAACTGTCCAGGGCTCTAAGATCAATCCTTAAATTAATACAAGGAATATCGCTTCAAATTAGTAAAATCGTGATAATTTTAACAGAGCTAAACACGAAGTAGACTTTGATAAAACCTTTTTCAATACTCCAAAAATATTTTCAGGAGCAAATGGAAAGCTTATCTTGACTAACGCGCAAATTTACGATCACTTTAAAAGCACATACGAAGTGCCTAAACGCGGAGCTCGTACGTAGAACCAAACATCCAAAGACCTAATGATCCTCTGACAAACTTTCAAAGCACCCCACCTAGTGAAGAGGAAGTAAACTATCAAATTAAAAAGAAAACTACTAAATCAGCTCCTGGCCCAGATGGCATTCCTTACTTAGTGTATAAAAGTGTCCATCAGTTCGTAAACATATCTTGAATATATTCATTAAGATCTGGTCAAGAAAGCAAGTCCCAGTAGCATTCGGAAGAGCAATTTTTGTCCTCATCCCTAAAAAGCAGGAAGTAACTCATCCCAAAGACACCAGACCGATAGCCCTAACCAATACAATTTCTAAAATCTTTTTCAGTATATTGCAAACAAAATGACCACATTTATGACTAGCAATAAGTATTTCAGGCCCAATCACCAGAAAGGGTTCTTGCCTGGTATTTCTGGATGCCTGGAACACAATACATTACTAGCAGAAAGTTTGAAAGATGCCAGAACACATGAGAGGCAAATAACAGTCTGCTGGATAGACCTAGAGAACGCGTTTGGTTCTGTCCAGCATGAACTTATGATATTTGCCCTAAAATGGTATAACTTTCCTGCTGAAATTATTGACATAATTAATTTTTATTATTGCCACTTAAAATTCGTCATAGCAGTAAACAAGGAATACACAAAACCACTTGAATACAATGTAGGACTATTCCAAGGGTGCTGCTTATCACCAATAGCATTTAATATAGTTATAAATATTTTAGTAGACAAATTAATATCCCGTGAAAAGAAATGGGGCTACCGGTTTAAAATCAACAATAAGTACACTGAGTCAATCTTGGCCTTTGCGGACGACCTTGCAATACTTACACGTAATCCTAAACAGTGTCAAGAATTGTTGAACGAAGTCGATGAGTTCTGTACATGGACGGAGGGAATGAGGACAAAACCATCTAAATGTCATTGCCTTTGTCTGGGTAGACGAAATACCAAATATACGTCTTACGATCCGGGACTCTCCATAAGTGGCCAAGGAGTTGCCACAATTGCAGAGGCAGTACCTTTCAAATTTCTTGGTAGAAAGATAGATCACAAAGGACGTACACCATCATTAGAGGTGGTTGTTGAAAATTTCATGAACAACCTCAATAAGGTAGACCAGCAGCCTATCAGCAATATCAAGAAAGCATGGATATATGACAACTACCTCACGTCACGTCTCACTTGGCCTTTTCTAGTATATGACATCGGTAAAACTCTCCTGGCAAAGCTAGATGCCAGTGTCATAAAGATATTGAAGTCATGGTTAGGATTGGCACATCCGGCTGATCCCTCTACTCTTTTAGGGATCACAATAGTTTTGGGCTGAAACTAAAGAAACCGTCTGAACTTTACAAACACCTAAGAGTTACAAAACGCATGTTTTGGGAAAGTCGCAAGACGACTTAATTACATCTCTCCCAAAAGACAAAACTGCTTCAGACCTAGAATCTAGACTTCAATTCCATAAACAATTTATGGCAGGTGCACAAGTAAATACTGCTGGGTTGGGTGCGAGAAGGAAAAGGGAAGACCGAGACTTGGTAAAAACCTTTCTACAACAAGACGAAAATAACGGTTACAAAGTGCACGCTATGAATTTAGAAATGCAAAGTGAGTGGTTAACCATAGGTGAGTTCTGTATCCCATTAGCTCTAAAGTGGCGCACCTTGATCTATGACTGGTCTCCTGCCTTATTAAAATTTTATCTAAATGCATTCCAAATGACCCTCCCTGACCAGAGTAACTTGGTAAGGTGGGAAAAGCCTCTGAAAAATGTTGCTATACTTGTAGAGAGGCGATATGTACAGCAAGGCACATATTGGTGGGATGCAAGGTGCTCCTTAATGGGGGTCATTATTCACGGCGTCATGACAGAGTACTTGAAATCATACGTGAAGCCATGAGCCTTTCAGTGGCTAGAGCCCAAAAGGGATTGACGACAAACAAAAGACAAATCAACTTTGTAAAAGCAGGCTCAACTTCAAACTCCAGGAACAAGCCTTACTCAATCCTGGGTACAGCACCTGATTGGACTATTTTAATGGACACGTATGAAAACACTACAAAATCCCAGAGGATGTGGGTGTTTCGTCATCCAGACCGGACATTTTCCTTTTTTCTAGAGCTGCGAAACGCATAGTCCTTGTAGAACTTA
Organism: Ectropis grisescens; assembly: GCA_017562165.1. NCBI lineage: Eukaryota > Metazoa > Arthropoda > Insecta > Lepidoptera > Geometridae > Ectropis > Ectropis grisescens. Next base: position 5,168,185 of record CM029791.1, on the reverse strand, counting down.
CCGTACCGTGGGAAACTAATATACCTAAAGACCACGCGATGAAACAAAATAAGTATTACGACCTCCTAAACGAATTAACAAAAACGGCTATGTAGTTAGTTTGTATGCTGTAGAAGTGGGCGAGAGGTATACCAGCAAAATCTCTCTATAACCTACTGAAAGACCTTGGCTTATCCAGAAGTGCAGTAAGTTCTATACTAGAACGAGTATCTAAAGCTGCACTAGTAGGCTCATATCAGATTTGGCTGGGCAGGGAGAGAAAAACGAGTGGTGAAGGTGAGTGTTGATGTACGTCAGAAAGGGGCCCCTTAAACCTACGCCTGAGTCACAAGTCTCGGGAACTACTCGAGTTTTTCTCTCTCTGCCACACGATGGACCCGGCACCCGCACGGTGAATCCATGGAATGCTAAGAAGATCGTCTCTATGACAAGTTAAAGTTTGGAGCGCAGTGCGAATTAAAAATATGCAATATTGTCTTCTAAAATATTTGAAAAAGACCGAACGAACGAAAGATAGGAGCGAACTAGTTCAGCACAGGTATGCGAGCTAAGTTCAGCGTTCCCAGTGGTCCTCACTATGTGGCTCAGTAGATTTTGACATAGACATCGCAATCTAAAATCTACAAGCGCCTCCTATCGTCGTTTTTTCGAACCATTTTTTTGTCTCGTCGGAAAACGCCTCATTTAGGATTAAATTGGTGAAAAATAAAGAATCATAATATTACTCACTCGCTTGTTGTTAGTATGATCCGGACGCATTTTTTCGCAACGCTTCTATCAGCGCACAAAATGCAAGTTTGCAGCAGCTTATCTATGTGTTGTTCTATAATCTTGATGCACTCTAACTGTTGAGTTTCAACACTTTTATTTTCCACTTTGCCTTTCTCTGATTTAGCCAATCGCATCCTTTGCAACCGGACGAATACCACCCAAATGATAATGTCTAAAGCAAGCATACGCCGTTTCACACAATCTTTGCTTACGGCGATTTCGCATAAGGTGTTTAAGAAACTATTAGATTCGAGCATTGCAATCCTTTGTTGCCTTTCTACGGGGACGTCTGTGTGAGGACTCGAGCGAACGGTTAGAGAGATTTGATGCAACCAATCGCAGCCGATAAACTTCTTCGAAGCGTTCTTACTGTCTTCAGATTTGCCAGCACCTTTGCCCATGTCTTTAGCGGGATCGAATAACGTCTTTATGTGAATTAAAAAGGTGCGTCCTCGAGCTCGATACAAGCGAGGGCTTGTTAGGGTCAAAGTCCCAGACTGCTGAGTTGAATCGAGGCCTGATGACAGTATTAGAGGTCCAGCCAGGATCTCTGCATTATGCGCTTGCAAATACTCCTCGCTGTAAATAGGATTTTCCAGGCTGGTCATATCCGCGTCTATTACCGGGAAAGTTATAGGAGATTCAGATCTATGACTGAAAGACGCATCTTTTTTATAACCAATCCCGTGTAGGTTTTGTTTTAAAAGTGTTACCATTATGACGGGTAAATTAGCCGTGCATACGGAATGTACCGTGAAGGAGAATTCTATGTGTGCCAGTGAGACGCTGTATGGTAATGTTAGTTCCAGGACGTGTTCATCCCAGGTTGAAGACGTGTTCTGCAGCCGCCACGTCCTGTTGTTCTGGTGGTCGGAGCGCGGCCGCTGCGCCGGCGACAGCTCGCACCAGAACCCTGGCACCACCGCACTGTACGGTATCGGCGTATTCGTTCCGTACGAACCAGTCAATTTGATCAAAGTCTCCAAATCTGTTGTTTCCAGTTCTGGTTTGTTAGCTATAATCACCGGTGCACCGGTCTCTTCACGAGGGGCTTTCTGTAGCATATCAAAGTCGAGATTCGCAAACTCATCCTCGTCCATATCTCCAGTCGAGTCTTTTTCTCCATTGTTTAGAGCATAGAAATATATCACTCCTTGTTTGGTCGACACGCTGAGCCGGTCTACTGATGCGCAGTAAGTGACCGACGTGAACTGCCCTTTAGGTACCTTCATTTCTGCTAGGACGCGGAATTCTGGTAATGAGTAGAACCTCAGACAACCATCGACACCTACAGATGCGAAGGAATACTGATCATTATCACCCGGCAGTAAACACAAATCAACTGGACTTTCTTCGTAGCTGAGTTCAGTGAGTGATACGGGATTGTCTTCTAAAGTATATACCGAAGTTTTGCTGTAAATTTCATACAGGATGAAATACGCCTTAACGTCAGAATTCAGTTTCTCGATGTTTTCCATTTCATCAATTTCCATTTTAGTGTCACCATCATTGTCAACCTCTTCCTCAGCTTTCACCTTTTCTGGATCAATGCTCGAGATAACGACAAGTAGATGTTCTTTGTCGTCTGTCGGGATTAAGTGTGTAACTTTGGCATCGTCGCGAAGGTTTAATTTGGCCGGCAGGCTAAGACACTGTACTGCGACCCCTTGGGACACCACTTCCTCTTGCGGAGGGTCGCTATCAAATCCGTCGTTATTGCTGTTAGAGACTGCCGTTTGTGTCCCAAGCTTGTTCCCACTGAAATTGGTCACTTTAACCTTCTCTGTGCCTTCACCGCCTTCGTACCACTTCAAATCTGATATTTCCAACGGGCCGCCCATGTTGAGATAGTGATGCAAATGGGGTGTCAGAGGGCAGCACAGCTGCGTCAGTCTGATCGGCTAATTTAGTCCCAAAAGACTCCAAAGTACCGCTCTTCCAGCTCTTTAACTGAGAAATCTTTCCAACGAAGTCATAGACGTTCGCTTGTGTAGTCGCCCCCTGTTCGTGGTAGTCAGACGGGAGAAGAGCCTGTCCTCCAGGTGGTGGGATCATCTTGAAATGCTTGGGTAGGATTATCTTCTTTGCAGGCTCCCAAATCTTGCTATCCTCTTTGCTTGACGATGCGTTCAAATTGATCACGTTGCTGATCTGTTCGTCAATGAGTACGTTCGTGCAGGTTGTAGTTCAGTATCTTCATCTGAGTATTGGAAATAGATGTCGTCGTATATGTTGGCGTCGTCTGTCCTGGCCACCGTACACACTTTCTTGCTACCACCAGGCTTTGAGTTTCCGCTACTATTTGACGTGTGAACTACTGTTGTTATGGACCCTGCTTGAGAACTATGTATATCGTAAGTCAGTAAGAATAACATTTTATTTGTCTGGTTGCTTTTAGCTTCATTCTGGTCATTCATTTCTTGGATGCTTTCTATGGCTTTCATAGACCCTCCTGAATCAAAAAGTGCTTTACTAGAATCTTCTTTGATTGGTAAATTGGATGGAGCAACATTGGTCCTAGTAACGATGACGGCGCAGATCAATGCTGGTTTTGCTTTAGATGTGCTGTTGTCTTTGTCTGTGGTCTCGCTATTCTGGGCTTGTGGATACGAGTCCTGTTGTGATGTCATCCCGACGAACGCCATCGCAGTGAGCTCGATGCCGTAGGTTGCTAAAGGGTAACGAAAATTATGTTTAGCAAATATTTTAACAAAATCGGTCAGGTTTTTTAAAAATACACAGATTAAGTTAATAGTGAACCATGGAACCACTGAGCACGAAACTAATGATTAACATACTAATAGATGTGTATTAGCGTAAATTAGCAAGAGGGTGAATAGGGTTTCTGGACACTGACAAATTCATAATTCCCCAAACACTTAAATAAATAAATGTGTTACACTGCTAAACTCGTTCTCTTTGTTAAGCTTCTTATAGTAATCAATTTTCATTATATTTCCATCTACATGCCATTGACATGCTCACACTATTCTTATAAAAGTGCGGAAGTAGCAATTTACGGAAAATTATCGTGAGGAAAATTGTTTATCAGTTATAAGCAACTTTACTCGAGATATTGATACCATAGTTAAAAAAATTATGTGGACTAAACATGTACACGCAAACAGTTTATAAATAGTCAAAACTATTCTTAATATTTCACTTACAACTGTCTTTCTCGAGACTGGCAGACCAAACTTTAATAGTGTCTGTAGTGAGTATCCCACTGAAGATGGAGTCGTACGGCGACAGATGGATGAACTTGACGAGCTTGAGACCGCAGTCAAACCGCCACACGTTGACCTTCCCTTCGGTGGTGCCAGAAGCGATGAGATCGCCCGTGTTGCCTTTGGACACCACTGTGACGTTAGGACTCGGGACAGCGCAAGCCGTCGCATTCGTTACCTGAGAACAGATTAAATTAAAAAATAATTTGTTTTGACTTCATAACTTGGTGTGTCTAATGTTTGTTGTGGTCGTATTCCACTACCACAGGCCTGTATTGCCTCCAATTTAAATTTTTAGTCACTATTTTACCATTTTTGTATAAACTTTATTCTAAATAGATGAAATCATGTTTTACTTGAAAGTCATTTAAAAGCGTATTCATGGCACTTTGTCTTTCATTAAGATGATAATTTACATGGGACAACACCGTTTCCAGGGTGAGCTAATCCCACTATAAAAATTAATTTTCATGATGATTGTTCCCAGTGATCTCTTTACTAAATCTGGTCCTAAATTTAATCTGGTCGTATTGAGAAATATTAATGCATAGTTATTAGCTTAACTTATAGCCGCATTTTTTTTTGTTATTTCAATTAGTTTATTATTATGACATTACCCGAGCGGAGTTGGAATAGGCTAGTGATGATGTAGTTACATAAAAAGTTTCCGATTATCCATCAAGACTACCGCTTCAAAAATTGAATTCTATCTATGCACTGGACACATAATTGATAGTCTTTTTGCTATTTGGATAGATAAAAAATTAGTAGGTGTTTTAAATGTAAAATTAAGATGTTCGCATTAAATTCCATCTTAAGAAATGAATGAAACAGGCTGAAATTTAGACCTCAGATAGATTTAGAGATTTAGAACTTTTAAGGAGATAGAAAACCTTTTATCAGGATAATAACGTGATAAAAGGTTTTAATTTAATTAAAATGGGATTTAATTCTAAATTCTAATTACTGGTAGATTACTATAGTACTAGTAATATAGTAAATGAACATACATGCTTGAATGGTAGGTAAGATGCCTGTTTGGTACTTCCCCAGATATATGGCGATTACTTCCCCAGATACACGGCGGGTACTTTCCCATATATACAATGATTACAATGTAATTTAGAATGATTACACTAATATTTATAAATTGCAAGTGTTTGCTCCCACGCAAAGTTCATTCAAGGGGATAAATACATTTAAACAAACAAATGATACAATTTGCATATAATTATTTTTGTTATTTTGACCACAAACATTTTATGGAAGAACTTCACTGGTTTAATGGAGGTTGGCAAATGCAAATGACACAAGTTCTCGGAAGATGTCCTTCTCGGAAAATGAACATTACCTTTAACTAAAGACAGTGATAACAACACACTTAGCTAACTGATTGACAGACTTCTACATATATATTTAGACTGGCTGACCTGGTGAACTTCGTTCCACTATAGATAAATAACCTAGATACCAACTGCAGCAGCTGTCTGCGGGGCTGATTTGTAAATCTAGAATGATTACACATTAGACATTCTAGTGCGAAAAAGACTTCAAAGTCTTGAACATCGCCGCAAAATTGCTAGCTTATCGGTTTTGTATCGGATACACTTCGGAGAGTGTGCAACTGACCTGCACGATCTTATACCACCTTGCCCTTTTTACTATCGTACTTCTCGTAACTCGAAGAAGCGGCACCGTTTCATGGTGGATATTCCAAAGACACGGACAAAGAGGTTTGATTCTACGTTTGTGATACGAACGTCTAGGCTGTGGAATGAGTTGCCTGAGTGGGTTTTTCCCGATAGTTATAATCTTGGTGTCTTCAAATCGAGAGTGAATCGGTTTCTTCTAGGTAAACACGCTCCATCGTAGACCGCATCGTCGCTTAACATCAGGCGTGATGGCGGTCAAGTGTAAACCCATAATAAGTAGTTAAAAGAAAAACTGGTTATTTTCAATCTCAATTTTTTATTGCCAATATTATTTCGATCCACATCCTGAACCTAGGTTAGAAACTGTATTTCGGAGTCGGGCTACTTCCTCTCAAAGTTCATGGATTTCATATTCAACAGGATTCCAAATAAATTCAAATAAAAAATTTTGGGCCTTATGACTAGGTGGCCAGAACAATTATTGACTATAATTATTACGTATTCTGTCAGTGTGTCTGTATATTTGATGTTTAAACATAAATATAATATATAATTCTACTTGTGTTATTGTATATGCTATATATCTATTAGCTCCGTTATTAGGCGATGTTGCGGTCTGCAACGAAGCATGCTTACCTAAAAGAAATCGACTCTCTATCCACTTAAAGACACTAAGATTGTTATCAACAAAATTTCACAGTAAAAACGACTTGATATAATATATTAGATACTAGCAGCCCCCTCCAGTTTCACCCGCGTTATTCCTTTACCGGGATGAGAAGTAGCCATGTGTTAATCCAGACTATAATGTGTGTAAATTTCAATATGAGGCGTTCCGACGTGATTGAGCAACAAACATCTAAACACCCAAACGTTTCCATTTATAATACAGGTACCTACCTGTATGACAGAGCTTTGCTCAGATTGAACATGCATAAAATGACGTTTTTAAAATATGAAACCTTGCTAGATCGATTAATCGCCCCCAAAACCATTTCCGGGATTCTGATTATAATATGTCCTATCAATATAACGAATGTCAATGTTTGGATGTTTGTAGCTCAGTCACATATGATGAACAGATCGTGAACAGATCGAGCTGAATTTTGCAACACAGATTCTGGAAGAACACATAGGGTAACTTTTTATCCCGGGAAAATAACGAGCACTACTCGAGTAAAACCACGGGACGTTGCTATTAGCGTTTTTATAATTCAAGCAATAAAAGAGATTGAGTTTGAAACTTAACTGAATGAGTTTCACCGAAAAACAACTTGATATTATTTATACTCACGGATATCGGCACGTTGTGCGTATACTCGCCGCGTACGAACGCGCAGCTGGGCGAGTGTCGCTCGTGCTCCACCCACGGCTCGTCGGACTTCTCCCAGCAGACGAGGCACACTTGGCACGCGAAGCACATCGCGCGGTCGTCGCCCGACGGCGTCGGCTGGTGGTAGAACCCGGCCTGCGCCATGCGCGCGGGGAGCGCCCACCTGCCACACGTACTGCTCTTACTCAAGGAAATGCGCATGGTGTAATTCGTTTCAAACAGAAAGTAATCAGGTCTAATTCGTTAAAATAGTAATTGAAAAATATAATGTATATTGTTGGATTTGGAACTCCCTGACGTACTACCTACAGGAGATATTAACATAAGAGTGAGCTGATCTACAACAATTCAGTAGAGGAACATGTATAAAAGAGTTCGTCGTTACGATATTTGGACAAAATAAGAAATAAATACTAGCAATTTCGCGGCGATGTGCAAAACTTTGAATCCCAGCTTTGAACTATTCATTCAAGAGTCTCCAGCTTAGACGACACATACCAAAGGTGCCATTCAAGAGGGGGATCTGTGCAAGGTTTAACATGATCAACTGTTAAGTTAGAGTAACTTCGCATCTTTGAGGGGATGTCTAGTTATGGCAGCCAATTTAGCCTTAGTCGATGTAAGAGCCAAAGTTCAGCGTAGATGATAAAGTGACGCCCAATTGTTCGAGTTTCCTAGATATAAATTGATCATAAAAAATCTATAATAAGCTTCTTGCAAGCAATGTTAAGACTTACTTGTAGTCCATGTGTGGCCAGCGTTTGAACGTCTCCTTGCGCTCGGCCTCAGAGTACATCACAGGCCGAGGTTCCTCGTCGCGGGAGCACGGCACCAGCTCGTTGGTCCGCTGGCTGACGGCTGACGCGATGGCGAGCGCCGGGATGCGCCGGTTCTGGGATTTAAGGTCATGGACCACGCCGGCAGCAACGCCGCGAAGGGTCTTCTGCGGCATGCAGAGCGTCACTGTGCTCCACTGCAGAAGGACACAATAGATTAATAATATTTCAGAAACTATAAAAAAACAGCGAAGAAGTTGTTGGGTTTCCTTGGATATTTTATGGAATAAGATACTAGCATCCCCCGGCTTCACTCATGCAATTTCAGTGCCCAGGCTTTATTAATAATTTAACTGTGTTACAAATTTAATAGGGCTCTTTGCAGAGGCCGCCTGGGGAAGTACTACACCATTGCCAGTTATCCTGCCGCAAAGCAGTGCAAACATTACTGTGTTCCAGTTTGAAGGGAAATGTTTCCAGAGGAATTACTGGGCTAAAACATGACGAGATAAAACACTTTATATCTCCGGATGACAAGCGCAGTGCAGTGCTAGGTCTTGTCAGTGCTATAGTATAGTATAGAGCCTAGACTATAAAAAAACCGATCTGTTCAGCAAGTGCCACGTAATTTGAGGAACAATCAATCAAACCTTAACATCGTACTATATTATAAACGCCTATGTTTCGATGCTTCGACGTTTGGTTCTCAATCACGTCGGAACATCTGAACGGATCAGGTTGAAGTTAAATGATTATCTGGAATAACACATAACAAGCCACTTTTTATCACGTACGACAAAATACCAGGAGCTGCGCGTGTAAAACTGCGGGCACAGCTAGTTTATAGTATCAGTAGGATTAGTCGTGATTATTGACGCATTTCAGCAATAAAGATGATCCGTGTAACTGCGCCGTAATGACTCAAATAACAGATGAATTGCTCAAAGAATAGAGAAATAATAAACACTTTTGTTACACACTGTTGTATGAAGTTAGAAACTTAGATCCTGCTTTTTATGACTTACTTTTTGTGCCTTGACTCCCTTCCGCGCGGGTTCTGTGTCTATGGAATTCTTGAGTTCTTTGAGGAATTCCTGTAGTTTGTCGATGTTCCCTGCGTCTAGACCTTGCATGCACTGATAGAGCAGCACCGCCTGAAAGATCAATAATATATAAGAAGCATACAAACAGAAAGAGTGACAGACAAGCCTCATGATAAATGGGGCAGCTGCACCGCCAGAGATAAGTTTTGTAGTGGTAGGACTCCTAGCAGAGTCCGTCTGGGGAAGTACCACACCTTTGCCAGTTATTCTACCGCCAAACAGTAATGTGTGAAAACATTACTGTGTTTTAAAAGGGCAATGTTTCCAGAGAAATTACAGGGCTTAGAGATATAACATCTTAGATCTCTGGGTGATGAGCGCAGACCAGTGCTAGGTAATGATTTGGACTCTTCATGTTCCAATAGCTGTGTGTCACTGTGCTGTTATGTGGCAGGCATGTTGTTTACCATCAGGCGCATGCCCTGCTCGTCTCGTCACTTCTTATTAAAAAAAAAGATAACATTAAAGCATTACCATCCTAGAGAGGTGAAATTTAAAGGTTTCTTGTCATATTTTGATAGTAAAACTTGTTGGGAAAATGGTTCACATCTTGCGTGATTGTGGCAGAAATTAACGAGCGAAATAAACAGTACAGGCTTTCCAGTTTAGGGAAATATGACACCCAATTGAATGGTGTCATGACTTAATGATAAAGATAGCCTTTATTTCTAGGGTATGGACAAAATTTACCCCCCAGTTTGTCTTTCGACATAGGCCTCCTCCAACTTTTTCCATTCCTCTATCTGTGTCATGACTTAGTTGGTAGTAAGTCTGCCTGCGAAGCCAAGAGCCGTGGGTTGGATTCCCCCCCAGTGCAAATATTTGTGTGATGAACACAAGTATTTGTTATGTCTGGATGGTTCTATGTATAATAAGTTTGTATTTAAAACTATGTAAGTTTTCTATCAGCTCATTGGGTTCCATAATACTAGCTTTGCTTAGTTTGGGGTCAGATGGTGTTGTGTATGAAGTGGCCACAAATATTTATTTATTAAATTTTGGCTGGTTATGATTTGTATAGAAGTGCACATTAATTTTTATAAAGAAAGTATGGGCAATATGATAACAGACAGAAATACTTCATTATGCACACCAGGATGATTACAATCCAAATAAAAGGAAAAACGTAAAATACAATACAGACAACAAATTATACTTATTGGAAAGTGATTTCTTTCAGGCAACCATTAACAGGAAATGTGATTAAGACAGAAAAGATAAGTGGACGTAAGAGTGTGAAACAGCAACAACAAGAAAATAATAATTAGTAACTGAGAAACCACTACCTACTCAAATATGATTTAACTTATCATGAGAAGAATCAGTTTTCAAATAAAGTAATTTAAATGAATTTCCTAGAAAATAAGTTCTGAGGTAAAACATATAAAAATCTCAATCAAACTGACAACCTGTTTATTGAAGTTGGTTTACATTGTTAAAGCTTAAGGTCTCTAAAATATTTTTGTGCTTTATCACTTGTTACTAATTACTACTTGTTAACAACAGCTTTGTAGATAACAGCTATGTATATTAACCTATTTAGAGTAACAACCACTTAGTTCAATTGGGGTCTCCGTGAGACACTCGAAATTCATTAAAGCTGTCAATTATATTTATCCAGGAATTGACTAAGAATACATTAACCAAGAGTTGTTCCTGGGCACACGCACTCCGTGAAGCATGCGGCAACGTGAAGAAGCTGCTGGGCTTTCTGTTGGAGTTGGGTTGGCGGGAGTGAAGCCCACTTCCCACACTCAAAACAGGCGCACCGAGACGTCGAGTTGCGGAAGCAGCCCGCCCACAATTCCTGAGCAGAGCGCTACTACTACTACTACTACTAACCAAGTCGACGAAGAGTTGAAGTCGACTAAGAATTCATCAACATGTAAAAAGAACTCAATAGCAAATAGCCCACATAACAAACAAGTAGCTAAAAATCTTACAAACCAAGTACTAGTAATACGATTATACATGATTTATGTGTTATTCTTGCCTGTTAGTGTGTTAGCTACAACATTGTAATGTTTCAGAATTCCATTCTTGTTTGTAGAGCAACAAACATACATCCAGTAACTGTCACAAGGTTTTCTCTTATTAAAGAAATATTTTCACTCAATTGCGAAGTAATATTTTCAGCAGGCTTCACAAAATTTTTACAATAAAATTGAATTTTATTTAGTTTGTTGTGAGGTGCAGGAAGGTTTCGCCCAAAATACCCCATGTGTTTTTAATTGTGTGTCGAGTTGCATTTTTTAACTAACATAATAAAGAGATTTCGTTTTTAGTTTATACTATGGTATATTTTGCTTTTTGACACAAATCAATCTAGTTAAATGAGGAGAGTAATAACTGCAATGAATTTTATCCATGGTTATCAATGGTTAAAGTTAAGCTAGAACTCTTTTTTGTCACTACTAGACTACTAGATAGACACTACACATCATGTTATCGAAGTTCTACATATAATATCTATACATATACATTAAACATTACAGAGGATATAGAGAAGTGATATGCTAATATTTTTTTAATAATGCATAAAAATCCATTGTTTCAATAGAAAAACATTACACACACTATCACGTTTTGACAAAATCGCATAATTATTGTTTTCGTTTCCAATTCAGAATGGATTATTATTGATTTATGGTTGAATTTCGACCACTTGGAGACAACCACTAGTAATCAATTATTACTTAAAATGGAATTATTTTTCAAAATACTGAAAGTTCTACTATACCTTTAATGAATTAATATAATGCTTTAGACAATCTTCAGCTTTGTATTATACTTTTAAAATGGTTACTGAAACTTTTTTGTCCAAATTTACTTCAAAGTACAAACGAATTCACATAAATAATTTATAATGTGAGGGACAAAAAATATGTTAAATTAGGAAAACAAGCCACACCAGACAAGTCCAATGATAGTGTGATGCAAAGTCTGCAACTATGTTATCGTAGGAAGTCAACGTCTAACAAGTAGGACCCGTAGCGGGTACAAAGTTAGGTACTTTCAAGTTTTATCTGAGAGGTAAGATGTTTACAAAAAAAAAGGAATATAGCAAGAGATAATCTATCAGCTTTTTCTGATTAATGTAATTAATTTTTATTTCAAACATTATTTATTTTGTAAGTATGGTCACCTTACAATTTAAGCAGTAGTACAATATAAATAAATATTGGTGGACAATTCACACACAACACCATGCGGCTAAACTGCGTATTGAAGAAAGTATTGCAATGACAATCCGGACAAACAGATAGAATCTGGATATCTTCATGTCTAGGACCCTGTAGTTTAATGTTATACAGTTGGTCATTACACATGCTAAACAGATTTCTCGTGGGTAACTAGATTGTGTAAGCTATTGTACTGACTCATATATCAAAAGTTCTTAAGTTGATTATAATAAAAAACAAAACACACACATTAGGTTGTAATGGACAAGTTTAAAGTACTAGTGGTCACCAAGTGGTTGAAATTCGATGATAAAGCAGTATTAATCTTTTCTCAATTTGACCACAGACTTGAACAATAAACAAAAGATAATTTATGTGTAATTGTCAAATACATTTGGTAGTGTGTGCAAACTTCATGTGAGATCACAGTTGTGATTTGTACAAGCCTTTGCCCTGGAATAAAGTATTGCTTCCTTCTAATGTGGCCTTCACTAGAAATGCAGAGTGCTGAGGCCCAACAAACAGCTTGGAGAGCTTCCAAGCTGTTTGTTTATCCAAAGTTTTAGGGGAATACCTTGAAATATTTCAAAAATCTCAACAAAGGAAACTTTTTAGCGAATAATGCACAAATCTATGTCTTAGTGGGGTTAAAGGTAACAATGTAAAGATTTCTCGACACCGAGATTACTTTTAAAATTACAATAATGTACAGAAGACACAAGTCTATTTTCTTTTACCCTCCACTTCAGAAAGCCTGACTTTCAACACAATCAAAATAGTGTGCATCACCTATGCTGTCACCTGCATATCAATGCATGTTAAAGAATCCTACATTTTGTTAATGTGCAAAATAAACAGAGTGGGTGACAATACAGAAACCTGAAGGCCCAAAACATTAATGGGCAATGTGTCTCACGAACCATCTACCACAACTTTAAGGATTTGAAGCTGAAGATCTAATTGCAAGGTATGTCATAAAATTAAACAATCGATAAGAGAGCCTTGTGCTATCTCTATCGAATGCTTTGATAATATCCAAACTCACAACCAAAGCCACTCCCTTACTCCCAAAGTTGTTGATTCACCGATGCGTGTGATAAGCTAAAAGAGCACAAGCTGAACAACTGCGACGGAACTCGTATTGACGGTCATAGTTTCCTGGATCTCTATGGTCACTCTTCTGACCGCATATTACCCAAGGAGTAGGATTGTCGAAACAGATGCGTCAAAACAGGAGACAACTCTGACACATTCTGATGTACTAAAGTCTCACTACCATCTGGCCAACCCCAAAAATTCTCAGAAATTCCTAGAAATATGTGTGCACTGTACCCATAGGCTACTTTATAACCAAGTTTGAATAAGTTGTCACATGGGAGATTTTGAAATCTGTAAATAAAACAGAACTGTGTTGTGTGAAATGTCCACCAATATTTAAATAAATAGTTAAATTAAAAGATCATAAATGCATTAGCCTGTGTAAAAGCATTATTAACAGCCGAAGTAGACCGAAGAATTGCAAAGGCCTGGGCTGCTTTTGGAGCTAACAAAGATACGTTGCATAGCGAACTTCCACTCCTGAAAGCCAAAATCTATGGGCAGTGTGTCATGCCCGTATTTACATATGGGATATGGGATGGAATCCATGTCACTCAATCAAAGATCTGGCAAAAAGTTCTGAGTCACGCAGAGAGGAATGGAAAGAGCAATGCTTGGTATTATACTCAAGGACCGGAAGCAAAATGAGTGGATACGTAGCAAAACCAAGCTGAGGGACATGATAACCATAGTCGCTAAGAATAAATGGACCTGGGCAGGGCACATTGTCAGAATGGATGCAAGCCAATGGACGAAATGAGTCCTTGAGTGGAGACCCAGACCTGACACAAGAGGATTAGGGAGGCCACCACAATGCTGGGTGGATGACATCAGAGGACACATAGGCCAAGACTGGATGAGTCAGGCACAAGGAGTTCAAAATTTTTGCTTTACATATTAATATATAGATTCAATTGCATAAATCAAATTTGCCAACAATAAGTTATCTGTTACCTCTTACGACAAAGCACATGGCACATCATTATGTGGGGCGTGTGCTTCAAGTTGATAAAAAATTTAAATAAAAATTATTTATTGGTAATTCAGGCTTGAGGCTCAACTACTGTATTTTAATACTAATTCATGACTTACACCAGGGGATTCAGCTAGTAATTAATGATATTAGTGTAGTGAACAAGTGTGACAGCTTAACATAGGTTATGAATTTCGACTTCATATTATTGTCCATGACTTTGTATTATTTCTTATCCAAATATGTATTTTTTTTATCCTGTCCTACTAATATTATGAATGTCAATGTTTGTGTGTTTCTTAATCACGTCATAACATCACAATGGATTGGGCTGAAATTTGGAATATAGAATATAGTCTGGAAGAACACAGGTTACTTTTTGTCCTGGGAAAACAACAGGAACGACATGAACATAAAATTAAACTAGAAAGGTCTTCAACTTCAAAGGTTTAGTAAAACAATGTTATCAGTTATACATACATCCTGCTTTACATAGTATAATAATGATAACGTGCATTTACATTGCAAGTCAAATGTAGTACTACAGAGTTGCATCTAGAAATAAACGAGTCTAGTAAGAATCTATCTCTTGCACAATGGAGCAGAAAGTTTCTTTGTGCAAAAGATGGACTAGACTTGATTATTTATGTGCAACTTTTCTTCTATATTTTCTTCTGCTCCATTGTGAAAGAGACGGATTCTTATAAGACTTGTTAAACTTGTTGACTCTATCCAATTCTAATCAACTTTAATAGGATCTCAATAAATTAGTTTCTAAATTCACACCCAGCTCCCAGGTCACATTTAGTCTGTTCTTAGTTTCAAATTGATATTTTAAGCAGGTAACTGACATGAGCCTCGAGGTCTTTTATTACAGTACCAAATGATGAGCAACACACCTGCCCACAAAGAGCTCAGTGACACACAACTATTGGAATATGATGAGTCCAAATCATTACCTAGCACTGTACTGAGCTCGCCACCCAGAGATATAAGATAATTTATATGCCTACCACTAGAACTAGCAAAGGTGTGGTATTTTCCTAGGTAAGCTTGACAACAAACCAAGTTTCAAGGTCGTATCTGTTACTATAAGCAATAAAGTTTGTAGAAAAACATACATACAATTTTTTTTTAAGTTTTGTAGCATTCAGTGAAAATTTTGTTGCTTTACTTATTACAGTTTGGAAATGACACCCTACAATATGTCATACAAACAGATGGTCAGACATCAGAGTCAGTAATAGGGTTTATTTTTTGATGGAGTTTTTAAAGCATTGTGGTGGTATTAAGATCGATCTTATGATATTGTTATGATAATGACTCAGCCAAAATGATGATTGTGCAATAATGCAGTTATCATTTAGCATACATTAACTTAAGTAAGAAATATTGATAAACTTACTATAAAATTACTTTCTATTTGATTATGCAAAACAAAAATAATTTGAAAGTACATACTAGCCATTTATTATAAGTAAGTTATGTATAACTTAGAACTTAAGTTTTTTGGGATTGGAACCATTTGAGCAATAGCAAATAGTGTACAGCAATCCAGAACATAGATTCTAGTTTATGGAACATAAGGCATACCTCAGACAGCACAAGTTCGACTCTGATACTCTTTTCGACTTGAGACGAGGGTAGGGGCCGCTGCAGCGCCGTGTGTAGCAAGAGGACGCCGTTATAGTCGGTGCGCGCGCCCACACCACTGCTGTCCCACACAAACACCCGGTCCGCACCCGGCGCGTACTCCACTCCCAGCGTACCATTCTCATCTAGAAACCCAGAGACGGATCCGGTATTAGCGAAATTGTTTATCCCGAACTGTCAAACATACAATGTAGGCCATCGCAAAACCACCGCTCCCGCAAAATACTGAGGAATCGATAACCCAACCTGTGGATTTTCAAATATCAGCACATATTTTACCAAGAATTCCATTGTTTGAAGAGATATAGCGTCGGACTTACCCGCTGACAGACATGAAGACTGGAGAATCACACCCGAATTCACATCTAGAACGTGCACACCACCCACGTCTGTTTTCACCAGTATTATATTTAAGTTACTATGATACGTTAAAGAAGTAACTGGAAAGTTCATGCGTATATAGCCATCTTCTCGTAATATCAAAGAATCATCGCCCATCGTGGCCGAGAATACATCTGTCTACACTACGTAAACGCCATTTGTAATTGTATTTTTTTGTGTCAAAAATATTTGATTCCTGAGTGGCCAGTATCAAAATTCCAAGGAAAAAGTTTTTGTTACCATAGACGTTGGTTATGGTATTAATGAATACACACTACACGATCATTCTCCGATTAGCACTTAGCAGTTTTTTCGAGTCCGGGTTTGCATAATATGTCTTATTATCAAATATTCAAAACCGCATGTTTTTTTACATGTTAGTTAAGTTCATTATCTAGCTGTAAATAAAATAACTGGCTGCTGTTTTAAATAGTAGATTAAATAATTTATAACTTATGTTCAAAGACTCTCAAATTACCGTGACGTGTCCATTGTCCACACACCGACTTAAAATCAAAATTTGCCTGTATGCCTGTACACAGGATTTTCCTGTGTGGTACACTCCGCGAGGTATAAGCTGAGCTTTGCATTAGTGTGAGTGATCACCAATCAGGCAGGAGCTTGAAATTTTGTCCGCGAGGTATAGGCTGAGCTTTGCATTAGTGTGATTGATCACCAATCAGGCAGGAGCGCGGCGAGACAGAATGGCGCCGCGCCTAAGGCCGGTTGTCACACCTACACTATCCATGTACACTCACACAAATGCAAAGCTCAGCTTATGCCTCGCGGAGTGTACTTAACAAAGCATTGCGCTCGTCATCCAGATATTTAAAATGTTTCATCTCTATGCCCGGTAATTTCCCTGAAAACAATACCCTTCAAACCCGAACACAGTAACACATTACAAACAAAGGCAAGCAAAGATTTCCATGAACAACAACACTATAATATATACAGCGTGGCGCTTTGGTGCCGGCATGAAACCACCTATAAAATATCATATTTTGACCTATTCTGTAAAATTAAATTTCATTTATCGTTATTATTTACTGAGTTATTCGCAATTTTCCAAAATACCATAATCATCTGCAGTCTGTATCTAAAATTTCCTGCGCAGAGGTCATTACACCGCAGCCAGTCATCCGATTGGCTGATTGACAGTCCATCCGATTTATCAATTAAAAAAAAAAAAAATCAGGCGAAAAGCAAATACTAAAGAAACGAGATAGGCGATGTCCTGCAACACACTTGTATGTTTGTGAATGAAATGCAGACGAAAGAGACCTATTAACTTTACTAATGTTAAATGTAGTTTTTCTCTTTCTTTTATTTTTCACTAGTTTTGTGCTAGCTGCCGGGATGCGAACTTGACCGTAGTCCCTGACACATTTCTCTAAATGGCGCGTTAAAACTTTTACTTTAAATCCTTAACTAGGGAATTTTGAAATCTAATTGTTCCCGAAAAAGACGGTTACATGTTAATTTTGTTCTTTTAGTGTAATTTATTTAGCGGCCGGGCGCGCGTTGCCGTTCCGCCAGTAGGAAAAGTAAGTACAACGGCTTAATTTGATTTTAAACAAAATTACTTTTTCTCTCAAAGGGGTTTATTGGTTAGATTGTTTACGAAATTGAAATCGTATTGCGAGAAGTTTTTTTATTTTTTTAAAGAAAGTTGTAGGTACCAACCATTTCAGCAGCTTTCACGCTAAAAACGGTAATGTCCTTTGTTATTACCAAGTGCTGGTCTAGTCCCGCGTTCAAATCCTACGCGCACAAACTGTCTTATCAAAGTCATGTGCGTAATGCTGCTAACTTAAAAACATCGTGAAAAAACCGACATATACTTACTTACCTACAATCTTTCGAAGTCATGTTTATGTTAACCACCAACCGCACTTGGCCAACGTGGTGGATTATGGCCTTGACTTTTTCCGTGCGAGAGAAGTCCCCGAGTCCCAGCAGTGGGAATATTTGATGGGCTGTTTATGCGAAGTGTCCTTGATTCTGACAACGCATCTTACTTCAAAAAGCAAATCATTTTGTAATGTTTCGCCAAAGCTACAATAGATACTACCTACGCATTTACCTATTTACTTTATGTTATTTTATTAGCTTTATTATTTGGTAGGTATTCGATTTATTAGTGATGAACAGGCATAAAGTTGACGGGGAGTCCCCGTTCCAAATTATCGCGCATTTGTAAGTACCTACCCCTCTCGACCGGGGCGGCGTTGCCACGCCGTGCGCCCGCGCGCCTCTTGCAGATAAATACTTTCTGCAGTGCGACGTTGCCACGACGTTGAATGCTTGTTTTACGAAAAGCGAACGTAAATCACGCACACGTCTGACGTTGGTGAATGAATCTAGTGCACAGGATGCTTTTCGTTCGATCGCTTGATACAATTATTAAGTTTGTTAGAAAATATTTTTTTTTTCAAATAAGCGAATATTTATTTTTCACACCTTTTGTATGATTACTGGTCAGTAACCCTACCTGTGTGTTCATTTAATGTCGGCACCAAAGCGCCACGCTGTATAGGTATGTACATATTAGCTGCAGCTAAATCTCCATGTGAGACATTTTGTTCGCGCGGTCCTTACGGAATCAATATCGTTCTCCGACTAAACACGAAAACATTGAGCAGTTCGTATTTTGTGCAATATAATTGATCGTTTGGATGCTAAGTTCCTTACATTCTTTTTGAACAACAAAATGCATTGCACAAAGTTATTGTAGATCTAGGCCCCTAGATCTACAATAACTTTGTAGATCTAGGGGCCTAACGAAAAAACCTGCCACGCATCAGGCCATTCGACTTTAAATCTTACAGACTATATTTGTATAGCAAGCTGTGTTACATACGTTCTGATAGATATAAGGCGGCCCCTAGATGATCAATCATTTTGCGAAATATTGCGAATAGTACAATATTATTGACAGTTTAGGGTTAAAATTGAAGATTTTACAATGATTGAATGACAGTTTGAGCGAGTTTAATTTTTATTGTTCTAATTTTTTTCATTGCGTCGTATTGTCGTCGACTATTGCACAATATTTATCAGTCTGTTGCTCTGTTGGTCATCTTGACGAGGAGTACATGTATGGCGAGAACGCAGAAGTTAAGGAAACAGATTATCTACAAATATGAGTATCCAATTGTACAGAGCATTGCCGCCTCTGTGGAATATCAAGAGCAAAGAATGTAATGAGTGGTCATTACATTCTAAATAAATGTTTAGTATTGGTTTAGATAATTTAGTATTAAACATTGCTGTCTAAATGCAAAGAGATGTTTCATTTTTGTATAGTACTTATTATAATGTGACGACTGACGAGACGAGCAGGGCATGTGCCTGATGGTAAGCAACATGCCTGCCCATAACAACCATTGGAACATTATTAAAGCAAATCATTACCTAACAAAGCATTGCGGTCGTCACCCAGAGACATAAATAAAAATAATGCCCTTCAAACCCGAACACAGTAACACATTACATACAAAGACAAGCAAAGATTTCCATGAACAACAGTACTAGTACTAGGCATATATGTATATGTAATATGTACATACATTTATAGCTGCAGCTAAATCTTGTTGAGAGACATTTTGTTCGCGCGGTCCTTACGGTATAAACATCGTTCTCAGACTGAATACGAAAACATTGAGCAGTTCGTATGCAATATAATTGATCGTTTGGATGCCAAGTTCCTTTCAATCTTTTCTAGATGGGTCTAGGGCCCACCTAATGTAAGAAGTAATGCTCTTACTCTTAGTGCTGCCATCTTCACGGATTTCCCGTCATATCGAGCGGATTTGAGTACGTAGAGAACGGAAAAATAACTTTCTAACGGCTAATTTCATAGTATATTTTGGAATGGGTATATCAATAAAGTACTTAACCAAGAATGTCACCGTATTGGCAAACTGAAGTGGCAATGGGCCGGTCACATCTGTCGCAGACACCTGATAACCGTTGGGTTCTGGAGTGGAGACAGCGCATCGGTAAATGTAGTGTAGGGCGCCTTGAGTCTCGATGGAGTGACTATACGAAAAACTGCTGGTGGCGGTTGGAGACGTAAGACCGAGGATCGGGCCGAGTGGCGTAATATGGGAATGGCCTATGTCCAGTAGTGGACGAACACAGGCTGATGATGATGATGAAGTCAAAGGGTAAGCATGAATGAATAAGGTTGATTGCATTATTTCTGAATACATGAAATATCTGAATAATCATGAAAAAAATATTACAAATAAAAAAAAATTGGAACGTAATCTACTACACTCCGCGAGATATAAGCTGAGCTTTGCATTAGTGTGAGTGATCACCAACCAGGCAGGAGCTTGAAATTTTGTCCGCGAGGTATAGGCTGAGCTTTGCATTAGTGTGAGTGATCACCAATCAGGCAGGAGCGCGGCGAGACAGAATGGCACCGCGCCTAAGGCCGGTTGTCACACCTACACTATCCATGTACACTCACACAAATGCAAAGCTCAGCTTATGCCTCGCGGAGTGTACTAGCTTTTCCTATTTGTTGTGATATACTAAAGGTGTATAATATTTAATCAATTTTAGGGGGTTTGACGTGACAACGTCTAATAAATCGATGAACGCAGGCTGCACGAAAAAGTGTCCCGCCGTGTACTACGTGTACGCCCATTGTCCCGTTACGCTCATTATACGCTTGCGCCGCATCTATCAATATTTTGTTATGACGTTGACACGTTAAACTATCGTCCGTAAACCAGCCGACTCTACAGACAACAACTTTTTTTTTAACTTACCCCACTTCGGCAACTCATTCCACAGCCTAGTCGTTCCTATCACAAAAGTAGAGTCAAACCTTTTCATCCGTGTCTTTAGAATATCAACCATGAAACGGTGCCGCTTCTTCGAGTTACGAGAAGTCTGATAGAGAAAAGGTGGTATTAGATCATGCAGAACAGTTGCACACTCTCCGAAGTGTATCCGATAAAAACCCGATAAGCTAGCAATTTTGCGGCGATGTTCAATACTTAGTCTTTTTCGTACTAGAGTGTCTTTGCCTATGAGCCTTTTGGCACGCCTCTCGATAAAAAGATGCTTTACCGCGGCACTCCCCGAGTGCCACACACGTCTTTATTTTTTTAACTTTTATAGGTTTACACTTGACCGCTATCTCGCCTGATGTTAAGCGACGATGCGGTCTACTATGGAGCGTGATTATACCTAACAGAAACCGATTTGAAGACACAAAGATTGTTACCATCGGGGAAAACCACGGAGCTAATACAAAGAGGAGCTGCCCTAAGCAACTGTGCACTATGATTTTGAACTAGATCCTGACGTCATCATGGGGGCGGGGCCTAAGTTAGTATGCTATCAGCGTTCGTCAGGTCTGGTGCACATGTGAGGAGACTCGCATTAAGGCCGTCGCAGACGTAGCTATAGTAAATATATATTTTCGTGACGTCAGTAAAATATACCGTAATCTATTCATATTATGGCATATTAACATAGCAAGACATATTTTGAGTGTACATCATGTTTCAACACTGTCTGCGCGCACGTCACGAGTCTTTTGATATTTTTAACCCCCGACGCAATAACGACGGGGTGTTATAAGTTTGACATAACTAACTGTACGTACTACGATGCTACGTGTTTGTAGCATCGTAGCTCTCAAACGGATAAACCAATTTTGTTTTTTGTGTTAGGTACACACCAACCGATTTTGTTTTGTTTTTGGGTTGGGTAACCTTGATGGGGTAATGTCGTTAAATTACCAAGTTCATATGGCCATCCTCCAGTTTCATTATCAGGCTCTGATTACCATCAAGCACCAAAGTACTTGTCAAGGCGAATAAAATGAGCTCAATCTCGATGGTGTTATGTCGTTTAGTTAGGTACAAGATTCCTATGGTTATTTTCCAGCTTCATCATCAGAGCATGGCTTCCATCTAGCACCAAGACAACTAAAACGATCCCAGATTTGATGGTGTTTCTTCGTTTCATTACAGAGTTCCTATGACCCACTTCCAGATCCATCATGAGACCTTAACAATGATGAACAATGGTGAAACACGCTGTACATTCAAAATATGTCTTACTGTACCATAATTTATATGAATATGCCTTAATAAACATTACGGTATATTTTGGTGACGTAACAAAAATATATATTATAGCTGCGTGTGTGGACACTCGAGGATTGGTATAGAAAATATACGGAAATATGTCCAGCTATGAAATATGAAAATGCATATTATAGCTACGTCTGCGACGGCCTTTATAATTACGTCCTATCTCATTAAAACTTTTGACATCTAGTGTAAGCTAGCTGAACTATGTAGTAACATCTACATCAACCTAAGCTGTGTCTGTGTGGGAATCGGGCCTTTGGTTACAAGCTTTGCCATCTTTCAATACCGGTAGCCTATTAGATCCAACTGCATTTCGTCTAGCTGTTAGCTTGCGCTTGGGTGCCAGGTGCTATGAAGCCCATCGCTGCCATTGTGGTACTGCCGTCGACCAACTCGGTCACCATGGTCTCTCTTGCTCGAAAAGCGCGGGTCGTATTGGCCGCCACGCCTGCCTGAACGACATCATACGCCGGGCTTTTCCACCGCCAATGTCCCAGCCATACTCGAACCGAGTGGTCTTGCGCGTGACGATGGCAAAAGACCTGACGGCATGACTGTTGTGCCTTGGAAGTTGGGTCGGCCCTTAGTATGGGACGCAACTTGCGTCGATACTCTGGCACCATCACATCTTCCAGAGACACATAGTAGGGCCGGTGCAGCGGCTAATTCAGCTGAGCGACTCAAACGGCGCAAATATGCAACCCTCGGAGGTGGTTACATATTTGAGCCCTTTGGGGTTGAGACATTGGGACCGTGGGGGCCGGGAGCTCACCTCATTTTCATAAGCCTATCCGAGCGCTTGGTCGACGCGACGCGTGACCAAAATGCTGGCGTTTATTTGGCCCAACGCATAAGCATTGCCATTCAGCGTGGTAATGCCGCCAGCATGCTGGGTACGCTTCCGATTGGTAGTGGGCTTGAACATCTTGATTATCTATAGACCTACAGTGGTCTATAGATAATTCAGGTGTGCTTAGTGTAAGTAGTTAGTTAGGTTTGTAGTGTAGTGTATGTAGTTCTCATTGTATTTTAGTTTTGTTAATAAAGGCTCTGCCCACCTAAGCTAGTAGTTTTGGTATTAGCCGATAGATGGAATATTGAGAAGTGGGCGGGGCTTAATACCCCCTCATCCCGCAAACTATTACGCGTCATTTTGGAAATTTAATTACTACACCTCCTCTTTGTATTCGCTCCGTGGGGAAAACCCTCTCAGCCAACGTATTCCACAGTCTAGACATTCTTATCACAACAGTAGAGTCAAACCTCTTCATTCGTGTCTTTGAAATATCAACCATGAAACAATTGCTTTTTCGAGCTACGAGCATTCCGATGAAAAAAAGGTAAAGGGCAAGATGGTACTAGATCACGCAAATCAGTCGCACGCTCTCCGAAGTGTATCCGATAAAAAACCGATAGGCTAGCAACTTTTCGGCGATATTCAAGACTTTGAAGTCTTTTTCGGACAAGAGTATCATTACCTATGAGCATTTTGGCACGTCTCTCGATCAATTCCAGACCCTCCAGCTGATACTTAGCCGATCCATGCCAAAGGTGCGAACAGTACTCCATACAGGAGCGAATCTGTGCTTGATATAAAGTGAGCAACTGTTCAGACTTGAAATACCTTCGCACCTTCGAGAGGACACGTAGTTTTTTGGCAGCAAAAAAAAAGTATTATTGAAGTATCATTGAAGCTATTCTAGCCTTGGACTCGATATAAGCGAAAGTTGAGCGTAGATGTTAAAGTAATGCCCATGCTCAAGGCGGTCGCCGGCACGGACACATGTCGAAAAGTAGGAGTCAGTTAGAATGGACTCCTTTTTGCGGAAAATAGACACGCTTACGTCTTACTACTATCGTTGAACTTGACCAGATTGGCATCGCCCCATTCAGGCACCGCCTCAAGGGTCAAGCTCAAACGCTCAAACAAACTCTCTCAAACTCTCAAAGTACTTAGTACCTGAGTTTGCTGCCCACTGCCCCTAGCTCTCTACAACGGTACTATCATCTGCGTACCCAAAGATACCGGGCTTTAACTGATCGTTGATATGTAGCAGGAAGAGCGTCGCAGAGAGTACCGACCCTTGAGGGACTCCGGCATTGATAGCCATTTGATCGGACGAGCAGCCATCAATGACGACTTGTATGGATCGATCTCTCAAGATGTTCGATATCCACAGAATAAACCCAGGAGACAAACCATAATTAGAAAGCTTGCTTATAAGGCCATCATGCCAATCCCTGTCGAAAGCCTTCGAGATATCCAGGGAGATTGCAAGTGCTTCCTCGTGTTTCTCAATAGCTTCACTCCAGATGTGAGTGACGTACACTAGAATATCCCCGGTGGACCGGTTTCGGCGAAATCTGTATTGCCGGTCTGTGATTTAAGACACATTCCATAGTCTTGCAAAGTCGTATGCACCATTTTAAATACGTGGCAGCAAAAATAAAATTAAAACATACGAAAGACGTTAGCTCTAAGCCGCGCTCCTAACCGAAATACTAACATTGTAGTGTGGGAAATTTCGGGAGTACGCTTCCTGCGTCTCACCCCGCGCGCCCTGTACGATAGCCCCGTCTAGACGCCTGTATGGTTTAATGGACTGTGATAGAACACTGACACAGAAGTCGTCTCACAGGTGACTGAGATGACAGCACTCTTCGATCGAGGCACCATCACTACATTCTACAGATAAGATAAATTGACCGTACTATACACACCTATAAAATCAAACTTTTCCCTTAATAATATTAGTGTAGATTTAACAAATAAGAAAAAGCCCCTCTGCAAAGTAAACACACCGACAGGGTAACAACCGAACAACGCTCCCGGCGTTGAATACATACATACCCATACTCAAACTTTGAGAAAAAGTTGTGGTGGCTTAGTGGTAAGAACGTGCGACTCACAATCAGACAAAGGTTGCAGGTTCGAATCCCACCTCCGCTTCCTCAGATTTTTTTCAAGTGCTGATTTACACATTTTGACGTGACAACGTCTTATAAATTGGTTTGCCGGGTGACACTTCAAGAAACTGCGTTACACTCCGCTCACGTTATGCACTCACAACGAGAGCGAGTGAGAGGCACGCGTCCCTTCCACTCGGGCATGGTTAGCCCGCCTAAGAGCGAGAGAGACAGACATAAAAAGTGAAAGGCACGCGTCCCTTCCGTAAAATTATTTTACCACTCAAAGTCGTTGTCACGTAAAACTTTCGCCCGTATACCGACTTTACAGGCAACCAATTTTTTTTCATTAATGGGTTCAACAGTGACGGATAGGTAACATTGAAGGCCTTGGCTACACCTTTGGAAGAGAAAGGCCAAAGTCCCAGCTGGCACACTGGTAGTGGGAATATTTTGCTACTTATCCTTACGCAACCTTAGAGCAAAGGTCAATCAACTAAACAAAATTAAACACCAGGACGTCTACTCCCTTTCTACGGAAAACGTAATTCCGAAATAAACTCGCTACTTTTCTACGAACGTCCGGTTCTCCTTCGTTTTGTCCGATCGAACATTGTTTGACATTTAACGTTCTAAGCCTACTCTAATAAACGAAGTAGAACCAGAGTAGGAAAGTCGCGAGTTTATTTCGGAATTACGTTTTTCGTAGAAAGAAAGTAGACGTCCAGCTCTTCAATATTTCTGTCTTAAGTTAAACTCGGTTAACGATTAATGGTGAGTATGGTACAGGGGATAAAATAAATAACATTTTAAGTTCTTCTACTTATTTATTACGTAAAAATCTTATTACAAAATATCTAGTAGATTTTAATCTAGTTTAAAATATGTTTAATAAATAAATTATGGACGGAATTTGAGTATTCATGTTAACCTTCGAGATTCTTTATGGAATTTAAAAGTGGAAAACACAGGTCCTAATTAAATAATAAA
Organism: Ectropis grisescens; assembly: GCA_017562165.1. Taxonomy (NCBI): domain Eukaryota; kingdom Metazoa; phylum Arthropoda; class Insecta; order Lepidoptera; family Geometridae; genus Ectropis; species Ectropis grisescens. Next base: position 5,142,017 of record CM029791.1, on the reverse strand, counting down.
AAGTATAAACATGTAAATGCATTCTTTTTCAATTATGTTAAATTAAATTCAACAAAACTTTACAACAAGCCCCTTTTGCCCCTATTTAGACTTTAGAAGTATTGTCATTATTTTTTCTTGATTAGACGCCATTGGCACCCGATGCACAGTCTATGACTAGTTCGGGAGCTGATGGGTCATCTATTTTTTAAAACAAATTGTGTGGTGTCGAAATAAATTTTATTTTATTTTTATTTTATATAAGTAGTCCATGGCAGGAAAAAACAGAGCAGAGTTGTTAGTGTTATCATTCAAGTATCACCCTCGATTTGAGAAGAACAACGAAAAATGCATTATAGAAAAATATTTTTTTTATATATCTTTGATTTTGACACTGATGAGGTTCTTATTCTTGCGTACCTTCGAATAGTCCGGTATTCTACGGGATTACGAGTTTATTTTTTATCGCACATAAGTCTATGTTTGAGCACCAAGTCGTTTGGTCAGTGGTGTACACCAAGGTGATACAAGCTGACCTACATAATTTAATATCTAATTTCTAATGTAACATTTCTATTGTGTTTGTGTAAATTTATTTATAGGTGGACAAATTTTATATTGTATGTAAAACACATAATCAAGAAAACAATAATCTGTTTTAAGTAAATTTATCATTTCACGTCAGCTCAAAACTCCCAAGAGTCGAGCCATTTCAGTCCCGCCATGGTTGAATTAGTCTCGTGAGCGAGTGGGCCGCTCATTCCATACGCGAGGGGAGAAAACAAGTAGAAGGAATATACAGTGGTAGAAATGACGAGGCCGATCACACATTGGTAGAACGTTTTCCCCAGTTCTGGGGTGAGGTAGCTTCTGATGCTCACCAAAAGATATTCTGTCAGGATACCTGAAAAAAAAAAAGTTTTCATAATGACTGTCCCTTTTTAACGGATTTTGAGAATGAAAGAGGCTGGTCGGTATCCAAGATACTACAAATACTTCTCTTGGATACCGCACCGAATAAATGGAACCGAGTTTGACAAAAAAATCGAATGGATCAACACACTTTGTCATTGAATGCTTTAATAAATAAATCAAATAATAAAAAATTGGTTGCGGCGCAAGCGTGCAATGAGCGTAACGGGACAGTTTTTAGTGTGTGCATCCAGCTATTTTTCGCTTTTGGGTGCCAATTTATTTATTTATATTGTGGTCAAATTGACATCCTCCTAATTGGAAGTCGGTTAAAAAGAAAAAATAGACCCTATATAATGACGACCAAAACAAAGTACATAAACAATGATCTAACCAGTGAGCATGCAGCTGAGCGCGAGCGCCGGGAAGTAGTGGTGGAAGTAGAGCACGCGGCCCATGGCCCAGAACGGCACGTAGTGCAGCGCCCAGCCCAGGAACGCCCAGCCCGCCGCGTTCACCAGCGCGCCGTGCTTGCCTGGAAATCATTATAGAACATCGAGTGCGAGTTTTGTTGACAACGTTATGCGTTATATCGTGAGCGAGTAAACATGATATTTGTATGAAGAACTGCAGCGTAAATGTCATTTGACGCACTCACGGTGAGAGTAGAGTTTTGTTTACAATAATACGCATTCTACGTGAGCACGTGAATACGCTTATGAATGAAGAACTGCAGCGTAAATGTCATTTGACGCACTCACGGTGAGAGTAGAGTTTTGTTTACAATAATACGCATTCTAACGTGAGCACGTGAATACGCTTATGAATGAAGAACTGCAGCGTAAATGTCACTTTAGGAACTCACCGTAGAGTGCAAGTTTTGTTGAAAACAATACGCGTTTTACGGTGAGCGCGTAAACATGATAGTTGTATGAAGAACTGTAGAGTACCTAAAACCTACCGTGAAAGCGTAAAATTCAGTCTACATACTTGCCGTAGAACGCGAAGGTCGAGAGCGAGTTGTGTCAACAACAATACGCATTTTACTTTGAGCGCGTAAATACGACATTTTAACGAAGAACTGCTGCGTAAGCGTAATTTTACGCATTCACAGTAGAGTCCGAGTTTTGTTGACAACAATTATATGCGTTTACAGCGAGCGCGTATACATGATATTCGTATGAATAAATGCCGGGTAAATGTAATTTTGGAATTACGGTAGAGTACAAGTTTTGTTGACAACAATACGCGTTCTATCGTGAGCTTGACATACCTTGCAGAGGAGTCCCAAAGGCCTCGGCCCTCTTCTCCCGGATGGAATTAATGATATAGATGATCACAAACACTGCGAGGAAAACCAGGTTGGCCCACCACACGACCGGGTTCCCGAGCAGGTAGATGCGATGGCTGCTACCAGAGAAGAATTGACCCTGGAACCACATCACTATGTGTTTTAGTATATGCACAACAGAAATACATTATCTAGGGAATTTTTTAGCGTCTAACTATCACGGTTCTTGAGACAGGCAGCCAGCAGAGTCTTGGTAATAAGAGTCCCGTTTCACCGTTTAGGGACCCTAAAAACATTGCGATATTGTTAAACAGTGCGATGGAATTCCATTCCTCCGCATGTATTTCCGACAAACTTCGACACAGAAAAAAATTAAAAAGGTATCTTTAAACATCTTTCCAGACTGCCAAAACGTCGTCAGCATCTCTGGTTGCAGATGTTCATAAGCGACGATTCGCCCTTGCCATCAGGCAGAACGAATGCTTATTGTCACTCACTATTGTGATTCAAGATGGCCGCCTCCACAAAATGGCGAATTATATTTTTTTTCCACTACTACCTCAGTATGGGTATCAAACGAAAGGGCTTGACTAGTAGAATACTTTGCACTATGACAAATTTCAAATCAAAGATGGCCGCTACCACAAAATGGCGAAATACATTTCTTTTTCACAACTCCCTTAATATGGGTATCAAATGAAAGGGTTTGACTAGTAGAATGTTGTACATATAACAAATCCGAGGCAGTCGGGGGTTAGTCAAAATTTTTAATTTTGTTCTTGTATACCCGGTAGTTGATGGGCCACTGCCAGGGCTGAGAGGTGACCTCGCCCTCCTTGGGCTTGAGACCTGCGTTTCCTTGGAACATGACGGCGTGGGACTCCACGAAACGCTCTAGGAACCCAGACGCGTACGCCTCGAAATTCATCTTCGGTACTGCGAACAAAACAATTTATTACAATTGGAATCTATACGGAAAGATAAAAGATAAAGAGGTTTTTAGTTTGAACGCGTCATTCTAAGGAACTACAGGATCGATTTCAAAAATTATTTCTTCGTTGGATATGTATGATCCCTGAGTGCTGTATTCTACATATTGTGCCACGGCCGAAGCAGAGGCGGACCGCTAGTACTCAATAAAGTAAAAATAAACTAACCAGTGGGTACTCGATCAGTTACATTTAAAAAAATGTTTCATAATATTCTATCATTTACGACACTATAGGTACATATAGTTTTAAATCTCATGTTTTCTGTTTTAAGGCCGTACCCCGAGCAAACGACTTTGAGTATTTCTTACCTCATCCCACACCGCAAGAAAGAGAAAGAGAGAAACAGTAGGATTTGTCGATGTTTTACGCTCAAATTTTAGACTAAACTATTTATAAAATCAGATTTTGGTCTTTGAAATAAATCTACCAAAATGTTCGTAAAGGTAATTGCCTATCCGTTGGGTAAGTAGAAAATACAAATAATAGCGGTTTTTCGAGTAGATGCATGATAATTACAATTATTTCTATTTTTTATGGTTTCGTTGTGAGGTGATTATTTAAACAATAAATTAATTAACAAAAAAATAAAAACTACCATTTTGAAGCCAAGAAATCGTAGAAATGTAATGTATTTTTAACAGTTGATATTTGATTTGGCTAATGAGTAGATAGCTCTGAAAACTGGACAAAATACTCGTTTTGTTCGGGGATGTACCATAAGTTTTCTGGTGTTCATAACGAACACCCGAGTGTTACTGTCGTGTCGTATGTCGTGAGTCGGAACGCCTGCATGAGATCGGCTGTGAATTTCAAACACAGTTAGATTATAGTCTAGAATAACATATGGGCCACTATTCATCGCGCGAAAATACTGTGTGGTATTATATTTCCCCGGATTCTCGTCGGTAGGATATATGGAAGACAGTAGGCAGAGGATGGAGACGAAAAACTGAGGATAGGATTAAGTAGCAAGACATGGGAGAGGCCTATGCCAGCAGTGGACTAAGATAGGCAGATGATAATGATATTTTTCGTAGATTCTACAAAGAGTCCTATAACTAAAAAATATTTAGTAATTGACTAGCTGACCCGGCGAACTACGTATCACTTACACCATTTTTTTTCAAAATTTTCTGCCATACAATCATTGTTCCGACAATAACAAATACTTTCATAATACAAAGAATCATCCAATTTGGTGCAGTCATTCAAAAGTTATGAGCGTACATACATTTTGAAGATCCATTTTTACATATAAGATGTATCAATTGATGAATTCAAATGTTTGCACTGTGTCTGGGTGTTTCTATAATAAATAAATATTGGTGGACAATTCACACACAACACCATCTGACCCCAAACTAAGCAAAGCTTGTGTGATGGCAGCCAGATAGCTGATATAATACTTATATAGTTTTAAATACATACTTATTATACATAGAAACACCCAGACACAGTGCAAACATTTGAATTCATCACACAAATATTTGCACTGGGTGGGGATTGAACCCACGACCCTCGGCTTCGCAGGCAGAGCTACTACCAACTAAGCCACTAGGGCAGTCAAAGTATGTATTTAAAACTATATATGTATTATATCAGCTATCTGGCCGCCATAGTACAAGCTTTGCTTAGTTTGGTGTCAGATGGTGACGATGGTGTTGTGTGTGTATATTTATTTGTTAATTTTTATTTATTTATCAACTTACAGTCATCAAAGATGTTGTCTTCGACGTTCCAGAGCGCGTTCTTGTCCCGAATGTTAGGGTTACACGCCACCTCCTGCTGCTCGTAGCCCCACTTCGGAAGCTGCTTCCCTGTCGTCGTCAGCGCGCACGCCTATAACCAAAAATAAAAACGGGAACAATGAGACATTTCATAACGCAAATTATCGCGTTAGACATAATTCTCATTTTCGTCAAAGATAAATAAAATAAATAAATATTAGTGGACATTTCACACATAACACCATTGGAGCCCAAACTAAGCAAACATTGTATGTACCTACTATAGAAGCCAGAAAGAATACGGTCGGTTCGAAAACACAGTATTTCATACTTGTTAGGAACTGATGGGTTTCAATTAACCTTGAAAAATGTTTATGTTTCAATAAAGTATTGTATAATACATATTTAGATTTGAATACAACAACAGTTTAAATACATACTTGTTATAAATCGAACGCTCCCAAATATAGTACAAAAATGTTGAATGTTCCCACTGCTGGGACTCGGGATCTTCTCTCGCAAGGAGAGTCAAGGGCGTCTACCACGTTCACCCAGTGCGGGTTGGTCGATGACGCAAGACCTTGAAAGATTCTTGGAAAACCAGTTTCTTTTCAATGTTTTCCTTCACCGCTTTAGTTATATAGTAGTGCGTATCGAATTCGAATTGTGATTCGCTCCGGATCGGCAGTCGCCGTTCTCCCGCTAGACCAGCCGTAACTTAGTCGTAACATTAGGTATTTTTAACTCCCGACCAAAAAAAGGGGTGTTATAAGTTTGACGTCGATGCCTGTCTGTCTGTGTGTGTGTCTGTCTGTGGCACCGTAGAGCTCAAACGGATGGGCCAATTTCGATGCGGTTTTTTCATGGGTATCAAACGAAAGGGCTTGACAAGTAGAATACTTTGCACTATGACAAATTTCAAATCCAAGATGGCCGCTACCACAAAATGGCGAAATACATTTATTTTTTCACAACTCCCTTAATATGGGATATCAAGTGAACGGGCTTGACTAGTAGAATGTTGTACAGATAACAAATCCGCGGTAGTCGGGGGTTAATAAAAATTATAATTTTGCTCTTGTTACTTTTCCACTGGTATCACTCGGGATGGATAGAATTGGCCTTAAGTTACATACGCTACAAGTTTAAGTAAGTGTCTCATAGGTAAAAATTGTCTAACCTGTAGATAATGAATGAACATGAGCTTGCTCCTGACGGTCTGCACCTCATCGCCGTCTTTCCCACCAGATATAACCACTTTCCACACGTCATTTGCGTCTCCTATACCGTCCTGCAAGAGAGAGATAGAATTGAAAATTTATACGGGACCAGTGAAAAGTTTTCGTTTTGTTTGAAGTTTTTTTTTAACATGTACCTACCTAGTAGACCATTTTATTGTGGTCACGTGATCGAGTGACGCTTCTTAGCGCTGACATCTGGATTATGCGTGATACCCGATATCTATTGCCAAATTTACGAAAATAAAATCTCATTATTATAAAGGTGAGACTTGGGAGGGAGCGCAAATACCCAACACCCAACCAAACACCCTCTTTTTAGTTCACACTCAAGAGAGAAGGACACCCTGATAAACCAGGGTTATGGGTCAGGCACCGGGTCACGCATCCTTACCATCCATGAAGCCCAGGGACTGACATACGAGTCGGTAATCGTAATCAAAACTAAGGCAAACATGAAGCTCCACGAGAGCGCGCCCCATGCGGTCGTCGCAATCTCACGGCACACAAGGGACTTCACGTACTACGCTGACGACACCGACGACGCCATCGGTCGGTTCGTTCGGCGAGCGTTGGCTGCAACACCGAAGACCATCCGAGAGTTTAATTTGCAGATGGCCATCAAAGACAGAAATGCAGTCGTGGTGGAGGCGCTGAGCCGGGAGGAGGCGTTTTAGAAAATAAAATAGGCCTCGAATTAGAATTAAAGTGTTCCCTACTACCTATTTCCTTTTCTTCCTAATCCAAGATACATGTAAAAGAAAAAGAAAACAAATGACAAAGGTCACGGACCCCGGAGTCTGTGGAGTTGCTAAATTAAATAATAAAAAAAAAAAGGTGAGACTTTGATCGGATTCAGTTTTTTATTCAGAACGAAATTACAGTTACTTGTCAAAAAAAGGTCTCATATATACAATGTTAAATAATTAGTTAAATTTCGTCAGCAAAATAAACAAGAAAAAAAGCAACACAAAAACAAAATCTCATTGTTTCTATCAAATCTCTATATATAAAAATGTTATGTTGGTTTGTGTACGCTTCAAAACTCAAAAAGTTCTGCACCAATCGAGCTGAAATTTTAGAATGATATATAATCTGCATCAAGGATTGTTTTTATCTAATTTTTGCATTACAATGTGCCACAGCGAAGCGTGGCAGGGTACAGTTAGTAGATTATAATTACGGTTTTTAGCCAATTGAAACGTGGTATGTATTGTTTGTATATTTGTAAAGCGACTGAAGAGCACAGCGGAAGTTGTAGCACTATCACTGTCAGCCTGTATTCGTCCACTACTGGACATAGGGCTCTCCTACAACACGCCGTCTAGTCTCAAGGCTTCCGCGTTTGTTTTGTCAATAAAAACAATAATTAAATACTCGTAGCTCGAAAAAGCGACCTCGTTTCATGGTTGACGTTCCAAAGATACGAACGAAGAGATTACTTTTGTGATAAAAACGTCTAGGCTGTGAAATACGTTGCCTGCTTTTGTTGTTGTTGCCTGCTGCTGTTTGCTTACCATCAGGCACATGTTCAGCTCGTCTGGTCACTCTAAATTATAAAGGAAAAAGTTTCAATGCTCACCTCTCCGTAGCCCGTGACCTGCATGTACTTGGCGGTGACCGGCGCCTTCTCCCGGTGCGAGTGCAGGTTCCGGGCGGTCTGCACGTGCGTCAGCCGCACCAGGTCCCCGCTCCGCACCACCGCGGTGCCGTCCGGCTTCTCCCGGTCGTACGGCTTTACGGTCCAGCGGTTGTTCTCGTCTTTGTGCGTGTACGTTGTTATCTGTCAAATTTATAATGTTTTTATAGTACCTACGGGGCTTGATCACGAATAATTCATTGTTTAAATACCTCGACGTTTCGGCAGCGTTACAACCGCCGTGGTCACGAAAAGACTCTATATCTTATACCTTTAAACGACCAATTCTTGTAGGTATATAGGTATATATAATGATGCACGACGTGCATGACGCCATAAATGTTGTAGGATGTAAATATATATATATATATATCTCTCGGAAACGGCTCGAACGATTTTCAAGAAATTATGTATACAAGGGGTTTCGGGGACGATAAATCGATCTAGCTAGGTTTTATTTTTTTAAAACATCATTTTTTGCGCGTTTTTAGACAACAAAAAACTCTTATAATGTCATTACAATATGATAACTTATTTCGCCACTGCTCTTTAAGTCTAAATGGCTCAGACGTAATATGCTCGCCCTCGGAGTCAAGAGGCCCCGGTTCGAATCCTGATGGTTAAAACTCGGGTCTTTTCTTTTTGTTCTTTCTTTTACTTAGAGCCCTATATAAACGCATTTAAACCGTCAACCAGGTACTAAACATTATGTGTTCAAATCGCGAAAGTTGAAAAATAATACTGTCAAATATATTTTCTTTGTAAGCTTTCTCACCTGCTGTTGCCTGGCGCCCACCCCTTGGGGGTACAGGTGGTGATGAGAGTGGAGGTCCCCCCGCCGGTGCGGTGGTTCTTGAGGAACTTAGCTAGACTGAGTATTGATCGGTGACGCTGCTAGCCTCACCTGCTGTTGCCTGGCGCCCACCCCCTGGGGGTACAGGTGGTGATGAGAGTGGAGGTACCCCCCGCCGGTGCGGTGGTTCTTCAGCGACACCACGGCTCCGTATGCGAGCACCCGCGGCGCGCTGCCGCCGTGCAGGCTGTTCCCGATCAAGCGCGCTTGGAACCCGGACGAGTAGAATCCATCGCCGTTACCGCTGGTACAAACGTTACAGTTTTGTATATTTTTTTAACTATATTTTTTTTTAGCTCCTGCCGCAAAAACGTCAGGGTGCTATAAATTTGACGCGTTTGTATGTGTATTCTAGCTTCAGAAAGGATGAAAGGATTTTTTTGTTGGTTAAAAAAATGTTCTTGGTTGTGTTTGATGAAAATCGGTACAAACAAGATGGCCGCCATCATACGCCAGGGAGTTGTGTAATCACATGAAAAGGCTTGGCTATTGGAATACAATAGATATACTACGACAATTTTCAAAAACAAGATGGCGGCCACCTTTTAGTGTCAGAGTTTAAAAAAAAATTTACCACCTGGGTAAGCATCACAAGTTCGTCAGTTATTCAACCGCCAGTAGTAATATTGTAACAATACAGTGTTCCGGTTTGAATGGCAATGTATCCAGAGAAACTCCAAGACAAAGAGATAAATCATCTTATATTTCTGGATTTGATGGTAAGTAAATACAACCTTTCGGCTTAATCATTTCAATGTTATTAAACGAAACTAATAAAATTAACCATACCTTTTATTTAATACAGTTAGATGGATCCAGAAGAAGAACACGTAAAGTAACGCTGGCCACAATATCAGCGTTATCGTTCGTCCGATTAAATGTTTTACGGTGTAGCTCTGCGAAAAAAAATTATTTAAAGAGTTATTTATTTCTGAGACACAACACAACACATTACTTCAGAAATACAACATTGTGCAGTTATTATATTTTATTATATCTTTAAAATTTATCGGATAGAAAACCGAAAACTTTGGTAGGGAGTTTTACAAAATGTATCGAATAGCTGATCACTCACGCCCTCTCTATCTCTCACACACACAAACACACACACCCTCACAGGTCAACCGACATTGAGGTCAAGTTTTTCAGACTTCTTTTACGTATTAGAACACAGAAGATTTTTTTTGGTAACTTGACTACAAAATAGTTCCAAAAATTATTTCATGGTAACTATTAAAAAATATTTCTAAGTCCAGTAAAATATTTCCTAGTTTGTAACCGGGTCACGAGAAAGGAAAAAAAATCTTTTGTAACTGGTTACAAAACACAGTTACAAAGGCGGCCGAAAGGGTCTTTTTTTGAGATTTCTCGAATGATCCTGTTCGTTTTATGTAATTCATTATAATAATTTTCTCACCACAGGTTTATTCAGATCTCCAAGCACGTTCCAAAGATCGGCAATAGTTCTCAACCCCACGAACAGTACCACAAAAAGGCCCACAAACTTGACGGACATGGTGCAAGCCAGAGAAGCCCCTAATGCCACCTGCCATGCTAGCATTCGTGGCGAAAATGGCGGAGTGCCTTCGTCGGTCAGCGAACGAACCTGCGGGAAATAGAATCTCTTAATGTAATAATAGAACATTGTTTTATTTTGTTTCGAAACAGACAAAAACTTAAAATCTACATTTTGTACAGAAAATTTTATCAAAAGTTCCAACCAAAAAATATTTCTCGTTCATCAAATGTACTTTTACCTTAAAAGCCCCATAAATTGAGCAGCTCATGAAGAATAACAAAATAGGGTCCAACAAAATGTATCTGTTTAGAGTAAGGAAGCCAACATCTGAAAAAAAAAAAACATAATTGATCACCCGTGTATTTTTAATGTATTAGAATTACCATGTGAGTACTCAAGGATGATTTTCGCTTTATTTTGTCAATAATGAAGGGGTTTCAGGAAATATACCTGCACCTCTACCGCCTAACTGAATCAGCTATGTCTTTGCTATTGCTGTCTCTATCCTTTCAAGCGAGAAGAAAAGAGATAGCAATATCTAAGCTAAGACATTTTTAGTTACGCGGTAGATCCCCTGTTCTGGTGGTAAGCGACGGTGCAGGGTGCAGTCGAAGATGATGCACACGGACTTAGAAAGTACGTATTCACTATGACCTTCAATAGTTCTAGATTTTATCTCGTAAACTCTTTGGTTTACATGTACCATGTATAGAGTTGGCACAAACGCTTTACACCGAAAGCACGGGTAGCATCTTTCTTGCCTTGTCACTCTTGTGGAAGTGTCATACTTTTGCCGTGGCAGATCACTATGCACGTCATCTGCTTACGATTGACACAAAGGAACTGTGCCGAAAATATAACTATATACGTAGTACATACATGTAAGCTCTTTGCTTGCAACTTATTCGACTTTTTTATGTTGTTTTCATTTATCTTATTATTTTAGTTTTTATCTAATGTTATCTAACCGCAGAGAAGCAGCATAGTTCCAATGAACGCAGCCTCTAGAGATTTAGCTGCCTCCCAAATACTGAGAAATGTTAGAGGTACCACCAATGCTCCCAGGGTTGTACAGAACTGAAACAACATACGAATTATTTTAGTTACAATTGGCTATTTCCGTTGGTCCTGATTTATACTAGTACAACAATTACGATAGTTTTTTCGCATAAGTAACATACTATTTCGTATAAGTATAACAGCGTGGCATTCTGCTGAAATGGGTAGGCGTGTCCATCAGGCGCACATCTTGCTGGTCGTAGCACTCAATATTTCAAAATAAATACTCACTGTAGGTACCTAATACTTACAATTCTCATTCCTTCATATCTGGCTCCTTCATATTTGTCACCCGGTTTCTCAAACGGGAATGTTCCGTCGTATCCCGTTAGCTTTCCCGACAAAGCTATCAACATCTGAAATGTATGGCTCCGTAAGTCTTGTGCAAATTAAAATAATAAGTACAGGAAAAGCGACCTTTGCTCAGATTAAACACAGATTTAAAAACGTTTCCTAAAAAGGAAACCTAGCTAGAGCGATTTTTCACCTCCAAAACAAATCCCCTCATAAAGAATAGCATGAAAATCGTTGTAGCCATTTCTGAGATTCGGATTACAACTATCGACCCGCCCCGGCTTCGCGCGGGTGTAATGATACTAAATATAAGTACTAATAAAAATGGTTATTGTGGGTTATATGGATTAGAAAGCTGAAGAGTTTGTTTGTTTGTTTGAACGCTAGGATTTCGGGAAATTGATCCGCCGCCCCGGCCGGCCGGAACCGCCGCAAACGCTACGTCCCGCAATTTTTAAATTTTATACCTTTAAACAACCAATTATTGTAGGTACATATCTATATAGAATCTAGGGGGTTTCGGGGATGATAAATCGATCTAGCTAGGTTTTATTTTTTAAAAACATCATTTTATGCGCGTTTTTAGACAATGAAAAACTCCTACAATGTCATAAGAATACGATAACTTATTTCGCCACTGTTCTTTAAGTCTAAATGGCTCAGACGGAATATGCTCGCCTTCGGAGTCAACAGGCCCCGGCTCGAATCCTGATGCCATGCACAGCTAACTTCAATGGGTCAACTTGTATTCTGGCAACTATACTCTGGGACCCCACCCTTGTAGTCTTCCAGTTAAAATGTAGACTAATGTAACCCAGTCACACTAAAATTATCTTACTAATTATTTACCAGTTATTCTACCACCAAGCAGTAGCGTCCAAACATTACTGTGTTCCGGTTTGAAGGGCAATGTTTCCAGAAAAATTACACATCTATATAACATCTTAGATCTCTGGGTGACGAGCGCAGTGCAGTGCTAGGTAATGATTTGGTCTCTTCATGTTCCAATAGCTGCATGCCACTGTGCTGTTATGTGGCAGGCACGTTGATTACCATCAGGCACATATCATGCTTGTCTCGTCACTCTTTGTTTAAAAAATAATAATCTAATATTATAAATGTGACAGTTTGAATGTTACTTGCTCAATCAAGTTGGAACGGCTGAAGAGATTGGGTTGAAATTTGGAACACACAAATAGTAGTTAGATTATAGCTTGAAATAACACAGGTCACAGGTTAGATGTCAGAATCATCTACATGATTGAGCAACAGACATCTAAACTTTGACATATATGATATTAGTAGGATATCACACGGGAACTAGCAATATGCGGTTAAAACCGCTGGCACTGTGGACAAATCCATAAGTACAAAACAATCATAGTACAAAAGGTGCAAAATACATAACACAGACTCAAGCAACGCACATTTCGACATAGCCTATGATATGTAAATTTAATTAGTTTTAATTTAGTAAATTTTCTACATAAACTTAATATATTTACCTTTCCAAGAGGTGGATGTACATCAAAGAAAAAAGTTCTATTTATGTACCAGCTTGCCATTTTGCCAAAATGGGTCTCATCCCAACTGAAAACAAATGATGGATATTTTTCATTGGCTTATTGTAGGCTTCTATTAACCAATTAAAGAGGATAATCAGAAAGAAATATTTTAAAGACTAGTTGGGTTTGATTCACACCCAGTGCAAATATTTGTATAATGAATACAAATATTTGTGCTGTGTCTGGGTGTTTCTATGTATAATAAATATGTATTAACAACTATATAAGTATTATATCAGCTATCTGGCTTCCATAGCACAAGCTTTGCTTAGTTTGGGGTCATATGGTGTAGTTTGTGAAATGTTCACCAATATTTATTTATTTAGTATAACTGCCATTTTATTTTAACAGAGCTATTAACAGAGCTAAAACTTTATTTTAAAAGAGCTGACACGGGCAGAATTCCACTCCCCAGCAGCAGTCTGCCTTCACCAACCTGAATAGGTTGCTTGCCTTCCGGGATAGCCTGGAATGGCTGCAGTAGAAGGATAATATGAGCCACGCACAATGGCCCAATTGAGAGACTAAGTGTGGAAAAGGCCCCATCTAACTAACTAAGAGCTGACAATTTTCATTCATAATTAATTTTACAGGTCACAATCATACCATACATGATCCGGTTCAAGCACTTTATAAAACCTGGTGACAAATGTAGCACTACATATCACTGCAAATGTTATCCACCATCTGAAATATAAACATAAACAGTACTTTACTTATTTATGGCATTCTAATAACTTTAATTTAATAAGCCCGACTGCAAAAAAACATACTGTAATACAATTTACTATCTAAATCTAAGGACACTAGGGTGATCAAGACTTAAATATCAAAATCCATCCAGCCATTTGAAAGATACGTGGGAATAAAGAAATTTACAAACATACAAGATTTGCACGAAAAACATAATACTTTTTTCAGTTCGCAAATTCAGGACATTAAGTTAAAATTATCTCCCTAACATTGATAAAATTATAAAGTAATATTTTTTCGAAATCTGGGGTAACCTTCTTCAAGTTTTACAAGGTGTCAAAGAACTCCCAGGACTTATTACGGGCAGATCCTAAAACTAGAACAAACCTGGGGAAATTCAGACAAATGAGGTCCTTACACTACAGGTATAAAATACAAAGAACAAAATAATTGAGATAAATGCTTGTAACAAAATATGTATTTATATGATGATTCCTAATACTTGAATACATACTACACCAACAGTTTGTCTAAAGCGAGTATTTTAATGTAATAAGTACAGTTCTGTACAGTATACTCTTATGTTATTGTAATATTTTTTTATTACATTCTGTTTTATGTGCTCATTGAATGAATAAATAAATATATTTACATTAGACAAAAGGATACTCAGAGTAATTTGTTTTGTATATTTACTTTTATTTTTATAGGTGCAGCTGTGTCAAAGATTAGTGGGGAAAAACAGACAGCATAAAATAGTTTTTTTATATATAAATGTCGTTTATACCTTCGCATACATTTAGTGAAAATTCTTTTTAGTTTGTATTTCCAACAAGTTTTATAAACTTTCATCTCGTACCTACCAATGCTTATACTTACAGTTTTTCACTGGGTTTGTTTCCTTTTTTAAGATTAGACATTTCTGTTAGAGTCTATCTTTCATTTATCACTAAATTAAAGAACACTTTCATTGAAAAATTGCTAAAACAAAAAAAAAATCAATTATTTCGATAGATATTATCCATAACTGTACTTTGAATGTTTGAGTACGGAAGTTTGAAACTTGAAACAAGCTGGGATGACATGATGACAATTTTGTATAGTGACGTGACAATGCTGCCAGCCTCACCGTGAAACCAATGTAGAAAGAAAGATTTTTTTTGCACTACAGGTATGAAATAATAAAATACAAAAGTATACATAATGGTGTTACAAAGGTCTGGACGTCTACTCTCTTCCTACGAAAAACGTAATTACGAAATAAACTCGCGACTTTCCTACTCCGGTCCGGTCACAGACTAAGTGGTCCGGTTCTACTTCGTTTTGTCCGATCCGATCGAACATTGTTTGACGTTTAAATATTCTAGAAATCCACTTTTATTTTTAAGAAATATTGTTGCTCGAGTTGTAGTTGTAGCACACTTAAGTATTTTTTTATAGGTACCAATCTTCAGCAAACTTCTCACAAAAAAAAATTGATTAGTCCATGGTTCCATAGTAGGGATGTGAAATTGATGGAAAACTATCGATTAAATTAAAATCGATTTTTTTACTCAAAATTATTAGATTTCTCAAAAATCGATTTTATTTAAAAAAATCGATTTCGGCGAGAAAAAAACATTTTTTTTTAATTCAAAAGTACATATGAAAATTACACTGCACTGCGCTCGTCACCCAGAGATCTAAGATGTTATATCTCTAAGCCCTGTAATTTATCTGTAAACATTGCCCTTCACACCGGAGCACAGTTATGTTTACACATTAGCGGTAGAATAACTGGCAAAAATGTGGTACTTCTCCATGGAGACTCTGCCAAGAGTCCTACCACTACAGAGACAGTTAGACAGGTATACAGACAGAAGACAGAATTGACGTCAAACTGTCAGTTTTATCACTACTTATTTTGGACGGCGGTAAAAAAACTAAAATTAAAAAATGACATAAATGTACAGACTGACTTTTCAGATTGACTGTAAGATTTTTCGATATAATAATATAACTGAATATAGTTTTTAATAGTTACTGTTATTTCGCATTTCAGTTTTAATGTAAATAAATATATTATGTTTTAAAATAAAATACTTAATAAATATGCAAATTGAAAAACTATGACTACTCTGTAGTGTCATAACTAAACTAAAATATTTGTTTTTCGATAATCTTTATGTTTACAACAGTAAAATAAAAACTCATGTTGCTCATGCCGAGTCCTGTTTTACATTTGATTAGAATTAAATAAAATACTTACAACAATTATTAAAAATCCTGAACAACTACAATATGGTCTCAAAAACTAAAATATAAAACAACCTTTCGTTAATCTTCAAGTTAAAATTAAAAATATGTATTTCCACGACACCAAAAATGTCTTAATTAAGGTTTGATTAATTTAAAAATAAAATACTTAAAACTTAAAACGATTCAACAAGTTTTCCATTATTTTGAAAAATCGATTTTAACACGCAATCGTTTCACTAAAAATCGATTATTGTTACTAAAGAAATCTAAAATAAACAATCGATTATTTTAAAATAATGTTCGATTTGAATAAAAATCGATTTTTATTTGCATCTCTGATCCGTTCGGTAGTACCTACTAAAACTAAGCGGTGGCCCACTGCTCATGGAGATCATATATTCCACCGCCGCGCCGGTGGGCGATTTTGAATGATCGACTTCTTTTGTATATTAATCTTGATAATCGATTATGAAATCAGTAACTAATATCTCGACATTTTATTAAAGCACACTACGGCACGCACAGAACAAATACACTTCACAGAGCTAGCCACTACTAACTAATGTTTTCATAATCGAATGATGAATCGAACGACTAATTAGTATTACTAATCTTGTTTTATGAAGTGGACGACAGTTGTTCCGTGACTTTAGTAGATTACTAGATTAGTAGTTAGACATTGGTTTAGTTTGTTTGGTGTTTATTACGGTGTTACGGTGTTGTGACGTACGTGTACGTGACGCTTTTGACGTTTATAGTGGATTTTACTAACGGTAAGTTAACATACTGATTTTTGATAGTTTTTTTAGACTTTTAAGTTTTAACTCTTCGCTCGCTCTATGAGTATGTTATTAAGTATATTAGGTATTTTGTTTTAATTTTGTACTTTATGTTATTCCTTTGTGTACCTATCTAAGTCAAACCTAAACACTAAAACAACAAACAAAACAATATTGAATATTCATAGTGTTATTACAAAAAAGTTAGATACGACATTATACAAGATGCGCTAGCACACGAGCGGCGTGGCGTGGCGAGCGACACCTGTGCAAGCGAGAGACCGCATCGTGTTGTCCCCTCCTCGCCCCACGCGGCTGTGCTGGGACTGTGAGTGAATCAAGTCGCGCGGGACTCGCGACTCGCGACCGGGCGTGCATTACTGACTACTAATTCATCATCATCATCATCAGCCACAATACGTCCACTACTGAATAAAGGCCTCCCCCCTAGATTTCCACAACGAACGGTCCTGCGCAACCTGCAACCAGTGGTTTCCAGCAACCTTTGTGAGGTCATTTCGGCCTACGCTCCAATACGGAGGTCGCCGGCTCGCTTCGCTCGTCACCTCCACCCTTCGTTGCGCTCGGCCTCGCATGGCTCGCTCCACTCAGGACCTCCCTTGAGCTTCTGGCTCCCGCATTTTTAAAATACACTGTAGGGGTAGTAGCGACAAGACTAGGTGGAGTCGGGGTGCTCCGAGTCGGATCTGGGTCCTTCCTAATCTACCAGGTCCGATTTAGTCTTAGCAAGGTTGACGGTGGTAAACCTCCCCAATAATATTGTGTAGGATTCCGCCGAACACCAGAATCCACAGTCACCTTAGCAATTTTGCAACACACGTACTGTTTTCAACGCCATGTTGTTGGTATGTCAGACAGCGCCATGAGTGTTAAGAATCGGAACTAAAATTTGTCAAAGCGGCGGCTAATCTTTGGCTTTATTACAATACGGCTAGCCGTTTTGAATGACGTATGGCGTCGAATACATTCCGGCTGTTTTTTAATCAGCCGCTTTCAATCTGGCTAATCGTCAAACCACCGCTTTACAAAACGGCCCTGGTTTTCAAAACGGCTAGCCGTAATGTAATAAAGCGAAAGATTAGCCGCCGCTTTGACAATTTTTAGTTCCGATTCTTAACACTCATGGCGCTGTCTGACATACCAACAACATGGCGTTGAAAATAGTACGTTTGTTGCTAAATTGCTAAGGTGACTGTGGATTCTGGTGGTCGGCGGAATCCTACACAGTGGATTATACGATCCGGCTGCGACAGATATACCGCCATTGGTACGGTCGTCAGAACCTCGTTAGTTGGCAGCAGGGTGTATCACGCGCAGGAGAGGTTGACATTTGGGGGAAGCTAGATACTTAGCCTTTCCCCCTTACACCCTACTACTAATTAGTAACTACTAACTATTATAATCGAGATATCTCGAAACATTCTCATAATCGAATGATTTCATTAGTATATCTCATAATCGCCCACCCTCACCCCTACTAAAAACTGATTCCAGTTTCCAGTTCATTTCTTAGATGTTTTGTTATTTGTTACTCGTAAATAAATAAAAGCGCTCGTGATCATACGGTTTAGTCTTTAGACTCATTTTATCATTCTCTACGTCAACAGTCTTGGAGATGACCGCTTAGTTTCACCATGGGTCGTCTCAAATTATTTTTTTGTGATATGTGCAATTTCATTCTGCTTCTGTGAAATAGATATAAATAAGAAAGCCAAACTTGTAAATGGTTTCGTCGAGTTCTATAACCGTTTACCTAATGAGATTTATACATGCGATGAAGGATTCTTACAAAGTGCGCAACAAACTGTAAGTAGCTTTTATTAATATAATTAATTTTACCTTCAACGGTTCAACGCTTTTGTCTCAATATCATTCTTTTACGTTAATTTTCAGAAGGTTATCAAGCTGTGAGGACCTTTTGGCTTTTAACATATTCCATATCAGCAAGCTACCGAGATTTGTTTGCATAATAATACTGAATATTGTTAATCACTGGTTATTTTTACCATTATGTATAATTTTACTTCGCTTCGCTCGGATAGTAACCAAAATTTCAAGTGCAGTGCCTTCAACCTTCCAGGGCCCTGCAAAACCCAAGCGTATACAAAATAACATTCAAATCAGTCTAGCCATTTAGAAGGAGTTCACTTACAACGAAAAGAGGCATTGATTTTTAAATAATTATATAGATTAAAAAATAGGGGTTGGTGATAAAAGGGTAAAAATTTAGGGTTGTATGTATTTTTTAATGCCACATTATAAAAAATTAAAAACATAAATAATTGACCAAAAATTAAAAAAATATTTTTAGGGGTGAACAACCCTTATCACTTAGGGGTGTGAAAAATAGATGTTGGCCGATTCTCAGACCTACTCAATATGCTCAAAAAATTTCATGAGAATAGGTCGTGCCGTTTCGGAGGAGTTCGATTACGCACCCCGTGACAGAAGAATTTTACATATATTAGATTTTGTCCTAAAATAACAACCTCTAGATAAAATGTAAGCATGTGTGCATTGTATACAACAAAATGTTTACATAGGATAGAATAACAAACAATATGTGATGCTGGAAAATATCTAATGCTAAAATATTAACTTGAAGTAAACCTTTGAGAACAGGTAAATAATGCTTGTGTGATTTAATATACCTACTCGCTGTCATAGATTTATCAAAGCCTTGACCTCAGTATTATCCCTGTAGTAGACTCATTACTATAAAATATAGAAATGGTTATCTAATGGAGAAATTACATATTTAGAGAAATAAGTGATAATGATTTTAATATAGTTATATTAACAATTTCAAGATAAATATTGTGGTTGTAGAAGGAAGTCTAAATAATTTCAAATACTTAAATAATTAGGGAGTAAATTATTATTTTTCTTTGAATGTCAAACCAACTGAGTTTAGTTTAAAAATGAAACAGTCACAGTTAAGTAATTAATTTTAATATAATTAAGAATAAACTATGTCATCCATGAATGTTTTTTTTATTGAAATTCAAATCTACTCCATTGGTTTTGATAAAATTTAAATGGGACCAAAGTCCACCCCGAGTGGGTTTTCCACAATGGTTACAATCTTTGTGTTTCCAAATCGAGAGTGAATCGGTTTCTTCTAGGTAAGCATGCTCCATCAAAGATCACATCGTCTCTTAATATCAGGCGAGATGGTGGTCAAGTGTAAACCTGCAAAATCAAAAAAAAAAATCTTCCAAGACCAACAAGTCAATAAGTATTTCATTATTATTTTTGTTTCAGGAAATATCAAATGCATATGACATTGAAGCAAGCTTAAAGGTATCAGAAACTCACAACCCTGAAACCGTCAAGTATCTAAAATGTACGGCGACAGTAGTGGATTTGGTAGAAGGAGTAGCAGTAATGAAACATCACTGCGAGGAGGACCTGAATCCAGCTGGGAACCCAACCAATAATGAGGAGGAGGTGACCAATGTCAATTTTGTGACTGAAGCAGACTTTGTTCGAAGACCTGTGCAGCTGGACAATGAGGTCCAGACAGATACTGCTGTAAGTTATTTCACATGTTATTTATTTATGTACTTTGATTTTTGAATTATTTTTTCCGTGTTTATCTGCAATCAGTACAGTGCTTACAATAAGCAGGTAGTTTAAGTGGTATTGTGATGCTGAGTCCAGGTGCTGATGTGCTCCAGGGTTGACAACTAGGATTCTATTAAGGCATGACTACAATAAGTCTTTTCTCTTAAGACGCTTTAGGTAGCTTCTCATCATTAGACCAACAGCAAGCACATTTGGATGGGTTTCTAGGCAGTTTTGATATTTCGTTGTGGAGGCCAGCATTTCTGGATAATGGTCATTTTCAGGTGCTCTTGGATTTGTGGGTTTTTGTAGTGCATTCTTTGCAGAATTGCAATATTTGAGTTACTAGCAGTCCCCCAATGCTGAATGCCATACATCCAGGTTGGCTTCAAAGTGGATATATATTAGAAGCTTGCTGTTTTGACTCAACAGCCAAGAAAAAGAAAGGCTTCTGTGTCGTGACCATACATTTTTTCGAGACATTCATCCTAAATGTTATTCCAGACTAAAATCTATCTGTATTACTAATTTTAAACTAATCCGAATATCATTCAAGTATTTGTTATTTAAGTTACGGCTGGTCTAGCAAGTGACGGCTGGTCTAGAAAGTTACGGCTGGTCTAGTAAGTTACGGCTGGTCTAGAAAGTTACGGCTGCTCTAGTAAGTTATGGCTGGACTAGAAAGTTACGGCTGGTTTAGCCTGGAGAACGGCGCCAGCCGAAGCCCCACCAAAACCACGCGTACCACTGTACACAAACCACGGTTCACCACGGCTTCAAAAACCACGCGCATCACTCACTACCTTTTCGTAGACACGGCCGTAATACCGCTAACTTAAAACGGTGAAGGAAACCATCGTGAGGAAACCGACATGTACCCAGAATCTTTCGAAAGATGTGTCATCCACCAACCCGCGTTGGGTCCGAGCGGTGGATTTGGCCTTGACTCTTCTTGCGAGAGAAGCCCCGAGTCCCAGCAGTGGGAACATTTAGTGGGCTGTTTATGCTACTATGCTATTTGTCATTTGCAAAACTTTTGCATTTCGTTCCGGCTTCGCTCGGTTATTGTTATATAAAGATCATTCATCACTATAAAACTATCCTATCTCTGAAGTTGCTTACCCATGAATGTCAACTTTCTTGATTATCGGTTGACTTGGTGAAGAGTTCACTGTTGACAAACATGATACTGGATTTTTTAGGGTTCCGTAAAAAGTTAAAAACGGAACCCATGTCTGTCTGTTTGTCCGTCCGTGTGTCACAGCCTTTTTCCCTAAACTATGAGAACTACACTGTCGAAACTTGGTAAGTTGATGTATTCTGTAAACTGCATTACGTTTTCGACAGTAAAAAAAAAATGGATGCACCTATATACTTAGAACTGAAACCCAAAATTTTTTTTCATTATATCCATACTTTGTAGGGTGTATATCGATAGTTTAGAAATGATGTTCAGGTTTCTAATATCATATTTTTCTACACTGAATAATTTGCGCGAGAGATTTCCGAAATGGTTAAATGGGTCCCCTGTAACTTCTAAACTAAGAGAATGTTAGAACTAAAAAAATATATATGATGTACATTACTATGCAAACTTTCAACGAAAATTAGTTTTGAACTCGATCTAGTGAGTATTTTTTTGAGTACGTCATAAATACACTATTATTAAAACATCGATCAAAGTTACACCGAACTACAAGAACTTATGTGTTATGTTACTTACTGCTACGGAACCCTTCATGGGCGAGTCCGACTCGCACTTGTTCGCTTTATTATATATTAAGATTAAACTTTGACGAATATTGGCGTTAGTATTTTTTTAACTCATTCATTCAACTCTGCAAATCAAAATGTTTACATTTTGTCGATACCTATATTATACCTACGTAAGAGCAGCGACTTGTATTTTCACCTTCAGAGATAGGTTCATATAAGTAATTACCTAGACAGTGTTTGTGTTTGTTCACCTAGGTTCTCAAGTTATTGATCGTTTTCTCAAGTACATTATACTCTTATTTATAGTTTTTTCTCTTTATATATATGGCGCGATAATTTTAGGATGATTGAGTTTCGAATGCGAGTTATTGTGGGAATTGTCTAAAGTTGATTCTCAGAAGTAAAGGTACAAGTTCGCGGTGAGACCGCGACAGGCACTTGACTCTATAGAATTGTATGGGCGCCAGTTCGCGCCAAGACCGCGGCAGGAGACCGAGACACGTGTCGCGAGACATGTGTCGCGGTCTCGGCGCGAACTGGCGCCCATACAATTCTATAAATAAATATAATAAATAAATAAATAGTGTCAAGTGCCTGTCGCGGTCTCCTGCCGCGGTCTCGGCGCGAACTTGTACCATTAAGGTACACGTAGTCGGTTCTTTTGTACAATCATCTACTGTTCATTCGCACAGCGCCGGAATAAGATTCTTTGAAATGTGTTAGTTATTATAAGCTGTTATCTTTATACAAAGACACTGTATTGAAGCAAATTTCGCCTTAAAAGTGTTATCGGTTCAAAAGGCATGATGTTTCGCAGAGGCGTTGGTATAAAGAAAACTTACTAACAAAGTAAGGCAAAGATAAAAAAGCAGGTCAGGTCATTCAGCATCAAAAGACGTGTGTATAGCTGTATAGTGTGAGCAAATGAAGTACTGTTCTGATAAGTTCGAAATTACTCATATTAAAAGACATATTATATTAATGTTCCAGAATACTAACGATGACGGATTGTTATAATATTGAATAGACTTAGTTTGTCGGACCTTCTACTGTAACACAGGGATAAATACACAATGTAAGGAGTAAAATTAAATAAGCTTGCCCAAACATACAGACATGACAAACACCATGTGACAAATAAGAAACCCCCCCCCCCCCACCAAATCGTATACGTTAAACTAAAAATCTAAGAAAATTAAAAATATTAATGGTACATAGAAAATACGCGGGTAAAATCGTGGGGCGCTCCTAGTGAGGTATTGTTTTACTTGATTTATTGTACATATTTCTACTGGTGACCCCCCAGATCTGAGGCTGCGTACTGGTGACCCCCTCCAAAATTCGAGGCTGGGACCGCGCCTGACAGGAGGTCACGGGGACAGATCGATTGGCTTCTTTATAGTCTTGCTTTCTCCTTAAAAACGGAGAATTAGAATTTATTCTAATTATCTACGTAAATGAGGAAGTGGGTAGCATGATAAATATACATTTTTTGCAGAGAAATTACAGGGATAATAAACTAATAAAAGAATCATCAAAGTTGATTCACAAATAACGAAACTATCGCGTAACATGGTACACATAAAAGCAAAACATACATCCGAATTTGAGAATCTCCTCCTTTTTGAAGTCTATTTAATAGTAAGCGGTTGTAAAGAGGTCTTGGCCAACAGATGCAACTGTAAAACGGCTCTGTCAAATACTTATGCTACTAGACGTGGCCTTGAGCTTTCTGCATTAGCCCAGGGGTTTGTAGGCAGCGGAGGCCGTCCGATGACAACTGCCATAGATCTCATTATAAAAAGAAACTAGATGTTAACAGCCACTTTGAACTTCGCCTTTTCCGTGTCCCTTATGAATAATAAATAAATATCGGTGGACAATACATACACAACACCATCTGACCCCAAACTAAGCACAACTTGTACTATGGCGGCCAGGTAGCTGATATTTTAATACATATATAGTTTTAAATACATACTTATTATAAATAGAAACACCCAGACACAGTACAAACATTTGAATTCATCACACAAATATTTGCACCAGGTGGGAATCGAACCCACGATCCTCGGCTTCGCAGGCAGAGTTACTACCCACTAAGCCACGAGGCCAGTCGAGTCATGAGTCTACGCCTCTGCGCCCTAAGCTCCGCTGAAGCCGTCATATTCACCTACTGCCCTGAATACTATCAAGGCGGCACAGGTGAAGTGTATCACGCCGTAAGGCTGATAACATGACTGTGTCACGAGTGTTATTATCAAAACAATGTCAATCTTGAGTTTAATGAGGCTGTGGGCCTCTTTATTTATACTGCAGTCGCAAATAATACGAATGTATAATAAATAAATATCGACCGATAACTTTTCACACAAACACATCTCGGCCCGATCTTAGCAAAGCTTGTTCTATGGAAGCCAAACCAAATAATGGCTAATAATCCTACTAATATTATACATGTCAATGTTTGGATCTTTGCATGTTTGTTGCTCAATCACGTCGTAACGTCTGAACGGATCTAGTTAAAATTAGGGACACAGATTATATATAGTCTGGAAGAGGCCCATATGCTATGTTTTATCCCGCGGAAATAACGGAAACAAGAATTAAGCGGGTAAACCACGGGGCGCTTCTAGTATTAAATTTAAAAAAAAATGGCAGTCATAGGAACTGCCGATAGAATGAAAACTTATAACTCAGAATTTGATAGCTCACTTTGGAAACTATGCTGGTGAAACGTGGACGTGACGATGGGAAATGCATTTCTAGATGACCAATTGCCATGGTCCTGAGTTCACCCGAGAATTTCTTATCATTCCCGAGCGTGACGCTAGAATTCAATTCACAGCCCACGAAAAGTCTGTCTGTGGTGCGTCAAAAAGTTTTCACTTCAGAAACTAGCACGATTTGCGTCGAAGTGTACATTCGAAATTGAATGAATGACATATCTGTATCCTGTTTTCTTCTTTCTGAATTATCAAACGGCATCACATTACGAGTAAACAAACACGAAAATAATGACACAAAATAGTGTGTTGTACATTTAATACATCCTATCCAGTTTCTAACATGTAAATGTTTAGTCCTATCCGGTATTCTGTTTGTCTGGGTGAAGAATTTGTAAACAACAAATACGTAAATAACTAAAGAGCTACACAGAATATTTCTTGTTAATCACGATGTAGGCACGTGTTGCGATCTTTGTTATCCACACAATTTAGCATTTTAGAACCTATGAGTATGTATTTAAAATCCATATTTCAGAAATCATATTTTATTTATCCGAAAAAGAAAACTGACTTCAATTTGAAATTAAATTTAGGCACTCGACCGCATGAAAACAAATTTTAGTTTTTTGTTCATTTTTCAAAAACCCCCATACCCATTTCGATAAAAATTACATGAATACCTCTGTACTATGGTCTAACATACAAAAAATAACCATGAAACTATTCACACTTGGCGGCGCTATGGCGTAACATATTGAATGAATTGAATTGAATTAATTGTAATATTGTATATTTCACAAGGAACTATGTACTCGTATAACTATTGTTATGAGTCGTTGTAATGATTCTTGTGAATTTACCTATGTATTTGCTTTGAACCCCTTTGTTTTTGTTCTTCGAAAACTATTTATATGACGTGCTGTATGACCTTGTTTACAGCGAAGTTTTTATTATTATTTTATATTTATTTTTTTCGGCTCCTTTACAGCCGCATAGTATTTTTTGTGAATTTTGATGAATCGGAATGTATTTCACTAAATTCTAGTTTTTGTTTTATATTTGTAATCTATAAATTTAATGTTGGAAATTAGATAAAACTATTTAACTATATTTAAATTGTAAAATTGACAATACATTAATGTATTTAAAATTTTTACTAAATTTGTAATTTTTGGAGTTGGATTGATGCTAATAAAATTTATCTTATCTTATCATAAGTATAACAAAACATGGAACCGAATTGAAACCTCTTCCTTTTTCGGAGTCGGTTAAACACATAGACCTTCTTTCTTATTTAGCAACCTATTTAGTATTAGTAACATAAAAGCATAAATAAAAGTGCCTATTTAGGTGAACAGAATAATTAACTACATTTTTAAGTGAGTTTGAAAGAAAGCAAATTTTTCTTCATGTAAAAGATGCGATCATAAGGTTGAATAGTGAATATGCATGCCGACACATCTGAAACAGAAAAATATACATATATTATGAAATCTTTCATTCAGAGTATATAACTTGTGATGACAGGTGGACCATAATTGTAACAGAATGGTGGCCGAGGCAGGGAATGCCATGAAGCCATGCCAAGAGCGTTGGACGTCCACCTGCAAGATGGGTTGACGATATTATAAATATCGCGGGTCGAACCTGGACTCGATTGGCACAGGACCGAGGCAGATGGCAAAGTAAGAGAGAGGCTTATACCCAGCAGTGGGATAGAGAAGGCTGTGGATGATGATGATATAACTTGTTACATTAGATACGTATAATATGTAGACGTATTTATTGAATTATGCTTGGACTTTTCAACCTTGTTGAAAAATCGCGTGATATACTTTTTTGTAGTATAGTGTGACGAAACAAGCAGGACATGTGCCTGATGGTAAGCAACGTGCCTGTCACATAACAGCACAGTGACACGTAGCTACGTATTGTTTCTGGAAACATTGCCCTTGAAATTGGAACACAGTAATGTTTGCACAATACTACTTGGCAGTAGAATAACTGGCAAAGGTGTGGTACTTCCCCAGGCGGACTCTGCCAAGAGTCCTACCACTACCTACCTACTTCTATTATACTCAGTATTAGTTTTGCGAGAAAAGACTAAGTACAAACTCACGGTTGAGAATGTATCCAAGCTGATAGAATAAAACACAGTTTGAATGTTGAAATGTTTGGTGGTTCTGATGAGCATCAGAAGCACAGTCTTCCTGACGCCAGCGGACCGGCAACTCTCCCAACCACACGAGTAAATAGCATACTTTAATCTTACACTCTGAAAACGTAAAATTTGCGCAGTAAAACGACGAGTCTTTAATCCTACTTAGGCTAAGAACTCATGGAGCGGTTTCTTCTTCGGTTTTATTTCAAAACTCACGAGACCGCTGATTTTGGCGGTTTCGCGGGTGAGATTTTTGCCCGCGAACGTGGCGGGTGACGGACGGGCGGCGACCGCGCGGGAGCCGCGTACCAGCAGTAAACCTTGTGAGTTTTGATTTCAATTTTTACATATAAATCTGCATCCTTCAGAAGCTGCGGGCCTGCGTCCGCGCGCGGGCACGGTTGGAAACCGCTCCATGAGTCGATGAAGAAAACTATCGTCGGAGTCGTGTAGCGCGGCCATAATATTATGAATGCGAAAGTTTAAAAAATATTGGTGAACAATTCACACAGAACACCATCTGACCCCAAACTAAGCAAAGCTTGTAATATAGCTGGTATAAATACATACCTTATTATCTTATTTACTTATCAGCTATCTGGCCATCTTACAAGCTTTGCTTAGTTTGGGGTCAGATGGTGTTGTGTGTGAATGTCCACCAATATTTATTTATTTATTATACATAGAAACACCCAGACACAGTGGAAATATTTTAATTCATCACACAATTATTTGCACTAGGTGGGAATCGAACCCACGAGCCTCGGCTTCGCAGGCAGAGTCACTACCCACTAAGCCACGAAGCCAGTTAGGATGCTGCTTAATAATGTCGGAACACCAGGACGGATCGCGTTGAAAATTGGAACACATTTAGATTATAATCGGGAGTAACGCATAAACTGGCTATTTAAGTACTAGATGACCGCCCCGGCGTTGCCCGTGGTACATTATATAGTACTCATCAGGATCCCGTACACATACAACGGTGACAGAATGACTGAAATCGGTTCAGTCATTCCTGAGAACATCGCTTTCAAACAAAACACCTCTTCAGCTACCTGCTACGCCACCTGTCGGAAATTGGTCGTACCAACTCAGACATTAGCAAAGGTTTTATATGCAAGAGGTATGTAATCTGTGATATTCAATGACGCAATCTTAGACACATGCTGTCATGTGTCATGTCAAAGCACGAAACGTACGAAAACTCTCAAAAAGGAATATTTTTTCCCGATTTTGTTACATTCTTGATTCATGCTCCGCTTCTATTAATAGTAGCGTTATTTTCTACTAGCTTTTACCCGCGACTTCGTCCGCGCCACATATTTATTAAAGTAATTGAGGCAGTACCTACTCGTACTACCATACAAAGTCACGTTTCCTAATCAAAATCGGTCTAAGTCAAAGTTTTATATTTATTAATAAATGTACAATTTACACGACAAATTACAGAAAAACTATGTTCTCAAAAAATTAATCAAAAACAGACTTTAATTTAAAATCATATTGGGACGGTCCACCAAATTTTATTAGAGTCTATTAGTAGATATTAGTAGATATATCGTCTGATAACATGAACGCAAATTTTAGTTTGTTGTTAATATTTCAAAAACCGCCGCACTGATTTCGATAAAATTTATATAACCACCTCTGAACTATAATCTACCAACCAAAAAAATACCATCTAAATTGATTCACAATTGGAAATACAACTGATTGATAACCTCCTCCTTTTTGAAGTCGGTTAAAATAGCATACAAAGAGTGCAAAGATCCTTCCACGCACACTTACTCCTCATTTCCACTCTTTTCAACTCTTTTTCTGTGATAAAAGTCGCCTATATCCTTTCCTAAGTCTAGTCTATCTGTGCACCAAATTGTAACAAACTCTTTAAGTGGCTTAGGCGTTAGACGGTAACAGACAGAGAGAGTTACTTTCATATATAATTTCATATTAGAATTGAAAACAGGTGTTCCTGATCATTTTATAGGAGGCAGTTGTAAAGATTACCGAAAAGTAATACGTTTACTCCTCCAAAAAACTCTTTTCGCAGTTCTTAATTTGCCTTAATCGAGCGTCCATCATGCATAACATTTGATAAGACACCATGGAAATCTCGTCGACTATCAAAAATTCTGTCTGATACGCCATTTAGTGGCTGCGCCCATCTAAAGTATTGAGGTTGTATTATAGTGCACTGTATTCTTCTTGTCAAGCCCTTTTATTTGATACCCATGTTGATGGGATTGATAAAACCTAAGTTATCCGCGATTGTGTAGAGGCCGCCATCTTGGATTTTAATTTTATATAGTACATTGTATTCTACTGGTTGAGCACTTTCATTTGATACCCATATTGATGGGATTGATAAAACCTACGTTATCCGCCATTTTGTAGCGGCCGCCATCTTGGATTTTTTTTATAGTATATTGTATTCTGCTTGTTGAGCCTTTTCATTTGATACCCATGTTGATGGGATTGATAAAACCTACGTTATCCGCCATTTTGTAGCGGCCGCCATCTTGAATTTCAATTTTTTATAGTCTATTGTATTCTGCTTGTTGAGCCCTTTCATTTGATACCCATATTGATGGGATTAATAAAACATAAATTATCCGCCATTTTGTAGCGGCGGCCATCTTGAATTTATTTAAGTACATTAATTATAAATAAATGATACCGCTAGAAGCGTCTTGAAACGCTCTTGAGAGTAAATGGCTCAAACGGGTAAAAGTAAGGCGGCACTTCATATGCCGAAACATAAACACCGCACTTATGTAACCTGACACCCGTTTTCCCGCCAAATTTGTAAAACGCGAAAAGCGGCCAGTATATCAAGCGGTTATATAAGTATCCCCGTATAGTTAAGAATTATGAAATTGCTGGAACAAACGTTTATCGACTCCATTTCAAGTGTTTAGATACAAAGTTTCATGGTTTTATCTTCAATAGTATTGAACTTCCAGACTTTCACCCCCAATTCCACCCCCGTAGGTACAGTTCGAAACTACAAAACTGCTAAAACATACATTTTATGGTTTCGTGTTAAATATCTAGACGTAAAGTTTCATAGTTCTTCAACAATGACGAAGTTTTCCATATAAACTTTATCCCTTATTTTAACCCTTTCAACCCTTTTTTCGGAACAAAAGTAGCCTATGTCCTTTCTCGGAATCTATTCTATCTATGTATCAAATTTCATCAAAATCTGTTGCTTGGTTTAGGTGGTAAAGACGGACAGACAGACAGACAGACAGACAGACAGACAGAGTTACTTTCGCATTTATAATATTAGTATGGATAGCCTATAGCCTTCCTCGATAAATGGACTATCCAATAGAATAAGAACTTTTCAATCCGGACCAGTACTTCTCGAGATCCTAGCGTTCAAACAAACAAACTCTTCAGCTTTATAATATTAGTATAGATATAAAATGTATTTTCCAGTGTGATTGATACCTGTCCTGGCAGTCGTTGTAGACCGAAGTGTGTTGCTATTGAGTACGTTATTCAAACAATGCGAGTACATATATATTCAACCATTACAATATTGTAAGAAAATATGTAAAACTAGTAATACTCTGCGGTTTTACCCACGTTTTTTTCTCGTAATTTCTCGCGATAAAAAGTAGTCTTTGTGTTTTTTTTTTTTTTTTTTAAATAAATGGTGACGAGACGATCCGGATATGTGCCTGATGGTAAGCAACATGCCTGACACATAACAGCACAGCGACACGGAGCTATTGGAACATGAAGAGTCCAAATCATTACCTAGCACTGCACTGCGCTCGTCACCCAGAGATCTAAGATCTTATATCTCTAAGCCCTGTAATTTCTCTGGAAACATTGCCCTTCAAACCGGAACACAGTAATGTTTGCACATTACTGCTTGGCGGTAGAATAACTGGCAAAGGTGTGGTACTTCCCCAGGCGGACTCTGCCAAGAGTCCTACCACTACTATTGTTATTCCAAAATATAGCCTTATGTTCCAAATTACAACCCGAGCCACACAACTAATCCACAATCATTCAAACATTCGCATGTATATTGTACTTTTACAATGATAGATGATAGAAGACAACATAAGCATTTTTTGAAGTGAAAACTTCTTATGGCGCGCTACAGACAGATTTTACGTGGGCAGTGAATTGTATTCTAGCTTTAAGTTAGGTTATGTTAGCGTTAAGAATGATAAGAAATCTTCGGGTAAACTCGGGACTATGACATTGGCCATGGACATGCTCGTGGCTACGCCCTCCGGTTTCACCCGCGTAGTTTCCAAAGTGAGGTATCAGATTTTGCATTATAAGTTTTGACCTCTATCGGCAGTTCCGTTTCAGTTTCAGTTGAGTGACAATTTCTTTTAAATGTGATTGAATCGACTTTATAGGCAACAATAAACCGAACTAAAAATAACTAAATATTCACTACCTAATAATTTTCTCTCCCTGCATATAAAACCCTTAAAGGCAGTATAAAGAACAATGAAGATATAAATTTGCCAATGGATTGTGATTCATTCAAACGACTTTAAATACAGGTTTATTTATACATTCGAGCGGAGCTCTACCACAAGATAATCAGAATAAGGAAGTACACATAAATATTACATATTAGTATGAAAACTAACGTTATTATTACACATTTTAAGTTAATTGACGGGTAAATCAGTTGTGGTGGTTGGTTTAGTTCGACGCTCTCACGCGCATGAACTCTCCCTAAAACGCCCGCCTGATGCGGCTGAAATTTAGGTCGGACTGGAACGACCATTATCACACCTGAGTTACCTTATCAATTAATTAAAGATATAATTTGATATTGTGGAGTTGAATGAATTTGCCTGACTGCCTTTTATTTGGACATAAATTGAGCTTGGCTTTCTAACGCCAGCATTTTGGCGACGTAGATAATATTCGAGTCTCTTATTTAGATAGATAAGCTATTTTTTGCACTTAGCTAAATAAAAACAAAGTTAAGATAAACCCAACAAAAATAGTGGGAGGCTCAGGAAATTCCACGTGGTGCACCCTGCGCATCACACAACTACTTGCCTCGGTGGCATCTTACTGACTGATTCATCCCGGCCGGGAAGAGAACTTCTATTCGCGTTCCTCGCTCTTCAAGCAGGGCGTTTAAAAGATTGGGGAAAAAGATAGGAAGACTTGGGACGGTTAGTTTTTATCGGCAAAGTAAAATTTCTAAGTCTTCTCAGTGGGACGATGCCTAAATGCATTTACCGGCCATAAAAGAAAAAGATTTAAATTATAGGAAGATGACACTAGAGTACCAACACAAAGATCAAAAATGTTTGTTTCATTGTTAATGTTCATTTTTGGCGCGTTTACGCTTAGTCCGCCATCATTACCCTTATTACGGAAATGTATATTTAAATATTGGTGGTGGACAATTCACACACAACACCATCTGACCACAAACTAAGCAAAGCTTGTGTGATGGCAGCCAGATAGCTGATATAATACTTATATAGTTTTTAAATACATACTTATTATACATACCCAGACACAGTGCAAACATTTGAATTCATGACACAAATATTTGCACTGGGTGGGGATCGAACCCACGACCCTCGGCTTCGCAGGCAGAGCTACTACCAACTAGCCACTAGGCCAGTCACCAACTAAGCCACTAGGCCAGTCAACCAACTAAGCCACTAGGCCAGTCATTTTATTACAATTTTATTCTATTGAGACTTAGTTTAGGCTTCATTTAGTGCCACCATTATTTTCTAATAGTTCCCAGCGATGCCGTCTAATACAAACGGAGAGTACGCCAGGCGTGCTCTCGGCACTGCACAATGAAATTACCTGGACATGCCAGGCGTGTTCACCGGCACTGTTTATGGGTGTAATCATAGAAAAACAAATTTTGGCTTAAATTGTGCATATTCGTTAGTATTACTCAAGCACCGAGCACGTCTGGCGTGCTCACGGCATGGCGATTGACATTAGTAAGAACACGCTCGGCGTGTCGACGGCATTTAATGAGTTAATAAAATAATTTAGAATGAAACTTACCGACTCCATCATTAGAGTACAAAAATAGCAGGGTACTAAGAAATGTACCAAACCTGCTATTACCAAAAATATATATTCCACATTAAAATTGTTGTTGAGGTAATCCTGTAAATAAAATCGTCGTTAATGTTGTTAATAATATCTGTATTCATACACAAGGTTACTGGTAATCAGCCTGCATCAATTTAAGGCCATGTTCTGTTTATTTAAACAAACAATACTTGTTCTATAACTTTTGTTAAAACTCAATACATATCCCACTTTTTACCCGACTGCGCGACGCAAAGGAGTGGTAATGTGTTTATCAGTCAATATATATATGTATGTATGTATGATTCTTTGAAGCGCTATACAGATCACAAACGCCTGGTCCGATTTTTATGATTCACACGTCAACCGATTCCTCTTTGAAAAAATTTAAAAAATTGAACAACTAGATTGGCTGTAGAATAATAATGGATCCCGACTGTTCAGTTGTTATGTTCCTTTACTAGACTATGTTTTATTTTCTGCAATAGTATTAATTCAATAACATACGAGTATTTTAGAATTCTAGAGCACCAGAAATCTAAGTAAGTACTTGTTTTATTCATTTCAGTTTTTATACTATGTAAGTACGTAGTTTACGTAAGACTGGCCTCGTGGCTTAGTGGGTAGTAACTCTGCCTGCGACGCCGACGGTCGTGGGTTCGATTCCCCACCCAGTGCAAATATTTGTGTGATGAATTCAAATGTTTGCACTGTCTGGGTGTTTCTATGTATAACAAGTATGTATTTAGAACTATATAAGTATTATATCAGCTATCTGGCCGCCATATCACAAGCTTTACTTAGTTTGGGGTCAGATGGTGTTGTGTGTGAATTGTCCACCACCAATATTTATTTATACAGCGTGGCGCTTTGGTGCCGACATTAAATGAACACACGGGTAGGGTTACTGACCAGTAATCATACAAAAGGAGTGAAAAATAAATATTCGCTTATTTAAAAAAAAAATCTAACAAACTAAATAATTGTATCAAGCGATCGAATGAAAATCACCCTGTGCACTAGATTCATTCAATAACTTCCGTTTGTGGGTAAGTTGCGTGTGAGTAAAGCTGGCAATGCCGCATCTATCACGCCTTCTGCCGCCTAACTAAAGCGGCTTTGGCTTTGCTATTGCCATCTCTATCATGTCAAACGAAAAAAAAAGAAGAGAGAGAAACTACAAAGCTATGACAGTATTCGTTCGTGCGGTAAGCCCCCGAGTACCCGTGCCCATCAGCCGCCGCCGCCGCGCCAAGCGGGGTCGTAGGTACCTATTTACAGATACGTTTACATAATTTTTAGTTATTTAATTCTGATTAATTTGGAACGCGAGTGAGTAGGTACATCATGAAACAGCAAATTCAACATCTGTTCACCACTAATCAAATACCCAATAATAAACAACAAAGGTAAGCACACAAAATGTAAATAAATGCGTAGGTACCTATTATACCTATTATAATTATGGCGAAACATACCAAAATGTTGACTTCGAAATAATAAGATGCGTATTGTTAGTACCACGGATATCGGGGATATGCCTTGAGGGCGTGGCAGTGTCTTCTCGATACGGTTAATATGACCGCATAACTCTGACATTCGTTCAGTCGCTCTGAAGCGCCTAGACAGTACGTTGGCGCGTTAGTGGTGGGGTAATGGAGTTTGCAGATGTGAAATGTCTTCGAAAATTTATTCGGTAATTTACATGGACAATGTTCGTTTTTTTTCATTTTTCATTAACTACCTATTTTTTCATGTTTTTTTACTTGTTTTAGGATTATTATTAATAGTACCTATATACAAAGAAATAAAATTGGAGCGTTTGTATGTAATATCTAATTAACAACTGTTTACTAAGTTCAAAATAATGAAAGTATGTCCGGTACCTATACCTAAAAACATCTTAAAACTTTTTGTCTGCCTTGTTTGTTCAACTAATCTACCAAACAGCTGGACCAATTCTGACGGGACTTTCACTACCAGACAGCTAATCGTCTAAGGCATAACTTTTTACGTTTTTTTAAACGTATACTTTTCTCGTGCTTGATGAAAATAAAATGTTAGTATTATTACAAGCCTACATTGTCCCACTGCTGGGCAAAGGCCTCTCTTCTCTCTTCCTTCCTTGCAGATAGTCCAATTCACGGCATTAGGATTTACGGCGTTCGACAGTCTGATAAATAATGTTTTACCTCCATGCCCTGTAATTTCTCTGGAAACATAGTCCTTCAAACCGGGATAAAGTGATGTTTATTGAAGCCTATAGCTAAGCCATCAGCTATGGGCTTTAATAAACTGTTTTATTAAAAGTCCCTTAAAATTAGTCTAGCCGTTTCAGAGATTACCCAGTACAAGCAGGAAAGCAAAAACATAATAATGTTTTTTTGTCATTGGTATCGTAAATCCTACTACCTAATATTACAAATGCCAATGTTTGGACGTTTGGGTATTTGGATGTTTGTTGCTCAATCCCTTTGAAACGTATGAACGGATCGAGTTGCAATTTGAAATACAGTAAGATTATATTTTAGAAGAACATATAGGCTTAGGCTACTTTTATCTTGATAAAAGAACGGGAACGAGAACTACGCGGGTAAACCCGCGGGGCACTGTTAGTACTTTCGTATACATTTGACGTAAAACTGTTAATTTGAAAAATGCAAACTGATTTCTACTCCAACTTTATCCATTTCTTTATAGTATAATACATGTCGTACAGGGTATCAATTTTTTATATATAAATATATTTACGTATTTGTATATTAGTCATTCATTCATTCATTCATATAATAATACAGCCCAAAATAAAATGTCGAAAAAATTTTGCAATCACTCATTTCAATCCCTAGTTACGTGTGTGAGCGTTGAGTGACTCCTTCTAAATAGACAAAATTATTTGTTTATACGGAAATGTTCCGCCTATTTTATGTATGTTGTCATAAAGAGCGCAATCATAATTCTTAGTGTGCGTGCTAAAATATGCGGTTGTGTGTCATAATTATTACTTTTGTTTATGTAGTAATTATTTAGGTGGGAGTAGACTGGAGACACTAGGTTTCGAACTAAATTCGCAATCAAGGCATATCCCCCGAATATCCGTGGTTAGTACTCATATCAAGGGCACTTCGCATTTTTTCATTATTCCCACTGGTGAGACTTGGGGCCTTCTCTCGCAAGGAGATTAAGGCAGTTAAGGCCGTAATCCATCACGCTGGCCTACTGCAGCTCGGTGGATGACACATACCCACGAAAAGTACATGTCGATTTCCTCAAGATGTTTTCCTTCGCCGTTTTTAATTTAGCGGCCTTACGCACATGGCTTTGAAAAGTCAGTAGTGTACGGATCAGCAGTCGCCGTTCTTCCTACTAGACCAACCGTCACTTCAAGAACACTTGGTTATAACAAAAAGCATTAGCGTTTTTAGCCTGAAACCTGCTGAATTGGTTAGCCTACAACATTCTTTAAAAATTAAATAAAAACAACTTCTCGCGATAGGTTTAGTTTGAAGATTTGAATTTCATAAACAATTTAACCAATAAAACCTTTCAAATAAAAGATAAATTTGTTTGAAATCTAATTACGATTACTACGTAAGTAAATAAAATTAAGAATGCCTTAAAAACAGTAACTAGGTAGGTACCTATTAGTTGTAGGGATAGTTGTAAGTACCTTTACACCTCTACCTCTACCTCTACATGCCTCTACGCACGGAGCGGCAACACCGCGCCTACACCGCGCCGGGTATTCCTTTGAAATTTTAGGTACAAACATCGGAGCGAATCTTTTTTGATCTGCATTTTTAAAATGGTCCACGTGACCGCCACTTTCGCAAACACTAAACCTTATTAAAAATGAAAATGAAAACGAATGCTTGCCAATAAGTGTCAAGGTGAAGCCGAAATCTGTGATGCTCTGGGAAACTTGCACTTTGTCGATGACTTGCTTGGGCGACAAATCGTTATCGCAAATGCAGCTATTTGATGGGTTTCTGTGTAAAGTAAAGTCATGTCTGCATACTATGGAGTTCCACAACACCAATTAAATAACTATTCACAAAACAAAATCACAACACAAAAGTACATAAGTAACAAAAAGGCGTCTTTATCGTGGTATCTAACCTAATCTAATTGACACTGACTTTTAAAATAAATTACACTACATAAACGACAAAAATAATGCGTAAGTCTTTTTCGCGAATAATTAAATTACTTAATTACCTAGCTAAGGATTTAAAACAGTAAATTAGATATTTACAATTAGTGCGAGTGCAAGTGCAAGTTTTAGTGCGAGATATGTGTCAAGGACAACGGTCAACGAGTGAACTAGTGGAGAGAAGGACAAAAAATTAGACGAGCACATCCTCTCTGCATTTCATTAACTCGCACACAAACGCATGTGTTGTTTTATCTCTTTCCATTGTATTTGCCTTACGCCTGATTTTCATTGATAAAACATATGGATCTGAGGTCTGCGACCTAGTGACCTCGTGACTTACATTTTTAGATACAGGTTGCTTTGATTTGGAATTTTTGATAATTGCAAATAACTCAGTGAATAAAAACGATACACGAAATTTAATTTTACAAATTGCCTAAAAATATGATATGTGATTTCATTTAATGTCGGCACCAAAGCGCCACGCTGTATTTAGTTTGGTTCACTTTTTATGCAGTCGGGTTTTTTGAGTTTTAAATTATATATTTTTATTTTATTAGTTTTTGTTGTCCTCTCTGGCTCTGTTTAATTCGCGTCATTTGATGCATCTACGCGCGTACTTGCGGGAGTGCATATCTGCATCATCGTGCGGGTTTTTCAGGCACTCACGCACTTTGTTGCGTTTTGTGGATTTCATTTCATTCAAACACACGCCAAGCCTGTCCAAAATCACGCACGGCACTGCGGGGCTCGGTGTGCCATGCCTTGGGCTTGGGTCACGCCCGCGTCCACGGTGCGTGATCTGCATGAACGCGCGTGGATTTTCGGTGTGTTGGTCTGTGTGTGTTTCTCTATACAAACGTAGATACTTACATATAAAAGGTGGAGGAACATGCATTCACGCATTACGCTGCGTGTCAGTGTGTGAATCGCCTTAAAAGCGCGCACTTATGCAACGAAGAGTTCCAATTTTTTAGACTGGGCAACTCCGCTTTTTTAACCGACTTCAAAAAAGGAGGAGGACGAACTTAGAGACGATCTTCTTAGTATTCCATGGATTCACCGTGCGGGTGCCGGGTCCATCGTGTGGCAGAGAGAGAAAACTCGAGTAGATCCCGAGACTATTTGGTGACTATTTGGTGATAAGCAGCACCCTTGGAATAGTCCTACATTGTATTCAAGTGGTTTTGTGTATTCCTTGTTTACTACTATGACGAATTTTAAGTGACAATAATAAGAATTAATTATGTCAATAATTTCAGCAGGAAAGTTATACCATTTAGGGCAAATATCATAAGTTCATGCTGGACAGAACCAAACGCGTTCTCTAGGTCTATCCAGCATACTGTTATTTGCCCCTCGTGTGTTCGGGCATCTTTCAAACTTTCTGCTAGTAATGTATTGTGTTCCAGGCATCCAGAAATTCCAGGCAAGCACCCTTTCTGGTGATTGGGCCTGAAATGCCTATTGCTAGCCATAAATGTGGTCATTTTTGTTTGCAATATACAGAAAAAGATTTTAAAAATTGTATTGGTTAGGGCTATCGGTCTGGTGTCTTTATGTGGTGGTGGTGTTGTTGTATGTTTTTTTTAATGTATTTTGTATTCGAAAAATTTAACTTAACATGCTCTTAAAAGGATGCAGGCTCATTACCAATAATCCTGTATATGTCACCGTAAAATTGTCAACTCCGTCAGATTCTAATCAAAAAGATTACAATATCACACCACAGAGAAATCTGTGTCTCACACGTTGTGAGATTGTAATCTTACTGTTAGCTTAGCTTGTAATCTGACGGTTTATACAATACTGCGGTGACATAATAATTATATAACTCCTCTGAATTGGTTAGATCAGCAGAAGCAGTCCACTAAATGTTTCCACTACTGAGATTTGGGGTCTTGCCTCTTAAGGTGTCGGAGTGTCTATAAAAAGGTAAATGAATGATGTTTATCTACCTGTACTATTAGAAACACTCCACATGGGAGCAGCAAAGTTGTGCCTTTCATGTTCAGTTCCATTAACAACATGTAGTTATTTTGTACATGCCCTAGAAATCTGAAACAAAATGAGATAATTTAAAACTAAAAAAAAAACTCGTTCCGATTTGATCGAATTTTAAAATTTAGTATTTTAATTCCGAAAAATGTAGAGTTGTTTATGAAATAGCTTTTTTTTTAATTTTAAGCGAACAAAGTAGCTGCTTGCTAGTTATTACTTACCTGAATAATTGTTGCCATTTAATATTTATACTCCGGAGCTTTAGTTTCATATCTTCCTCATTCACTGACTCGGTAATAGCCTTCCTAATGTTTAGGCTCAGTAGTTCCAATTGTGCAGATATGTGCGAAGTAAAGATTGCAATTAATGGTTCAAAACCCGTAAATATACAAGTAGCAAACGAGTCGAAGACAAAGCACAAAGCAAATGTGCCGATATATCCCAAAAATGTAGACTTATATGTTTCTATGAAGCCTGGGAAAGTCATATCGAACATTGGTACCAATTGCGCTTCGTTTTTAAAATAGTAATACAACATCAAATAGAAAGCTTTCGCAGGAAATATTAAACCAGTACCAGGTCCCACAAATACCCACAACTTGCAAACATTTATTCCTTTTTTTCCGTACGATACGACAATGTTTTTTTCATCTTCGTTAAATTCCTTTGCTAATTCATAATCCTTATCTATAGTGCTGATCAAACCAGCAAAAGAGTCTCTATAGTAGAGCATGAGATAGTATTTAAAATTTGAGTTGAAGCAGAGGATAATAATTGCAAAGTTTTTGCTGGCATCCATGTAATTCCCACTTCTTATTTCATGCTGAAAAACGGAGTTCAAAAGAAAAATTAGGCAAGTAGCGTTCAC
This sequence comes from Ectropis grisescens, assembly GCA_017562165.1. Taxonomy (NCBI): domain Eukaryota; kingdom Metazoa; phylum Arthropoda; class Insecta; order Lepidoptera; family Geometridae; genus Ectropis; species Ectropis grisescens. The sequence goes on along the minus strand of CM029791.1, from coordinate 5,101,954 downwards.
GATCATGAAAAAGAGTGCTTGAATGTACCAAAGTCGATTTTTGACAGTAAATGGGTATATTCGAACGATGTTCATAGTAGTTGTGACAGTCTTAAACACATTTTTGAAACACCAATTCGATAAATCTTCTTTATTCATATCTATCACACGTCTACGCGGCTGTACTGTTAAAACTAATGGACTACAATGATTTAAATAATGTCTAATGCGAAAACGTAACAACCAGTCTTATGAGAATGAGTGCCTGCGATTGACATCAATACGTATGTCGAGAATTACAAGAGGACCGCACCTTCTGTAGAAGTTATTATTCTGTAGTGACAAACTTTAGCTTGCGTTATAGAGTCATATAATAGGCATGACGACAGGTCCTGCATTTACATTACATTATTTGGTATAATTACAGTATTTAAATACAATAAAATATGTACCACCTTTAATTTGGATATCTTTTTGCTTAACTATTAACTTACTTACTTTATGATCATTCAAAGTTGGATGGGCAAGTCCATTTTAAAAGGACGAATTTATTAGAAAACGTATTTACGATTGGATAGCCCATTCAATTTAAAGTGACTTTTGTTATGAAACCAGTTTACTAAACGTAATATTTAATATACCTAGCTAACATACAAACTTTACGCGCGACGCATAGAAAATACGCGACGTCACGTTTTTGTATGAAGCGTTTTTGGGAAAGTCCAAAATTGTTATTTTAAAATCGTGATATCACGGGAAGTTTTTAAGATAACAAAGTAATTCTTTCACTTATGTTTCATTACGATTCACAATTTCACTTTTTTCGTGATTTTTTCAATATGGCTACTTTCAAATGAAAGGGCTTGACTATTAAAATTTTAAATTTAGCAACTCCACAGACTAAAGGGTCAGTAACCTTTGTCATTTGTGATCGTGTTTGGTACATATATTTTGGATTAGGAGAAAAAAAACGAAATAAGGGAGAGGAGTGAACATTTTCAACCTAATTAAAGCGCTCTTTAGTCTTATTTTGCTATTTTCTAAGTCGCAGCCTCCCGGCTCATTGCCTCCACCACGACCCTTTCTGTCCTTGATGGCCATCTACATGTCGAACTCTCGGGTGGTCTTCGATGATGCAGCCAATACTCGCGGTACGAACCGACCGATGGCGTCGTACGTCGTTATGTCAATGTTATGAACTTATAAATTATCATTGTAAAACAATAATCATTTCTTTGAATCTTTAATTAAAATATTCAGTGTAGTGAATGTAGGTTTCCTTATTTCCTCATCAATCAAAGCTATGAAACACCCATCATTATAATATTGTCAATTGGAGAAAACTACAAAAAATAATAGTATGAAACGTTTCATCAATTCGAGTTATTGATGTCAAGGGTAGTAAGACCACTTAAATATAATATGTACCGGATAACTGTGCCCTGTATGGATTTTCATCTGCTATAGACACAGATGCTTTAATATTATTAGTCTATACAAGCTGAAGAGTATGATTTATTATTTGTTTGTGACTGGACTAGAATTACTACATCTGTTTGAGAAATTATTGTTGTTTTTGCTAACTTATTGCATGGCTGACCTAGGCAGTAGCTGTTTAAATCACGCGATGATACCTACTTACGATCAAAGCAAAAACGAAGAGATCAAGGAAGTGAAAGCCTTTTGCGTAAGACTGGGAGATGTTATTATATATCTCCGAAACTGTTTACTGCCGCGCTGGAAGATGATTTCAAGCTACTGGACTGGAACGGATATGGCATCAATATCAACGGCGAATGCATCACTCACCTTCGGTTTGCCGACGACATAGTCATTGTGGCGGAGTAGCTCGAGGACCTCGGTGCTATGCTCAGGGACCTCAGTAGAGTATCCCAACAGGTAGGTTTGAGGATGAATATGGATAAGACGAAGGTCATGTCAAATGTTCATGTCTCACCTGTACCGGTTATTGTTGGGAATACCACTCTCGAAGTTGTTGACGAATACGTCTACCTAGGTCAAAAGATCAAATTACATAGGTATATCCAACTTCGACAAAGAGGTCCAGCGAAGGATCCAACTCGGATGGGCAGCGTTCGGGAAACTTCGCCACATCTTTGAGTCCAAAATACTACAATGCCAGAAGACGAAAGTCTTTAACCAGTGCGTCTTGCCAGTGAAGGCTTATGGTACTGAGACGTGGTCCTTAACTGTGGGCCTCATAACGAAGCTCAAAGTCACACAGCGAGCTATGGAGAGGGCTATGCTCGGAGTCTCTTTACGCGACAGAATCCGTAATGAGGATATTCGCAAAAGAACAAAAGTGGCCGACATAGCTCAAAGAGTAAGCAAGCTGAAGGGCAATGGGTAGGCCACATCGCTCGCAGAACTGTCAACCGATGGGGAAGGTTCTCGATTGCGACCACGAACCGGAAGACGCAGTGTTGGACGGCCTCCCACTAGATGGACAGATGACCTCATAAAGGTCGCTGGAAACCGTTGGTTGCAAGTTGCGCTGGACTGTTCGTTGTGGAAATCTAGGGGGAGGCCTATATTCAGCAGAGGACGTCTTGCGGCTGATGATGATGATGAAGGAAGTGAAAGCCAAATGAAAAAGCATAACAATAACAATAATGTATGACAACCCAATGCTACTAAGTATTACCGATAAGAGCCGAAGTATTACTAAAATTTAAAAATCTAGTATGGAAGATTACTTAAGTTAATGCCACAAATTGACCTGTTACAATAATAGTCAGTAAAAAATCAGAATTATGAAAATTGAAATCACACTCTTTTTATAGGTGACGTCAGGAGAACAGTTCATCGCAATACCCAGAGAGGAACCTAAAGTGCATTGCATCGGTTGTTCATCTCACGTGAACCCTCACGCTCAAGGGGTCAACGAGCTGGCTGATGTCGGCGTCAGGCAGCTGAACTCTCTAGAGCCTGAAGTACAACACACGCTGATCAGTGTTGTGGATGTTGAAAGACAAGTGCAGGTTAGTTGGTTAAGATCCTGATTTCAGATCATAATGTCATTCACTTCTGTCATCTTTCATGCCCATTTTATTAAGTGATTACATCAGGGGTCCTATTGATATATCTAATATATAAAATTCTCGTGTCACAGTTTTCGTTGCCATACTCCTCCGAAACGGCTTGACCGATTTTGATGAAAATTTTTGTGCTTATCCGGTATCTATGAGAATCGGCCAACATCTATTTTTCATCCCTTAAATGTTAGGGTAGTCCACCCCTAAATTTTTTTTTTATTTTTAGTCAAAATTTTTAATTTCTATTTTTTATGATACAACATCCAAAAATACATACAATCCTCAATTTTCACCCTTCTACGATCAACCCTTATTTTTTAATAGCCATTTTAGTAATTTAATCGAAAACTGATCAATCGTCATTTAATTAGTTATCCCCCCTCGCCAGATCTCTACAGGTGTCAATTCTGACCCAGTAAACAGCACGATAATTTGGGGATCAAAAGTAGCCTATAGCATATATTATGAAAATGAAAAAAAATGAAAATGAAAAATTTTATTTTACATTTTACAACACATCAAATTTTACAGTACATTGGGGAGCCCTTTTAAGCAAACATATGCCTGTATCAGGAGTCCCCGCTCTTCGAAATCTTAGCACATACATTGTAAAAAGAAACAAGTTATTGAATTTTAGTATATCTACTTAATAATAATTATATAGTTTGAACACGCTAATCTCGGGAACTACTGGACCGATTTAAAAAAATCGTTCACCGTTCTTTCATATGTTCGTAATCCTTGAACGCTGTAGGTTATATATATATACCACGGGCGAAGCCGGGGCGGGCCGCTAGTATCTCTCTAAATATTTGACGGTTTCGTTCACCCTTTCACGGCTTAAACTTTATAAGTCTTAACACCTTGATTTGAGTCAACGTACTTTTTTGTTGCAGGTGGTCAATGGCGTTCGTTATATTTTGACACTACTAATTGACTACAACACTTGCTCACATCAACAAACAGACACATGCTCCATTTCAAAAGCATGCAAAGTAACAATATTAGAGAAGCCATGGTTGCAATTATCGGACGGTGCCAAATATAGAGCTATTTTGGCGAACAATTGCACTAAAGAGTGGCGTTTTGGTGACGATGGTGTCGTACCTCCGAACGATAATAAAAATAATGACACAAATTCTAATAATACTGACGGATCGGACATTATTAAAGTAGTCCATAATTTAGAAGTACAATCTCACCAGCAAACTGAAAAAACTATATCAGATCAAGAAATTAAAAACATTGAGGAACAAATAATACCATTTAACCAATTGAATATAGATCGCGCAACAGCGTCTGAAACAACCACGCCTTTAACCGCAGAAAAAAGTAAACAACAGAGCTCACTGAAAGAGCAAAGTGAAAATCAATTTAGTCTCAATTCAGTACCAATAAGTAAAATTCAAAAAGAAGAAAATTTAGACGCCGATAAAAAGAAAACAATTGATGACTTACTAAATTACCTTAATTTTGTTGGCTTTGATCCGAACCAAAATGTTGATCAAACAAGGACTAGGACTAAAAGAAGTTTTGAAAATGATTTAAATACTGTAGACATTGCTGAAAAATATCAAAAACTAAAGAAGAACATTGAAAATGCAAAACACATATACACACTAGCACAAAGTGTTGTAGATTACTTAAATGAAATGGACTTGGAAGTCAAGAATAGGATTTTGAAACATGTCATCACCGCTGAAATGGAGTCAGAGAATGCCAACAATTTCTTTTATATACAATTCCGTACTATATTACCATGTAAATCACGTGCATGTAAAGGAAAAGATGCAGCCACTAAAATTTGTAATGCGGTAGTTGAAAATTCCGAAAGGTCACCTCATATTCTTAATGTGTTCTGCCATGACGAACACACGAAAGCTCATGTGAATCAAATGAATAGTATATCTAGCAACGACCCAGTGCTACTTAATTTGATCCAGGAGACTATACTGAAAATTGAAACAGAATCAGGCACAAGTCGAGCTCTTAAATTAAACAAGATAATAGATGCTAACATTCACCGATCAACGTATATTTTGACAAAAATTTCGATGTTACTAGACCAAACAGATTGTGACAAAAATGTACCATATAAACTCAGAGTAAATTGTTCAGTTGTAGAAGAATACGGATCTGATATTTGTGATGTTACAATACACGAGCGGCGCTTGCTTCAAGAGAGATCAATTACTTATTCCTGTACTGAAAGACCAATTGATGTTAGATTTTCTATCAACTACAAGGGTGCAAAATCTGCAACATCAAGTGATCCTGTAGTTCTCGAAATGATTCAAGAATCCTTACGTAGCTTAGAAAATCAGTCCAATAGAAATAATAAACAAATAATGATTAAAGTGAATTCTGTTTCAACACAGTTAGTAGCAGGATTTTTAACTCAAATTGAATTTGTTGTTGGCGTTACTACATGTCCAATCGATATTAATATCGAGGACTCGAACAAATGTGAGTTATTAAAGAATGAACCCTTGAAGGTATGTACGGCTAAAGTATGGGATCGAACATGGGTAAATAATGAAAGGCAAGTTGAGGTATTTTGCAAAAACCCAAATGTCCAACCTAAAACTCGAGAACCTACGGAAAACTTCAAATTGAGCCGTATCAGCAGTCCATCTGACGAAATTAAAGTGAGAACTAAAAGGAATCTAGTCGGAGGTGAAAGGGAACAAGAACTGAAAACGAGCACAAAAAGGCATCTTGTTGGAGGCGAGGAAACAAAGGATCCAAACGATCCAGAGTATAAACAATTAGCCCAAGAATCGCTCCAAAAATACTTACAGGATACGGGCAATTCTCAACCACACAAACTAGTTTCAGTTAAAAAAGTAACCACGCAAGTTGTTGCTGGCTCGCTTACTACAATAGATTTTGAAATTTCTCCCGAAGGGCAAACTCGAGGCGACGTTATAAGCTGCCAATCTAAAGTATGGGAAAAAAAGTGGGAGAAATTTAAGAATATAGATGTATCCTGTGAAATTGATAATGTTAAAAGGAGAATAAAAAGAGAATATTATGTTGGAGGTTCGTTACCACAAAACCCAAACGATCCTGAGTATAAACAATTAGCCCAAGAATCGCTCCAAAAATACTTACAGGATACGGGCAATCCTCAACCACACAAACTAGTTTCAGTTAAAAAAGTAACCACGCAAGTTGTTGCTGGCTCGCTTACTACAATAGATTTCGAAATTTCTCCCGAAGGGCAAACTCGAGGCGACGTTATAAGCTGCCAATCTAAAGTATGGCAAAAAACGTGGGAGAAATTTAAGAATATAGATGTATCCTGTGAAATTGAGAATGTGAAAAGGAGAATGAAAAGAGAACATTATGTTGGAGGTTCGGTACCACAAAACCCAAACGATCTTAAGTATAAACAATTAGCCCAAGAATCGCTCCAAAAATACTTACAGGATACGGGCAATTCTCAACCACACAAACTAGTTTCAGTTAAAAAAGTAACCACGCAAGTTGTTGCTGGCTCGCTTACTACAATAGATTTCGAAATTTCTCCCGAAGGGCAAACTCGAGGCGACGTTATAAGCTGCCAATCTAAAGTATGGCAAAAAACGTGGGAGAAATTTAAGAATATAGATGTATCCTGTGAAATTGATAATGTAAAAAGGAGAATGAAAAGAAAACATTATGTTGGAGGTTCGGTACCACAAAACCCAAACGATCCTAAGTATAAACAATTAGCCCAAGAATCGCTCCAAAAATACTTACAGGATACGGGCAATTCTCAACCACACAAACTAGTTTCAGTTAAAAAAGTAACCACGCAAGTTGTTGCTGGCTCGCTTACTACAATAGATTTTGAAATTTCTCCCGAAGGGCAAACTCGAGGCGACGTTATAAGCTGCCAATCTAAAGTATGGGAAAAAACGTGGGAGAAATTTAAGAATATAGATGTATCCTGTGAAATTGATAATGTGAAAACAAGAACGAAAAGACGCTCTTTAGGAGGACAGGAAACGGATATCAACAATCCTGAGAATTTAAAAGGAGAAGAAAATATTGATTTACATTTCCATAAAATTTATGCTGATAAGAGAGCGAAGAGACATGTAATCACAGGTGGTTTGGTGGAACAGAATCCTAACAAATTAAAATACAGAGAGCTTGCTAAAATATCTCTACAGAAATTTCTTCAATCTTCATCATGCTCGCAACCACATAAAGTAATTAATGTCGATAAAGCGTTTACACAAGTGGTATCTGGGCTAAGAACAGTCATTAGCTTTAAAGTAGCCCCTGTAGGTGTGACTCCTAGTAATGTAATAAAATGTTTGTCAGAAATATGGCAAAAACCATGGGAAAACACGATGAAAATTGTGGTTAATTGTAATTTAGATGATTGTGCTATAATAGACAATAGTGATGTTAATAATGGCAACCGCTCCAAAAGAAATGTTTATGTGAAAAATAAATGGGTTGGTGGCCCACAAGAAGAAGATCCATCAAACGAAGAATATAAGGAGTTAGCTAGAGAAGCTTTGCAAAAATACCAAAAAAAACATAAAGCTACTAAAAATCATATTGTTGTAAAAGTTAAAAAGGTAACAATGCAGGTAGTTTCAGGTACCATTTACGATATAGATTTCACCATTGCTCATACATCGTGTGCAGAAGATGTATCGGAATGTGATGTTGAAAATCCGGTACTAAATTGCAACTCACGAACTAAATTGCGCCCATGGCTATTAGTAAATGATATCACCGTGTCGTGCAAAAACAGTAAGAAAAGAGAAAAACGTAAAGCAAACTTGAAAAATACAGAAGAAAGCAGTAATATGCTGCAATTCACAGAAGTAGAAATAACAGATTTAGACGAAAGAGGGAAAAGACAAGCTGGAATCGATGAAGACTACTTAGATGATGCAACTAGGTTCTACTATGCCGATCGTGCCATAGAGCAACTAAACCTGCAACAAAGGCCAAATAATTTGCATAAACTAATAACGGTGCACGCTATACAAAGCAGTATGCACATGGATAATACACCTATGGTGCGAATTTATTTTGAAGCCGCTGAAACTTATTGCTTGCGTGGAAATGCGGATACAAAACTTGTAGATTGTGAAGAACTGGATGCAGACAATCATAAATTGTGTCTTGCGCGTATATGGCCCTCACCCGACGATGAGCTGGTAGTCCAACAAGTGAACGTAGTTTGTGATGACGATGAAAAGTTTGAAAGTGTCTCTGGGTTATCCATTGCTTCCTATTTGAGGGCGTCACTCAAATCAATTGAACAGTCATCCGAACAAAAGCACAAGTTGGTACATCTTGGAGAGCCACAGCTAATTCCTAGTCTGGATTCTAACACACCCATGAAACTTAATTTCATAATTGGTATCACGAACTGTTCCAAGGATGTCGATAACGTGAACAAGTACAACTGTTATATGGATACTACGATACCAGCTAGATCATGCTCCTCTTATATTTGGTTGACACCAAACAGCAGAGCTATATCAAAGCTTTCTGCAAACTGTGCTCAAACCGAAGTCCGTTCAAAAAGATCAGTCTCTTTAGATCCCACAAATGCTACGGCAGATGATCTAGAAATCCAGAAAATGGTCCATGAGTCTTTAGCAAAGCTAGAAATGACGTCTGCTGAGCGATACAAGTTGAAGGTTCTCAAAATCAATGGCTACAAAAGTAAAGTAACATCGGGAAAAATTACAACAATAGATTTTGACGTCGCTTTTACGTCATGTTTAAAGTTTGAATGGATAGACGACATCGGAACTTGTGAAGTGCTCGAACATCTGCCCAGAAGGCACTGCGTTGCCGAAATATGGGAGAGATTGTGGCTCAACAACGGGAGAAACATAGAAGTTTCGTGTCAAGACGAGGAGGCGCCGATAGAAGCGCACGTCGAATTTCAAAGTGCTTCCACTGCTATGGCACTCGCCGATCGCGCGTTAAAACATATAGAAGCTAAATATCCACACCCGCGTAAACAGAAGGTCATCCGAATTTACTCGATGGACAAACAAGTAGTTGCCGGAGTTCATTATCGGATGAAGATGGAAGTGGGATTGACAAACTGTTCTGCTTTGAGTGCTGTTAATAATTGTGTTTTGGACAAAAAAAGTGGCCAGAGCAAGTTTTGTCGCGTAAACGTGTGGCTCCGGCCGTGGACAGATCATCCTCCCAACTTCCGCGTTTCCTGCGACTACCAAGAGGGTGCGATGGCGGAGCTGTTCCATCAAATACAGGCCGAGCATCTATTCCGGGATTTCTTGACGACTTACGATCGAGAGTACGTGAATGACCACGAGGAGGTGCTAAAGAGGTTCCAAATATTCAAGACTAATATTCAAAGGATCCACGAGTTGAACACGCATGAGAGAGGGGACGGCTACCTATGGCGTGACCCGTTTTGCAGACTTGAGTTACGAGGAATTTACTCAGAAGCACATGGGTCTGAAGCCGAGCCTGAGGAACGAAAACCAGGTGCCTATGGCGCGGGCCCAGATACCAGACGTAACGATACCAGATCAGTTCGACTGGCGAGAACACGGCGCCGTCACTGAAGTCAAGAACCAAGGATCTTGCGGCAGCTGCTGGGCTTTTAGTGTCACCGGTCAGTACATTCGTAACCCTTTTCTTTTTTTTATGTATTTCAGAATTAGTATTAAAATGAGCTTATGTATAATAGTAACTTAAGTAGTTTAGCATTTATTGGAAAATCACGAGAAATGAGTCAATTTAATCCGCCTGTCCAATCATTAAATGTATTTTTTTTAGTTTTCGAAACAGGTTATAAGTTGATATGTTGTCCAGGTAACATCGAGGGCCAGTGGCAGCTGAAGACTGGTAAGCTGGTGTCACTCTCTGAACAAGAGCTTGTGGACTGTGACAAGATGGACGACGGTTGCAATGGCGGTTTACCAGACAACGCCTACAGGTATGTCATCATCATCATCATCATCAGCCGCAAGACGTCCACTGCTGAACATAGGCCTCCCCCCCCTAGATTGCCACAACGAACGGTCCTGCGCAACCTGCAACCAGCGGTTTCCAGCGGCCTTTGTGAGGTCATTTGTCCATCTAGTGGGACGCCGTCCTCCAACACCCTCTTTGTCGAAGTTGGATCTACCTAATTGGATATTTTGACCCAGGTAGACGTATTCGTCAACAACTTCGAGTGTGGCATTCTCAACAATAACCGGTACAGGTGAGACATGACCTTCGTCTTGTCCGTATTCATCCTCAAACCTACCTGTTGGGATACTCTACTGAGGTCCCTGAGCATAGCACCGAGGTCCTCCAGCGACTCCGCCACAATGATTATGTCGTTAGCAAACCGAAGGTGATACATTCGCCGTTGATATTGATGCCATATCCGTTCCAGTCCAGTAGCTTGAAAACATCTTCCAGCGCGGTAGTGAACAGTTTCGGAAATATAACATCTCCCTGTCTCACGCCTTTCTGTAGCTGCATATGTTTTGTGCACTGGTCCTGTAATGGGACAGACATTGTGGCTTTGCTGTAAATACACTTCAACACTTCGATATAGCGATAGTCGATGCGGCATCGCTGAAGAGACTGAAGCACTGCCCAGGTCTGGATGGAATCGAAGGCTTTCTCATAGTCCACATACGCTATACATAGTGGCCGATTATACTCCTCGGTTTTCTGTATAATCTGCCGAAGCGCATGAATGTGGTCTATGGTACTATAGCCTTTTCGGAAACCGGTTTCTTCCGGAAACTTCCAGTCAAACCTGCGTACGAGACGATGCATGCATGACGATGGTGCATGATTACCCTCGAAAACAACTTATAAACGTGGCTCAGAAGTGAGATGGGTCTGTAGTTCTTCAACAAGGTGTTGTTACCCTTTTTGAAGAAGAGCACCACCACACTTCTACTCCACGCTTCTGGCGTAGTACCGTTAAGTATAACGGAGTCGAACAGCTTCTGGAGGACTTTAAGTACCAATTTTCCACCCGATCTCAGAAGCTCAGTTGTAATTCCGTCGTCGCCAGGTGTCTTGTTGTTTTTAAGTTGTTTGAGGGCCATCCTAATCTCATACAGGCTGACTTCTAGGATATCTTCGGTAAAGTGTCGGGTCAGCTTGGCTCTGGGTTCTTTTGCCATGCTAACGACAGATTGTGCTTGCGTAGAGGTGTATAACTGTTCATAGAACCTCTCAATCTCCTCCAAAATCTCAATCTCGGAGACGACGCCGACGTTACCACAAATCACAATCGGTCTTCCGTTTGGTCAGCTGACTTTGCCCAAGAGACACTTGCTATGATTTCTTGCGAACACTTTCGAGCCTTTGTTCTGCTTGATCGCCTCTTCAATACTCGAAGTATTGAAGCAGCGTATGTCGCGTCGCACATAAGTAGAGATCTGTTTATTGAGCCGTCTGTATACCGTCATGTCAACCGAAGACTGTAACCGCATATCTCGTCTGACCGCCATGAGATTTAGAGTTTGATCGGAGAGCTTTTGAGTTCTATTTTGGCGTCGGCTCTTATAGAACTTGTATACTTGCAAACTTGTAGAACCTGTATGTTATAGAGGTATGTATAGTACATCAAATGCGCCATCGGTGCTCGAATATAGAATTGGTGTAATTCGTGCAAGTCACGGCTAATCAATCGTAAGAACGGCATTTTTTTTATAGCATACACTGACGAGACGAACAGGACATGTGCCTGATGGTAAGCAACATACCTGCCACATAACAGCACAGCGATACGCAGCTATTGGAACATGAAAATTAATCTTTACCTATCACTACACTGCGCTCGTCACCCTGAGATCTAAGATAACTGGCAAAGGTGTGGTACTTCCCCAAGCAGACTGCCAAGAGTCCTACCACTACAGAATGCGTATGCGGAGCGTCTAAATCGAACCCCACACGCACCACTGTCTTATCGCTTTCAGTTATGTGCTTAATTCCGCTAATGCTTGGTTACAATCCTCGTGTCTTCAAATCGAGAGTGAATCGGTTTCTTCTAGGTAAACACGCTCCATCGTAGACCGCATCGTCGCTTAACATCAGGCGAGATGGCGGTCAAGTGTAAACCTACAAAAGTAAAAAAAAAAAACTTAAAATGGTGAAGAAAAAACATCGTGAGGAAACAGCATGTTTCAAGAATCTTTCGAGGACATGCGTCGTTTACCAACCCGTACTGGACCAGCGTGGTGGATTAAAGCCTTGACTCTCTCCTTGCGAGAGAAGGATCCGAATCCCAGCGGGGGGAACATTTTGGTTGCTAATGCATTCGTTTAGGCACTACTCAGACAAACTATTCTTATAAAGGACGCGCCTAGTTCTAAAATACCCCGTTCGCGCCAAAATGATCGTTATTTCAATTGCGTATTATAAAAAATCTAGTTGACTTCGGGTTTGCGGCTATTTCGCACATCTCTTGTCAATGTAAAAACGTATAAAACGTGACGTATTCCATGTATCCCCTATTTAGTAGATCCCCACATCATAGGAGGAGAATGTGTGTGCGAAATTTTAAATTTTTAGCCCTAAGAGTTTGGCATGTGAATTAATGTAAAATTTCATCCCCCTATTTAACCTTCTCAGGGGTTGAATTTCGCAAACGCCGTCTTAGCGAGCGCCTTAATGTTCAAAGGCACATCCAAGCAAAATTTGAGTTTCGGAGATATCGTGATGAGTGACCTTTCGCTTTTATATACGTAAGATATCAGAGCTGTGCCTTGCAGATTCACCCGTTTTTCCTAGGTTTTCGGACTTTTTCAGGTTTTTGATCATACATTTTTTTCCCAGACTATATCTACATTTTTTTCCCAGACTACACAGTTAGAGCAACTCTAACTGTGCTCTAAATTTCAACCCAATGCGTTCAGGCGTTCCGACGTGATTGAGCAACAAACATCTAAACTATTGAATTTATTATAATATAGGTATTAGTAGGATAGGATTATTAGCTTTTAGTAAAAAAAACTATTATGTAATTTTAAATTACTCATAGGCATTCAACATGATTTGTTTGTTTAGATCAACTATTTCTGTCACAAGTATTTGAACACAAATAAATTATTATGTTTTTATATTAATTTTTTTATTATGTTTGCTATGTATTGCTATATACTGAACATGCAGAAATAGAGTAAGATCCCAGGGCGGCCAGAGGTCGCGTATTTTCTGATGGATGAAATGTGGACGATTGAGTAGAGTTAGTACTTACGTACTAAGAACACATGCTTACCCTCTAACTTGCTTAGACGGCCAATTTTGAGATATGGGGTCCAGAAGATACATTACTCACTTCACGTATTTTCTGATAACTGATTTTCACGTATGTTATAGGCAGTATCTTTAAAAATAAGGCCCCAATACTCCCAGACACTTTCCGTCGGCCGTTTTGCTTAACAGACTCTATTATTTTGGGAGTTTTAAAGCGTCTGTTAAGCAAAACGGCCGACGGAAAGTGTCTGGGACTATCGGGGCCTTATTTTTAAAGATACTCCTTATATAAGGTCTTATATTTAAAGATTATCTCAAGAATGCTTGTAAATGAACGCTATTTTTTTCGCGTCACTAGCTTTTTTGCATTAGTAGTTGACATGACAACTCGTAGATGTGTGCATGTTTTGTTTAGGTGTGTAACATTTGCAACAGAGACAAATGTTATGTGCGAAATATGCGTTCCCCGTGAAAATATGTGAAAAAGTGTTAGCAAGCGAAATGTCTTGCGTCTTCCTATGGTAAATCCTCAGAGAAAGCACTATGGTGCTACAGGTAGATACACAGACAAGTTAAATAAATAAATATTGGTGGACGATTCCACACACAACAACATCTGACCCCAAACTAAGCAAAGCTTGTAACTATGGCAGCCAGATGCTGATAATACTTATGTAGTTGTAAATACATATCTACCTACTTATTACGCATAGAAACACCCAGACACAAAACAAATATTTTAATCCATCACAAAAATATTTGCACTGGGTAGGAATCGAACCCACGACTCTCGGCTTCGCAGACAGACTTACTACCCACTAAGCCACGAGGCCAGTCAACTTGTAACGATGTATTCTTCCGTTGGGGGTAAAACCCGACCTATATAGATATTTTAATTGCTTTTAAGCGTCAAGGTTGTGTCCTCCTTTTCCTTGTTATTGTGATTTGAAGACCTTAAAATGCTCGAGGCAGGGGCTATCCTATCTGAGCCAAAAATATTTTAAATCGTTCGAGAAACTTGCGTGTTCAAACATTAAATAGTATTAATGCATATCTCCAAATATTCCTTACTTTGACTCAACTCTCGTTTTCAATAGTTAAGGAAATAAATAAAATGTTCATAGCATCGAAACAAACATGTTACTCTAAAAATAAAATAAGGAAACACTAGGTAATTTGTGGTACTAGGTAATAAATAATAATAAATAAATATTGGTGGACAATTCAAACACAACACCATGCTGTTATCATAACTCTTATATTTGTTTGTAAGGATATCTTCAGCTTAGCAGCTCTCCTTGAATACGGGTCTTCCTTTATCGGGTATAGGCTTATTATGACAATGGTCCTGGCGAGGATTAAATGCACCTACACCGACATCTTCCGCTTGAAAGGCATTGTTTCCAAAATCTACACTTGCCCCTGATGTAGTGTGTTAAAATAGGTATTTTTAATTTACTATATTATGCATATTCATTTATATTTTCTCGTTTTTTTTAAAACTAGCCCCGGGCCGATAGGATATATAGAAATTAAGAAGTACATTAGTTGGTCTCCATTTCCTGCTATAAACATGTTTATTGATAGTCAACCTTGAAATCACGAGATAAATCACTGATTTACCTTACAAGAAAGCACTTTTGCATTTTTTTTTTACTTTTATAGGTTTACACTTGACCGCCATCTCGCCTGATGTTAAACGATGATGCGGTTTACGATGGAGCCTGTTTACCTAGAAGAAATCTATTCACTCTCGATTTGAAGACACAAAGATTGTAACTATCGGGAAAAACCCTCTGAGGCAACGTATTCCACAGCCTTGACGTTCTTATCACAAAAGTAGAGTCTAATCTCTTCGTTCATGTCTTTGGAACATCAACCATGAAACGGTGTCGCTTTTTCGAGCTACGAGCATTCCGATAGAAAAAAGGGCAAGGTGCATGCACTTCTATTAATTGAAAGTAATGCTACAAGCACTATTTACCTTGAATAATAAAATAAAATAAATAAATAAATATTGGTGGACAATTCACACACAACACCATCTGACCCCAAACTAAGCAAAGCTTGTGTGATGGCAGCCAGATAGCTGATATAATACTTATGTAGTTTTAAATACATACTTATTATACATAGAAACACCCAGACACAGAATAGTTGTGTTGCAGGTAAGGATAATTGCTACTTGACAAATTTGATAAGTTATTCTTTGCAACACAGATTACAGAACAAAAGGTTTTGTTTCTATAATCTGAGTTTTGCATGTTCAGTGTAAGATTCTCATCTAGCGTCTAGCTACAATAAAGTATTTCTGTCTTTGCGTGTGTGTGAGTGTAATTAAATATCATGTTTACAGCTAAAAATTGACTATTCGCGGAAGACCGAGAAAATACATTTAGGATAAAAATCATGAATCATATTTCTAGTACCTACTTCTATATTTCCATGATGACGCAATAGTAAGTATGCGTTGCATAAACAAACAATAGAGACTCGCCGGGAATCCACAGATATCCTATTATAGCATCGTTATTTACATTCTGATGACGCGAACACGTAGAACATACATCTTTATTACATAGTATGACAAAGAAGTATGGACAGAACATAAGCAAACAAATATATTTAGCAACACCTGTTGCCAGATTTTGGAATGGCTTTGTTATAAATTGTATTCGTATATTTGTTCGAGTATATTGTTGTGTATTCATGAGTCGTAGTGGACTAGTAGTGATAGTCTGATTTCACAATTGAGGTCGTAAGTTCGGTGGGATTCGCAATTTTAGTACACCTGAGTATTTTCCAACTGCAAGAGTTCGTCATTACTGGTTTTAGCGATGAATGCGCATTAATGCAAATAAATTTATGTATTAAAATTCGATATTTGATGCCAATTTTTTCTAGGAACAGCTTGACCATAGAATGTCCG
The DNA here is from genome assembly GCA_017562165.1 of Ectropis grisescens. Taxonomy (NCBI): domain Eukaryota; kingdom Metazoa; phylum Arthropoda; class Insecta; order Lepidoptera; family Geometridae; genus Ectropis; species Ectropis grisescens. The sequence continues at coordinate 5,085,781 of CM029791.1, read as the reverse complement.
AGTAGAACGGCAATTGTTGGATCTTAATTATGGACCATGATTTCAAAATAGGATCCACATTAATTTTGAACGCATTACTTGAGTGGGGTGTTGCTATCGAAGGACTATCTGGACGTATTTTTGTTATTCCAGCGAAATTTATTTGTTGGTTGGTTTTATTATATAACTTATAGTAGCTTTGTATAGAATCATAGCTTCGATTGCAACGTAAAATCAATAAAGAAATTAGATTATAGGCTGGTGTATCTTCATTGTATCACGTTATTAACGCTAAGGACTAATACGAGTATTTTTCCAAAATTGGATTGAAAGAGAGCGCCAGTGACTTTCTTTGCCTCTTGTTATCAAGCGTAGTCAGACATAATTCATTATTTTTCTGTGTTTTTATAATTTTGTTTTATGAACAAAATAACTCCATTATTTTATTTTTTTACCGAATACGATTTTGTCTTATCAAGTATGACAAAGTTTATTGCTTATTTTATTATACATAAAACATTTATGAAATATCTGTACATATCCTGCATAAAGGGGGGTTGCAAACAGCAGTTCAATTAAATCTCAGAAATTTGCATCAATCTCACCATATCATAAAAGGTCTAAGGTCTATCTTGTCTTGCACTTTAGATAGATACTCGTACCTATTCATTTTTCGTTTAAATGTTTTCAGATAACAATAAAATTCTGACTATTACAATATTATTACAGCTTAGCGATTTTTTGTTTCCAGGGCAATAGAACAGCTAGGCGGTTTGGAGCTGGAAAGCGACTACCCTTACGAGGGAGAAGACGATAAGTGTGTCTTCAACAAGACTATGGCCAAAGTACAGATCACCAGTGCTGTTAACATCACTTCTAATGAGACGGACATGGCCAAGTGGCTCGTGGAGAAAGGACCTATCTCAATCGGTATGTATGCCAAATCCGACCTTACGATTTAGGGTATTAAGATATATCTTCGATCAGAGTATAAAGTCCGAAGCTGCGTGACGCGGTCGCCCGTCGGGGTTTCAGTATACAACAGTAAGTGACCCGCGCGTATGCACGGCCCAAAAGGTAAAAAAACACAGAGGTCAAACCTTCTACAAAATCGAGAAAATAACAAACGAATAATTTGTCTTTAGCAAGTTTTTCTATTTCCTCCATAGGAAAATGATACACATAAGCTTGATACATATAACCCGATTGTATTATTAGGGCATCCTAGTGTATAACAAAAGAAAAAACTAAGTGCAGGTCGATCGCTCGATGCCGATCTGCATGCTCCCGTAACTCAGTTCTCATCGGTGCTTTGAGGGATCTCCCCAGGGTTTTAAGTGGGTAGGCCGTCACTTCGGTGAGAGTCACATATAAGCACTGGCTCCCCCCCGGTGCCGGCGGTATACGTAAAGTATTTTTCCTGGACAAAAAGTCGATTGACCAGAATTCGAAATAGCCGTTTTGTATATATAGATTTATGTACAGTTCTGATATGTTTCGTACCAACGTATAAGTAGGAAGTTAAATATGTGGTGTAGTTTTCATTATAATTTAGTTTTATTGATAAAGACTCGGTTGCGTGTTGGAATCTAGCTGGATAGGTAGATTTTTTGTTCTTAGCTGTTTCATTTAAACTCGGTTCAGTCATTTCAAAGTTATCAGCTTTGTTGTTAGCAGTGGCAAGAATCTTAAACGCTTAATAAGTATTCAGTTGCAAATACACGTGTGATATAGAATTTAAAATAATTGCGGGGGACTTCCAAATTTTCAATTTAACTGTGAATGTTGTATTATGATTGTGTATTTTCCGTCAGGTATTAACGCGAATGCGATGCAGTTCTACATGGGCGGAGTATCACACCCGTGGAAGATGCTCTGCAACCCCAAGAACCTCGATCACGGCGTGCTCATCGTCGGATACGGCGTTAAAGGTCAGCTTCCCTTCTTCTTATCAACCCATAGTTTCTCCACTGCTGAAGCACTGGTCTTCAGCTGAGGTTTAGGCCACGATCCACCGCGATAGCTAAGCTGCCGGTTGACAGACCTCACTTGTCTTAGAAGAGTTAAATATTCTCCAACAAGCAGGTTTCTTCACGATGTTCATTCGCCTTTTTAACCCCCGACCAAAAAAGGGGTGTTATAAGTTTGACGTCGATGTCTGTCTGTCTGTCTGTCTGTGTGTGTGTCTGTCTGTGGCACCGTAGAGCTCAAACGGATTTGCCGATTTCGATGCGGTTTATTTATTTAAAGGTTAATATCCGTGCGGATGTTCTTAGCTATGTTTGGTTAATATCGATTCAAGATGGCCGCCTCCACAAAATGGCGGACAAAATATTTCTTCACAACCTACCTCAATATGGATATCAAATGAAAGGGCTTGCTAGTAGAATACTATACACTATAAAAAATTCAAATCCAAGATGGCCGCCACCACAAAATGGCGAATTATACTATTTTTTTCACTACTACTAATATGGGTATTAAACGAAAGGGCTTGACTAGTAGAATAATTCCAAATCCAAGATGGCCGCTTCTACAAAATGGCGAAAAACATTTTTTTTTCACAACTCCCTTAATATGGGTATCAAATGAAAGGGCTTTACTAGTAGAATGTTGTACAGATAACAGATCCGAGGTAGTTGGGGGTTAGTCAAAAATTTTAATTTTTTTCTTGTTTAAGCTATCAGCATATTACTTTGAAAAGACAGCACTGCGTGTGGGTTTGGATCCAGGGGCTCCGGATGGGCATTTACCATTCTCCCGATTAGACCAGCCGTAACTTCCTTTCTTCGCCTTCTTTTCGTTTCCGGCGAGGAGTCCATTATAATATTACAATTGCTGAGAGACCGCTGCGAACGATGGCAGTAGCGAGCTTAGGCTTTTGATTTGAGATTTTCGTTTACACTATGTTAAACGGATGGTTGTTCTATTTCTGTGTATTGCTATGTATCATAAATGTGTGTTTATTGTTATATTTGTCAATATTATATTAGTTCTCTGGTTCTCATAATACTAGCTTAGCTAACTTTAAAACTAGATAGAGTTGTATGAGAAATATCTATATCAATGAATAAATGAACAAAATATTTATTGTTTACACCATTTAAATGACAAATCTAATAACTCGAATCTGTAGAAAAACTATTGAAACTACTGGCGTCCATATCGCGATTTCTTCCTTGCAACTTTGGGATTGACAAAAATTTTATACATCATTTTTTTTGCAGACTACCCGCTGTTCCACAAGCAGCTGCCGTACTGGACGGTGAAGAACTCGTGGGGCCCGTCGTGGGGCGAGCAGGGCTACTACCGCGTGTTCCGCGGAGACGGAACCTGCGGCCTCAACCTGATGGCCAGTAGCGCTGTTGTCTAGTTCGTCTGTACTGAACCTGCGACCCGGGGGCCGCATGCGATCTTTGATTTTGGCCCATCTAGAATCTCAAATTTATTGTAGGTAAAACATTTTAATTTTCACGCTGATCAGAACATGGGAAAAACATATGTGTTAAAACTTCTTTTTTCATAAAAAAAAAGTTACTAGGTACATTGTTTACTTGGAATAACGTTTTAATCGTATTTTCGCTTGCGACCCTTGTAATCATGTCTGAAATGTGTTTGTGGCCCCTATAAAAAAAAGGTTGAGTATGGCTGGCCTAGTTCTATACTTCTCTTTCCACCTTCTTTCCTCACCCTGATCTGTACCCTGATTCATAACGCAATCGGTTTCATTTCGACACTGAATCAAACCACTTAAGAAGACAAGGACTGTAATTCCGAATTTGAATCGTTCGATTAGCGTTGTGAGTCAGGGTAGTCATGTCACCAACTCGTCTGACGATCTGTACGTACAGCGATAATTTTAAGATCGTTTCAAACACGATTCATGAGAACGTGGGTACGATTATATAAGTTTTTAGTGTCATAATATTATGTTGTACCCCATTTATTTAATTACAATAGAAACAGCCTCCAGCTTTATATCTTGAGATTAATATAATCTGTTTATAAAACTGTTATCACTAATCATGGATCTGTACTATGGTAATGTGATGCCTTGTAGTTTTGTTTGTTTGTATGATATTTAATACTCATATTTCCCACTCGATGAAATAAAAAGTCTTCCATGAATTTATACTATTTATAGAGAACGCCGATTTTGCATATTTGTTTAAATTTTTGAGATAATCTGTGGTACCACAACATCAACTTGGAAAAACAAACAGTTATTATTGGACATAATATATTAAATAAGTGGTTAAATTCGAATGAAATCGGTGAGAGCTCTTGTTATGACACACGGTAGATGAACCAATTTGATTGGTCGTTACTTAGTGACCATTTGAGCTCACTTCGTAGTGAAGTTTGAATTTAAACGCAGGTCGCGTTTCTTTTGATGCTATACTCGTAATACCTGTTGCTCTCTTCTTTTTACCTTTATTTCTACAATTTATTTGTTATGTTTTATTTCTTTTTTTACGTGTTGTTTAAAAACTTATGAAAATTGGTGGACATTTATTATATTATTATAATATATTGGTTTATATAATTAACGTGACACATTGTGGTTAGTGATCTGATAACCCAATAATGAAAATAAGAATGATCTCGGGGAATTACTTACATTGATACGTTTACGATTGTCTTATGATTTTTGCATAGCTGAAAGTTCACCAATTCTAGAGCGAAATAAATCTACTGAAGAGGTCGAGATGACTGATAGAATTACAGCGTGGAAAAGAAAGGCAATAGATAGAGCGACATGGAGGAATATTATTGAGGAGGCCAAGACCCACAAAGGGTTGTAACGCCAGAGGAGAGAGAAAGGTCGAGATGATCAATTGGTAACTTAACACCACGTTAATGTTTTTTGACAGTTAAAAGACTCGGTGTAAAGTTGAACGTAAAAATTTGCTGTAATGGATGAAGTGGCTGGCTAAGTAAAATGCGTTCGTGCATATTCTTCTAGAAAGAATTAGCCGAATCGCTCAAAATTTATTATGATCTTATGTTTAAAGACGAAGTTTATACGATTCAATGTCAGTAATTTCCGAGTTTTATAAAGTAAACTGGTCTACTTATGTGATATATGAATCTTATTAATACTATTTTAAGTAATATTAACCTGTAGCATAGTGACTGTAAAACGTTTTGATCAGTCGATATATTGAAGCCAGTTTAAAATTTGAAAACAAGTTAAAATATAGATATTCTTTATTGTTCATACCAAAAGAAAACCAGCAATACAGACAATGGAAATAAATGAAAGCTAGTGCTACAACAGGCGGCCTTACCTATCGCTGAAAGCGATATCGAATGTTGTCGTTCTTGTCGGTAGAGATATTTTTAATGTAATACATATGCTTACGTTTAACCACAAAATAATCGCAATTCAGAAGTCAAGCTCATGTATGAACTTCACATTTCAAGGTTGCACTCGTCGGTCATGCTAGAGCAATCAGCTGTATACATATAAGCCGTAGCTTTCAGTAATTGAAAAACTAATTACTAAAATTAGAATTTTATTGGATTAGAACTTTCGTTATATCCGATAAATAAAAAAACAATTGTGCCTTTTATATCTTATTATTATTATTAAATACTCTTAAACACTTTTGAAGACAATTTTTCTAAAGTGTAAATATAGCATAATATATGTCAAATTATATTTATATTTTGAAATTTGTTCTCAGAAAAAAAAACTCTTAGAAATCTTAGTTGTAATATCAAGTTACGCTTTCAGAATTGAACCTTTAAAGAACCTGAACCTAAAAAGGTTTTGCTTTCTTATCCACACACTCTAAAGGTATATAATAATTATACTCTATCCACAAACCAGCTGAGATGATTTTTGGTAACGTAATATAGTCGCTGAAAATCGAATGGAACAATGGAAATGAGTTAACACGTTTTGTCATTTAATAATAATGAAAAAATATCAGTAAAATAGATCTTAACGATACAATATTAAGTAAAGCTTATATTGGTCAAAAATAGTGCTTGTTGTTCTTGATCTAACATTGATTATGGATTTATTTCTTTTCGCAATTCTCGTAGTCACCAAAGATTTTAGAAGATTCGCTGTTTTTTTTGGCTGATCCCAATGTTTTACTATTTGAAACATTATTTTTATAAGACTAAGACGAAAGTTACAAAATTGGACAAAAAACTAGAATACATTCAGTACTTTCGTGAACTTAACAGTAACAGTTGAAAACGTAGACAGATAGACAGACAGCAACACTTCATTATTCCCATCAAAAAAATGACATACTCGTACCTACCTCCTAACTAACAAGTAGAGATTTTCTACGATAACATGGCCCGCCCCTCCAAATTACTGTTTTAATGTGTGTAGTCACATCCTTATGAAAGAGTTTGTATGTAGTTGTAATTATTCGTCTGCAGTAGCAGTACGCACACATGCGTGCTGGTGCGTTGTATATACTTTTACAAATACTTTCAAACGTATTGAATTCTGGAGGGGCGGGTCATCGTAGTAAATCTCTATCATTGTAGAGATAACCAAGACATTTTAAAGCAAAAACTTCTGAAGTCACAAGAACTTGGGCATGGGAAAAACAATTGAACTCGCGACACCGTTGCCGTTACCGACGTATCTGTATAAATACTATGTTATTGTGTATACCTATCTTATGTCTTCACTTCTGCTGGCACTCCAGAGGGTCGACCGCAGAACGAAAACTGTCTAGCTTAGCTTTGCTATTGCCATCTCTATATGGCAATAGCAAAGCTAAAGCCGATTTAGTTAGGCGGTAGAAGGCCCGGAGTTCTACGATTTTTATTTCATGAAGAGCTATATGTTATTATATAATGCTTTAATGATATAGTGTGACTAATTTCACACCTTTTGTACCTTTCTTTTATATTTTTTTTTGTCTGAGTTATTCTATTTTATAATTGTACTGAATAAGAATACCTACCAATCTAATCAATCGGAATACTTACTAATTAACATTTGTTTACTTCGTTTTGTTGATTTTTATTACTTAATTATGTCGATAGTGTTGATACAGTCATTGTTGATTGTGATGTTATATTTCTACTAGAAGGTAAGCGAAATTTTATAATTCTATTCGGTTTACAATTTCGTAATAAAGCTATTTTAAAGCCGTATATGTTGTTTTTTTTACCGCAAATACTTTGTTTTTAAAGTATGATTAAGTGAATCAATCTGAACTTGGCCCTTGAGGCAGGCCTATGATCTATGATGCTGATAACAGCGCCATTGTAGAAGGTTACTGAAAAGCGCAAGAGCCAGTGGGAAAAAAATACAAGCACTAAGAGAGTATGATTGAGGTCTGAACTCTGAACTAGGCCCTTGAGGCAGACCAACGACCTACGACGAAGATGTTAGCGCCGTTGTCATATTATCAAGCGCGAGAGCCAATGGACAACAATTTTAGGCACAGAGAATGATCGAGCATCTGAACTTGGCCCTGAGGTAGATCTACGACCTACGACGCAGATTATTGCACCGTTGTTACATATTTAACGCGAGAGCCAATGGGCAATCTAGGCACTGAGAGAGAGGGAGTATAATCCAGCGTTTGAACTTTGTCCTTGAAGATCGCTGTGTGAGGCGATCCCAATTTGTGTATGAATTAATCTGTTGCCTGAGTCCGTTTTTCCTAACCCTGATGTTTTCAAGTCGTGTTTTGTTTTTTTCTGGGTCAGAATGTGTCATAGGGTCATAGGGTCGACTTCGAGCAGAGTAGTTGGTCTGAGAGAATGTCGATTTATGTAAGAAATTCTTTTTAACACAATTTCATGGTTGGATCCGTATAAAAAGGGCTTAGTAAAAGCGTCCAATCCTTAGACAGAGAATAAGTAAATAGATCAGGGTTTTCAGCATGGTTCCTTTGTACCAATCGTAAGCAGATGACGTGCATACTTGCTATGGGAACAGAGTGATGTGCCGCGACAAAAGTATGACACTTCCACAAGAGCGCCAAGGCAAGAGCGATCAGACCCGTGCTTTCGGTGTAAAGCGTTTGTTCCAACCACGGATATTCGGGTGGTTCCAACTCTATACGTAGTACGAGTATATATGTAAACTCTTTGGTCCAATCATCGTCCAGCACGACCCTTATACCTACTGTCAGCTGGCTACGCAGATGCCGATTTTTGGAAAATAAGTACCTATCTACCAAATTTTATTAATTATAATTATAAGACGTAACATCAGCAATTACAACATTCCAAATACGTGAAATATTTCAAATATGGCGCATATAGTTTCAATTAGGAGCGTCAAATAAGATCACGAATATTATAATACTCGTAATTATAAATGTGAAAGATTGGATGGCTGGATGTTTGATACACTACCTCTATAACACATCTCGGACTGAAGGTACTTCAACGGAGTATCATCTTGGATTCTTCCTTCTAAGAGCGTTGACGAAAAGTGGTCTAGGTTATCTAGACCCAGGCGGACTCTTTAGGAGTCCTTCCACTACAAAACCACTAAGCGGTAAATACTGTAAGCGGGTTGTTGGAAGTTGTTGGTATCACAGATCCTGACGCATCGTGTAGTTTAGGAGTGTTAATGTCCCCACACAACATTTTACCATAAGAATATGTTTTTTCAGTTGATGATTTTCACTGAATTTTCAAAGAATTGTAGGCCAGGCCTAGGCCCTGCCCCAACCGAGCAAGCAATTCATACAAGAATTTTTAAGATTTTTGTGGCCTAATGACAAACCCCTGACGCCCATAGCCGTCTTCCCCCTATTAAAAACCCTGGGCACATTGAGATAATATTATCTACGAAATATGGGGCCCCTATGAACTATAGCATTATTTTGTTAAAATAGACAAAGAACGTGGATATTTTGTGTGCAAAGAGCTTTACTTATTTGTATTTCTATACAAGAAGCTGGATTTTCAGGCGACAGTTGAGAATTGAGTATGCGAAGGTTATCGTTTGGTAATGGAGTAGAGACCAGCGTGGCCCAAACCATCGCGGGGCCCTGGGCACGTACCCAGTGTGCCCAGTGGTGAAGAGGTGCCTGCTGACGCCTTTAATCCTAAGAACAAACTCCAAACGTATGAATTATGTACCTACTTCATGACATGTTATGAAACTTGATTTAAAAGTTTGCTCAGTTAACTCTCAGGTATATGTTACCTTAGGTACCTACACGTGTTGTTAGCACACGTTCTACTAAAATTCAATGGCCGGCGAGTAAACAAAGCTCTCTTGTACCACACGTAGATGCACGCTTCACTCTCATAACGTTTTATGCTTAATACCTGGAGTACACAGCTTGAGACGACTAGAAAATAAGTTGTAGGGAGATGAATAGGCGTCGTCTACATGAATAGTTTTTTAATATTCGGTGTTCGATTTTGTATGCCGGTTTGTAAAAAACTAAAAAATCGGAAAAAAAGAGTTTGTAAAAAGCTGTTCGATTTCACAAACAATCGTGTAACCGGCAGGTTTGAATCCTGCCCTATTAAATATTAATTTTATTAAGTGTTACCATTACAGACTTCAATCTTCAACGGTGAAGGAAAATGGAGTAAGGAAACTGGTGTGCTCCAAGAAATACATTTTCGAGTAAATGTGGCACCTGTAATACACACTTTACCAGTGTGGTGGATTATGGCCTTTATTACTCTCTACTCGTGACAAAAGGCCACAAGTCTTACTCAGCAGCGGGAACAATAAGTTAGTTGCAGATTATGCTTAGGTGGGTATGCATTGCTGTTTATATTGCCCTGCACCAAACTTGCAATTTACCCTATGTTTTAAAGTACCTATAATATATATCAATGAATCAATCAATTTATACGTACTTTTTTCTATCTTCCTTTAACTGTACGTACCTACCCATACCCTCCTCGACTCATACCTGTAGGTATCACAGACATAAACATATTTTTGATGACCCGTGTTCAGGCGCGGTAAGGGGGGGGGGGCGGTTTTGGGGGGTCACAGGAGACATGACCCTTCCCTCCTCAAAAAAATCGGATCCGTTAAATGGAAAAATTTGCAAAATGTTAAACTGTACACGGACATTTTTTTTCATAGGAAAACAACTGGAACGGCAACTACGCGGGTAAAATCGTGGGGCGCTGTTAGTAGGTAAAGTATTTTTACTCGACATAATATTATATTATTATTGGTGCCTCCTCCCCATTACCCGTTTTTATTTCAAGCTAAATAAAAAGAGAGAGCCATGTCCTCTGCTGATGAAAAATTACGCTGCTGTTTATACTTGAAGAGTCTAAATAAGAATAAGAATATATTTATTGCTCGCACTGAGTAAAAATAGGTCTTAAAATATAAAATTGTACAACAGTGTACCCTTGACGGGCATGCAACATTAACAAGTATACAAGAAAGTACGTAGGTACTTTCTTGTAATTCTGTTTTCGATAACAAACATTATTTTGAACAGTTACTAAAATAATAAAAAAAAAAATAATACTAAAATAGTTAAACATCTTTTCCATCGTTAAAATACTCTTTTAAATTGTAAAATGCCTTTGTTAGGAGCTATTTTTTTAATTCTCTTTTGAATGTAGACCCATTCAGAAGTTTTATTTTAGGGGGAAGATTATTATAAACTTTGATGGCTGTGAAAAATGAGTTTTTGTGATAGAGTGCGTTATTTGCCTGTGGAACAAAAATATTATTTTTATATTTAGTTCGCAACAGGTCGGATCTGCTTGATGTAGTAAAAAAATGGCTTCTATACTGGGTTACAAATATACAGATATGGTATATAAATAAACAAGTGAGAGTTAAGAAGTTATGTTCTTTAAATACATTTCGCACAGTATCAAGACTACTCATATTGAAAATTGCTCTAAGACATCTTTTTTGCAATAAAAATGTAGACTTGGCTGCGACTGAATTTCCCCAAAAAATGACGCCATAACATAAAAGAGGATAAACATGACCATAATATGCATTTATTGCTATTTTCCTCGATGACACATTTGCTAAAATATACAATGAATGTATATATTTGTTTATTTTGTTGTTCGTTTTAGTAATGTGCGCTTTCCAGTTTAAATTTGTATCAATAGTGACTCCAAAAAAATTAGCTTCTTTTGCCATCTCTAATTGAATACCTTTATTTACTACGTTGAGGTCTAGTGGGTGCCGTTTACAGTTTTTGAATTCTATTAATTTTTTTTTATGTTTACTTGTAGATTTAGGTTGGCTAAATAATTTACAACCCTATCAAGTATTTCAATAATGATCTTTTCAAAATCGTTATAAGTCATATTGTCATCTTTCGGTATGTAAATAGTGGCATCATCAGCAAACATAATGCATAAAAATTTGGTTAGAAGTGGTAGTTCGTTAATATATATTAAGAATAATAATGGGCCAAGGATACTTCCTTGCGGTATGCCACATATAATATTTTTAAAATTTGAATATACTTTCTCGACTGTTTTAGTTTTTTTGTTGTAAGTTTCGATCAAAGTTTTTTGAGACCGATTTTTTAAATAACATTCTAATAACTTCATTACTTAGCTCTGCTCTGAGCTCGTCATCTGGACATTATATAATATTGTTGATAGAATAGGGACAGTCTATGTAAACCGGCTTTAGCTCAGCAACGGCTGGGTATTGTGGCGCAAGGCCGCGGAACTAGGGCATCGAATGTACGACTGAGACGAGGAACCGAATAAATCTATATTCGAGTTGATGTTTGACTTGCACCGAGTTAGGACGTGACTGCAGTCTCAATTTGTTGAGTTGAGCTGTGGAAGTACTTTAGTTTGGTCAAATACTGTCGATCGTTCCTAGAACTTCTTAGTTCATCCCGAAATTGATCGAATCTAGAGAGTCATGGGTATAATCCCACTTATAACATGGGATAGATAACATGAAATGAGATTGTTTTTGGAAACATTTTTGAAAAATACTAATTTGTTGTAGTGAAAACTTCTTGAGACGCGTTAAACTTTTTAGGTGAACAAAAATCATGGAACTCGCGTCATCGTTACCGAACGCATTCCATGATTTATATATATATACTGCGTATAAGTATATACGTGCTAAAGTTTACACTTCTATCAACAGTCCCAACTGCCATCTTCTTTCTATTTGATTGCTCGCGTATTTCCCGTTGCCCTATTATTTCAGACTTATAACCTGTGTTACAAATTCCAATCCGTTCTATCGTTCTAACGTGATTGCGCAATATACATATATATACATCCATACTTCCCCTTTTGAACTTATTAAGATGACAGTAGCTTTACAGTTTGCATCCCTGCGGTACAGTTTGTTACTATTGTTATTTATTTTACTATCATTCTATAATGAAATTAATGAAATTGATAATAATAATTAAATAATTAATAGATGCATTTAGCGATAATGCCGACGGTTGTATTTTTTATTGTTTATCGGATTTATTATCCATCCATGTACTAAATTTCATCACATCACTTCATTACTTTTTGCTTGAAAGTGTAATGTACAAACAAACTTTCGAATTTGCAACATAAGTAGGATTCTTCCGTAGCATATATAAATAATCGGGTTGTCTCATATAAGCAACCTTTTATGCAGACGAGTAGATTTATGAAGAGCAAACTTACCCGTTCGATACACATCAAAGTCCTTTTCACTGTGTCCACTCAGTTGGTTCGATCAATTGGGCTCACAGGACCCGAGACGCGACCATGAACTATCGGAGTTCCCATTAAAACATGCTTATGATGTTGTCTGTAGTCTATACGGTGTTAAAGTAGGTATAGGTCAGAATCAGAATAATTTATTGTTAAACTGTGTACAAACTAGTTGGTAGGTTACGATATGTCCAGTACTTACAACAGTCTACCCTTTGCGAGCATACAATAATTAAAATTAAATAACATTTCTTATTAAAGAGTACAGATCGTTAAAACTACTAAAACTTAAAATAATTTCACCATCAAGAAAATACACAACAGGCGCGGTCCCAGCCTCGAATTTTGGAGGGGTCACCAGTAGGCAGGCTCAGGTGTCTCACCAGTAGAAATATAATATTAAATCGAGCAAAAAATACTTTACTAGTAGCGTCCCACGATTTTACCCGCGTAGTTCCCGTTCCAGTTGTTTTCCCGCGTTAAAAGTTTAATAGTCTATGTACTATGGATATTTCTAATTTTCTTAGATTTTTAGTTTAACGTCTGCGATATTTTGTCATGTCCCCTGTCGCCACAATCGAGTACCTCACGATAGCTTTTTGAAGTGAAATCTTCTTTTGGCGCATCACATACAGATTTTTCGTGGGCTGTGGATGGAGCTCAAGCGGCACGTTCGTAAATGAAATAAATCTTCGGGTAAGCTCGGGACCACGGCCATTGGCTTGGACGCAAAGCCTAGACGAGAGGTCCCACCGCGGGATTCCTCCTAGCTTCACCGTGGCCAGGGGATCACCGCCGAACGAAAAATGTGTAGCTTTGACATTTATCTCTTTTTTCTTTTGACTTGAAATGACAGAGCTGGCAATAGCAAAGCCAAAGCCGTTTAGTTAGGCGGTAGAAGGCATGGCCACGTCTACCGAACGCCGCCTCATCACAGATAAACACGACACATCACACACAAACATCACACAGTAAACTGCGTCAAAGGCAATCTTGTAGACCTCATTTCCGCAAATTAAAAATGTTAACGTTGCCTTCGTTGTATATATTTGAATGTGTAATGTTTGTGCGGAACAATTTGTCATTATTTGAAAATCTAAAAAGTGAGCATCACAAACATAAAGTTAGAATTCCTGTGCATAGCACAACACTGTTAGGAAACAGTGCACTTTGCATGGCTCCTATGATTTACAACCACTTACCAGAACATTTTTTGAATATAAATGAAACGTATTTGTTTAAAAATAAATTAAAATGCCTTCTGACAGAGAAGGCATATTATACAGTTAGGTAATGAGTATCTGACTGATAAATTAGATTAAGATTTGTAAGCTTTTATTTATTTCGAGGATATTGGTATCTTAACTAGTTAAAATGTATTAATCTAATGCTTTCATTATCATTACTCTGTTAGAAATACATAAACAATTTATGACTGTGAATGAATAATAAGAAGAAATTTGCAGTCCTTGAATGGACAACTCTACGGAACCTAGTAACACTTACAGATTTTTGAGTTTTTTACTTTGGGCATTAGTACTAGGTATAATTGTTTTTTATTACTTTATTTGTTAGCTTCCATTATCATTGGATTGTTAAAAATGCCTAATTAGTTTTGTATAATTATTTAATGTAGATAATAATAGAGTAAAATTGGTAGTCCTTGAATAGGCAGCTCAGAGTGATAAATTGTAAAGTTTTTTGTCAAATTGTCGTAGACAACCTGATATTTGCATGCCGTAAGGTTGATTATGGAGTTCTCAATGTAAACATTTAAGATCTTATTGTAATTGCCCATTTTCGCCAATAAAAAATTATTTATTTATCAAAGGGGGGTATCTGGTTAGGACAGCTAGTTATCCTTAGAATAACTGACAGAGATGTGGTACTTCCCAGCGTCTCTATGAATAAAGTGCTCTCTAAATATTTTTAGAATAGCTGAGATATTCTTAATGCACTTTGGTCCGCGTTAGATCACCAACTCGCCTGATAGTAAGCAGTGGCCAAATTCATATAAAAAAAAAAACTAGTAACACTACGGTTCATACTTTAGCAAGCTACAATATCACAGACAGACATACACACACCCACGCCAAACATTTAACACACCGTCGTTTTTCTGTCTCGCGGTTTAAAACCGATTAATTGTAGATTTCAAGATACTCAGATTGTATTCAATAAGAAAGACCCACTCGAGCAGCATATTCCACGCCTGAACTGTATGTATAACGGCAATGGAATCAAACCGTTTTGTTCGAGTTTTCGAAACGTTAACTTTAAGCTCGTACGGGTGTCGCTTTTTCGAGTATGTATTTCCAATCAAAGTTAATCGATAACTAACAGCGTTAGCTGATGGACCGGCTTTCGGTAATGGGTCGGCGGTCAGTGAAGTGGCCGTCGGGCGAGGCAAGCCGGGCGCGTGATTGCTAGCTGCAGCGCAGTTTTCAATTATAAGTATACGATATGGAGCGTGATGATGGAGGCGTTTAGGCTAGGTATGTAGACGCTGTAGTAACTATGTAAATTACTCTGAACAGGCTGAATTAAGCTGAAAAGGTTATGTTGTAGTACAACAACCTTTACTAATGGACCAACAGATTTTAGAAGGGATAACTTCATTAGACGCGTTGTGTAGTTTTTGATAGGGAGAAAACTTACAGGTTTTGTGTCACCCAGTTTTTAACCTCCGATCAAAATAAGGGGTGTTATAAGTTTGACGTCGATGTCTGTCTGTCTGTGGCACCGTAGAGCTCAAACGGATGGGCCGATTTCGATGCAGTGTTTTTCATTTTAATGTTAATTACCGTGCGGATGTTCTTAGCTATGTTTGGCACATATCGGTTCAAAATGGCCGCCTCCACAAAATGGCGGCCAAAATATTTCTTAACATTCTATCCCAATATGGGTATCAAATGAAAGGACTTGACTAGTAGAATACTATGCACTATGACAAATTTCAAATCCAAGATGGCCGCTACCACAAAATGGCGAAATACATTTATTTTTTCACAACTCCGTCAATATGGTGTCAATTAAAAGGGCTTGATTAGTAGAATGTTGTCCAAACTACAAATCCAAGGTAGTCGGGGGTTAATCAAAATTTTTGTTTTGTACTTGTTATTTATTAACAATAACGATAAAAAATAAATGATAATTTTCGTTGTAAAAAATATGTGTGCTTAAGACCGCACGGTAGAAGAGGAAACTTCATTGACGTTCGCATATAACTAGCTGCCCATTCCGGCCTCGCTCGGGTATCGTCATATAAATACTATTTAATTGTAGTAAAACTGTCCTATCTTTCAAGTTCAAATCTGATTAAATCAGCTAAGGAGTTTAGGAGTCCATCGTGTTGTTTGTTCCGGCTAATCTCCAAATCGGCTGTGCCGATTATGATGAGACTTTCTCTACCAGATTGCTGATGTTCTAAGGCATAACATAGGCTACTTACTTGACCAACATAATTAGGTATCCGTGAAAAAAAAAACAGAAAATCTTTAAAACGCGGTTGAACCCTGCTCGTCTTTAATGGCTTGTCTCTGAAATACTAAGAAAAAGGAAGACACTGAAATGTAAACTCACGAATGAGTTTTTCATACCTCTGGCTGTCTTCACGTCATGTGTCTTCTGTCATTAAGTTGTATCTCTAACAGATACTACAAAAGTAAACAAAAATTCGCAATCGAGATAAATTTTAATTGCTTACAGAAAAAATTAATACAAGTGATACATTTTTGCTTATAACTTCGTTATTATTTGGCTTACGCCCAAAAAGTCATTTTTTTATTTCTTTCTAACATAGTCACGCATGAATGGATTGTAGCAAAATGTAGCTGTGTCTGCGGCCGCGTTGCCGACTGATGTAAATGCAGAACAGCCACTGTAAGAGAAGCTGTTGACTGAACCAACTTTTACCGCAGCTCCCGAGAGACTCGTCGTAAAGTAGAGCGCAGCAAAACTACTAACAAACGTAGCTGATAGGAGCAACGCAAAGTAAACCCTTTAGGGGAATCGTTGCGTATATTTTGTAGCACTTTGTTGAAATTAGTAGGTTTAAAAAAGAAATATTTACATATGATGTTGTTAAAGTACATTCACCAAAATCTTTTTGATTATTAGAATCGAGACGAATTTTTCTTCAAGACATGTCCTCAATACTGCTTAAAGAAAAGGATGTAAAAACTGAGAAACTGCACGGCTCTTCCTTAGACCAAGGCACTTCTTACGAAGTTTTCAGAAACAATACGACAGCTGTCGAAGTCGTAGTCAAAGATGTGCTAAAAGGCAGTAGGAAGAAATCTCTGGATTTTGAAGATATAAAATTGAACAGATTTCAATCTGACGTTGATAAGCTTCATCTTGAATTGGATAACACAAATAAAGTATTAGCAAAGACAAGGAAAAGTTTCCATACTATAATTCGGGAAACGAAGAAGCTGCTACAGGCTTCTTATTCGAGGGAGGCAGAAGCTCAAGCCGCAAACTTAGCTTTGAAACTTGAGAACGAGAGACTTCAAATTTTGCTGGAATCGAAAACAAAATTGGTGACTCGATCGAAGAAAGAACTGTGTGTACTGAAACGTGTTCTGAAATCTACCGTGAAGAATATTGGCAACACTCCCGAAATACCCGGACAGTGCGAAATGAATTCCGACACAGATTACGAGGATTTTGAAAGCGAATTGAGGAGTAACACACAGACACCATTAAAATCTGGTAAAGCACAGAATAAAATGGATACTTTCGACACAACATTTTCGGTAAAAGATAATTGTTTCGAAAAGAAGGAGTAAGAATGAGTTCTATGAGAACTGTAAGTTTTGTTAAACAAAGTAAGTTTTAATAAAACTTTTTGAATATAATTGGTTAGTGTTTTGAAATGCCTTTTTGGGACGCAGAAGGCCGAGTACATCGCTCATATATTGGGTATTTTTTCTGATGTAAATCAATTGATAGAGTAAGAAAGTTGTGAAGATAAATTTCTTTTTGAAATGCGTATCGTCATTTGAAAGTAAATCAAAGCCAGAGTTTTTAAGCTCATTGTAATTAAAATGTTGTTTATTGACTTTTGTATGACGGAACCCCA
This sequence comes from Ectropis grisescens, assembly GCA_017562165.1. Taxonomy (NCBI): domain Eukaryota; kingdom Metazoa; phylum Arthropoda; class Insecta; order Lepidoptera; family Geometridae; genus Ectropis; species Ectropis grisescens. Next base: position 5,068,092 of record CM029791.1, on the reverse strand, counting down.
TCGACACGAAAACAAACAAATATTTAGTTACTTAAATTCCTGTTTTTTCCTAAATTTCGTAACTAAAACTAGGAAGTTTTATTCGAATACGCCCATTCGAATAAAACTTAAACTACTTAATCGTACATATATAGATAGATAGATTAAGTCTTTATTGCACTTAATAACAACAAAAATACATAAAAAACTTAGACTAAAATTAAAATAGCAAGGGGCGACCTTATCGCTTAAAGCGATCTCTTCCAGGCAACCGTAGGATGGAAAACAGATACGAAAACAAGAAGACGGGAAGTACAAATAAAAAGTGGTGAATAATATTTGAAAATAAAACTGCATTTACACAAATAATAATTTGATAAACCTACATAATAATAACTGTACATCCGAATACATAAATACGAAGTAGAGTAATAAACTAATACATAAATTTTAAGTTTAAGAATGGAACACAGCGAAGAATAGTAACTTCAACTAGGGGACGACTGCGAAAAGTAAATTTGTTTTACATGGTCATTAAAAACAGCAAGCGATGGAGCTTGTCTAGTAGGCACAAGCAAAGCATTTCATAGCTGAACAGCTTGAAAAGCAAACGATTTTCCGTAGAATTGACTGTGTGCTGAGGGTGATTGAAGCGACAAGTTACTTTTGGATCTGAGAGGCAGAGAGTGCGCGATGCTCCAAAAAGTGAACATGTCTTTAAAATAGCGCGGGTACGAGGGGTTAGACAATACATTATAAACAAGAGATAAAATATGAACATTCCGACGAAAGTGAATGGGAAGCCACTTGAGCTGCATACGAAACTGATACACATGATCATATTTGCGCAATCCAAATATAAATCGTATACAATAATTTTGAGGGCGCTCAAGTTATGGCGCAAGCGCAATTTTGGTAGCAGTTGGTAAAAAAATACGGAGGCGTCTCAACGATCCGCCAGATGAAAACAGTTTATAACTAATTGATTTTAAGTGTGGCTCCCAGCTAAATGTGCGATCGAAAATCACGCCAAGATTTTTGACAGTTTCACTGAACGGCATTACAATCCCATTGAATATAACTTGTGGGATAGTAGCCCAGTCGACCCTAGCAATCATGTAAGGACTGCCAATTATGATTACCTGAGTTTTGGTAGGGTTATATTTTTATTTATTATTGCTTTCCGTTAAAGTATCTTTACTTAGACAAAAAGGTAAAAATGTTATGGAAGTAAATGTTTTACTTTCTTTTACTACGAATAATTTGATGGTTTCTTAAGAATAATACAAAAGAAACTAGGGACTGTGCACTATATCTTCTAATAGCTCTTGGAGTACAAAACACAAACATTACAAAACTATTGACCTCGATTGACTCTACATCCTAGACCAGTCTCCTCGCCCCACATTCGTGCCAAAAGGAATCCAATATCGGTTGCATAGCGACCCATATTCCCAGATCAACAACCGGACAGACAAACTGTCTGATATTGCACCGAATCAATTGGATGCAAGCGAGGGCGCCGGCGCTCCACACCAGGTCAGTGTTACCAGGTCGGACTATTTACCCCGACTTTTGAAAAATAGATAGACGAAAAAGTTTGGTTTTGTACATACAAAAAAAAAACATACTGACGAACACAGTACCTCCTACTTTTTGGAAGTCGTTTTTAAACTTTCGTGATTTGAACACATAATGCTTATATTGTACGGGGCTTAGTCACGAATAATTCATTGTTTAATTACCCTAAGTTTCGGCAGCATTACAACTGCCGTTTAAGCCGATAAGACTCTGAATTATTCGTGATTAAGTCGCATACTCTATAAACATTGTTTTAGAAGTCGGTAAAAAAGAGACATACAATAGTTTTGAACGTTTGAAAATTTAAAAGGTACCTATTATATACGCAAACATAATTTTTTTAATTGTTCTGATTGATTTTGTATTGCTATAAAATGTTAACTTATAAATTAAATTAATTAAGTTCTGTACAAATACTTCTTAATAAAACCTTAAATCCTACCAAAATTGTATGTATATGCGAAAGTTTGGATGTATCTTGAATATCTTTGGGACGTCTGAACGAATTATAGAGCACAGGCCCTGTATACCTGTTCTAATCTATTATTTCACAATGCCGTTCAAAAATTATGCGACAAGAAGGAAAGAGCGAGGGTCGCAACCCCTCTTCTTCAATTTGCTTTCAGTTAGACAGCCTTCAAAAGCCGGCGTAGTGCTGAATCCTATTATTTTGTACCCTTCTATCATCCTACATAAGTCTCCTGCTGTATTATATGACCCATAAATTTTGTTCACGGGCCTGTAGTCTATTAGGTTTTAATTTGGAACACAGATTAGTATGACCAGTATGACATGAAAAGAAAAAAACAGGGCTTTTATAAAGAAACTGTAAGTATGTACTCGTAATATATTGAACACGGGACTAACGTAGATGTAAATTATGTCGAATCGTCATTACCCCTCTTTATGGCACAAAGAAGGTTTTAGATGATGATTATAAGATAAAATCGAGAGTTTGAGTAATATAAACTTCCATAAAACGCACCATAAGAGAATATAAGCGAAGGTGTAATTCAGCGCATGGCAACCTGATCCGAGAGGAAAGTGGGACAGGCTGCGACCGGGTCACGCGGTCAGCGGCCGCCCCGGTCACCCGGATGGCATCCGCCCGCGGGCGACTCTCGACGGGGCTGTGGGCTAATGTGCATTTAGTCTATTAACAGCCTTTTAACTTATCTTTTGAGTCTGTTTATACCTAACACCTGCACAGAAGAATTGTTCAAGTACCTTTGCTATCGACGGAATTTGACTGCTGATTTTCAGTAAAAATTTGACTGCATTATAAGTGGTTGCTACTTGCCACATGGATCTGAGCGATTATAGATTCCTACGTATCTAGCTGAGTTTTTTTAAATAAATATAACGATTTGGCTAAAATTAAAAATATAAGTGGATATTTTTTACAAAACACATGTGTATTGTTTATCTAGCTCTCTAAATATGTATGTACCTTGTACCTATGGTATGATAGGTTGAGCTTTGGGATCTATGTGGCTGATGTAATCCCACTAATATTACTTATAAATGTGTATGTTTCGATGTTGAATGTTCATCGCCCAAAGATTAAAATGTGGAAAATGATGTTTGTTTGGAAAAGCATATCGACAACTTTACATTGCATGAATATTACCCGAACGGGAACGAATAGTTTTGCAGTGGTATGACTCTTTGCAGAGTCCGCCTGTGGAAATACCACACCTTGCCAGTTATTCTGCCGCCAAGCAGTAGTGTGCAAACATTACTGTGTTCCAGTTTGAAGAATGTTTCCAGTAAAATTACAGGACATAGAGATAAAGCATCTTACATGTCTGGATGACAAGCGCAGTGCAGTGCTGGGTAATGCTTTGGACTTTTCATGTTCCAATAGGTGTGCCACTGTGCATGTATATTGATTACCATCAATACTTTTCGTCTCGTTACCTATACTTATACAAAAATCAAGCTTAGTTAAAGTAAATTCAAAAAATATCCTTACATCATACTTACATTTGTATTGGGTGGGAAATAATCCAATGACGTTGTTACTTTGTGAATGCTCGATTGATCAGCACATGTCGAAAGATTCAAACATCGAAATTTTCAGATTTATAATATGAGTATGAGAAACCTTTTTCATGAATTTGTATAATTAGGTAACAGCTGATTACGGCACATACATAAAAGTTCAAAATACTCGTTCAATCGTCGCCATTAATGTTTCACGCAAAACTGAGTTTTGATGCCTTGTAACAAGAGTGAAATGTTTACCCGTTACAAGTACCTAAAGATACTTCACTTTTCTGACCTAGTGGCCGAGTTCGGAGATCCTGCGAGTATTCAGTTTATGAAGGAGTAAACGTTTATTAATTAACTTTATTAGAGCATATTTTATTAGCATTAAAGGACCTACGAGAAAATTGTAGGTCACTAATATATATAAGGGATCGGTGTTTTTAGGAATCCGTACATCGTAAATACGGAACCTTTATAGATTCGTCATGACTGTCTGTCTGCCCGTATGTCACAGCCACTTTTTTCCGATACTGTAAGAGCTATACTGTTGAAACTTGGTAAGTAGATGTAATTTGTGAACCGCATTAAGATTTTTACACAAAAGTATAAAAAAAACAATAAATATTGTTTGACCTTGATCTAGTTGGTAATTTTTTTAGTAGGTACGTCATAAATACATACACTATTTTTAAAACATCGATCAAAGTTACAACAAACTACAAAAACTTATGTTTTGACGTGACAACGTCTTATAAATTGGTTTGCCGGGTGACACTTCAAGAAACTCCGTTACGCTCCGCTCACGTTATGCGCTCACAACGAGAGCGAGTGAGAGGCACGCGTCCCTTCCACTCGGGCATGGTTAGCCCGCCTAAGAGCGAGAGAGACAGATATAAAAAAGTGAAAGGCACGCGTCCCTTCCGTAAAATTATTTTACCACTCAAAGTCGTTGTCACGTAAAACTTTCGCCCGTATACCGACTTTACAGGCAACCAATTTTTTTTTTTACATAAAAAGTGACGAGACGAGCAGTTCATGTGCCTGATGGTAAGCAACATGCCATTGGAAAATGAAGAGTCCAAATCATTACCTAGCACTGCACTGCGCTCGTCACCCAGAGATCTAAGACGTTAGCTCTAAGTCCTGTAATTTATCTGGAAATATTGCTCTTCAAACCGGAACACAGTAATGTTTGCACATTACTGCTTGGCTGTAGAATAACTGGCAAAGGAGTGGTACTTCCCCAGGCGGACTCTGCCAAGAGTTCTACCACTACTATGTATTATATTACTTGCTACTACGGAACCCTTCATCGGCGATTCCGGCACAAACTTGGCCGCTGTTATTTTATATGCAATCTTGTTTTGGCACGTGGAGCTTTTTTTGGGAAAAAACAATTGAATTAGCGACAGTAACCGTTACCGACACCGCCGTATATGAGTAAGTATCGTAGGTATGTACATCATATTATCCTATCCTACTGATATTATAAATTTGTTTGCATGTTTGTTACTCAATCACGTCGTAACGTGACCGGATCGGGCTGGACTTTGGAACACAGTTAGATTTTAGCCTGGAAGAACACATAGGCTTTTAGAACTTTTTATCCTAGGAAAATAACGAAAACTGGATAATCGCGGAAAGCAACGCGGGACTTAGCTTGCTAAAAATAAATGATATTGTGATTAAGTTCTGTTCTATAATTATACTAGATGCCCGCCCCGGCTTCGCCCGTGGTACATATATAGCACTCAGCGGGATCCCGTACATATCCAACGTGAAAGAATGACTGAAATCGGTTCACTCATTCCTGAGAATATCGCTTTCAAGTAAAAAACCTCTTCAGCTACCAGTTACGCCACCTGTCGGAAATTGGTCTTACCAACTCAGATTTTGAAACAAATTTGATTAGCAAATGTTTACATTCAATGACGCCGTAACATGCTGTCATGTCAAAGCACAGTACGAAAGCTCTCAAAAAGGAATATTTTTTCCCGTTTTTGTTACATTCTTGATTCATGCTCCGCTTCTATTGATAGTAGCTTTATGTTTTATAGCTTATAGCATTCCTCGATAAATGGACTATCCAATAGAAAAATAATCATTCAATTCGGATCAGTACTTCCCGAGATCCTAGCGTTCAAACAAACGAACAAACTCTTCAGCTTTATAATATTAGTAAGTATAGATTTAGAGTTCAAATCGTCTTAGGAGTCAATTTTGACTTACTCGGTTTCTGATTGAACTGAAATTTTGCACACTTATGTAAGTTTAGTAACAACGTAATAATCTGCCACTATGAGCTGATCTGACGATGGAGTCAAGATGTAGTTAGAACTCTTCAATGGCGAACAGCAAAGACACGAAATGTTGTAAATCTATACTTCTATACTAATACGAGTATTATAAAGCTGAAGAGTTTGTTTGTTTGTTTGAACGCTAGGATCTCGGGAAGTGCTGGTCCAAATTGAAAGCTTATTTTTCTATTGGATAGTCCATTTATCGAGGATGGCTATAGGCTATAGAAAATAACGCTACTATTAACAGAAGCGGAGCATGAATCAAGAATGTAACAAAATCGGGAAAAAATATTCGATTTTGAGAGTTTTCGTACGTTTCGTGCTTTGACATGACACATGACAGCATGTGTCTAAGATTGCGTCATCGAATATCACAGATTACATACCTCTTGAATATAAAACCTTTGCTAAACTCTGAGTTGGTACGACCAATTTCCGACAGGTGGCGTAGTAGGTAGCTGAAGAGGTGTTTTGAAAGTGATAATTTCAGGAATGTCTGAACCGATTTCTAAAATTTTTTCACCGTTGGATATGTGCGGGATCTCAATGAGTACTATATATGTTCCACGGGCGAAGCCGGGGCGGACATCTAGTGGTAATATAACCAAAACATAGCGTAATTAAGCAGCCCACTAAATGTCCAATGAGCCGGTGTGGGTTGGCAGATGACGCATAACCTCAAAAAAATCGAATAACACGATGTTTTCCTTCACCGTCAAAGCCAATGGTAGTCGAAAAATAATTAGAGGTACAGACGGAATTCGAGCTTACAATTGTGAATCGGACCTTTTAGGCCATCTCGGTTTTTTACATAGGCTTCGTTTATTACGTTTTAGTTAGCTTCAATTTGTAGGCATTGTTTAGTTTAAATTGTTATTGTATAAGGACGAGCTCAATTCAACTATTGCATCGATCGGCCTTACAACTAACGAAGTTACTACTACATGTGAGCTGCGCGTTTATTACTCGTATTTGGTGAGCTCTCGACACTGCCGTCGTGAAGTGATAACACAAACATAAATCGCGAGTAACTGCAGTAAACACAGAAATCTTTAGTAGTGACAGCATTCTGGCGAGTCGGCTTGGAAAAGTACCACACCTTTCCCAGTTGTTCTACCACCAATGTATAAATATTATACCTATCCTAAGTACTAACATTTTAAGTGTGAATTTTTTGATGTTTGTAGACTTTTTTAGTAAATCAAATGCACGGAGTCCGGTGCTTTTGTAAATTATTCAATCTTATTTTGTAAAGTGCTTGTTACATTGATAGAATACCTTCTATTGATAATTTATTTTGGTTTGGTATAGTTGGAGGTTTAGTGAAATACATAGTTCCATCTATCTCGAGCGATCGCCCGCCCTTACAACTAACGAAGTTGAACATGTGAGCTGCGCGTTTGTTACTCGTGTTTGGTGAGCTCTCGACACTGCCGTCTTGAAGTGCCAGCACAAATATACACCGCGAGTAGCCGCAGTATCCACAGAAGTTTTTAGTAGAAACAGTTTCAATCTTTCACAATTTTATTATTCTACCACCATCTACCTATATTTATTATTATAAAGCTGAAGAGTTTTTTTTGTTTTAATGCGCTAATCTGAGTAACTACAGGACCGATTTCCAAAATTCTTTCACCGTTGAATATGTACGTGATTCCTGTCCCTGAGTGCTATAGGACTATATTTTATGGACCATGGGGACCCGGGTGGACTCCTAGTAACTGTATAATTACCGAGCAAAGACATACAGCGTCGTATATTTAGATAGATAGAGACTCTTTATTGACACACCAAAAAATAATACATAGCAAAAATAAACAAAACATAGTAAAGTAGTGTGATAGTGGGCGGCCTTTTCGCTAAAAGCGATCTCTTCCAGGCAACCTTAGGATGGAAAACAATATTTTCAGGTTATTAGCGCAAAACAGTAGTTTTCATACTAAAACAGTGCTAGTTAGTGATTCAGCTCAGTTGGTACTGAGTCTGCTTACTGAGCCGCAGGTTGCAAGCTCGATTCCCACTCGGGACAAGTATTTGAATATGCGTGTTTGTTCTGTGTTGGGGTGTCTCAATAAATCATAAGTATTTTCTTTAAAATTACACATTAAGCAGCCCACTTTTTGTTCCCACAGCTACGACTAGGAACGTTCTCTCGAAATTATTTCATCATTTATTATTTGTTTCCGCACAAAATTTTCTTATCGCGCTTCTAAAGCTGGCAGTGATTACAAACTTGTACAATTGTACTTGAAAACATACTCAGAGGCACAAGCGGAAATTGAACCTATAAAGTTAAGCGTAATAAATAAGAAGAAAAAGCGTAGCTCAAGATACATTTTTATATCTAAATTTAGTTCCTACATTAATTGCAGCTTTTGCCATGTAGATTCCATGTCTTACCGTCAACTCTACAATACTACTGTACGTCAAAACTCTACAATAGAACTCCACGAACAAATAAAATCCACCAACAATAAAACTCACCATTTAATTTAAATACTCGCATTCATATAAGCTTTGAATCCTGAAGCAAAATCTCATTTACAAGCAGGTACGTTCGGTACGTTCCGTATCAGACGAAGACGCGAAGGTAAGGAACTCGAAATGCAATAACGTCTCTACGCTGCATTTTTCATCAGTTCGTGAGCATCAAAATTCAGTAGACCGCCTAACCTTCGTGACGGGAGCTCGGGCTCTGGTGCAATGGAAAACAGAGACCAAATTTGGCTGGAAACTATACTACCAGATGGTAAATAACATCATTTTAAAATGTACCTATTACACAGAACTTTATTGCGATATAATAGTACATTGTTCACCGAGAGGAGAAAGTGACCGATTACCGTCGAGGGTGTCGTTTGAACAACTTTGCTTTAAACACCCGAGATCGGGAATCGCACTTTCTCTCGAGTGATACATAGTGCTTTATACTACACCTACGAGGAAAATAAAAAACTAAATCTTTACTAATTTAAATTTTGAATCCTCAAACAACACACAAATTGAAAATGGCGCCAATGGCGTCTGCAATTTTCACATGTTCTTTTTTCAAATTGTTTGACACCATCCAACACACAGCTAGTAGCCAGTGTCATTTTGCGAACTTGGAGATAAAAACTCACTGTAAAAACTTTTTGGCTTTTGATATTTAGGTTACCAGCGCATAGTCTCACCCAAAATTAAAAAAGAAAAACCACGTAAGAAATGGATTTTCATACACTTTTCTCTCCCGCTCAGATGCGTTTTCTCGCCGCATATTTGTTCGATATGCAGTGACGTACTTTCTACCGTAAATTTGATAAAGTATCAAGGTACTTTCCGAGCAGGTGTAGTATAAATTATAATTTTACTAGCGGCCCGTTCCGGCTACGCTCAGGTAATGTCATATAATTAACTAATGATTTGCAATAAAAAGATAGCGACCATAAAGTGAGCAAATAATTATCCAATCTCTCAAGTTGGATCAAGTTACAGACAAATGCAAACCTCGTTGAATATCAATTGACATGTGTAAAAAGTTCACTGACTATAGTAGCAGGTACTAAGATTTTGTTTGTAATTGTTTTCAATGACCCCAAATCGTGAAAGCTTAAAAATTATACTTATCTATAGAACATACATTTTTTAATTCAATTCCAGCTATTTTAAAATTCAATATAAAATACAAATTAACTATTTCCATAAAGAAAAGCCAATTAATGTGAAAAAATGGCGTGTGGTGAAATGAAGTTGTTTTAAACTGTTATAAGTTTATTGTTTGAAAATACATGCTTTAAGAAACACTATAAAAATATTTATATAAATAACAAAAAAAAAATCTAATTGATTCAAATACATCTTTTACATTTTTTGCTAAACATTTTTGCACGGGCCTGGCAATGTTAAAACCCCGACTACATCGTCTGGCTTGTTATTATTTTAATTATTTAAACATTAAACAATAACATTTAAAAATTGCATATTTCCTCAAACATAATTATTAAATAAAAAAAATATTATGGCTTCATTTTGCCTCGCTACCCGATAGCCAGGTCTGCACCTTCATGTTGGGGTATAATAGGGGAGCTATGTGAAAAATGTTTTAACTTGCCTCAAATAGCTACTCAAAATTTGCCGCCGTTCTCGAGGTATTACGGAAACGGGAACTAAACGGCTAAACAACGAGGCGCTGCTGAAAGAAAATATTATGCCAAGTCTAAAAACGTTTGGTAGAGTTTATAATAGGATCGTTATGTGACAAATTTTCAACTTGTTTCAAAGACCTACCCAAAATTTGCCTCCGTTCTCGAAATACTACGGGAAAAAATGTACCAAGTCTAAAAACGTTTGGTATCAACCAAAATCTGACCTGTGTTGTATACTTAACCAAAAGTACATACATTCGCACGTCCTGGAAATCGTCACATTCGTGGAACGTACGTAGCTTGATAGAATAAATTAAGTTTAGGTTGTAGTACTGATGTAGAGTTTATAAAATAATCTGTCGTGCCGATCTCTCCCGAGCGAGCCCGAGACTTCAGTGTCTCGCCAGCTGCCGACGCCGCCGCGCGCTTCCCTCACCGCTCGCTTTCACATCTCCAACTTATTTTCCTGTAATTAAGTGCAGTGGCTTGGTTCTAATAAATTTAAAACTAGACAGTTAATTTTTGTGGCAAAAAATGGGCTTTGATTCGGTCGCCAGACGGATTCTATAGACTAACGCAGGTTCGTTTCACGTACTCGTAGTTGTGTCTGGATAGATGATTGTTTTACGTCAAAAGTAAGGTTGTTTTTCTAGATTTCAATTCGTTGGTCGAATTATTTGTAGCTTTTTTCGTACCTATCCTAAAGAAATACTTCAAAGTACATAAATGTCTAGAACATCATAAATTAAATTAATACGAATGTTTGGTAAATTATCTGGTTCTGCTGGTTTCCCGCTATTGCAAGAAATTAGCAATTTTTTGTTTGTCAAAATATTACGTTCTACTTTACTCGTAGAGTTAGTTATAAACATCCTTACATTCTCACAAACCTAATTAATATTTCTTTTAAGGGTAAAGTGACGGAATGAGCAGGACGTGTGCCCGATGCGATAAGCAAAACGCCTGCCCATAACAGCACAGTGTCCAAATCATTACCTAGCACTGCACTGCGCTCGTCACCTAGAAATATAAAACGATTTATCTCTATGCCGTGTAACATCTCTGTAAACATTACCCTTTAGACCGGAACACACTGATGTTTGCATATTACTGCTTGGCGGTAGAATAACTTCAATAACTGATAAAGGTATGATACTTCCTCTGGCGGACTCGGCAAATAATCCCGTCCCTTCTATAATTACCTCCTACGTAACAACTCAAAATGCAAAGGAAGCTTTCTCAACAATTTGATTGTGTAGTATTTCTGTAAGTAATATATAACTCAGTCCAAAAGATTTTGGCAAAACAATTTCATGGTAATAAAGATACCAGTTTTAACTCCCAAGTAATAACTAACTGAGTTTTAACTGCTGAAATTGAAACTACGAGTTTTACAACATTTTAACGGTTGTGATAATTAAAATCAAGATTTTGATAGTCAATTGAAGTCATTATGCTCTCGAAATTTTAAAATTTATCTCAATGTTTTTATGAATAATAGAACTATATCAGTACTTACTGAGATTGTTTGAGTAAAAATGTTAGTTTTGTCATATAAACCTTTTCACCTGTACGTCTAGCATACATCGCTTATAGTGATAAGGTCGTCAGCTGTCGCTTTTGTTTTTAAATTAACTTTTACTGTCTATACTTTTTTGTAGTGGTAGGAGTCTTGGCAGAGTCCGCCTGGGGAAGTACCACACCTTTGCCAGTTATTCTACCGCCAAGCAGTAATGTGCAAACATTACTGTGTTCCGGTTTGAAGGGCAATGTTTCCAGAGAAATTACAGGGCTTAGAGATATAAGATCTTAGATCTCTGGGTGACGAGCGCAGTGCAGTGCTAGGTAATGATTTGGACTGTTCATGTTCCAATAGCTGCGTGTCACTGTGCTGTTATGTGTCAGGCATGTTGCTTACCATCAGGCATATGTCCTGATCGTCTCGTCAATCTTTATTATAAAAATAAAATGAAAAATACTCTATACTACTACTCTACTTTCTGAAGTTCCTTTTGAATCAGTGTAAATCATATTGAGAATATGTTAACATTGCTTTAAGGTCGAATTTCAACCACTTAGTGACAGTTAGTACATTCATGTTGCATTATAAAATAATAAGTTCATACATTCGAGCACTAGCAAGCCGCCCCGGCTCCGCCTATAATAAAACCGCTTGAACATCTTGATTATCTGTAAACCTTCATTGGTCTATGGATAATTCAGGTGTGCTTAGTGTAAGTAGTTAGTGTAGTGAAAGTTACGGCTGGTCTAGTCGGGAGAACGGCTACTGCCGATCCGCAGCCCCCGGGTTCGAATCCCACCACGCGCACCACTGTCTTTTCGAAGTTTCTTTTATAGTCACAGCGAATTTTTAGAGAGTGATGGCAAAGTTCCCATAAAAATGTAAATAAATAAATTTGACATAGGTTAGTACAATTGCAATAAAGACATTATACTCGTATAATGCTTGACAGTTTTCTGTACAATAATTATTGTAATACAGTAAAGTAGTAGTTTCAAACATTGAAAATGTATACAATTTGTATGCTCTTTCTTTTGTTTTTATTTTTTTATTAATTGACGTGTAAATTGTACATTTATGAATAAAGTACTTTAACTTTGACTTTAAGTCATGTGCGTAATGCCGCTAACTTAAAAACGGTGAAGGAAAACATCGTGAGGAAACCGACATGTATGTACCTAGAATCTTTCGAGGTCATGTGTCATCCACCAACCCTTGCACTTGGCACTTGGCCAGCGTGGTGGATTATGGTCTTAGCTCTCTCCTTGCCAGAGAAGGCCCCGAGTCCCAGCAGTGGGAACATTTAGTGGGGTGCTTATGCTTATGCTAGTGTAAGTAGTTAGTTAGGTATGTAGCGTAGTGTAGTTCTTATTGTATTTAGTTTTGTTAGTAAAGGCTCTGCCCCTTTAAAAAATAAAATAGCCAATATATATATAATACTAGCGGCCCGTTCCGGCTTCGCTCGGATATGGTCACATAAAGCCTATTAATCGAAATAAAAACTATCCTATCTTTTAAGTTGGATCCATCTACACACGGTGTCCAAATTTGATTAAAATCGGATAAGTGGTTTAGGAGTCCATTGAGGACAAACACTGTGACACGAGATTTATATCTATTAAGATAGCACACAGGAATTACGTACATATCTATCCAACGGTGAAATCGGAGTAGTAGTTTCTGAGATTAGCGTGTTCAAACAAATAACCTCTTCAGCTTTATAATATTAGTATAGATACGGTGCAGTATAATCAAGTTGAATACTCATCATACGAATGATACATTTCGTCGAAACATTTATAATTCAAAGACATTTTCTGTTAAGCATTACGCTTGCCATACTATAGAGGCTTGCTTAATAAACTTAATCTCAACTTCATAACAATACTCTATTCCAAGGCAAATCCAATTAAGTTCGTGTGACTCAGAACTCTTCTAAAGAATAAGAAAATTGTGAAATAAACTCGTGTCGGAATATTCAAACACTCAAGGTTCACGACACCATTGCAATGCGCAATAGGGATCTATTGCGATCAGTGTATTGCATTAGCTACTATTTGTATAATACAAAAAAAAAAAATGCAAATACGGTGAGGTGGTAATCTTACGGTAGTTTATATTAGTTTAGTTTGTAATCTGACGAATTGATTATGTATATAAAATATTGGTTGACGACAAGCCTTATTGGGTAGTAACTCTGCCTGCGAAGCCAAGGGTCGTGGGTTCGATTCCCACCCAGTACAAATATTTGTGTGATGAATTCAAATGTTTGTACTGTGTCTGGGTGTTTCTATTTGTAATAAATATGTATTTAAAACTATATATGTATTATATCAGCTATCAGGCCGCCATAGTACAAGCTCTGCTAAGTTTGGGGTCAGATGGTGTTGTGTGTGAATTGTCCACCAATATTTATTTATTTATTTATTGGTGGACATTTCTCACACAATACCATCTATTGAGTTACTAGTAACGCCCTGCGGTGTTACCTGCGTAGTTTCGTTACCACGATCTTCCCGCGATAAAAACTAGTAGGTTTATGTATTATTTCAGATTGTAGTCTACATCTATCTACTACAAGATCTATTCAATAGCTTATGCTTTAAAGACTAAGAAACGTCCATACATAGAAACTTTGACGTATAATATTCATAGGATAATAGGACCAGTAGCATCCCGCGGTTTCATTCGTGCTGTACTCGATCCCCGTTATTTGTCGTAGATAAAAAATAGCCGATGTGTTATTCTAGATTATCCCTAGCTATCTATATATATCCAGCTGTGTACAAAATTTTATTTAGACCTCTTCAGTAGTTTTTCAACAAACACAAATCTATGCATATAAAGGTAAAATAGGATTAGGATTAGATGCTGGACGTCCCTGAATACTGTTATAGTTTTTGGTACTAAGTTTTGATTGTCTCAATGTATATAACAATCGGTCACTTGTAGGCTCTGACGTAGATAGGATCTTTATTACCATGGCGTCCAAGCTACGCCTACAAAACGTTCTTACTTGTAAACTCCACATATCACGCTCTGTGCATATTTCTATTTGCCTTTCTGCCTTTGAAAATAATAACAATGAACATTGCTGGATATAATATTAACTAGCACCAAACTAAGTAAAACTTGTACTGTGGAAGCTATCAAAGAGATCTAATACTTATAAATGTTTATATTGAATGGTAATACTTATTATATAATTAATACATTATAGTATACTCGTATTATCAATTTAATTATTCGTTAAATATATAACATGAACGTCATGGAACGTCATGAACGGTTCGGGGTACCCACCCCGAACCGTTCCTGGCGCAAAGATGCCCATGACGCTCGCTGCGTTCCCACGTTGAATGGCAATGGCCAACCTTTGCTCCAAGAACGCGCCGGAGCGGGAGTCACCTGTATTCTCCCTGAGCCTGCGCCCCAACTGACATGAACCCTTTAGCTTCTGCTCCCCAACAACACCAGGTCTCGACGGCGATTGGTACAAATTCGTACAGAGACGTCAACGCGCTATACATACTTATAAATGGTAAATACATAGGCATGGCAGGTAAAACATAGAACAAATATCTGTATTCATCAGAACAATATTTGTTTTGGGTTAGAACTTAGAACCGAACCCACGATTATCCCTATGCGGCTCATACCACCGTAATAAAGAGTTCAACCTTGTCTTTCGATAAATGCAACTTGACACATTTCTACGATTTTCGTACCGATTTACTTTGCTCAAAAATTGAAGTTATCAAATTTTTGCGACATGTTTTTTCGAGAGGACCCGAACAAAATTGACGGTTAAACTTTTGTAATACGCCGGGTGATGTTAGTAATTGACTAACTGTACACCTAAACACTAATTAATCAGAACTGCTTTTAGGGTGAAGCAAAATTTCATGAGGATACAAGCGTGTTTGAAAAGTATTTTTCGAGAACATTTATGTCACGTGTTGGATTAAGACCTTGATTCTTTCTTTGTGAGATAAGGCCCCAAATCCCCGCAGTGACGGCAGTAGTTAGCTGGAATTCAAAGCTTAACTCTTAATTCTTGACCCTGATTTAATCATTTCTACGCCGCTAAAAGATGTATATTGTGATACCACTCATACTACCTATTTACTTTGATTTCCATCACATGCAAACCTCGGTCTAAAATCGTGTAAATTCGGATAAACCCGGCCTGTTAGTCCATCGCTAGTAATTCTTACTTAACCACAGCTTACTCCTAACAGAGCATAACAGGGAACAGGGAAATACATGTACTCTAATCCCGTGTGCTGAATCCTTTATACACGGTTAAAGAGACAGGGTTTAACCGAAATATTGCTATAACATTACATCGATAATAACATTTGCTCTGAAAAAAAACAAACACAGATTCAAATTCTCGACATTCTCACAGATTAAACTCAGCCACTCGACTGAATTTCATAAATTTTGTGAAAACAGCCGTTCCAATGAGGCAGCGAGGTTTCAGCATAAACGAAAATATCATCTACGTATGAAATTTCAGATTTTTATTGTTTTTCCAAAAACCACTAAGGCGATTTCAATAAAATTTGTCTGGGACCACATATATCGAACGAAAAAGGAATCATCAAAATTGCCATCACAATTTTAATGATCCTAGTGTGGGGCCAAAGGTTAAGTCTAGATGCATATACCTCCATAAAATTAAGCATTTTTCGTCATCTGGATTCCAGTTGATTTTTCTTGTTAATAAAGATTTGCATTTATAGTAAAAAAATATTACTTATAGTTAGCTATCGCGTAACATACATGCAAAAAAAAAACCTACAGCCGAATTAAAAGGAGGAAATGATAAAAGGAGGTTATTTTTTAATATTGCTTAATAATTTATGTCTGTCTGTAGCCTGCGACTTTATTAACGGTCAGTCCAGTTTATTAAAAATTATTTATTTACTGGATTGAAAGGCTGGACGGATCGGATTGCAATTTGAAAGGTAGATGGATAATGGTCTGGAAAAACACTTAGGCTTTTTATCGTGGGTAAATTAGGACCTGGATCTGCCCGGGTAAAACCACAGCGAGCTACTAGTAGTCAAATATGTAGTTACAATATGTCACTAACGTATTACCCTTTATACGTATGGTCCTTTCTGTGTAAGCCAATGTTACCGACTCGCACTCCGTTCAAGTAATTTAAATTTTAAATTGGACGCCTTGATCATGCAAATAGGGTGTGTCGCGTTTATTGTAAGCTTTTTTTTGATAATAAAGGCACTTTGGTTCGTAGGCAAAGAATAATATGAAATAAAATAATAAACCTGATGTTTTCGTTAGGTATTTATGTAAAATTTGGCCTAAGGAGTGAACGTGTTACGAGTATAACTCCACGGCAGGTTACTGTCTTGTTGAGATTAGTTTTACTACTCCGTACTATTATGAATTTGAAGATAAATACTTTTTGTTTTAACGCGCTTATCTTTTGAACTATTGGACCGATTTCAAAAATTCTTTCACCGTTGGATATGTAGGTGATCACCATACCACGTGCAAAGCTGGGATAAACCGCTAGTTGTTAGATGAAGATGATAAAAAGTTTGCTACGAAACGTTATTTTTACTACAAAATAGATTTGCGGTTGACCGCTTTACTTACTAAGGCACATAGAAACACTTTGTCGTGCACACCAGACGAATGAAAAGGTTATAAAACACATAAATTGTGCCATAAATGGCGGCCTTATCGCTAATAGTAATTAGCAGGAAACACACAAAGAAGAAATAGAGTGAGGATAGGGTGCGAAGAAAAGATAAGATGAACTAATATAAGACACTGATTTAAAAGTTTTAACTAAAATACATTTAATGTTTATAATGTACAGGACTTAATCACGATTTAATTCATTGTGACGAGAAGACTTCTCGTGACCACGGCGGTTGTAACGCTGCCGAAACGTCGAGGTATTTAAACAATGAATTAAATCGTGATTAAGTCCTGTACATTATAAACATTATGTGTTCAAATCGCGAAAGCTTAAAAACAATAAAATACATTTGTAGTTTCGCTCGCAATAATGAGTTCGAAATATAAAGTCGTAAATGTAGCGCGCTATAACGATATCAAAACATCAGTTTGGCTCAGTAAGTCCAACCGCTGATTTACCTTCAATCCTATTCGTGGTCACCCATCCGATTTGTAACAGGCCGCGCCGGTTTTGCTCTTTTGTTGAATATAGCTATTATTTGCGATCATCGTAGGATAAAGAAAATAAAAAATAAGCAAATCAAAGTCACAAACATTGCTTATTTCACAGATTTTATTTGAAAAAGTAGGAGTTTAAAACAAGGTTTACAAACAAGTAGATGTTTCATGTACCTCTAGATTGTGCTATATTGTATCTATTAGTGACGATCCTATGCATACGATATAGATCGGCCAAGTACCAACTGTAGGTTCTAGAATTGATCGATTGGCATGTCGGCCAAAAGACTCATAAGAAACGAAACCCTTGTTCGAAAAATTCTTCAAAGTCTTGAACATCGCCGTAAAGTGGCTAGTTTATCGGTTTTTTATCGGATACTTTTTGGAGAGTGTGCCACTGATCTACATGATCTGATACCACTCAGACTTTTTTCTATCGGACAGCTCGTAATCCAAAAAGGCGACATTACCTCATAGTTAATGTACTGAAGACTCAAATTAGGAAGTATGAGTCTACTTTTGTGCCAATCTTCTAGGATGTGCTTACCTGTCGAGCGCAAATCAGTTTCTTTTAGGTAAGCGCGTTCGTAGACCGCATCGTCGCTTAACATCAGGCCAGTTGGCGGCAAAGTCCGAACCTATCATGACAAAAAGTATATCATTCAAAGTAAGGTGACTTTCCCAAACTGCACTTCGGCAGCGATGTTGATTATGTGATTGATTCTCTCCTTGTGAGAGAATAACCCATGTCCCAACTGTGGGTACGATAGGTTGCTTGTTTATACACTAATCTCATACAAAAAGCGAAATATCTCTAGACCACCGTCAGTCTAAAACCCTCTATACACGAGCCCTAATATCAGAGGAAATTACGTAAAACTAGTGGGGAGGACCCTACATCGCATCATAAATCACTAATCATATGGTGCGATGTAGGCTCCTCCCCACTACTTTTACGTCATTTCCTCTGATTTTAGGACTCGTGTGTGGAGCGTTTAAGGATAACTCAAATATTTTTAGTAAGTTAATAAATAACTACGTAATACAAATCCATAACGTGAAATTTCATTGTAATTTGGTGTGGTTAATAAAAGAAACGCTCGGTACGCAATGGTGTATTTCGTGATGAAAGACATCATTGCAAATTGACGTCTATTATATGTAAACCACAGAGTTTACATATACTACGTATAGAGTTGACACAAACGCTTTACACCGAAATCACGGGTTTGATCGCTCTTGCCTTGTGGCTCTTGTGCAAGTGTCATATTTTTGTCGTGGCACATCACTCTGTTGCCATAACAAACATGCACGTCATCTGCTTACGATTGGTATAAAGGAACCGTGCGGAAAAACTTGATCTATTTACTAATTCTCTATCTAAAATGTAAACTCTTTGCATGTATATGTCCCGCTACTTATAGCCCATATAGACTGTTAATGCCACAAAATGACAAAATAACTCATATCACTGATTCGATTTCACGCGTAATATTGTTGAGTAAGTAAGATTATTGTAATAGTGGAAAATTGTACCGGCTTTAATTGTTTGAAAGCTAAGAATCTGAGTTTGAAAGAGATCACTACGAGAACCACCGGTCATTTATTGTTTTTCGTCTCATAGCCTAGGCTATATAACATACGTTGCATATCAGGTTCATATACCTACATCGATAGGTAAAACTGTGGTCATAGCTATAGTCGGATCATTTTAAAAGGTAACATTTGACGTTTGTCAGTTATGTCGTCATAGTGAGGTGACCTGGGTAAAACCTCGATTAAAGTGAAATGAATCGATACGGACTTGAAACACCGATATGTGAATTTTAAAAATCATCCGGCAAACCCTTGTTCCATAATAATATTTTTTTTCGTAAATTTAAGGAGCAATATATGACAAGTGCATAATTTAACAAAAAAAAAAATGTATTTATTAAGCAGTATCTGAAAAACAGTTAGTATTGTCATCTTCATCATTGGTGTGAGCACTCAAAGAAATTATTAATTATGTTCAATAATATTGTCTATTCTCACGGTTATTTTAGCATTTTTATCTATATTGGTGTATAAAAGCGATAGATCACTCTTCACGAAAACTCAGAAATTTTGCATGGAGGTGTATTTTAGCACGCAGGTGCTCGTTAAGACGGGTTTTTGTGAAATACAACCCCTAAGAAAGTGAAACAAGGGATGGACGGTTGTATGAATCGTAATTTTCAAAGTTATAAGCATGAGATCCACACAAGCGATTTTAATGAATGTTGGTACACAGATAGACTTAATTTCAAAAAAGGACATAGGTTACTTTTTATTACGGAAAAGGGTTGCAATGAGGGATAAAATTATATGGAAATTCGTAATTTTTGAACACAAAATCATGAAACTTCGTATCTAGACATTTAACGTGAAGCAAATATGTGTTTGTTTTAGCAATTTCGTAATTTAGAATTGTACGGGGTTGAAATGGGGGTTTAAATGGGGGATGGAAGGTTTATATGAAAGTTCGTTACTGTTGAAAATAAAACCGTGACTTCGTATCTAAACGCTTGACGCGAAGCAATCGCTTCGCTATATAATAAGCTTCGCGTAGCAATTTTGTAATTTCAATTCCTTAATTATTCATTAACTGAACAGAGATAAATAATAATAAATAAATAAATAATAAATATTGGTGGACAATTCACACACAACACCATCTGACCCCAAACTAAGCAAAGCTTGTGTGATGGCAGATGAAAGTTTTGTGTGGAAATTCGTCGTTGTTGAAGACAAAACCATGGAACTTTATATCAAACACTTGAAGTGGAGAAAATAAAAGGTTGTTCTAGCAATTTTGTGTCAATGTTGAAAACCGTAAAATTTTTAAGCTAGACACTTAAAATGCTACTATTTTATAGTATAGGTACATGTGAAAGTAACTCTACCTGCCTATTAAGTTTTGACGCCTAAACCACTGAACTGATTTTTGATGAAATTGTAGGTACAAAAATGTTTTAATATTAGTCAAAGTAAATTTGTATGGGTGTACTACTGTTCAAGTAAATATGTACTCCCTCAGTTACCTTAATACTTACTTATTTTACGCGGAAGAAGTCGCGGGTAAAACTAGTAGTTAATAAAATAATAATAAATATATTTATGTTTTATTATAGTCACAACGTGGTCATTAATTAATGGTGATATTTCTTCACAAGTAATCCTTGCATTCGATTCAACTTATCAGCTTTCGATTTTACAGTAACATCCTTAGTGGTTAAAAACAAAAAAAGGTTAACTGACGCAACATTGTAGCGACGTGCAGTTCTTTAGATCATATATTGTTTATTATATTTAGAATGGTTTATTAGTGAAAACAAATCGTAAAATTGCTAGTATCAGTCATTAATATAACAAATATGTAGTCGTAATAGAAAAAAAATATACAATATGCAGTTCTAACAAAACGAAAAAATATATTATTTTATGCCTGCCGTTACAAGGTTACGTTGTCGAATTTTGATGAATTGTCAAATGTTATCTATTAAAATGCCCCGACTATAGTAAATAATATAGGTAAGTATACATAAATGTACTTTTTATACTTCCCAGTCAAAACTATAAAATCTAAAAAATGTAACGATTCAAGATGAGTAAGAAATTGTTTTAATTCCAAAATACAATCAATTTGACAGATCTCCATGAGATGAGGCTGCCTCACCTTATCCCGTATTTATGCTGACTGAAGACAAAATGGCGTCCCTATTCAGTTTCACCTAAAAAACGAATACAAGTTTATGCGGCCGTATATTCCTCGTAACCAAAGTTTCATAAAATACACGCGTCTACAAGAGAAGAAAAAATATCTCCTTAATCTGAAAGGATGTATTATGTAAATGAAGCTCGTAGCCACGGCGTACAGGCGCTACGCGGCGTAGCATAATCGTAGACCAATCGCGTAGAAACAAACAAGTTTTTTATGCTACGTGGCTAAACTTTTTTTAGGGTTCTGTAAAAAGTAAACCTTATTACTAAGACTTTAGTGTTTGCTGTACACCTGTTCGAATTATATTGAAATGCATCTAAATAAGTTTTTATGTTTACTTATACTTATGCATTATACTTTTGCTTCCTTTTGGAAAGTGATGATCTGATCTAAAATAGAGCATACTTGTTCATGAGTATAGCGCTCCACACACGAGTCCTAAAATCAGAGGAAATGACGTAAATGTAGAGGGGTGAAGCCTACATCGCACCATAAATCACCAATCATATCCTACATCGCACCATATGATTGGTGATTTATGGTGCGATGTAGGCTTCGCCCCACAACTTTTGCGTCATTTCCTCTGATTTTAGGACTCGTGTGTAAAGCGTTTTTTTTTTTTAAATAAAACAGGTTACTTTTTTATTGAGTTATTTTTTATTATCATGAGAGAGATTAATTCTAGTTTTCAGGAAACAACAAGAATGAGAGAGAATCACAACGTATGCGTTATACACTAAAATTTTTTTTGAAAACGCTGAATGTGACTCTTACTAAAGTTTAAAATTGGTAAAACACCTTTACAATTACAATTACTAGTCGGAACCAGTTCAAACTGCACCCGGACAGTATGACACACTTTACGTGAGTTTGATAGACTAAGATCTTGTTTTCTGTTGCAGGTCTTGTGAGAAGATACACAATGTTTTCCCTATGTAGGCGATACAAAGATGAACATGGTAAGTTTTCCTTAAAAATATATTATTTTACGAGTATTAAACTAAAAGAGGTGCGCTTGACCCACTTTTATCAACTTATTGTAAGAGGATAGCACTGAAATCATTATAATATTATATACCGGCCCCTCTACCGCCTAGCTAAAGCTTAGGCTTTGGTATTGCTGTCTCTATCAAGTCAAGCGAAAAGAAAAGAAAGGACGACATCAAGTTAAGACAGTTTTAGCTAAGCGGTAGACCCCCGGGGGTTCTACCGCCTAGCTAAGATATTTCTCTCTCGTTTTTTTCACTTGCAATGATAGAGACAACAATAGAAAAACAATAGTCGATTTAGTTAGGCAGTAAAGGGGCGGGTGAGGAGCTCTGTGCGGTTTTTTTAAATAAGAAGTGACGAGACGAGCAGTAGGTACATGTGCCTGATGGTAAGCAACATGTCTGCCACATAACAGCACAGTGACACACAGCTATTGGAACATGAAGAGTCCAAATCATTACCTAGCACTGGTCTGCGCTCATCACCCAGAGATCTAAGATGTTATATCTCTAAGCCCTGTAATTTCTCTGGAAACATTACCTTTCAAACCGGAACACAGTAATGTTTTCACATTACTGTTTGGCGGTGCTAGATACAAAAAAAAATCTTTATTGCTGTTTGCAGGTAAGATAAGATGATACAAAACATTTAAATAATTGACCCATACAAACTCGCCTCTTCTTCTAGAGGCATGCAATATGTCTGGCAACGCAGTTTCCATTGGTCTGAATTTATACAATGATAATAATAGTCAGCTGATAAAGTCTTCTTCTTTTTTCATTTTTAACTTTTAATCGGTTGTATCATATATGTCATCTGATTCATCATGTATTAATTTCTGGCTTCTATCCCGGTGTGTTATGTTAGTGTGATATGTTTGATGAGTACAATTACGCCAACGTCTTGTGCCTTGATAAATAATGTTTTGGAGTCATCGTGTTCCAATAGCTGCGTGTCACTGTGCTGTTTGTGGCAGGCATGTTGCTTCCCATCAGGCACACTTTTCGTACGTCTCATCATTCTATACGATAAAAAATACCTATTATATTTTTTTTTTGACAAAATGCTTAGAAATGCTTGATGATAAATAGAAAAGATGTTTAGAATTTCACCGTTGACATTTATATTATAAATAGTTATGTACGGTAACAAATAATAATTACCCATGATAACCACTTGGTTAACGTAAAAAATTCATAGTCGTGTGGTCTGACATGTAGTAGGTTCGAGACCTGCATTTCTGAATAGTCCAAATGTACTAGTTAGTCATCCCGACTGGCTTTATTGGTGAAGGAAAATATCGTTTGGAAAACAACCTATTCTAAGAAAGATATCTGTTAAGGGAAATGCGTCATCCACCACCCCATAGATGTCCAGCGTGGTGGATTGGACTCATTCCTTGTGAGAGAATGAGAAAGCGGGCTACTTATGATTTTTTAAATTTAACCTCAACTGTCCCACTGCTGGGCAAAGGTCTCCCCCGATTCCCTCCACTTTATCCGGTCCTGAGCTACCATCGTCCAATCATTTTTAAACGCTCCGAGCTCGTCCTTCCATCGCGTTGGAGGACGACCCTGGGGTCGACTGGCCGATGGCGTCCACTCCGCAGAAACTCTGGCCCACCACTTATGATTTAGTACAATTCATCAATGGTGATTAGAGACAACATACACTTTTCGGCGTGATACACGTGTTAAGTAGCTATAGTATATCATAGTTATATAACTTAAATGTGATGCTGTTTTATCCAAAATTGTATGTTCTCAAAACAATGGCTTTGTTTTACTTGGAAATAATTGTATACTTGTTGCTAATTAGATCAATGTTTTGTTTCATCATAGTCTGGCACATAACCAGACTATGATTAAACTAATCTGAGAACATAGGCAACTTTTTACTGTGTAAAAATATTGAGTCCCTTACATTTTTTTTTAATAATTTAGAGTGACGAGACGAGCTGTACATGTGCTTGATAGTAAGCAAAATGCCAGCCACATAACAGCACAGTGACACGCAGCTATTGGAACATGAAGAGTCCAAATAATTACCTAGCACTGCACTGCGCTCGTCACCCAGAGATCTAAGATATTATATCTCTGAGCCCTGTATCTATATATATCTGGTAACATTGCCCTTCAAACCGGAACACAGTAATGTTTGCACATTACTGTTTGGCGGTAGAATAACTGGCAAAGGTGTGGTACTTCCCCAGGCGGACTCTGCTAAGAGTCCTACCACTACAGAAAATTACAATTAAAAAAATTACATTTACCTATTTATGTTCTATATCGACACAGTTATTGTAGTTTTGTAGTTTTGCAGTTTTTGTGTTAGAAAATGGCTTCACATGCTTTTAAAAAGAGATTCGTTTAATTTTATACAAATATGTGCACTTGTTTTACATAGCCCGGGATTATCACTTTCTTTCAACAACCATAATTAAACGCTATTAGCTCCCGGTATGGAGTATATTCTAATTATATCCGTGCACCGCGCAGAAGCCTCCAAAAGTCCAATTAGTAATTACGTTTACGTAACGAAGCTGCGTAACGGATTGCCGCCATACTGCTGGCCACGAGACTGCTGCGACTATCGAAACTTGAGTATTATTTAGAGCTATGAATTATTAGTATTTGCCTTTACTATAGTGTCCGACCGAAAGTTCGGTTTCGGTTTCGGTTTCGGCCGAGTTTCGGCCAAAAATCAAGTTTCGGCCACAGTTTCGGTTTCGGCCAAAATCGGCCGAAACTTTTGCCGAAACCGAAACTTAACAAGTTCAAGCACGTTCACGATCGCCTAACTTTGTTTTCCGCGGCAACGCTTTGACGGGCGCTGTCAGCCCTTTTCGGGAATTGTCGTGCGCCATTCGGATAGTTCTGTAGCAACTAGCGATGCCAACCGTACGAGGTTCCTCGTATAAATACGAGATTTTTAGTCTTTCGTACGAGGTACGAGGACACTATTAATTAACCTCGTACAAATAAGTACGAGATTATAATATTGCTATTATAAAATAGTGAAAACTAGAGCCATCTATCAGAACTTGTAAGGACTTACAAGACTTCTTACTGATTTCTTATCTATCCTATTATGATATATATTGTGTTTCCATTTCATGTCCTAATTAAGGCAAAATAATAGGTAAAATGCATCAAATTTCAGTATTTTAATAAGTTATATACTTGACCACGTGAGTTTCGGTTTCGGTTTCGGTTACGGCCGAAACTGAAGCCACGGCCGAACATTCGGTTTCGGTTTCGGTTTCGGCCGGAAAATCAGTTTCGGTCGGACACTACTTTACTATAAATTATACTTCATGTGTTATCTATTACTAATATTGTATAGCTGAAGAGAGTTTTTGTTTAAATGAGCTAATCTCAGAAATAGATTTCAAAAATTCTTTCATCCTTGGATATGTATATGACTCCTGATCTTATATACTCGTATTATGTACCAAGTACCACGAGCGATGCCGCTACGGAGCTATAGTTAGTAATAATAATAGACTTCTTCAGATAATTAAAATCCATAACACTAAGAGATATTCGCAAAAGAACGAAAGTGGCCCACGTAGCTCAAAGAGTAAGCAAGCTGAAGTGGCAATGGGCAGGCCATATCGCTCGTAGAACTGACAACCGATGGGGAAGGAAAGTTCTCGAGTGGCGACCACGAACCGGAAGACGCAGTGTTAGACGGCCTCCCACTAGATGGACAGATGACCTCACAAAGGTCGCTGGAAACCGCTGGTTGCAGATTGCGCAGGACCGTTCATTGTGGAAATCTAGGGGGGGGAGGCCTATGTTCAGCAGTGGACGTCTTGCGGCTGATGATGATGAACACTAAGAGAAATATACAAAATTATAAAAACACTAGCAGTACTCCGCGGTTTATCTTGTGTAGTTTCCGTTTCTGTTATATCCTTGGGATAAGGATAAGATAATAAAGTCGCATATTATTAATAAACTATAATCTGGGTTTTACGTTTCAACTCGAACCGTTCATACGTTAACAAACATTGACATTTATAATATGAATTGGATTAGTATTTTACTTCAATCAATAAAATCGACTAACACCTATAGTTCCCTTAGTAACCCTGAATCAATTTGTAAAATACTCTGACTTGGAGTCATACTCGTATTATTTATGAAAAAAATATTTCCATTAAATTTGACTTCTGGACTTTCTATAATTATTAATGCACTGTATACATAATATACTATCAGCGCCTGTTTGTTGATTATTCTTCGAAATTTGGATTTGGATTCATAATAATAAATAATACACAGCGCGCATCGTCAGGAGGTTCTGCAGCCCTAACCACCGGTGCACCGGTAGCTTGGGCCCTGCCCCACTGCTGGCGGCAGCCTAGTTTTTAAGTTTCTTATATGTCTGTATTTTTATATATATTGTAAATAACTTAAAAATTAAGAAAAAGATTAAATGAGTGAATAATACTATGTAATAGAAGGCGACCGCTTTCGACACAGCGCGCATCGTCAGGAGGCTCCTCTCTCTGCAGCCCTAACACCGCTTGGGCCCTGCCCCGCTGCTGGCGCACTCTAGTTTGTAAGATTTTTATAATGTTTATATTTTTATATGTATTGTAAAAAACTTAGAAATGAAATAAATGAGTGAATAATACAATTTTTAAAGTTTTTTTATAATTTATTTTATACATATATCTTGTAAAAAACTTAGAGATTAAAAAGAAAAAATAAATGACTGAATAATAACACTTTACCATGTAATTATTCTTAAATGTTGTAAGAGAATTATGATTTGTATTTTGTCGTGCCTTCCATGACTAATGTGATATCTGATTAATTAATTATGATCTGATATTGAATTTGTTGAACCATATTATTAAGGCTTCGGTATTTTTCTGTTCATTCGATTTATCTCAGCGGATATCATTCAAACTGTGGTCACTAATAGCCTAAAATATTATATTAAACATTTATATATTTTATTTATTTCACCTAATACAGTATATTTTTGACAGTCAAATCGGAGGTATTATACATATATAACTAACGGTCCTTCCCGGCTTTGCCCGTGGTATAAATATAGCGAATTGCACACAGGGATCACGTACAGATCCAATGGTGAAAGAAAGAAATTTTTGAAATCGCTCCAGTTTGTCCTGAGATTAGCGTGTTCAAACAAAGAAACTCTTTAGTAATATTAGTATAGATAGATATTAGACAATTTCTTTCGAACTAAACAGTGTTCAGGAATTCGGCTGAATATATAATAAAATGGTAAGTAACTTTTTCGTGAGTGGTGCTGTATTATAGTAAGGTTGACCGAGCTTTGCTCGGTTTTTTTAAATGATATTTAGGCAGGTGCGAATTACGTAGTGTTGACTTACTTAGACCTACTTAGACGAATTAAATGCGTTTATAAAAGGCTCTAAGTATAAGATTTTCTCAGAAAAAAAAGTACAAAAAGATAAGTCCCGAGTGAGACCATCAGGATTCGAACCGGGGTCTGTAGACTCCGAGGACGAGCATATTCCGTCTGAGACGTAAAGAATAGTGGCGAAATAAGTTATCGTATTCTAATGACATTTTAGGAGTTTTTCATTGTCTAAAAAATAAAGCCTAGCTAGATCGATTTATCGTCCCCGAAACCCCCTGTATACATAATTTCATAAAAATCGTTCGAGCCGTTTCCGAGATTCAGATTATCTAATATATAAAATTCTCGTGTCACAGTTTTAGTTGCCATACTCCTCCGAAACGGCTTGACCGATTTTGATGAAATTTTTGTGCTTATCCGGTATCTATGAGAATCGGCCAACATCTATTTTCATCCCCTAAATGTTAGGGTAATCCACCCTAATTTTTTTATTTTCAGACAATATTTCTAATTTCTATTTTTTTATGATACAACATACAAAAATACATACAATCCTCAATTTTCAACCTTCTACGATCAACCCTTATTTTTTAATAGCCATTTTAGTAATTTAATCATTTTTCATCCCCGGTCGAAAACTGATCAATCGTCATTGTGACAGGTGTCACTTCTGACCCAGTAAACAGTACGATAATTTGGGGATCAAAGGTAGCCTATAGCATATATATAGTTTGAACACGCTAATCTCGGGAACTACTGGACCGATTTAAAAAAATCGTTTACCGTTATTTCATATGTTCGTAATCCTTGACCGCTGTAGGTTATATACATGTACCACGGGCGAAGCCGGGGCGGGCCGCTAGTCTAATATATAAAATTCTCGTGTCACAGTTTTCGTTGCCATACTCCTCCGAAACGGCTTGACCGACTTTGATGAAATTTTTTGTACTTATCCGGTATCTATGAGAATCGGCCAACATCTATTTATCATCCCCCTAAATGTTAGGGGTAGTCCACCCCTAAATTTTATTTTTTAATTTTTTAGACAAAATTTTTAATTTCAATTTTTTTATGATACACCATACAAAAATACATACAATCCTCAATTTTCACCCTTCTACGATCAACCCCTATTTTTTAATAGCCATTTTAGTAATTTAATCATTTTTCCTCTCCGGTGGAAAACTGATCAATCGTCATTTAATTAGTTATCCCCGCCAGATGTCTATAGGTGTCACTTCTGACCCAGTAAACAGCACGATAATTTGGCGATCAAAAGTAGCCTATAGCTTATATATAAATTGAAACGCTAATCTCGGGAACTACTGGACCGATTTAAAAAATCGTTCACCGTTCTTTCATATGTTCGTAATCCTTGAACGCTGTAGGTTATATATATGTACCACGGGCGAAGCCGGGGCGGGCCGCTAGTATGTATATATACCTATATACCTACAAGAATTGGTCGTTTAAAGGTACAAGATAAGATTGACGAATGAAGTTTAATGTAGTTAAAAATATGTAAGTATTATATCAGCTATCTGGCTTCCATAGTATACAAGCTTTGCTTAGTTAGGGGCCAGATAGCCTTTATTTTCAAATGATGGTATTTCAAAAACCACCCGATCAATTTCGATAACATTTATATAGGACCATCATTCGGGAAGCATACCCATCCGAACACAAAAATAAATTTTAAAATCGGTGCAGGGGTTCTCGAGAAATCAGGTAACATACATAAAAAAAACATAGGGGTCGAATTGACAACCTCCTCCTTTTTTGGAAGTCGGTTAAAAAATAAAGTTAAATAGGTATAGATAAAAAAAATAAAAAGCTACGTGGTATCAATGAAACAAATAAAACTTATTATACGCGTTATTAGGCTCACTGAACGAAGTATATAAAAAACGTACCAAAAAGTGGTGAAGTGTGAGTCGGTGATACTAATTTCGAACTGAAATTTTGTCAGCATAATTATTGTTGACACGACCCCCTCAAGCGTGTGTGTGTATCAAAGACTCCCGCTTTTGACTGAATAATTATCTCTCAAATTGATAAACAATTTCTTTAATTATCAAAAATTAAAAAAAACTACTTAATTTTCCAATCCATGTGATTCATCCCAACATTTCTTCTGCAAGACAAAGCAAAAACGAGTTGATTGTAGCGAACAATATGAGAGTATTCTTTCATTTCATTACGGATTGATAACTAGAACCCGCGCCACTACGTTCTACCTGAGTCGAAACATTTGAACTGCAGCGACTGCAGGGATATTCTCAGTATTTTTTTTATAAAAAGCGAAAGTAGCGACACGGATTACGTGATGTGATTGTAGGCGCAGACAGTAGTGATGTTAAATTGTTTTAGCGTACCAAAACATTTGAACTTCGTATTTAATACAGTAAAATGTTTACTATCTTTGTGGAACTCGACGGTGTCGCCACAGGTCAGCAGAAACCAACGGACTCTAATCTTGCAGGGAATGAACTGCCAAGGGCAAGGTTTAACGTCCCTACCCTTTGGGATTTCACGTCGCTAGTTAAGTATTACAAATTATGCGTAAGGTCGAGATAAATAGACCTCATAAAGCCGGGCTTTGGGTAAATGAGGTATATGTGTTAACTTTAAAACAGTGAACATTCAAGTTTTTAATGCATTAGTAAGATTTTTGAAATTGAATAAAGTTTTATTTAACCTTGCATACATGTCGTATTTAATAATGTCACACATTATGAAATCGTATGTAATAATGTCATACATTGTATTAAATTATCCATAGTATGATTTTCGAAGAAAAAATGTGTGCGCTTAAGACCTCACGGCAGAAGTAAAAACTAAAATAAGAAATACTTATATTTACAGACCACTAAATAATTGAAATAATTAAAAAAATATTCGAAATTGAAAATTAGAATATACCTAGTAAGCACAGCAACACGAGAATAGCATTTGCAAAATGATTAGTATCTATGACCAAGAATAAATTTAAAAAAAAATTACGCGGGTCGGAAATAGCGTTTGACTAGCAAATTTTTTAGTATTTGCTATTTATTTATTTGATAGGTATTTCGCTAAAAATGCATAAATATGTTGTGTTTAAAGTGTACCTATATGTTTAAGTGCTGTAATTAAAATAGGTATCATTTTGTGTGTTTACGTATTGTAAGTGCTGTGATAAAACAGTAATACAAAAACTTTTTTGCAGTAAATAAATAAATAATAAATAAATTGGTGGACAATTCACACACAACACCATCTGACCCCAAACTAAGCAAAGCTTGTGTGATGGCAGCCAGGTAGCTGATATAATACTTATATAGTTTTAAATACATACTTATTATACATAGAAACACCCAGACACAGTGCAAACATTTGAATTCATCACACAAATATTTGCACTGGGTGGGGATCGAACCCACGACCCTCGGCTTCGCAGGCAGAGCTACTACCAACTGAGCCACTAGGCCAGTCAATGGATGTGAAATGCAAATTTAATATTTCGTGACAAGATCAAATAATGACATTAATGTGGTAAGTTACCTAGAAGTTAATGTCGGTATAAAAAGATATAAATATAATAAATACAGAGGGGAAATATTATCTTTCTCGCTCTGACGCGCTTGTTCACTGTATTTTGTTTCTAGCTTTAGCATCCCGAGTTTACCCGAAAAGCTATTATCATACCTGAGCGTGACGGTTCATTTCAATTCACAGCCCACGAAAATTCTGTCAAGGCGCGCCCAAAGAAGTTTTCACTTAAAAATACTTGAAAATAATAACGAAATAAATTATAAATAAAGAAAGTTATTAATTATTAAGGTAAATTCATAAATCTGCGTGGTTCTATGCTGTAACGAGCAGTCGTTGTTGCATACCATCAAACACATGTCTTGCTCTTCATGTCACTCAACATTATTAATAAACACATTAAAAGGCAAAATGAGTTTTTATAACAATAATATACTGTTACGTAATAAATCAAAAGAAAACATTTACTAAAGGCATTACGCAAGCCGATAATTTGTTTGTGGGCAAATAAGTCAAAATTTAAAATAAGGTTTTTGTAACGTTTAACGAATAATAAGAACGAAGAATAAGCATACGTGAAGTTCTCTAATATGTGTACATAGTAGATACCTAATATACTAGATGAATTTATTGGCCCAAAATGTCTCACCGGCGATACAGGGCGTGAACGCCTAAGCAGGCACATCACAGCCAAAAAATTGGTTGCCTGTAAAGTCGGTATACGGGCGAAAGTTTTACGTGTTTCACTTTTTATGTCTGTCTCTCTCGCTCTTAGGCGGGCTAACCATGCCCGAGTGGAAGGGACGCGTGCCTCTCACTCGCTCTCGTTGTGAGCGCATATCGTGAGCGGAGCGTAACGCAGTTTCTTGAAGTGTCACCCGGCAAACCAATTTATAAGACGTTGTCACGTCAAAATACCAAGGTATGAGTTTAGACAACATAACTCTTTATTGTACGAGTATGTCTATTGATATTGTATAATTAATTATATTTATCCAAATAAATAAAATTGGAGTGTTACTTCTGTTCTGTTACTAAGTTCCAATGAAAGTACATATTATATACGGTATCTACATATATCGAAAAAAATAATCCTTCCTGTGTGTTTGCTTCGGCTAATCTCCGCAAAACGGCTAGACCGGTCATGACGGGGCTTTCACTACCAGATAGCTGATCTTCTCAGGCATAGCATAGATTACTCTCACTTGAGGAAAATAATTAGGTTTCTGTGAAACAAAAGAAAACCCTTAAAACGCGTGACATAAATATTGTAATATGTTTGACGTTTTATGAATACATTTTGAGTATTGTAAATATGGAGGTTAAACGATACACTTAAAAGCCTTATAAGAACCACGGCGAAGTTACGTCAGAGAAAACCTTTTAAACTGTTGACAAACGAAACAATGTGCTCGCCTTTCGACTGCTGGAAAATCTTTGATGCTAAGAATAATGATTGCGCCAAAAGTTGGTTGAGTTGTAGGTATGTACCAGCCCTCCAGCCTACGCATAGTAAATAAATTGTGTAAATAATATAACCTACTCGTACTTAGGAATACAGTTTTTACTAAAATGAAGTTTTGTAAAAAAACCCAGCGTGAAAGAAAAATAGTTAAAAACTACTTTACTACGACACAACTTATTAATTTGTATACAAGTAAAAGAAAATGGCCCAAAACAAAATCACCACCTGGAAAATGAATTTTAATGGAGATCCCCTAATTTAATAGGAAAGTCATCACAAATCTACTTACCGTGTTAAACTTAATCACCCTCTAATAATCACGTAACAAGTCAGTTGAATAAACTGGTAAATTGGTATACTCGCAATCAGGGTGCGAGCGCACTACGCGGCGCGGCGGCTTGCTAGCAACACCGAAGCAGCGTTAAAAAAATAGTACCTACATTCTTCGCACAACATCAAAGTACCGAACGGAACTAATAGTAGGGGAGCCCAAGAGGGGATTTCGGGATTAACCCCAGCGCGGCAGATTAATATACAGTTGAAAACCTTGTACCCGGTAAAGTAGCTCAAATGAATATAAGCCTCATATATAAGTCCGATTAGGAAAAAAAAAATTTTGTTCACCAGTTATTCTCGAGCACGTCAGATTAAGATAGAGTAAGTTAATTACAGGCTAAGAAGTGTATATTCCACTAATCTGACAATTCAAGAGTGACACAAAGAAAGGGGAGAGCTACAAAGTTATTAAAACATTTCTACATTCTCGAGCGTGGTTATTTTATTTTAAAATAAATAATTCAAGGATAACGAAAAATATAATATCCAAGGATTCCACAAGCCGAAGTGACAAAAATTTATCGCTAATTAGCCCATAAAGCTGATTTTTCATTTTTGAAATTCTATAGCCGCGCCCACCACAAAGGAAAAGTTAACATTATTCAACATTTTTTTCTTCTTATTACCTAAGCTTTCCAATCGAATAGGTCTCTATGACGCTCGAGTAACTCCCCGTTTAGCATCGTGGGCTCCCCTACCATAAGCAAAGCTTGTACGAGTATTGTGGGAGTCAGATAATTGATATAATTATTCTTTCTAAAGAGTTTACATATACTACGTATAGAGTGGGCACAAACGCTTTACACCTTAGATAATTTACACCGCAAGCACGGGTAGCATGTAGCTTGCCTTGTCGCTCATGTGGAAGTGTCATACTTTTGTCGCGACATATCACTCTGTTGCCATTTAACTCTATACGTAGTATATGTAAACTCTTTGAGTGTTTCTTTCTGCTTCTGTATATTTAAACATGAATATTTGGCAGTTTGTCCTTTAGAGAATCGTAAACTATGCATCATGTCATGAGCTTTGGCAAATTTGTTGTGCATGAGTCTAAGACGGTTTAGTACGACAAATATAAGTTGGTCGCGTAGCAACGTGCGCAGGACATAACTAGTAATAGGTATCTTAGATAAATTACGCAGCACGTTGTTTGTCTGCGATGAACTCCTAAACTACTGAACCGATTTTGATAAAATTTGCACACCACGTGCAGTTTGACCTAACTTTAAAGATCAGTTAGTTTTTACTTCGATTAATAGTAAAACATGACTATATACGAGCGAAGCCGGAACGGCTTGTTAGTACTCATATAATTGTAATGCACCCATAGAAACACCCAGACACAAAAATTATCATTAATTGAATTTGATCATGTTCATGATTGCGTTTGTGTTTGTACGTACGGAAAATGTGTCATCAATTGCTTTTTCGTATATTCTTCAGCTTAAATAAAATACGAGTGTGTAAAGTGTTTATAAAGATACTACCAACTTTTATTTTTGCGATAAATTTGTTTATTTGAAAAATATTACAAGAAAACAAGTTATTTTATAGTTAAGCTGTAGGGTAGCATATCTTTTATTGATCATTAGTCAGTGAATTACTTTACTATTAAGTAAAATAATATATCTTAAAGCAGTTGTTTTGCACCCTTAGAGTTAAAAGAGGTAAAGTATACTAAATATGGTAAATTTTACCGATGTTTTGGCTAGTGCGATTGTACCCACGGCCAGGTGCGGGGTGGCGAGGGAGAAGTGTGGGGAGGAAGGGCAGCCATTCATAAAACTGAGAGCGATCAATATAAACCGTCTCACCCATTCTGAGATGTTGTAATTGTCGCAGACCGGGAACAATCCGTGAAAAAAGTTTTTAATCACGTAGTCAAAAGAAGTTACCTAACCGTGATATTTCAGAAAGTTTATTTGAGGCTTATGTAAGGAGTTAGCTGTAAAATTTCCGGTAAAGTCAACAAATATTGGACGTGTTGCACGTGTTGATTGTGATGCAAGAACTCAAGAGACAACATTTGTACTTAAATTAATAAAGTAATGTTTTTCGAAGTGAAAACTTCTTTAACTGCGTTGAGCATTTTTGGCAGGGGAAAATCCCATAGGTTTGCTTCACTAATATGGGGTATTTTACGTCAAACGGATAGCCAAAAAAATATGAGGTCGTGAATTTTGTTCATACTCTGGTCTTACTATACTTCTAGTAGACATGGATGTGCACACACAATTTTTTACGCGTGTTGCTTAATTGCCAAGTTATGAGCTTTTAAAAATTTACTAATAATTAAATTATGAATGTTGGATGCTTCTTATTTGTATCAATTAATTAGTTAAAAACGAACAAATACATAACGCCCCTTTTTTTAATTCAGCTCTATATAGGCTCGAGGTCCATGTGTTTGTATATTATTATGCTTTCATATTTAGTAAAAAAAATTGGTACATTTGACACATAGAAATACAAGATAATAAGCAATAATTGCTATTTAGAAGGTGGACCAGCGACCCCGCAAGGAGCATCCGAGCACGGGTTGGATACGCGCACTAACAATTACTTGGCTCGACCAACGCGCAAAAGTTTTGGACTATGATGAAAGTTAACATTTTAATTTTCATTGGAATTAAATTCCTTAAGTGCTCTTGTAAGTCTCGGAGGAGATGGAAATTTTGGAAAATTTATTTTTTGGCTAAAGCTTCAAAGTCTTGAACAGCATCGCAAAGTTGCATATCGGTTTCGTCGGATATATTTCGCTCATGTATGATCCATTTTTTTTTCTCCAGCCGTGATCAGCTATCACACAAGATGCCACCGAGATAAGTTGTTGTGTGATGTACAGGAGGTTTCCGAGCATCACACCCTAGATTGTCCACCTGAACCAAGTTATAGCAAGTGTTTGATGTCACTGAGAACACTTCAAAATTGATATTTTAAAAATTGTTACTCGACGAAGTTAAATCTTTATAAAATACAAGATTGAGAAAGTCACCCGTAAGCTTCGGGCCCATAAGAAAAATATCATATAACTGTTTCAAATTCAGTACGGTTTAATGACAATAGCACGAAGAATTCCCCAAGAAAGTAGAGGAAATTTACTCTCTTTGAACCGTAAAAAAGTTTCAGTGTATAACTCGGAATGTTTTTACCAAGACGGATGCTTTAAACATGTTTTATGTATAAAACTACCCTAAAAGAAGAAGCCAAACACATTCGTTCAACTTTAACAAGGAATAACCGCCTAGCGACTGAACGACGACCGTTTTAGGGTTACAGCGCATTATGAACATTCCGCACCAACAGTTTCACTTACTTTTTTATCGCTCAAAAGTATTCTTACTTTAGAGTAATAATAAATTACATTTCTTTATGTAGAAATAACTCACTACTGATTTGGACATTATTTTCATATGTCCAGACAATATTATTTTACGGTTATAAACGTTCATTTTGCAACAAGACTTTACTTTACCAACGGATTGTTGACATGTAAGGTTATTAAACTGGGTGAAAAATAGTGAAGTTTATTATGTCTGAGTAACCTGTTATTTAATGTTTCAAAATGCTTCATTTCCATCAATTTACGACTTAAAAAAAAAATACTTTTCCCATAACAAAAGGACTATTAAAATAAAAATTATTTGTATACTTATATTTGTTGAATCTATTTATCATAAGTGTGTATTAAAAATTATTCATAAATGGTTTATGTCCACCATCTGACTTTCATATACCTGTACTTAGTTTGGAGCAACATGGTATAGTGAAAAAGTATCCACAAAAGTTCGTTTGTTTGGATGTTTGTTGCTCAATCACGTCGAAACGTCTGAACGGTTTGGGTCAAATTTTAGAACAAAGATTATAATCTGGATAAAACATAGCCTATTTTTTATCGCGGGAAAATAACGGCAATATTGCGAGTAAAACTGTAAATAACTACTATATTTTAACTCAATACGTTCAGATGTGATTGACCAACAAACGTTCAAACTTTGACATTTATAATACTAATAGGATATAGTAGTATGGTGTAATGCGCTGTGACCTTAACAACGTTTCGTACCCGGCGGTGAAAGCGACGCAATAAAAACTAGAATCGTTGTGTTATATAGAGCCTTAGACTAGTGGTGTTTCTAGCTTGGAGTGGGGCCGAGAGATCACTGAAGCTGTGCGAGGTAACTTGGCGGCATACGAGAAATATCCCACTGATATTATAGACGTGGAAGTATGCATATTTGTTGCTTAATGACCCTTGACTTGCGGCTGAACGGATCGGGTTAAAATTTAGAAAACTGATAGATAATTTTTAAACGGACAGAGTTTTATTAGTAACAGAAATAAATTGCATTGCGAACTACACTACATATGTAACATATCTAACTACTTACACCTAAATTATCGATAGGCCCATGAAGGTCTAAAGATAAGATCAGATAATATAAGATAAGAAGATAAGAGGTCAAGATGATCATGCCCACTACCAGTCAAAAGCGTGCCCTGCATGGTGCCGGCAAAAC
This sequence comes from Ectropis grisescens, assembly GCA_017562165.1. Taxonomy (NCBI): domain Eukaryota; kingdom Metazoa; phylum Arthropoda; class Insecta; order Lepidoptera; family Geometridae; genus Ectropis; species Ectropis grisescens. The sequence continues at coordinate 5,030,466 of CM029791.1, read as the reverse complement.
CACGCTGAACGACAATACTTATAATAGGTAAGTACTTTGGGGCGTTGGGCCAAATATATAGACGCCATTTAGTCACTAGTCGATCGAATTAATCGAAAACATTTTTCAAAATGAGACGGCCTCTAAGCCCCCACGGTGCCAATGTTGCAACATCAAACGGCTCAAATATGTAATCACTTCCGAGGTTTGCCCACTTCAGTCGAAGACGCTCCGCTGAATTAGCCGTTGCCCCATCCCTACTTAGATTTTAGTCTGGAATAGCACATTAGAGTTAGAGTACAGTTCATTGCCGGAAAATGAAGGAAGTGTGAATTACGCGGTTGCGGTTTATTTGGTGGATACCAAATGGATTTTAGTATGTTATATATATAAATATATATATAATAACACACTATTATTAAAACATTAATCAAATTCACAACGAATAACAAGAACATTTGTATGTATTATGTTACTTGCTGCCACGGAACCCTTTGTGGGCGAGTCCGACTCGCACTTGGTCTCTTTTATTGATTCATAGATGTGAGACTGAAACTATGTTATAATTTTGATAATCAAATCAAAAACCGGTATTTTCTCAATACTTGAACATGACGGAGCATCTCTGAAATACTACAAAATTTAATTTACTTTTATTTCTGTGATAGGTATTCCAGTTTCGTCTCCATTCAAATATTCATTCACAACAAGAACCCATTTTGTTATTGTTACAGAGTACCCACCTCCATTGATACGAACTACGTTTGATGTTAAAAGAGGCCTTCGCAGAAAAACGACACGAATAAACTTCGTTATATTTCTTTCCACTATTTCCAACATTGTTACAAGGAAGGAAGAAGGTTTGAACGCGTCGTTCATGTCTCCGTAATTTTCTCGCGACAAAAAATGACTTATTTGTTATTTTTACAAATTTTTCCCCGATAAAAAGTACCTAAGTAGTAAGTTCTTGCTAATGTTCCTTCAATAAACAAGTAGCTTACTTGTTAGGTTATATGTTATTCTGGCTAAGTTTTCCCCGATAAAATCGTAGCTAATGTTCATATTAATGTTGAATATTCATCAAGATATTGTTAGTCCAGTGGCGTTCGGTGTTTTTAACCGCGTAGTTTAGGCAGGGTTCACTGATGGAGATACGGCAGGGACAACAAAAATGTTCTTCCCGGATGTTCGAATGGCAAATAAACTTCTTAAGAAAATTAAACTTACCCAAGAATTGGTACAGGTGTTTACAGGGCACGGTGGCTTCGCTCAATATCTGCATCGTTTTAAAATCAAATCCTCACCTGGTTGTGTTTGTGACCCGGAAGTAGAGGAGACAACTATCCACGCTGTTGTTGACTTCCCTGCTTATATATTGAAAAGAACACTCTTAGAAATAGAATACAAAAAGGATGTGAGACGGAGTAACTTGACCGAGTGGCTTCAGGATGAGAATAGTAGAATTCGCTTTTTGGAATTTTGTAAATATGTGACAAAAATGTGTAATAAAAGGAATAAGTAATATGTGTTATGTAACATATATAGGCTACTACGATGCTGGAATGTGTTGTGTTGTTGTTGTATTGTGGATTTGATTCCCCTACATGGTTTACAGTACAGTTTGGGAAGTAGGTATACCCTAAGACAAAAATGTAAATATACGCCACTCCGACAAGTTGTAAAAGTTTAGTTATTCTGAGAAAACTATATGTAGGATATATTTATGAATATATTGCAACCATATAGATATCTGATAGTATAGTAGATTAACCAGATCATGTTTAAAAGATTTAATAAAAATGTACAGGTGGATAAATAAAAGTAAGTAGAAAATGAAGGTGTGCAGCATATTAGGTAATATCCGCTCACCTTCTAGAAAAAAATAAATAATCTGTTAAACACCAGTAATGAATATTAGCATGTTATACCAACATGTAAAATTCATTTTGAGGTCTGCAATAGTTATATAAACACGTACCGATAACGTTACTTTAATTGATGATATCTTAACTATACTAACAATTAGGCTAAGTATATTTACAAAATAATAATAATAATTAAAAAAAAAAAAAAACGTAATTAAAAGGGGGGATAAAAAAATATATATAAAAAAAAAACAAAAAAAAATTTTTTTAAGAAAAAAAAAAGAAATACAGTACTAACCTGATCCTAACAGAAATGTATGAAATGCGTAAGATGTGATGCCCTTTATTTTTTATTAAATTGCGTATTACATAAGGCAGATAATCTAAATATCTGGCCGATCTGTGTAACAAACAGAAAACTGCTTCTGCTAATGTTCATCTTGACAATGTCCCCGGCTTGTGCTGGGGGAAGTACAGGTGGAACAAAAAAAAAAACCGCGTAGTTCGTGTACCGTATTTCCTCACCATACAATACAATAAAATTTCAGAGTTATCTGTTCGGTTTTTACTACGTGTTTACTACAAACTATCTCATTTGTAAAACTAGTCGCAATTATAATATTAGTAGTATTTTAGAAAATAAGATAGCAAAATCCAAAATTGTTTATTTCTTCTTCGTTTGATATGAAAGAGCAACCAAGTACCTATTACATTTTGAAACCTACTTCGTACTATTAAACATGCAATATTTAGATGTATGTATAGTTTGGGTCTAATCTAAATGCTGAATTTCATAGCTTTAATTCTTAACCGATTAAGATATTTAGATGACGAGAGATGGATGAAAATACACGGTCACTAATATAATATTATATTCTAATTCCAATACGGCGGACGGCCCAAAATGTCGTACTATCCTGTAGAACCACGACATACGTGGGACACTCAAAAAGTGTGTATGTATTATTACGAATATCTATCTATATACGATTCCTTTTGTAGGTTTAGGTTGAAAGAGTACAAACAATGTTTCGCTTATGTAATAGTAGTCGGAATCGTTTTAACCCCAGCCTACAGAAATAGTTTCTGTATTTTTCTTCTTCTGCATTCTGAGTTCATGATCATCGTCATCTAATGCATCAAACTATCCATATATATCGCTGGACATAAGTCTCTCCCATTACGCGGCACTAGCCTGATTCCTAGCTTTTCGCTTCTACACACTGCTACTAAGTTCGTTGTATGACTTAACAAAAAAAAAAACGGTATACTTACAGTCGAGTCTTTGGAGCTCACATAAGCTGGTTCGCTTGCCGTGTATGTAAATATCAAATGGGAGAGCTGGAAGAAGATGAAACCAAGTTCTCGATTGCCTTTTACACTCCCTTTGTCATGGAAATGAAATTCCAATGAGCAGCCATTTTAGGGCTTTTGCTCCAGAGTGAAATTGTTGAGCAAACTTAATAAATGTGACCGCGGGAAAGAACGCAGTCATATGCGAAGCCTGCCAGGGAATTATTTTGACAGATATACTTAGGGGATGCCGCTTGCTGAAATTCTACCGAGAAAAGAGTTGAGGTATATATAGGTTTGTATTATTTTATCCAGTAACCATTACACATTATTGTTTTTAACCCCCGACCAAAAAAAGGGGTGTTATAAGTTTGACGTCGATGTCTGTCTGTCTGTCTGTCCGTAGAGCTCAAACGGATTGGCCGATTTCAATGCGGTTTTTTTTATTTGAAGGTTAATATCCGTGCTAAGAACACCCTAGCTATGTTTGGTTAATATTGATTCAAGATGGCCGCCTCCACAAAATGGCGGACAAAATATTGCTTCACAACCTACCTCAATATGGGTATCAAATAAAAGGGCTTGATTAGTAAAATACCATACACTATAACAAATTTCAAATCCAAAATGGCCGCCACCACGAAATGGCGAACTATATTATATTTTTCATTACTACGTCAATATGGGTATCAAACGAAAGGGTCTGACTAGTAGAATACTTTGCACTATGACAAATTTGAAATCAAAGATGGCCGGTACCACAAGATGCCGAAAGACATTTCTGTTTTCACAACTCCCTTAATATGGGTATCAAATGAAAGGGCTTGACTTGTAGAATGTTGTACAGATTACAAATCCGAGGTAGTCAGAGAAAAACTCCTACAATGTAATTAGAATACGATAACTTATTTCGCCATTGTTGTTTAAGTCTAAATGGCTAAGTCGGAATATGCTTGCCCTCGGAGACAACAGGCCCCGGATCGAATCCTGATGGTTACCCTCTGGACTTTTGAAAATCTTTTACTTAGAGCCCTTTATAAACGCATTTAAACCGAGCAAAGCTCGGTCAACCAGGTACTACGTTACTTATATGAAACGTAAAATTATATAGGTAAAAGTAAAAACGTAAAAGTTATTTTCTATACGTCACTCTCTGTAGTGTCTGTGTATAACAGTCAACATTCTAATATAGGTATGTACGTAATATAATTTATTTAACTATCTACAATCAGAAGATTCCGACCAACATGTTATAAATGAAGACCTTCAACTTGCCACTTACCTCCATTTACCAATATTATATTTGTAAAGTAAGTAGGCACTCCAAACACTGATTATTTCTCGAACAATCCATCAAGTATCCAAACAACAAACCATTTTTCCGTTGCTACGGGACCCTAATAGGATTAAATCGAAAGCTCTTGTCCAAACTTTGGCAAGATTCGACTTATCGTAAACAGATAATGTTATTATATAGAATCTCATTTTTGGGGTTAGTTACCCAAAAGTAAAACGGGACTACTAAGACTCCACTGCCTATTCGTCTATCTGTCTGACCGTTTGTCATTAGTCACCAGACTGTGTGAGAGCCTCCTTAAATACCAGGCTACCAGGCTGTACTAAGTAGTATTATACAAGGTTTTTGTGTGTTCGTGTCATTAATCCTTGCATTTTTTTAACTATTACAGGTAGACGCTTCATCTCCATCTTGATGTTAAGCGACGATGGTGCGCGCTTATCTAGAATGTACCACTTTCGATTCAATTTCCATTTGAAAACACCAAGATTATAACAATCGGGAAACCCCACTCAGGCAACGAATTGCACATAGTAGAGATTCTTGTCTCAAAAATAGTCTAGAAAATCTAGTAAATTTAGATATATACTAAAATCTGGAATAAAACATGCGTTAATATCGGGACAAGAACTACGCGAGTAAAACCATGAGGCATTACTAGTCATGTCATTAGTGATGATATAGGCCTTTTCCAACTCTTGCCAAGTGCGTAACAAACGAGAGTATGGAAGTAACAAAAAGAAATTTCCGCTGACACCAAAACGTACAATTATTTCCGCTCCGAACTGTGCCCCAAATAACATGATAACTAAGAAAATGTTATAAAAGGTAAGTAGACTAAACTACTTTTAGTTCTAAATAAGTAATAGGACAATAGATGTGTTTGTCGATGGCCCGCATGACCTACTAACGCATTAGTTTTGAGTTCCTCTGAAAAAATAGGGGAGGTAAAGTTTCCTAAAGTCTCTTCTTTATTCAGGACATTGTGCAAACTAAGGGGAGCTAAATAATGGAGATAGATTCTTTCTTGAAAGTAGTACAAAAGTAATTGGTAAGTTTAACAAAAAATCGTAGGCAACGTGACTATTCATTAGTGAATTCTTGTACATACTTAGTACGGTACTGATAGTACTTAAACTATCAGGTTACGGGGCTTACAAGAAATATTTGTTGGTGGTTTTATTGTTTTGCTACTAGGTGTTACGAAAAACTTTTATGGAAAACATATATCGCTTAAAATAAAAATTGTGTGATAAAATAAATTGAATTAAAATCAATTGTTTATATTCTACAGGACTTAATCACGAAATAAATCGTTGTGTAATTATCTCGACGTTTTGGCAGCGTTGCCGTCGCCGTGGTTACAAAAAGACCCAACCACAATTAAGCTCCGTACAACATAAACATTATGTGTTCACATCGTGAAAGTTTAAAAATAGTATAAAATAAATTGAAAGGGTAAAAGTAGATAAAAGTGTTTATCCTGACAAACCCTTATAACTTGGACGATATTATCGTATCTTATACCTTTAAACGAGCAATTCTTGTTTATATATAGCAATATATATATGTAATCAGAATCTCGGAAATTTATTTATTATATATATACGATTTTCATGAAATTATGTATACATAGGGTTTCGGGGACGATAAATCGATCAAGCTAGGTTTTATTTTTTTAAACATCATTTTATGCGCGTTTTTAGACAATCAAAGACTTACAATGTCATTAGAATACGATAACTTATTTCGCCATGGCGCAAACGGAATATGCTCGTCCTCAAATTCAACAGGCCCCGGTTCTAATCCTGATAGTTACACTCGGAATTTTCTTTTTGTTCTTTTTTTTCTGAGAAAATCTTATACTTAGAGCCTTTTATAAACGCATTTAATTCGTATCTAAGTAAGTCATCACTACGTAATTCGTACCTGCCTAAATATAATGTAAAAAACCGAGCAAAGCTCAGTCAACCAGGTACTATTATGTATACGTATACAACTTCACCACGAGGGAGAGTTAAAAAGTTCCTTAGAAACATCTCAAATTTGTTCTGGGCGGGAATCAAATCAACGAAGGTTCCGCAGGCAAACTTACTCCCTACTGCTCAGTAAGCTGGTCAATAGAAGAATAGATCTAATCCGACTAAAGTACAGCATGCCGCTAGCAATAAAACCGACATTATTTTTTTGTTTCAGGGTTAACAGTACCATTACACTGAGTTCAATTCAAATTCTAAAGCTAGAACGCCGATAAGGGAACATCTGCCCCAAGTCGTACCCGTCGGAGGCACCGTTGGCCTAACAAAGCATGATGACATTTTTACGATCACCACCTCTCACTTTCAATTCAAAAGCTTTAGAGAAGCATCAACATTTTACGACGCCGATAGGAGACCTTATTACGATATTCAGCAAAGATGTAGAGTTACCTTTATCGGTTATTTTCGCTGAAGCCCACTTGAGGGCCGACCCTGTTCAGTCCGTTCAGTCATACTTCAGCCATCGATAACTGCTCGAGTAGGAGCGGTGATTTCAGCGTGTTTCATTTGACGACTTTTTATGATTTTTATCGTATTCTTAAAGGTTCTCTAGTGGTATACTTCTGTATATTTATCGCTAAAGATCGTTCGTCCTTACTTGTCGTATAACTTTTTGATCAGAGAGTTTAAGTATACCTAATAATAATTGTACCTACCTACTTATATTTGTAACTATTTTGTGCAAAAAGCTGCTACATAAATCTTGATGAAAATAGGTAGAGCGATGTATTATAGTCTGAATTAAATACACGAACAAACCCTCAAAATATAGTATATCAAATTAATATTTCCATTATTCGACCAAAACTAAATTCAGTTATGATAATTCTCACAAATAACTTGGAAAACCATTCAAACATTTGCATTTTAAAATCGACCACAGATATATCAATCGCAGCTCTAGATAGCTGAAAGGACTCGGCCCTCATCTAGATTCTAGATATGGCAAATGCTCATTAGCATAGAGCCAATATCGCTTCTGTCTGGAGCGCCACCTGGCGAGTTGCCTTTACATTATGGAGCGGGACGGAATATTGATGATAGTGATTGATTATTCTGAGTGTTTGATATATTTTAGGACATTTTGTTAGTTTTTCAGTATAAAAGATGAATTTTGGAATATAACTTATCTTTATACTTTCCTGCATAGCTCTGGCTTTCTGTCTTATATTCAAACAAGCGAAATAGGCTAAAACAACAAAAACATTTTTTTTATTTCATTTCGCGAATGGTTCGTAGTGGTAAGACTCTTAGCAAATTCCCCATGAGGAAGTACCATACCTTTTAAAGCTATTCTAATACCAATGAATGTACCATACTGCGTTCAAAGACACGAATGGCTGATGGGACCCAAAAGGCCAGTAATTTGAAGTGGGACTGAGCTGGACATGTCTATCCAATGTCAGACGATCGCTGGGCTAAGATCACCACCCAGTGGCAGCCAAATGGGAAACGACGACGCGGGAGACCCAATAAGCAATGGCGGGACGACCTCGACAAACACCTTAAAGACTGGACTACTTTGAGTCAAGACAGACAAACATGGAAGGAGGGTAGGGAGGCCTTTGCCTCTTAATAATAATAAATAAGCATTAATGATGGGTACGCGTGTTGCTTTCTATCAGATACATGTGTTGCGCGTACCGTCGTCAGTGAGTCTATAATAAAAATAAATTGGCAGTAATAGGAACGATAGAAGTGACAACTTATAACTCAGAATTTGATAGCTTTCTTTGGAAACATTTGGAAACTTCTGACGGGTAAAACCGTAGGGCGTGGCCATGGGCATACTGACTGGGAATGGGAAATGCTGATGCATTTCTAGGTGGCCAATAGTCATGGTCCTGAGTTTATCCGAAGAATTCTTTTAATTCCTGAGTGTGACGCTAGAATTCAAATCACGAAAAATTTGTCTGTGGTGCGCCAAAAAAAGTTTTTACTTAAAAAAATACGACGTTCACTAATGAACTTGAAGCCTTTTTTGTAAAGCAAGGCTCCAAGTGTTACCAGTGAGAACATAAAATGGACTATTTAATAGTCTATTTTATATACTTGTCTTATGAAATGACAGATAAATTAATACAAAGATTTGCATAATAAAAGTTTCAGTAACAGTAAAGCGTTCGTAATTGTTACCTTTATTGAATTTATTCCTGGGATTGGACTCATAAAAAGGCAGCAACTTTTTAACAGGGTAGACGTTATTAACCACATTTTTAAGCTTTCAGCCAGGGTATGGGTCTGTGGGTCCTCGAGGCGACATAAAGAGAGGGCTTAGCTTACTGATGTCACGGAGCAGGACACCTGACCTCTCCCTCCAATGATTTCCACAGGGAGAACCGAGATCACTACATTTTACTCCAAATATACGAGGGGACGAGGTGTTTTTGAAAGGGGCATGATATTGTAACTGTATGTGCCTGAGTTGCGATGATACTACATTCATTATGGAATTGAAATGAGAATCGTAAATCTCTGTATTCGAATAAATAGGTTCGTATTATTTTATCCAGTAACCGTTACACATCATTGTTTTTAGCCCCCGACCAAAAAAAGGGGTGTTATAAGTTTGACGTCGTTGTCTGTCTGTCAGTCTGTCTGTCTGTCTGCCTGTCTGTGTGTGTGTCTGTCTGTGGCACCGTAGAGCTCAAGCGGATGGGCCGATTTCAATGCGGTTTTTTTTAAGGTTAATATCCGTGCGAGTGTTCTTAGCTATGTTTGGTTAATATTGATTCAAGATGGCCGCCTCCACAAAATGGCGGACAAAATATTTCTTCACAACCTACCTCAATATGGATATCAAATGAAAGGGCTTGATTAGTAGAATACTGCGCTTTTTCTTTGCATCTTACCCATGGCAGCCATTGTGCTTCACTTCTGGTAATCCCTCAGTCTGCGCGGATGCTGTGACTAATGTAATACGAACGGCTATGGAATATTTCATTCCATACTCTGACGTCACATTATCCAGCAAAGCTCGCCCTTGGTTTGGTCCTCAATGTAAAAGTGCTGAAGCATTTAAACATGAGACCTACCTTGCTTGGGTTGATGCTCGACAGCGAAGGGCAAAGGATATACACCAGAAGAAAAAAGCGTTCAACAAGGCTGCTAAGGCATGCAAAAAGGTTCTTCAGAGGGCTCGTTTTGACCATATTAGTCGAATAGGGAACAAACTAGCTTCGTACCCTGCGGGCAGCAAAGCGTTTTGGTCCCTAGCTAAATCGGTCGAATCGAACTTCTGCCGCCCCTCACTGCCTCCAATGCTGAAACCTGATGGGACACTGGCTCACACCGCAATGGAGAAGGCAAACTTGTTTGCATCTCAGTTTGCGGAATCTTCGCGTCTAGATGCTGGTAGCGCGACACCTCCTACTTCACCTGGCTGTCCGACTTCTATGTCAGAAATACATATTCGCCAAATGGAGGTTCGCAAAGTGCTACGCAATCTGGACGTGAATAAAACTAGTGGCCCAGATGGTATTCCTGCAGTAGTGTTGAAGGCTTGTGCGCCTGAGTTGTCTCCAATACTGACGCGCCTGTATAGACTCTCTCTCGAAACTGGGCAAGTACCGAAGTCTTGGAAGCTTGCCAACGTGCAACCAGTACCCAAGAAAGGTAGTCGTGCTGACCCTGCCAACTACAGGCCAATCTCGGTCACGTCCATACTCTGCAAGACTATGGAACGTGTCTTAAACCACAGGCTCCTGGCGTACCTAGAATCGAACGATCTCCTCAGTGACCGGCAATACGGGTTTCGCCGAAACCGGTCCACCGGGGATATTCTAGCGTACGTCACTCACATCTGGGTGAAGCTATCGAGAAACACGGGGAAGCACTTGCAGTCTCCTGGATATCTCGAAGGCTTTCGACAGGGTTTGGCACGATGGCCTTTTAAGCAAGCTTTCAGCTTATGGTTTGTCTCCAGGTTTTATAACGTGGATATCAGACTTTTGAGGATCGATCCATACGAGTGGTCATTGATGGCTGCTCGTCGGATCAAATGGCTATTAATGCCGGAGTCCCTCAAGGGTCGGTGCTCTCTGCGACACTCTTTCTGCTACATATCAACGATCTGTTGAAGCCCGGTATCTTTGGGTACGCAGATGATAGCACCGTTGTGAGAGCTACATATCGAGCGCGAGAGCCAATAGGCAACAAACTCAGGTACTGAGAGAGAGTTTGATCGAGCGTTTAAACTTGACCCTTGAGGCAGTCTCTAAATGGGGCGATGCCAATTTGGTCAGGTTTAACGAGGGAAAGACGCAGGCGTGTCTGTTCTCCGCAAAAGGAGTCCTTTCAACAGACTCCTATTTTTCGCGGTGTATCTGTGCCGGTATCCGACCATCTCGAACTGTTGGGTGTTACTTTGTCATCGACTCTCAACTTTGGCTCGTATATCGAATCTAAGGCTAAATTAGCTGCCAAAAACTAGGTGTCCTCTCAAAGGTGCGAAGGTACTTCAAATCTGAACAGTTGCTCACGTTATACCAAGCACAGATTCGCTCCTGTATGGAGTACTGCTCGCACCTTTGGGATGGATCGGCTAAGTATCAGCTGGAAGCTCTGGAATCGATCGAGAGACGTGCCAAAAGGCTCATAGGCAATGACATTCTCGTGCGAAAGAGACTGCAAAGTCTCGAACATCGCCGGAAAATTGCTAGCTTATCGGTTTTTATCGGATACACTTCGGAGAGTGTGCGACTGATTTGTACGATCTAATACCACCTTGCCCTTTTTCTATCGGAATGCTCGTAACTCGAAAAAGCGACATCATTTCATGGTTGATGTTCCAAAGACTCGAACAAAGAGATTTGACTCTACTTTTGTGATAAGAACGTCTAGGCTGTGGAATACGTTGCCTGAGAGGGTTTTTCCCGATAGTTACAATCTTTGTGTCTTCAAATCGAGAGTGAATCGGTTTCTTCTAGGTAAACACGCTTCATCGTAGACCGCATCATCGTTTAACATCAGGCGAGATGGCGGTCAAGTGTAAACCTATAAAAGTTAAAAAAAAAAAAAAAAAAAAAATACTATATACACTATAACAAATTTCAAATCCAAGATGGCCGCCACCACAAAATAGCGAATTATATTATTTTTTTCACTATTACCTCAATATGGGTATCAAACGAAAGGGCTTGACTAGTAGGATACTTTGCACTATGACAAATTTCAAATCCAAGATGGCCGCTACCACAAAATGGCGAAATACATTTCTTTTTCCACAACTTTCTTAATATGGGTATCAAATGAAAGGGCTTGACTAGAATGTTGAACAGAAAACAAATCCGAGGTAGTCGGGGTTAATCAAAATTTTTAATTTTGTTCTTGTTACTACACAATCTAATTCGGGCTTTTACTGATTTTACTTATGCTTTAAAGGTGGCCATGTTTGCTGAATGCCGAATGGATGAATCGATTTTTTTAAAGGTGGATTTAGTCGGGAATGTTCTGAGTTTCATCGAAATCAGTTCAGCTGTTTTAAAGTTAACAAGTCTTTTGTCAGCTGTAGTAGGACTCTTAGATGCATAATAGTTGGATACTTGGAAATATATAACTAAATTTTTTAATACAATGAAAAATATGGCATAATTAATTTTAGTTTTACAACAAACTAGCTGCACCCTGCCACGCTTCGCTGTGGAACATGTGAGACAAAAATTAGATAAAAACAATCCTTGGTGCGGATTATATCATTGTAAAATTTCAGCTCGATCGGTGCAGAACTTTTTGAGTTTTGAAGCGTACACAAACCAACATGACGTTTTTATATATAGAGGTTATCTAAAATTGCAAAAGATACAGATCATCAAACTTCTGGAGTGGGGGATTGTGACGTCACTCTATCGTAAAAATCGTACCGTAACGTGACGTCACTCGAAACTTCTAAGCAATACAATACAATACAAATACAAAACACTTTATTGGCACCACAAACAAAGTTGACTATAAGTAACACATAAAATAACAAAAACATAATGGGCACAAAAGGCGATCTTATCGCTAAAAGCGATCTCTTCCAGATAACCTTTGATTTGTAAGGAAACAAGATTTGTGAGATTTTGGGCAGTGGTGCAACTAACAATATAAATAAGCCCTGTATCTTCATCGTTTTTTGTTTCTGAAACATAAGAAAAAACACATGTACAATATTTTTTTTAAAAATACTTACTTAAATCTAACTGACACAATAATTTGTTCATTTAGTCGTCACGTGTATTGTATTGTTGGTTTTAATGTTTTTAATATAGGTAGCAAGTTAGTATGATTTTTCTACATTTGTAGTATATTTTTTTTACTAGGTATTGTAATATTTTCCAAATATTTCCGTGATAAAAGAGGATACCTACATTACTTTATCTAAGCCTACTACATAGGACAATTTCAGAAGGAGGTCGAACGAAGGCTCCAAATTGGTTATAAGCCACACACCGTCGATCGGTACAAAATCAATTACACCACAATAGACCCACCCCTGCCGCACTCGCCACAGAAACCAGCCAGTATTCCATTTTGACATTGCTGTCAGTTTAGATTTATTAGCCATCTAATAGAACTAAATTATAAGTTAACTTGTAGTTTCCGATGTCATTACTTATCCGGGATAAAAATTGATGAAATGTTACTCCAGACTATTAAACTATCTATGTACCAAATTTCATCTAGATCACTTCAGTAGTTTTTGCGTGAAAGAGTAACAAACATGCATCTTGTCACTGTTATTATACTGAATTCACTCTCGATTTGAAGACGCCAAGATTGTAACTATCGGGAAATTCAACTAGGCCAACATATTCCATAGACGTTCTTATCAGAAAAGTAAAGTCAAACCTCTTCGTGAAGAAAAAAAAACGTTAGTAAAAAAGTCAAATCACTTAAAACGAGTAGCATCTACCAACTCCCATTCCGCCGATTCCGATTATGCCCTTTCCTTGTGAGAATAGTCTTAGCAGTAGGAACTCAAGTAGCTTATGATAGCGACTCTAACATATACTCAATAATCAATCCAGAGATATTACAGGGCTTAGAGATATAACATCTTAGATCTCTGGGTGATGAGCGCATTGCATTGCTAGGTACATAATGATTTGGACTCTTCATGTTTCAATAGCTGCGTGTCACTGTACTGTTATGTGGCAGGCATGATGCTTACCATCAGGCAAATGTCCAGCTCGTCTAGTTACTCTTCATTTTAAAAAAACCCTACATTGCTGGGTTGCAATCCCTAACTATATATATAATCTACTAACTATAATCTCTTTTGTTGTTTTATTTAACAGTATTATAGTACTTAAATGATTATTATTCCGGATTTAATTTTCCATGTCGTCATGACCATTCATAATGGACAACATTATTTGAATTGTAATTCCGTAAACTTACCTGTTAACTAGCAAATAAATATATAGACTTTGACTTTAAAATTTGCAAGACATATCCCACTAATGTTACAGTATTCTATACTCGACGCATACATATAAATATAACTAACCGACAGACCTTAAACAATACGCTGACGGCTTTGATGGATAGACCCTTTGATTGGGACCACCACAAAGCTAATAATGGGATGTCGTGATGTGAATTAAGGATTCCTGCCTACGCCTCAGTTCTCTACGCTTGGCGACGAGCCATGTATTTGGAGCTAACTTCTATTAGGCTTAAATCCAATATTTTACTGATTTAACCAAATAATGAAATAAATTTAACGCTTAATACACTAAAGCTTACATTTCTTATAACCGTAACTTTCTGCTAACACATACATTTATCAAATCTCCAGCTGAAAGTTTTACTTAGGCCTGCGTGTCTGCTAAACAATAGTTATTTGTTATACAAGAGTGCAAAGTTGATTTTTAACCGCGTGCTCAATTTTGCACTCGAGTGCAACACGTAATTTTTCATTCCACCTCAGCGAGGAAATGACCAAATGCAAAGTTTTAAATGTTTTCGTGCTAAGCTAATAAAAAAAAGTAAGTAGGTACACCAAGGAAGTTCCGAGTCTGAGTTTTTAACATATTAAAAAAAATTATGATGCATTCGGCACCAAGGAGGTAGAAATAAATAGGTTGAATTATGTTTTGAATTCAAAACCTCAGTACACACGATGTTCTAAATTCAAATTTACTTTAACCTCTAGAGGGTAAAAACGACTTTTGCGCCCTGATATCGAGGAGCAAAAGTACTTTTTTCCGAGCTGGTGGGATGAAAAATACGACTTTTGCGCCCTGATTTCGAGGAGCAAAAGTACTCTTTCCGACGAAACGAAAGGGCTTGACTAGTAGGATACATTGCACTATGACAAATTTCAAATCCAAGATGGCTACTTCTACAAAATGGCGAAATACATTTCTTTTTTCACAACTCCCTTAATATGGGTATCAAATGAAAGGGATTGACTAGTAGAATATTGTACAGATAACAAATCTGAGGTAGTCGGGGGTTAATCAAAATTTTTAATTTTGTTCTTGTTACGAATGCCTAGAGTAGGCGGGTAGTATGTTTATTTATTTAATGAAACACCAACAGTCTACATTAGTCATAGGTGAATGTACAATAATGCAATGTTTACTGATATATGGTCAGTGTATGTAGGTGTTCACAACATTCACTACATAATCAGATGGTTAGACAAAAACATATAAATTTCATAACATGCTATATAATTTATGCAAAAAAACATAGCATAGTTTTAATTATTGTTTTTAAACTTTCGCCGTTTGAACACAATGTTTATAATGTACAGGACTTAATCACGATTTAATTCATTGTTTAAATACCTCGACGTTTCGGCAGCGTTACAACCGCCGTGGTCACGAGAAGACTAAACTTAACTTAACTTTTTACTTATGCCCTTAGGGAATTGAGAAAGGCGACTGACCTAAGTACTGCTTTATTAGCCTACTACGCGTATGCTTTCTCGTGGATGAATTTTGGAATAATCCTGTGGGGAAACAGCGTCAATGCTAGTGATGTTTTCGTTATCCAGAAAAAGTGTATCCGGATCCTGGCAAACATTAAACTCCCCAACACTACTTAGATAACACTACTGTAGCTCAGTTCCATAAACAATATTTTGTAAAATTTAAAATTTTGACCGTAGTTTCTATGTACATCCTGGAACACTGTAAATTTGTACGTAGAAATCCCCAATTTTTTCACAAAACTGATAGATTGACGAAATTACCCAACTAGAACAAACCACAAACACAATCTAAATTTGCCGTGTTCAAAATTGACTTTGCATAGCTCGGGTCCAAACTCAATGTCAGTTAAAATATATAACAAATTGCCTTATAAAATAAAAGAAATTGATTCTGATGACAAGTTTATCAAAGCGTTAAAAAATATACTACTTGTAAAAGCTTACTACACAATAGAAGAATACCTTGCAGACAAATCAATTATCGAATAAGTCGATCCGCTCCGCATGACATTAATTACATATATTGCCACACCCAATTAGGGTCATTATGGAAAACTACTGCATACTGTATATTTAAATAAGACCAACAAATGTACCATCATGTTAGCAATAAAATGATTGAGTATTGAGTAACATTATACAGTTTTAATTGTAATTTAGTTTTGTAAATGTTTGGAAAACGTCGGTAAAATCGGTCGATTTTGCATCAAAATAAAAACGTACACACTACACACGCCCACGTTTGCGCACAACGCCTACAGTACAATCAGTCGAGTGTCCTCAGCCACGTCCTCAAAGTTAACTCACGACCTTCGAGTGAAAATCCTTTCCACTTCTACCCGAAGTTATTTTCCGAGGCGGTTCCTTGCGAGGTTCTAAATCTGTCACTTTGATTTGACTACAAGTTTCCTTAGTTACTTATTCTTATCTCCGACCGAACTTTTGGGAGAAAAAAGATTGTGGAAGTTGTCTATGATTATGTTTATTTCTCTACATTTTGCGAGTTGTGTCATAGTAAAAAATTTGGTTAGCGTAAGCAGCCCACAAAATGTTCCCAATTCTGGGACACGGGGCTTTCTCTCGCAAGCAAAGAGGCAAAACCATAATCCACCACGCTGCGAGTTGGTTGATAATGACGCATGACTTCGAATTGCAAGCATTTGATAAAAAGGTTTGCGACAAAAACTTGACCTAATAGTAAAACTAATCTGGATAATTAAAGTAGGTACTTATTTATTGTAATATAGTTTTAATGTTGATCTAAAGTAAAACATTTGAATGTAATTTAAAGAGTAAAAATCACTGTCCATGCTTGATGCAAATGCCAGTGCTTAACGCTCGTCACCCAGACATATAGGGAAGATAATTTATTTCTTCGTTATATAATTTTTCTGGTACCATTGCCCTTAAAAGCGGTATACAATAATGTTTATTAATCAGTGCTTGGCGGTAGAATCAATGGCAAAGGTGTGGCAAAATAATTGTTTAAAACACAAGAAAACTCTTCATTAAAAACCACGATAAAGAATCCTTATTCTATAAGGATAACAAAGGAAACTTAATAACTATTATAAGTTAGACATGCATTCATTCAATTACTTAAGAAAACTTAAACAATACTTATTTTAAACGATTTTTCCTTCTGTTTCCGTACGTACAAAGAGTGGAATAAATAGCCGGATACACTATGATACACTATTTCCTGAGAGATAATAGAAACTGGAACTTTTCAAGTTCTAAGTGAATAGGCATCTTCTAAGGCAGCGTACTTATGAGCGTCAAAAAAGAATGGTTTTTAATAAAACAATTTTTTTTACATTCCAAATAGAGAAGCAATTTCTCCAATACTTAATTGGTATTTACTTATTATGATATTTTAGAGGTATTCACTTAAAACTGCAGCTAGAGTAACGATATTTCATATTACCCTTAAAGCTTCTATGGCCAGGCCATGAATTATTATTCATAGACCAATGATGGTCTAAAGATAATCAATATGATTAAGCTCACTAACTGTCGGAATCGTACCCATCGCTGACGGCGTTACCACGCTAAATGGCATTGCATATTTCAAACAGCGTTCGGTCAAGTAAAGTAAGTAAATGTCTGAACGTTTAATCTATAATGCGAGAGTAAAACCGCTAACGAATGCTATTGATACTACTATTGATCTACTAATAGTACACTCTAGGAAATATACATAAATACGTGGACTACCGAAACTCCGCCTTCTTTTTCGCCTAGTCGTATAAAAAGTAAATTCTGGGCTAACACAATGCCAATCCAAAAAAGCTGGTCTAATCAAAATTCAGCACTTTGATGGCCTGTACAAAGCGCGGCGTCGCCCAAAAATACCCCAGCTTAGAAAACAGTTCCACCCGCAGTCTATTGTGGTAGGTACCCGCAAATAAGGTACTGCTAACAAAGGCTATTCTCGTTGCAAACAAGAAATTTTCCGAGGGAAAAGGGAGGTTGGCACGTGCGCTGAATGCCCGATACCTCGGACGTAGCCAGGTCTTAATCAGAGGGGCTTTCTTACGAATGTTTCTTAAAAAGTTGTCATTTTATAGAATTATCTGTGAAATTCGAAGCGTAATTTAAACTACAGCATTTTATATACACAAATCACTAGTCCGATATTAAAAATTCACATCTCAAAACCATAAATGTCCCAGTTTGTCATGCTACTGCTGGGATTCGATGGCCTCTCTGACCAGAAGTGCCATTTGGCAAAAAAACCTTGTTCGAAAGATGTCTCCTTTAACGTTAATGCCAGTGGTGAATGCCAGTGGTGTTTGGAAAAAGCTTCAGAGGTGTGGGACATCCTGGGCAATAAGCTACCACGGCTTTTTTATAGTATAGACTCACGAGACGAGCAGGACATGTGCCTGATGGTAAGTACGCCATATAACAGCATAACGCCACAAAACAAACATGCAGCTATTGGAACATGAAGAGTCCAAATCATTACCTAGCACTGCATTGTGCTTATCACCTAGAGAAGTAACTTGTTTTATCTCTACGAGTATGCCATGTAATTTCACAGGAAACAAATTAAAAAAATTGCATGCCCCAAACACTCGTAATTACCTCACTGATGAAACCTTAATTATTACTGAATACATTGCGTAATCGTGATCTACTTCTATATATTTGTTTGGAAATATGAGTATGACCTTTATGTTTCGTTTTTGAGGTGCAAAAAATGTTTTGAATATCTAACTGAATACTGGTTTATACATTAAAACTAATAGTACTTATGTAAACTAAGCAGAATTAAACTAAATAATATATGTTGCATTGAAAATTCATTCTGTCCATCGAATCACATTGATTCAAATCTATTAAAGTCATAACATCTAGGTTAATTTATCAGAATTATTATTGAACCGATCCGATCTGACTCTCAACGGACACCAAACTAGGACAATTTCGAGGAAGTCGAGACGGATGGCAACCTTACGAATACCATAATCCAGTTGTGGGACACTGTAGGTACTTTAGCAGCCCACTAAATGTTCGCGCTGCGGGGACTCCGGGCATTTCCTCCCACGCTCTATTTAATCCACGAGGATGGCCCAGTGCCAACACGTGGCAGATCACGCATGATCCCGAAAAAGTCTTGGAATATGCAGTTTCACGATGATTTCTATCACCGTTGGATCCTGTGATGACAAATTGTGCATTTATCTGCACTTGGGAAAATAGAGGTAGTGAAGGGACCAGTTTACTTATTTTTTAAGTATAGAGTGCCGGGACGAGCACGACATGTGCCTGATGGTAAGCAACAGACTTGCACATAACAGTACAGTGTCACACAGCTATTGGAACACGAAGATTTTAAATCTGCGTTTGTAATGAATCGCATGTTCTTGCTCATAGGCCACCTTAGCTTATACGGGACACTATAGGCTCATACGTAAATACCAAGTTAAAGCTGTCCCACACTCCACCCCCACACTACGTTCCCCCACTGTAAAGATTAATGGGTAAACACACGGCCGTTTAAATTGCGGCGGAGACTCGACCAACGGCTGCTTTTATTTCGGCAATGGCGGTGTATTCTCGTTTGTTTTGTTCGACGTATTAATTGAAAGAGCCTGTGGAGTCCCATAAACGTGGCTTGTGATATTTTTGTCTTTGAAGTTGGATGGCTATTTCAGGATTACAGTATGACTTTGTTATTTCACCTATATTTGTTGAGTAGGTATTATTTAGTGCATATATACGGGAAATCTATACTATATATACTAATATTATAAAGCTGAAGAGTTTGTTTGTTTGTTTGAACGCTAGGATCTCGGGAAGTACTGGTCCGAATTGAAAGATTCTTGTTCTATTGGATAGTCCATTTATCGAGAAAGGATATAAGTTATAGAACATAACGCTACTATTAATACAAGCGGAGCATGAATCAAGAATGTAACAAAATCGGGAAAAAATATTCCTTTTTGAGAGTTTTCGTACGTTTCGTGCTTTGACATGACACATGACAGCATGTGTCTAAGATGGCGTCATTGAATATCACAGATTACATACCTCTTGAATATAAACCTTGGCCAATCAAATTTTGTTGGTACGACCAATTTCCGACAGGTGGCGTAGCAGGTAGCTGAAGAGGTGTTTTGTTTGAAAGCGATATTCTCTGGAATGACTGAACCGATTTCAGTCATTCTTTCACCGTTGTATATGTACGGTATCTGATGAGTGCTATATAGTGTACCACGGGCGACGCCGGGGCGGACTTCTAGTAACCTATATATAGGTACTATTTTTGATAAACTAAACGTCAGCGAACGTTTCAGGGCGTTCTCCACCACATTTACTGATTCGCGGAACCACCACTCTCAATTCCACTCCAGAAGCCGTCTACCAAAACTACTAGCGTACTCTGTGCAGCACGTCCAAGAGGGAGGACGCAGTTAACTAAAATGCTCCACACACGAGTCCTAAAATCAGAGGAAATGACGTAAAAGTAGTGAGAAGGAGTCTCCATCGTACCATTTGATTGGTGATTTATGGTGCGATGTAATGTCCTCCCCCCACTAGTTTTACGTGATTTCCTCTGATTTTAGGACTCGTGTGGGGAGCGTTTAAGACTCAAGTTGTCTTTGCTAATATACATGTATAGAATTAGCAACCCACTATAATCCCAGTATACCCACTGGGAATACTGGGATTAGAGGACTTCACTTCAATGATTCTAGGAACATACTGATTTCTTCACCGTCACTGCTGACTGACGACAAACTTGTACTTGCACTTGAAAAATAACTTAGAGGTGCAGGCGGGCCTCAAACCTACGACTTCTTATACTAAAAATGTACAATTTAGTGCAATAAAAATGAAATAAAATTTAATATAAATAAATTTTGTTGCAGAACACGGCGGTACGCAAATCAAGGGCGGATACATGCTTCGATATAAACGTAAGTACATATTATTACTCGCGCCTAAGTGTGCAAAGTTTTATATCAAGCCATTGTTTTCTAAGTAGTAGAAATGACGTTCAAAGATTCCGTTGCACAGATACATTCAAACCAAGCTAATAAAAGTGTGTTAAAAAAACAAAATCAATCAGTCACCAGTTCGGGAGATATGAAGCTATATACCGACACACACAGAGACACACCAAACTTATAACACCAAGTCGCTTTAGCGTCAGGAGCTTGAATCTACATAGATGAACAAACTTTTACATTGGAAGGTAGCACAAAAGCTCTTCATTGTAATAAAACTAGCAGTCCTTCGCGGTTTGACATGCTTAGTTCCTGTTATTGTTATTTTCTGGGATAAAAAGTAGTTTTGTGCTATTCCAGACTATAATGTAACTGTATTCCAAATTTTAACCCGACCCGTTCAGTAGTGTTTGTGTGAAAGAGTAGCAAACTTTCGACTTGATAGCATTAGTAGGACAGTTCACCCTTTCAAGAATCTTGCAATTTCTGCACAACCCCAAATTCTTCAAACAGCGATTCCATAAAACTCCGCTTCAATGAACCGTACGATCATCGCATTCCAACCCTTAAGTATATCCGAGAGTGAGTAAAAGTAAAAACGTCAGCTTCTGAGAAAATAACGCCCCGATAAAATATATACTGACTCATATTTCCAGTAGCACCATCCTTTTCCTTCGTTACAAACATCTCGCACGTGTGATAGAGAAGCATAGCAGTCTATAAAATGATTTTATGGAAGATTCATTATTATTCTAACGCATATCGTGGGTCAAAATTGCTTAGGTAAGAAGTGCGTTAATATATTACGTTACGAATATAAAGGGGAATAAACCTTTGGTCGATCACAAAATTCTAATGCCCTACTAATATACAATGTGAAAGTTTCGATGTTTCTTGCTCAATCACTTTGGAACAACTCAACGGATCGACTTGAAATTTGGGATACAGATTAATAGAATAGAATAAATAGACTTAGGCAACTTTTTATCTAGCGAAAATTATAGAAATGAAATGTACCCGGGTAAAATCACGGGGCATTGCTTATGATGAATAACTACTGGAATGGGAAAAAGTATTATTTTCCTTTGTCAATTTGTTCCACTGTAAAGGAACTGAGGAACGTCATGACTTTAGGCTTTTTGGTAGTGTAAGGAATGCTTCCGTGAGGTGCCGTTGTTATAATATACAGTGAGGGGACGAGCAAATCATGCGCATGATGATAAGCGACACCATTGTCTGGAACAGCACAGTAATATGCATCTATTTGAACATTAATAATGGATTTCTCTATCCAGGCTACACTGGTCTCGTCAACCAGATGTGTAAGATTTTAATTTATCTCCCAGGAAAATTCTTTTCATTAGTTTCATTTTGGTAAGCTATGTGTTACCCCTTTCAAAGTTAGAGTGCCTAACATTTTCATACATACCTTCAATCACATCCTTAGGGACATAAAGGTTAGTGATGAAACTTAAATATTTCAATTTATTTGTTACAGGGAAATATTTATGGAACTCCTGGTCAGAAGAGTGGGTGGTACTTTATGATGACTCTACGATGGCGTGGTTCAAAGTAAGTGAATTAAATTTATACTGTTATAATTGTTTACCGGCGAAACAAAGCATTATGCAGCCAAGCAATAATGTGCAATCACTACTGTCTTCCGTTATGAAGGAAGACCATCGTAGATCTCATCATCGCTTAACATCAGGCGAGATGGTGGTCAAGTGCGAACCTGTTATAGTTAAAAAAAAAGGAAATTGATGTTTATTCTGTGTTTATGTGTATGGGTGTTTCTAAGTATCTAGTAACATGTTTCTTATTTAAAATTAAATACGCATTATGTGAGAAATCTTTAGGACTCCACAGTATAAACCTTGGTTAGTTTGGATGCAAAGCTGTGCAGATTTCGAGGTTTTGATGATGCAAAAAAAAAGATAATTCCAACGCCAATCAACAATATGCAATTATTTCTGTGTTCCGGTTTCAGAAGCAACAAATGTGTCGGTAGCCGTAATAATATCGCGACATCATGTTTTATTCCTTCTCAAAAATCATCCAACGTGTCAAAAGAAGTTTTCACTTCAAAAACCTTTTGCACTATCCACAATCCACATCATTCAAGCCTACAAACATATTCCACACGACTTAGTCAATTTATACGGTCCCTTGCTCCCATGTAAGTCCTATTAAGTTTATAGTTTCCGCATAAAATACATTACAAAGTCGCAAACCAAGTTACTGGCGGAAGTGACGTGCTCAGTTAACTTACTGACAGGAAACTGATTGGAATAGTTCTAAAACGTTCTAACTTTATTACGTCATTTCCTTTTTGTAGTAACTAAAATCAATTCTTTAGTTTTATAGTAGTAGTATATATTTGTCCAGTGTCCTACTACATTTTATTATTTTTACCAATACTTTTGCACATCATAAAAACTTTAAATCAATTGAGAAAGTTAAATAAACGCAAATTGAACTCGCGAACTAACCTTTACCGAGAATGACTATATCTATATTTTATAAAGGCAACAGTACACTACACTTAATGCTGTAAAAGCTGTGTACATTTTAATTGAAATTGTGCCAATTCACTTGTGTGAGAATTTTAAAAATATTTGATAGTCTTTCTTGGAAGGCTATTAATAATAGGCATAAAATACAGTAGTAACATGCGACCATCGTAGCGGTAAGACTCTTTGTAGAGTCCGCTTGGGGAAGTACCGCAGCTTTGCCAGTAATTCTACCCCCAAATAAAAATGTGCATACTTGCATACATTACTGTGTTCCGGTTTGAAGGAAATTGTTTTAGAGAAATAACAGGGCAAACAGGTACATCATCTGAAATCTCTGGGTGACGAACGCAGTGCAACGTTTGGTTGTGATTTGGACTCTTCAAGTTCTAAGTAAATTTAATGAATAGGTAGGTACTTATATTTCACTCCTGATCTTTAAGCTTAGTGTTATTTTTATTTATCATAGTTTCACCAGCCACTGTAGAACCACAGTACTTGAAAAAAAATCTTACTGGTATTTTCTATTACATTATAACGTGTAAACAAATAAGTGTGGCCTCATTTTGTTTGACCAAGCCCTAACGTTTGCATTTGATGTTCCTTCGCTTTTTATTAATACTACAAACTTTGTAATAGAATTAAGATAAAATATCTGCAAATCCAAATCAAAAATTTTGATATGTTCTTAACTAACTCAGATCAGTTTTGACTAAGTTTTATCCAGTCCACTAGATAGTAACTTCCAATACAGGGTTACACTGAATATTTGTACTAATACGCATATTATGTAAATACATATATTATGTAAATAAATAGGAACGTCGCCCGTAGTTCAGGTTACTGGTAATCAGCCTGCAGTGTTAAAGTGTTTTGTATATTTAAACAAACAACTCTTGTTCTACAACTTTTGTTAAAACTCTGTTGCGAACGAACCAAAAAATATATTTAGTTTTTGTTGAGTCCTTTTTTTTACTTTTTATAGGTTTAAATTTGACCGCCATTTGGCCTGATATTAAACGATGATGCGGTCTACGATGGAGCGTGTTTACCTAGAAGAAATCGATTGACTCTCGATTTGTAGACACAAAGATTGTAACTATCGGGAAAATCTCTCTGGCACTATCTTAATATATACATAAATTACGCGTCACGTTGTTTGTCCGCGATGGACTCCTAAACTACTGAACCGATTTTAATCAAATTTGCACACCGTGCGCAGTTTGATCCAACTTGAAAGATAGGATAGTTTTCATTTCGATTAATAGTCTTTATATAACAATATCCGAGCGAAGCCGGAACGAGCCACTAGTTTACCTATATACCCGTCGGCACTTCATTTATCGAGTTGTGCGTTTGTTACGAAGAGTTCGATGTTTTTAGACCGGGCAATTACACTGTTTTTATTTTATATAGGTATACGTATCTTTAAAATCTGTAGAACAAAAGTTGACGTATTAAATGAACTTACTATGCTCTTAAAAGAATGCAGTCTGAGTACAAATAACCCTGTATAAGATGATTTATCTCCTTGCCCTAAAATTTCTCTGGAAACAGCGCTTTCGTTGACGAATTAACTATTTTCTTATCAGTGATAAAGGTATGGTAGGTACTTCAATCTATATTGTTTTATGATACTTTACTGATGTTGTAAATTCTATCGGGACATAGATAGCCCTAATATATAATATTAGTAGGATTGAAACCGTAAAAATGGTTATTCTCAGAATTCGTGTTACACAAACAAACATAAACAGGATCCGCGATTCTCATTACGTTCCCATATCGATTCTTTATCCCTTCCACCATAAATATTCGAAGTGTAGGTAAGTTCGGATCACGTACCAACTTATCCGAGACCTTGACCAAGTTAGGGATCTATTTTGCCTGTGCGAAACATTTCATAACAGTTTAAAAATGCGACAGTGGCTCTCTTCTTACATTGCAGGTAAGTTTGGTACCGAAGAATTTATTCATGTTGTTTTCATAACTGAGTCGAATAACAGGCAACTATTCGAGTCGAAAACAACAAGTTCTCTTCTAAGCTGTTTTGTATCACTCGGGAAAGTTACGGAGTGCGATGGTAACACTTAATTGATGGCTTTTCTCAGTGTTCTAGGTTTTTCTCTTGGTTTCTTTGGTATCCCGTTTGAAAAGGAAGCACTGAAGTTTCGCTTTCATTAATTGAAACGTTACTCGTATTTTATCTGGTGTAGTATTCTTTGCCAGTTATTCTACAGCCGAGCAGTAATGTGCAAACATCATTCTGTTCGTATTGAAGGGCAATGTTTCCTGAAGAAATGTTGCCAATTCGATTTCAGTTTAAAATTTAACTCACTTGATAAAATTTCACTAATTTTGTGAAACCAACTAAGCACACAGATTCAGTGAAACCGCGAGGTTTCGATGGAAACGAATTTATCGATTGTTGATTTTTCTATGTTTATATCTTACTAGCTGTTCCCTGCCACGCTTCGTTGTGGCACTTTGTGATGCAAACATTAGATAAAAACAATCCTTGATGCGGATTATATATCATTCTAAAATTTCAACTAGATCGGTGCAGAACTTTTTGAGTTTTTGAAGCATACACAAACCAACATCACATTTTTATAAATAGAGATTTATCTACTGTTTTAAAACATGTTAGTTTTTAGTTTTAAGTTCAGTTCTGTTGGCCTAATTTTCTTTATGTATTATCTCTAATTTAATATTATTATTATCAAAACACTGTATTTAAACAAATGTTGTTTCTAGGCCCACATAGTTTGGAATGTAATACAGTTCTGTACAGTATACTCTTATGTTATAGTTTATGTTTATTACATTCTGTGTTGTGTGCTCATTGAACGAATAAATAAATAAAAACTAGAAGAACAAGAACTTAGATCTTGATTTCGATAAAACTATTACGGGACTAAACAAAAAAAAATCAGAATTGATTCAAAACACTAAATTGGTGGAGCGATAACGTAACATACACAAAAAAATGCAACTGTATTAAGAAACTAAGCAGTGTTTCTCAATTCGGTACAAAGTTGAACTTGAAGTCGGTTATATAAAGTGAAGTTGTATGGACGTCTACTCTCTTTCTACGAAAAACGTAATTTCAGGAAAAGATATATAGGTACGGTCGAATTGAGAAATCTCCTTTTTTTTAAATCGGTTAATAAACTCGCGGCTTTCTTACTCCGATTCTACTTCGATCCGTCGTTCCGACCGCGTGAATGTTCTAAGTTTACTTCTTATTAGAATAGGCTGACAACATTCAAACGTCAAACAATATAAATTAAAGATAAATTTTACTAATATAGTGTACCTGTTTATTTGATTATTGTAATTATTATTTATTTTTTAAATTATTATTTTATTGTAATTGTTGTAATAACGTCGTGACATTGTGATAATTCTATGAGTCACGTAACTTGAAATAAATAATTTTGATTTTTTGAATATTCGATCGGACGAAACGAAGTAGAACTGGAGTAGGAAACCCGCGAGTTTAATTCGAAATTACGTTCTTCGTAGAAAGAGAGCAGAGGTTCTGGGGGTCTACCGCCGAACGAAAAATGTCTTAGCTTTGAAATTTCGCTCTCTTTTCTTGTCATTTGAAATGATAGAGATGGCAATAGCAAAGCCATAGCCGATTTAGTTAGGCGGTAGAAGGCGGGCGCACGGTATGACTCGTGAGTAATGATCATGACAGTGCACTGTCTCACCGGAGCGTCTCACTTACGTCACATGATCCAGCCTCGCACTTACATGCCACCATAGAACAAATCATTTATCTCATATCAGTCTTTAAAAACTAACACCCTGGGGCATGCCATAGGATTTTCGCTATTGGTCACAGCTACGTAAGAGGATGAAAACTTTATAAAATAAATAATTGAAAAAAAAAACCACGTGCACAAAAACAATGGACAAGAAAAAAATTGAAAATACCGAAACGAAATTGACGAAACAAACGACATACACTACCCCGTGTTACGCGGTTTTTAACCGACTTCAAAAAAGGAGGTTTCTCAATTCGACCGTATATATCTTTTCCTGAAATTACGTTTTTCGTAGAAAGAGAGTAGACGACCGTGACTCAACTCGACCGTGTACGAGGGGTGATCCAAAAGTAATGATAATCAGTTATTTCTAGTGCACACAAAAATACAAAAAATTACAGTCACTTGCTCAATTACCCACTAGTTCAGGAAAAAAAAAACCATATAAATAGGCCACGATTCCCGGGAGCTACATTCATTTGAATACGGACTGTCAAGGAGGAACATCAAAATGGAAAAACACGAAATCAGAGCTGTCATTAAATACCTCTGCTTGAAAAAAATGTCTACCAAAGACATACACAGCGACTTGGTGGAAACATTAAGGGACTGTTCTCCTCCATATTCCACAGTTGCACGCTGGGCTAAGGAGTTTAAGCTGGGAAGAACATCGACGGAAGACGAACACCGCGAAGGGCGCCCATCGACGTCCCTCACTGGAGAAAATGTGAAAAAGTTGAAGAAGTTGTATTGGAAGATCGAAGAGTGACTATCAGGCATGTAGCTGAGGTCACAGGGATCTCATATGGCAGCATTCAAAGAATCCTTGTGAACGAATTGCATATGAGAAAGGTCTCCGCGCGTTGGGTACCGAAAATGTTAAACGACGAGCAAAAGAAGAAACGAGTCGACATGTCAAGAGCAAATCTCGAAAAGTTCCAGGCAGACAAGGATAATTTTTTGTCACGTTTTGTGACCATGGACGAAACCTGGATCCACCATTTTGATCCTGAAACAAAACAACAATCGATGACATGGAAACGATCCGATGAACCGACGCCGAAGAAATTCAAAGTGTCAAGCTCAGCAGGGAAGGTTATGGCGTCTGTTTTTTGGGACGCTGAAGGAATAATCATGGTGGACTACTTGGAAAAGGGGGCCACTATTACAGGCTCCTACTATGCAGAACAAATAAGAAGATTATATATTTTTTGATTTGCCCATTCCGCACTAATCAGTGTTCGGTTTACGACAAAGTCAAGACATAGGGTGTATTCCTTGTTTTACGTATGCAGTGCACGTCGATGTATCTTTAATTAATTCGTCCAAAAACAAAAAGTAAGTTCCAACTATACACTATTACGCAGTACTAACTTTATACATATTTATAATAAAAAAATGAGCCCCGACATACGCGAGCTCGGCTTACACGACTATCTTATTCCCATCTATCGCGTAAGTCCGAGGTATATTACTGTATTAAACCTAGTAGGCTCTACTTTAGTACAGACTACATTATGAGCTGAAAGTCTAAATTAAATCGTTAACATTACGTTTGGTGGCACCCATGTGCAAATTACAAATCGTAAGAAAATGAATGAGTCCTGCCTGCTAGCAAAAATAATGTAAGTTATTTAACTTATACTTTCAGTAGTTGTAGTCTGTTAAACTAAATCAGAGTTTATTAGGTTTTATTAGTTTGTTTTGGTATTTTTACCCAACTGGAAGAAGGGGTATATTTATCGCTCGTATCTTGTAATTTTATAAATTTCGTGATTTGGACACGTTTTTCAAACGGCTGGATGACAATTAAGATATCGTTAGATTTGCTTCAAACACCCAACTGTCTCTAGATAGGTATTTTAAATGTAAAAAAAACATTTACTCGTCTCAGTGATATCAATGACCTTGTATCAGGCAGACAGATCAGACAAATTGACCATCGTAACAGTTCGTATTTTTCTGTTTGGTTCTTCCATAAGTCCCAATCAGCTTACACGGCATCACAGACACTTAATACTCGTAATACAGCATTTGTTGTGTTAATACCCTGAGGCATGATACTGGGGTCCCGATCTCTATGCTGTGAGAATGCAAAAATAAAGTACTATAGTTGTTCATGACATTCCATTGTCATTCCTTATTCAAAGGTCATTCCATTGACTGGGTTGTCTTTTGTTCGTAATGAAATGTAAGAAGTCAAGGGGTTGAAACATGTTTTAACCTTGACGTGAGAAAATGAGGTTTTGCATCATGGTGCATATTTTATTTTTAAGTGTAGCATGTGTGTAAAAATGTGGAGGCATAGACATGCGGACTACCGATAGGATAACTTTTAACTTGGAATTTTAGTGTTAAACAGCAAAAATGTGGTACAATATGTTAACTATTATATATAGCTACATAATAGATGTGTTGTTATTACGCATGTCAGCTACGCGAACTCAGACGATTTCACCCGTCCACAAAACGTCTAACGCGCACGTTTCGCTCCGCTGGTTCGCCGTCGCTCTAATGCCCGAGCGACACGAGGCTAGGTTTTTAAGCTAGAGCTTGACTAGCTTACTAGTAACACCAGCTTACTATCCTAGCTTGAAAAGCTACCCTCGTGTAGCTCGGGCATAACGCTATGCCGCTACACTGGCATGTCGCTAAGGAGGCGTCCATAAACTAATTGACGTGTTTTTGAACCCCCGACCAAAAAAAGGGGTGTTACAAGTTTGACGTCGATGTCTGTCTGTCTGTCTGTCTGTCTGTCTGTGGCACCGTAGAGCTCAAACGGATAGGCCGATTTTAATGCGGTTTTTTTTATTTGAAAGTTAATAGTGTTCTTAGCTATGGTTGGTTAATATCGATTCAAGATGGTCGCTTCCATAAAATGGCGGACAAAATATTTCTTCACAACTTACCTCAATATGGGTATCAAATGGCTTGACTAGTAGAATATTGTACACTATAAAAAAATCAAATCCAAGATGGCCGCCACCACAAAATGGTGATTTATATTATTTTTTTCACTACTACCTCAATATGGGTATCAAACGAAAGGGCTTGACTAGTGGAATACTTTGCACTATCACAAATTTCAAATCCAAGATGGCCGCTACCAAAAAATGGCGAAATACATTTCTTTTTTCACAACTCCCTTAATATGGGTATCAAATGAAAGGGGTTTACTAGTAGAATGTTATACAGATTACAAATACGAGGTAGTTGGGGGTTAGTCAACATTTTTAATTTTCTTCGTGTTTTAAATGTTTTGACCCTACCTCCCCCCTTGGTGAGATGTCGTGAGATTTTATTCAACTCCCTCCTCAATGTGGGTTGCTTACGGATTGTTATTATAAAAAGAAAAAATAAATTGCTTCGTGCTTTTATTTTCAAATAGTTAAGACTAATCACCAATATCATAGAGAGTTTAATTATAAGGGTCATAATTTTTTTACAATAGAATACTTAAATCGTAACTACTGTGATTAAAAAAGAATATATACTCTATATTCAGTCCATAGAGAATCATGCGTACGTTACGAGAGTTCTTATAGGGCAACCTATGACTATTCATAAAACAGTCTTATGGTTTTTTATCACACTCAGATAAGAGAGATCCTTATTCTTTGAGTTCTATTTGACTATTCATTTATTTTTGTTTCTCGACCAACTAAATTTTCAAAGTTTGAACATATGAAACAAATGAAATACTCAATGATTAGTACATTATCGTTTACAGACACATACAATATGGTTTCGTTGTTGAGTAATGTTTTTTTTTGTGTGACATCAAGTTCAAGTTTTAATATTTTCAAGGTCATAGGTAACTAGTTATTCTGCTAGCTCGTCGCTTAACAACTTACAGGTTGCTGGTCATATTCAAGTCTTATTCGCGTTAATAAAGTGGCTAGGTAATTAAATTTTAAAAAATTGAAACCCGCGACATTTTGTGGTGACGGCCATCTTGGATTCGATATTTGTCGTAGTGTTTGTAGTATGCTACTAGTCGGGCTTTTTCATTTGATATCCATATCGAGAGAGCTGTGTCAAAGTAATACGTCATGTTGTAGAGGCGACCGTCTTGGACCGACTTTCATCAATCATTGAGAGATAATAATTTTAACAAAAAAAGAACCGACTTTCAACGGAAAACTTATAAAGTAAAAAAGTTTTCCTCGATTTTTGAGGATGTCATCATCAGATCCTGGTTTCCTTATCATGGTACCACCCTTGAAATATCTTCTTTACAACAAAAAAATAATCATCGAAATCGGTTCATAAGCAACGAAGTTATCCGCGAACACACATAAAAAAAAAACATACATACGGTCGAATTGAGAAACCTCCTCTTAAGTGACAGCCGGCTGCTGTAACGTAACGGGAAACCACTCTTCTACCGCCTTATCTGCTTTGATGATATATAGATAGCACAGGGGGGGTCACAGGGGACATAACCCTCCCCAAAATCGTATATGTTAAACTAAAAATGTTGGAAAATAAAAAAAATCTAATAGTAGATTGACTATTTTTTAACGCGGGAAAACAACTGGAACGGTTCCTACGCGGGTAAAATCGTGGGGCGCTACTCGTAATGTATTTTTTGCTAGATTTATTGTATCTCTACTGGCAAACCCCCCCCCCCCCAATCTGAGGCTGCGTACTGGAGACCCCCTCCAAAATTCGAGGCTGGGACCGCGCCTGTAGCATAGCTGATTTGCTATCGCTATATCTATCATTTCAATCGAAAAGAAAAGAAAAAACCAAGTTAAGACAATTTTAGTCAAGTGGTAGACATTCCAGTTTGTGGTGCATTGGTGCTACAGATAATATTAAAAACATCGTATGTCGTTTTTGCGTCGTATTAAAGAATAAGCAGCGAGTTTTTAGAGAGTCGTGGCAAAGTTCCTATAAAATCGACATTGTTCATTACAATTGTAATAAAAATATTATTATAATGTTTGCGTAGCAAAAAAAATGGAAATCTTTGATATGGTGCTCAACAGTTTTCTGTGCGATAATTATTATAATACAATACCATGATAATTTCGAACTTTGAAAATGTACCTATACTTTCTTTTGTTTTCATTGTATTAATTGACATGTAAATAATATTGACTTCAGAAAATGAACAAGAACAAAATTAAAAATTTTGATTAACCCCCGACTACCTCGGATCTCGCATCATTTGTATAACGTTCTACTAGTCAAGCCCTTTCATTTGATACCCATATGGGTATATTAAGGGAGCTGAGAAAAAATAAATGTATTTCGCCAGTTTGTGGTAGCGGCCATCTTGGATTTAAATTTGTCATAGTGCAAAGTGCTCTACTAGTCAAGCTCTTTCATTTGATACCAATATTGAGGTAGTAGTGAAAAAAATACTACAATTCGGCATTTTGTGGTGGCGGCCATCTTGGATTTGAAATTTGTTATAATGTATAGTATTCTACTAGTCAAGCCCTTTTATTTGATACCCATATTGAGGTAGGTTGTGAAGAAGTATTTTGTTCGCCATTTTGTGGAGGCGGCCATTTTGAATCGATATTAACCAAACATAGCTAAGAACATCCTATATATGTACAGTACCTATACATGTATAGTATGTATGTACAGTACCTACGGTCATAACTCAAATGGCAGCGCGTCATAAATGTTGTAGACGGTTCAGAATGCAATTTTCTTCTTTCTCGCTAGTTATTCTGGTGCACTCATTCGACGGGATTAAATAATGTAATACGATTGTCCCAGACTTTTCTGATAAAAGCGTCTGTGAGGGGGAACTGTTACTGAAAGGGGTCTCGTCTGTGTTGTGTGTACAAAGGTTAAGTATGTCTGCTGCAATGTTATAGCTACGTAGGTATTTTCTTTTTAAAACTGAAACTGTTTTTAGGGAAGACACCGATTTCGTTGCGTAAACATGTAACAGGGTTAGTTAGTTTTTCAATAGTGTTAAACACTCTACAAATATTATAGATGTGAAAGATCGGGCGTGTGAATGTTAGTTGCACAGTCATGTCGCAACAGCAAAACGGATCGAATTGATATTTAGAACACAGATAGCCTGATAGGTAGCCTGGAATAGGACATAAGTTATTTTTTGCTGCGAGAAAGTAAGCGAAAAGGTACTGCTCGTACGACACGTATAAAACCGCGCGGCGCTTTTAGTCTATGTTTATAAAAATAAAGGATTGTATGTATGTCCTTTATGCAACCGTAAACTATGCATTAGATAATGTGATCATCTTGGGCAAAGAAGATTTTGGAGTTGGTACGATCAATTTTCGACAGGTGGCGTAGCAGCGTGCGCAGGGTACAGATAGTATTTTATAAAATTGTTTCTGTCGTCTTAGAACCTACAGGGGTTCTCCGTAATCTTTTATATTTGTTGTTTGTTGGTTGGAATCTTAGCAGCAATTTATTACGTGGTAAAGAGCTACCGCCCGCCCAATGGCTCTCAGATAACACGCCAGCGCTGAGCCCCGCCCCGGCTGCTTCGCCCCGGCCATTAGTGAATGCGCCGCGGTAGCCGCGATGTGGGAGATTGTGGAACGTTCCTGACATACATTGCAACTAATGTTTGTTGTTTATTTCAACTGTTGTATCGTTTAGTTAAGTCACACAGCTTTGTTGATTGTCACTGAACATTTTGCAGATAATTCCTATATTAGTTACATTGTTCTGTTTGTGTGACCGCTGCTGAGTCCACCTGGGGAAGTACCAGTTATTACATCGACAAGCAGGTATAGTCAAAGTTACAGTTAAGTATAGACGTGTAAATCTTACCATGTATATAACAATTTTTCCTAAGTAAGCTTATTATTAGTTTGAAAAAATAAGTTACCTGGCTATTTTTAATAGTGCTCGGAAAAGTTTTAAGACCTAATACCAGCGTCGGAATTTTAGTACCGCAAAGTTCGTCACCGGCAAACAGCTCCTTCCTTTATCCTGCCAAACTGGAAATGTCAAGGTGGTTTCTACCGTTAATGTCTATCACGAACCTGCAAGCTATGAAATTCACTTCGAAGGTTTTCCTAGCGAACTTCAAGGATAAGTTTAAAAGGGTCATCCTTAAACACAACTCCGGGTTGGCTAACGTTTGATGTCGCAGATGTTCATAAGCGACAGCTATTGCCTCTCATCAGGCACACAGTATCCTATAATAAACTACGAGATCAGCTCGGATATCTTGAAATAATTAAAGCTATCCATACAAAAATACATATTCAGATTTTTTTGGAAAGCTGGTTATACAACCGAAGCCCATTCTCAAAATACCTCTTACGCAGCTTTCCCCAGCAGATAAGTGCTGGGTCCAATATAAACAAAGTAGCGGAGTTTACCCGCCACGATCGTCCCGTATTATCCTAATGTCACAACAACTAAGTGGATTCCCTCCGGCGTTATTGTGGAAAGTTCGCGAACGTATAAGATCCCATTTTTATTGTATTTCGCGGCCATATTCGTTAGGAGCGGAGAGTTTGTTTAAGGGCCATAGACCGCAGCTATTGTCTGCCTCTCGGCGACGACGGGCTAAAGGCCTTGTTTCATTGCGTAGAACTGCGAATTCTTGTATCGAACACAAATCCAAACGTTGAAAATTTTTGAGCGGAAAACTACTCGTTGTTAAAGACTTGATATTGTGTTAATTACAATATCAAATTTCAATCGTGATTTTGTAGTAAATGTGTTGATATGTACCTACGTAACCAGTGTCAAAGTGTCATAAATAAAGCAAAGCCAGCGATGCCTAAGCGCAGTACCCAGACTTTTTTTAAACTATTATTGGTTTACATTTACTCATGACCGCCATCACGCCTGACGTTAAGCAACGATACGGCTTATGATGTTGCGTTTCTTCTAGGTAAACCTAGAAGAAACCAATTCACAACAACAACAATTCGATTGTAACACTAGTTTTTATTGTTTTTCTTATCCTGTATACGTGTTTTTTCTTTGTTTTTGGTGTGTACAATAAAGAGTATCTATCTATGTATCACTCTGGATTTGAAGACACCAAAATTATTATTTTAAATGGATATCTTCTCATTACCCAATGATACGACCCGCAATTTCTTCCATCTTCCAGACCATTGCCGCCGTTACCTAATCGCATCAGGCACATGTTCTGTTCGTCTTTTCACTCTAAACTTTGTATAAAAACGCTGTCAAAACGTCGGGAGGTAATTAAAACGATTTGGATCGCAATAAAGTTCTTAAAAAACTTAAATTAAATATTTGAATCACCAAGTTCTGCCCAGCAAAATCGCGCTTAACCCCAGCAAATGTATCGACTTAGCACTTACATCGCCACCGAGTGGTCTCGTGGGCGCTGATTAAACCGAATTATGTAACGAGCCAGCGCTTTAAAGCTCCAGCCAAACCTGCGGCATGAAACGAGGACTCCTCAAATTTGTGCTTCTTAAGTTTGGTTTTATAAAATTTGTTTTCATAGGTTTGCATTTCCCTTTGTATTAACTGACAACGCTCCGCGGTTTCGCCTGGGTAGTTCCCGTTCAAGTTGTTTTTCTAATGAAAAGCCAAGTAGCCTGTATGCTATTCCATTATAATCTGCGTTTCAAATTTCAACCCAGTCCGTTCAACGGTTCCGTCATGCAAGCATATAAACATACAAACATCGAAACTTTCGCATTTTTAATGTTAGTAGAATTTTAATAAGTACTAGAAGTTTAAATGTTTTGTATCACTATCGTACCTGCAAACAGCAATAAAGATTTTTGTATTTTGTATTGTTTTGTATTCTATTCTAAATTTTAAGACATCGTATTTGTATTTAATTGTTATTTTTGCTGGGACTTTGGAGTCTTCTTTTACAATCGTAGAGCAACAGCCATAAATCCCACACTGGCCAAAATGCAAGATAGTTGATGTCCTTGAAAGACATTTTTTAAAATATGTTCGTTCACCGTTAAAGCTAGTTGTGATGATAAACTTTGTTAATCACTTGAAAAAATACTCAAAGCTGCAGACGGGATTCGAACTAACGACCTAAAGATAATCACTCGGGTATTCTCATCACTAGGCTACCACGGCTCCAAGTTTGGCCAAGACCTAACAAATCCACTTCCGTCATCGATGTGGGCAAAGAAGGAGAGTAGCACGGTTACAAGATGTAAGTTAGATTAAACGGAGATTTAAAGGGTTTTTGTAAAGCGTGTGTGTTTAGGGAAAACGGTTTTGCATTGTAGAAGGGAAAGGTAAACATAGTATAGTTGTGTGTGTGAGCCATCAATTACAGGACCGTTCTCGTGA
Source organism: Ectropis grisescens (assembly GCA_017562165.1). Classification (NCBI taxonomy): domain Eukaryota; kingdom Metazoa; phylum Arthropoda; class Insecta; order Lepidoptera; family Geometridae; genus Ectropis; species Ectropis grisescens. The sequence continues at coordinate 4,994,058 of CM029791.1, read as the reverse complement.
AAACGACCCTATTTGTGTGAAGATATGTGACGAATACTAGCCTTGCATAAACGCTAGTAAATTTATGATGGTAAGGTTTATTTTACAATGGCTAAACTCGTGGTGGCCTAGTGGCTATAACATCCAATATTACAACTGTGTGGTTGTAGATTCAAATCTCGCCTGCGACTTGTGAGTATTTTTCCAAATTCAGACATACAAATTTATCAGCACAACTGGTTTTAAGGGTGAAGGAAAATCGTGATCGTGATGTAACCGACATGTTCTAAGAAAGAAATCTTTCAAAAACAACAACTTCAGCCAGCCACATTAGCTATCATAGTGAATTTTATCTCTCATTGTAAGAAAAGGTCCCAACAGTGGGAACAATACGTAGTGGTAGGACTCTTTGCGAGTCTGCCTGGGGAAGTACCACACTTTCGCCAGTTATTCTAGCATCACTGTGTTCCGGTTTGAAGGCCAATGTATCCTGAAAAATTACAGGACATAGGGATAGAACATCTTATACCTATCTCTGGGTAACGAGTGCATTGCAGTGCTAGGTAATGATTTGGACGCTGCATATTCCAATAGCTGCATGTAACTGTGATGTGTTAAGGGCAGGCTTGTTGCTTACCTTCTGGCACATTTATAGTGGCAGAGTCCGCCTGGGGAAGTACCACATCTGCCAGTTAATCTACCGCCAAGCAGTAATGTGCAAACATTACTGTGTTCCGGTTTGAAGGGCAATGTTTCCAGAGAAATTACAGGGCTTAGTGATGTAACTTCTTAGATTTTTAGGTGACGAGCGCAGTGCAATGCTAGGTAATGATTTGGACTCTTCATGTTCCAATAGCTGTGTGCCACTGTACTGCTATGTGGCAGGCATGTTGCGTACCATCAGGCACATGTCATGCTCGTCTTGCCATTCTTTATTTTAAAAAACATATCCGGCTTGTCTCGTCACTCTGTACTGTAAAAATAAAATATATTGCTACTTAAGCTGCTAAGCTGCTATACGGCGATAAGGTAGTTAGTAGCTTCGTATACTCTTGCAGTCCATCTACGCTCTTCCCATCGGCTCATTTCGCATTCCGCGCGGGCCGAGGGCTGACAGCGCGCATGATGGATGGCCCTTCGTCGGGTAATTATCTATCGGCCCTTATGCTAATGTTGCCGCACTCAGATCGCCGCTCCCTGTTTTTGTACAAGCTGTTGCATGTTCTGCTTAATTTACTCGGTCCGATTTTCGTGTTTCAGTCGTATTTTGAAAAACGATGGCGTTAACTTTCCATGATAAATAAATCAGTTAATATTGAGACACATTGGGAGCCACCGCACACTAGCTACTTTTGGCATCTAGTTGCTTTTTAAAGCTGATCGCGGCGACGAGACGCTCAGACGCAGCGTGCGGTGGGATACTGAAAAACGCCAAATACTGCGACTGAGTTGCTTTTCTAAAAAAAGTAGCTAAAAGAAGCGTGTCTTTTGTGGCCCTAATGCCTAACTAATGTAAGCTAACATATTATAGTCTGTTTTTTAGCAAACGAGTACCGAAAAATGTTGACCGCCTGGCTAATGATCCACTTAAATAGAAAGATACACATTACAATCGCTTACTACAATCACTACGATACACATTATTTTCGATACTAAAGCTGTGTAGGAGAGATCGCTTTTACCGATAAGACCGCTAAGTTGTCGCACTAGTTTGAAATTTATCGTAAACTTTTATTGTGCATTTAATTATTTTGGTGTATTAATAAAGTGTATATATCTATAGAATCCAAAAATAGCGCAGCGTCGACAATCTTGTAGAAAATAATAATATTTTACAGCAGTTTATTATTCATCGGAAGGAATACATTTTTTTTAAATTGCAAAAATAATAGCATCATAGATATTTTTGGTTTAAATATTTAAAGCATATATATCTACATAACATTTTAGAAGTACCTATTCAAGATTAACGGGCCTTAACAATTTCAAAATAAAGACAATGCGATGGCCCCACCCCGACCAATAATTATAATAAATAATAATAGAAATAAATTAATCCATCTCACTCTCTCAATATCGGAAATGTGCGAGAGACATACTCAGTACTTGTTTCTTAAAAAAAACAGTCTATAGTTTGAAGTTTTTTTCAAACAATGTCTTTGCCTATGAGACTTATGGCACGTCTCTCGATCAAATCAAGACGGGTCATAACTTCAGAAATATACATAAATATTTTTATTATATACCTTAAATACCTTTTGACACAAAGATATATAAAGATTTATCTAACTGTGTCTAGTTATCTAACTATCTAATCCATCCCCATTCGTCAATAAATCAAAGCAGGTATCAATCATTTCTACCAGAAATGTAATTAATTAGGTCTAATCCGAAAAACAATTGATTTCTCGTCGATCAATATCCGCGTGGTATACGTATCTTATTACAGCAAAGAATTTTGTCTTGTGCAAATAAACAAACTGTGCGTCTGTTAGTTCTGTTGTATCTGTTGAAACCATGTTGAGTTCCGTTTTTTATCCTAAGGTTGCTTGGAAGAGATCGATTTCGGCGATAAAGCCGCCAATTGTTGTATATCCTTTTTTGAAATTAAAATTTCTTTACGCGCGTTGAATACTTTTTGATATGATGTAATGCTAATTTTGGGCGGCGGCGTAGCGGTGTAGCGGTGTAGCGGCGTAACGAATGCGTAGCAACGGAGCGGGATGTGCGTGTTAGAAGCTTTTCTGGACAGGTAAAATATTGGGATTTCACGTCACCGACATATATATGTAGATAATAGTAGTATTTCTGTAGCTCTACAGCTGACGTGTTGTGCAACATTAGTATAGTTTAATACTAAAATTCTAAGTTATACCTCTATGTTTTCACTGCAATCGGCAATCCCTATGACTGTACATTTTTTGAAGTTAAAAATTTTTGGCGCGCCACAGTCATTTTCCGTAAGCTGTGAATTGAATTCTAGCGTCACGCTCGAGAATGATAAGAAATCTTCGGTTAAACTCGGGACCATTGCTATTGGCCATCTAGATATGCGTCAGCACTTCCCGTTGTCCATTTAGAAATGTGTTAGCATTATTACAAGATGACCATGCTCAGGGCCACGCCCTCCGGATTCACCTGCGTAGTTTCCAAAGTAAGCTATCAAATTTTGAATTATAAATTTTCATTTCTATCGGCAGTTCCAAAGACGTTTTTGCGTAGCAAAAAAATTCGAATCTATGGGCAGTTCCTATGATTGTACATTTTTGTACGAGTATCATACACCTATCATATCAATAAAAGGTACCTAATCTATTTGTCCTTGAAAAACGGCTGTTAGGTATGTAATTTTGATATTGATCAGGAAAATAATCCTCATGAATGTATATTCATGGAATGTATACTAACTCAGTTACAATGTAGGCTGAGAGCTCCTCACAGTTTTATAGACGTAGTGGGGCCATAACGGGCACCTGCTCCATTAGCGAGAAAGGCATTGGCTATAAATTACTGGAATTTTGCGGGCGCTACAACGTGACTCCGACGCGTCACGGGCTGCGAGACCTGGGTCTAGGGTTGCCAGCTCACTAAATGTACTAGCCGGATATATTTGCCAGTTTAGCCGGAAATATAATACTAAGTAGTGCCCCGTTCGAATTTCGAATATTACTAACTGCACTTCAATTTGACAGTTTTATTTCTGGCATACGAGTACTAGAATAAGTACATTTAAAAATCAAAATCAGTCATTGTGGGAAAAGGTCATTTTAAGATTTAGTCATTAAGGTTTTAGTACAATATAACATTCAGTCAAAACAGACCGCAACCTCGCTCAGATATTATCATATAAATGGTATTGGGTAATCGAAATAAAAATTATCCTATCTTTCAAGTTGGATAGAACTGCACTCGGTGTGAAAATTTGATTCAAATCAGTTATAATCAGTTCAAAGTAGCTGAGGAGTTTTGCGGTTAAATAAAGTGACACGTCATTTATAAATAATAAGATTATGTCAAGCTAAATTTTTTTATACCCATTTTTATATCAAAACTAGCGGCCCGCCCCGGCTTCGCCCGTGGTACATATATATAACCTACAGCATTCAAGGATTACGTACATATGAAAGAACGGTGAACGATTTTTTTAAATCGGTCCAGTAGTTCCTGAGATTAGCGTGTTCAAACTATAAATATGCTATAACCTGTAGACAACTGGCGGGGGTAACTAATTAAATGACGATTGATCAGTTTTCGACCGGGGAGGAAAAATTATTAAATTACTAAAATGGCTATTAAAAAATAAGGGTTGATCGTAGAAGGGTGAAAATTGAGGATTGTATGTATTTTTGTATGTTGTAACATAAAAAAATATAAATTAAAAATGTTGTCTAAAAATTAAAAAATAAAAAATTTGGGGTGGACTACCCCTAACGTTTAGGGGGATGAAAAATAGATGTTGGCCGATTCTCATAAATACCGGATAAGCACAAAAAATTTCATCAAAATCGGTCAAGCCGTTTCGGAGGAGTATGGCAACGAAAACTGTGACACGAGAATTTTATATATTAGACTAGCGGCCCGCCCCGGCTTCGCCCGTGGTACATATATATAACCTACAGCATTCAAGGATTACGTACATATGAAAGAACGGTGAACGATTTTTTCAAATCGGTCCAGTAGTTCCCGAGATTAGCGTGTTCAAACTATAAATATGCTATAGGCTACTTTTGATCCCCAAATTATCGTGCTATTTACTGGGTCAGAAGTGACACCTGTAGACAACTGGCGGGGATAACTAATTAAATGACGATTGGTCAGTTAACGACCGGGGATGAAAAATGATTAAAATACTAAAATGGCTATTAAAAAATTAAATAAGGGTTGATCGTAGAAGGGTGAAAATTGAGGATTGTATGTATTTTTGTATGTTGTATCATAAAAAAATATAAATTTAAAAAATTGTCTAAAAATAAAACTAAAAATTTAGGGGTGGTTAACCCCTAACATTTAGGGGGATGAAAAATAGATGTTGGCCGATTCTCATAGATACCGGATAAGCACAAAAAATGTCATCAAAATCGGTCAAGCCGTTTCGGAGGAGTATGGCAACGAAAACTGTGACACGAGAATTTTATATATTAGATAATAAATAAAAAAATTACGTACTTTAGGCAAAATGAACAAGAATGCTGAAATCAAGAACAAACTGACAACAGAGTCGCTTACACTCGGCGACACTCGGCACTTGCTCGTTTGCGATAAGTGAATTTTATTATTTTATTGATTAATTTTTCAAACAATTGTCACTTTTTCACCCGTAAGATAAAAGACACTACTAGCTTCCGAAACACCGTTCTAATTCGAGACCAGTAGATTCCTGTTTTTGTATACTGTGACTGTGTGAGACTTTTTGTATGTTCCAAATAAATACATATAAGTATGTATATTTGTATTATAAGTATGTATATTATGTATATGTATTTAAATTTCCTAACAAAAGCCTGACATACCGAATACCGTTTATTTTGGCCGGACACGCAATTGAAAACTCTACCTCTATGTTCAGATCTATCCGGACGCCGGGTAACGCAAGATAAGCTGGGAGGAAACCTTGGGGCTAAATCTAAGGCAACAACCACACTGCCAAGACGATTGGGATGCGATAGAAAGAACTTCTTGTAGTGGAAACTTCTTTAGGTGCTTTGGACATTTTTTACAAGCAAAAAAATATTAATTCATAACATTGTAAATGTTACCGACATCACTATACGTATATCTAGATTTATTGTGTATGTACTTGTACGTAATAATTGTTTCAGTTTTTCACTTCTGTCGGCGCTCTTGGAGTGCCGCTGTTTTTTAATCTACGTACCTCTACTACATTGAAAATGTTTGTAAAAATACCGAGGTGTCAGTAACGATAAAAAGTCGCAATTATAAAAAAAACCGACGTACTTAAGAAATGTTCACTTCAAATAATTAAATTTTCTCTAAAAATACAAAAAACTATGGCGTAAAATACATGCAAATAAATTTATAACCGAATTGAGAACCCCGTCCGTTTTTGATGTTAGTTAGCTTCGGGCTTAAAAAATCACGAAACTTCCTTAAAACGTTTACCCGCTTTTTCAACCCCTTGCAACCATTTATTCTCATTAAAAATAGTCAATATCCTTTCTCAGCTATAGACTATATATTATAAGACAAACTTCGTATAAAACAGTTCAGAAGTTTAGATTTTAAAGCCTTACAGAGAGACAGCGCTACTATCATATTTATAACATTAGTAGGTATTACAAGAGTTAGTGTTCCATATCTAAGGAGTCCAATATCTCCGATGAAACCTATAAAGACTAAATTGCCATTCTGCACTTCGAGAAATCAAACTTTATTGTATTGAGTCTAGAAAGTAGTTTTTCCCTTGTCCCTAAATTGGAAAGTTGTAATTACTTTACTGAACAAAAAGCTAATTAGTTTAACAAAACATCCAACTCGGATTACTGCGCAGTGCACGTTAGAAAAACCTTTATCCAAACTATAATATTGTGGAGTCATGGAAAATCCAGTCTCGTGTTCTGATACTAATTAACGAGATTAGTCGAAAGGTTTACAATACTGTATAATTCTTGTTACTTGGAACTTAAGTTTACAGTAATTTCTGCAAAAGAAACAAAGATTCGATTCAAATTTGATCAATTACTAGGTTATCGTATGATGAGACTGAAGAGTTTATCCACAGAGTGTATAAATCGTTGATTGCCCAGTGCCTGAAAGGTCGCCTGAAAGGTCGTGACGTCCCGAATGGTCAATAGCTTTACCGCAATGGCAGCGATGAGGCTCGCATAACTTAACACCCAGACGAAGACCTGACGCTATACGTTAGACAACTCGGGTCGAGGACAGTACTCAAATTTTTGAAGGTAAGGCGTGAAGCCAGTAACCTGATTCAGGTTCTGCAACAGCAAGGAGACGAGCTCGTTCCGAAATATCGGGCGCGTGCTCTAATAATGCCTCATAGGTAATTTTAGTGAGCGGAAGGTCCCAATTACACTCCACATTGGTTTCTGTGGATGGTACTAACTAACACCAGGGCACAATATACACCTGGCTGCCAAAGCCTCAGTCTGGCAAGCAACTCGAACATCAGCCATTGAATTGTGTAGTATCATGCCGATGAGAGATTGCGAGCCGTGACTGGAGGCCAAGAAAGCTGGAAGTGCGATGCTCGAACTGCAGCGGATGCCCAGCCTATCGATAGCAATGGAAAGTGAAGTGTGCCCACGAATCATCATCAAACTGTAAATTTAAAATCTTTGTTACTGTGTCTTTCATAACCGAATCGATTAGGTCTGTTATGGTTAAAAAGTACCACAAAGGAGAGCAATTACTAAATATCAATAATTAATAAAAACTCAATCAATTATCACAATTTGTTTAATAACTAAATAAGTAATAAATAATACATGACTCATAATTATCACCTAAACCTAGGTATCATTGAGCGTCTGTCTGTACTCCTTGTTTTTTTGAAAAGTTTTTTATTTTTATGTCTAATTAGCCCTACTATAAAATGTTACCAGCACCCCTCAACGGTTCAACCCGCATAGTTCCCGTTTTGGTAATTTACCTACGATATAAAGTAGCCTAGGTATTATTCCAGACAATAAATAAAGTAGAATTTATGTTCCAAATTTCAACCCAATTTGTTTCGCCATTTCCAACGCGATTGAGCAACAAACATCCTAGATTTCACATTTATAACATAATTTCCGAAATGTTTGTGATAAAAAAACTATAAGCGTGCAACTTTTCCATAAATGTATCCTAATAAGATAATATTATTAGATAAGTCAGATAAAGATAATGTGACACTAGAATGAGTAAGCGAAACAGACAGAACTCATGTTCATGGAATATCAATAGGTCCGGTGATTTTGTTTTCCGCTTTACTTTAAATTTCATTGCTCCGAAACACAATTAACGTGTGTAGGAGCTATATGGAAGAGTATGGAAAACCGAAAAGTCGGTACACACGAGGCTGTCAACATCAGAACGGCCTGACGGGCGGGCACGTGGGTTCGACACGTTTTGTTCACTGCCGCACCGGGAGATACTAGCTAGACCCTGGAACCGAGGACTTACAAAGGACGGTATCAACCAAACATGTTTATGTTTACCTACTTAGTATAAACAGATCGACTGTAATTGTGGTTCACCGAAATCGTGATATAACTGATAAGTTACAGTCACAAATTACGGCTTGTCTAGCCGGGGGAATGGCAACTCCCGATCTGAAGCCCTGGTTCGAATTCCACGTGCACCTCTTTATTTTTAAAATCATGTGAAAATGCCGCTAACTTAATAACGGTGAAGGAAATGTATCGTGAAGAAACTGTTTTGTTAGAAAAGATCTAACTCTTCAAAAGACAAATGAATTCTGCATCTTGGAGAGCCTGATTAACCTCCCAACTTGGGGATCCCGTATCCCAGCTGTGGGGATTCTATGTGTTATTATGGAAGTTACATTTGGGATTATTTTTGTCAGAAGATGTAATTTTATTTTTAGTTGTCAAACAAATAATATGAAAGATATATATTGGGATATATTGTTTACCAAATGTGTACTTTTTGGGGTGAACAAAAACATGAAACTCGCGTCATCTTCACCGCAGGCTTCCATTGAGCTACTTTATGTATACTGTAAATATCACCATCAACAGCCCACTAAATGTTCCCACAGCTGGGACTCGGGCCTTCTCTCGCAAGGAGAGAGTTAAGGCCATAATCCACCACGCTGGCCGAGTGCGGGTTGGTAGATGACACATGACTTCGAAAGGTTCTAGGTACATGTCGGTTTCCTCACGATGTTTTCCTCCACCGTTTTACATTGACGTACGTACGTTTTACGTTTCACATGACTTCAAAAAGACAGTGATGCGTGTGGAGTTTGAACCCGGGGTCTCCGGATCGATCGGCGCCGTTCTCCCGACTAGACCAGCCGTAACTTATACTGTAAATACTTATATAAAATGTTTTGAGTTTCATAATTTCGATCGGCAGTCTCTATAACTGACAATTTACTATCAAGATTACGATCAGTAACTGTGAAGTAGTGTGACGCTACCCTCTCGAGCGAGCCTGTACGGCACGCAGCGGGAACGCCGCGGGGCTCCTGCGTCCCAGCCGCGGGGGGCGGCGGGTGATGGAAGCCAGCCTGTTGCTGAAACCTAGCACTTTAGCTGTACATTATTAAATAAATATTATTGAAGGAATTACTAATATTTACTTTAGCTTCACATTATTAAATTAATGTTACGGAAGGAATTACTTAAACTAACATTTGAGTTGAATTGTTTATGTTGCGGTAGCAGTGATATTTTCTATTCTTTAAACTACCTTGTAGCCGCTTAGCTGTATAATTCAATTCATTTATCCAAACCATAAATTGATAAGAACACTTGGTGACGTCATTGACAAAAAGCCAAAGTGTCTGTGTACATAATAAGATAAAATAACAATGTCAAAATGTACAAAGCTGCTGTAAAGGGGACTAGTCGATTAAATCATCATAATCAGCCCACATTCGTCCACTGCTGGACATAGGCCTCTCCAATAATACGCCACTCAGCCCGATCCTCGGCTTTACGTTTCCAACCGCTACCAGCTACCTTACGTATATCGTCACTCCACCTAGTCTCAGGGCGTCCTACACTACGTTTGCCGATTCGTGGTCTCCACTCCAGAACTCGTCTACCCCAACGGTTATCGGTTCTGCGACAGATATGACCAGCCCACTGCCACTTCAGCTTGCTGATGCGCTGAGCTATGTCGGTGACTTTGGTTCTCTGACGGATGACTTCATTACGAATACAATCCCTCAGAGAAACACCAAGCATAGCTCTTTCCATAGCTCGCTGAGCGACTTTGAATTTTCGGACTGCTTTTACTGTTAGTGTCCACGTTTCAGCACCGTAGGTCATGACTGGTAGGACGCACTGATTATACACTTTTGTCTTCAGACATTGTGGGATGGGTGACGAGAAGACTCGGCGAAGTTTTCCGAATGCTGCCCAACCCAGCTGAACTCTCCTCATGGCCTCACTCTCAAAGCTATTTTTACCCAATTCGAGCGTCTGCCCTAGGTAAACATATTTTCGAACAACCTCAAGAGTGATTCCATTTACGGCAATCGGTCCCGGAGCAACGAACTCGTTGCACATGACTTTGGTTTTGTCCAAGTTCATCCGAAGACCGATGCGTTGAGAAGAGTTGGCCAAGCTGTCCAGCATCCATTGCAAGTCTTCCAGCGATTCAGCCATCATGACGATATCGTCTGCAAATCTTAGGTGAGAGATGCACTCGCCATTGATGTTGATACCACGTCCAGCCCAATCCAGCGTCTTAAACATATCCTCTAGTGCATTGGAGAACAATTTCGGGAGATTACATCCCTTGTCTCACGCCTCGATGGAGAGGGATATGTTTCGTCTGCTGGTTTTGAACTTGGACCGTCATCGTGGCGGCTTCATATATACCTCATCACCTCGATGTATCGCCAGTCAACTTGGCATCGCTGCAAAGACTCCAAAACAGCCCAGGTTTCGACGGAGTCAAACGCCTTTTCATAGTCCACAAACGCTAAACAAAGGGGCGATTGTACTCCTTTGTCTTCTGTACAATCTGCCGCACCGTATGGATGTGGTCTATGGTGCTATAACCACTTCGAAACCCAGCCTGTTCCGGGGGCTGAAACTCGTCGAGTCTTCGGGCGAGACGGTTCGTGATAACTCTTGAAAACCACTTATAGACATGGCTCAGAAGCGATATGGGGCGATAATTCTTCAAAAGGGTTTTGTCACCCTTTTTGAAGAAGAGGACGACCAAGCTTCTGTGCCATGCCTCTGAGTTCTCCCGGTGAAGAGGACGTCATCAAACAGTGCTTGGAGCTCTTTTATAAGTGGGGCTCCACCAGCCTTTAAGAGCTCTGTTGTAATTCCGTCCTCGCCCGCGGCTTTTCCATTTTAAGTTGCCCAAGAGCCATCACGATTTCGTCGAGACTTATCTCAGGCAGGTCTTCTGTGTAGTGGCGATTAAATGCAGCTGTAAAAAGGCTTTGTCGAAGACAAAATAATACATACAGTATACAGATACTACATGAGTACAAACAGTGTTACATCAAAAGTCTTATAAATCTATTATTTTACTTTATTACAAGATTCTAATTTCGACACATTTCTCTTCCATAATTATGTTATCTACTATCTTTAACAAAGTCGTCTATGTTATAATATGCCTTGATCAATAGATAGGTTTTGTTTCATTTTAAACTTGGCTTCATTGAGACCTTCCACTTGTACAGATTATAATATATTAAATATTAACCCATAGATTCTCCACTGCTGCACACCTCTAGTCGAGTACAGGTTTAGAACATTGGCACTTACCCGAATTAAGTATCGTAAGTAATCGAGTTTAGGTCATAGGAACTCTATGACCTAAACTATCATGACGAGCGTGCTTTATTATATGGTCTAAAGCTTACTTGGATAGGAACTCCCTCTACCTAAGTAAGGTTTAGGCCATATAATCCAGCGCGCTCGTCAAGTTACAGGTTGGCAGTCTTAATTTTTCTGTGAAGAGTTAAATATTCCGTGACAAACAGGTTGACTCACGCGATTCATTTTCTACATCGTTTCTTTTTCCAACGGCGAAAGCAATTTAAAAACAGGGGCCAGTAGTTCTCAAAATTAGCGCGTTCAAACAAATGAGCTCTTCAGTTTTATATTATAGACTAGATGTCCGCCCCGGCTTCGCCCGTGGTACATTATATAGCACTCATCGGGATCCTTCATTCCTGATAATATCGCTTTCAAACAAAAAACCTCTTCAGCTACCTGCTACGCCACCTGTCGGAAATTGGTCGTACCAACTCAGATTTAGAAACAATTTTGATTAGCAAAGGTTTATATTCAATGATGCAATCTTGAACATTAGCGAAATTACGGTTAAATCACCGAATGGAATCCAAAAGAAAAAGTTGAAGTTGAAGTTGACGCAATCTTAGACACATGCTGTCATGTCAAAGCACGCTACGACAACTCTCAAAAAGCAATATTTTTCCCCGTTTTTGTTACATTCTTGATTCATGCTCCGCTTCTATTGTTATGTTCTATAGCCTTCCTCGATAAATGGACTATCTAATAGAAAAATAATCTTTCATTTCGAATCAGTACTTCCCGAGATCCTAGCGTTCAAACAAACAAACAAACAGACAAACTCTTCAGCTTTATAATATTAGTATAGATTACCTAATTAGTCATTGGCAGACAATATAATACACTCCAAATCATAAATTAATCTACATGATATAGGGGGCAGTTGTTATATGCATGCATGCAGTCTTATAGACTAGGAAGTGAAAGCCTTTTAAAGGCGAAACTCGAGGAGGCCGAAGCAGCCATTTACAATAATGTCACTTCCGGGTCATCAAGGGAACCATGACAGGACAGTATATGGCAGCTTACAGTGCAGAAAATGGCTTCGTGACACTGAACGAGAGAGAGACAGAGCGCGCAGGAGTGCCTGTTTATGCGACACCACCAAACGACCCAATTGTAGTTACTGCCCGATGCACCAAGATTATGCTGGATGATAAGATCCTAGAGATGGCCAAGACCATCGAAGGGAACGGAAACGTCAAAGCAGATTGGGAAAATTGGGAGGTACCGAGAATACAGTGGGTCAACGGGTTCCAGGATGTGGAAAAACAACATGGGTGATTAGACACTTCGACGTGGACAAGGACGCCATCATCACTACAACAACTGAGGCAGCAAAGATCTAAGAAAAAGCTATCGCACCGAATCGGAAACCTGGTCAAAACCAGAGTGCGAACCATGGCTTCTGCTCTGGTAAATGGTTTCGGTAGAGAAAGTTTCAGTCGCCTCATGGTGGACAAAGCTCTCATGAACCATTTTGGAGCCATTGTGATGGCTTAATATATAATATTAATAATAATGGCTAATATTAATAATGGCTAGTATTAATAATGGCTTAATATATAATAGATAATAATAGATGTTTCGACTTTGATGTTGATTAATTGTATCTTTGTGAATTATTTATTATTATTTCATTTGTAAATTGACATTGCAGTTACATTTTAATTAAATTATTATTGTTAATTGAATTAAGATAACTGATTAATATAACAATAACTTGTAACGGTATGTTGTGATGATGATTATGATTATAAAGAATCAAAATTAAGTAAAGCCGACTACTGTACTCAATTTTTTACCTACATACGAGTATAAGATGATTTGATTAGTGTTTTACAAACATACACTTGTAACATTTTCGAGTGAGCTTCAAGACCTCAAACAGTAATATGTAAATGTTTGGGTTGATTACAAACATTGACAAAAATAAAGCGCAAAGTACACTGCACTACACACCTAACTACTTACAGAAAGCAGATCCGTATGATCCATATCCCAATGAAGATCTAAATACAACCAAGATGCTCAAAACCATTTCCAGTTGCAAGCGTCTTCAGCATTCTGGTGGCATAACCATGCTGACTTGGAATTCATATAGGTACGTTGTCGATATAAATGTAATTTTGGCCACGCGTCTATTCGACCAAGCGTTTTTTTTTATGAGATGAGTTCTCGGCCTCTAGTATAAAATGGCTACGATTTTAGATTTTAGACAAGAAGTGGTAAATTTGCGATTATCCTAAACTGCTTAATAAGCAGTCCACCAAATATTCCCATTGCATTCGGGGTCTTTCCTCACAAGGAGACAGCCAAGGCAATACTCCACCATGGTGACGAAGTGTGGGTACGGACCCACACTTACACCCAGGATGAATTATTATTAAAACATGCGTTTCCTCACGATGTTTTCTTTCATCGTCAATGCAAATAGAAACGACAAGTTTGCTCTTAGAAAAATATTAACATATTATGCAGACGAGGTTCGAACCCATGACATCATATTTGTCTCACGTCCTACCATTACTATGAACTGCTTTAATTGTCTCTCAAACGGTCAAATCGGGTTGAATTTGCCATTACTTCGAGTTGTCCGTAAAGCTTCCGTTAGTTCGTAGCTATAACCATAACTATCGGCTAAATCTAGAGCCATGTGGTAAGTTCAATGGTCGGTGGAAAGGACAGACGGAAGAACCTACGAGTACATTACATAATGTGCCACGAATCTAAATGGAAAAAGGGGAAATTCAAGTGGTATTTTACAGAAAGGAAATTAGTGTTAAACATAGCCTACATTACACCAACTTTTTAATTTAAAGCTGGATATTGCTTTTTTAATATGGAACTTTAATTTTGGTATACTTACACTAGCAGACATAAGACGTAACATCAACAAACATGACTGTGTTCCGGTTTGAAAGGAAATGTTTCGTGTTAAGGCAACATGGTTGTAAAACATTTAAGATTAATTTACGGGTAACTCATGTGTGCTATAATATAGCATATAGTCAGTCTAGTCCAACCGCAATGAGGCACTGGCCGAACCAAACACGGCAAACAAGTTCTTATCTAAGGATTATCTATTCTATGCCTAAGGGTCACGCGCGTGCATTCTTTTTGAAAAAGTATAGGTCTGCGCCCACATATACGATTCGGCTACCACTCGACAAATAAAATATACTCAAATATGGGCTTTATGTTATGCACGTTAAGATACAGATTATATTGGCAAGATAAAGGAGCAGACCGCTCGCTGACAACCGTCTGCTAATGTATGTTGCCAATGTAATCTATATCTTGAGTGTATTTTCTTTGTTGGTTGGGAGCAGACCGTATAAGTCGTATAAGTGGGCGCAGACCTTTAAGCTTAGATCGGACTGAACCAACTACAACACACGTAAGTTACTCGTGATTTTTTTAAATACTTACTCAAAGTACTTTAACATCCCACTTCTCCACGACCTAAACATCAATAGGATGCTCGCCTTCTGGGACGGCCTAGGCTGGTTGGAGTAGAAAAGGGAAGTATGAGTCACACAATTGTCAAACCTCTTAGTTTACATCCACGATATTTATAAACAAACGATATTAAAAACGTCTCGAAAAGCCCTTGAAAAATGGGTAATTAAATAGGTTCAAGCAAAGATCTCAAGATACACAGATGTGCCCTCCCAAACTTCAGGGCGCGCGGAATCATATCATTTTTGGGAAGAGTGAGCTCACTCATTCCGTTCCAGTCGGTTGCAGGAAGCGGTGAACGCCAGACGTTTTTACTTATCACTATTCGTTGTCAACAACCAAGATAAGTCTACTTATCTTGGTTGTACCACAGCATATCGCGCCGCTAGCGATTCTAGGGGTCAAGTAGATTGGTTATGTGTAAACTACTTACGACACACATAGAGACGCAGTTAATTACCAATTTCAAGTTACTCAGGGCACATCCATTGCTTTATATCGATGGGTTCAAGTACAATCTTAATTCATAAGCCAAATCGTAAAAAACGCACTAACGTAACCCGACAGCTGTTTTACCGCCAATTTTACAAATTTGCGCGCGCGCAAAAACTCAAGCTGTTAGGTATCGTATCATTTGTAGATATCAAAAACATATAGTTTATAGTTGTACGTATATTATATAGTTGACGTTTGTTCCAGGACGCATCTGGCAAATGTATGGCGACACAGAAGCACCTGGTGAAGGAGAGCCCGGAGATGCTGGCCATCGCGACGTGGACGGGGCAGGTCCCCCGGCGCCCGGCGCTACCACCCGGCGCCCGGCTGTCTCAGCTCATGGCGCTTGGCTCCCGTCGGGACCCGGGGAACGTCGTCTGGATGCTGGCTAAGAGCGACGCTGAAATGAAGTGAGTCTTCAGCTTTTAAAGGATCTATGGCATTATCTATAGAGATTATGAAATGAGATTCATATTATTTTTATAATATAGAGGGACGAGACGATCAGGACACGTACCTGATGGTAAGCAACATGGAGTACACTGCGCTCGATACACAGAGATTTAAGATGTTTTATCTCTATGCCATGTAATTTCACTGGAAACCAGAACAGAATCATGATTTCACATTAGAGTTTAGCGGTAGAGTAAATAGCAAAGGTGTGGTACTTTAACAAGTAGACTCTGTAAAGAGTCCTACCACTACTATAGTTTTGGTTTTAGAGTTAGAGGTGGTTATAAAATCACTCCAAGTTTTATGGTTTAATAGGTGCTTTGTTGAGGTCGTGCTTCCAGGAACATTTTTTCGGAAGTTATGTGCATTTTCTAGCAAGCTTAGTGGGACACTGCTCATACTGCTGAGTGCTCGCTATTTACTAAGCCTTACAATAGACTACTTTCTAATCTACCTAGTTTATTTTTAAGGGACCAATGGCAGTTAGCTTCAAGTGGACTTTTCTGTCTACTAAATTTGTGAGTTAGCTCAGAAAGCCCCTTACTAACCTAATCTTATACTAAATCTTGTACAATGACTAGGGAAGGGGAACGGACGCGGACGGTCAGACGGTACGACCACGGTTTGGGTTGCCGCCAGCAGGGAAGGTCAAGGACCAACGTGGCATCCCAGGAAAGAGTGCCTTACGGCCTTTAGATTCATCTGAAGTTTCCTCGGTACCTGGTGATACCACTCTTTTCTAGGCTCTCTTTAGTTAATGAGTCTTGACTTTAAACACATTTTTTAGATACAGACTCGGTTTCAATTGCAAGAGTATTAAGCGAAGCTACAAGTTGCTAAAATTACAGCTGGGTTAAGAACAGCGACTCATAATAATCTAATCCCTAATCCGTCTCAGCACAGTGACAAGCAGCTATTGGAACATGCACTACTGTTTTTCCGAAGTCATGTGCATAATGACTTACTATTAAAAATAGTGAAAGAATTAACTAGGTACCTTAAAAATAGTGAAAGAAATCACCGTGTGGAAACAGGATAGGATCTTAGAATCTTTCGAATTCGTGTATCATCAAACAACCCGCACTGGAGAAGCGTGATGGATTGTGGCCTTGGCTCTCTACTTGCGAGACAAGAACAAAATTAAAAATTTTGACTAACCCCCGACTACCTCAGATTTGTTATCCGTACAACATTCTACTAGTCAAGCCCTTTCATTTGATACCCATATTAAGGGAGTTGTGAAAAAAGAAATGTATTTCGCCATTTTGTGGAAGCGGCCATCTTGGATTTGAAATTTTTAATAGTGCAATGTATTCTACTAGTCAAGCCCTTTTGTTTGATACCCATATTGAGGTAGTAGTGAAAAAAATAATATAATTCGCCATTTTGTGATGGCGCCATCTTGGATTTGATTTTTTTATAATGTATAATATTCTACTAGTCAAGCCCTTTCATTCGATACCCATATTGAGGTAGGTTGTGAAGAAATATTTTATCCGCCATTTTGTGGCGGCAACCATCTTGAATCTATATTAACCAAACATAGTTAAGAACATTCGCACGGATATTCACTTTCAAATAAAGAAAACCGCATCGAAATCGGCCCATCCGTTTGAGCTCTACGGTGCCACAGACAGACACACACACACAGACAGACAGACAGACAGACAGACAGACAGACAGACATCGACGTCAAACTTATAACACCCCTTTTTTTGGTCGGGGGTTAAAAAATGCGAATCGTCGAGTCGCAATGATGGCGCCTGATGGTATGCAACATGCTTGCTCATAACACCGCAGTGCTCCTAAGCTTAAACATGTAGATTCCATTACACCACCTAGCACCGTACTGCGCTCATCTTCCCGTGTTATAAGATTGATCTTATTAAGTACCGTATATTAATTTATCTGGAAACATGTCTTTCAAACCGTATCACCGTAATACGTTGCAGCATTTCTATTGTTAAGCAGCCACGGAAGCAATTTGAAAATTAATCCCAGTTACCGACACTCAATCTTATTGAAGCCATTGAAATTGAGATTACGGATTAACTTACGTGGAAGAATCTTCATGGAGCATAACTCAGATATGAAGTTATTATTTGGGAAGTTTCACACTGAGTTTGAAAGTTACTTGATTTACTGCGGCCCCTGGGCTGAAAGCGATGGGCAACTCATCTGTTTTGGAAACTATCCAATTAGGAGCCGACGTCGTTGATCGGGTAGCAAGTGAGTGGTTGAGATTACAAACATTCTACATATATCTATCTATATATAGTCCTTTCTTCATCATATAAATCAGTCATATTTGTAGTGATAGTTACAATCTTACCGTCTTCAAATTGAAAGTGATGCGTTTTCTTGTAGGTAAGCATGCTCTATCGTGGATCACATCGTTACTTTACATCAGACGAGATGGCGGTCTAGTATAAACATGTCTGCTGATAGAAATTAAAACTTATCACTTATACCCGAGCGACACGAGGCTAGTTTTTCAAGCTAGGATAGCAAGCTAGTGTTAGCAAGCTAGTGTTAGCAAGCTAGCAAGCTAGCTAGCAAGCTAGTGTTAGCAAGCTAGTGTTAGCAAGCTAGTGTTAGCAAGATAGTACTTCTAGTTTCGTCTTGACAACGCTACGCAACGTAGTTTTGTCTACACGAAGCTAGAAGTTCTAGCTTGCTATCCTCAAAGATCTCAATAAACAGATGTGCCCTCCCAAACTTCAGGGCGCACGGAATCATGTCATTGTTGGGAAGAGTGAGCTCACAAATTCCGTTCCAGTCGGTTGCAGGAAGCGCTGAACGCCGTACGTTTGTACTTATCACTGTTCGTTGTCAACAACCAAAATAAGAAGAACCACAGCATATCGCGCCGCTAGCGAATCTAGGGGTCAAGTAGATTGGTTATGTGTAAACTACGAGACACATAGAGACGCAGTTTATTACCAATTTCAAGTTACTCAGGGCACATCCAATGGTTTATATTGATGGCTATTCTAGCTTAAAAACTAGCCTCTTGTCGCTCGGGCATTGGTGGCCAAACTAACCCCATAAAGATGACATACAACATACTCGGACGTGTTTCTGTGTAGTATACGCGTGCAGCGTGCACATGTAATCAATTATCTCATGAGTTGAAGCTGAAGTACAGAATATCTCCCTACTATAGTTTGTGCGCTGTCTAGGTACTTGGCCTGTGAATCGATTCCTCAAAAATTGAAGTACTATAAAATTTACCAAAAAAGAATAAAATTGTGAACTGAAAAACATAAAAGAAAATGATCGTTGTAATCGCTTGTATTACAAGAGCGAGATGCGGGCAGGTCGCGGCTGGTTGTTGAATTATTCAGGCCGACTGGCTGTGAACACCCGAGCCTCGGCCGGCGCCGCCGCCGTTCCGGAGTGCGAATGAAGTGTAACTGCTACCATCCGTGACCAGAATGCGAATCCGGCATGCCTAAAGGTTTAATATCCAGATATTGGAGCATGTTTTGATGATAACATCAAAGTTTGGGTACGTTTAAGCAATTGAAACACTTCACAAACCGGCAAACATTGTTTTGTGAAGTAAAATATTTATAACTAACAGCGCCGCGCAATTTCACCCGTCATTTTCCCGGGATAAAAATAGTCTATGTATTATTCCAGACATATAGGTACCTACCTCTGTACTAAATTTCATCTAAATCCTCTCAGTAGTTTTTTCGTGAAAGAGTAACAAACATACATCCACACATTCTTACAAACTTTCTCTTTGATAATATTAGTGGGACTAGTATCTATCTGTACCTTTTTTTGTTTAGAATTTAGATATAGGATTAAGGAACTCAAATTGTTCAGAATAAAAAGTAACCCATGTGCTATTCTAGAAAACACAAAATAACAGAAAAACACATTCTCAATTATTTTAAAACACACAAACCGTTACTATTTTTTACAGACGCTTTAAAACTTCCTAAATAATAGACTTTTAAAGCGTCTGTTAAGCAAAACGGCCGATGGAAAGTGTCTGGGAGTATCAGGGCCTTATTTGCAAAGATATTGCCTATAACATACGTGAAAATCAGTTATCAGAAAATACGC
Source organism: Ectropis grisescens (assembly GCA_017562165.1). NCBI lineage: Eukaryota > Metazoa > Arthropoda > Insecta > Lepidoptera > Geometridae > Ectropis > Ectropis grisescens. The sequence continues at coordinate 4,974,094 of CM029791.1, read as the reverse complement.
GAAGTAAGTAATGTAGCTTCTGGACCCCATACCTCAAAATTGGCCGTCTAAGCAAGTTAGCGGGTAATCATGTGTTCTTAGTACGTACTAACTCTACTCAATCATCCACATATCATCGTCTGGCGGCTCTGGGATCTTGGACTATTTAGTTTTATGACATTAGGACAGTGTTGTGATTTTTAGGGTTCCGTAGGCAAATGGCAAAAAACGGAACCCTTATAGATTCATCATGTCTGTCCGTCCTTATGTCATAGCCACTTTTCGCGCTACTTACCACGCTACGCTACCACGCTAATTAGTAACTTTATAGGTATTTCGCTAAAAATGCAAAAATATGTTGTGTTTATAGTGTATGAGTAAGTGCTGTGATGAAAATTAATGTCGCGATAAAAAGACGTGAATATAATAAGCACAGGGACTATATTATCTTTCTCGCTCTGACGCGCTTGTTACGATGCCCGGTTACATGAATTTCGCTGACCAATAAGTCATATTCAACATTACTCAATAGGAGACGGTGGCGTGATTCCCACCGTGTTGCAATCAGTTCCGCGAAGCGTCGGATCGCCCGGAAGACGGACACCTGTTATGTACCAGTACCTGCACATGTCCCTACAACGTGAGTTGCATTCCATCACGAGGTTCAAGTCAGCAAATTCACCAGAACTCGGCATCAGCAGTGACCCGCCTCGTGCGAACTACAATTCGCTCACGCTGCTATTTAGATTGTGCCCCAGATAACCCTTCATCAAAGCTGAATTCAATAAAGAAGTCAGTGTCGTTCGCACCTAAGTTAGATAGGCTAAAGATCCTATGATGTAAGTTCTCATATCGAACGCATTCGCGTCTAGGTTAAATAGTTTTAATATATTTTAATGTGAGTTTAAGCATAAATTTCGTTCTTAGCAATTCTAGTTTCCTTTCGAACCCTCCGTCTGCAGCGATTCGTAACTCGCTGGTTCACTGTATTTTGTTTCTCGCTCTAGCAACTCGAGTTTACCCGAAAAGCTCTTATCATATCTCACAAACCAAATACCTACCCCTTTAATCATACGTTCCCCGATCGTGCCCCTCTATCGCATGGTCCGCACTCTCGCTTGCACGCTCGGCTGAGGCGGAACGTGACAACTTTTTCGTACGTGCAACCGTTCATCGATGCAGAAGACATTATCACGTCAAAGAAGTGAATTGATTCAGTAATTTTTAAGTTTTTCATCATAAACTAGAATTTAGGTAGATGTCAACGCTGGATAACAGATGAAGCCGCAAATTAATTTTAATGATGAGACATAACTTTTTTTTTAATCTTCTAGTCTAAAAAAATGTGTAATTTATGCGCCTGATAATTATTGAAGCGTCGGAGTAAATAATTACTCAGTCAAAGTATATTTTGATCACTTTTCTGGGAAACATATATCTACCTAAATCATTTGAATTGCTTCTTAAATTGCTGTGATTGTTTCGAGAAAACCAATAAATTCTTGAAATCCTTCTGTGATTTAGCGGTAATCTAAAACATCAATATATAATGTGTATGTTGTAAGCATGTATGATTATTTTAAGTAGGAGTATTCTAAGTTAAAAGTTTTCATTTCTATCGGCAGTCCTTATGACTGCTAATTTTTTACAAATACATAGGTACGTGTTTTGTTTTACCAGAATACATGAATGGTTGTGCAGATTTAAATTGTAGCTTAGTTTTTCGTTGTTTTGTTTCGTGTTTTCTTCTTCTTTCTCATAGCTTCATCCTTCGCTGTCTCGCCTCCTCTCGCCTTCTCGCGCCTGCTCTCGCCTCCTCTCGCCTTATCTCGCCTCCGCTCTCCCCCTTGCGTTTCTATCGCCAACATTTCTCACTCGGTTTCGCGAACCCGATCCTGTCTCATTATTTACAATAATTGGGCGAAAGGGATAAAACGTCTGGAACTCGACACGCGCCACAGAAAACGTGGAAAAAGACTCATGTATTTCAATAAAATATGGTCGCGGCTTTGCCCGTATGATCCCTATTTGACCCCTGCTAGGAATCGATTTTCACAAAATGTTTGTATTAAGGATTAGATCCCGCTGGTTCTAGTGTATTGTAAGCCAACATAACTGTGTGGTTGGAAAGACACTGTTTCCAGAGTAATCACAGGGTAAAGTTACCAATTATAAGTAATGTACCTCAAACAAAAATGTAAATTCAGGCAAAGTGCTTAGTTAGTGTGTGCGGTGGCAAAACCTAAAAAAACACTTCATGTGTCTGGATGACGAAGGCAGTGTAATTCTACGCAGTTATTATGCATTCATCATGTTCAAAACATTGGATAGCGTTTTGTAGTTAGGGGCAGGCATTTTGGTGATTTAATCAAATATAAAACATTAACTACCTACGTTTTCAAATTTACTCGAATCAACTTTCGAAAGGGATTTTAGCGTACTTCGAAAAAGTCAGAAGTTTCGATTTTTAACCCCCGACCAAAAAAAGGGGTGTTATAAGTTTGACGTCGATGTCTGTCTGTCTGTCTGTCTGTCTGTCTGTGTGTGTCTGTCTGTGGCACCGTAGAGCTCAAACGGATGGGCCGATTTCGATGAAGTTTTTTTTATTTGAAAGTTAATATCCGTGCGGGTGTTCTTAGCTATGTTTAGTTAATATCGATTCAAAATGGTTGCCTCCACAAAATGGTGGACAAAATATTTCTTCACAACCTACCTCAATATGGGTATCAAATGAAAGGACTTGACTAGCAGAGTACTATACGCTATGACAAATTTCAAATCCAAGATGGCCGCCACCACAAAATGGCGAATTATAATTTTTTTTCACTACTACCGCAATATGGGTATCAAACGAAAGGGCTTGACTAGTAAAATACTTTGCACTATGACAAATTTCAAATCCAAGATGGCCGCTACCACAAAATGGCGAATCACATTTCTTTTTTTTCACAACTCCCTTAATATGGGTATCAAATGAAAAATGAAAGGGCTTGACTGGTAGAATGTTGTACTTATAACAAATCTAAGGTAGTCGGGGGTTAATAAAATTTTTTAATTTTGTTCTTGTACATTTCTATTGTTAAAACCGTGCAAACAAAAAAGTTTGTTAAAACTGACGTCCTGTGGAACGGTCTCCGCTCGGTGCACCGACGCGACGACCTGAAAAGAGTGGCGGGAAGAAAGATGCGGAGAGCCGAGGACCGAATTTGGTTGCGCTACCAATTGGAGAGGTTAATTCATGTCCAGCAGTGGACGAGCACGGGCTGACGATGACAATTATTAAAACATTTTTTGCACCAACATTACCACACATTTATCTGTCAGTAACGGTCTTCATCATCATCAGCCACCATGGTCCACCGCTGGACATAGGCCTCTCCCATGATACAGCACTCGGCCCTTCCTCTGCCTTTCTTCTCCAGACGCTGCCTTACGTACATCGTCATTCTATTGAGTGTCATGGCATCCTATGCTACGTTTGTTTATTCGCGGTCTCTACTCTAGAACACGTATACCCCAACGGTTATCAGTCCTACGGCAGATATTATCAGCTCACTGCCATTGTAACTTACTAATACGTTGAACTATGTCAATAACTTTGGTCCTTTGAAAATTCTGGTAATGTTCAAAGTTCCGATTTTCATCGAATCATTATTCTGATATAAATATCCCGTAAAAATACTAGTGAAGTGAACTAACGTGATATCTTAGAACAATGAACGATGATTGAACAATGATGATGATGAGCAAAGAGATATCTTTGCTCTGTGATTTTTAATCCTATCTAATGCTAAAAACTCGAATGTTTCTGAGCATGTACTCGTAAGGATGTTCGTTACTAATTCACGCAAAAATTACTGAAGGGATTTAGGTGATATCTGTTGCATAGATAGATAATAGTCAAGAATAACACACAGGCTATTTAAAAGGAAAATAACAGGATCGAGAATTACACGCAAGAAAACGCAAAGCGTTGGTAGTGATCAATAAAAAATCACCTGTGTGATTTTTAAGTTTGTATTTCACTCATAGTCCCTAATTTTCACTATAGAACAGTCGTCCTTGTAATAACAAGCATAAATCTACTTTTCATTTCACAGTTGAAAAATCTAATGAGTAAGAAACTGAAACCCACTTAACATAAGTAACATTAATTAACAATATTCCAAGTAGATAGAATTTGAATTGCTCACCCAGACTGCACTTAAGACAATCATCTCAGATTAGTGTATAACTTTATTAAGGGATCCATTAGCTACATCCAACGCACAGACATGTATAGATACCGTAAGTTCGTCGAACGTGCCCTCATATTTGGACTATCGGGCAGCCAGACAAACTAGACCCAAGCGCCATCAGTTCATGGTGGATTTTCCGAAAAATCGATCAAATCCATAAAAATATTGTTCTTTGTAGGTGAGATAATAATACATAATGCAATAAATTAAAGTCGACTTAACATCGTCTTTATTGCTGGTCGAAGCTGGACTTGATTGGCGCAGGACTAGGCCGAAGATAAAAGAAAGGCATGTCACCAGAAGTGAGGTAAGACTGTGGATGTTGATGATAAATACAAACTTTCAAGACAAACAATGCTTATGGCAATACAATTTATTGTTAGTCCCAGGTCCTAGTTTTTTTCATACGCAAATTAATGTTGATGTTTATGTAAAAAACATGACAATATATGACATTTTTTTCAGTAATATTTTTATTCAACAAACATTGTTTTTCAATAATTTTGGCACTACAGATCCTCATTAGTTTTATTTCTATTTATTTGCATATTAGATTTAATTCTGTTCAATAACTTTACTGGCTTTTGACTTGCGTCAGCTTGTTTGACCGAACGTTTGGACTGCGGCAGTTAGCGTGTACGAGTAAGTTGACACGGTGCATCGATTATTTTCGGAGTCTATCACTAAGTGTACGGTATAATGATATTATTTTTTCACGTCCTCAAGGTAACACAAACTGGACGTTATATATAAAATTTGTTAAAATAGTTCTTAATTTTGCCATAAGTGGCGTTAATTTTTTTTAGTAATTATAATTATTATTTTGTGCTATTTATTTATTGTATATGGATTCACCTGAAATATATGAATTTAGATTTGATTTAAATAGATTTCATTTTGTTAAAGCAGCTGGATAACCATACAACAAAGTTTATAATTTAACGTATTTGTTCTCCTAGTTTCCGTTGTTCGGTTTGAAGGTCAAAGTTTCCACAAAGGTGAAGAGCGTAGTGCAGTGCTAGGTAGCGATCTGCACTCTTTTTGTTCAAATAGTACGTGTTACTGTACTGTTAAGGGCAAGTGTGTTGCGTACGATTAGCCGCATGACTAGCTCATCTTGTCACTCTATATTATAAACTAAAGAAAAAAAGCATCTGTCACTCATATCCGTCATTCTGAAAACGCTTCAAAATTCATTACACCTATGGCTTACATCCATGTGTTCATAAACGTACTGCATTAAAACATTATTTCAAAACTCAACCGTTGCTCCTAGTCTATCATGTAATTAAAAAATCCTACAAATCCAAGCTTTTATCTCAATGGTCATTAAAGGATCCAAAATAGGGATAAATGAAAAGGTCAGGATATTGCGCGCTAAATGTTAATTGTTCTAATTAAACAAAAGAAGTGTCAAAAAATTCCTAAAAGAAAGGTCAATATGTCACGAGATTCCCGTGGATAGTCCCTCTTTAATTTGTTTGTCCTACGTGAAGGAAAACTGTAAAAAAGCGGCGCTATGCGATGCGGAGCGGAGTGTAAATTAGGACAGCGATGGTTTGGTCTTGAGTTCTTTAGACTATGAATTACTAGCAGTGCCCTGCGGTTTTACCTGCGTAGATCCCGTTCGTGGGATAAAAAGTAGCTTATGTGTTCTTCCAGACTATTACCTAACTGTGTGCTGTGACTATTTCTAAATTTCAGCCCAATCCGTTCATACATTACGACGCGATTGAGCAACAAACATACCAAGATTGACATTTATTTTATTTTGTTTTATTTTTTATGTTCTATTTTATTAGTAAGATATTTGGGGTTAGTATTAATTTAAATTGGGTTTTGGTTTTATTTTAATAAATGGATAGATTGTATCATCTATAATAGTGATATGATTACGAAAATATTTTATATCATTATCTCTATTTTTGTCATCTTAACTATACATGCGAATTTTAAGTGTTGTTGAATTAAGTAGTGACACGGGACATCATGAAATACTAGTAGACAGAATCACCCTGCTCTATAATATAACTCTATAGAGGAAGATAGAAGCCCGTGATACGTTTATAAAAGCTTATATTATTGAAAAATTATTTCAATGTAGAAGAAAAAAAATAGTTCTGTCTATAGCGACAGAACTATTTTTTTCTATAATATAGACAGAAAAAACAGAGACTTTCGTATCGGAAATATTCCCAGTGAATGAAGATACTTTTACAGATCTACAACATAGGCTCGACTTGCTTGATCAGCATATTCGTAACCAATAATAAAAAACACATCGCTTCCCATTCGAATATGCGCCATTGTAGGACAATGGCTTGGGATTAATTTTACTTCCACCCGTTGCGGGGTCGTGCCCTTGCTGACTAAGACGAGAGATAAAGGGATGTCCTCTTGGTCAGCTATAAAATGAGAGTTTTTCGTGATGACGCACCGCGAGCCCGGATTATTATAATCCGACCACACGGTGCTTCGCTATTCCAAATTTTACATTATATACGTACCTTTATTTGTATCTATTTTTGTAGCACTTTTTAGTAAAGGTAAATCTAGTGGATTCGCGTTACTGACATACGTAACGGCAGCATATCTGTAGCTATATGATATATGTAGTTGATATATATTATACAACAGGTAAGCGGAGTGTAGGACGTCCAGCTGCAAGATGGGTCGACGATATCGTTTCTATCGCGGGTCGAACCTGGACTCGATTGGCACAGGACCGAGGAAGATGGCATGGGAAAAGAGAGGCCTATACCCAGCAGTGGGATAGAGAAGGCTGTGGATGATGATGATGATGATACAACATTGAAATATTAGTGCTGTTTGAAACTATGTCTTTCAGCAAAATTTCCAAGTTAGTTTTTACTTTTATTAGTAGTTCCTAGGACTGCTATTTTAACCGAGTTCCAAAAAAGGAGGAGGTTGTTTTTTATGTATGTTACCGGATTTTTCGAGAACCCCTGCACCGATTTTAAAATTGATTTTTGTGTTCGGATGGGTATGCTTCCTGAATGATCCTTATCTTATAATAATAAGTCTTATCGAAATCGGTCGGGTGGTTTTTGAAATATGAACCACAAACTAAAATTTGTGTACAATTTTCTGGACGACGTAGTTATAGATTTCACAAAAGTTACGAAACTCGGTCCTGTAAATACGAAATTGTGTAAATTGATAATTAAAAACTTGTTTTACACTAAAAAGGGTAAAATAAACTATTTTCGTACAAAAACTTAAACCTTGAAGTCGGTTTAAGTTTTTGTAATTTTATTTTATTTTTCGCTTTTGAGTGCCTATTTGTGGTTTTGAAGTCGGTTTAATTTTTTTTAGAAAATAGTTTATTTATTATATTGTGATGAAATTTTTAGTGTTCAAGTAGATCTATTAGCTTTTCACCAATAATAAGTCAGACGACACCAGTTTTATACAAAATGATCAATCAGCCGACAACAGGTCCCCTTACTAATAATAATTAGTCAACCGACTCAAGATTTGTCTTGATAATAACTCAATCGACATCAGTAAGAAACTAAAAACCAGTCAGCTAACACTTGCAAGGTAAAAAAATAACAATCGGTGTACTCATTGTAATGTTTAGTTAATAGCCTGTATGTACATAGCCGTAAGAACTTCTCTCATTCGATTTGCTTGAAAAATAGAGGTAACAATTAATTTTCTGTTAAAAAATATTCCTGAAACCATGACCTCCGAAAAACACCTATTAAACCACATACGAATATGGCTCTGTAGATAATGTTTAAGGGATTTTTATGTAACGATGCGAACCGTAATTTGGGATTACGGGTAATGAATATCTAACCCTCTCGTAAATAATGTAACAGTTTGGTCAAATTACCTAATTATTGTCTGTCCTTTCAACGCGGCCAGGGAGTGGATGGCGGCGATATCGAGAACGGTACGTATTTTGCTAGTTTTTTTAACGTTTTACATTCAAATACATGACTAATTGATTAGGCAATTATTATTTTCAATGATAATTTTGACCATAAGAAAGGTCTACCATTTTTTATAAATAAAAAGGTAGTCTTTTGTGCACTCAATTATCTTTTTTTTGTGTGGTACCAGTAAAATGGTTTTGTATGTTTTAACTATTAATCATTGTCCAGCAATGTACTGAGCTTGTCACTATCAAATCTATCAATTATCTGTAACAGTGTTTTGGTTCGAAGGCAAAGGTTTATCAAAACATATTGTGTTTCAGATCGAGCACATTTTGCTGTGTTCACCGTAATAATGTTATTTTATTTAATGGACAGCCACTTAGGTTCATATAAAATCACATTTCAATTGAAATTATTTAGGCTAAGTGAACAACAGAGTAGAGTTGATATTAATAAATAAATATTTGAAAACTGAAAAAAGTACGCTTGTTTAAACGCTGGAAAAAGAAGAAAAAAAAAAAAAATTAGACCCTGAGATATGAACAGGTCTTAAGGCTTTCCTAAGGTCTTTTTTAAGACTACTAAGCTTAAGCCTTTCTAAGAAACCATGTGTGTATGATTCTACATCACACAATTTGTTTGTTTGTTTTAATATATAATTTTCTTCCTCAGTTACCTCCGCCGCCGCACATCGAGCTGGTCATGTCCATGCCTTACCTCCGCACAGCTTTCAAGAGGCCCACCGTCAGAGTACGACGTAAGTAAATATGAATTAAAATCTATTTGATGTCTTATTTCTTAGGCCTCCTATACCTTTACTAATTAACCTGATGGAAGCCTCGATATCAGGAGTCACAGTTGCGGAATACTGGCATGTTTAAAGACGCACAAAAAAAAAAAAAAAGACAACATCATCGACAGAAGAAGCTTATACGTTTTAGTAGTGGTAAGCCTCTTCTTGGCAGAGTCCGACTGGGGAAGTACCCTTTGCAAGTTATTCTACCGCCAAGCACTAATGTGCAAAAATTACTGTGTTCCGGTTTGAAGGGCAATGTTTCCAGAGAAATTACAGGGCTTAGAGAGTACAGTGCTAGGGGATGATACGGACACGTCGTGTTCCAATAGCTGTGTGTCACTGTGTTGTTATGTGGCAAGCATGTTGCCATCAGGCACACGTCCTGCAGTCCTGCTCGTCTCAACACCATACTATAAAAAAGCTATATTTTTTGCAAACCGATAGATGCCATCAAACAAGTATAATTTACGTATTTCGAAAGCCTATTCGTACTAACTCGCTGTTACATTAGAAAAGGGCAGGGTATGTAATCTATTTTAAATTGTGAGGTTTTGTTACTTCGGAAGAGATTAAATTCTTGTTATTTTTTTTTAGCGAATAACCTAAATATAATTAATGTAAAGTAAACGTCGTTGCCTGTAGGTCTGTAGTATAGGTATACTATATACAAAATTACATACTTATCAATAATAATAAGTAAAATACTAATGAGTAGGTACTCAGCCTACATAATACACATAAAGAAGACACCTAAACACTACTAATCCACATCCAGAAAATACGGCAGCATTAGCGAACATACTCCCTACTAAGAGCAAAGATAAATCGATTCCGCGCTCACATCAATCAAGCAGCTTAGTCGGAACGTGGGGCTAAAGACTGGATATTGGAAAAAAGCGAATTTAAATTTAATTTCCGGATGATAAGGTTGAAAATTGATACTTAAAGCCATGGGGAGACGCGCTCATACTTCGATGTAATTTTACGTCGATTTAATATTCTCAAGTTCTTTTAGAATTAAAATCTTTTTCTTTAAAAACATCAATGGAGGATAGGAAAATTCATGTCACAATTTCTTATGATGAATATATGCTTGTTTCAAAGTACCTATGAAGAACGGATTTTTATGGTACTTGCTGCGTCCAAAAAAGACGTTTTGTCCCAGTGAACGTGCTAGTTTAAAATCTTGAGGTCGTAGGTTCGAAACCCGCTTTGGCCAGAGTGTATTTCCAAGTACAAAGCGCGATATATCGTCAAATATTGCATCTTTGTGTCTTCAAATCGAGAGTGAATCGGTTTTTTCTAGGTAAACACGCTCCATCGTAGACCGCATCGTCGCTTAACATCAGGCGAAGTCAAGTGTAAACCTATAAAAGGTAAAAAAAAAATAATCCTCTGTAGATATAATATCTGATCATATATCTGCATAACCATCATCGATTGAAAAGAAGGAAGTAATCGTTATACTTCGAGAGTAAAAGTAAACCAATTCAACTAATTTAGATTGACAACTGTTGAATCTTTATGTTACACATTTTCAAAATAGCCCGTCGCTTCTTAGCTCCATCTACCTGAAGCCCCAGCCCCTCCAAAACTCTTTTTGAAATGGCGGGTAGAAGTAGATGGTTCTGCACCGGCGCCCTCTATACTAAATTTTACCAGGCATATCCATTTCCTTAAATAACCCGATACTTATTTTTTTATACACACATATTTAGACTCAAAACAATACAGGTGATAACATAATTCCTAAAGATATTATTCCCGAAGACAGGGCAAGGGTTTTAGCGTTTATTATAATAATTGTCGTGACACGACCGGGATGATGGTGCCCAAGGAACACGGAAAATTAGATGTACGTGACTCTGTTGTAGCACAGCTTGCCTTCAAGTTTCGCGTTTAGGAGGCGTTTTAATTCGCCTAAGTGAAACGTCGCACTGCTGATTTGAAAGGTATTCACACTCTACCCTCCCTACGCTTAAACTTTAATAAAATTGTTTTATGTAAATGCTCTTAGTTTAGGTAGTTGAAATAGTAGGATTGTGATTACTAGTATTTACTTATTTCAACTTACTATTAGATGTATATATTATTTTATAAATTTTAGTTGTTTATGCTAGCTGCGCCTCGTGGTGTATGTTAATATTATGAACGTTATTGAATTCTTTCATCATCATCATTATAAGCCGCAAGACGTCCACTGCTGAACATAGGCCTCCCCTTAGATTTTCACAACGAACGGTCCTGCGCAACCTGCAACCAGCGACCTTTGTGAGGTCATCTGTCCATCTAGTTGGAGGCCGTCCAACACGGCGTCTTCCGGTTCGTGGTCGCCACTCGAGAGCCTTTCTTCCCCGTCGGTTGTCAGTTCTGCGAGCGATGTGGCCTGCCCATTACCACTTCAGGTAGCTTACTCTTTGAGCTATGTCGGCCACTTTCGTTCTTTTGCGAAAATCCTCATTACGGATTCTGTCACGCAAAGAGACTCCGATCATAGCTCTCTCCATAACTCGCTGTGTGACTTTGAGCTTCGTTATGAGGCCCACAGTTAAGGACCACGTCTCAGTTCCATAAGGCATCACTGGCAACACGCACTGGTGAAAGACTTTCATCTTTGAATTGAATTGAATTCTTTACAAACGTTGAATTCCTACTTTATTTATAAGTTATCAAAACCATAAAAAGTAAGCGTCAGGCTTTTAGCTTAAAAAAATGACGAAACATTAATAGAAACTTTTATCCCATTTTTCGACCGCTTACAGCCGTTGTTAGCATTAAAATGTAGCCTTTGTCCTTTCGCAGACTATATAAGTATTATACCTGTGTCAAATTTCATTTAAATTAGTGGAGCAGTAAAGCGTGAAAACGTAACAGACAGAGAGATAGGCAGAGAAAACAGGATTACTTTTGCATTTACTGACGATTTTAATATTACGAGGATGTCAGCTATCTGAGTTCCAGAGTTTTAATTTGGGGCAAGAACCTTCTAGCCATGTGAGAAGGTATGGACCAATATTATATTTATTGACTAAAAATTTCAATTTGTTGAAGCCCCTTAGTATAAAAATTATTCTACTCGGAAAACCAAACAAACGTTGAAGTTGGTCAAATTAAAAACTAAACTCTACACTCAACTACTTTGAAAATGTACTGTACAAGTGAACGGAAACAAATGGAGAGCCAATTTGGTTCGCAGAGTCCGCCTGGAAACAGTACCACTTTCTTGCACATATTCTACCACGAAGCAGTAATGTACAAGTTTTACTGTGTTCTGGTTTGAAGGCTACAGGGTGTTCAGAAAAAATATCTCAATATCCAATGGCAATGAGAAAAATGTTTATAGGTGACGAGCGCAGTTCAGTGCTAGGTAGTTTACCTACATGTTCGCTTAGCTGACTGGCACTGTGCTGTTATGAACAGGCATACTGCTTACCATCAGGCTACATACTTGTCTAGCTCGTCTCGTCGTCGTTTTAGGCCAAACAATCGGACTGCTGCAATGAGGCAGTGAAGTTTCAGACCAAATGAAAATATCGTCAATGCATTATTTTCGTAGATTTTTCAAAAACTCGTCGCATTTCAATGTAATTATTATTATTGTTTTTATTATTTGACAGAGTTCTTTATTATTATTAGTTTGATTTTTGTTTCGTTTCTCCTCAATTTTTATTTTTGTTCATATATTAATGAAAGCTGGATGATTTTTAAAACTATCTTATTTTAAATGTTTAGTTTGTACATCTTTAGTTAAAGAATATTTTAATAAATGTAATTTATGGTTTGTCGTGCGTGTTGGCATGTCTGTAAGTGCGACAAGTAGTTAATGAATAAATAAATAATCTAAAATGGACTACCTGAGAAATACATTTATACGAGTAACACAAACATTTGAAATACTTACAAGATAAAACTTTTCAAACCGGTTCAGGCCTCTTCGAATAATCGGTGAACATATTAAAAATAGAGATTTGAATAAATCGTAAGCCTTCTTCTTCAAATTCGTTAATATAAATCCCACCAAAAACATTCTGTAAAAAACTAGCCAAGTCTCGATGGAGCTGTATATTTATCTCTAAAAAGTAATGAAATCTAGACAAAGCCGTGCCAAGTCTAAGATTACTGCGATATACTTTATTATTATAGTTAATGTTGTGTGACTTGGCCGTTGAAAGGTATCAGGGGCTCGCCTACACATACATAAGTATCATTGAATTTTTTTTATTGTTCACACCATATAGGATACATACAATTTAGGGAAAATAGTAAGACAAAAACAATTGACTGGTTATTGAATCAACGTTTTCCAAATGGTCATTTTCCACTTGTGGTTCTGGCGACAGATTAGTACAATGGTGTCATAGAGCATCTGGTTTTATACCCTTGTGTACCCTTCAACGGCCAAGTCACACAACATTAACTATAATAATAAAGAAATTGCAGTAAGGAACCTTAGACTTGGCACGGCTTTGTCTAGATTTCATTACTTTTTAGAGATAAATATACAGCTCCATCGAGACTTGGCTAGTTTTTTACAGAATGTTTTTTGTGGGATTTTATTTATATGCGTATTAAAAGCAGGAGGGCTATATTACATTCTCTTTGCAGAAGGGGAGGCATTCGTCCAGTAGTGGGAAGCTAATTAGATTAAATTAGAAGATGTGTCTCACTATGCTGGGTTTTTGCAATGACAGTCGATTTTTTTATGTATCAATACTATTGAATTGGGGATTACTGTATCTCTAATACAGCTGAGGGTACTTTATCAAGATACTTCAGACCTTCGATTTTTGACATCAATTAAGGAGGAGAGAAGAGGACAAACAAAGTTGAATATTTTTTGTAAAGGCGGTATGTCGATCTTTAGTAGTTTGGTTGGGATCTTGTGTTTTCAAATAAGGGGCACCAGGTACTCCAGATTTTCAATATTCCTAGTTTTTATAGTTTTCCCTTTATGTGGTCATTAAACCCTAAGTCTGTACCAAATTTCAGATCTCTGAGTTTATGGGAAGTACTAGTTTTATTTTGATGATCATGAGTGAGGGTCGTAAATGCGAAACTTTGCATTCGCTTAACTTTGGAACTAAATGACGTACAGACTTAAAATTTTGGATTTTTTTTGGATTTCATTTGGTTGTAGCTTACTAGATGACGAAAATTTTCGCGTCCTGGTCTTATCCAGAGGGTCTCAAATAGGGGCCTGAAAATGCAGCGAAATGGTTCCAGTAAAGGGTGGTACGGTTTGCTTCGCGCTCGACTTGGCGGGGGCACTGCCGTGCCCCCGCCAAGTAGCCAGATGTATTCTAAAGTTCGATACGCCAACTTTACGTATGTTTTTAATGGTATCCGTTCTTTTGAAAAACTTTTTTTCACAAATGTACACCTGATAACCAACGTTCGACAAACTCACGGGTCGTCAAATTATTATTACACAAAAAAACATTTCACAAATTGGTTACATCTCAAAATATTTTTTGACAAACTTTCATTACATAACATATTATTTGACAATTGATTCGTTTAATATTTTAGTTAACTAATAAATGTTTAAAACAAAACCAACACTTGACACATTTTTATTTTACAGAGTGTTGTTTGACAAACATTTCAAATTATATTTTAATTACTTAACAACTTAAACATAAAAACATTTCATTTAACAAAATTAAAATTAAATCCTACATCATTGGCAAATTTTTTTGGCCATGCCACTGCTCTGGATTTTTCTGAAAATAAAATACATAAAAAGTTGTTTAATTCATCGGACCGGTTAGGGTCCCTTTAGGACCCAGATCCGACTCAGAGCACCCCGACTTCACCTAGTCTTGTCGCTACTACCCCTAGAGTGTATATAAAAAGTGCGGGAGCCAGATGCTCAAGGGAGGTCCTGAGGGGAGCGAGCCATGCGAGGTCAAGCGTAGCGAAGGGGGAGGTGGCGAGCGAAGCGAGCCGGCGACCTCCGTAGTGGAGCGCAGGCCGAGTATGGAGAAGCGACACTCAGGGCTGACCGCAGAGCTTCTGGCGGGAGCCCACCCGAGTCAAATCTTAGTAATAGATCCTAATCGGACAGGTTAGGTCAAAACTCTGTGACAGGACCTAATCAGAACGGTTAACTCCTATGGACAATTTAATGGGTACTTTTATGATTTTGTACCTAATTTCACAACGGAATTTTTTTTGGTAAATGTTAAATTTGTAAAATGAATAGTATATGAAACAAAAAATGTACAAATAACAAAAATCATTCGATGCATTGTCTAAATGTAACGTTTGCCGGATAAATGGTTATAAAATGATGATTTGTAAAATAAAACATTTGTTGATGTAAGACATTTATGAAATAAATATTATGCAAAACGTTGTTTTTAAAATGAAACATTTTTGTGGTGTAAAGTTTTCGTAATGAATATTATACGACTAGTTGGTTTTAAAGTGATGTTTTGTCAAAAAATGTTTGTGAAACATTAGTGAACCGTTTTTAATATTTACTAATAACATGTATCTAAGTATGTATGTCGTACTTACGGATAACATGTTTGTTTCTAAGTATATGTTACATATTAAATATTAGTATGTAAGTGTATGTGCTACTATTTAATAATAACTCGTAGTGTTGTACGTGTGAGATACAGAATTATAAAACTAAATTAATTCCTCACTCCCATATTTTTACTAAGTAGAGCACAATTTTTGGGTTCGTGTTTGGCTGATAGGTTTTTGGTAAGTTATTTCAGCTGTGCTTTATTATTTATGAAAAAGAAATTTAAAAAGAAATCTTTCAGTCGACATTAATATTAAAGACAATTCGAAAATTGACCCTCGCGCCGGAACCGACAATCGAATGAATTCATTTCGCCAGATTGACGTATTTATTAGGTACGATATGTTTCGTTCACATGATGCTACTTTTGTGGTGAACAGGAAAGAAATGAAATGAAATTATTCATAGTTCTTAAACATTATTTAAAACTGAGTTTGTTAGTAAGTAGTTACGTTAATTTAATGGTTCATACATACAAAAATATTTATAAACCTGATATTATCACTCAACTCATATTGGGGCAACCTGTTAAGGAAGATATAAAAAGATTGGCTCGTTTACCTGAATGTGTGGACCAAATTATCAGATCTTTTGAAACGATACTTGATCGTGAGACCTTAACTATAATTTGTTCGGGGTTACTTAATTGTTTCTATTTTGTCTTGGATGTATAGAAAAACTTTGCTATTTAAAAATTGACCGAAATGTAAACATTCATTTAATAAAAAAATACCTCTGTGATTTTGTTGGTAAAACAGTGTAAAGTCTATTTATCTGTAAATTGAATATGAATTAACATTAATAATTGACTATGGCAGTTTACCAGAATTACAATGGTTAACCAATCTGCTGTTTTCAGAAGACAAAAAAAAAAATCAAAAATGTTTCATAGGATATAGGATTATTTTTAACATTGGTGGGATATTATTTACAAAGTATTCATAATGCACTAATAAAACGCACAATCTATATTTATATAAAAATCAATGTCACTTTTCGTAAGTGAGTTTTGTAAATGAACTCCTTCTAAACGACTCGACAGATTTGATTTTTTTTTTGTATACGCTTGGGTAGGGCCCTAGACGGTTTAGATTCACAAATCTTGGTTACTATCCGAGCGAAGCCGAGACGGGTCACTAGTATTGTATATAAGTTGGTAGTAGCGGTGAGCGGGTAGTCTCTCGCCCCGCTTCACTTGTACAATTCAAGAACAATATAATTTGCAATTGAAATAGTGACGTGATTTAATTTCCTCTCCACAAACAGTAACACCTATATTGCTGACCCCGACGTGATCTGAACACGCAACCTTCTGATCTGGAGTCAGTTTAGTATAAAAATACTCCATTGCTTAAGTATACCGTGAAATAAATCACTCCATGTAAACTCACCAATTTCATTTTAATCCCGTCTGAGCGATATGCCGATTTCATTTGACATCGACGTTTCGATGGATTTAGTTTTAATAAAGGGAAGAGTGATTTAAATGTGACTTTAATTTTTACACCATTCTTCGCCCGTGGTACATTTATATAACCTACCGGTCTGGATTACGAACATATGAAATAACGGTAAACGATTTTTTAAATCGGTTTAGTTCCGATTTGTTCAAACTATATTTGAAATTATCGACGTTTCGATGGATTTTGATCAGTTTTAATAAAGGAAAAAAGAAATTACTGAAACAGCTTTAAAAAATGTTGATCGTAGAAGGGTGAAAATTTTGTTACTTTTAAAAAATTTTTAGTAATACTTTTTGTGAAAAATAGATGTTGGCCGATGGTTTGATTGATGTGACACGAGAATTTTATATATTAGATTTCGTATTGTTGGTTTGATTGATGTAAGATCCCAGAGCCGCCAGACGTCACGTATTTTCTGATGGATGATATGTGGACGATTGAGTAGAGTTACTACGTACTAAGAACACATGATTACCCGCTAACTTGCTTAGACGGCCTATTTTGAGATCATCTGATTTTCACGTATGTTATATATAGGCAATATCTTTACAAATAAGGCCCCAATACTCCCAGACACTTTCCGTCACACAGTTAACAGACGCTTTAAAACTTCCAAAATAATAGAGTTTTAAAGCGTCTGTTAAGCAAAACGGCCGACGGAAAGTGTCTGGGAGTATCGAGGCCTTATTTGTAAAGATATTGCCTATAACATACGTGAAAATCAGTTATCAGAAAATACGTGAAGTAAGTAATGTAGCTTCTGGACCCCATATCTCAAACTTGGCCGTCAAAAAATACGTGGCGTCTGGCGGCTCTGGGATATTGGACTATATGACATAGCATAACTGCATAATAGATGTGTATGCCATACTTTCAGAAAAAAACAAACATACTAATTGTAAATTAGAGGCCTGCAATATCTGTGCCAGCCCAAAGTTCTGTGAGCAGCTGGCATCGGCTCAAGTATAAAACGTTAGATGAACTATCATCTGCATAGCAGTGAGTGTTTCCAATTATTTAAATTATATACAATTTATATTTTGATACAATGAATAGCATAGGCATCAACAGAGCCCTGGGAAAAGCCCGCGTTGTTGACTATACTTTAGAGAAAGAACCACCAACTACGACCGTAAATGTATGTTTCCGGAAAAAATCGGACCCTTGTGAACAAATACTGCATATGAATTTCTTATTATGGAATTTACTTAAGTGTTTTATGTCAGATCCAAAGAATAACTTCAACAACAATACTTATTGCCACTGCTTCATCTTCTACTCTCGATAGTCAAATCCTATCGTCAAAACTAGAAGGTGTACTGTGGTGGAACTCGTCGGTCGTTGATCAATTGATCGTCCTAGAGGTTTCCGAGAAGGTATTATGGGTGGAATAGACCTTCATAGTTTTTTTTCATGACATTATTCAATTCAATTCAATTCAATTTATTTTTTCGAACCATTATTTTACAAAGAAAACTTGGTAACGTCAAATACAAAATAATAAAAGAGTTTAAATACATAAACAAGTGACAATATTTAACAGTAAGCGGCTGTAAAGAGGCCTTGTCCAACGGATTCAACTATTTTAATTAGCTAAATCCTTTGTCAAAAGCTTTATAAAAAGCAAAAAATAAATAAAAAATTAAATCTAAAATTTTAAATTACGATGTTAAAATACTCTTAATTAATTGGTAGTTACATTTGTGATACACTTTTTTGCCATACATTTTGTCCTTAATGAAATCATCAACATTATAATAGGCTTTATCCATTAAATAGGTCTTTACAATATTTTTGAACCTTTTTTCATTGAGACCTACCAACTGATCTGGTATGACATTATAGAAGCGAACACTGTTTCCTATAAAAGAATTACATGTTTTTTGTAGTCTACACTTCGGAATTACCAATTTGTCTTTGTAGTGTGCCTTAGGGTTTTTATCTGATACTTTACCAATGCTTTTCTTATTCTTTCTGGCATACACCATGCATTCATAAATATACAAGGAAGGGGCTGTTAAAATATTTATATTTTTAAAAACCTTCCTCAAAGATTCTCTAGCGGGTAATTTGTACATTGCGCGGATTGCTCGTTTTTGCAATATGAAAACTGAATTTCTGTCCGCTGCCGACCCCCATAATAGAATTCCATAGGACATGATGCTATGAAAATACCCATAATAAACTAATCTAGCGGTGGTGACATCTGAGATTTTCCTAATCTGTCGAATGGCATGGGCAGCTGAGCTTAGTTTATTTGCGAGCTGTTCAATATGTGGACTCCATTGGAGTTTCGCATCTATAGTAACACCCAAAAAAACTGTAGACTGCACTGGTTCTAAAGTCTTATTAATTAAATTTATATTAAGTTTAGGGCTTGGTACATTAGATAATGTAAATTTTATACATTTTGTTTTGTTTGGATTCAGTGCCAAATTATTTGCGTCAAACCATCTGCAAGCAATGTCCAATATTCTGTTAATTTCATTGCAATCATCTATTCCTCGCTTAACTTTAAACAGCAGAGACGTGTCATCGGCAAACATAATTATTTCTGTGTTTGCTTGTCTTTTTAACATGAAGGGCAAATCATTTACGTAAACTAAAAACAGAAACGGTCCAAGGATTGAACCTTGCGGTACACCCATTTTCATGGGAGATCCCTTTGATTTATTTCCGTCAACTTCAACAATCTGCACCCGGTCTTTAAGATATGACGTGATAAGGTCCAAAGCTAGTTTTGAAATCCCATAGAATTCTAATTTCTTTAAAAGTATGTCGTGATGAACGCAATCAAATGCCTTAGACAAATCGCAAAATACACCAATAACGTCGTGCCGATCTTCCCATGCACTCGTTATATATTTGGTGAGCTTAACACCCGCATCAGTGGTTGAGCGTCCTTTAGTAAAACCAATTGATGGTCATGTAGCAAATTGTTGACGTTAAAGTAAGAAATGAGCTGGCTTAGTATTAATTTCTCAAATATTTTACTGATGCAGGGTAACACTGAGACAGGTCTATAATTTCCAGGTTCATCTTTGTCGCCGGATTCAAATAAAGGCACGACTTTACTATGCTTCATCAAGTTTGGAAACATACCATTACTAATGCTAGCGTTAAATAATTCAGCAAGATAAGGTGCAATTTTCACCACTATACCCTCTAATACTTTCACTGACATGCCCCATAAATCCTCACTATTTTTTACTTTGACTTCTTTAAAAGTTTTTAGTATTGTTGTGGCAGTAACATGATGAAACGCGAATGAAGAAGAGGATTATTTACATTATTTTTCAACATTGCGTCAGCAAGAGAAGGAAGACAACAGATGTTTGGTTGTTTCTAAAGGAATTCCAGCAAAATAAAGTTCGAATGCATTTGCTATTTCACATTTGTTTGTAATAATTTTGTCATCAATTTTTAGTTTGCTAACTTTATCTGTCCCTTTAGACTTTCCAGTCTCTTTATTAATTACGTTCCACGTACTTTTTATGACGTTGTTGGAGTTTTTGATTTGATCCCGAACGTAAATTGCCTTGGCTTGAATACATGTCCTTCTGAAAATGCTTGAATACTTTCTGATATGACTTTTTGTTGCGTCATCAGTGCAATACGTTTTTAGCTCGTACAAATTATACAAATTATTTCGACTTATAAATAGACCTGGAGTAGCCCATTCGGCAAATTTTGGCTTAGAGTTAATATTTATTTGTTTTGTCTGAAAAATATTATTGAATTGAGTATTTAACATATCAAAAAATAAATTATAATTAGTGTCAAGATTATCAATTGTCATGTCATAATCAAAATAGTGAAAAAAGTTTTCTATCTCAGTGTTCAATGTTTCAATTCGAACCTGTGTTATAGGCCTAACAACTTTCTTTTCTGCTACCTTTTTTGCATCTATTGGAAAAGTAACACTTAGTCCTCTATGGTCTGACCGAAGTCGGTCTAGGATTTCGGAGTGAAGATACTCGCAATTAACGAAAACATTGTCTATACAAGTTGCAGACCTTCCTTTCTTAGTAGATGCAATCCTTGTTGGTTCTGTGAACACTTCTACCATGTTGAATGATTGACATAATAGTAGTACATTGTTTTTTGAGCGGGATTCAGTTAGCAAATCAGTATTATTATCGGAATATCATCGTCGTCTTCATTCACAGGCTTCTTTATTCCATTGCAGTATAATGAACTATGGTAGCTTAATGATAAACAGCTTAAAACACAGTTACGTCACATGTGGTATTGAATATAACTACCATGACTACGACTACGAATCGTCAGAATCCATCTCATGGTCGACCATCGGCATATTCGTATTTAAATTGTGTTAACAATTAATGCTGCGTTGACAAACCAGGGTTAGCGAGATAATTCTTGTTCACGGGACTTAGCAAGAACTCAATACTGTCATTCGCAAGCAAGAAATGTACGAGATTCTCATCATAATCCTGCGTCACGCGCAAAACACAATAAAGCTCCGTTATCAGGAATATTATGCAAATGACGCCGCCTAACCCAGAGTATTATCTGTTCTATGCCCAGGGTCTGTATTCCCTATGCCCAATGAACAAAATTTATACGTTTTCTGTTATTTTTTTAAGTATAGATTAATGACAGCAGGACATGTGCCTGATGGTATGCAATATGCCTGCCACATAAGAGCACAGTTGTCACTGTTGGAACTGCAGCTATTGGAACATGAAGAATCCAAATCTTTACCTCCAGCACTGCACTGCACTCGTCAGCCAGAGGTATAAGATGTTGTAGCTCTATGCCCTAGAATTTCACTGGAAACAATCCCCTTCAAACCGGAACGCAGTAATGTTTGCGCATTGCTCCTTGGCGGTAGAATAACTGAAAAAAGTGTTGTACTACTTCCCCAGGCGGACTGTGCAAAGAGATCTACCTCTACATTGTATATAACATTACGCAAGAGCAAGCCACAAACCTGTGAAATTTTGAGTGTAGTAAATCTGTGACGTCAAATCGATAACGAAACAAAGCAGGTACGATTCACTTATGTTGTCCTGTTTTTAGGAAGCGTGTTCCTTACCTTCAGGAGCAGGTCTTACTCGTCATATCACTTTCCAAAATAAAAAAAGGTTCTTAAAATGGTGGCTTAGTCATTTTCTAATTTATTTATTTATTAAATTTCAGTTGTTCTGTGCTTACAGTATAGGTACACCAAAGCGCACAGAAGGCCAGAAAAATACTACAAAACAACTTAAGAATAAATTACAAATCAAACATCATAGCTTGTTATAATACATATAACATGAAATATAAAGGAAAAAAAAGGTATATAGATGAGTTAACATTCACAAATTATACGATACAATGAAAGTATGTCCATGATATTACAAAAGTATGGTGGATTAGATTATCATCTAATGTCGTCCGATCATTGTTTCACACGTCAAAAAACACCCCATACCTACAGAAGTTTTCCTTTACAATCCCACAGCATAATCTATTCATTTCATGCCCAAATTGGGAACGTACCGATTACTCCAAGCAATCGCGCATCGCGCACGAACCGAGTTCCCGTAGAAATCATGCAAATTATCTAATTGAGCCCGAACGGATACAAAAAAGGAAAAAAGAATTCGTTTACAATCACGTACAACCATTGAGAACACGTATAAAGAACTGGAAATTTCATGTATGATGTATAAGCGTTAATTACGGATTAGATATATATACCATGCTTATTTTTTTGTAATGTGTCTCTGATATTTGGACGTATAATAGTTTATATACGCTATATTAAAGATAAATGGTAGCTAGTAAGTATAAGTAACAAGCCTACCTATTATAAGCAAGTATAAAGAAAAAAGTTTGACAGTCATAGGAACTGGCTTTAGAAGTGAAAACTTATAACTCAGAATTTGATAGCTTACCTACTATGGAAACTACGCGGGTTAATCCGGACGGCGCGGCGTGGCCATGGTCCCAAGTTTACCCGAAGATTTCTAATCATTCCCGAGCGTGATGCTATAATTAATTTCACCGCCCACATAAAATCTGACTGTAGTGTGCCAAAATAATTTCACTTCAAAAGTGTACTAATACTTAGTTACGATGTTATACTAGAAGAAGAAAGTTGTAAAGAATGCTGGAATTAAGTTATGCCAAAGGGTGTTCTACGTTTTGAGTTTAATTAATTACATAAGTATCTGGTTGACCAAGCTTTGCTCGGTTTCTCGGTCGGTTTGCTCGGTCTGTGTGTGGGGAACTGCGGTTAAGACCACAATCATATCTGCGGAGCGCGCTCAACGAGCTTTATTGAAAGTTCTACTTTATTTGCCATTCAGACACCCAACCATAGAAGTGTATAAGAAGGCTAAAGTTCTTAGTGTAAGAAAACTGTTTATTTACGAAGCCCTGAGAAGATTTCACAAAAAGACCGTACCCACACTGCTTCTTCAGAATAACAAAAAAAGAGAAAGACGTTGTCCTATTCCGGGAACGAAAAGTAAATTTGCACGAAACAGCTATGAAGGTTTAGCTCCGCGCATCTATAACAAAATTGATGCTAAATATAAGATAAAATCACTAAATAACAATGAGTGTAAGAAAGTAGTCCGGGAATGGCTAGATGACTACGACTATGATAGTCTAGAAAATATGTTGGCTAATTTAGATATATTCTAAATTGGACAATTATTAATACAGAGATAACAAAACACACGTATGATATTACTCATACCTATATACGTGATATCGGTAACATCTCAATTGTTTGTTTGTTTGTTTATTAGTAACTGTTTCTCGTTTATTAATATTTTTCTGTTGTTGAGACATTGATATTTTTTATATGGAAATTATTTGTTTAAAGTTTTGTATGTCCTGGTAATTATATTATGTTCACAATGTAAAATGAAATTTTCACCAGTTACCTACACTTATTATTAAAAAACAATGAAAGTACATATACATATTTATACATTAATACTCTATATCATATATTTTATTAAGTATATTATATGATCACACACGCATACACACCTTAACACACCCACGCACAAACACATACACACACACACACACACACACACACACACACACACACACACACACACACACACATACATATATTTACTGATTGACCATGGGAGGAGCCATTGTCTTCCGAAATACAGATACGACTAGTTCGGAGACAATGGGTTCATATCGAAATTTTGTTAACTTTTTATAGTGTGAAAATAAAATATTTTGTATTTTGTATTTGTATTTGGTTTAAATGCTTTTATAAATAGCTCTAAGTAAAAAAAAAATCTCAGAAAAAAAAGAACAAAAAGAAAAGACCCGAATGTAACCATCAGCATTCAAACCGGGGCATGTTGACTCCGATGGCCAACATATTCCGTCTGAGTCATTTAGACGTAAAGAACAGTGGCGAAATAACTTATCGTATTCTAATGACATTGTAGGAGTTTTTCATTGTCTAAAAACGCGCATGAAATGATGTTTTAAAAAAATAAAACCTAGCTAGAACGCTAGATCGATTTATCGTCCCCGCAACCCCCTGTATACATAATTTCATGAAAATCATTTGAGCCGTTTCCGAGATTCAGATTCTATATATACCTATAAACCTACAAGAATTGGTCGTTTAAAGGTATAAGATACGCAGAGTTAGCAGAACTTTCAGAATGGCAAATGGAATGAAAAAACGCCGTCGAGAAAGGGCTGATCATTAAACTTTTTAAAATTATAGATCCGTACCTAAACTCGTTTGAAAAGGTGTGACCCGAAAAAAGCGTCGAAGTTCCGTGAGCGGGGTTGGTGGGCACGGCCGTATTACCAACTTATAATGCATTTACCGTGTACCCGGCCGACCTTTGTTACGGACCCAGCGCCCTCTGAAACTCGCTTTCACACTTTGATTTTGGTGTCTATATAGGTAGGTATATATGTATGTAGATTACTGTAGATATGGATATTGGGCTACGCAAAAAGCTTACACAAAGCCGGAATGGTGACGTTCTACTCATCAATATGAATAACTTTTACTATGCATACTTTTAGTAGAGGTAGGACTCATCAGAATATGCCCATACAACACACACACGTACCACACATTTCCTAATTAGTCTATCGCCAAGCTATAATTTACAAAAATTACTGTGCTCTTATAGAGTAAAGTTTCCAGAAAAAATATTTTGCAGAGAGATAAGTCATTTTATATATCGCGGTGAGTAGCACAGTGCAGTAGTATGTAATTATTTGGACTATTCATGTTCCAATGGCTGTCTGATACTGTACTGTATGGGCTGGCGTGTTGCGTACCATCAAGTACATGTCTTGTTTGTTCCTTTACTATACACCCTATAAAAAACAATTTATTCTTCACATTGTTATTAAATATACTATTGTAACATTTTTTTAACGGGCCTTTATTATTATCAAAACTAAAGTACAATGAAAAACTTGGAACTTCGCTTCATTGGATTCTAGAAATATGTTTCTCTAACACCCAGAACGCCCACGCAAGGACTAAAGCCAACCTACGCGCCCATTCATCATGGCCGCCATACGAGCTGACACTTTCCCGCCAAAACTACCGCTGACAAGGCACTTTATTAATTAACCCCAGTGTTACGCATCAATTAAATTAACCAGAATCACCGCAACAGTGGTTCACTTGCCGCCTACGGAATCTTACAAGATAGAGACTAATAACAAACTTTTTCGACTGTTTACTGCGACTGGAACAAAGCAAATACTGTTCAGAAGTTGCTTTATCAATTACAACAGGGGGTTTCGATCTTTCAGCAACTATTTGTATGTTTTACTTCTTAAATTTTAGTTTCTAACTCGAGTGATATATTTCAAATAGTTTCTGGTTTAATACATATTTCATATTCCAAGCCGTAGATGCCTCTTTTCACGGGGGTCCGATATTATTAAAATGGCAGGTAAGGCCCAGCTACCGCTGGTACTTCCTTCAATGCAATTTTATTGTTATCTCACTAAAATATTACCAAAGGACCCCAAAGGCTTAATACAAAAGAGTCTTGTCCAAGAGGCGGTGATGGAATCCCTGACAACATCAAAGTAATCTAAACCAATTGTAATATTCTGTATGAATTCCAAGTATGCCTTGAACAGTCAAGCTCGTTAAAATGCTCCGATGTTTCGACAGCGACGGGTCACTCTCTTCCCTAAAATATGGTGAAGGAAACAGAAAGTTGACATTTGCGTCTTACTCGTACACGAGTGCTGCTTGCGAGAGATGGTTGTGACTCACAGCATATACGCGGTATGCATCAATAATATGTGAAAAGAATGGGATAAATCAGGATACTTTTCCCATTGTTTTATTAAGTTACGAGTATTTTAGTGTCTTGTTCAGACATTATATTTTTTTGGATTTGTTTATAAAAAGCAGGGACCCCAGAGTCAGCAAAGAGTATTGTCCAAGAATAAAAAAAACGTTTATTACCATTTATAGTTTCGGTCGAGTTGATCTAAGCCATTGTTATCTTGTTTTCAGCTACGTCCACTGAAGTATACTCCCGAAGCGGCAGGAATGCGGCCGGAGCGCTGGACGGGCGCGGCCTAGTGGCGGTCATCAAGCGGCAAGTTCCACTTGCGGGCCAACTAGACCACGAGCTCGCCTGGGGCCAGGGCTGGGGATGGGTCACCATGCCCAACGGCGCCTGGAACGGACGTAAGTATTCTGCATTTAAACAGCGTCTCTCTCGTCGCAGTTCCACAAAACTGGTCACGCTGCCAAACTTCTGGTACTGGGATTGTTTTGGAGCAGAATTTTAAGTAAGTGTTACAATAATTTATACTCGACGTGTGTTATTATATGCTCCAATAGACTTACACAAGCTCAAAGATGGTGACTTCGAAGCATCGCACGGAATGAGTAGGACGTAGCTACTACGCATTGCTCCAACATTTTCGGCGGCTGCGATCAAGCTATAACTTGACCTTTGTATCAAATAGAAACGGACAAAGCTGATGGCTGCCAGGGGAGTCAGGAGGCGATGGCCGGGAAGCTGCATCATGCCATGGCTTGGGGACAGGGCTGGGGCTGGGCAACTCTGCCCAATGGCGTGTGGAGCGGCCGTGAGTGTTCTCCAGTATTTTCCCTGGGGCTCTTGTGAACCTACTGCACTGACGGTGTGCTTTGGGTTTGTCATATTCCCCTACAGCTTGGTGTTGTTGTACTGCTTCAAACAGAATAAGTAGGTATACTTAACGTTTTTTAATCTTGTAGTTCAAATGATCCATCTCCATCATCCATTGTAGTAAATTTTACCAAAACTATCATGATACCATATCAAGTTTGTACTACCTGAACAACACTGAAATTTTGAGAGAGTTATCAGTTTCCGTCTGATAGATAGGCGAGCTCTCTAATAATAGTGTTCATAATTATAACATGTTTGTTTTCTTCGGCTTCGGAAACGTTTATCTTGAATATAATAAGTATGATATGCCTTTCATCTTCTACTAGATTAAATATATTGTTAATAAAAATTATTATTATAATTATTAATAAATAAATAAATAAATTATTAATAAAATTATTGTTGAAAAAAAACCTTACTAAAGTACCCAGAAAACTGTTTTGGATTAAATCGTAATGATATTACAAATGCGAAAGTTTGGATGTCACATAAATCTCAGGATGTTTGTTGCTCAATCACATCGCTACGGCAAAAACGAAACAGCCTGAATTTCATCTGTGAAACACAGATAAATCATTTATGGTATAGAATAGCACGGATATAACATTATCGACAATAACCAAATATACATGTAATGAAATAGTCACCTTCCTTAATATTTTCTATCCCTTTCCAGGTCTCACATGGTCCCAAGAAGGAGATGACTTCGCCCTACATGCCATGCCGATAATGCACCACACGAACGTCTCCCAGGCTTGCTCCATGCTTGACGGCGTCACAGCATATGAGGCCTCAGCTTACGAACAAGCTCTGGCTGAATATGACGACAGCGGCACCACCGACGACTGGGACATCGGCGTCGACTGCGGGGACTTCATGATGTAAGCTGAACTTACAAAAGAAGATGACGTAGTAAAGACAAATGAAGATCTAATACGACGCGGAAACGCAAATAAAGATGAAACAAAGGAACACCTGAAAAATAAAATGAAAATTAATGATCATCTAGAATTGATATAGGTGCACAATTAAAACAAAATAGAAATGATTGCACTTAATGGAATTATAAAACAGATGAGTATCTAGAAGAAAGTATTTTCAAGGCAGTAAGTAGATTGCATATGCTCAACGATATTCAAATAAAAGATGAAGAAAGGAATTAGATTATATTAAAGTCTAGAATGGTCACAGAAGTAAATATTAAGAAGCGTCTAGTTTGTGATGTGTCTTTGGTCTTATGACGTTAATGCAGAGTTCTAGTACAGAGTGTCTTATTCGATGTTTGAGCACGAAATGTACCTATTGTACAATTTACACTGTAACTGTCAAAAAATCTAAAAAGAGATTTCATAAAAGAGCATGAGAACGTCAATCTTAAAAAATCTCGTCTGTCGTACAAAGACTTTGAAGTTAGGTTTTAAAATATTAATTATTTATATATAACGCGTTATTATTGTTTTTAAAGATTGAATCTGTGCTGGACATAAGATTTCATGTGCCAAATTATGAAACCAAATAAATTCATAAAATTCTCTACCACGAAATGTTCATACATTATTAAATTTTTGTCTTCAGTTTGCAAGTGAAACGTTTTGGAATATTGTAATTATATATAAAACAAATTAGTTTATTTTGTTCAAAACTTATATCACTATTACTAACAATTATCAAATATGTGTTTTAACTTACGTCTAATCAAAATTAGAGTCTGTTCACCGTCAGCTGGCATAGAAGATCAATGTTTGGGCACCAGTCTACCATTCAATAATGGAAAATGTCGTTGGACCAATCATGGCTCATATAAGTACCTACCTGCATTAAGACGTCAAAAGAACACGTCGAAATGACGAACTATCATGAGTTTAATTTTTATGCCAGGTTACGGTGAATGGATTACGCATTCTGAAATTAATAAAATTAATATTTACTATGAAACAAATTATGTACTTAGTGTATTATAGTTGCATGCTATAGCTGTCTCGTATATCTGTCATAGAAAAGATGTGTGTAGCCATAATATAGAATAGATTCAGTATTCGGCCTACGTTTAGAAGTTTTTCGGATAAAATTAATTAATAGATAACAAATCTCTTGATTGTGCTGAAAGAAATTAAAGAGATTTTTTCTATTGAAACAAATGTCGTGGATGTATTGTCTTTAAATAATACGATGATTTCAACAAAAATTATTTCAAATTTGAATCCATCATGTTGATATAAATATATAAAAGCCTATATTACTATATTTATCTACTTAAAAATGGAATAGTATTGTAAAAACTTGTAATGGTATTTACATAGGGCTGTTGTGTGTTCAAGTTTTCTGGAGGTTTTCCTTTCTGGGAAGATTTCTAGACAAATTTACCTGTATTTACAGAACAAAAACTTTTAAACATTATTTTATTATAAACGGAGTAACATATTTTAAGCATATTTCCGAGACTGTGCAGTTTATCTGTGTCCGGTTGATATTGATACGTTATGCCATGGCAGCCCTGTGTTATATATTTTACCCTGCCTGATTTACGGTGAAACCTAGAATTTAGCGAATTAACTTGATCCTTCTAAGAACCGAACTACAACTTTCAACCAAAACATTTACTTAGAAAACACTATTCAAATTTTGATACGAAATACCTACTTGGAACTTTGATATTGTTATAAAAGATTTGGTTTTGTAACAAGTTGTATTACAAAACTTACATTTGGATAAATGTATTAACTGTATGTTGATCCTTCGAGTTTGAAGACATCACATATTACACATTTGCACGGTTTTTGAATGTTTATATTTTACACAGATCAGGGTAAATCAAATTTCTTGTTTTCGTTCATCCTTTACCTTTTCGTAGAAGTCAATTTTACTAAGCGAAATTACCATTGTGTATTGCATTTAGAGAACTACATTATACTTTATACGTACTTACTAACTACTTGCACTAAGCACGTGCAAATTATCCATGGACCAATGAAGGTCTAAGGTTAATCAAGTTGATCAAGCCCACTACTAGTGGAAAGCGTGGTCAATATGCTGGTGGCCATTACCACGCTGAAGGACAATGTTTAAATGTGCCAAATAAACGCCAGCAATTAGTTGTCGTCATGTTTGAATATTACATATTGCATTACATGATTGGATCTTTACCCAAACCGCTAATTCTAAATTGTCCTCTTCAGACCATTTTTTTATTTTTAAAATAGGTATAAAAAACATCCACTTAAATTTGTAGTTCTGCCGTATTTGACTACCTAGATCTATGGCTCGATTTATTGTCTTACATAACAGTCAAGGCCATAGGACACTCCCGTATGGGATGCCAGGCTATTCCTTAATCCTCAATACCATCGGCAGCCCAAGCTAAGGGTGTAGTACCATCTAAGGTTCTTTCATCTAAGCCCAAATTCTAGTTGTCATACGAGATGAGGTATGCTTGTTGAATACAATGAGTTTAATATTGGATAGGGCCAGCGCTTTCTGCGTCAGCTCAATCGGTAGGCTGTATAGGCTACTTGGGGCCAACTCCCATAGGTCTCTTTAAAAAAACCATACAGAACAGATGTTATCCGCCATCTTACATAGATAATCGTAGAATTGTCCAATTGATGTTAATCTACTGAACTACACCATTACAAACATGTAGTCAACTGTTCATCTAAAAGCAGCCTTTTTAAATATTGCTATTTTTAATTTCTCTATTTTTTTTATTATCTGTAGAATTGACTTCTATTATAACAAGTAACAAAGTTGCACAAGAGAGAGAAGTAATCGAACATTTAAAGTCACGCATGATGTGCTTGTCCTACGCCTCTCACTCCACCATTTAAATTAATTGTATAGATTAAGTCGATGTTAGTTATAGTCAATGTGGTCGGTAGAAACCATTATATCTCACTGCAACGCTCGATATACCTATTCTACAAATAAATCAACTAGACTCTGCACCACCTGTCACGATCATTAGTATTCGGCGCCAATGTCGTATTTTACAACGACGAAAAAAGGCATTGTTTAGAAATAAAGTAAGGTGAATAGTTCAACCATTTCGCCAGAAGACTTCGTTGGTGGCGCGGGTTCTAGCTTCTCGTTTGAGAATGAAAACGAGATTATAAATGATAAATTATGTAGAATAGTTTTAGTCTAATTCCAAGCATGAGAGTGAATCCCTTTAAAGAATTAAACAACAAATGGGGTGAGATTTTTTAAAACTACGTTTTTGGGTTATTTTTTGTTTGCGAACATTATGCGAACGTTATAATGGATGTCCTTTATAGAGAACATAGAAAATATTTTTAAAAGAACGATATTTCCCTTTTATCACGATATATGTATATGTGCAATTTTTACGTGTTTATTCGTTGAGTTTTAAGCTTTAGACCCATTTACTAGTGTTATTGGATCTCACTAAGCGTGTCGGTAAGCGTCGGTATAATTAGGTGTGAGTACCACGGATAAAATACACGGCAGTGATATTTGCCTGTGATGTGTGGAGATAAACAATATAATATATAAAATAATATAATATTGGTGGACAATTCACACACAACACCATCTGACCCCAAACTAAGCAAAGCTTACAATGCACTGGCATCTAGTGTTTTTTTTTACAGGCAGAGTCTTTATTAACAAAATGAAATTACAATGAGAACTACACTTAATTAGCCGCTGCGTCAGCCTTAGACTATGTTTCTCTGATGCTGGGGTTACACTAACGAAAAATGCCATTAATTTTCGCGATAATGAACGTTAACCGTAGGTATACACCTAATGGACGTTTACCGAAGGTGTATACTTTACACATACGGTCAACGACCATTATCGCAATAATTAATGGCATTTCCCGTAAATGTGGCCCGAGCATGAAAGATGTGATGGTGCCAGAGTGTCAACGCAAGTTCCGTCCCACCTCGGGGGGCGACCCAACTTCAAAGGCGCAACAGTCATGCCGTCAAGTATTTTGCCATCGTAATGCATAAGACCACTTGGTTCAAGTATGTCTGAGACAAAGGCGGTGGAAAAATCCCAGTGTATGATGTCAAAATGTAATAAGTGGTTAACAGATTACCTTCTCAAAAGAAATCAAAACTTTCATTGTGCAGATTCCAATTATATTAAGAGACAAAACCCACTCGGGCATTAAGGTCGGGAAATTTTCGCAAACATAAGTATTTTAACACTTTCTCTTAGGCATCATCAACATCCTACATTGTGATACGGGGATTCGAATCCAAGACAAGTAATTGTGATGAATATAATTATTTTTTTCCGTATATGTACCATAATAATTATAACCTTTATTCAGATAATGCTTACAATTTTTCAATGTTATTACAATAAAATTCTTAAATGTAGGTTGCCATCGTATTCTTCCCTAACGTTAGCTTTTCTGGTCCAAGCAGCACCTGCTGTCGCTTTTATATTATCGACCCATCTTCTCATCAGTTCTCATCAGTGGTCTACCACGATTTCTTTTCCGATCTCTAGTGAACCAGTACATAACAGTTATTGTAACATCTCTTAAAGTTGTTGTTCTTATTTTATCAGATAGCCTTTTCCCCGTCATACTCCTTTCCATGGCGTTTTTACATATTTTTTGACGTGACAACGTCTTATAAATTGGTTTGCCGGGTGACACTTCAAGAAACTGCGTTACGCTCCGCTCACGTTATGCGCTCACAACGAGAG
The DNA here is from genome assembly GCA_017562165.1 of Ectropis grisescens. Classification (NCBI taxonomy): domain Eukaryota; kingdom Metazoa; phylum Arthropoda; class Insecta; order Lepidoptera; family Geometridae; genus Ectropis; species Ectropis grisescens. Next base: position 4,941,333 of record CM029791.1, on the reverse strand, counting down.
CGAGTGAGAGGCACGCGTCCCTTCCACTCGGGCATGGTTAGCCCGCCTAAGAGCGAGAGAAACAGACATAAAAAGTGAAAGGCACGCGTCCCTTCCGTAAAATTATTTTACCACTCAAAGTCGTTGTCACGGAAAACTTTCGCCCATATACCGACTTTACAGGCAACCAATTTTTTTAATTTTCTTATGTGGGTGGGTATTGGTGGGTGCCCAGGTTTGACATCCATATGTCCGAATATGGACCATAGTAATTTATAATTCCAGCTACCTGTGCCCCGTAATACTAGCTTTTTGTACTAAGTAATTTTGTTTGGAGGAAAGATTTGTAATTTTGTATCTCTGAAACGAATAGACTTGAAACTGCAAACCAATTGAAAAGTTATTTCACCATTAGAATGCTTCATTCTGTTAAAATGAAGAGACACGGATCACATGCTGAATGTATCTTCTCCGTGGTACAGATTAGTTCAATTAATGGATGAGAACCTAGTCGCAAAATCTTCCGACCTACCCAAAGACTGCCTAACGTTATATTACCTGATACCTGTATGTAGGTACCCTAGGCGTGATAATGCGATGTCCTTGACCCTGCTAACGCTATATTGCAAGATGTTTTGCTGGATTAAGAGATTTTGGCACTTAAATTAAGTAAGAGCTATGTAAAAGCAGTTGACTGGGACAACATACTGGATGGCCTTTAATTTTTTCTTGTGAGAGAACGCTCCCAGTCTAAACAGGAGAACATAAAGTGTGTTATTTATGTTTGAAGTCGAAATTGAACGACTCATTTAAAATCTTGCAATATAGCTATAGATGTTGTAGCAAATTGTATATTATACTATATTAGAGTAAAATAGGAATTATGATATGAAATCCACAAGGTGTTGATTGTATTGTGCCTAGATTATTTTCAATTTCGGTGTCAAATATTTTAGTTTTTATCACGATTTAGCAAAAATTATTAGATGTAAGTAGATATTTAGCTTTCATTTAATTTCATTGTACTAGCTTGTAAGTAGTTTCCTTGTATTTTTAATTTAAGATTTACTAAATTAATTAAACAAACATTTTAGTTATAATTTTACATGTGTGTAATTTTTTAATTCGTAAGCATTAGAAAAAAATACTTAAATACCAAAATGATTGTAATCTTAATCAAATGCCAAGCTGTTATTTAAAATGTGTACTTTTGAGTGTATTTATTTAGGATTTTTATGTGTCTATTTAGAAAAATTAGAATTAAAATCTACTTTCTAATCAGCAATAAGAAAGGCGCTGGTATCGTCGAGGAGACATAATTATTGAGATTGTAATGTATTTTTGTATGGGAAGCTTGCATTTATGTACAATTTTGAATTCGCATAGAGGCGGGAATACTGATGCCTGTACAATGCAGTAGCTGACAAGAGAATAACATGTCCATTGTCCAATTAACTAATATATTTTGGAAACAAAAGTAAAATATTTTTCATGAAAGTTGGCCACTACTTATTTCTTAATAATACGCCTGTCTTGTGGCATATGCATTTACTGAGCTATACCCACATGTAACTATTGCGTCAGGGATTCAGAAATAGACTTTAGGGGATATTCATGAATTACGTGAAGCACTAAGGGAGTGGGGGGAGGAGGTTCAAGTCAAACCTCACCCAATCTCACGTTGGATAGTTAGGAATTTGGTGTCGACCCGTGCGTATCCTCAAGCGCGATATTTACCATGGTTAAATAGTGGAGCAAATCCCGATATTTCGGTGCAATTCCATCCACCATGTTCACGGTAAATATCCCGTAATAAATAATAATACTGTGATGCTAAAAAAATACTGTAAAAAATATAATAGTGTAATGCTCGAAAAGGAACATGTATTCTGGGTTTCTGTATTCAAGCTACAGGCATTTGTATTTCTGTTTTAATTGTATGCGCATAATAATGTGTTCGTATTAGCGTACTTATAGACACATTAATTCTTTTAAGATTGAGGAAATGAAGCCTTTTTAGTATTATTTATGGCAATTACTTATTTGTTTAACTTTTCTACTATTTGAGCCGTTTTCTGAAAAAAAACGTCCTGTCCTCCAACGCACTGGAAAGACGAGCTTGGAGCGATTAATAAAGATTGGACGATGGAAGCTCTGAACCGGACTAAGTGGAGAGAATTTGGGGAGATCTTTGCCCAACTGTGGGGACAATTGAGGTTAATTAAAAAAAACGGTAACCGCATGTCCGATTGTCCCATGACATTACTGTGTTTTTGTGTGATGATGCGTAACAGTAAATTGATAATCAAAAACTAGGCTGGCCACGTCATAACGCAAATGGCCGTTTAACGAATGCAATTTGTAAAAATATGTCAAATAATTTTTATCTTTCTTTTACCCTAGTAAAATTAATTGCACAATCCTTCAAATGCAGAAACTACAGGTAATCCAATTCACAAATTTGGATCAAATAAGTTCAAAGCAGTGTGAGTGCTGGGCAGGTGACATCTGTAACGATATTTTGAAAACACTTTTTTGTATCTTTTTTTGAAAACGGCTCATTACCGGAAATGTTATTTACGTGGCAAATTGTCATTATACAAAATTAATTACTTGCTTCGTTTCAAGGAAATTCACTAAAACGTGGAATCGTAAAGAGTCTGAAACGATTTTTAAGCGACATTTATATATGAAAACTAACGTGGTTATTACATATTTTAAATAAATACACGGGTAACTCACGTTTAATATAGTCAGTCCAGTCCGACTCAAGTTTCGATCGCGTCCGGCGATCTTTTTCAAGGAGAGTGCGTGCGCGGGTTCGCAGCTCGTTTAGCACATAAGCATTAGCACTCTCCTTGAAAAAGATCGCCGGACGCGATCGAAACTTGAGTAGGACTGGACTGACTATATTAAACGTGAGTTACCCGTGTATTTATTTAAAAAGACATTTATGTAGTTTTTACATAAAAAAGCACGTTCAGACTCTTAGCAAGCAATATTTGAATAGTCGCGTAATATGACTGATGACGATAATGATTATAGTGCAGTGTCGAGCAAGCTTTCGAATAAAACTAAATAACACTGTGCCATTATTCATCCTGATATTCAACTTTCAAACAGAGATACGTAGTCAGTCAAAACATACCAAAGGCTATTTATTACATTATATACCTAATGATGTTAGTTCTGCTGTATCTACTTCTAACATAGAACATAGGGCCTATTTCACAACACTGAAAATGAAAGTTTATTTTTGTTTACATTCTGTGCTTATCAAATTAATCAATAGTTCGAACATTCAATTCAGTCAGAGGAAGAAGCATTATCATCTAAGCTAGGATTTTGAAAATGATTAATCAATAGTAAAAATAGTTCAGTACCTACAGCAGAATCAATATCGTTATTTTTTTACGTTTACGTTGCAAAAGGCTTTCAGTACGAGTATAAAACCAAAAAACTTAGTTATCGTCGCTACTCACCACAAGAGCAGGTACTTTTTAATGTCTACAATTAGTTTCAATTTTGCTATAGTGACCGACAAACATCTTTAACATGTGCATTGGTCGCTATATATTATATTATGTTGTGGTATAGGGTGACGGACAGGAGGGATTCCCTCTGAAAGGCACACAAAATGGGGAACGCGTAGAGCAAGAGAGGGCAAAGCGTAAATGTTCGAAAGATGATTGCCGGTAACTATAACATAATATAATTATAATTAATTATATTATGTTAAACAAAAGTATTTTAAAAGGTGTTGGTTCAAATGGTGTTTAGAAGTATGTAGGTAGCTCGAAGTGTCGTGTTCGAGATAGTTCCCTAACAGATTATGAATGTTTGTATGTAATTTTTTGTAAATAAAAGCCTTATGGCGATGTACTTGTTTTATTTAAAATACCAATTTTAGATAACATTAACAACTTCAACTCTTGGTTTGTGGCTATTATTGTGGATTAGCCTCACAGTCCCGCAAATGTCACATCGAAAGATACAGTCAAATGAGGACATTTAAAGGTGTTCTACGGTGGACATAGTTCTTGAAGCAAGTGTTCTTCCCATGTTTTCTGGATTACAAATTGTTAGTGGTATAACATTAACAGTTGAACGCAACCTACAGCTCTTTCGCTTAGACTTTTTCGAATTTATTCACTGACTATTTTCCCCCTATTTGTTTTGCGAGGTAAAAGTGTAAATAAATAAAATATGAGGACCGTACCCTCGCTAGGCTTACTTTGATCTATCTCGTAGGGTTCAGCCAGCGTTTGCAATGTAAGCGCAAATGTGTTAATTTATGACATCACAAACATTAGAAAAATGCACCAACAAAACTCCTAGCACTGACCATCCAGAATAATCACGGAGAATAATACTTTGCATGCTTTTCTGAGTCTAAAACCGTAAACCGAGTGTGGTCCTCAAATTGAAAGTATCGACGGTTATGTACTAAACTATATAGTTTTATAATTCTGTTTGTTACGATTAATCTCTAAAACGGCTGGACTGGTTACGATGGGGCTTTCACTACCAGTTAGCTGATGTTCTAATGCAATACTTTTATTAGAGGAAAATAAACATGGTTCCGCGTAATAAGCAGAAAACCCCTAAAACGCGAGTGAAACGGCGGGCACAGCTAGTATATACACGTTTTTTTTTTATCGATAAAACGTTTGGGCTTGGCTGCCAAGTTGGTTTATATTAAGCGACGACGTGGTCCGTCTAACATAGAAAAAACCGATAATTCACTCTAGACTCGAAGACCAGATTATATTCAGGAATATCCACTCAGGCAACGCATTCCAAAGTTTTGATGTTCTTATCAAAAGAGGGTAAAAACCTTGGTTTTTACCTTGTTGTCTGAATTTTAGAAAAGTAGCCATGAAACGTCATCACTTTTTGGAAGTTGTTATGATTCGCTGTAGCTTAATTTCTATTCTCCCGCACTGAGCCTGCAACTGCCCGTGGTGTCAACTGAGTGTGTATCCTCAGATATACGGGTAAGGTCTGGGTGTCTAAGGTGTCTTCCAAATCGATTAAATCAGATGTTTTCAGACGCGGCAAACCATTGATTTACAAAGTTGTTATATCTTAAAAATGCTAGGTTTCCACTAGATCACCATTTCACCTTTAATATTAAAGTTGAAAAGTCTCTTCAATGTCATAATTATTTTTTTAATTTCTCCATCATAGTTAGTCATAATTATATTTAAACGCACTTATTAAAAACAGATGTTCGTTTCCCGCTGAGGCCTTGAACTGAAGAACTGACATTGGTAGTGCCCATTTCACACGACTGATATTATGCAGGGTTATTCAGTACGCCTGTACTCAGGCGAAGAGGTTAAAAACAACTGGACAACAGAGTTCTGTACATTTAATAACATTGCACAGGAATGCAGAGTGTGGCAGTTTAACGGGCAGAAATCCTCCAATTATCATTGTCAATCAGCATTGTCAGCAGCATTGTCAGCAACCTTCAAGCACCAAGAGGCCTTTTGTAACCTGAAAAGGAAGCTAACACATGACTTATTGACGTAATTGCAATCTAAATGATTATTTTGATTACCTCGACGTTTCGGTAGCGTTATAACGGTAGTGGTCACGAGAAGACTGAAAAAAATTCGGGTTTCATTGGTAAATGAGCGAATTTCGCACTTAATATGATTAACCTCTTCGTCTGAATATATGGAATGCAATCCATGTATCGAATACGAACAGCGGATTGTCGGGCAACTGGACCATAAAAAATGCATTGCATACGTCTCCACACCAACATTGACATCGCAAAGAAATCAATGTTACATTTAAGATTATTTGCAGCATCCCCTAGTTTAACCTGCGTTATTCCTTTTTCCGTAATTTTCAACACATATAGTACTGGTGATTAACGTCATAAAAAGTACTCTGTGTTATTCCAGTCTACAATAATATATTCCAAATTTCAATCCAATCGGTTTAAGCGTTCCGAGGTGATTGAGCAACAATCATCGAAACTTCCACATTACTTTCATTAATCTCTTTTCAGAATAGAACACGTTGAGCACTGTGTCTCTTTTGCCTTTGTACAAACGTTATGTCTAACCTTAACTTAAGTTGTTCCTTTTTAATGTAATTCCCGTCGATGAATTCCCTATTTAAATGAAGGGTTAAGTGGAAAAGTAACTACGCTGAAAGAAATGTGGATATCGCATGGCGCGCAGTGCTATAGATATTTTAAAACTGATTTTGCAAGTCAACCATCATTGCGTCAACTCCCACAATTTAAATTAGCCAGGATCGCTTATTATTGACGAACACATGAAAAACAATACTAATGTTATTGAGACGAAAGTATGTGTGGTTGTAAGTGTGTTCTCACGAATCTCTGCTGCAACTGAATCGATTTGAATAAAGTTAAACAGGTTAATAAATTGCCTAAATGAACACCACTATTTTGTATCCAGTTAAAGTTAGTTGTGCTCAGGAACCTCCACCCCTCCACGTGATTTACTCTGGGCATCATACAACAACTGGCGTCGGTGTTCTTGTTGTGTGATGACTAGTCCGGGGCCGGGGAAGGTTCTTCTATTCGCGCTCCTCGTTCTTTAAGCAGTGTGTTCTAGCAGTTCGGGGAGACAGACTGGAAGACTTGGGAAGGTTACTCGGTTGATACTCTTATCGCCTGTGGCTATCCTTTACCGCCATCGTGGACCTCTCACTGCCGACCAACTTAGTCAAAATGCTCGACAGTGAGAGGTCATGTGAGGTGGAAGACCGAGAAAAGCTTTTGCTTATCCAAGCAGGTGGAAATGAACACAGGGGTGAGCCCACATCTTGGCTCCACACACAGGGCTTGATTAACCCTTAGGCTAATTAAGCATAAGCTGCAGCCTAGAGCGCGACGATCGAAGGGGGGACGTGCTGGAATCGTGTCATCTTCACATGCACTATTGCATTTACCCTACATTTTTCCACTAGACTGGGCTGGACTGGTTATCGGACTGCCTTTCAGCACCCCCACCTAGGGATAGGCCATCACCTCCAGGATGACCTATCCGGCGCCGCTGGTTTCCAGCGGGTCAATGGAGTGCTCGAAACTTTGTTCTTATTTTCTGAAATAAAAGTAGCCTAAGTTCCTCCTTACATCAACAGGTGAAACTCCTATTAAAATGAATCCAGTAGTATCAGATACAGTGGTGAGGTGATCGCCCTGGAGAAGTGCCACACCTTTGCCAGTTATTCTACCGCCAAGCAGTAATGTGCAAACATTACTGGGATCCGGTTTGAAGGGCAATTTCCAGAGAAATTACTATGCTAAGATATAAAGCACCTTAATCATAATCATACTTGGACTCTTCATATTCCAATAGTTGCGTGTCACTGTACTATTATGGACAGGCGTGTTGCTTACCATTAGGCACATGTCCCGCTTGCTTTGTCACTCTATTCTATAAAAAATACAAATATATTTTATTATAAACACATTTTACCAATACCAAATAGGCTATCTTACATCCATAATAAAATAAAATAAAAATTGTGAGGCGCCTTAGGGGATTGCCAATTTCTGCTAATATTTAATAAGAATAACTACTTACGAGTGAAACTGCAATGCACACAATAAATCTAGTTGATACAGACATGCACATAAAACGGTCCTAATTTCAGATAACGCTTTCTCCGACTGCGGGCTTGCTTTAAAGCCGCAGGCATTTATGTCTCAGGTGTTAAAAGCCATTTAAGTTCGACATAAGCGCGCGACAATGTTTGTTAACCTCGGCAAAACTTATTTAACTTGAACCTGCAGTCTGCTATTGGAAAATGAATTTTATCTTTGCGAACGAAAGTTGTGATTGTTTAGTTTCATGTTTCCAGGCTTAAGTGTAGAGGATTCAGCGCGTAGGTGCAGTAGTTAGTCAGTGAATAGCAAGGATGTTACATACGCGGAATTTGCACCTACAATTAATCTACGCATCCCACTAAATGTCCCCACTGCTGGGACTCAGGGCCTTCTCTCGCAAAGAGAGAGTCAAGGCCATAATCCACTACGCTGGCCCAATGCGGGTTGGTGGATGACACATGATTTTGAAAGATTCAAGTTTCATCTCGGTTTCCTCACGATGCCTTCCTTCGCCGTTTTAAGTTAGCGGCATTACGCACAAGACTTCGAAAAGACAGTGGTGCGCGTGGGATTTGAACCCGGGGATTCCGGATCAGCTGTCGCCTTTCTCCCCCGAATAGACCAGCCGTAACTAATCACAATTACAATCTATTGTACCATGTATATGAAGTTTTAAAGATCAAACCTGTGTACGAAATATCGGAAATATAAATCATCCAAATGTAAGAGATCTTATCTTTATCAAGCAGGTATGGAGATAAATACGACTATCAGGTTTGACTGTATGCTATGCTATCATTATTGATGTGAAAATTCAGATGTCTGTTGGTCAAACATTTTCGAAAGGCTAAATAACATTTTCGTGTTGAGTTTAAAATTTAGAACACATTTAAATTACCTATGGTGTGGAACACATAAGCTACTTTTTGTGGTAGTCAAAAAGTCAAAAACAATCAGGTAGTATGTATGATGGTACCTAAATAGATGTGACAGGGAAGTGCCGTGATATGGCCTTATACTGAATTGTTGTGTTAATTGTACATTTATGAATAAATAACTTTGACTTTGACTTTGATTCTTATGGGAAGACCTCAAGAGGCAGGACATTCCATATCCTACATATTTGCGGTTGAATAGGATAAAATATTCTGAAATGTCTAACTCTAGAATTGGTATGTACCTACTCTGGAAGCCGTACCCATATCGGTGCAAAGATGTTTGCCACAGTGAATGTGAGAATCAAACCAGACCGAAACTCAACCGTACATCTTCCATTTTGGTTAGAACCTCCTCGGTCAATGAACAGTCATGCAGCCTGCCTGAACGCGCCTTCCCGCCATCTCTCGGCAACACACTACTCCATTCGCAAGCAACAGCTGACCGAGTGAGTCGCTTGGCGACCGGCAGCGTGTTTAATCGGTACCACATTTTTAAACGCAATTAAAAAATATAAAACAGTGATTAAACCCTTCTTAAATAAAACACGTTTCTAAACGAAAATCTTTTGCAGTGATTTATAAACACGCGTTCCATTTTCGAATCTGCGAATCAGCGCAAGTTTAGAATTTAATGTCATTTTGTATCAACTTTTGTGCATTTTGTTGTGTTTGATAAAGTATACAAAAATCGTGATTTGTTAAATTAATTGGTATTGGATATATTTTTAGGACTTCACTGGAATAAGGACTACGTTGAATAAGACTGTATTTGGTGTTAAATTTCGGTTGTCTTCCATTAAGTTAATTGTGATAACATGGAGAAGGGCGGTGGATCCAGATTGCTGCAGATGCAGGTATTAGTTTGTTAATTATCTTCTTCTTATGCATTTCTTGTGACCAGTGTAGGAGTTAGTTATTATTAGATTCGTTCGCAGGGAATGCTTCAGGAAAAAGTAAACCATAATTATGAATTTAAATGAGTAGGTAAGTCAACATTTATTAAGTATGTAAGTATTTTTTTATTAATTAACATAATGGGTTAAATTAATTGAAATATAATTATCTGATTTGAATACAAAACGTGTAAGTACCTATGACATACATTTTTATAAATGTATTTTATTTTAATTACTCGTATCCCGAATTAGTCTTATGCACAACCAACGACCACCAACCAAAAAATATTAGGTACAATCAGTCGATACAGGTAAATACCTAAATAATTCGCGTAAGCTCGACAGTTAGGAATTCTCACAGACCGGTTTTGCCATCAACACACAAATATCTGACGATATCGGTAAAATTTAAACATTAGACATCTTTGTAAACATAAGATCAGCACAGATATTCGCGTAACAAAATAAACACAAATGTGTCTCTTTTTTCCTCAATATTTACACACTTTAAATAGACTATTCTATATAACTTAACCAAGGCACTAATAATTTACTGAAGAAGGTTAATTCAGGACGGTTTGCACATTTATTGATTTGTTTAACGTCAATCCACAATTCGTTTAGTTTTACTGGTGATGTGTGCAGCATTGGTCTTGGTCGGTATAACTATAGCTACCAAAGGAAATGTCCTTTAAGTACCCACATAATAGGTACTTGAATTGTCTCTCATTAATCGTCTAAGACCCTAAAAATCCAACACGTTTCATGACGACCATAGTTTAAAATACACCAAAAAGTTTAACCCTTATAACAATACTCATAAAGTATTTTACGGAACCAACGAAGGCTATTGCTCGATTTTGATAGTTGTCCCACAGATGATCACTTTAAGCGACTTTTTTTACCAAATCATTAAAGAAATAAGAGAACCAGAATTGTCTAAGGAAAAAGGGTTGACAAAAACAACAGTTTCCGTTGAGAAACAAGCAAGTGCGCGTCTCCGCGGTGATTCAGCGGTCACAACGGTCGCTTTCAAACCGCGGCCGCGTCGAGGATCCGAACCTTGACCTCCGACGGGAACAGTTAGGATTCTGTCACACTAAACCATACGCCAAACAATTTGCCAACCTCTGCGGAGACTGACTCGAGCGGAGAGGGGCTTTGTTACGTCTTGGACTGTTAGTTAACACCTAACACATGTTTGAATAAGCGTATATATACTGCAGCAATGAAGAGGAAGATTAGATTAAGTTTGTGAATAAATTTTGATGATACTGTTTTTGTACGGTAGATCATACTTCAGAGGTGGTACTATAAAATTTTATCGAAATTTCAGTACGCCAATTTTTAGGAAATCAACAAAAATCTAAAATTTGCACAGGCACTTCGATAATCTCTTAAATATTTTATTTTACTCCAAATCCTTGCGGTCTCTTTGTAACAGTGTGTTTAGTTGTTTTACAAAATTTATGAAATTTTGTCTAGTCTTTAATTTCAAATTGAACTCTAGTTTTGTTGTTATCGGAGAAATTTAATCGTTTTTAGACATTTTGGTGTCGGTATAACATCGCCTTTATAACCATTCAACGGAACAGATGTTTGAAACGCTACGCTCAAGTCTCACCGGTTGTTCGCCGCCAGTTTTTATATTTGTTTGCAAACATGGTCATATGGCTAGCGATAATGTTTGTCTACTTCGATTTGATGTACCTAAATTGTGTGGTGTTATTATCGTGCAAAATCATTCCATTCGAAATTAACTATTATTCGCTACTGTTATACTAAACCTACACTAATGTTTTGGTTTGTGTGTTCGATGCCCTCGGCGCTCTAATCATACTACGTAGTTACTCGATAAAATTTAATCTGATATCTTAATATAGCCCACAATGAACACAGGCTACCTTTTATCATAGAACAGTTAATATTTTAAAACAACTCTAAATCGAAAAGTCAGTAACCTAGTGTTACTTGGTTTTCCAACAGAACTGTCACAATAATATCAACACTCCTGTAAAACATCAAAGCAAGGTATAAATCCTCATACACAAATAAAGCAATGTCATAATAACCAGACAGACGATTTATAACATGTCCTATTTCACCCTCGTTCAATACACAAATGAAGGTGTGACAGCCATTCAGGTCATCACGTCATGAATGCGGACGTTCAGTCGATATTTTGTCTACATAGAATTAAAACGAGTCTTCTGTTTGTGTAAAAACACCTAATTTTGTTTAAAAAAAACGAGTATGTTTCTTAGAAAATCTTATATATTTAGTTAAATCTTATATAAAGTGCTATAAGTGGTATATTAGTTTATTATGTTATACTTAATTGTGTGAGTATATACTTATTTTATCTACATATTTAGTAATAGGCTGTAAAATGTTTAATAATTTGTCAACCTCACATGGCTTAGTAAAGCAGCTCCTACAGCCTACTTTTTGCGCTACTGTTTACTATTGGGCTCTCAAACTGCTCCTTTCGCAATTATATCCAATAAAAAATACGTATGTACGTATAGGCCATGGCTTAGGAGTTTAGTTTTTTTCAATACGAGTAAGAGAGTAACGGAATAAGTAAAATTTGTGCCTGATGGTAACCAACACACTTCCCATGAGCTAAAAAAATTGGCTAGCACTATGCTGCAGTAGTCACCTATTTATAAAGGTTATTTTGTTTTGGTCCTCTGCCTTCTAATATCTCTGTAAAAATTGCCGTTCAAAGCGGATCATAGTCATGTTACACAGATTTATTTATTTATCGGTTTCTTCTAGGTAAGGTTAAGATCAGACGAGATGGCGGTCTAGTATAAACCTGTGAAAGTAAATAGATATATATTTGGTGACAGGTTACCTACTAGCAAAGCTACACATCCGGAGGTGGAGTGTCCATAGCAAACATACCACCACAGACACTTCAATCAACACCAAGTATGCGGAGCAGCGGGCATACATCTAGTTTAAAAAGAACATAGCCAGCCCAATGCCCTACATTTGTCCCTATTGACAATACATCCACGTTGTAATAGCGTAGATAATAAACAACTACCTAATAGATTAGCTGGCCTGCCCTACATAATTATGTAAGCAATTCATTTTCATGTTTCCGATGAGTCATTCTCCATTTCCGCGAATTTGGGAAAACGTAATTCAAGTGTTTTGATAAATGATTCCTATTCTATCAGTTACGAATGATTTGTAGGAAAAAAGAATAATATATGTGCACTTATCTACATATATTTTGCAAAAACTAGCCGGGATATAACTAACTTTATCAAGATTTTTTCCAAACACACTTGTATAGTAACTATGCAAATTTCAAACTTTTTTGTTGATCTTATCAATGAAATAAACAAGCAGCCTTGTCTTAATAAATAAAAATAAAAAACAATTGTCCAATTAAAGTCCACTTTTGCACTAGTGTTATTTAGATTAAAATATGATAATGGTGTTTGTTCTGTTTAATCATAATTTATTACTTCTTTAAAAAAATGCTTGTACGGTTATCTGACGTAGTACCGGTTCCTACGTATTTATCTGTCTATACGTAGGCATCCCTTATGATGAGCGGGTTATAATGAATACCGGTAATTAGCTCTTCCATCAGAATGTCTAGAATTCAATTGAATTCACCCTTAAGGCATCGATACTTACGCACCTGTGCTTCTCGTAATAGCTTCATGACGCATTGTTGTTCAACATTCATAAACCACGTGTATTACCCAAGTACAAATTAAGGTAATCAGTCGTAAGATCGACTAACAACGTACGTAACAAAAAATATTAGATCATAAGACCAGTTTTATAGAATTTTCATTAAAACGTGAGATTAATCCTGAACTCACTTTCAAAATCAACCACAGCCTTCTTTCTCCCGCTGTTGGGTACCCCTCTCTCTCTCTCTGACTTTGCTACTTACTGTGCCATCGAGTCCAGATTACAAAGAATTCAAATGTTGATAATAACACCTCAAACTATTATAACACCTTATTCACTAGCTTCCACATTCGACAGAGGTCTCTTCCTGCTACATTTCAACGATCTGTTGAAGCCTTTGGGTACGCAGATGATAGCACCGTTGTAGAGAGTTACACATCTAGCGCGAGAGCCAGTGGGCAGCAAACCCAGGTACTGAGAGAGAGTTTGATTGAGCGTTTGAACTTGACCCTTGAGGCGGTGTCTGAATGGGGCAATGCCAATCTGGTCAAGTTCAACGAGAGTAAGACGCAGGAGGCGTGTCTGTTTTCCGCAAAAAGGAGTCCGTTCCAACTGACTCCTACTTTTCAAGGTGTGTCCGTGCCGGTTTCTGACCGTCTTGAGCTTTTGCGCGTTAATCATAATCATAATCGATTCGCTCCTGTATGAAGTACTGTTCGCACCTTTGGGATGGATCAGCTAAGTATCAGCTGGAGGCACTGGAATCGATCGAGAGACGTGCCAAAAGGCTCATAGGCAATGATACTCTTGTGCGAAAAAGACTTCAAAGTCTTGAACATCGCCGAAAAATTGCTAGCCTATCGGATACACTTCGTAGAGTGTACTGATTTGCATGATCTGATACCACCTTGCCCTTTTTTTATCGGAATGCTCGTAGCTCGAAAAAGCGACATCGTTTCATGGTTGATGTTCCAAAGAGACGAACGAAGAGATTTGACTCAAATTTTGTGATAAGAACGTCTAGGCTGTGGAATACGTTGCCTGAGTGGGTTTTCCCCGATGATTACAATCTTTGTGTCTTCAAATCGAAAGTGAATCGGTTTTTTTCTAGGTAATCACGCTCCATCGTAGACCGCATTGTCGTTTAACATCAGGCGAGATGGCGGTCAAGTGTAAACCTATAAAAGTAAAAAAAAAAGGTCTACTAAGCTTAGTGAAAAAAGTAAGCGAAAGGTTGAATGAACATGTTTTATTTTCTATATTACTAGCAGCTAATTTGATGATTTGAAGACACCAAGATTGTAACCATCGGGGAATAATGTTTAGATCAGACACGGTCAGATCACACGCTCCATGAACATGAGTTCATGAAAAATGAGCGATATCCCGACATTTCGATGCAATTTTTCCTCCTGTATATAAGAAACGATGGCAAAAATGCCCATATTACTCGTAATATTAATAGTCTAGTGTAATTCAACAAGCTTCAAATAATGTTTAGGAAATGGCCCCAAATAACCCCTTGTAATAATCTCACACCTAATATCTAACATCTACGCTATGTGCCTCTATGCACCATGCAAATGAACTGCTAAACGAATCTTAGTTTTGCTGGTTATTTAAGAGCTCACAATAGGACGTAAATCATTTCACCGTTGATAGTGTTTTTTGTAGTACAGGGTGACAGTATGTGAAAGACTTAACAAGAACCCCATGATAAGCAAAAAGCCTGCCTTATAACATCGCGTCACGCGTGACACGAAAATTCCTACCACGGTAGAATATGTCATTTAGCAAGAAGAGTATATAAATAAATTAATAAATATTGGTGGACAATTCACACACAACACCATCTGATCCCAAACTAAGCAAAGATTGTACTAAGAACTTGTACTATGGCAGCCAGAAAGTTGATATAATACTTAAATAGTTTTAAATATATACTTATTTTAAAACCACCAAACTAAAATTGATATGGGAAATTATGATCCACCTCATGTTCCGCTACACGGATTTCAATAAAATGTATACGAGATCACCTCTGAATTATGATCTACGAAACAAAAAAAAAGAATCATCAAAATTGACCCATAATACTTGGCGGAGCTATCGAGCAACGTACATACAACAAATGAACAACATGCAACCGAATTGAGAAGGAGGATTCTCCTTGTTTTGAAGTCAGCAGTGTGAAACAAAACAAAAAAAATAATGCTTAGGTACACGGCAATTTCAAACTTTTTAGAAACATAACATACATATATTATAAATAGAAACACCCAGACTCAGTACAAACATTTGATATAGGTACTAGCACCGCCACATGGTTTCGCCCGCGTAGTTCCCAATCCTGTTATTTTCTCAGGTTAACAAATAGCCTAAGTATGTATTATCTGTTTATTTATCAAATTTCATTCATATCCTTTTAATACTTTTTTGCGTGAAACAGTACCAAACAATTATCCATCTCCACATACTTTCGTTTTTATAATAGTAGTGGAATATTCCGGTCGAAATACTGTGATATTCGAATGTTTCAAGAATACACTCGTTGCAAAAGCTACTTACAGAAATTGATACCTTATCGTTATCGGACATGCCCGATGAGGTTTTTGCCGAGTGCATATGCATAAATGATATTTGAGATCGATAGATAGAGAGCTCTTTATGGTGATGCAAACAAAACAGAAATATTACATACATAAAGTACAACGTACATAGTTCCGTAGTACTACGTCTTTGGCAATTATTCTCGCATCAAGAAGTAGTATCACATCATTAAGTTTCCGTATGAAGGGGAATGTTTCCAGAAAAATCACTTGGTTAAGAGACAAAACACTCTCATATCTCGAGATGACGAGAGCAGTGAGGTGTTAATGATTTGGACTCATCATGTTCATGAGCTGCGGGTCACTATGCTGTTATGGGCATGCATGTTGCTTACCATCCGTCACATGTCCTACTCGTCGTGTCACTCTATAAAAGAAGAACAAAAAATGAGTATTACAGTTGGTATATTTGTTGGAAAGTCTTGAAGGCATCGTTTTAGAGCAGCAGTGTGGCTTATCAGTCGGTAAATGGCCTCATTCGAGCTTTATCAATGTTGCCCACTAAATTAACTACAGATACCGTTAACACATATTTTAGTTAAAGCAACAACTACTACGGTTTTTTTAACAATACGTGACTTAAATGAGTTCCATATAATACATTTCGTTGCGGTTTCGCCTGCTACAGATTTGTATGGAGCATATTTTTGGGCGTAAAAAGTATCTTCATCTACTTATTGTGAAATTTCATCCAAATACGGTCAGTGTTTTTTGCGTGAAATAGTGATAAATGTCCATCCATACAAACATACATCTTCAAAAACTAACATTTTAATCAACTTCAAAAAATGAGGAGGTTCTCAATTTAATTGTTTTTTTTTTTTTTATTAATTTTGATGTATCTTATGCGATATCTCCGCCAATTGTGAATCGAATTTGATGTTTTGTTTTTTGTTTGCTAGATACTTAATACTTTTTTTTTAAAATAAATAGTGATGAGACGAGCTGGACATGTGCCTGATGGTATGCAACATGCCTGCCACATAACAGCACAGTGACACGCAGCTATTGGAACATAAAGAGTCCAAATCATTACCTAGCAATGCACTCGTCACCCAGACGTCTAAGATGTTGTATCTCTAAGCCCTGTAATTTCTCTGGAAACATAACCCTTTAAACAAAAACAGAGTAATGTTACAATACTGCTGGGCGGTAGAATAACTGGCAAAGGTGTGGTACTTCCCCAGGCGAACTCTGCCAAGAGTCCAACCACTACAGAGGTAGTTCCATATAAATATTATCGACATCATTGGAGCGGTCTTAAAATAACAACAAAAACTAAAATTAGCTTACCTTTACCAGGACGAAGCCGACGTATTCATGCTACCTCCCTGATCCTTTGGAACGGGGTGTTTATATGAGTTTATATGTAGTACAAAAAATATGAAATTTCTAACTCAGGTGAGACATTCCACACTTATCCTAAAGCACCGATAACCTTTAACATGCATGTGTAAGACTTTGTCATCACTACTAGCTTTGACTATAAAGGAACATTGTCAGGAAACTGACGTATACGCAGAAAGATATCTTTCTAAGACATGTGCCATCCACCTACTCACACTTGGCCTTGACTCTCCTTGTGGGAGAAAACGCTAAGTACCAGCAAGAGGAACTCCAAATAACATAAGTAGGGCTACTTATTTATGCTTTTGCATGCTTCTTCAGGTACCCCAATGGTCTGGTTTTGTTAAATTTGATAGCTTGCAACTAAAAAAAACATAAAATCCGTTTCATTATTTAAAAAACTAAAAGTACAACTTAAAGTGTGCGGCATTTCTCCAATTTTCCCACAGTGCATTGTACGTAGGTACGTATAGGTATAACTGATGGCGCACGATCGATGGCCCACATGTGGGCGTGGGATAGTGCCAATCAAGTAATTGGGTCAGCAAGTGTTGTCTTTTTCACCGTTGGCACGCGGCTTGTTTAGTCTGTGAAGCTTTTGTGTAGAAGTTTTGTGTTATGTATATTTTTAGGTGCGATGGATTTATTGTATGTATTTATAATTTTGCACTTGGCGTTGTAATGTGAATCTAAGGATGTGTACTCTGTACCTGCAGAGCTGAAGTGTTTGAATCTAGATGCTTTCTTCTAAACTAAACTGCTCCAATAAATAATTTATGTAGATCATTCTGTCACTCTAATTTATTTTTATCGCGTTCATAAATCATTGTTGTCCTCTATTCCAACATTTACGATTCTATCAACTTTAGTATAGCCAAAAACGAAAAACCTTAATCCTAAAACGTGCATGGCAACATTTAAATGACACGAATTGTAGGCGGCAATGTAATAACAACACTGCCGAGCAGGAAATGTACAGAGAAGCTAGTCCCAAGAACATAATTGCTGCTCTTCAATTTGTGAAATTGAGCGAGAAGATATTGAAAATAATTAATTATTGCAAGGATGTCAGTCAATTAGTTTTTAAATTAACTCGCAGTTCAGTCAAGTTGTAGTCTACCTTACATAGACAATTTTAGTAGTGACTTTACAAAATCGAACGTTAATATTGTTCGAAATCTGGTTTTTCTTGTCAATTACTTGAAGCGAGTTTGAAGCGAGGCGTGGTTGCTAAAACTTTTTACAAAATTTCACTGTAATTTATTTTATAATACTACTGGATCTTAGATCCAGACCAGTAGATCTTTTTTTTAATTTAATCGTCCCGTTTTAGCCATAATTATATGGTAGTCTTCATGACAGTTGAACAAATGTTATCAGCTGTATGTGGCACAAGGTTAAAATTAAACATTTTAAAAACCCCCGTTGAGCAACAACCATCAAAACGTTCGCATCTATACTATTATAAAGCTGAAGCTTTTTTGTTTGACGCACTAATCTCAGGAACTACTGGATCGATATCAACAAAAAGTTTTTCACCGTTGGATAGGTATTTGACGGACGTGGACGTGGTCCCTGGGAGCTATAGCCCATATAACATGTCATGTAGGTACCACGGGCGCGGGCGTAGCCAAAGCGGACCGCTGTTTTATAGAAGCAGTATAATAATAACAGGCCACTTTACGATAGCGATTTCTCTGCGAAATATCTACTCAGTAATGATATAACCCTCAATCGGTAACTTGGAGCCGAATCCTGCAGATTTCGCCAAGGTGTGTGCCCACGCGCCGAGTTCTGGACATCCTTGATAATGCATTGTTTAAACGTTAAATGTAGGTTTTATTACTCTGCTCTCAACTCCCACTTGTGCGCGAAAATGTTGATATGACCACCTGAAATACTTGAGCTTTGCCTTATTGACTGTTGAAATATATTGCACTCCTACCGTTTCATCTTTCTTTGGGTTATAGTTTGATTTTGGTTTTACTAGTTTGTATTTTATCTCTGATACGATTTTATTGCATTACTGCTCAAAAAAGAGTTTTATTTTAGTTGTGGCGGTTGTTACACATATTTCTTGGCTAAATGGGTAACGGTAACGGGTCAGTGACTTACGGGCAGCTATCGCGCGCGTGCACTCTCTTAGAAAAAGGCGCCGGACGCGGCCGAAACTCGAATCGGATTGAGTGACCATATTACACGTGAGTTACCATATTACGTGACCATATTACAAGTGTTTTCCCCATAAATAAGAAGTTTCATGTTTTTTTTATTAAATGTGACGGGACAGACAAGACATGCGCTTGCACTTAACTTATTTAGAGTGTATGTGTTCATGATATTTGTACGATATACACCTGTATCTTGTGCCTTGCATGCAAGTTACTCACATATTTTAAATCACTAGCGTAACTAAATTTTGTAACGGATTTTTATTTTTGTACTTCCTGTAGAGTTCCGCGAAAAGAAAATAAATAAGTACAACATTTAATAGTTTAGGTGAGCCGTGGGAAACGCCGTGACGCCGGCCGCAGCTAGTGTTTAATAAATGATCCACCCAAAAGTGGCTTTCACCCTTAGATTCTCAAATACACACATAGTTTTACATTGGATTGGTTTAAGAAGATGAACAAGGAAGAAGGGGAACATGAAGTCTAATTTTATTGCATTCGGGCACATAATGCTCAAACTCATTACATTATAATGAAAAGGGGCATCGTTTATTAACCTATTTATAGCCGTAAGCAATAATGGTGTGTAATGTAAGCTCTCCGTCTGAGTACGATGCTAAATTGCGGCGCGCGCGCACACCAACGATCTTTGTTGGTGGAGCTTGGAAGTGCGTGGAGTAGCGTTTAAGACTACTTAATAAAAAATTTAAAGAAAGTTCAAAATGGTGCAAATTTATTGTGTTATATCCATATCTATGCTGTAAATTACTGAGTGTTAGAATTTTTACATCATATTATTTAAAACTTTACAAAACTTCCCGAGCCTTTACCTATACAAATCTTCTAGCTTGTATTTGAAGAATACTTTTTCATAATTCATGTATTTGTTGAATTTATCTAACTTCTCAATAAAATGCATTTCAGTATTTATCTAACGTTTAAGATGAAGGTACGTTTTGTGAAGATTTTGCAATTTTGGAGTGTATAAACAATATCTTTGTAAAGTCAAAAAACTTCAGCACACTTAATACTGCACTCTCACTGGCAGACAAGTACGGTAATGTGGCACTCGTTAAAAGTATACTGTGTCTTTTTCTTTCTCTGATGTTCTCTTGCGATGAGAGACATGACGACGTGACAAGTCTACGACGATCATCCGTGCACAGACTATGGTCAGACGTTGCTGGAACCTGCCTTCTACAGCGACTAATGTTGCAAATTAAACAGAAACTGACGGAGAATGTAGACTAACATAGCGGATTATTAAAAAAAAATATCGTGCGCTATATTTTCTAGTTCGTGCGTTCCGGCTCGACTTAAGTTTCAGCCGCATACAGCGGCCTTTTTCAAATAGAACGCACGTGTGCGGTTTGCGACCGCGCCTCACACGCAACCACGCAAGGTCACTGTCTGTCATGGGAATACAGGCAAGATGCGTGAGGATTGCGCAGATGCACACTCGAGCTCTCTATCACTGGTGAACACCATATACATAAGGGATATTATACACTGAGCTCTTTATATGCCCACCAGTATTATTAGCACAATGACAAGCGAGTCACGGGATAATGGCAAGATTTCTAAGCGTGCAAAGAACTTCAGTCGGGCTGGACCGACCATAGCAAACGTGAGTGAACCATTGATGAATTCAAAACTGACGAAAAGCTATTCATCTATTCATCGTTGGATTACCGTAGAACAGCAATCCTACTAATACATGAATTCGGAAGTTTATATGTTCAGATGTTTGTGGCTCAATCACGTAGGAACGTCTAAACGGACCTGGTTGAAATTTGAAACACAGTGAGATTATAGTCTGGAATAACTTCTAATACGTTTTATCACGGGAACAACAACTGCTAATATGTACGACATATTATGTCGTATCAAACATGATATACTAATTTTTAAATTTAAAACTGATGTAATGTAGCGTGCACGCAACCCCTGTGCTATTGACTCAAGTGTCCATTACGATGCATTCCACAATTAGTCACGAGCTGCCGTTCGCCACTTGCCCATACATTGCCTACTGGGAAATGTACTATTTGTGTGGCCTCATACATTGATGCGGGACTAGGGAACACCGGTGGAGATGTGGTCCTTCTACTATAAACAGGATTACAACAACAAACGCTATTCTTGTATTTATTTCTTAAGAATAATGTATTTTTTTTTTTTGAAAATTGGTTGTTCTTTATCCACAATTTTGGACGCATGTAGTAGTACTTGTACATAGATGTATTTGAATGTGACCACAAACAACAAGTGTTATTACTTTTATATGCAAAACTATGCAAAACTTTAGATCGGACCTTTTTTTTAACGTTTATAGGTTTACACTTGACCGCCATCTCGCCTGATGTTAAGCGATGATGTGGTCTACGATGAAGTGAGTTTACCTAGAAAAAACAGATTCACTCTCGATTTGTAGACACAAAGATTGTAACCATCGGGGAAAACTCACGCAGGCAACATATTCCATAGCCTAGACGTTCTTATCACAAAAGTAGTCAGACTTAAAGCTCTTCGTTCGTGTCTTTGGAATATCAACCATGAAACGATGTCGTTTTTTCGAGCTACGAGCATTCCGATAGAAAAAAGGGCAAGGTGGTATTAGATCACGCAAATCAGTCGCACACTCTCCGAATCCGGACCTTTGCGCAATCTCTAGCAACACCGAAACTTGAAAAAAAGGAGCATTTTTTTATGAATGAGACAGAAAAGTTGAATCAAACATCAAACTAAACCTATAAAGTCACCTCGGTTTTTGTCGTATTTAGAACAAATTGTTATTTTACTGAGTCATGCATGGTCAAATTGGTCAATTAATTTTAATTTGTTATGTTTAACTCTATACCAACTGTTTATTACAATAATATTTATCAGCGACTGCTTGTCAGCCATTATCGTGGCCACAGCCACCATCCATTGTGTTTTGTCAATTTACCTGTTCCGAGTCCGTGGTTCCGTAATAATTTCATGGGGAATGCCTTCTAAAATTATGAATACAGCTGTCTAATACCGTATGTATGTATAACAAGTACTTTTGTACTTATTCATTTAAACCTTTATTTCCTTTACAAAAATTAAATAGTTCTGCGTTATTTCATGAGCTAGAAATCTAATCGAAGTTATCCTTCTACTGAGAAAAATGAGCATAAAGCGACAAACTTGAAGATAAAAACTATAGCTGACGTTCCAAAAACTCGAACGAAACCAGAACTATGGTAGACGTTCCGAAAACTTGGGCGAAAAATGAACAATGATCGAAGTTCCTAAAACTCAAACGTAGCACCTGGAGTCCACTATCGTTACAGCCAAGCAATAGAATTTACTGCCAGAGTGGGTCCTTCTCAATGGATTTCATATATCTGGGGCCTAGTCCTTAGTCCGCCATTTTGTGGAGGCGGCCATCTTGAATCGATATTAACCAAACATAGCTAAGAATACCCGCACGGATATTAACCTTCAAATAAAAAAAAACCGCATCGCAATCGGCCCATCCGTTTTAGCTCTGACGTGCCACAAGCAGATACACAAACAGACAGACATCGACGTCAAACTTATAACACCCCTTTTTTTGGTCGGCGGTTAAATAGATAATTTTCACTATACTGTTCCATAGACGCCGGTCACGCCTTATTACTATACCCACATTTTACTGCCACCTACATTATTATAACAAAACACGACAATTTTCCTGTTTTACACGGCATCAGTTGCTGCTATTTATAGTTAATATTTAGTTCATTTAACTTTGTTTTATGCTACAGTAGGTAAAGTGTGGAGCATCTTGGTCAGCTCTAGCAGATGTATGGAAAATAAGTAACTCATGCTTTGCTACTACCTCTAATATTATAAACGCAAAAGTGTGTAAGTATGTACAATGTACATAATATGGATATTTTTTTCCTACTCTTTCACTCAAAAACTAATGCGTTGCATAGTGCATATACGAGCCACGTGATATTGTATAGCGATTACTATTCGATCACAAAAGACTTTACGAAGATGGATAATTAGTAATGGTTAATATCAGAGGTAAAATAGAAAAACTACTTATACGATCTGTCAGGTCTTCGATCATAAAGGGTGAATGAAGAGAGTATATTATCTGATAAAATCGCAAAGTTTTGCAGAAATTTTGCAATTAGAGTTTTCTCACTTAAGTTTTAAATTTTCACTTTCCGAAGTTTTGTGAATCCAATCCTATTTCGACTAGTTTTATCTTATGGTCTATAATAATGCAGGTCAATGGAGAACTGAACATACAATATTGAATCATTTTAAAATTGTAGTCAGTCTACCTATTTATCTTCCCTCACTTTAAATCGATACATTGGCAGAAGTGGTCGTAATTATGCTTATTTAGTTGCTATCATAATCGATTGATGTATTGAATCACAAACCAGGCTCACAACTGCCTACGAGACTAGTTTTTCGTGTACATTTGTTCATTGAGTATATATTTTTTGAATAATAAATAAATAAATAAATATTGGTGGACAAATCACACACAACACCATCTGACCTCAAACTAAGTAAAGTTTGTACTATGGCGGCCAGATAAAATATGAATTACACAGCTAACACGTCATACATATGTACATTGTCCAGTCTGAACGTCCTGAATTTTCAGAGCAACATTCTTCATTTTTGTTTTTCTATGAGTCACTATAAGAAAAGTATTAGAAAAAAAAACGAATGTTCTCAGTAAAATAATCTATAATTATGGTTATGTATTTAAATCTTCTGTGCGTGTGTTTGTAGTTAAACTCCGGGTGTAACTAAAAGGGTGGACCGATTTTGTGTTGTTTATTCAAGTGGATCCGAGATCGGTTTAGATTAGCAATTTTTTACATTTAAGACGAGTGTGAACAGGACGATGTCAGGATCTGCTGGTATTAATGTATAAAAAATAAATGAAAAAAAAGATACAAAAAAGGTAAGTCAATCAAGAAAAATAGACTATAACGTCCAAACCGTATCGTTATTATGTAAGTTATTTTCTTCACCTGTAACTGGTTTCAGGGAAAAAACTTATTCGATATTTCTGGTTTTTGTCGCTTTTTTATTTTTCTCCAGTCGGGTATTTGTAACAAAAAAAAAATGAAACGAACATGACAGGTTTCTGGTGGTAAGCAGCACGCCTGTTCATATAAGCATATCACCTCATCTTTATATATTTTATTTTTATATATATAGCATATTTTACCTTAACCTTTAAACTTGACTCAATCCTTTCTAGAGTCCCAACAGTGAAAACATTTAGTGGGTTGCTTATGTCATGCTACCTCGAATTTTCATATACCTATAACTTCACGAAAATTCAAATCACTACGATCGACATACATTTTTTTTTTTGGACAATTCACACAACACCATCTGACCCCAAACTAAGCAAAGCTTGTGTGATCATTGACTATCACTTTTCTCATAATTATTTACGAGGAAAACGAAAACTTCTGTAACTGTTACCTGTAACTGTGCCGTTATTTATCATCAACATCGTTTAGTCACGTAAGTGCCTACTGCATAACCAAGTGCAGTCTGAAGTGGGCGAGTGCAGGGGCGAAGGCACACGGGACAGGTATGGAAACTACTTGGATAGACATCCTAGATAAATTAACATAGGCAAACAATCGGAGTCGGAATTGTAGTGGTAGTCTTTGCGGAGTCCATCTGGGGAAGCCCCACGCTTTTGTCAGTTGTTCTACCGCCAAGCAGTAAGCCAATTGACCTTTAAACTGGAACACAGCTATTCCAGTTTCAAGGGCAATGTTTTCTAATAAAATACAGGGCATATTTTTCACCTTAAATATCTGACTGACGAACGCAGTGCAGGTCTAGCTAATGATATGGACTTCACGTTCCAATAGCTGCGTACACCGCGCTGTTATGGGCAGACGTGTTGCTTACCATTAGGCACAGGTCTTGCTCGTCACGTTATTTTATACAACAAAAAACATCTAGAAAAGTCCCCGTAAACTCGCGTAGTTTATCTCCGACTATTGTTAGATTTCCGAAATGGAAATGTTAACATGTTATGGTTATGATACGGCGAACCAACTAAATGTTTATCTGTCGTTTGTCAGTTATCTCAAGATAGCGACAGGCTCTTGACCTAGGTTTGACGTGAAAATAGAATGAATAATGCCCCTGAAATCTAAATCTTATTAGACTTCAGGGACATTGAGCATCTTTCTAGGGCTTCTAGGGTTACGCGGTCGGAGTTAGTTTTTTTATGAAGTTTTTGTCTTTTACTTAGTTAAAACGTTTTATTGTAATATATTGTATTTTTTTATTTTTCTATTTGTTAACACAATCGAACTAAAACCTAAGAACTTGTCTATAATCTACAATTTTCAATGTTGAAGGCATTACTTACCCAGGTGTAATTGATAGTTTATACCTCAGTGCAAATTATAAAGAGGTCACCCAATCAAATTGTTTGCAAGTAAAACAAGTAATTTGTACAAAACTTTGACATTAAATCACTGCAAAAGCTGTATTTAAAATATTGCGACACGATTATAAAAGTCAAGGGAAACAAGCAAATTATTATACCTCAAAATTATTGCAATATCCGTTCCGTCTCAAATTGCGAATATATTTTCATTAAGTTCAGTTACGCACACTCGTAGAATGTGAATGCGAAAGACGTGATAACAGCGAAAGTGATGACGTCATGCTTAGGCGCTATTAATCCTAACACCTTACAAGGATCGGTCTGATTCATCCACTCAGCCTCAACTCTCGACATTTAAGGCCAGAAGCTTAACGCGTGTGGGCGTTCAACAAAGAGCCATAATCACAAAATAATAGAGCTTAAATTGTAAAATAGATGACAATGCATTTGACACAGATGCGCGCATGAAAGTCGAAAGTTAAATGATGGACAAGTTTTGAAATAACTCCACGACTTTCTAAGGTCATGAAATGTTCACAACTGTAAATAAACTTTGAAAGAGGCAACCGCTTAGCATAAAAAGAAAACAGAATAAATTCTCGGTACATTTAAACTGGCAATAGTAATATTTTCCGTTATTGATACCTATTTCCAAGCGAACACACTCGCATCCGTTGTCAAACCGCAAGAAACTTGAGAACATCCCAGCATTGTTTACCCAGCTATACCGCAAAACCCAATGTCATCTACTCGCACCATTTGAACCTTATCCCACAGAAATACATACAAAACCTCTTGGCCGCGAAACTGATACGTTGATCAGGAAAGCATACAATGCCAAGCAAATCTCACCTTAAGGATAGTAAAGATAAAGTTCTTAGATGATGAAAATGTGTCTTGGTACCACAGGGTCAAGTTGCAGTACATGGTCATGATTTATTCATGAGCCGTGACATTGAAACCCACGTGTATGTTGCCAAGCGACGGCAGGGCAACAAACAACCCTCCACTACAACCCTGTGGATTCATTCAACTCTCCGTTCTGGAGTAAGGTGGTCGACTAAATTGTTTGGTGTCGAATAAGGGGACGTAAAAGTTATTTTACAGCGATATAAGTGCTTGACTTTTGTTATCATAGTAAAATTGAGGAAAAATTGATTATCAAAGAATCTGCCTGTTAAATATTCATCAGATGAAGAAAATCGTGTTCAATCAGTAAAACATTACATCTCATTATTATCAAATTATCATTTCCGTTCACGAGATCTTCGACCCACGTGTTTCGGTACAACACGACCTTCAGACTGCAAACTTGTTGGCGGGTTTGTAGATACATAATTGCTAGATTTTAGCATAGACCTTCAAGTGTCATTGACACAACAAAAAGCAGAAAAGTGAGAAAAGCTCCGAACAGATGGAAAGCAAGGTGTCTAGATCGTTGGACCACGTTAACTGGTGGAACCCTGAACATTGGAAGAAACGCGGGCCGCGGAGTCTCTCGTCAGTGTCTTTGGAAGATGCTGACCCAGGGGACATTAGAAACGGATGGCTCACACTACCCAGCGCCAAGGTATAAACTCTTAATATTAGGCAAAAGTATGTGTTTGTCTCTTTATTCCGCCTTAAAGCTGTAGCGACGCCACTTTTGGTATGAATGTTGATGTGATATTTGACAGAAACATTGTAATTTTATGATAAAAACTATTCAATCAATATGTGACATTGAACCCCAAGAAATGTACAATTCAACCACCATTTACGTCACTAGTATCGATTTAAAATTAAAATTGAAAGACTTCCTAATAGTTCATACAACGAAAACTGTTGGGCAAGTGACGACCTTCACTGGGGGTGCGGCCTGCCCCGAACATATTTAATGTTTTATCGAACACTATCTAAACTGCTACTATTTGTTACCAATCTATATTTAAATTACTGTTTGAATTGCCTGTCTGTCACTAGCTGACGCCTAAGCTACATACAAATATTATAAGGAAAGATTTAAGTTATAATGGAAGGACTAGCTGAGTTTCACGGCGTGACCCGTAGCTTACCAGTTTTCGCATTTATTTTGGCCAATTACAATTCAAGGATATTGATCCTCTTTATTACTGTTTATTTATACTACTTTGTACTGTTTATATTATTGTTATTTCCCTTTCAAATACCTTCTTTGAAAACATTTAGTTGTTCATATATTTTGTCAGATTGAACTGGTTATGTTTGATACAGTACCTAGATAAATTAGTTAAAGGTCCATGATCGCATCCGATGAAGCACTTTACTACAGTTTTATTATGCGTATTTCGCATTTTACCACTATCCCTGTTCATATAACACCCAATAGGTAGTAATTCCAAAACGAAGTGGACTCAAAGTTAAAATCATTTGCTGTAAAAACATCAAAGTGGCTTTACGTAAATGTTGTTTTACGGAAGCTATCATTATTACAAATTACCCCCAAGTAATTTGACGTGGAATAAATAGTAAAATCGAAAATGTGTTTGGTGATGGGAACATGACATGTGCTACCAAATTCGATAAATTATGTCGATTGTCCAAAACGCCATAGAGACTAACTTACTTAGAGACTAAACAAAAGGCTAACTTACTTGGAGGTTAAAATACTTATACTAACATTACTACTATGTTAGTATTAGTAGGTTCTAACTACTATTACTTGTAATTAGAGTGTTTGGAGACTCTTTAATAAATACTTATAGTTAAATGAATTTATAACAAAAGTTGAAATAGTAAGCTGTAAAATTGAATTTTAATAGGAAAGAGTTCAAACCACGAACCAAGAAGATTCGGACTATACGCTTGACCACATAAATATGCTAGTCTTTACTACTACTACTACTAACTAATTGATTTTCGACATTTATAAAGTATCGTTTTTCAAGATAATTTAGCAGCACCCGTAGTTTCCCTTACGTATTTCCTAATCTCATTATTCTCCCGGAATAAAACTTAGGAAACCAGTAAATATGTTTTATTCCAGTATTATTTATCCATGCATCATGTTTTTTTCGGGCCCCTTTATTAGTTTTTGGCGTGAAAAATTAACAAACATGTCCAACATACACATCCATACATTCTCACAAACATTCGTACTAAAAAAAAGAGAATTGTAATGACAATGATTACGGACCCGCGGAGACTGTGGAGTGGCTAATTTAAATAAAAAACATTCGTACTTATAATATTAGTACGATAATAATCCTACTACCTTCTACGAGATATTATAAATGCAGAAGTTAGGTTGTTTAGATATTTGAGTGATTGTTGCTCAATCACATCGGAACGTCTTATCGGATCAGTTTGATATTTGGAACACAGATTCTAGTCTGTAGTATCATGTAGGCTACTTTTTATCACGGGCAAATAACGGGAACTTAAACTGCGTAGCTAAAATAGCAGGGCGCTGATAGTCACAATAATGTCGCAATGTTATGATACTTTATATTTTATATCATTAATAATGTGTGACTCAGAAGCCTCTATAACAGAACGATGTTATTGAGATAGCGCAGTTCACCTAGCCAAGCGAGTTATTACAATAGTCAATGCCTATTTGCATGCGACCTCGGTTGACTCATCGCCTTAAAAGGCGCCTAATGATTAAGATTACTATTATTATGTACCTACTTGATTTCGGTTTCGAATCTATGTACAAGTTTTCCGGAGATTTTGGTACTTTTATATAGAGTGACGGAACAAGTAAGACATGAGCCTAATGGTAAGCCTTGCTGCCTATGAGCCAATGAGAGCACTGTGTCACATAGCTATTTGAACATAAATAATCCAAATCACTGCCTATCACTGCACTGGATCCATCTCTTTCCGTTATAATTTCTGTAGATACAATGCCCTTCAAACCTAAGCACAGCATTAACCACAAATTTTAAGTGTAGTTGTTTTTATTAGCATGTACATACACAGTATGTCATATGTTATTAGAAAACACTTTCTATCACGTATCGACCTGGTGCTTTTCATAATATGTACACATATGTATTATAAGACAAATGACAAACAAAACCTATGTCTAAAATTAATATTTCAAAGATGTGGTATAAAATCAAATGGCTATCACAGTCTTTACTGAATGCAATAAATGTAGTATTAAGAACGATATCTGAATTAAAACGATATCACAATTAAAACTTCAATCCCAAACGCATAACACAGAACGATAAAAAGAGAGCTTTGGTGTTTTCTACCCAGGATACACCTACGCGTCAGTTTAGCATAGGTTAATAGAGATAGAAATACTTAGGTTTTTGAGAATACACTATTTTATTGGATACCTATTGTTATTAGCTATTTCACAGCTTAAACGCTTAAAAGGAATCTGCCTGCTTAAGATATTTAAAACTAGGGGCGATTGCACATCACTTAAAAGAGTTTATCTAAACCCTCCAGAATAATAATACATAATAAAATAATCTAAAAAACCTCTAAAATAACCATCCAAAATAACAGAGAGTCCGATATTAGCTTCAGTTCCGTTTCCGTAAAATTTAATGACGTCGAAATTATGTCAATGTCAATCAAAGTGGTACGTACTCTACAATAATAACCATAATAGGTAACTACTGCTTGTATGTTCCCCGTCTGTCAGACTATTTGATGGTTGGTATTGATTACTTTTTTGTCTGGTGACTTCATCGCGTATCGCAAATGTTGTTTGATTTGCTGATGTCTAAGATGTGGATTTTAGGACATTATTATTCCGTCCATGTCCAAACATCTACAATTATGCCCGTGCCACAACGCTTTTATTGTTCGCACCAGTATTTTAGTGGTTGGTATTTTCATTCCCTGTTTGATGATCTCATACGACGCTTGTTGAACCGACATAGAAAAAAATCATAAACGGTCGAATTGAGAACTCTCCTTTTTTGAAGTCGGTTAAAAAAGGAAGAAAGGAAGCTTTAATTTCGTCCTAATCTCTTGTCTCTAAATATGATCACCGATCACTCGAATATGGAGACAAATACCAAATTTTTGAAGTGAAAACTTCTTTTGACGCGCCACAGACAGATTTTTCATGGGCTGTGAACTGAATTCTAGCGTCACGCTGGAGAATGATTAGAAATGCGTCATGCGCCAGCATGGTCATGGCCACGCCCTCCGGTTTCAACCGCGTAGTTTCCAAAATAAGCTATCAAATTCTGAGTTATTTATAGTCTTCACTTCTATCGGCAGTTCCTATGACTGCCATTTTTTTTCAAATTTTAATTGCTCTTACAACCTTATACGTCCATGACTAATTACGTGTAAAAAATGTATCCATCGAAGATAATCCCTCTTGCTCTGTAACCTCGTCATCTCATTGGGACAATGCATTTAGTGCGAAAATGCGTTAATAAATATATGTGTATTTCCAATAAAAAATTACAATCGATTTGTGAAAAAGATTCACACCCGTTGTCTATCTTTCGTTTTAATTTTCCAACTTCTTTGCTTTCGTTAAACAAAATAATTCTGTGTCATGTGTGCATTTCTGCTAATGCTCGTTCTTCATCAAACGGAAAGTTTTCTCAAAGTTATAACTACTGAGAACTATACCTAGGTCCTTGTTCTATGATATATGTATGTATTTAAATTGAAGTCAGATCTTCGGTTTTCCAGAAAAAAAGAATCCTGTGTCATCGCTTCATTTATATTGTTCGATAATGGTTGTTACGATGTTTGTTGTGGTCTTATGGATTTTGATTACAACTTATTCATAAGAATCAGTTCAATATTTATTTGCTTAAATGGATTTCCATGAACGTAAATCATACTAATATACCAAATCTTTTCTAGGTATAATTTTTTTTATTTGTCATTCCGTCACAGAAAAGACGCTCCAGCCTTTACTGTGACGGAATGACAAATATTTTTTTATAGCTACATCATGGATGTAACCAATTACAATAATATGTGAACCATAACATAATTATATTCCAGGCTAGCGCGAAGTCCAAAAGTCTATTATTATCATGATTATTACTTACTAGTTTCCAAATTTAAGCTGTATTTTTTTTTTGCATCTCCCATTCGCATTACTTTATCAAGGAAACATATAATTTAATTCCAACTTTTAATTAAATTATATGTTTTTGATATGGGCACAGGCAACTCAAGTTATGTTCCAAACTGCCTTCTCTAACAAAAAATGAGCCAAAGCCACACTGAATGGAGGTATAGATAGAGATATCGCATCCCTTGGAAATATATTATTCTTGGAAAAGGTATTTTAATCCACGATGTTCCTTTCTTTACCAGATTTTGTTAACAAATCACACATAAATTGATTAGTTAGCAAACTACTAATACCGTAAATGTTAAAGTTTGGGTGTTTCTGGTTAAGTCACGCCAGAACAGTTGACGGGATCGAGTTGAAATTTAGAAACACAGATTATAGTCGGAATAACAAAAACATAATTTTTTTCTTTATCGGCTACGTCATTCGGCTGACATGATAAATATTGGTGGACAATTCACACACAATACAATTGATGAAGATGACTTTTAGTCTCATGAAAATATCAGGAACGAGAACTACGCGGGTCGGTGCTAGTAAGTTCAAAATTCGCTGACCGGATTAGTTGGTGGCGGTGTAAGGTCGATGACAGCGTGAGTCACCGGCGGTGGTCACCGCTGCCAGTCGCGCGCCAGCCGAGAATGGGCATTGGGCCCACTTGATTACAAAATTAATGGAAGCTTACCATTCGCGAGGCTGCGACAAATAAATACTTATTGAAAATAGAAATACTTGCACGATATTTTCCTGAAATAATCAGGATTAAGTGTTTCCTTGACATTTTCGTTTTTATAACAACAATGAAATCTCAGAATAGAATTCGCCTATAGTTACGCTAGCCCTTGTTGTAAGTTAGGTATTTTAATTTATTTTATATAATTATTTAGGTTTTTACTTGGCAAGATTATGATCAGAGTAAATTCTTTCACCGCGTTGATGCTGAGCCCCACTCACTAGTGTCGTCAAGTTATCACTCGCTTTCATTAGGTGTTGCCGTTCAGCGCGCTAATGTCTCCAGCATGCTGGACACGCGTTAAACTGGTACTCTTAATTATTTTTTAGACCTTCATTGGTATGTGGATAAAGCAGATGTGAATAGTGTAAGTCTGTAAGTAGTTAGCTAGTTAGGTATGTGGTGTAGTTCTCATTGTAATTTAGTATTGTACTAACAATGATTCTTCCTATAATACATTTATTTATACTACTATGTATACTACGTTTATTTACTGAAATAATGCATAAAAGTATTTTGTCTATAATCCATAAGTATAAATAAAAATGTACTGCTAACTGCTAAGCTCTAAACTCGATGTCAACTTGATCAATTCGGTTTATAGCCGAAAGAAGGTTTTAATGCAAAGACAAATAATGTTACCTGCGAAAAATCATAAAAAAAAACACTTTTATTTATTTTATCTAATCGTCAAACGTTCGACGTCTATTAAGGCCAGGTAGTTCTGTCAAATTCATCATGTCAATTAGGCATTTAACGCTGTCTTGTTCTCGCGACCGTCACCGACCGCGGAATCGGTGCCACAGTACAGAAATAACATTAAAATATTGGACTATTTTTGTTTGATTTTTTGTTCAAGATTTGTTTATACTGTTTATACTAGTGATAACAATTTTGTGAATTGTGAAGTGAAACGAAGAAATACTAAATTTATCTATACTCGTAGATATACAAAACTCAACCTTTTCTTTTTGGTCACACTATAAGTTGAGAACGGTTTTTCCAATTTCATGCATCTTTTTAAAATGTTTCCTAATAATTCACAAGTTCGTCAAAAATTAAAAAAAATGTACTGAAACGTAATGAAAGGCCAGTAAAAATAGATGGTTTTTTTGGTCAACTTTGCACTAAATTTCTAATCCAATTTTTTTCTATGAGGTAAAGATCACTTACTGAGCATAAAATTACAAAATGCTCACAGATCCAGGTAGAGCTTCAAACGCCAATTGAAAAAAAACTGTTTTAGCCGATATTTTGGAAACTATATATTTTGACAATAATTGTAGAAAATAAAATTTTGCATCTTTTGTTGCTAGTAAACTTTTTTTGTAAAACTTACCGTTTACGATTTATAACCCATTTAATAATACGATTGCCATGATGCCGATAATAGTGGATGTAAATGATGTGGTCTTCTCTAATTGAAACAAGCACAGTGTACCTCGTAACCCCAAGGTTCGAACCTTCGACAAAAACCCACTCTGGCAATGCGTTTCACAGCTTAGTTGTTCTTATTACAAAAGTGGAGACCAAACTCTTCGTTCAACTCTTCAATCATGATGATGAACGGTGCTGTTTATTCGAGCAACGAGCAATATGATAGAATAACTTTAATTTAAAAACCCCGACTACAAAAAAATCTACACGTAAAAAAATATTACCTACTATCTAAGGACACTTTGGCGAATGAGACTAGTCTTACAATATCTTAGTTACCAAAATCCATCCAGCCGTTTGGAAGATATGTGGAAATAAAAGATTTACAAACATAAAAGACACGCGCGAAAAACATAACCCATCTTCCATTCCGGTAAAAAGGGGCATGTTTATGCTACTGGGAACAGAATTCACCTTCGGGGGTCCGAGTCACCTTCGTCCGTGGGGAAGCACCTGTATATTGAAACCCTACACGTGGTCCCCGGGTGGTGCTAATCAGGTGACAAATTACCGGTGGTAGGCTTCGGCCGTGGTTGGTGACCACCCACTAGACTAAGTCCGGCGCCAAGCGGCCTAGCCGTGTTCCGACGTGTTGTCTAGTGACACCGTTAGGGAAAAACGGGTCAGAACAGTTGCTGCATAACTACAAGACCGGTCTGTCACACGCCAATACTATACATCGGGAAGCTAGTCATGGAGGGTAGCGGGATCCGAGGCACGGTTGCCGCGACCGACCGCAGATAGTTGGGGGCCCAAGTAGTGAGCTAGCCACTCATGAAAGGCTGCCCCGCCATCTAGCGCAAAATCCCGGGATGCGCTATCCTGCCGGTTGGCGACCGGATGACAAGGCCAGATAGACATCCCCGGGGGGGCTCGGGCGTCCCCGCAGTCTCCAGGCTAGCTCCCCACTGATGTGTTTGTGTTGTGTGTTGTGACCAATGGTCAGTAGTGTGCGGCCTCGTTCCACTGCCGTTTTCCCACCGATCCCCCTCTCAAAACAAACATGAAAAATAATGTAAACAGAAACAAGTGTAAAGAGCGGCCGCACTCCTTGTCGGTTAAAGTGCACCTCACAAATATTCGAGGTCTGCACTCTAATCTCTCAGCAGTCCATCACCACCTCGAGACTGAGCAGCCGACACTCTTTTTTTCTGACGGAGACGCAGATAGGTTGTCCGTCGGACGTGGCGTACCTATCGTATCCAGGTTATACCCTGGAGCACAAATTCCGGCCTCGTGCTGGAGTGTGCCTGTACGCCCGTGACGACATCTGCTGTCGGCGTCTCCGTAACCTTGAAGACACTAGGTTTTCTGTTCTTTGGTACTGATAGACACAGGCATAGACAAAATTGTCTATGCCTGTGTGTATCGGTCGCACAGCGGGACCTGGAGACGACTAGGCTCACAGAATATTTAAGTGAGGCGGCGGACGCGGCTCAACAGAAGTACCCTTCGGCCCAATTAGTGTTACTGGGGATTTTAACGGCCATCATAAGGAATGGCTGTTCCCATACCGGGACACTGACCACGCTGGGCAGGAAACGAGAAAGTTAGCTTTAACGTTAGACCTAACCCAGCTAGTCCAAGAGGCCACAAGAGTACCCGACGTTGAGTCGCATACACCTTATTGTTTAGACCTTCTGCTGACAACAGATTATTCCGTGGTGGTATCTTCGCCATTAGGCAGCTCCGACCACTGTCTGGTGAAATCTGTATCCGTCTACCATCCGCCTGATCCCAGCCCTAGAGGCAACCGGCGGTTGTGGCGATACAAGTCAGCAGATTGGGATGAGATGCGCTCTTTCTTTGCATCTTACCCATGGCAGTCATTGTGCTTCACTTCTGGTGATCCCTCAGTCTGCGCGGATGCTGTGACTAATGTAATACGGATGGCTATGGAATATTTCATTCCGTACTCCGACGTCCCATTATCCAGCAAAGCTCGCCCTTGGTTTGGTTCTCAATGTAAAGGTGCTGAAGCACTTAAACATGAGACCTACCTAGCCTGGGTTGATGCTCGACAGCGTAAGGCAAGGGATGTACACCAGAAGAAGAAAGCGTTCAACAAGGCTGCTAAGGCATGCAGAAAGGTTCTTCAGAGGGCTCGTTTTGACCACATTAGTCGAATAGGGAACAAACTTGCTTCGTACCCTGCGGGCAGCAAAGCGTTTTGGACCCTAGCTAAATCGGTCGAATCGAACTTCTGCCGCCCTCACTACCTCCAATGCTGAAACCTGATGGGACACTGGCTCACACTGCAATGGAGAAGGCAAACATGTTTGCATCTCAGTTTGCGGAATCTTCGCGTCTTGATGCTGGTAGCGCGACACCTCCTACTCCATCCGGCTGTCCGACTTTTATGTCAGAGATACACATTCGCCAAATGGAGGTTCGCAAGGCTCTACGCAATCTGGATGTGAATAAAGCCAGTGGCCCAGATGGTATTCCTGCCCTAGTGTTGAAGGCTTGTGCGCCTGAGTTGTCCCCGATACTGACGCGCCTATTCAGACTTTCTCTCCAAACGGGGCTAGTACCGAAGTCTTGGAAGCTTGCCAATGTGCAACCAGTGCCCAAAAAGGGTAGTCGTGCTGACCCTGCCAACTACAGGCCAATCTCGGTCACGTCCATACTCTGCAAGACTATGGAACGTGTCTTAAACCACAGGCTCCTGACGTACCTAGAATCAAACGACCTCCTCAGTGACCGGCAATACGGATTTCGCCGAAACCGGTCCACCGGGGATATTCTAGCGTACGTCACTCACATCTGGAGTGAAGCTATTGAGAAACACGGGGAAGCACTTGCAGTCTCCTGGATATCTCGAAGGCTTTCGACAGGGTTTGGCATGATGGCCTTATAAGCAAGCTTTCAAGTTATGGTTTGTCTCCTGGGTTTATTGCGTGGATATCGGACTTCTTGAGGGATCGATCCATACGAGTCGTCATTGATGGCTGCTCGTCGGATCAAATGGCTATCAATGCTGGAGTCCCTCAAGGGTCGGTACTCTCTGCGACACTTTTCCTGCTACATATTAATGATCTGTTGAAGCCCGGTATCTTTGGGTACGCAGATGATAGCACCGTTGTAGAGAGCTACATATCTAGCGCGAGAGCCAGTGGGCAGCAAACCCAGGTACTGAGAGAGAGTTTGATTGAACGTTTGAGCTTGACCCTTGAGGCGGTGTCTGAATGGGGTGATGCCAATCTGGTCAAGTTCAACGAGAGTAAGACGCAGGCGTGTCTGTTCTCCGCAAAAAGGAGTCCATTCCAACTGACTCCTACTTTTCGTGGTGTATCCGTGCCAGTTTCTGACCGTCTTGAGCTTTTGGGCGTTACTTTGACATCCACGCTCAACTTTGGCTCGTATATTGAGTCCAAGGCTAAATTAGCTGCCAAAAAACTAGGTGTCCTCTCAAAGGTGCGAAGGTACTTCAACTCTGAACAGTTGCTCACATTGTATCAAGCACAGATTCGCTCTTGTATGGAGTACTGTTCGCACCTTTGGGATGGATCAGCTAAGTATCAGCTGGAGGCCCTGGAATCGATCGAGAGACGTGCCAAAAGGCTCATAGGCAATGACTCTCTTCTGCGAAAAAGACTACAAAGTCTTGATCATCGCCGAAAAATTGCCAGCCTATCGGTTTTTATCGGATACACTTTGGAGAGTGTGCGACTGATTTGCATGATCTGATACCACCTTGCCCTTTTTCTATCGGAATGCTCGTAGCTCGAAAAAGCGACATCGTTTCATGGTTGAAGTTCCAAAGACACGAACGAAGAGATTTGACTCTACTTTTGTGATAAGAACGTCTAGGCTGTGGAATACGTTGCCTGAGTGGGTTTTCCCCGATGGTTACAATCTTTGTGTCTTCAAATCGAGAGTGAATCGGTTTCTTCTAGGTAAACACGCTCCATCGTAGACCGCATCGTCGCTTAACATCAGGCGAGATGGCGGTCAAGTGTAAACCTATAAAAGTTAAAAAAAAAAAAAAAAATTCACATCTTATTATTTTTACATTGTTATCATCAAATTTGACATAATAAATCGTAATCGGTAAGTTCGAAAAAAAGTTTACTGGCAACAAAAATGGGAAATTTTATTTTCTACAATAATAATAGGGTTTATAACTTTTTCAGAATATCAGCCACAAACGTTTTTTCGAGCTGGCGCTTGAAGCTCCACCTGGATTTGTTATTATTTTGTGATTTTATGCTCAGGAAATGATTCTAAATCTTATATAAAAAATCCGAATCGGAAATTTAGTGCAGAGTTAAATTTTACTGCCTAAAAGGCTTCTTATCAAATTTGGTCGAGTGTCTAAATGTCTATGAACAATATTAACATTTTCATACAAAAAAAAAGAAAAAACAATAAATTTTGGTGGTGTCACAAACTTGGAAAAATATAAAAATACAAATTATAACAAAACCATACGTGTATCTATCTATGGAAAGGTGTTCAAAATTGTATTGAAGTTCCTAACATTTTTTTTCTAAACTGAATAGTTTGCGCGAAAGTCTCTTCCAAAGTGGTCAAAACTGTATGTGAGGACTTTTCTTCAAAGTACTAAGTACCTTACTACCAAAGAATTTACCTAAATGGCATATAAATGCAAGTGCAAGTCATAAATGATACCTAACTTGGGGATTTACGCAGGGATTTCTCCCTCTTATTATTTCCTTATCCCGATCTCTGATTTAACGGACGAATATTTTACCGATACTTATCTATTTTCCATTGCATCCGCATTGAATTTTTACTGATGTGGTATCGACGTCAGTTTTTGAGACTCCTTTTGGTCTACAACATAAAGTAAACAGCGTACTAATTAGTATCAGCGTCTATTTGCAATTCCAATGAAAACGGTATCAAAAATCAAGATCATAGCGTGCTTCACTAGTGATACCTACTGATATTGTTATACTGTGGCACTATGATCGTAATATTTAAAATTTATCGGTTGTCAAAATTGCAAAATCAAGCACAGGCCCGTCGTCCGTGAGCGCCGAAACGCGACTGATCAGGCTTGCCGAACGGCGCGCTATATATATGGTAGATATTAAAACATAGTGAATAACTGATACTTTATATCAAGTCAAGCTCTGCGAATGCATCTATAACTTTTTAGTGGCTTTCGTTGAGTATAAAAATTTAGTAAAATTATTAATTAGTTTAGTCATAAACTTGAAAAACCTTTTTGAAAAGGGGTAACTTTGGGTTTTTTTTCTATCAAGTAAAATTCATTAAACCGTGTTACTGACTGCGAATTGCACTAGATTAGATCCTTAACTATTACATATATTTTTTTCAGAGTTTAATACACTATTTTAAAGGTCTTAAAGTTGTTTTAAAAATTCAAAATTACGGCCCACACGCCCTTAAATGGCTACTAATATCCTGTGACAGGCCACTTTTGACAAAACAAATTCTACTGATTAAGCTGATTTACAATTACCTACAATTTTCCTTCTCAGCATCAAAATATCAATCTAACCCGATTTAACCCCATGAATATTAAAAAGGCTTTAATTACCGACCAAGCCGACAAGCGGAGAATATTTACATACCTAATCCCGACCAAAGTATAGCAAATCCTTTTACAACGGGACTGAAGCTCGACAGGCGGCATTATACTGGAGACGGTGATTAGACAAACCCGCTCCTACGGCGTGTTTGGCATTCTTGGGCTTGGATCGGGAGCGGACAGTTTATCTCACTACATACATAATAGTTAGGTTTCTAGAACCCACGACAACAATCATTAGCGTTGATGGTTGGGGCTGATATCGAATTCTACAACGATATACGAAAGCTATTGCATAAAAGTGACGCATTTAAACAATTTCGCCAAAAGAATTCAGGGGTTGCCTAGGCCATAATAGATAGATGTTTACACTTTATTGACACACCAAAATAATAGGATACACAAAAAGAATTCATAAATTAAAAAGTTTTAAAACTAGTGCGACAAGTTGGCTGCAACAAGTTTATCACTAAAAGCGACGTTAATACAAATATATCTGAAAATTATGATCTTTTGGATTGACTAGACCCAAAGTATCAAAGGAGGAGTCTCTGCCCGTTTTGTTCAATTAGGAATTATGGCTTAGTGGTAGTGTTTTGCTGCCTTTACGAACGTCATCAAGTTATCGCTAAGCTGGGATTCTAGGACGTTCACCTTTACGTTACGTCCACTCTATTAGAGAATTACTCCACTTACCATCACCACATCGAGGTAAATGTCCTGCCCAATGCTACGTAACTTTAATTATAACTCGAAGAAGCACCGTTTCATGGTGGATATTCCAAAGACACGGACAAAGAGGTTTGACTCTACTTTCGTGATAAGAACGTCTAGGCTGTGGAATACGTTGCCTGAGAGGGTTTTTCCCGATAGTTACAATCTTTGTGTTTTCAAATCAAGAGTGAATCGGTTTCTTCTAGGTAAACACGCTCCATCGTAGACCGCATCATCGTTCAAACATCAGGCGAGATTGCGGTCAAGTGTAAACCTATAAAAGATAAAAAAATAATAATAAACAATTTTATTTACTGTCTTATCTTTTGGCTTAGGCTTAATCGGCTAGGCTTAGATCAATACTTCCTTGCTTCCTACAGCTTTCATTCAAAACAAATAAATAAATAAATAAATCACAGCGACCAATCTTCATCAACCTTCAATACTGCTATTCCGTTTCATCTTCCGCGTAGTGTCAACTATCGGTGGTCTATCATAAAAGGCTGTCTGTCACAATAACCTTGACGCCTGCATTTACAGCGCGACACAGTTTTTAAACATGCGACCAAATGAATGAACTAAAAAAAATACTGTTCTCATTATAAGTATTCTCGAGAATGAAAACGGTGGCTCTACGGTTCAATTTTAAAATTAACTTGGTCGTTGGTATATGGATTGTTATCAACGATTACTCCCACGTGAATTTGAATAATGTTTACATGTAATGCGATTTTTTCCTTTCACTCCACTGGGGCGATGACAATGAAGCATTTTCAATGACAGGAAGTAACAGTTTTTGCTCTAAGTGGTTCTGTTTGTTTACGTTGCAGTCTATCCGTATTTGCGGAATTTTTGACGTGACAACGTCTTATAAATTGGTTTGCCGGGTGACACTTCAAGAAACTGCGTTACGCTCCGCTCACGTTATGCGCTCACAACGAGAGCGAGTGAGAGGCACGCGTCCCTTCCACTCGGGCATGGTTAGCCCGCCTAAGAGCGAGAGAGACAGATATAAAAAGTGAAAGGCACGCGTCCCTTCCGTAAAATTATTTTACCACTCAAAGTCGTTGTCACGTAAAACTTTCGCCCGTATACCGACTTTACAGGCAATCAATTTTTTATTTTTGTGAATTTGGTTACTGTTGTTCTAATTAAATTTGCCAAGAAACAAATCTTGTTTTTTTATTAGTTTTTAAACTTTCGCGATTTGTAGTATAGAAGTATACATAGTTTAGAACAAAAAAACTTTAAAACGCCTCATCAAAGCGTAGCGTCACGTCCTCAGTTAGGTAAGTGTCGCCGTAATCGTGATCAACTTCGTCACCGGTATTGCAATATGCATCGGTGCAATCAAGGCGGGCGTGCCGATCCCGCCCGGCTTGCGACCGGTCGCATAAAGCTTGTTTTACACGGAATAACTATTACCAGCGGCCCGCGGTCTTACCCGTGTAGTTCCCGGTCCCTATGTGAAAATTGCCATGTGCTATTCCAGACTAAATCTAACTATGTTCCTAATTTTATCCTGATCCATACAGGTGTTTCGACGTGACTAAGCAACAAACATCCCAACTTTCGCATTTAAAATATTATTAGGATGTGTAAGATTCTAACCTCATCGGAAGACTAGGTGTTTTAACGTGTTTATAACATCTTTGATGTAGATCAACTCAAAAAGCTACACTTTATCTACCTATATTGTTTTTATACCCATGGACTATGGAGGCCTCTGCTGTGTATCGAATTTTGGGGAAGCGCAGAAGGTACGACTGTCCATACTAATCTTACTATACTCTACATTACGTAGAGTGTATGTTCAGCTTTATTGGGCGGTTACTGTGACTGCCGTGCTTCTAGACACACTAATTGGGTTGCTAGTGGTCGCCTCAATACTCGCTAATTGTCTACCACTCGCTTACGCTGGCTTTACATGGTAACTTAGAACGCCTTTACTTTACTTTACAGTGGGATTCGAACCAGA
The DNA here is from genome assembly GCA_017562165.1 of Ectropis grisescens. Taxonomy (NCBI): domain Eukaryota; kingdom Metazoa; phylum Arthropoda; class Insecta; order Lepidoptera; family Geometridae; genus Ectropis; species Ectropis grisescens. Next base: position 4,899,295 of record CM029791.1, on the reverse strand, counting down.
GATTCCGGATCGGCAATTGCCGTGGTTCTCTCGACTAGACCTTTTTTTTTTTTTTTCCCAGGGAAAATTCTTGATAAATTCCACCGCCTCCAGGGGGAGCGCGATGGATATGTGGGACTCTCCGTTATAACGGCTCACCCACTAAAAACCCTGGGGTGTTTCTTCCGTACGCTGAAGTGCCGGAACTATGGGAACACTCTCGTACGACACCACAGTTCCGGCAGCGTTGGTCCCCTGGGACCCATCTCTATAAGGGAGTGGATGTTTCAGCCCTCTTTCCTTGAGAGGCGTGCGGAAACACCGCACGCGCCATCTCGGGGGCTATGATGGTCAAGCGACGGATCCCCCGAGTCCGCCGCTTAAGGCCCCATTTCATGGAGGTCTGAGGAGAGCATGGAAGATTCTCCTCCGACGCCCAGAACGACGTTGGCGCATTGGGAGATCAGACGAGATCTCCCGATCACGCTCAGCTGTTTCTTTCTGGAACATAACTTGTTCGCAGAAAGAAACAACCGCCTCCCAAGATCTTTCGCATCCCAGCATTGAATTGATCAATGCTGGAAGGGAGAGATCACTCCCAACAGCTGCAACGAGGACTCGTCCCTCATCTGCCCATGCTGGGCAGTCCACTAATGTGTGCTGTGCCGTGTCCTCTTCGCAACCGCAATGGTGACACATGGTAGTCGGTTCCCTTCCGGCAATACGACACAAGTACTTACCGAAGCACCCATGCCCGGTAAGCACCTTCACAAGCCGAAAGGTAAGCGAACCATGTGGTCTGTTCAGCCAATCATCAAGAACCGACTAGACAGCTGCAATAGTACAGTGTCCGGCCTTAGGGTGGGCCAGTCTGTTCTTCCATTTTTGAATCATGTGCTGCCAAGCACGGACCTTCCAATTTTGGTTTCATGCCACGTCACCCGCTGTCCTCTGTTGCGGAGATCCACACGCCACGTATACATGTTCGCATGGATCTCGGCCTCCAGGTCCCATGGAAGTGACCCAGCTAAAAGGCACGCTGCCTCGCCGGAGACAGTTCGGTACCCGCGTACTACACCGATGGCCATCGCTCTCTGTGGTCGTCTTAAAAGAGCAGCAGTTCGGTCGTTCAAGGCTTCCATCCATATAGGGGCCCCATATAAAGCCATTGACCGAACAACTCCAAGGTAGAGGTGACGACTAGCAGTCTTCGGACCACCAACATTGGGAAGCAGACGTTTGAGAACTCCCGCTGCACCCATTAAACGAGGCACCATAAGGGCAAAATGCTCACGGAAACTCCAACGTGCGTCTAGGTGGAGTCCAAGATATTTCATCGTTGGTTTCACATCGATGCGCACTCCTCTCTCGACTAGACCTGCCGTAACTTAAGTTTTGACCTCTCTGGTCAAGATCTGAAGACTCCCTGACTATATCCATCAAGAAATAACCAATTCGAAGACGTAGTGTATGTGATTGAATTCGACTCATCAATACGAATAGCTTTTAGTGAGGCATCCACTCTAAATTATCCGGCTGCACCATAAACAGTGAACTGTGGCCTCTGTTTAAATTGGTCAGGTAAAGGTTAGAAAGCGAGTTTTTGGATTAGTTTACGGTCTTACTAAATGTGTTCCAATTTTAGACTACCTAAGAAATTCTAGTGCTACTTGGTTCAGGTTCAGTTTACATACCTACTTAAGAAATTCTAGTACTCACGAAATTCTTTCAATTTAAGAACATCAAACAAACTACGTATTTCTTTCGGATAAATCATAGAAATTTTAGGACGTTTTCTTTTTACATATTTTAGGTTTAGGTACTCGGTAACTAAGAAGATGTGGTAGCGTAGCGGCGAACGTTCGAGTACACAATCGCGAAGTCGAAGGTTCGAGGTTCTTTGAATATTTTTCTAAGCGCATGTACCAGCGAGAGAGAGAAAGTCTCTCGCTCGTCCACGGAGGCGGAAATTTCTTATCATCAGCCTGTATTCATCGACTGCTGGACATAGGCCTCCCCTATGATACGCCAGCCCGGTCCTCGATCTTATATAATATAGGCGGAAATTTAATAAAAAACAATATCTATCATCGATGTATGATTTTTTATTTTAGTCCGTATTAGGTACTTACATAAACCGCTCAATCGATTTCAATAATAACTTGTATAGGACCACCTCTGAAATATAGCCTACCAAACAAAAAAATAATCATCAAAGACGATTCATAAACAAAAACGTCATCTGCGAACACACACACAAAAAATGTTTACGGGCAAATTGACAAACCTCCTCCGTTTTTTAAGTACTTAGTTAGAAACAATGGTTAAAGAGCTACACTAACTCATTATATTGCCAATCGGATCAACAAATGACAAAGACGACGAAGTACCCGCTTCCCTAAACGGACTATAAAATTACTCCCACAAAGCATAGACACACTTAGCAAAAACTTATTCATCTTCATATGAGAAACAAAAGCTCAGTTTCCGGCTAAATTCTTATGTTCTATAGTTACTTGACCACAATACCCCGCCCACTACTGATTACACGAAACATTAATTACTGCCAATCTCACCTTCTGTCCAGACGCAACACAAAACTGACTAGTCGCTAATCACATTCGAAGAATCGACGTCTGACAAGTTTTTTTACAACTGACGACGCTTGGCTTGGTGTCTCTTGTTGGACGAGGTCTATAGGAGAATAATAGTAGACAATAAACACAGAAAACTAATTACGTAAAATATCTAGAGAGTTCACACAGTAGCTCAGTACTATTAGTACACAGACACATTCATATCAAACTCAACCAGAAACTGAAGTCTATGAAGTCTATTTTACCTAAGTATATAAAGAACACAAGAAATATGGAAAATATATTATTATCTAATTCTATACTTTTGTAAGATTTACAACTGTGGTAAAATCTAAGTATTATTACTTCAAAAAGAAAAGTTTGCAACCTGAATAGACCTTCTTAAAAATTAACTTATTTTAAACTAGCAGTCTACCTCGGCTTCAGCCGTGACACATGTATACAGCCTATAGCCTACAGGTCAGATAATTAGCCAATGGTGAAAGAATATTTGAAATCGGCCTAGTAGTTCCTAAGATTAGCGCTTTCCAACCAATAAGCTCTTTAGCTTTACAATATTAGTATGTATAGGTAAAACATATGTATTTAATGGTAGATAGAATCAATTCAGATTTTTTTTAACATGTTCCATTCATTAACGGGATCAAGCCATACCTACTAAGGACGAAGAGAAAAGATTTGTTTATTTATATGCAATAAACTCAAAAACTACTGGACCGATTAAAAAAAAATCACCAACAGAAAACTACATTATTCCTAAATATACTATATTGTATACTCGTAGTTATATTACAGATTATAATAATAGTCGTTTATTTCAGAAAACAGAGTTCCATATAACATATAAAAAATAAAAATGAAATAAAATTTGTCAATAAAGTAAAATAATTCTCATAATAAAAAATAAACACAAGATAGGTGACAATAGTCCCAATGCAATGTGGTCCCCTGGTGGCAAAATTGCAAGGTGGCAATGTGGTCCCCTGCCCGACCTGAATATCATCATCTCAGTCTTTTTGGTGTTATAGAGCAAGCTATGTGTTAGAGCATATTTTTCACAAATAGCTACGAGCTTACGCAAACCTTTAATCGTGGGGCCGATATCATCACCATATCATCAGCGTAGCTCAGGTTGTTGACATATCTGCCATCTAATCTGGGCCCGACTGGAGTGCAGCTCAGCTCCTCGATCAGCTCATTGACGTACAGGTTAAACAGGTCGGGAGAGGTGAGTCCTCCTTGTCTTACTCCACAGGACAACCGGTAATCTCCAGACATCTCAGAGTCCCAGTGACATTGTTGACCTGGTGGCCATACCAGTACGCCAGCAAGTCAACGCCTTCAGATGGCACATCTGCATCGTGCATTTTTTACCATAACATGCCGTGATCAATGCAATAAAATCGCGACTCAAGTCCATGAAACAAGCATTTACCGTAGTAGTCAGTGTAGAATTTGACAACTTGTTTCAACGAAAGTATTGCCATGTCAGTAGACACATACGGGCGAAAATCAAATTGTCCGTCGTCTATCTGGATCCCACTAATATGCATATGTATAACTCTATCAAGCACCTTGGCCACAATCGTGGCCAGTGAAATGGGTCTGTAGTTGGCCACGCTCGAGACATCACCCGTTTTATTTTTTACAATTGGTACCACTATAGTTCTTATGAGTTCGCACGGTAAGTGGCCACGCTTTACGCAGAGATTGAAAAGCCGCGACAAGCACGTGATAGATATGCTGACCAGTAAACAATAAATGTTCTATGCTAAGACTGTCGTATTACGTGATAATTGATTTTAATTTATTTTTACCACTGAAGCCGGGACGGATCGCTCGTCTCACATAACACATAACACTGTTAATCTGACAGTACATCAGCATATTAGTATAGTATTATCAGCATTCCACAGACAGTGACAACAAAAAGTTGCCAGTTGTTCCTTATAAAGGCAGCTTATAATCGCATCGAGAGCAAAAGCTGTTGAGCAAAAAGTTATGTTCGCGTGGGCAGGTTTTATTGCTGATCGATATTATTTTAATATCCTAGTCGGTTACCTTTTCATTTCATTTTAAAACGATTACGCCATTAATAATAATAAAGCTCAATTACTTCAAAGTATAAAATAAGGCAACTTTACAATAATTTTTCAGCTGATTTAGCAATTTGGGTCCTTGAGTTGGCTGTCTGTATTTGCTGAAGAGGTACATTCTTTACTTGAGCACATATCTATCTCTTTATATTATTTATGTACACATAAACCGTATTTAATTTATCTAAAAGCAATCGATCGATGGATGTACCTATTCTTTCTTTTTACTCTTAATAACCTTTGTTTTAATCATAAGATCGTTTCGTAAAAAGTAATTTCGTAAAACAGTTTCAATTCATATTAGTGTTACTAACTAAGCAAATAGTACTACTAACTTCGCAAAAGTGTCGAATTCACTATGAAATACATATTTGTCTACTTATGTTATCAGAAACGAAGCAGTAACAATGTTAGCAGCTGTGGTGACATTGTGGTTAGAACGTCCAATTCGTATCGTGAGGGCGTCGGTTCGACCTCTTCCCGCTTGCACCTCTGACTAGGTTGAGTACGATTTTATCATCATTACTGGCTTTAACGGTAAATGAAAACAGTAAGGAAATCGGCGTATTTTAAGAAACACATATTCGGAGAACATGTACCGCCGAGCCACACTTTGCCATTGTGGTACCTACTTAGATTATGGCCTTGACTCACCGCCGCTTGGCGTTGTACAGAGCCATAAATAATTATGTATCTAAGCCACAACACAGTGTTTTCTTAACTATTATAGGTTTACTCTTGACCACCATCTTGTTTGTTTTACAGGCCAGATTTCAACAGAAGCAGATGCAGGAGCGAGAGATGAAGATAGCGTCGCTGTACGAGGCGCAGCAGACGCGCGCGCTGGACAAGGTGCGGCACTCGCCCAGCAACGGACACGTGGCCAACGGCCCAACCAGCCCGCCGCAGCCGGCCGTGGCGCAGGCGCACCAACCGGGGAAGGTACGCGCCTTTCTATTACATTAAATCCTCTACATACAAGATACGATCTTCTTAGCATTCCATGGATTCACCGTGCGGTTGCCGGGTCCATCGTGTGGCAGAAAGAGAAATCCCGAGTAGATCCCGAGACTTGTGACTCGGGCGTAGGTTTAAGGGGCCCCTTTCTGACGTACATCAACACTCTCCTTCATAAATCACCACATGATTGGTGATTTATGGTGCGATCTAGGGTCCTCCCCACTACTTTTACGTAATTTCCTCTAATTTTAGGGCTCGTGTGAAGTCGTGGTTTTAGCAGCGCCCCCAGCAATTATACCCGTTATTTTCTCACAATTCAAATGTGCGTTGCCTATGTGCTATTCCATACTATATTATAACTACATAGATAAATATTGGTGGACACCTTCCCACACAACATCATATGACCCAAACTTAGCAAATCATGTACTATGGAAGCCAGATAACTGATATAATACTTATAAAGTTTTAAACACACACTTATTAGGTATATATAGAAACACCCAGATGCAGAACAAATACTTGTATTCATCACATAAATATTTGCATTGGGTGGGAATTGAACCCACGACGTTTTGCAGGCCAACTCACTAACAACTAAGCCATGAGGTCAGTTAAATATGCGTTCCAAATTTCGATTCGGTCGGTTTATTAGTTCCGACATGATTGAGCAACAAAAATTCAGCATTCATACTGTCGCATGTATAATATTAGTAGGGAAAAAAAGTCATCTGATTTTTACAAACGTCGACAAATAAAGAAAGACAGTCAGCACAAGACTGTAATGACACTTGAAGTAATGAATCTTTCCACTTTCCAGGTCCGACAAATGTTTGAAGAGCGTCGAACAAAGGGTATCGACAAGAGCTACCCCTTACAGCCCATCCAGAACACGGAGCGCACACGCAAGCCGCTCCCCTAACGGGTACACGAAGGTCACCGCCTCTTCGAACGCCACCTCCCATGCCACCTCGAGGGTCAGCGTCGAGAAACGGACTTCGAGGACCACCACAACTGCCAGCTCACATAGCGTTAAAAAAGTTATTCATGTTAGTATTTTTGATTTTTTAATTAATAGATGGCCTACTTATCTTAAAAGGAGCTATGGGCTTGGCCTCAAGTGGCGTCCACTGCACACCGAAGTATGCGCTAGCGCAAAAGGCTCAACTATGAACTGTACTGTCTAAGTACCTACCGAACTTAGAACCAAACCGAACGCAGAAAGTCCCGATCCCTATTACGAGTAACTTAATGTTCTCAACTTTTTGAAGCGAACACTTCTTATGGCGCACCACACAGATTCCACACAGATTTTTCGTGGGAATTACGTCACGCTTGTAAATGATTTCGGGACCATGGCCATTTAGTCTAGACGGCCATCCTTTGAAGTATATTCCAGACTAGTAGCGTCCTTCGATTTCACCCGTGTAGTTTCCAAGGTGAGCTATCAACTTCTTAGTTATAACTTTTCACTTCTATCGGCAGTCCCTGCCAATTTTTAAAAAAATGACAGTTTTGCACTTAGTCGTTTTTCTCTCCACTTCTTCAAACTGTTCACGTTACAATAACGATTGGCACTGTGCTGTTACGGGCAGACGTGTTGCTTACCATCAGGCACATGTCCTGCTCGTCCCGTCACACCATGCACTATAAAAAAAATTAGTAGTTATAGTGAATGCTGTTTTTTTATATGATATTTATGATACTTATGATGATTAAAAGCTAAAAATGAAAAAGAAGAAGAAGACTTTATCAGCTGACTATAATATTATTATCATTTTATAAATTCAGACCAATGGAAACTGCGTTGCCAGACATTATTACATGCCTCTAGCAGAAGAGGCCAGTTTGTATGGTCAACTATTAAAATGTTTTGTATCACCTTATCTTACCTGCAAACAGCAATAAAGATTTTTGTATTTGTATTTGCCGATAGAAGTGAAAACTTGTAATTCAGATTTTTACATACGTACAGCTAGAGATATACCACAAGACTTACAACATTTCATCCACTTAAAAATCGTCTAATGCGTTCTGCTGCTTCGCCACCTACGTTAGCATGTCGGTGACGCGTACTCAAAATATTATAAATCCCACCAAACATTTGTTTTCAGTTCAAAAATATTTGTTTTCTTAATTGCAGAAGACAGAGAGCACAGTGAATGGCTCCGGGGATCTCAATCACAACCACGAACCGGATCTAAATGCACTGAAACATGCTGTAAGTATTATTTTTATTTGTTTAACGCTTTCACTTTACAGTTTCCTAAGTGCAGCGATGCAGAAGTAAAGTGAACTGTTTCACTTTGTTCCTGCGTAATCAATTAGGCACGAACACCGAATTTAGATTTTGACTAGATTTAACATTAATAAGAGTTATTGCAATTACATACCAATTAGAATGTATTGTGTAAGATAGATTCGTAACTGCGATATACCGGAAAGTAAGCAATGATGCAACTTAGGAACGCACGCTTGCGAAATAAAGATTGTGTTTTAAAATGAAGATATTTATGATGCTGCTAAAGATGTTATCGCACTGGTTTTAGAACGTGTGGACGTTGGGATGCGTGTCATTAGTTGGTTTTTCACGATGATTAAAATCTTGATCTCTTCTAGTCGATGTTGAATCGTTTTCTTTTAGGTAAACACGCTCCATCGCATTCCGCATCGTCGCTTAACATCAAGCAAAATGGTGGTCAAAACTATAATAAGTATTAAAAACACGCAGTGTGTATTTCACACACGCCAACCCAAACAAAGTTTCACAGTTCTGTGTCTCAGAATCCAAACACATTAAATTTTTAATAACTAATAATAAACATTTCCATTTACTTTTAGTATTGATACTTATTTATTAGTTTTCGTATTTTCTAGCTGCCACAATGTAACGGCGAGGTGATACCTACAGACGAGCCGGACAAACCAGACAAAGACAATAACTACATCCTAGAAGACGAGACATTCCCCGAGGCCCTCGCTCCCATTCCCACCCCGCGATCTCCGGAACCAGTGAAGCAAGAGGTCAAAGCTCCACCGAGAAGGTACCACATTTTGAGCTAGGGACACTTGATTCCATATGCATACTTAATATTATAAATGCAAAAGTTTCTATATGTATAGTGGTTTGCTATTCTTTTATCAAAAACTACTGAAGAAATCGAAATGAAATAATACTTACGTACCTAAATAATATAATAGTCTGCAATAATAGATAGGCTTTTTATCCCTGGATAGTAACGGGAACGGAAACGCTGATAGTATTTCGGTTTTGATTTCCAGAAGTCCCCCAGCCAAGCCTAGTCCAGCGAAGCCAAGATCACAGCCCGCGCTTGCAGCGACGCCGCCTAGAAGAGTCACCAGTGAAAATGCCGTAAGATTACTCAACATTTCAATGTATTTATTTACACATAAAACTTAGATTAGTTACAACCACCGACTTACTTTACATATAAGTAAAATAGGTGGGCTACAGGTACAAGACGAGAAAAGGTTTTCATGAGAAAATTCATGATTTTCCGACGATTCCAAGATAAATTTTGTCATTTGATTATGTACGACTTTGGTTCCATGCAGTTTCAATACCTTTTCTAATCCATTATTCCGTAACTCCGTACTAAACTAAAACTAATGTGACTAGGAGAAATTATCGAGATTTGCAACCCCCTATCTTCACCTGCACTCAGTTGGACAGCTTTCAAGTAACGGCATAGACATCTTATTACATTACTAGATGCCCGCCCCGGCTTCGCCCGTGGTATATTATATAGCACTCATCGGGATCCCGTACATATCCAACGGTGAAAGAATGACTGCAATCGGTTCACTCATTCCTGAGAATATCGATTTCAAACAAAAAACCTCTTCAGCAACCTGCTACGCCACCTGTCGGAAATTGGTCGTACCAACTCAGAATTAGAAAAAAAAATAGCAAAGGTTTATATTCAAGGCACAGATTACTGAAATGCAATGACGCAATCTTTGACACATGCTGTCATGTGTCATGTCAAAGCACGAAACGTACGAAAACTCTCAAAAGGGGAATATTTTTTCCCGATTTTGTTACATTCTTGTTTCATGCTCCGCTTCAATTAATAGTAGAGTTATTTTCTATAGCCTAAAGCCTTCCTCGATAAATGGACTATCCAATAGAAAAAGAATCTTTCAATTCGGACCAGTACTTCCCGAGATCCTAGCGTTCAAGCAAACAAACAAACAAACAAACTCTTCAGCTTTATAATATTAGTATAGATACTCTTCTAGCATCCTATATAGGTCTTCTGTTAGTTTATTTCACCCATAAGTTTTGTTCACGGGCCTGTAGTCTATAGGTTATGTAGGTAAGTCTCTTTATGCATTGCAACCTTTTTATTCACGTAAAACCTCATTTTTCCGAATTCTAAACTTTATCCGAATCTGTTTGATTTTTCATGATAACTTGAAATGACATTTGTCAAAGAGCTATTATGAACAAAATATAAAAAAGAGCTAAATTCAGCTGAAGTAAACAAAAAAATTGAAACCAAAATGCTTTTCACAGGTTTCCGACACCAATAAGTCACGCGGGGCCATGCAGAGAGTAAGTATAGTTTCATTTATATTTTAAATATTTCGTATTCCTAAAAGATCGAAAGCGTATCCAAATAATTGAGACTATCGAATAATTTTACGAAAATATTATTTGTTCTGGATATTCCTCTTATTATCTATCTGAAAGGATTAACATAATGTAACTAGCTACTATAATAAATCGAATATCGTTTGCCGACGACGTAACAACGAACCTAATTTCAGTCGTGGTCCCGTATATCGCCTCGCAAATTCAAATGGCCTTGTGGCTTAGTTGATAGTTTCAATGGTTGGTAGTAGATAAGTTGGCCTGTGAAGCCAACGATTATGTACGATTCCAGGATTCCACTGATGTTTATAAATCTAAAAAAAATACAAACATCCACATATGTATATAAATCATCGATATAAATCAATATATCGGTGAAATAAATAGTTTCTGTAAAGCTATAATAAACAACTACGTAGGCTACTTTTACGCTCTAAAAGTAATCATTTTTAGGTATATTCGAGAGATAATCAACCGCCTAGGTATATAATTCAAATATTTAACTTTATCATACACTAACTGAACTGAACTACACGGTTAAAATCGCGGACCACTAGTGCTAAGTAAGGAACCATTGAGCCAAACAAACGCCCACATTTTCACTGTTATTGTGTGAGTAGTGGTGGGATGCTTAACGGAGTCCGACTGGGGAAGCCTTTGCCAGTTATTCTACCGCCAAGCAGTAAAGTGCAAACATTATTGTGTTCCGGTTTGAAGGGTAATAGTTTCCAGAGAAACTACAGGGCGCAGAGATATAATATACTAGCTGACCCGGCAAACGTTGTTTTGCCATATAAATAATTTCACTGAAGCCTTCGAAACTTTTTTACCTACTGCCACTAAAATTGCACTCGCACAGTCTCTACTTCTACCTGTCCTAGATTATGCTGATGTCAGTTTCCTTGATCTTAGAGAAGACCAGCTAGATAAACTTGAGCGCCTTCAGAATTATTGTATAAGATTCATATTTGGTTTACGCAAATATGATCATGTTTCTCATTTTCGCGTCAAACTCAAGTGGTTGCCCATTCGTCTGCGTCGTAATGCTCACATTCTTTATCTTCTATACAATATACTCTTTAATTCCTGTACCCCGCAGTACCTAAAAGAATGGTTCACGTTCTGGCAGGACTGCCACGCTCGGCCGCTAAGGTCAAGATCTAACTTAACCCTGAAGCCACCTTCAGCACGTTCCGAAACTTATTATGGCAAATCTTTTGCCTTTCAGGCAGTTAAATTGTGGAACGAATTGCCTGTTGCTATTAGAAAATCGCCATCGCTCAATTCTTTTAAAGCTCATGTTAAAAATTATTATTTGTCTAAGCTGTAGTCACAATCTCATATCTTATTTTCTTTACTATTAGATATGCCTATATATCTACTATGGTTTTATATGCATTTAATTCATTTATCTTTTTCAACTCGTTAATTTTTCTTCTGATAATAATGGTTTGATTTATTTTCTGGATATTTATATACCTACAGTTATTTATTATATATTTAGTAGTATATTTTACAAATATTGCATGTAATAGTATGTAAACTCTATTAGTATGTATGTTTATTTATTTATTTACGTTTTACAGTATGTAAACACATTTGATCGTCTTATTATTCTTTTTAGCACACCCCGCTTTTTATTACTTCTAAAAACATTTCCATCCCAAGGTTGCCTGGAAGAGATCGCTTTTAGCGATAAGGCCGCCGATTGTAACACTAGTTTTAATGTATTTCTTTTTCTTTTACTGTATTGTTTTGTTTTTGGTGTGTACAATAAAGAGTATCTATCTATCTATCTATCTATCTAAATAATTTCCTAGGAAAATGATTAAATTACTAAAATGGCTATTAAAAAATAAAGGTTGATCGTAGAAGGGTGAAAATTGAGGATTGTATGTAATTTTGTATGTTGTATCATAAAAAAATAGAAATTAAAAATTTTGTCTAAAAAATAAAATAAAAAATTTAGGGGTGGACTACCCCTAACATTTAGGGGGATGAAAAATAGATGTTGGCCGATTCTCATAGATACCGGATAAGCACAAAAAATTTCATCAAAATCGGTCAAGCCGTTTCGGAGGAGTATGGCAACGAAAACTGTGACACGAGAATTTTATATATTAGATTAGTTCTCTGGGTGACGAGCGCAGTACAGTTCCAGGTAATTATTTGGCCTCTTCATCAGGTTTCATCAGGTTCAGGTGATCATCATCATTTGGTTTCAGTGTAATTACACTGGAAACATTGGTCTTCAAACCGGAACACTTTTTTTATAGTAGAGCAAGACATGTGCCTGATGGTAAGCAACACGCTTGCCAAATAATAGCACAGTGACACGCAGCAATTGGAACATGAAGAGGCCAAATAATTACCTAGAACTGCACTGCGCTCGTCACCCAGAGAACTAACTAATCTCTATGATAAAACAACTTATACTACGAGTATCTGGTTCGTTGCCACTAGTTCCATTCACAGTTCCATGATGGAACTACTGATAATATTTTTACAACATTAGTTCCATTAAAAATGGATCTCGAAATAATGGAACTAGTGTCAATTTTGAGTCGACACTAGTTCCATTCACCGTTCCATGATGGAACTACTGATAATATTTTTACAACATTAGTTCCATTAGAAATGGATCTCGAAATAATGGAACTAGTGTCAATTTTGAGTTAGCACTAGTTCCATTCACAGTTCCATGATGCAACTATGTTTATGAAAATAATAGAACTAATGTCAATGTAAAATTTTAGACTGTCCAGAAACCTATAAATAAAAAAAAATGACTTTTGACGCTTTTTGGACAGACCTACAAAAAATGGAGAGACGCACAAGACAAATAATGTCTTTGAAGGATGGCATCACAGTATGAATGCAAATATCAATAAAAACGAGACAAATGTATTACAGCTGTTACATATAATATATGATGATGCAACGTTTATAAAGTATAGAACTAATCTTCTGCAAACCCATGGGCTTAGTTCACAACCTAAACGACGCAGAATGGCTCAAGACAGAAACGATTTTGTCACGGAAACACAAATGCAACTGCTAGCTGGCAAAATATCTGTAGGTCATTTTTAGACAAATTGCGATGAGCATGTGTTCAAACTAGGGAATGCAATCCCTAGTTGAAACAAATCACAATTTTTTGGTACCAATATTAATCGAAAGTATTAATAAAGAAACGTCTGTTGATTCATTTTCAATGTTTTTATTTAAAAGCTATGTTTTAAACCTTGCGAAAATTTGCAAAACCCCGTCTTAGTGGGTGCTTACGTGATAAAAGCACCTCCATGCAAAATTTGAGATTCCTAGCATTTTAGTTTCTGAGATTCGGGATATAATATATTATATAAAATGGATCTAGTTTCATTATTGAAATGAGTTCCATTATTTTCAGAAACTAAAAAAATACTGGTGTAAAAAAATATTATCAGTAGTTGTATCATGGAACTGTGAATAGAACTAGTGTTAACTCAAAATTGACACTAGTTCCATTATTTCGAGATCCATTTCTAATGGAACTAATGTTGTAAAAATATTATCAGTAGTTCCATCATGGAACTGTGAATGGAACTAGAGTCGACTCAAAATTGACACTAGTTCCATTATTTCGAGATCCATTTTTAATGGTACTAATGTTGTAAAAATATTATCAGTAGTTCCATCATGGAACTGTGAATGGAACTAGTGGCAACGAACCGATATACTCTGGTTCAAGTATGCAGTCAAGTACAGTGCTAGGTAATTAATAATTACTCGTATTTGGAATCTTCATGTTTCCAATAGCTTCATGCCATTGTGCTGTTTTTAACAGTTTTTAATTCCAATCTATTATTATTTTCAGGTGGCACAACCTAAAAGCCAGCCAGCTGTGGTAAGTACTTGAAAAAAGAAAAAGGTTACCACTAATTGATATTGTAGCTTAAAATAATCTAAGTAAAAAAATATCTAAAACATAATTTAATAAATTGTTGTCAAAATCTTCGTAGATTTGTGTCGTAATTTTTAGTAGCAAACTCTGAAGTTCTTGCAGAATATAGTGTTCGACATCACTAATTGAGCTTTTATTGTGTAGTTATATTCTTCTATATCTAATATCTGGCGATGAACACTAAGGTGTAACCAGTCAGATCTTAAAGTTTTGGATGAATACAAAATATGCCAAAGCAACCTTTTCGTCCAGTAGGTACTTTCCAAAATGACGATAACTAAGAATTTCACAAACTAGCAATGTTCCAGTATACTACTATTGTTCAGAAAAAGACCGTACAGGTTCAGGTGAGAAAATCACCGTAGTTGGGAGCATGGGGGAATGGAATAAGTTCCTTACAGGCGTGGTCTTTTTTCCACTTCTTTTTGACGCGATAAAACAACTGAAACGACAACTAAGCGAGTAAAATCGTAAAGTCTTTTTACTCGATTTGTTGTATTTCTACTGGTTACAGAAGAGTAGCCCCCGTGGCAGCACCAAGCCGCGGTCCGCCCTGGCCTCGGCTGCGCCTGCGCAGGACGCCGGGGACGCGTGTGCTGTCTGCGGGCGTCGGTTCGCACCCGACCGCCTCGCCAAGCACCAAGACATCTGCAAGAAGGCGCACGCCAAGAAACGGAAGCCGTTCGATGCGCTTAAGCATCGGCTTGCGGTGAGTTGCAATGCCAGGTTTTCTTAGATTGATCCTACAAAATTCGTCGTGACTTGAGTAACAATCCTGTTAGAGCCCGTGAAGTTTTTGAAGTAGCGTCTTCTTGTGGTCAAAATTTGTCGGGCCTTAAGGATTTAACGACTGCTTAAATATAACTCGGGGCTTCTGTTTGTCGTCAAGATACGAAAGCCTTTCAATGACTCAAGCATCAACTTGCTATGGATTGCAATACTGCAGTTGGTACTGCAGTCCACTACACACTGCTACTGTAATCTACCTATTGGTAACTGAGATTGGGATCGGCATCCAAATGATTCAATTGTAATTCAAGAGTAATTGTGAATGACAATTAAATTTTATTTGTTTACACATGTTCGGAGTTTTGAATCTCGAGGCCAACGTCGTTGTCATGGTTGATATAGTGAGAGTTGATTTTTGTATTTGTATTCGTAAGTAGCTAATGTATTTATCTGTCAAACAAAGAAATCGTGTATATTCATACGTATATTTCACACATATATTCATACGTGTATAATTATATATTACGCTTCAGTCAATGAACATTTTGAGGAACAATAACTGTCAGCATGGTACGGTGACGTTAATATGGCGCGTGTACGCTATCGATGATTGAAATTATATCTATCGGTCAATATTGGTTTATTATCTATTAGCTCTCGTCTATGGTCGGCACAATGGAGAAAAACAGAATACAAAATACAAATACACAATATATGTTTTCTTCTAAGTCGGATGATATAAGAATTGGAGATCAAATTAATAAGGTCGTACCAAAAAGTTAACAAAACATGCGTAAGTATATGGATGTAAACTTGATCTAGCTAAATCAACTTTGAACAAAGATTAGAAAAATCACGGTATAAAAGGCCAAGTTACAGTTTCATCTTATCTATGATTTCTAATGGCTTATAGCAATTCGAAACATACATCTTTATTTTGTGCTGTTTTAGGGCACAGAAGCTGAGGGGTACAAGGCAAGCAAAACAATCCTATATATACCTATCATAACAACATTTTCTTCAATAAAGCACACTACATCGCAAACATTACCCATGTACAAACAACCTGAGACTGGCTTTTAATACACCTTCAAATCCATAATGCAACCATGCATTCAATTTATACTTCAATCTTCCAAAAACCATGAGACATAATGCCCAAAATTGTTTGTGACACACACATTTTACCTGAAGTAACAGGTTGTATAGCACTATACTATGTAAAAAGTTCTTCTCATACATTTTTTTAAATGCATGTTGTGTTATCGCTCAATTATTATAATGAGATCTGTGGAGAAAAGAAAACTTAGAAGAGTAGGAACGTTTGAGGGCGAAATAGTCGTAAATAATTTTAAGGACAATTTACCTAACTACTTATTATCTGTGCCATAGGTAATTCTAATATATTATAAATACGTGACCCCTGAGCGCTATAGGCTATATATAGCCACGGGCCTGTAGCACGGGCGAAGCCGACGTAGACCGCTAGTCTATATATTTAAAAGAAAGTTGTGTTAGTTTCTCTATATAAAACTCTACCGATTTGGCTGGGTATTGGTTCGGAGTTAGCTTGACGGACATATGATAATTTTATCACGACAACATAAAACGTCAAAAACGTAAATGACAGCTAAACGTAATTTTGTCTATGGTTCATTTGCTACGTCAAAGAGAATCATCTAATGAGTTCGCCTAACGTTCACTATCTTAAATACAAACTATTAATTTATAAAAATAAAACAACTTTCGCTATCCGAATTCGCGTCACGTCAGAAACTTCAGAGATATTTCAAAAACTTTCTAGCGTCTACACAAATAATAATTTTCTGCGAAGTTTTAAAATAATATTTTGTAGAATTACTATCCGTTAGTTGAAAAGGAAAAGTTAAACGTAGCTATGACCACTGCGAGGAGACAGAAGAACGCGAAATTCGTACTTTCCAAAGACTACAGTTTCGAGGTAGAGAGTAGAGACGTCCACCTTTCACGAAGCTTTCACTTTTAAAGATAACTTAGAACCAGGAGAAGATATAGGCATCTTCTCCTAATTCTAAGATACCTCACTACCAATTGCAATTCAGTAAGCTCTACAAAATACATTTGCAAATATGGTATTTATGGTATCCAATCCTCCAATACCAACGATGAAAATGCGCGCTATCAAATTGGTTATGTGAACTGTAGTGAAGCTATTTACTTAATACCGTATAGGTAGAGACAAGTTTTGTAATTTTGTGTCATTCAAGGAGACATGGGGGTCGTGCCCCACTCCCCCTGGGAGAACCTCCACTACCCAGAGCCTAGGTGGACCACTAGTTATAACGCACGCATGCACTTATCGCACGGTCTTGTGACGTGACCAGAGAATGTGACCCGCCCTGGCGGCAAAGCTGGATCCCGCCCTTAGTGTCATCTCGCTCGCGAACAGTTTGGACGACATGTCTGTTATTTAATTAGTGACGTACTACTACTGATACTGACTTTTAACAAATTATGTGAGCAGGGCACAGAGGCCGAGCCGTTTATCCCCAAACTGCGCAAGAGCACGAACAACCCGTCCACGACGAAGGTGAACAAGAATCTCAACAGCAATTGGCGGCAGAAGCACGAAGAGTTCATCAACGCTATCCGGGCCGCGAAGCAGGTCCAGGCGCATCTCAACGCGGGCGGTAAGGAGAAACAACTGTTTTACGTATTTCTTTTTTTTATAAAGAGCGCGGCAAAACAATATATGCATATTTGCCAGATTGAAATTTCACTAAATGCTTCTCAAAAAATAATATTACTACTCTCTTGTAAAGTTAAAAAAACACTGCAATTATTTTAACAGATTTTACTTAGTTGTTGCATTTCTTTAAAGGGATTCGGTTCTATTCAATTTCAATACTGCACCTAAATATTAAAACTTAATCATTCGTACCAAGTGTCGTCAAGGCGAATAACTTCATTATTAATGTTATCACAAACATCACATTATTTTTGTGACTATAAAATTATATAAAAATAAAAGCTAACGAAACACGCAACATTCTATTTTTAACATGATTGTTGATACATCTTTTCTATTAAAATCGATTCATTCAATCTTTCATGACATTCATACCTGTAACGGCTGGTGACCTGAAGCTGGTTTCCGCTTTTCCGCAGGTAAGCTAAGCGACCTGCCCCCGCCGCCTCCGTCGGAGAACCCGGACTACGTGAAGTGCCCGAGCTGCGGTCGACGCTTCAACCAGGCGGCGGCCGAGCGACACATCCCCAAGTGCAAGGACTTCCAGTTCAACAAACCCAAGCCCACGGCTAGCAAGCGCCGGTAACCACGCCCCCGCGACCGAGCCCAGGGACCCACGAGGTCTATACACAACCCGCGAACCAGACTACTGGCTAACACAAATAAACATTACTGAACCA
Organism: Ectropis grisescens; assembly: GCA_017562165.1. Lineage (NCBI taxonomy): Eukaryota > Metazoa > Arthropoda > Insecta > Lepidoptera > Geometridae > Ectropis > Ectropis grisescens. The sequence goes on along the minus strand of CM029791.1, from coordinate 4,880,965 downwards.
GCGTGGCCGATTATCACTGACGGGAAACGTTTTTAGACGGACGTAGCTGATTTTGGCAGATTTTTTTAAACTATTTGTCAAATTTAACGTCGGGTACTTTATTTAAAATTACTGACGTCGCTGTTAAACCAATTTTTGAGAAAACATCTGTCGTTTAGCGTACCTATTACGACAACGACACGCATTAAATACTCTGCTACTTTTAATACTGATACTACAATTTCGCCCTGGGTAATAGTAGTGTAGCCCCTTAACGCGGAGGATGCCGCTGGCAGCCATCGCGAAGGATCTTTCGGCGACTTGTTGGATCATAGACACTTTTATTCAAATCGTATTCACATACTCGCTGTTTTACTTGGTCAAATCGTTCTATGACACGATCAGTCCGAACTTTCCTAACTCCTGAACTTGTCGAGGACAGTCGTGACGATGGAGTACATTCCGAAGCCGTTTATCGGGGTTTACTCCCCCATCGAGGACTTCTTGCTGAGGATGTGTCTGGCGGCGGTGTTGTACTACGCTGTGTGGAGCGTGATAGCGTTTATCCACGCGTACGCTTGCAGCGTCGCCACTCCACGGCCCTCCCTCGCCCGCTGTAGTAGCAGCCACGTGTGGAACCACATGCCAAACGTCCACCACAGCCGGCGTCGGAAGCGGTACCGGGGACGAACCTGACGGAAATTGATCTCTACTTTGTTTTGGATACACTGGGAACGGAACAAAATCTGACTCTTACTAATCATCTTCATCGCTATTACAAGTCTATGGATATGGTGCAGCATATACAACTTTTTTTGTGTAACTTTCTCCAATAGAACTAAGCCTGGCAAAAATATCCCTCTTTCACATCATGTAAACTCACTTTTGATGTTCCTATCTCGATAGTTCAACGGAAGATGCGACTGCGTGACAATACAGTACTATCATTAGTCGACGACGCGTTTACATATACCGCCAGAAATATCTTTAGGATACCAGATTCTTGTATTTTTATATCGCACTGTCGACGCGAGTTTCGGTTTAGATCTTTCTTGATCTATATCATGACCATTGTCACTGTGAGATTTCAAAAACTTTCACGTTTGCGCTATTTTGTCGCGACATTTCTGATGCTACCAGAGAGAATGAAATATATCGTTCTTTACTTTCTTTTAGTTACAAGATAACCAATATGTTAATTATCAAATGAAAGACAGCTCCGTGAGATGTATGGACGCATATCTATACAATGAGGCATTTTCAAGGTGCAAATAGGCATGTCAAGGATCAATTTCTCCATTGGAAGAGCCAATATTTCATTTTGTTTGCGAAATTTTCCATTTGGCAAAACTGATAACTATTTTTGACATTTTTTTGTTCAAATTATAGTTTTTATTTTTATCGTGACAATGCCTCATTATCGTATTCATTTGTCAAATACTGTCTTCTACGCATCTTAACGTACCTATATGCTTGTTAATCAGTCTATAAACTCGTAATTTTTTGCCAACCCTATATTTAAATAAAAATACGACTTTTTCATACTTTGCATTCAAGACATTTTCTTTTACCTACTCTTTTATCACTCTTCGCATTTTCTACTACTCTTGACAAATTTAAATACGAGGTGTCTAAGAAATTGAATTGAACTGTATCCGAAGTCGAAACCGTCAACATAACAAATCTATGGTTTTGTAGAATAAAATTCACTCTTGTGGTACATGAAGCAATACATAAACAGCTTAAAAAAATGCAAGAAAAAATTAGTTCAAATGAAACAATCTCCTAACCGAAAGGGTGTGTGTACCTACTTAGTTAATAAACTAATTGTACGTTGGAACCAACCCTGAAATATCAAAAAACTATGTATCCCTAGCGAACATTAACTGTATAGGCCAAAACTTACGAAACGCACTGGCAATGCCCCGTAGTCCGTTATCGTGACGTGTGTTGGGCTACCTCTGAGAAAGTTCGACTAGTACCTCTAACACGAAAAGTTACGAATACCAAAGACATGAAATTTCGAACTATCATTTAACTCGAGATCGTTTTCAGGATGTCAAGCTCTTGTCACAAAGAGACGGGAAGTGCGGGAAAGCGATCGCGATCGGGTTTTTTTTTTATAATATTCGATCCTGATCCGATGCTTTCCCGCACTTCCCGCCTCTGTGTGACGAGAGCATAAATATACCTTTCAAAAATAGATCTTGATTTCGTCAAGGGTGGCGCCAATGTTTCAACTTGTCTTACAAAATGAAATATTGGCGCTATCTTTATCGAAACTGAAAACTGTCTTGACACTTACTTGCATCCTGAAAACTACCCATAATATAGTACTACTAGTCCCCAGTACGTACTCTTTTGTTTTGACACAAATGTAAAACTTTTGGGTGCCTTCTTTGCTACGAGTCCGACAAACATTATAATGTGAAAACTATCGGCTCTGCTGCGTTTTCGAATCACGTCATGCCGACATTTTCGGGGTGGCGGATATCCAGCACATGCATACGCAGCATGATTTTTGTCGGACTAGTTGACCACAAATTTTACAAAGCAAAATTTCAAATAATCAATCTTTTATTACGTAGATTCAGACGTAATATCGACTTTTTATGGGGTGGACACCCCACCCTATACACAGCATGATTTTTATCAGACAAGTTGACAAAACTTGTGGTCAACTTGTCCGACACAAACATGGTGCCAACTTGTGGTGCCCGCCATTTCGAAAATGTCGACATGACGTCATTCGAAAACCCAGCAGCGCCGAAACTTTTCGTATTAGAAAGTTTGTCGGACTCCTCGCAAAGATGGCACCCACAAATTTTTACATTTGTATTCGTCAATAAATTTTTAGTTCATTGTACTGGGGACTATACGACTATAACGGTGCAAAACGAAAATATCCCTGTTAGAGGTACTTATAATATATTTATGACGATATCTAAATCATATGATCGACTTTAGCATTTAAAAATTTGAAGCTGGCCCACTGACAATATTGAAAAATAATGTGAAATTTGTGACATCCAGAACATTTAACTTTCTAACAATAAAAATAAAATCATCTCTATTTCAGGCAAGAAAATAATTCCTGTAATGGATGGCAAACATCTTATAGTAACATGTTATTTTTTAAGAATTTTAAACATTTTCCTAATTAAGTGATAATTGTACTTAGACTAATCACGCCATACTTGGGACCTAATAAATTAAAACTTGTGAATTGTAACATCGAAGAAATACGAATTAAAGATTGTACAAAAGATTGCTTTTTAAAATGTTAACTTTGCAGATTTTTGAAAATAAAACTGTATTATTGAAAACTTTTGTTTTATTTTGCCTTACGTATCTACCTACCTTATAGCCCAAGATCCCAGAACCGCCAGACGTCACGTATTTTCTGATGAACAAAGTGTAGACGATTGAGTAGAGTTAGTACGTACTAAGATCCCATTCTTACCCGCTAACTTGCTTAGACAACCAATTTTGAGATATGAGGTCCAGAAGGTACATTAAACATTACTTACTTCACGTATATTACAATTTTTTTGAGTATAGCTACACAGATTACAGACCTCTGTAGCTACAACCTCAATAAATGAGGTATTTTCTGGATGCAAATACACGATCTATCAAATACAATTCTCAATTTCGCCATCGGCAGCGCTAATAAATAAATCCTAATATAAACGCGAAAGCTCGTATGGATGTACATTTATTACTCTTTCGCGCAAAATCTACTGTCGGTTTATTATCGGAAACACTTCGGAGAGTGTGCAACTGATTTGTACGATCTAATACCACCTTGCCCTTTTTTCTATCGGAATGCTCGTAGCTCGAAAAAGCGACATCGTTTCATGGTTGATGTTCCAAAGACACGAACGAAGAGATTTGACTCTACTTTTGTGATAAGAACGTCTAGGCTGTAGAATACGTTGCCTGAGAGGGTTTTTCCCGATAGTTACAATCTTTGTGTCTTCAAATCGAGAGTGAATCGGTTTCTTCTAGGTTCATCGTAGACCGCATCATCGTTTAACATCAGGCGAGATGGCGGTCAAGTGTAAACCTATAAAAGTTAAAAAAAAACTGTAGAGTACTGTAGAGAATGCACTGCTAGTAAATAATAAACAAATATTGGTGGACATTCCACACAACTCCACCTGACCCGCTTATACAAAGCTTGTACTGTGGGACCCAGTTAGATATAATATTAGGTCCTTACATCCTACGGCTCCGCAGCAGACTTACTACGAACTAAGTCACTTGCCCTGTCATTGTCTCAAGAGAAATGGGATAAGCATAATAGACTACAGGCCCGTGATCAAAATGTATGGGTCATATGATTCAGAAGACCTATGTAGGATGATAGAAGGGTATAAAATAATAGGATTCAGCACTATGCCGGCATTTGAAAGCTGTCCAACTGAAAGCAAATTGAAGCGGGGGGATTGCGACCCTCGCTCTTTCCTTCTTGTCGCTTGGTTATTGTACGGCATTGCGGAATAATGGATTATAACAGGTATTGAAACTGTATGGAACTAATGCCGTGCATAATCAAATGACCAAATTTACCCTGAATATCGTCGGAAAATCTTGATTTTTTCCGAAAAAACTTATAATTAAAAAATTTAAATAATCAATTTTTATAGTTTCAATACCTGTTCTAATCCATTATTTCGCAATGCCGTACAAAAATCATACGACAAAAAGGAAAAAGCGAGGGTTGGAACCTCCCTCTCCAATTTGCACTCTGTTGGACAGCTTTCAAATGCCGGCATAGTGCTGAATATTATTATTTTATACCCTTCTATCATCCTACATAGGTCTCCTGCTGTATCATATGACCCATAAATTTTATTCACGGGCCTGTGCTCTATAAATCAGCGACAACAATATATATTTTTTTTTATCCATTCATCACACACATCTCCCTGACAATATCTTATTATTGGATCTCAAAAAAACAACCAAATTCAATGCTTCAAAACGTATATTTGTTCAATTAAAAATGCAAATGAATCAATTACTATCCACATACAGTGTGGCGTCCTGGTCGCGCGTCCAGACGTGCAGGGAAGCAGCGAGCGCCTAGCTCGCGGCGGCGGTCTGTGGCACGTACGAGAGCACCACGGTAGACTTGCCGGGCACGAGCACGTTGTCCGCTTGCACTACGGCGTTAGTTGTGTAACTGCAACAAATCAATTTTATTTTTATACCAAAATTTATAAACAAATTTCATCATGTAATTGTTCAAAAATGTATATTAATTAGTTTTAGTAGGTTTATAATTTCCAGCATTTTGTTTGTATTAAACTCACTTTTGTAGTAAACATAGTATAAATTAATTTGTTTTGTATAATAGTATAGTAATAGCATAATTAAATATTAGTAATAGCATTAAGGAAAATGTCACCTCGCCTCACCTAACCTTGTTCTAGGCGATTTTCCTTGTTGGTTGCCTGGAAGAGATTGCTCTCAGCAATAAGGCCGCCATTTGTAGCGCTAGTTCATAATTGTGTGTTACTGTATGTTTTCCTGTTTTGTGTCACAATAAAGAGTTATCTATCTATCTAAGTTAAGGCTGGTCTAGTCGGGAGAACGGCGCCTGCCGAGCTGGAGACCCCGGGAAGCCCCACACGCACCACTTTTTCGAAGTCATGTGCGTAATGCCGCTAACTTAAAAACGATGAAGGAAAACATAGTGAGGAAACCGACATGTACCTAGAACCTTTCGAAGTCATGTGTCATCCACCAACCCCGCACTGGGCCAGTGTGGTGGATTATGGCCTTAGCTCTCTCCTTGCGAGAGAAGGCCCGAGTCCCAACATTGGTAACATTTAATGGGCTGTTGTTGAAATCTACACCTTCCTCATCATCTTCTAACAATCAGTATAAGCCCTTGTTTTCCTTGGTGCAGTTGGGTAGTGAGGTGTTCGCGTAAACAACTGTCGCAACAATCCTGACAGTGCTATATTCTAAATCTAGGTTACACACGCGCCCTAAATTACGTAGTGCTGAGTTAGCATAAGCTAGCTTAAGAATACGTTTATTTATAAGATTCATTGAATAAACGGAGCTGAACCCGACAACATGTTTTATTCTTTCACCATCAACACCAAACATTACAGTAGTACAGATGACCGGAACACGTTTAAACAAAATTAACAGTCGTAAATTATTTGTTTTAGGTCTTATGATCCCATATTTATCCTTCAAAACGTAAGATGTTTCTATGTATAATAAGTTTAATAATGGTAGGACTCTTGGCAAAGTCTGCCTGGGGAAGTACCACACCTTTGCCAATTATTCTACCGCCAAGCGGTAATGTGCAAACATTACTGTGCTGCGGTTTGAAGGGCAATTTTTCCAGATAAATTACAGGGCTTAGAGATAACATCTTACATATCAGGGTGACGAACGGAGTGTAGTGCTAGGAAATGATTTGGACTCTTTATATTCCAATAGCTGCGTGTCACTGTGATGTTATGTGGCAGGCATGTTGCTTACCATCAGGCACATGTCCTGGTAGTATTGTCAGTCTTTATTTAAAAAAAGTATATTTTTACTATATAAGTATTATATCTACAAGGTTTGCTTAGTTTGAGTCATATGTTGTTGTGTGTCAATATCCACCAAAACAAATGCGTTATTACGCAGTCGCAGATTTGACGCCCATAATAATGGGCGTCAGTAGCTGCGCTTTTAGCTGTTCTACGAGTAAATTGGTGCAATTATAATTGTGGAAGGCCAACAGTGTGACATGTAGTGTATGTGTAGATGTATGGTGGTGTGACATGTAGTGTATGTGTCGCGGCATGGTGGCACTCACTTGGTGTGCGCCGAGACCGGCAGCGACACGGCGCGCACGGCGAGCGCGCGCGGCACGGACGGCACGGCGGTGAGGTTGGCGCGCGCGGCGCCGCCCGCGGGGTTCCACACCGCGACGTAGCCCGTCTGGCCCGCCTTCCATCTACAAACAAACACTCTTTAAAACATCTGAAACCAGCTACGAGGAAAGAAGACCCCAAGCCGATGATAATATTCAGAGCTGAAATTTTTTTTGAGCCAAATTTTGGGGTAGGTTGTATTTGACAAATATCTATGATATCTATAAATATCTATCTAAATATACAGCGTGTGGCGGAAAGGTCCAACAATATTTTAACAGGTCATTCCAACACTGATATAGACTTCATCTCCGAAGGTCTCTTTCCCCTCAGCACTTTAGATCGCGAGATAATACGAGTCAAAGTTTGATGTAAAATTGACCAGCTGCAACCCTAATGCAAGTACAGCTGACAAACGACCTTGCCTGTCAAAGACTAAATTTTGTGCAGAAAATATATTTTTTTGCCTACTTCGAAGCTGTGAATGGAATAAACATAACTTGGTTAAATTATTAACTGTGAATTTAATCCTATAATACAATAGGTAATGACTAGAACTGTTTGACGGTTGGAGTCTATTCGGGCGGTCTACAACTACGATACCTAGTTCATACGAATAAAATAAAATAAATCAGCTTTTACGAAAAATGAAACAAACGCTTAATTAGAAGTTCCATGCAAGCTCGACTACCTATACCTTATCTACCTCAGATTTGTAAACTGTACAACTTTCTACTAGTCACGCCCTTTCCTTTGGTACCCACACTGAGGGAGTAGTAAAAAAGAACAAAATTAAAAATTTGACTAACCCCGACTACCTCAGATTTGTAGCAGCGGCCATCTTGGATTTGAAATTTGTCATAGTGCAAAGTATTCTACTAGTTAAGACCTTTCGTTTGATACCCATATTGAGGTAGTAGTGAAAAAATAATGTAATCCGCCATTCTGTGGTAGCGGCCATCTTGGATTTGATTTTTTTATAGTGTATAGTATTCTACTAGTCAAGCCCTTTCATTTGATACCCATATTGAGGTAGGTTGTGAAGAAATATTTTGTCCGCCATTTTGTGGAGGCGGCCATCTTGAATCGATATTAACCAAACATAGCTAAGAACATCCGCACGGATATAAACCTTCAAATAAAAAAACCGCATCGAAATCGGCTCATCCGTTTGAGCTCTACGGTGCCACAGACAGACACACAGACAGACAGACATCGACGTCAAACTTATAACACCCCTTTTTTGGTCGGGGGTTAAAAATAAATGTATTTCGACACATTCTTATACCCTTTTTTTGGCTGGGGGTTAAAATACCTTTGGTAATGTTTTTTTAATTGATTTTGATAGTAGGGTTAAATTCAACAAGATGTAAGAAGTCATATCACTATCCGTATTTTAACGCTTTTCATAAAATTCCTTACTAATTTTCACTTCTTATCGTAGTTTTATTCTTTGCGAAGTTGTGAAATTCCCGACGGACTGTCGGCTTGTCGGCTATCGGCTTTGTCAAACGTATTGACGCCGTGCATCGCCGCCGCAGCGCCGACCAATAGCAGAACAGAAGCTCGCTCGCCGGCCGTGCCGAAAGGCGAAACGTCGCGGCGGTACTTTGCCGAAAAGCCAAGCTAGAAATCGTCAAAAATGGATTTTTAAAAGTTGGGGGTTCCGTCAAATTTTTTTTTATGTTTTGTTTTATCTTGACGAAGAAAACATACTTACGGCTGAGCACGGGAAATCGTGAGTTCGGTTCTTGGCTTGGTCGATATTTGAATGATAAATTCGATTATTTTCCATGGGTTTAAGATTTCGTTGTCCTTGTCTGTGTGAACTACCTACAGCTTCTCCAACACAGAACGACCTAGTGGGAGCTACGATTGTGAAGAGTTTTTATTTGGCACAAAGGTAGATTATAGCCTGGAAATAGCACATAGGATACCTGCCTACCTAGGATATCCAACTACACACCGATACAAGTAGTAATAGTACTAGTGGTCGAAGAGTCCGTCTGGGGAAGTACCACACCTTTGCCAGTTATTCTACCGCCAAGCAGTTTTGTGCTTTACCGTGTTCCGGTTTGAAGGGCAAATTTTCCAGATCAATTACAGAGCATAGAGATATAAGATCTTATATCTATGCGGTACGAGCGCGGTGCAGTGCTGGGTAAGGATTTGGACTCGTGTTTAATAGCTGCGCACATACAGCACGTAGCTGTTATGAACAGGCATGTTGCTTACCATCAGGTACATGTCTTGCTCGTCTCGTCACTCTTCATTGTAAAAAGCATGCGTGATTTTACGCGACCTTTTACGTGGCTTGGGGTTTTAAAGTACGGAACCCTAATTGTTTTTGAATAATATTTGTGATTTTAATTTTGAGTTGAAAGTTCAGTCGCTCTCAGCATCATTGGTGGCGTGTTGTTTGTTTTATCGCAAAATTGATATCTACGATGTTATCACTGTACTTAGACATGGTAGGTAGTCGTCATGAAGAACGTGAAATTTTCCGCCAACTTCTGAACAGCAAGGGAAGCGTTGACTTGCCACAAAACGAAAAACGTCCCAATCAGGCCCGGTATTAGTATTACCAGCAATGCTGGTGCTGGTCCAGCACCCTGGACTCAGACTTCTAACGCCACCACCGGAACGCGTCGGTGGAAGGTGCGCTGCGCGGCCGCGCCGCAAGCACCTTGGATTGCAGTGTGAAATGGATAAATATGCTTATGTGTACATAGTGTTGTTGTGCAGTGAAATTTTAGTGTATTTGGTTTTGGTGTAGTGTTACAGTGCTACTATGGTTGAATAATAAGGAGATTATTAAAAGGTTGGAGTTAATTTAGCCAAAATTAAGTAGCTAGTGTAGATATCTTCCATACTAAACTTATTACAGAGTTTAAATAATTAAATTAATTATGTGTCCTAACTCTTTATTTGACTTTGATTCAAACATGTAGGTACCTACTTAGTTATTTATTTGATATTCCTTCCTGTCTAATATTGTTTAAAGGCTTATTAGGTACTTACACTGTAAAAAAAAAATTGTCGACTGAATTCAGAACTGTTAGAAAGAAGCAATTCTCGCTTCTGAATTTAGTATGCTACTCGTAGCTTACTGAATGAAATGCTATTATTAAACTTCACTAAATTCAGTAGCGACCAAAATTAGCCAAGGGTAATAAGGCTTTTGGTTAGCGCTAATAAAAAGCATATTATATCTGGCTCAATCGAATACGGCAGTTCAATAGCTTCTACACCTAATCTTTCTCTCTTATTCGATTTCTATGGTATTTAGGGAGATTTTAGAAACGACAGATAGGTATCAGTGCGTCGCCACCGGCGCGGCGCGCGGCGGCCGGCGCAACGGTCAGTGATCGCGCCGTGCCGCCGGCCGGTTAGGGTTGTCAAATAAAATGATAAACAACGCATTTTTAACTTTGTATGGAAAAAAAAATATTGGCTTTCGTGTCTAATATTCACATATGTGATTCGATACGTAGTATAGATGAACTACAATAAATATTGTTGGACCTTTCCGCCACACGCTGTATATGTGACAATTTTGACAGGGCAAAAACTTGTCACATACTTCTTTTTAACCCCCGACCAAAAGAAGGGTTGTTATAAGTTTGACGTCGACGTCTGTCTGTAGCACCGTAGAGCTCAAACGGATGGGCCGATTTCGCCGCGGTTTTTTTTATTTGAAGGTTAATATTCGTGCGGATGTTCTTAGTTATGTTTGGTTAATATCGATTCAAGATGGCCGCCTCCACAAAATGGCGGACACAATATTTCTTTACAACCTTCCTCAATATGGGTATCAAAACGAAAGGGCTTAACTAGTAGAATACTATACACTATAAAAATCAAATCCAAGATGGTTTCACCACAAAATAGCGAATTATATTATTTTTTTCACTACTACCTCAATATGGGTATCAAACGAAAGGGCTTAACTAGTAGACTACTTTGCGCTAAAACAAATTTCAAATCCAAGATGGCCGCTACCACAAAATGACGAAATACATTTCTTTTTTCACAACTTCCTTAATATTGATATCAAATGAAAGGGCTTGACTAGTAGACTGTTGTACAGATAACAAATCCGAGGTAGTCGGGGGTTAATCGAAATTTTACATTTTGTTCTCGTTTTTTTGTGACTTTTAATAGAGTTATTCCTTGTTACCTGGCGCAGGCGAGCAGCTGAGCGGCGGGGTCGCCGGCCGCGGGCACGGCCGTGATGGCGTGGCCGCCTTGCTCGATGCTCGCCTCGTCTCTCAGCTCCACCAGCTTGGCCTGCCACAGAACACGACCAACTCAACAACCGATAAATAAAATAACGTTCACTCTAAACTAGTTTATAATCCCTGAACATAAGGTCTAAAGTCAAACGGAACAGCACGGTGCTAGGGCGCCGCTTGGCGTTTTACTCGAGGCTTTTTGAAGTGAAAACTTCTTTTGCTGCACCACAAACAGATTTTTCGTGGGCTGCGAAATGAGATCAAGCGTCACGTTCGTAAATGAAAAAAATCTTCGGGTAAACTCGAGACCACGGCCATGATCGTGCCCACATCCTCCGGTTTCACCCGCGTAGTTTCCAAAGCGAGCTATCAAATTCTGAGTTATTTCACTTCTATCGGCAGTCCCTACATGACTGTCCATTAGTTTCTCGCAAGGAGATAATCCTAAATTTTAGGGCTGAAGTTTGCCTGTCTCAGATCAAGCATGTAATATGTAGTATTTTTAAACTGTAACTTGCATGTTTAAATTGTAATAAATAAATCCACCACACACACTGGCTCAATGCGAGTTAGCGGATGACATCGATAGATTCTGGGACGATATTTTCCTTCACCGTTTTTAAATTAGCGGCATTACGCACATGACTTCGAAAAGACAGTAGTGCGCATGGGATTTGAACCCGGGGCACACCCCGGACACTCCACTAAAACTCCATACAAGCGCCGCTGTGGAGTTACCTACTCTTCACACAACTACGCAGATGTCGTTCGTACACACGCGTGAATGTGTGCGTTAGCGCTAGGGCTACTGAATTGTTTTATTGAATAGTTGTGCCCCTTGAGTTCACCTAGTGACGTAAAGTAATCTATAAACTTGCTATAATGTTGAGTTACATAAATAGAATGGAGCCATATTGTACTATTCTAATTAAAAGGGTGTATGTATTGCCGCGTAAAATCAAACAAAACCGATGATCGATAGGTACCTAGACTTCTTGAACTTTGAGTTAAAAATTACTACGTTATTATAAAGCAACGTTATTTAAAAGTTTCTAATCTTACGTTATTTTATCCTTAGGAAATTAAATAAAGCTTTTAATCTTGTCCCGTTTAGTTGAAGGACAGCCGTAAACAGCACAACAACCCACCATGATGATATTTCGTTAGGAATTAGATGTTCGTAGTGCTCCTAGCGTACTCGAAACGGCCTGAGGGGTGAGGAAGCTTGAAATTGGCGGGGAGTGAGGTGTGTCCGTACTATCTATATTATCTATTCTATGCCCGGGGCTTCGGAATCAACTGACGGACTAATTAGTTGTTTTAGTCACCATGCTTATTTCAATGTATGGAATGTTTACCAGCGTGGTGTCGTTGGCTTCTCCCTGTATCTGGAGGAGACTGAGCACGGGCGCCGCGGGGAGCAGCATGGCGAACAAAGCCAGCTCAGGCTCCGAGCCCATGTCACCCTTCAGCTGTGGACAACCAACACTCGATAAGATCATTGGATATTCATTAAAAGAAAGTCTCCTTACTTTAGTCACAGTCACTAGCTGTGCCATGTCCGCGTTGCCGCGCCATCTGTCGAAAGTTGGTACGTACCAACTCAGAAACCTTTGGCTCACACACAACAATTTTTCTAAAGATCATCACATGATCAATAATTGCATAGTTTACGATTCTATAGAGAACATACAGAAAAAAAAATATTTTCATATATGTAGTTATAGAAGAACACTGGGACCAATTTCTATGATTTTTTAAAACTTTTATAGGCTTACACTTGACCGCCGTCTCGCCAGATGCTAAGCGACGACACGGTCTACAATGAAGCGTGTTTACCTAGAAGTATTTATCAGCCGAATGAATCACTGCTGGACGGAGGCCTTCCCTAAAGATGTCCGCAAAGACTGGTCTTGCGCCACCCGCATCCGTCACCCTCGACCCTCACCAGATTGTGTAACGTTACATATTGGCTTTAAACAATATGTAAGCGTACATTTCCTTCCTATTCATATTTTTCTGGTCATAATATCACTATTCTTCATGTGTTATTTCTATTTTAAACTGTTAAAATTTACGTTTTTCTGAAAATTTTATTTATTTGAAATGTAATGACATAAAGTAAATAAATAATTTTTTCAGAAAAACGTAAATTTTAACAGTTTAAAATAGAAATAACACATGAAGAATAGTGATATTATGACCAGAAAAATATGCTTTATCGTGAGGACACGATTGAACAGATATTAGTTGTATGAAAATTCAGTATGTAAGTACTTAGATATCCACATAGTCTCCAATGAATGGTGATTTTAGAATGAATAGGAAGGAAATGTACGCTTACATATTGTTTAAAGCCAATATGTAACGTTACAATTGTCGGTCCATCTCGTAGGAGCTAACACTGCGTCTTCCGGTACGTGGTCGCCACTCGACAACCTTTCCACCTCAGCACCCGACCGCCCGTCTGTGAGCTATGTACCCCAACCCACTGCCACTTAAAGTTTAGCAATTCGTTAAGTCGAGAATGTACTTTGTTACCTAGAAGTATTATCTACAATTGAATGGTGATGTAGGCATCGATATAAACGAATGGATGTGCCCTGAGTAACTTAAAATTGGTAATAAACTGCGTCTCTTTGTGTGTCGTAAGTAGTATACACATAACCAATCTACTTGACCCCTAGAATCGCTAGCGGCGCGATATGCTGTGGTTCTACTTATTTTGGTTGTTGACAACGAATATTGATAGGTAAAAACGTCCGGCGTTCACCGCTTCCTGCAACCGACTGGAACGGAATGAGTGAGCTTACTCTTCCCAACAATGACATGATTCTGTGCGCCCTGAAGTTTGCGATCCTGTGTATTGAGATCTTTGATTTGTTACCTAGAAGAATAATCTACAACAGGCGTGACGACAGGTCCTGCAATTATATTAAATAATTTGATATATAGGCCATCCTGCGCCGTCAGATATAAAGACAGTATTTAAATAGAATAAAATATGTACCAATTTTAATTTTGATATTTTTTTAGTTTAACTTACTTTATGATCAAAGCTGGATGGGCAAGTCCATTTTAAAAGTATGAAATTATTAGAAAATAAATTTACCATTGGATAACCCATTCAATTTCAAGTTACTTTTGTTATGAAACCAGTATCCTAAACGCAATATTTAATATAGCTACCATACAAACTTTACGTGCGAAGCATAGAAAATACGGCACTGTGACGTCACGCTTCTGTAGTGTTTTGTATGAAGCGTTTTTGGGAGAGTCTAAAATTGTGATTTTAAAATCTTGATATCACGGGAAGTTTTCAAGATAACAGAGTAATTCTTTCACCTATATTTCAGTTATTGAGTAACCTTTTGATGGCACATTAACCCGTCCAGGGCACGACGCGTAAACAAATGCCATGTACCAAAGTGCCACGCTTCCCGCCAAAAATATTTTTTTGAGGTTGGGAAGATTCTAAATTGGATAAATTTTGATGTATTCGTTAATTATATTGTACAAAATATACATTGAAATATACACTGCAATGGTCTTGAACCGCTTTATCATTTTTACGATTAATAGAGATAATTACACTTACCGGAATCTAGTATTTCTGTGTTGAATATGATGTTTACAAATTTTTGGTCGTCACCTCGCACAATTCGCATGATTATGTCACTTTACGATGTAATTATTACACTCACAACACATCCACGACAAAGAAGAACCTTTTATGCACCCATTTTAGTAACATTTTCACCACAAAACGAAAATCTAATCAAGAAAAAGATTTAATTATCACGAAACAAAACAGTCCGCCATTGCGTTACACAGCCGCTACCCCGGCTACGAAATTTCTTTGATAATTATTTTTTTTTGTAATGTTTGTACACTTGGACTGGAAACAGACAATAGAAATCGAGATTGTTATGTTGGCAATCGATTCGTGTAACGAAAACAAAGGATTGTCTATAGGCGACCGAGACAAAAAAGAACAAATGAACGGCGCTCGCTTAGTATCACCCGTTAGATACAAAAGCGCTCGGGGGTTAAATCAATAATGAGTCGTCACGCCTATTGAATGGTGATGTATGTAATGTAGGTACCTGAAGCATCGGCCAGCGGTGTCCTATCTTCGTGTTGAGGGCGCGCGCGGCGGCGGCGGCGCCGGCCGCGGGCACGGGCGCGGCCGACACGGGCCGCAGCGACGACACGTTCCGCTCCAGTAGATACAGCTCGGCGCGGGTGCCGTCTTCCTTCAGCGTGAACACTTTATCGTCTGCAACAAACACATTCTTCAATAGATGTGATGACAAAAAACTAAACCGACAGGGTTTAAAAAAAATGTGTGCGTTTGAGACTGCACGGCAGAAGTGAAAACTAAAATAAGAAATACTTATATTTAAAGACCACTAAATAATTTTAATAATTGAAAATTAAAATTATTTTAAAATTGAAAATTAGGATATACCTTGTAAGCACAGCAACACGAGAATAACATGTTGCGAAATTATTAGTATCTATGGTCAAGAATAAATAAAATAAAAAAATTATGCGGTTCGGAAATAGGAAATAGGGTTTAACTAGCAAATTTTTAGTAACTATTTGTTATTTTTTTATTTTATAGGTATTTCGCTGAAAATTCATATATATGTTGTGTCTAAAGTATGTTAAAAAAGGTATCTATTTTCATACACTACGTAAAGTGCTGTGATAAAACAGTATATTACAACAAAAACTTTTTTGCAATGGATGTGAAATGCAAATTTAATGTTTCGTGACAAATTCATTTAATAACATTAATGTGTACTTACATACCTACCTATAAAAAGATATAAATATAGTAAACACGGGTACACAGGGAGTATATTATCTTTCTCGCTCTAACGCGCTTGATCACTTTATTTTGTTTCTCGCTCTAGCATCCCGAGTTTACCCGAAAAGCTATTATCATACCCGAGCGTGACTGTGAAACTACGCGGATGTAACCAGAGGGCGTGGCCATGATCATGGTCTTCTAGAAATGCGTCAGTATGGTCAATGACCATGGTCCCGAGTTTACCCGAAGATTTCTTATCATTCCCGAGCGTGACGCTAGAATTCAATTCCACGAGAAATCTATCTGTGATTCGCCAAATGCAGTTGTTCACTTCGAAATGTGTATACATACCGGAGGTGCGGACGTGGGGTGCGAAGCTGGCCAGCAGCGCGTCGAGGCGCGGCAGGTCGCTGGTCTCCTGGTGCCGCCAGTACGGGTACATGGTGTGCACCGCGTCCACCACGCGGCCCGGGCTCGACAGCGGGGTCTCGTCCTTCAGCGACGCGGACACCACGAGCTCGCGAGCCTTGTTCAACCTGACCAACGGTACGACGTACTGTTAATCTCTGTTCAACCTAACAAAGCCTTTTTACAGCCGCATGTAATTGACTAGGCCCCTTTACAGCTGCTTTACTCTTTTTGACATTGTTATTTTATCATATTATGTACACAGATTCTTTGCTTTTTTGTAAATGACGTTACCAAGTGTTATTATGAATTTATGGTATGAATAAATGAATTGAATTGAAACCATACAAGATTCTGTTAATCCTTATTCAAACACATTCTGTTAAACTTTGTACACCTAACAATACGAGATTCTGTTAATCCTTATTCAAACACATTCTGTTAAACTTTGTACACCTAACAATACGAGATTCTGTTAATCCTTATTCAAACACATTCTGTTAAACTTTGTATACCTAACAATACGAGATTCTGTTAATCCTTATTCAAACACATTCTGTTAAACTTTGTACACCTAACAATACGAGATTCTGTTAATCCTTATTCAAACACATTCTGTTAAACTTTGTATACCTAACAATACGAGATTCTGTTAATCCTTATTCAAACACATTCTGTTAAACTTTGTACACCTAACAATACGAGATTCTGTTAATCCTTATTCAAACACATTCTGTTAAACTTTGTACACCTAACAATACGAGATTCTGTTAATCCTTATTCAAACACATTCTGTTAAACTTTGTATACCTAACAATACGAGATTCTGTTAATCCTTATTCAAACACATTCTGTTAAACTTTGTACACCTAACAATACGAGATTCTGTTAATCCTTATTCAAACACATTCTGTTAAACTTTGTACACCTAACAATACACATTCTGTTAAACTTTCTAAACCTAACAAACAATACAACATTTTGTTAATCTTTGTTCAACCTAACAAACAACTGTTAATCTTATATCGTCTACGAATTCCTTCTGTATACTCAATCTATCAAAAAAAAACTAGATGTAATCTCAAAGGTGCCTAAGGTATCTCAAGTCTGAACAATTGCTCACGTTTTATCAAGCATAGATTCGTTCTCGTATGGAGTACTGTTCGCAGCTTTGGAATGGATCGGCTAATTAGTATGTATTTAAACCGATACAACCATATATTAAGCAACCTTGATCGCGCACGAAACGAATCTGCTTTATAAGTCACCAGCGGGGGCGCAGGACGAGGTAAAAAATCGCGCTGTGATAAGCCGAATAGCCATGTCACTTTCCACCAATGATTGGACAAAACGAGATAGAGTTATGCAAACTTCTAAGGACAGAACAGGATACAAAGAAAGACATCAACGGGTTCAACGGTAGGTTACATGTGCAATTATGCTTATAAGGCGGCCCCTAAACCTACAATAACTTTGTGCAATACACTGTACAAAAAGATTGAAAGGAACTTAGCATATAAACGATCAATGATATTGTACAAAAATACGAACTACTCAATGTTTTCGTGTTTTTAGTCGGAGAACGATGTTGATTCCGTAAGGACCGCGCGAACAAAATATCTTTCAACAAGATTTAGCTGCAGCTATATATATATGTACATATATAATATAGTGTTGTTGTTCATGGAAATCTTTGCTTGCCTTTGTTTGTAATGCATTATTCCACAGAGACAGCAATTGTCTGTACCATTGGATACTCATATTCATAATTAACCTCTGTTTCCTTAACTTCTGCATTTTCGCTATACGTGTACTCCTCGTCAAGACGAGTGACAGACTCATAAATATTGCGCCATACCGACCCTACACGATGCAATGAAAAAATATGGAGCAATAAAAATTACACTCGCTCAAACTTTCATTCAATCATTGCGCAATCTTCAATTTTAACCCTAAACGGCCAATTATATTGAACAATTCGCAATATTGCGCAAAATGATTGATCATCTAGGGGCCGCCTAATGGGTAATAGGCGTGTCGACAGGTCCTGCTATTATATTAAATTATTTGATATAATTACAGTATTTAAATATAATAAAATATGTACCAATTTTGATTTTGATATATTGTAGTTTTACTTACTTTATGATCATTCAAAGCTGGGCAAGTCCATTTTAAAAGTACGAAATTATAAGAAAATTTATTTACCATTCGATAACTCATTCATTTCAAGTTATTTTTATGAGACAAGTTTTCTAAACACAATATATAATATAGCTACCATACAATGTTTACGCGCGACGCATATAAAATACGCCACAGTGACGTCACGTTTCTGTAGTGATTTTGTATGAAGCGTTTTTGGGAGAGTCCAAAATTGTGATTTTAAAATCGTGATATCACGGGAAGTTTTTAAGATAACAAAGTAATTCTTACACCTTTGTTTCAGTTATTGAGTAGCCTTTTGACGGCACATTAAATCAAAAATGAGTCGACATGCCTATTGTCTTTGGATATAACATACCGAACGCCCATGACTCCGGCTTCCATCCACTTAGTCAGTTCAGCTCGTAGTTCCGCCGCCACCAGCTCGTTGTTGAAGTTAAGGTCGGGCTGCTCCTCCCCGTACTGGCGCAGGTAGAACTCCTGTCGGCCCTCGTGGTACTTCCACGCCGACGTGTTGTACACCGACACCTGGATAAAACACGTACTATGTTACATCGAATATACTTCGATGTGTAAACTTCTTTTCAACACACTTTCTCATAAACTGGCTCTAACTTCACCGCAATTGGGCGCATAATGACACATGTATTATTCACAAGGGACTTTTAGTTTTTATATTATTGGTTGAGTTTCTTTGTTTTAAAAAAGTTTAGATTCAAGAAAGATTATGTTTAATAGTTTTTATTGAATCATTTATTTTTTATTATTATTATTATCTTCCTTCACAAATGTTTCTGAAAAACGTAGTATGATACATGTGCGTTTTAATGATTCCGTCCTCCCTAACAGCTCGGGTGGTGAATCAGCGGTAATTACCAATGCAGTTCAGTTTTGGATGCAATATTTTAGACTCTTCATGTTCCAATAGCTTCGTGACACGGTGCTATTACGAGCAAGAGTGCTGCTTACATCAGGCATATGTACTGCTTGTCCCACTCTTCACTATAAAACAATAAGTTATATAGTATATTTAAAAATGTAGTTACCCATCTGTTGGGCGGCTTCCTGTTGCCTTCCTCGTCGAACTCGCTGGTGTTGGCCCACACGAAGTAGTCGGTGTAGGGCGCGGTCCGGTTCACGCTCTTCAGGAACCACGGGTGCGACAGCGACACGTAATTCGGAACCAGGTCCACGATCACACTGCAGACAAACAGACATATATACTTTATACTCTTTATCAGTATAAACAGCTCTTATAGCTTTATGCTCCCACTGTATGCTTATCAGAGTCTAAGTCCACGAAATGTCTAAATGCCTTCTCTCCCAAGGTATAGCTTTGACTCTCTCGTCAAGGCCATACTACTCCCTCCGCGATCGTGCTTCACCCCCTATTGTCACTCATATCGGCCGTCCAGAGCGAAACCGCTCATTTTGGTACATTTATTGGTCTTATTTATATGTTCAATAAACAAACTTATCCAAATATCTAAACACCCAAATATTGACATTTATAATATTAGTACAATTGTTCTGTAATACTTTGGGCCATTGATGACTAAATGATAAGTTGTTTTTTTTTAACTTTTATAAGTTTACACTTGACCGCCATCTCGCCTGATGTTAAGCGACGATGCGGTCTACGATGGAGCGTGTTTACCTAGAAGAAACCGATTCACTCTCGATTCGAAGACACCAAGATTATAACTATCGGGAAAACCCCACTCAGGCAACTCATTCCACAGCCTAGACGTTCTTATCACAAACGTAGTAAACAAGTTACTCACTTAATACTCTGTTCCTTAGCTTTAGCGATGAAAGCCTTGAAGTTGGCCAGAATGTTGCTTTCTGCCGGTTCGTACGCCGGGGCGGAGACGAACACTCCTCCCACGTGGGAGCTCTTCATGACGCCCAGCTGGCCTTCCAAGTCCTCCAAGGACGCCCCGTCGGACTCTATCATCGGGTACTTCTCGAACCTGAAACAATATAACATGGTGGTCAAACGCAGACCTAAATGTGACAAAAAGTTTAAGATTGAAACGTTTGCCTTTTTATTTAACAGAGAAGAATTCTGCTGTATTCTAATTGAAAGGAATAAACAAATATTTTAGTAGATTTTTCACACGCAACACTATCTACCTAAGCAAAGCTTGTACTATGGGAGCTAGATAGCTGAAATAATACTTACATAGTTATTATTTCACTTACATATTTATTTTTACATATAAATCAATTGTAATTAAGTATGTAACTTTTATTATGTCAATACTAGTTGTGGACAATATTTTAATCCGATGATGTTACAGCACAGATGCTAAAACTTTTAATTAATAGGATAGACAATCTTCAGCTCGTGAACCAATGAAGCATTGTTAGAAGAAAAAAAGATGTGCATGTAGTTCCAAACTACGTACCTAACAGAAGGCTGTAGTGGATTTTTAGTAGATACTAAATTAATTGTATAACTAATTTTCTAATACTGTTTATAGCAAAGACAATTACCCATTTGACTGATCGTACGATTCCCCCTCCGTCGCGTTTCATAAGCATAATTGCACATCTAACCTACCGTTGAACCCGTTGACGTCTTTCTTTGCATCCTGCTCTGTCCTTAGAAGTTTGCACAACTCTATCTCGTTTTGTCCAATCATTGGTGGACAGTAGTACCACGTGACATGGATGTTCGGCTTATCACAGCGCGATTTTTTACCCGCGGCCCCGCTGGTGACTTATGAATTAAAACAGATTCATTTCGTGAGCCATCAAGGGTGCTTAATCTGTGGTTTATAGTAACATACATTTCACGGCAATGTCCTGTCCTTGAGAATTTGCCAAACATGAATGATGATTGTTTTTTGCAAGACAAGCAGAAACAATAAAAAATTACTTGTGCCACAAAGAAGACTCGCCAAAATATCTCATAGTTTCTATTGCTTGGGTATTGATTTTTTCAACAAAATTCCCTCTGGTGTTAAATATTCTACAAATAAAGAAATATTGGCTCATGTGAAAAAAAATCTTTTACAAAACAGCTATTACTGTTTAGCAGATGCTAGCACAGACAAAACTATTTTTAATAGTGTTAAATGATTCTTCTATGTGCCTGTTTTGTTTGCCAATATTGACATTGTAGTATTTCATTTTGACGATGCTATTGCAGATTTTATTACTGATTTTACTTTGTTATTTATTTTACTTCATTATCCATTAGGCAGTATTGTTAAATTAAATTAACAAAAAATGTATACTAATGTAAGTATCAAAATGTTGAATTGTAACCTGTATTTGACGTTTCAAAGAGCATGTAACATGTTAACTGAATAAAATTGATTTGATATGCAACAAGGACTTTACCATGTTGATGTGATAAGAATTTCTGCCCTGTAATTTATGTGGAAACATTGAATGGTTATGAGTCGTAGCTATGTTGCCGATGATTGGTGATGATTGATTATAAAGTAGGTTATTTCTAGTAGTTTTATTGACAGAATTATATAATCACCATTCCCGTGGCGTCGGCGGTGCGCACTTGGGCGCGCGCACGATGATGGTGACGGCGCCGGCCAGCATGGCCAGCCACGCCGCCCAGAACAGCACGAACATGGCCCAGCGCAGCCGCACCCAGAACACGTCGTCCGCGTACTTCATCAGTTCCTCCTTCGTCAGCCCGGAGAACTGCTATAATTATATTAAACAATTTAAGTAAATAATAGTTTAAAACGTACAACTACATCCTCACCAATTTGCTAACAGGAAGGCTACATCAACAGAGCTGCAACTTTACACGGTTGTACAAAAGATAGAATCGGCATTTGATAAACGGACGTCCTTCGGAGACTCAAGGTGGACCCAGTCATTAGGCACTGGATCAAGTTAGCTAATTATTCTACTATTCATCGATCTTTGGCCGAGCGCAACAGACGCTTAGTGCGTCTGCTGCCTACTCTTATTCCATAATTATACATATAAACATGTGCAGCATACTTGAAAGCATTCATATACACCATCTCAATCTCACAATTTTGGACTCTCCAAAAAACTCTTTACACAAAAACAATACAGCAGCGTGACGTCACTGTGTCGTATTTTATATGCATCGCGCGTAAAGTTTGTATAGTAGCTATATTAAATATTGCGTTTAGGAAACTGATTTCATAACAAAAGTCTCTTGAAATTGAATGGGTTATCCAATGGTAAATAAATATGTTTTCTAATAATTTCGTACATTTAAAATGGCCTTGCCAAAAAAGAATAAATACAAGACATACTATACAACGTGTGGCGGAAAGGTCCAACAATATTTATTGTAGTTCATCTATACTAGGTATCGAATCACATATGTGAATATTAGACACGAATGCACAACATTTTTTCCACACAAAGTAAAAAATTCGTTGTTTATTATTTTATTTGACAACCCTAATCACCGGCCGCGCGGCGCGGTCACTGACTGCCGGCCGCCGCGCGCCGCCCGTCATCGCACGGCGCGCCGCCGCGCATTAGGGTTGAAGCTGGTCAATTTTAAATCAAACTTTGACTCGTATTATCTCGCGATCTAAAGTGCTGAGGGGGAAAGAGACATTCGGAGATGAAGTCCACATCATTGTGGGAATTACCTATTCAAATATTGTTGGACCTTTCCGCCACACGTTGTATATATGTACTTCATTGTTGACGTAGAGAACTTACTCTCTTATTAGCATCGAGCTCGATCTTGGCGTCTCCATTCCTGTGGTCTCCAACGACGTACGTAGCTTCAGCCATGTCGACGCGCACTATCTTCGCCTCGTCTTCCTTCGAGAGCAGCTTCTCTTCAGCCCCGTCAGGAGACACCTTCTCCTTGGACTTGGCGAGACTCGACTTGGACGTGCGGAAGTCTGTAACAGAAATAACATAACCTTGATTAGATATTTTAATATCAGCGAACTCGTGTAATAACTCAGTTATTCGACTAAAGCTCATAAAGATATTAACAAAACAGAGAAATTGGTTGAAAGCGAATGTCCAGGAATCGTCTGTTACCAATATTAATGAATTACCTTAACTGCAATTGTCAGATAAATTGCTTTGTTCATTTGGCAAATCGATGGAGTAAGGAATACTCCAAGGAAGTAAAGTATTTCTAACTCTAATGTATCATAGCTTTACAAGCTATAAAAATAAAACGTAATCCAATCATTGTATATATGTAAAAGACTAGCTGTACCCTTCCACGCTTTGCTGTGGCACATTGTAATGCAAAAATTAGATAAAAACAATCCTTGCTGCGGATTATAAATCATTGTAAAATTTCAGCTCGATCGGTGTAGAACTTTTTGAGTTTTTGAAGCGTACACAAACCAACATAACATTTTGATATATAGATGTAGATAATGTTACTCGAAGATTTGAAATCCTTAGTTAAAGTACAGAAATATTGTTCTCTCTATTGAGAAGAACTTAAGAACTGTGACTGCCACTTCAATTCCTACATGAATGATTGATTTACTCCGAAATAACAAAAACCGATTTTAATTTAAAATTAAATTCGGGCACTGGAACCAATTTCAAAAGAATCTATCACTACGTATCGTTTGCTTTCGACGACGACGCGACGTAAAAAAGTAAACTTTAGTTTTTTGTTCATATTTCAAAAACCAACTCATCGATTTCGATGAATTTTTACGGGACCACCTCTGTACTATGATC
Source organism: Ectropis grisescens (assembly GCA_017562165.1). Lineage (NCBI taxonomy): Eukaryota > Metazoa > Arthropoda > Insecta > Lepidoptera > Geometridae > Ectropis > Ectropis grisescens. The sequence goes on along the minus strand of CM029791.1, from coordinate 4,856,783 downwards.
TACCAAACAAGAACAGTAACCATCCAAATCGAGTCACAGTGTAGAATGTTAATAGGTATGTAAAATCACTTGAAACTTTGTTACAGTAAAGTTTCTTTATAATACAGATTCACTAGTTTTTGTTTTGTTAAAAAATACCAAGTAGTTACAATTAAACAAGCATTCAGAATACGCAAAAATATCTACCGCGTGTGACGTCATTATACAACGGTCCACTCCGCTTAGGCGCTAGTCGGCAGCTGTAGTAGCTAGCAGTAGTTTACTTGTGCAATGTTTTCTTTTGTTTCATGGCTTCGAGTTGTGCATGAACTGAGCGAGTGTTGTTGTAAGACGTCACGCGTCACGCGCACCGCTCGCTTTAAAATCATTAAATATCTTGGAAACTAATTGACGTATTGAAATAATTCTGTCACGAGTATAGTATAGTCAAAGCTAACATTCAAAATTAGTGAACATTCTCCATTGCCAGCGCTATCGTGGAACATACAACCGAATTGAGAACCTCCCGCTTTACTGAAGTCGGTTAAAAAATAAACGAAGTAGGTACCTAAATAATTTCAGATCAATGTGTTCGTAATACCGTATATGACTTCCTCTCTTTGATCAGTGAATAAAACCAAATTTCAAATTTTTCATCATCATCATCATCCACGTCATTTTCATTTCCACTGCTGAGTATAAGCAACTCTCTTACTTTGTATACTTATCTCCTCGGCACAGAATAGATATTACTACAGAACCCTCACTTAGCGAAAATTTTTATATAAATAGCGACTCTTGCTGGGACGCAACAAAGTGCAATTCAGCTCGCATTAGCGCTCAATGCCTATCGCAATTTTTAACCTAAGCATTTGCGCTCTCTTCTAACGCGTAACTCTGTCGCTGTCTGGCGCGGAATGATGCGAATCGAAAGGGTTGTCGACATATTATCTAATAAAAAATTAAATTAATCTTTCGTTATGTAGGTAGTCAGCATTGTAGCTCAGATTATATATTTTAGTTATTTACTTCGTAACGTGCAAGACAGCTAGAAGAGGCCATAACATAGGGTCGGACACATTGAAATTAAAACAATAAAAGTATACTTTGACTGTTTTTATTCTACTTGATCGTCTAAATGTTGTTTGATAAATATGTAACATATTTTAATGTACTTACCTACACTAATACATACAACCAGCTTCGATTACAAGCTATTTTATAATGTCCCGTACTTTTTGTACGGTTAGCAGAAAAATATTAAAAATAATGGTATATTTTGTACAACTAGGAAAAAATGATAATTCTTTGTTTTTTTGACTCGTGCATCCATATACAGCACAATATATGGCGACGTAATTTTGCGCGGGAAACGTGTTGCGCGAGCGCTCAGACGTGCGTTCGACAACCGCCTGGCACTTGTTCCGTGCGAGGAACGGTCTAGCTGTAGGCTAAAACTGCGCGACCTTGAGCGAGTGAGGATGCACTGTCCTCGGTCCTGTGCCAGTCGAGTTCAGGTTCATTCCGAATTAATACAATATCGTAGATCTTCTAGTGAATGTTCTCAGTCACCATTCCGTCACAATTTTAGTCCACCCGTCGTCACACCGCTTAACAATATGCCCCAATCTCAGCTTCGCTCATAACAAAATGACTTTTGTTTGATAAATGGGATAATATTAAAAAGAAAATATTCATGGTTAAAATTTCTCAAATTTAACATACCTCAACCAAATTAAAATGTTACCTTAGAAAATGATTTATTTTGTAACACATATACACATTTCACTAAATCACGAGAGAAAACGCGTGGTTGTGATTATTCTTGTAGTGAGCTTGGAAATAGAATGCAGAATGCGCTGGCGCAGCTATATTTACTCACGCGCGTATATCGGTCCAATGCTCTTAAAGAATGAGAAAGTTCTTTTGTAAATTTTGATCAAGATAATATTAAAGGCATAGATTTTAGAATACGAAAACACAAAAAACCGATTCTGTCTCTTCTTGACTTCTTTTCCCGGAGATAGCCAGAAGAAACTGGTATGTTATTTATACGAGCAAACTGTATTTATTTATGTAAATTTGTAAATGTATTTGAAATGTTCGTATAACCGGGGGTCTGCCGCTCAACTAAACGGTTATTGCTTTGCAATATCTCTCTCAAGCTAAAATCAAGAGACGGCAATAGCAAAGCCAACACCATTGTAGTAAGGCGATCGCTGGACTGAACAATGTGATTGTAGTGGTAGGACTCTTGGCAGAGTCCTCCTGGGGAAGTACCACACCTTTGCCAGTTATTCTACCGCCAAGCAGTAATGTGAAAACATTACTGTGTTCCGGTTTGAAGGGCAATGTTTCCAGAGAAATTACAGGGTTTAGAGATATAAGATCTTAGATCTCTGGGTGACGAGCGCAGTGCAGTGCTAGGTAATGATTTGGACTCTTCATGTTCAAATAGCTGCGTGTCACTGTGCTGTTATGTGTCAGGCATGTTGCTTACTATCAGGCACATGTCCTGATCGTCTCGTCACTCTTAATTTAAAATAAAAAAATAAAAAATATCTAGCAACGTAGTTTACACGTGTTACAATATCGCTGTACCAAATAAATATTTCGTGTATCTTCATCCTTTTCTCAGTATCTACGTAGACAGTTCTGAGGGTTTCGATATGAGTAATTAGCAAAAAACTTGCCACTACAAACAATTCCGTAGGCGAGGAACGATTACCAGTCTGTTACCGATTTGCTGGCGTTTGCGAAGAAAGTTTAATAAATAATATAGGTAAATAAATACCTATTGATGGACATTTCACATACAAACATCATTCATCACATACGAATACATGCACACTGGATGGCCGCAAGTTATATAGTCAATGGGGTCAAAGGCCACAAAAATAGACTTGTTTGTAAATACATATTACGATTTACGTTAATTGTGTTTATTATAAATATTGTAGAGAATTAAATTATCTACGAGATAGAGAGGGCAAAGAGCGCGCGGCCAGCGAATCCTGTGAGGTCAACTGATAGTCCCGATCAAAGACTTAGGTTAATAACTTAGTGCTAAATGTATAATTATCATTATTTTTAACTTTTACATTAAATTCAACATTTATTTTTAAGAATTCTAAAATGTATCTATTCAATAACATTCTTAATCTCTACTGTAATTGAAATACTTACTATTAAGGGACCAATTTTAATTACATTCTCATGTCTTATCCACCTCCCAGTAAAATGCTGGATGACGTTAATCAAGAAATTCCAAACTGTACCTGCATTTCTTAAAAGAAGTCATCTTCAAAAACAGGATAGGGAAAGTTGATAATTTAAGAATAAAATCTACAGCAATAAGCCATGCAATAAAGGCCATAAGGGAACGTCATTTTTCACCATATCAGACCGATACTAATAATGATAGAACTTTTGACCCAGAAATGATGAAGGACTCGGAGACAAATGTCGTTGAAGACGGTGATGAAGAGGGACTTGAAATTCTGCAGCAGCGGGACAATGACTACTAATGAATAAGAAGATTATTGAAATTAGAACTTGTTGTTATCAAGTTTTTTTTTTTTTTTTTAATTTTGGCAATAATAAAAATATCGAATGACATTTTGAATAAGAAAACATCAGTATTAAAAGAAACAGGTCTTTATCTGCCCAAAACATTTTTCTGACCACACAGCGTGGAAATGCCGCCAGTCTGATGAGCACTTTTGGTCGGCGATTTTACTAAATTAATAATTTTATCACAGTAAGTAATTTGAAGTAGATAAGTAAATATAATAAAATTGATTTATTGTCTTCTTTATTTATTTAAAATTATATTAGAATTAATGTACATATAATTTAAATATTCCTCCTTAAATTACATGACCAAGTGTTATTAAGTAAATTGAAACTATTAAAAGTAGACAAAAAAAAACATTGCAATTTAATGAAAAAGTTAATGATAACTAGGTACATATTTAGCAATAATTTACTACCTTAAAAAAATAACCGTACTATACTGGTTTTTTAACAATAAATTAAGTATCTACAGATACACTCGGTTTTTCAAGATATTCAACTAATTTGGCCTAAGTTGACTGGACTATCCGTCCGATACGGTTGATGCGAGACAGGACAATAGAGGCAAAATGAGAGCTAAGGATACGTAATGTATACAGTTTTTACCATCACTTTATACAACTGAGGAAGTATCCGCCTATCCGCCTGGGGAAGTACCTTTGCCAGTTATTCTACCGCCAAACAGTAATATGAAAACATTATTACCGGTTTGAAGGGCAATGTTTCCAGAGAAATTACAGGGCTTAGAGATAGAACATCTTAGATCTCTGGGTGATAAGCGCAATGCAGTGCTAGGTAATGATTTGGACTCTTCATGTTCCAATAGCTGTGTGTCACTGTGTTTTTATGTGGCAGGCATGTTGCTTACCATCAGGCACATGTCCTGCTCGTAACGTCACACTACTTATTTAAAAAAAAAAGTTGCATATTTGATCAGAAAGAAACTAAAAGGGTGAAATATTTGAAATTGTGTCTATAAATACTTTTTTAAATTGAATTATAATAAAACTTTACTCACTCTGAAGCGCCTTCCTTGTCCGAAATTCAGGACACGAATGAACATAATTATAAGCCTGTTCTTTAAAACTTGGGACTCTGGCATTCGCTTCCTAGGGTTGCTACTTACATCCCACTAAAATTACAAATGTCAAAGTTTGGATCTCAATCTAGAAATAATATAAAAGATGTTTGTTGCTCAATCACATCGGAACGTCCGAACCGTTCTGGCTGAAATTTGGAAAACATTACAGTTTGGAATATTTTATTTTTTTAACTTTTATAGGTTTACACTTGATCGCCTGATGTTAAGCGACGATGCGGTCTACGATGGAGCGTGTTTACCTAGAAGAAACCGATTCACTCTCGATTTGAAGACACAAAGATTGTAACCAACAGGGAAAACCCACTCAGGCTACGTATTCCACAGCCTAGACGTTCTAATCACAAAAGTAGAGTCAAATCTCTTCGTTCGTGTCTTTGGAACATCAACCATGAAACGATGTCGCTTTTTCGAGCTACGAGCATTCCGATAGAAAAAAGGGCAAGGTGGTATTAGATCATGTAAACAGTCACACACTCTCCGAAGTGTACCCGATAAAAACCGATAGGCTAGCAATTTTTCGGCGATGTTCAAGACTTTGAAGTCTTTTTCGCGCAAGAGTGTCGTTGCCTATGAGCCTTTTGGCACGTCTCTCGATCGATTCCAAAGTCTCTAGCTGATACTTAGCCGAACCATACCAAAGATGCGAACTGTACTCCATACAAGAGCGAATTTGTGCTTGATATAAAGTGAGCAACTGTTCAGACTTTAAGTATCTTCGCACCCCATAGTACATAAGGTACTTTTATCACAGGCAAATAACGGGAATGGGAGCGGATAAAACTGCGGGGCACTGCTAGTAAGATATAAAACAAAAAAAAATATGACATAATTTACTTTTTTTGTACCTACTCATTATTTTCCCAGTTGATGTTATTTAACCTATATCCCCATGAGTCAATCTATCAGATGGAATAATATTTATTCAATTTAAATAGTTCTCAAAATTATCACTTTCAAAGAAATAAAAACAATTTACCTTTAATAGATTGCTTTTCTTATACAATATAGTGATGGGACGAGCAAAACAAAAGCTAGATGGTGAGCCACACGTCATAAATAAATCTCATTTCAAATCATATTCCCCGGACAATTACAAAGTTTGCATTCCTGTATGCCAACCCTAAAGCAATTTTGAAGTAAGGTCCAAATATTCGCCAAAAAAGCATAAGAGCACTTCAACTGGTTTGGAAGACGGATTCGATTCCCGAAACGCAGCGTGTGCACAAACACGCAAACGTATCTGTGCCTTTTTATTTCATTACTTTAGGAATCTTTACTAATATTATAAAGCTGAAGAGTTTGTTTGTTTGTTTGAACGCTAGGATTTCAGGAAGTACTGGTCCGTATTGAAAGATTCTTTTTCTATTGGATAGTCCATTTATCGAGGAAGGCTAGAAGGCTATAGAAAATAACGCTACTATTAATAGAAGCGGAGCATGAATCAAGAATGTAACAAAATCGGGAAAAAAATATTCCTTTTTGATAGTTTTCGTACGTTTCGTGCTTTGACATGACACATGACAGCATGTGTCTAAGATTGCGTCATTGAATATCACATATTACATACCTCTTGAATATGAAATCTTTGCTAATCAATTTTTTTTTCTAAATCTGAGTTGGTACAACCAAGTTCCGACAGGTGGCGTAGCAGGTAGCTAAAGAGGTGTTTTGTTTGAAAGCGATTTTCTCAGGAATTACTGAACCGATTTCCGACATTCTTTCACCGTTGTATATGTACAGGATCCTGATGAGTACTATAATATAATGTACCACGGGCAACGCCGGGGCGGACATCTAGTCTTTTATACAAGTAAATAATTAGGTACAATACTTCACTAAGAGTTTTAAGTTTATTGTAGTTTAATCCTGTTTCGTGGCTTTATAATAAAGGCTTATTGTATTAGCATAAGTTTAGACACCCCATTTTATGGGGCTCCATACTTTTGCTGGGACTTGAAGATCCAAGAGAGCCAAGGCCACGTCACCACGATAAACATTTGCGAGTTGCGAGCGAGAATTATGTTTCTCGGAACTTGTCAGTTTCCTTGCGATGTTTTTCTTCAAAGTTAAAGCCAGAGGTAATGACACAATTTGTAGATCTGCACATCGAATAGTATCCGTAGTTACCTCTTTGAGTATTTTTCGATCTGGCCGGGATCGAACTTACGACGTCACGATAATTAAATCTAGCGTTCTATTATCCCCACCATAAAGAAATAAGTGGAGTCCAATATAATTACGCAAATACAAATTTCTTTTGACGGTAAGAAAATGCGAAAAGGAATAAAACACCTACTACCTACTAGTAAGCTATAAAAAGTGTGTAAATGCGAATCCAATTTCTTAGAATTAAGGATTTGGTAAAACGAAAGTTCGAAGACATTTCGAAAACACTTTTTTTTTTTTTTTAGTTTCAAATATTATGTTTTATCTCAATGTTTTATAAAAAAAAGCGTTATTCTTTATTCATGTTTATTCATTTTAAATAGGTAAAGATAAAAACATAATATTTGAAACTATAAAAAAATGTGTTTTCGAGTTGTCATTAAACTTTCGTATTATAGGATTACTACGATAAATATTTTGATGTTATGTTTAATCATTGTTCTTGTAATATCTTTGTGGTATAATAAAGTGTTTTTGTATTGTATTGTATTGATTACCTATTTAAAATGAATAAACGTGAATAAAGCTGAAGCTATTCAGCTATGAAGCTGAAATAATAGGAATTATGAAAGGTAATCATTTATGTACTTATGGGACGACTTTGAAATATAATTGAACACCGCGCAAAGAAATAACATACCTACTGTAAATAGAGGAAGATGTACTTAAATAACTTTAACATGCATTTCAACATGTAGTACCCGAATAAAGTAACATGATTTAAAATTTGAGTCATTGTCAGTCACTTGTTTGTTATTCATAAAATTGTGTATCATATTCTATGACTAAGAAAAACACTTTACTCACGTTCAGACTTATAATATAGGTACCTATATTATATTATACTCGACCGAGTTAAAGACACCACTAATCTAACTGCCTAGCCACTGTTATCTGAACTAATCTAGCTCTCCGACCGACTCAGACATCCAACACCATTTGGCGAGACGTCTCACATTACCTACTCTTCATTAAACATCTCAAATAAGCTCAAGTAATGGAAAGATTGTTGTCAATTAAAGGCCATTAACTCGACGACTATTCGTTTGCTATCGTCGCGTCGCGACTACAATTTGTTAATATAGTCTATTAGTATTACAGCAGAAATTATTTGTTTGTACCTACTTAAGTTGGAACTTCTTGAAATTCATCAAGATTTTCATTTTTAACAGAATTATAATCCCGATGTATACACTTGTCCTATAAAAAAGAAAAATCTCGCCAAGGGCGCCGGTAGTGCCAAAACCGGCACTGCTTATAAAATTATGCATTTTTGATTGCTTATACCAGGGGTCGACAACGTTTTAGGAGCCATGGGTCACAAGGTGAAAAACCGTCGCGGGCCGCATGCGGCTCACAAGCCGCGCGTTGTCGACCCCTGGCTTTACCATTATTTTTACGTCGGACGTCAAACAAATCTATATATAAATGTAATATGTAACTAAAATCCTAAAAAAAAATGCCATAGATACCATATGTATTTTTTATTTTTATGTGAGAGAGCTGCAAAAACATTACAAAGTTACAAAGCATTTTCTTCGTGTTGCTGCTTATTTCAAGATCAAACGAGATATAACACGTAATGACATTACGATTGAATGTTTCACCAAACAATAGGCTATTTCAAGAGTTATCATCTATAACCTTAACATCATCATTTCCTCATGTTCACTAAATCAAGATCACAAAAGTGGATTGTTAGAATTTATTGAAGTACGCAACTTAACAACGGAGGACAAGTAACATTGTAAATTCTATTTTTAACCAACTTCAAACAATTGTAAATTGAGTTTGATGGTTCTTTTTTGTTTAGTAGATCATAGTTCAGCGGTGCTCCCATTTAAATTTTATCATATTATTTATGGAAATATGTGTGGTGTTTTTAAATTTTTAACTGACTTCAAAAAAGGATGAGGTTCTCTATTCGGCTGTATGTTTTTTATTTATGTATCGACTAAAAACTAATATTCGCAATACACTATACTATCTGGATGACCTGATGCTAGATTTAACAAAAAGTTATGAAATTTAGTAGAGTGTCTGAATTTATTTAATTTGAAACTGAACACAGTGTTTGTTTTTTCTGAGAAAATAAATAATTTTGGTGTAGGCTTAATATGTTTGTTTATGAGGTGCTGTGAAGCCTATCGCTACCAGTGTGGTATTGCCGTCATATTGGTCTGTCTGGCAGCGTTGTACCCCTCGACATATCATACTTGTACATTATCATACTGGTGTATGATAATGTCGAGGGCCTTTTACCACTACCAACGTCCCGGCCATAGTCTAACCATCACTGGACTAATTGAAACACCTGACAAAGGCCAAAGACCTGTACCCTATACCCTTATGTCATGGAAGTGGAATAGGCTATGTACAGGGTGAAATTTGCATTAATAAATCTAGAATAATTAAGAAAAAGTGACAAACCAATGTGAAAAGCCAAAAGTGAATGTCAGTTAGCGTAAACAGGAATTAATAATTGACATTCAAAATTTTACTATCTATTAATAATACTTTATTGTTTATACTTTTTTATTTGATCATAAATCACATGAATTTTCATTACAAAAATACTTGTACATAAAATTTGTCATTTTATTAAAAATGTTGCTTTGGTATATTATAATTTAATTGCTCATGATTTAACTTGCTCACTGGACTAGTTGAGACACAGAACAGTAGAAACAGTAGATCTTAGTGAGTACTAAATGAGGTACGCCAACTTGCATTATAAAACATGTTCAGCACTATTTTGATTCAAACCCTCTAAAAACTGCTGAAACAATCTATTCCTCTCCCGTTGTATACTGTTTGATTCTTCAACAATATTTATAAGCCTATCTAATTTTTCTTCTATTACTTTTTGCCTGTTTCTCATCTCTAAAGTAGCTTTCTTAAAATCTGTTATTCTTTTCCTGGCAACTCTTCTTCTTGATTCAACATTTGCCCCATTTGACACCTCTATGTTCTCATGCTTAGCGTCAAATGTAGAAGTTTCTGCCATAGACAATAATGCCTTTGCTACACTATCTGTTGTTCCTTCTTGGATTTTTTGGGATATTTCAGGTTGATATTCACCGTTTGTGTTGTATATCTGTTCAAAAATTTCAAAGTATGGCCATTTTACGACAGTTGACTCATTTCGTGTTCTTTTTTTGAGCAATCTAACATAAGTCTGTTTTAAATTTCTAAATTTTTTGTCACAGCAATCTGGGCTTTTGCCCACTGCCGCTGCTATGTCAGTCCAAACATTTTTCTTTCTAATTTTAGGAGAACGGAACCGGTCAATATTTTGTAGGTACAAATCAAGCATTAATTTTGTACTGTGATGCTCCCAGTGGTCATCGTTATCTTCCACAACCTCTGTCTCCATTTCTGATTGATTTAGCATGTAAACCTCCTCAGTCTCCAAATATTCCACTTCAGCTGCTGAAAAATTTAATAGTCTCTTAAAGGTACACTAAACTATAAATAGAATATAACTATACTCAAAATATGAATAGAATCTTTATTGAATTAAGTTTCTAAGAAGATCTCAATACACATGTGAATAGCAGGAAGCAAATTATTCAATTGATGTACATGCAATGGAGAAGCAAATTGAATTAAAGGAGCCTTACCACTCATTTGTTGTCTTCTAGTGCAGATTTAATACAGGAAACTTGGAAAACACTAAACTAGGAAAAACTTTTCAAGTAAATAGTGCAATACAAAAACTGCAAACAATCTCGTGTCTTGCGTCATTCAGCGGCGTCAGCGAATGTTAACAAAATGGCCGCTGAACGGCACGGAGTCGAAAAGCGCTTTAAAAACCGACCAGATAAAGTAGGTAATGTCATTTAAAAAAAAAACATTTTTATTAGAAAATCCTTTGGTACCTATGTGCTTTATAAAGGTAACAAATCATGTTATAATTCATTAGTTCTAATATTTGTTATAATCACGCAAGTAATGTCCAAATAACTCCGTGTTTTCTAATAAGTCCCGCAAAACAAATGTATTTTACGCTATCATTTCAATTTAGTCGCATTACAGCAAAGAAATTTGACAACTACGGCCTTGACACGTTCTGCTTGCCTTGATAACTGGATGACGTAGAGATAAGAAACTATTTCTGAGAAATTGTTGCCTTATTCCGACGCGATAAAGGCGAATATCGAAAGTCATTTGTATCATATATGAGTACTTAAAATTATACCAATATTATAGGTAATTAGAAACTCATTTCATACATTAATGTCTACAGAATGCATGTGAAATGTAAAAACTTGAGAAAATTACCTGTGTCTGTTTCTGGGATGGGCTTGTACGACGCGACTTGCGTGTCGTCCTCTTTCACCTGTCCCCCATCTATGGACAGATGATTCTTCCGCGGCTCCGACATGATGAATTAGGGACACGTAGAACCGGTTTCACAAGCCCGAGAAAGCCCCTTTCCCTACAGCGCAATTGCAATTATCTCAATTATGATTCCCGAGTAAAAGTAAAAGTACAGCGACCTCCAGCCACCATCTGCTAAATTGATTGAATGAATGAACAATGAACGAAGGTATTTCAAAGAAAAAAAATTGAATGAACCGAAGAGTGAACAGTGATTTCTCCCGACCTCGAAGCTAGAAGCTAGAAGAGGATGGTGATGCGTTGGTAAGTTGACATTATGATATCGATAATACTGAAACCTGAAATAAACATTTATCGTTGGTGGAATCAATACCGATTATATTTATAGGATTTTTGATGTGCTATAACAGACTTGGGGGTCTACCGCTTAACTAAAAATATCTTAGCTTTGATATGATATTGCTCTCTCTTTATTCTTCTCGTTTGAAATGATAGAGGCAGAAATAGCAAAGCCATAGCCGATTAGGCGGTAGAGGGGCTGTTCTGTTGGCATAGGTCGTCTCACTATCATTTTTATGTATGCCGCAACGCCGTTTCCGATCTGTACTCCACAGAGTGGTAGTTTTAGCCTAAAGATCATCCAACAATCACAAGCTTGGAGGCAAAATCAAAGATTAGACTAGGTACTCCACCTCGGATTTCTCTCAGCGAACCCCTCAGCAGTGTCGGTGGACATTTCTCACACAACACCATCATCTTATTAAAACTAAAGAAACCCATAACATAAATACGCGTCATAAGGAACGTCTAGCTTTACCATACTCTAGAATAAAAATGTTAAATGAAAGCCCTCATTACATGGCTATTAAAGCTTTTAATAAATTACCACTTAGCGTAAAAAACGAAACTACATTTTCTTCATTTAAATCTAAACTTAAATCATTTTTAACAAAAAACAGTTTTTATTCCGTAAAAGAATATTTTAACAATAGTACTTAATTTATATTTTTTTTTTTGCATAATAAACGTTCGTAGGTATTTGAATGAAAGGTTCATAACATCTCATATTATTAACATTAATGTTATTATTATATAAATATATTATACCTATGTTATATTATTATAAATGTTATAGATAAATGTTAAGTCACCTCAATAATTACTTGTATTTTATTACTTTTATTAGTCATAGTGTTTTAATGTACAAAGCTCTCTTGTAGTTACCATTAACATACTTACTGTATGCTTTTGTAACATTTGCAATGCTCCGTAAAGGGCGACTAAGTTGTAAGATACCGATTGTTATTGTAAGACCATAATGTACACTTAGTGGCAAATAAAGTTTTGAATTTGAATTTGAATTTGAATCCCCAAATAAGCGAACCTTTTACTGTGGGAACCAGTTAGTTGATTTAGAAATAACGTGCGTGCATACCGTGTAAAATCCTGTGATTTGCACGGTATTACACGGATTTAGAAATACGCACGGTATGCACGCACGTTATTTCTAAATCAACTAACTGGTTCCCACAGTAAAAGGTTCGCTTATTTGGGGATGATGGTGTTGTGTAAGAAATGTTCACCGACACCGCTGAGAAAAATCTGTTGTGGTGCACCAAAAGCAGTTTTCACTTTAAAAACGGCATCGAAATTTGTCAATCCGTTTGAGCTCAACAGACAGACATCGACGTCAAACTTATAACATCTCTATTTTAGTCGGGGGCAAATGTTGTCAAGCCACTGTTGCCAGATTGAGAGAAGGACTCCCAAAATGGGGGTTTTTATTAGTCGTAGGGGAAATTTAGGGGACAACATTTTTGGGGTACACAATAATTATTTAGGTAGAAATGAGCGATTTTGATTATTGAATGTTGCAGTTAGTTATTTTTTGAGAAACTTATCAGCTTGTCACAGTGAACTTAAAATACAATAATTTTAAGCACCGTTTCGTATGTGACATTGTCGTTATACTTTTAGAATAATCGAACCTATTTCTGAAAAAGTGTTATAATGTATATCACTATAAGTTTTATAGTCAGTAAGTTTTAATCTATTTTGATGGTTTTTTCTGAAAACCACCACAATAGATTAGACGTGAATACGAAACTGAGACAGGTCATCTGGCAGCACTCAGCACTGGATCAAGCTCAAGGCTCAAGAACTCAAGATCAAGATATTGTATCTGTTTTCTGTTTGCTTCCAAAGAGAATGTAAAATGTAAATTCAATGACGAACATTTTCTAATCATTTCTAACTCGTTTTTCTCTCATTAAATTTATTATTCTCTCTATGTACCTAACATAAGACCGTCCTTTAAAGTGAGTAGCTTTTTAAAATGTGTACAGTACCAAAGCCACCGCCTCCGCCGCCTGCGCCTGCGCTGCCTCTATTACAGATGTCAACCAAACCCGTACAAGACTGCAATAGTAATATTTACCAGCCTTTAATAAACAATCCTTCAGACTGCTTTTGGGCTGAGGAAGACTCTGAGTTAAGACGAGCTTGCGTAGTAGCCCGAATATGCTTGGAAAGACCTCCTTACAAACACAATGTGAAGCAAACGAAATCTGTGATACAAGTTGGTCCAACTTGTGGATTAGCAGCTTTATCTATGCTATTAGACGAGCGAGTTCCGCCTGACGCAATGCTGAGGATAGCTAGAAATGCTGGTTATACCAACCATGGCGAAATGCTGAGTTGCAATGACATGGGCAAATTGGTCACCAAGGTATTTATGGCATCTGATATACAAAATATAAAGTACACTGTTAAAAACGGAGATCTGGATAGCCCAGATACAATTGAATGTTTACTGAAGGGTGACATGCTCCTTGTTCCGTATCCTTTTGAAATATTTGTGTAAAACTCAATTAGTATTCAAGGTACTAAAGTACTATAGAAGTGTTGCATATAACTGATTTAGTTTTGTTAAAATCTGTAAAGCTGTTACAGAAATATGTGAAAACAAACTATCATGCTTTCACCTTTGTATTATGGGAGTGATTAGTCAAATTAATTTTATTTTAGTGCAGATAATTATGTGATTAACTTAACCTACACCACAGATATGATGCCGATGTAAACCATTCACCAGCATTACGGAATGGACACACTGCCCACTGGTGCATCGTCACTGGTATCATCTTAATAAACAAACCAGATGACCAACTCAATATACCTTCAGAAAATGCATATGTACTGTGCAGACATGGTAAATCAAAGTTCCTAGCCGCTTGGAGCCTGGCAGATCTCGCACGAAGTAACAAAAACCTATGGGAGTTCTCCCCCAAAGAAGCAAAGTGATAATCTGACTTATATTCAGCCTGATGGAGGCCTGGGAGGAGATAATGGGTTAAGAAGTCAATATTTGGTATTTAATTTGTCATAACATTATGGTGTCTTGATATTTAAGACTGAAACATGAAATGTTGCTGCTCTATTTCAGTTCTCAGTATGTATCTTTTATGGGTCTAAATAGTCTGCTTCAGGGTGATTATCTACATAACATAATATGATAAAAGGTGAAAATTCATTGGTTCGAAGGAGCAAAACAGATGAAGGTTTTTCATTTTTGTGTTTAAAGAAGTTAATCGAATGCAGGTTTCATCTTTATGGCATTAGTAAAGTTATAAAATGTGAAATTTCATTTGTCTAAAGTTAAAATATATTTATGAAAGTTTCGCCTTTATGGCAATAGTTATGAATGTGAAACTTCATCGGTCCAAAGAAATTTGAATAGACAATAACTTAATAGCAATAGTTATAAAATTGAAATTTCATTGTTCCAAGAAGTTTTTACAGATCAAAGTTTTCACCTTTTATAGTGGTACTTAGAAAGGTGAAAATCATTTGTTCTAAGGAAGAAGCAATGTATCAAAGTTTCACTATTATTTTGGTCTTTTTGAGGTAAAACTTCATAAAATAATTTTAAACAAATGATCACCTTAAAGCTTCCTATTTAGATTCCCTATTCTGTAAAGACAACTACTTTTAAGTGATTGTTAACTAGTCTTTAGTCTATTGCATAATTGTATGTAGATTTTTTACTATATACATTTTTACATAATTGAATAATTATTTATTGTAAGTATATTTATCTAGGAATAAAATAAAACTTATTGTTTTGATGCAAAATTTTATTTGTACAATAAATACAAATCATACCTACTCGCAACTTAAGATGATTAGTTAAATCACATAAAATTATAAATCAAATCATATTTATACAAGGAAGTACATGAATCAATACAAGGAAATTTCACATTATTGCACAATTCTGCATTTTTTTAATGTGTACAATCATGGAATATATTTTATTAAAACAATAATTATAATTTTTTGTACTAATAATTAACTAAAATAGAGATTTCCTTACAAAATAATATAATAAAGATTTAGCCATATGTAATGGACAATAAAATTATTTGTGATGATAAAATTCTTATAAATTTAGTTACCAAATTGTTTGTTCATTGAATGGAATATTTAATTTAGAAATGACTCCATCAGCAGTATTGAGATCACTATAATTTCATTCCATAGGTAGTCCAGACATCTTTAGGCATCTCACCTTGGAATCTAAAGGAATGAACTAAATTTTTGTATAAACCTTTATTCTTACAAATTATGTCTCAAAAGTCATGTGATATGTGAACTAAAAGACGTCGCCTACTTGTGCGACTCTGCTCCCACCCGACAAAATACACTCAAATATGGGCTTTGTGCCATGCTCGTTTGGATATAGATTACATTGGCAACATATATTTAGCAGACTGCTGTCAGCAAGCAATTCACCAATGAAATATATATCTTAACAAGCAGGCATAAATAAAAGCCATTTTTGAATATATTTTATTTGTCGGATGTGAGCGGAGTCATATTAAACGACTACTCTAATTAGAGAGCAGCGTCCTTTATTTCTAAAAAATAAAAGGCACATTAGAGAAAGACCATAGAATGAAATGAAAAGAAACAATAGAATAATAATTAATTACATATAAAATAAATTGTTTTTTCTTCCGCGATAATAGAATATTGCGAGAATTAAACTGGCCTTTTATTTTTTGAAGAATATCGTTGTTCACAGCAATTTTAATTCTATAACAAAGGTCTATACAAAAATTCAAATCACTTCGTCAGATTTCGAAGATGATGCCGTTTGGCTAAGATGACTGTACTAAGAATAAATTATTTAAAATTATAAAACTGCCTATCTTTCGGCTTAAGGGAAGCAATAAATCATTGACTTCATTTTTATGATGAAAATTTGACATCGTCTTAATTTCAAAGTTCAGATAACATTGGTGTTCTGTTTACTAACTTATTGGTGTTTTACCTCAAGACGAGAGTCAAGATTTGTTTTTGAAACTTTCCGCATTTTACATTTCTCCCCAAATAAGGAGGATAATACATTTATATTATATAAATTTTGTATTTACCTTTGAAGAACTTTGACTTTTTAACATTCCGATATATTGACGCTTAGAATACAATAGATCACACCATTACTAAGTAATATAATTCTCGTTGAATAAATAAACATAAAGGCCAATTTTATGTCATACCTATAACAAAAAATTTCGTATGTACCTATCCTTTATTTGAAAGACTAAAACTAGTACTCCATGAACGGCGCTGTAGGTAATCGGGAATCTAAAGCTGACTGATGCGTAAATTTTAGTTCCGATTTTTGGCTGCGGGAGTTCTTCCAAATGTAGCAACATACTATGAATACGAAAATAATATTCACCTTGTCCCAGATTTCGAGCCCTAAAAATACAAATACTGTAGTATGCGAATTATGGTAGACGCTATGGTTATTTTGGCTGGTTCAATGCAGTCGAAACGGCCACTTTAAATAAACCTACAAAAAAAAACACTTCATTTACATTACATTGCCATAAAGGAGATTGTTGGTGATTTTGGCAATTCATGGATTTCACCGTTACGTGGCCTTTTAGACATCATGTACCTTTTAAATGTTCGATGTTTTTTGTTTAGAATTCTTCAGAAATCACTTATTGATCATGTGATCTCCTAATTCGCTTACTAACCGCTCAATTAACAAAACTCGAATATATTATGTAATAAGCAAATTACACAATTTAAACGAAACGCATCTTTTAAGTTTGACATAAATACATAATCTGAATATAATCATCACTTAGTCCGTCAAGATCCGTTTTTGTTTTACAAAACAAGGTCTTTTAAGCCAGGTCTGATATTGAACACTATTTGTATGGCTAGTCTTAAACTATTTTGGATAAATATTTCTGTTAGTAGACGCAAAACACGCAAAAACAAAAGTTTAGACTCATCTTTTCTTGATTAACCTTGAATATACCTCATCAAATACAGACAACTATAAAAATGATTGATGTCGTAAATAATTATATTGTCCCACAATCGTCAGACTCACTCCCAAAATCATCTACTTAAGACTACGGCCAGTGAGATATTTAGGGTTAAGAATAGCCTAGAATGGATGGAACCGCTCTTTTTGGAGATTTATTATAACCCCAGGAAATAACGATATACAAGATTGAATCGCGATATTAATATTTTAATTCCTTCTTTCCTACTGGCGTTTCAGTCATACATCAGCCGGCTTAAGATTGAAGAAAGCATATGCGGGTAGTCTCATTAGGAAATGGGAGGATCACTATCTACCCACATTGTCTTTAAAAAACGTAGGGTTGTCACCACAGCAGACAGCTTTTATATGTTCACTTGTGCATTTGCGTGTTCTGCCAACTTCATAAATCTGTAATGTGACTACTTGAACATGTAAGCATTACATAAAGTACTATCAAATAACTTTGATAAGATTGTTAGACACGAACATTCAATATGAGTAAGATTCGTTTGATTATACATTTTGTATTAATGACTATAATTATTGTAGGTATAAGTCGATAAACAGGCATTATTCAAGTGATATATAAGTTTATCTACATGAGTTAGATTTATACACGGGTATAAATGACTAAGAAACGTATTGCAATTTTTTTTCTGTCGTTTCCATATAACACAAAAATTTTAATTAGGGATCTGTGCCAGACGCTGTTTTCTAAAACGGTAGATGTGTGGTTTTGCCTCGTAGGCCATAGCCATTGGATTAATAACAAATTTAAAACTTAATTCGACGTGCATAGAGATCAAATTCGAAATAAAATTAACACATGTGATGTGCACTTAGCAAACATTTACTCTTATTCGCGGCATTGCTTTCGTTTGTTTTACACTAATATAGTAAAATGAATTACGGTAGGTACATTTATTTATTTACCCTGGTTATACAGTGGAGACAGTCCCCATATTTCGGTACAATTTCATGCACAATTCTATTATTAGCTGACGTAAGTTCGAATTCGATTGAGAAAGAGGGTAGTTTAAAATGCCTGCTCTTGATTAGAACGTTTGTACAACCCCTTTCGTCAGTTTAGGTGCGCGAGACTGCATCAAAATATCAACAACTCGCTCCCCGTATAAACACGATTAATACACCGTAATTAATAATACTAGGATAATGTATAAACGTGATAGCAACTTTTTGTTTTACTTTCTGATACTGATACCGTTTTTCAAGTCCTGTTTATAAATAGCTACGTAGTTTAAGAATTTTGTCAGAACGTTAGACTGGCCGACGTTACTTAGGCAGAAACTTTATCAGATATTGATTTTGGAAACTATAAAACTTAATGTACATACTAATCGCATAATAATATACAAAATGTGATATTGCATTATGTTTCTTTAAAACGAATAAATGTCTGATCGATCGATTTAGCTGAGGCAGTCTTACATAACGGCCATAGAGAAAATTAGTATTTCCTTTGTAAAACAAATAATTCGATACAATTTTAGAAATGAAACCCTCAATTAAGAGTATTTGATTTCGATCTTATAGCAAATCTCTATTACCTATTGATAATTCTCGTAATGTTTCACATAACTTCAGAAATATAGGTCACATAAGACGGAGGGTCCCGAAATATCCCTTATATTTTGTATCGAACCCTTTGTTCATTTTAACAGGTCAAACATCTCATTAGACTCAAATGTTGTGGTCAACACAATGATGTGGCCGTCGTGTTAAAAAACATGTTTCAGAACAAAAACAACAACACGAGAGACACATCTGTTCTAGTTATGCAAATCGATCTCTTCCAAAGGGCACAAAACTTTTTGATCTACCGCCCAACAAAATTTGCTTAAAACACTGCTATTGCTGTCTCTTTTATTACCGCCCGAAATGAAAGAGATAATATATACAGGATTACTCAGAACACCCTTATTAAGATGAAAAACATCTTTAATAAGCCCTATTTCCTCAAGTGTGGCGCCAAAGTTACATTTAATTTTTTCCAACAAAATGAAACAGGCGAATGTAATTTTCACATGTCTATTCTTGAAAATGCCTTATTTTGTTATGACGTATTCCTTTGGTTTAATCCGGGACTGATCTGCGTAGCGATTCTGAACCTCTAACGTCTTTGTGATGTGGTATCTGTTTAGCATTAAAAAAAAGAAGCCAGAAAAAGGCAATTTGGCAAAAGGCAAAAAGGCTTGTTCTACGTAATCCTGCATGGTAGGAGTAGCATAAGCAATTTTGTACGGTAAAGCGATAGAGGCGCCGGAGAGTATCATGAACTGTAAACACGAACTAACTTACCACTAACTGCGTACAAGAAGCGTATACACGCGGTACTATTGTCGAGTAACTGCTGGTTATTTACACTTACATTTATATCTCGTAACAGTCTTCCAAATATTTTAATTATCGTCAAACGCGTCGTGTTGGCGATCTGCCTAATTTTAACACTTGAGTATTTATAGATACGTTAATGTATTTTAAATCGGGAACAGAACCACTTTGGTGTTCTTCAAGGATTTCGTTAGCAAAATTTTAGTAAGTTTTAGCCCTTCGTTCCCGTCTTTTGGGAAAGTAAGCGTGTCGAACCCTTAAAAAATTTTTGGGGATTTAAAAAAAAAATTAAAACTGAGCGACAAGAGGTCGAAATTGCTTTGAAAATGTTTTGTATTTTTTTTTGACATTTAGATGTTTTGTTTGTATGCTAGTTATTCAATTACGCTAGTGTGTGTGTAAAAAGAAAATTAGACTAATTTCCAACAAGAGCGTTAGACTTAAGCCTCACAAATACCAAGAATTTTTTTAAATAGTCTATTGATTACAATAGGTATTATGTTCTAACTGTTCTAATAATTCCATAGACAATCTAACTTGTTTCTAACTTCATTAACGTACGATTCTATGTCTATGGTTTTTCGATTCTAAACTCATCGGTTTTCAAATGTTTACTTTTAGCCCTTGCTGTCGAGATGGAACGCAAAACTCTAATTTGCTATTTGGCACTAATTCGTGTCACAATTTTGAGTACAAATTTTCGTTTACCTTAAAAATATTTGGAAGATGTGTTAGATGGTTGGCTCTCGACATTTGCTGAGGAAATACCTACTAAGCGATTACTAATAATATATATCCTGTAAACGCAAATATATTTCAAATATGGTACTTTGTATGTCCAATAACAGCACTGTGTTCATTTACCATACATATAGTAGTGGTGATGTCAGTGTTAGTACTAAGCTTACTGGTTATCTGGATTTTTAATGGATATAGCGACTAAATAAAAGCTTTTTGCAAAAAGGTTTTAGAAAACATAAAGAGACTTTTCGTTGTATTATATGAAAAGATACAGAAAAAATATATCGTAAATCATTTGTTTTTTAGTCGAGAGCCAAATCCAACCTAACCAATTGACAACACTGAATTTTCAACCTTATTTCCACAAACTCAACGATTATTTTAGAATGAAGGCTTTTATAAAACATTCAATCTCGTTTTTAAACTAGTTCAAAAATTAAGGAACGGAAAATGTGTTATATATTACAAAACAAACATATTTTATAGCAAATATTCCTCACTGGCAACGACGAAGAAACTGTAAAACGTCGAAACAAATAGAAAAAAAAATGTAACATCACCTGATTTGATGTTTAATTTACTTGCTCAAGTCTCAAGTCCGTCTTTCGCCAAAGAGACGATTTGACAGATATGACAGATGGGTGGACAATAATATCAAATTAATTACATTGCGTGCTGATTACATTTCTTTAACAATAGGGATGTTAAAAATTTTTCGGAACTGCTTTTATTTTGAAGATTGACCCTTGTTTGCCGTAAAAAATAACATTTTATTTCAAAATATTAGTATTTTCAATAAGTAAATATACAATAATAGACTAATTTTGAATTTTGCCGCTAAAACACTAATGACTGACGTGACGTCACTAGTCGCAAAACATTGATCTCGATTCATGACTGTATGTCTAGTTTATGTGTTTTCTTATCATTATTTGAATACAAACAATCAAAATCGTCGTCGCTAAGATCGCAAACTACAATGAAAATGCAAAAAAGTAAACAGTTTAATCAGTTTCGACAGTTTGTTTTGCGACAAGTGACGTAATAATTCATATTGGTGTTTCCAGTCACGTGACAACGGATTAAAAACATCGCATTTAAAATCATTTTTAATAAATTTACTACGTAATATTAAATTATAATAATGTGATTTTCGATATTTTATTAATGCAAACTATCATAAAATTAACATTAAACATTTATATGTGATTAGTGTTAACATCCCTATTAACGCTGCTTGGGGCGCTATTGTGAGCTATTTTTGACTAGTTTTGCATTATGTTAGAAAACGTCTTAATTTTTTTAAAAGCCCTCATTACTTTAAAACCATTCGAATTTCAAAAAAAGACACTTGAGATAAAACGTATATAAAAATTCACATCTAGTTACTTTACGAGTCGGTCAACTTCCCGACAGTTCGGTCGCGTTAGGACGGCCGTGGTCTTAACTTCATGACGTATTTGTCGTGTTACAACGACCCAGATCAAGAAAATAAAAAAAACGAATCATTTATGGGAATTAATTAAATAACATTTAGATTGCTATTAAGATATAAAAACAATATTAGTTCATATTTATGTTTTAATGGATATATTTTAGACTCCCAAAATGAAACATACGATTGATCTCAAGCTTTCAAGCGAATCATTATTGATACAGCCACAGTATGATAGTTCTTATATAACACACAGATATTTTAAACATTATATTATATAGTTATGCGATAGTCGAGAACTATTTATTTAAATCCTATGATATCATGAAACAGTCGTTGAATTCAGGTATTAACTTTTTAAATACTACCTTTAGATACAGCGCTATATGAGTACATAATATTGTAAACTACAAAAAAATACTTAACGAAATCTTCTGACTAACCAACGAACTTTAACATAGAAAATTGTCTGGAATAAGGACATAGGCTTATTTTTATCCCGAAAAAATCAGAGTAATTTTATATTAAACGGGGGCAAAGTCACTGAGAGTCGTGATGAATAAATTTAACTCCGACATCTTAAACAACAAAAACATCTTAAACTCCGATCTAAGCATTGCACACCCCTGCTCCGATTTTTTCAAAGTTACCACAAAACTATGATTTATTGATAGATCTATATTAGTTCATCATATATCGAGATCAAGAAATAATTCCGAATGACTGTCATATGAAGCTTTAGTCTAATAGCGCTGTAAGTAAACTAAGATAGCCGGAAAAAAAAACGTTTCAAATTTGGCTTAGGTTTCACAAAAGTTACAAGGGCAAGCTACGCAGGCTCCGAACGAAAAATGAATCTGAAAAAAAAATGCTGACGTAAACAGGAAGATTACCGATTCATATGCTTATTACTATGTAAAAATCTACGCATCGTAATTTTTAAAAAACGCGTACAAAAATTATAGACATAAGGTTGCTATCCCAGCTGCACTTATTAACTAATTCGAATTTTAAAATAATGACTGCGCGGCGTCGCGTTTCCAAAGCTCCAATCTACAATTGACCACTGAAATATAACCCTTATATCATAACATTCAGGGTCCTAACTACAATAATTGATTTCAAACATTATTCAATTTCATTTTGTCTCTACAAACAAACAACTTAGTTTGAAAACTCGACTTTATGTTTCTTAACACAAGACTCATATTTCAATGGTCAATGTGGACCGTTCTTCACATTAAAAAAACTTCATTCACAAATCACAGATACAAAAACCGCACACACACGACCTCTGATATGTGCTTCCTAACTCAACTATACGGCTATACTTCGTAATACTATAAATAACATATTGGAAATGTCACGAACCATTTACTCATAATTATATTGAGTACATAACTATAAGTACTTGTCAACCAATTCGATAGATCACACGAACATCATCTTTACTGTCATTGATATAAAGTTAAAAATAAAATAATCAACGATCGCACTGCAAACTATAGCGATCTTCATTTTATTTTCTACTCTATGTCAACGCAATAGTGATCTAAATACGGTCCGACGATCAATCGATTTAGCGAAAAAGCACTTTACTACACAGTAAATACGCCTAACACGAATGACTACAATGAAATAGTTAACGTTTGATTCAGCTCATATTACGTCACATGAATTTGAACCTTAACATCGTGCATTATAACGTCTACAATACAAAAATTCACGTGACACAATAAGAACTGTCTAATAATCATGGCATCTCAACAGCCGTATAGCAAAAACTTGGGACGTTTTACATGATATATGACGTTCCACAATGAGCGAAATATATGAAGTTCCACAGAAAGGGTACTCAAAAGCGAAAGATGATTATGAAACCAAATCGGTTGAAAAAAATCACCTGTTTCATGTATTTTATCCATCGCGAATGTAATTTTTCTTAAACAGCATCCTGTTCGGCAAGAGTCGTACTTGATCGTAACCTGTCTCTTTCGTTTTCGTACACCCCTGCGTAACCCTATATAAATCGAAAAGTATCAACATGCCGTGATAAACATCAATTTACGTAAACGTGTCGTTCTGTCCGTTCGCTAAGCGAGTAGACGGGAAGCCAAAGCGCGCTAAATCCGGTTACGACCGGCAACATCGACCGGTTTCATCTGAGTTGCAACCGGTTCAACAACCGGTTTACAGTAGAATTAACCAGTCTCATCCGAGACACAATCGGTTTCCACATTTTTTTTTTATTTTGTTTCTGGTTTCCGCCGCAACTATCCAGTTTTGTCCGGTTTATACCGTCGCCATCCAGTTCGGTCCGGGTGCGGCCTAGGTCTCGGGGGTGACGAGCGGGGCGCCGCCGCAGGTCGCGACGGGGAAGGTTTTGACGTGCGTCTGCCACTGCGTCGACAGCTGGAAGAACTTGACGCCGTTCCATTCGGTGCCGTCGATGAATACTGCGGGAGAGAACATTATGTGATTTAATGTTTTTACTTACGCTACACACAAAATTTATATGAGAACACCTCTGAACTATGTGATCTACCAAACAAAAAAAAAAGAACATGGAAAGTTGAATTATTACCTAGCATTACATCAGCATCGTCACCCAGATATATAAGGTGATTTATGCCCTGTATTTTATCTGGAAACATTGCCCTTCAAACCGGAATAAAGTGATGTAAGCACATTGTTGATTGGCGATAGATTAAAAACCAAAGAGTATTTGTATGTGTATTTATATATTTAAACTTATTTATTTATTGTACACCTATTATATGTCTTTTGTTCTATTATATTTAATTTATATATAATTAATACACGTGTTTATTTATATTGTTAGTTGCACCACTGCCCAAAATCTTACAAATCTTGTTTCTTTGTAAATCAAAGGTTATCTGGAAGAGATCGCTTTTAGCGATAAGATCGCCTTTTGTGCCCATTATGTGTTTGTTATTTTATTTGTTACTTATTGTCAACTTTGTCTGTGGTGCCAATAAAGTGTTTTTGTATTGTATTGTATTGAGTATGTTACTTCCCCTGGCGGACTCTGCAAAGAGTCCTACCGCTGCTAAAAACTTTAAAAGTATAAGCTGGCTGTATATGCGTCAAGTTAATGTGACCGCGTTATATGTATATCCTACTGTGAGCTGCCAGTATAGGTGGTAGGGTGTACCTTACCTTTAAGCGGCGCGTGCTGCGAGCCCTTGGCGGAGCAGATGAGCCGGGCCACGCCGTCCACCGTCTGCGCGCGCCCTACCTCCTGCTCTCCCGCCTTCTCCTTCTTCTTGCCCAGTCGCATTACTGCAACACCACACCACGACAATAAATACATATCTATACTGATATTATAAAGCCAAAGAGTTTGTTTGTTTGTTTGAACGCTAGGATCTCGGGAAGTAATGGTCCGAATAGAAAGATTCTTTTTCTATTGGATAGTCCATTTATCGACGAAGGCTATAGGCTATATAACGTAACGCTACTATCAAAAGAAGCGGAGCATGAACAACATTTTCATTGGGTAGGTGTGTAGAAGGTAGATTGGTGATGTACTAACTCTTCTGCTTCTTCTCCTTGGTGAGGTAGGTGATGCAGAGGTGGTGGTTCTGGCGCGTCACGTGCAGCGCGCGGAAGGACGCCTTCACCGTCACCTTGCCGCCCTCCGCCGCGCCCTCCGCGCCGCGCCCCGGCACCTGACGTCATCGACAACACTTTATACACAACCATTCGAGAAAAGAAGGAAATTAATAGAGAAGCAACGGATGGTCTAATCTCTTTTCGGAAAAATATAGGTGTTTTGCATAACTCTAATATATTACAATGAAACATTGACGTACTATATATAGCCAGGTACACTCCGCGAGGCATAAGCTGAGCTTTGCATTTGTGTGAGTGTACATGGATAGTGTAGGTGTGACAACCGGCCTTAGGCGCGGCACCATTCTGTCTCGCCGCGCTCCTGCCTGATTGGTGATCACTCACACTAATGCAAAGCTCAGCTTATACCTCCCGGACAAAATTTCAAGCTCCTGCCTGATTGCTGATCACTCACACTAATGCAAAGCTCAGCTTATACCTCGCGGAGTGTACGAGTTATTCATAGCAAGGTACCAGTTCTTTTTATGCTATAGAAATATAGTGACGAGATGAGCAAGACAGGTGCCGTTCAACTATTACGTAACGCAATTTATTGAAGATTGCATACTCCATATTTACACCGAAGCGTTTTTTGCACCCTCCCCTCACTCTCCCCAAACGTTACGTAACGTCCAAGTGACCATTTTTACCTACAAGTCATAACACAAGTTGCCAACTAGGGAGATTTTAACTCACATGTTTTTTTTTTAATTTAAAAAAATAATCTTCGCGAACGTAACGTTTTACCTCCGAAATTGCAACACGTACTTGAACGCCCCCCATGTGCCTGATGGTAAGCAACATGCCAGCCTACGAGAACCGCGTGGGAGGCGAGGGCCACGCAGGGGGCGAGCCGCCTCCTGGAGACCAGTAGTGTAACTCACAGGCCAGTAGTCCAGCTGTAGCTCGAGCGGCTCCCGCGCCGCGAGCGGGTCGGCGGCGTGCGGCGCGGGCGCGGGCGTGGCGGGGGGCGAGGGCCGCGCGGGGGGCGAGCCGCCCTCATCCAGCTCCAGTGACGACACCCCCGCCTCGCTGCAGCCCACGCGGACCTCCTGGAATGCGTTATAAATATTCAAAAATGTATCACAGATTTTACGGCTCCAAGGGGGGGACGGCTCCAAGGGGGGGATCACATGGCTCCAAGGGGGAGGTCACATAATCGTAGTCGTAGTGCGATAAGTTATCGCACAGTTTTGTGACATGACTTAAGCATGCATGCATAAAGCATGCATGTAGGTACTTATCGCCGATAAGTACATGCATGCTTTTTAATCAGCGGCATAGAATAGATAATATAGATAGAACGGACACTCCCCACCGCCAATTTCAAGCTTCCTCACCCCTCAGGCCGTTTCGAGTACGCTAGGAGCACTCAACGAAAGGCTGGTATCTATCGAACATCTAATTCCTAACGAAATTTCATCATGGTGGGGTGTTCTGCTGTTTACGGCTGTCCGTCAACTAAACGGGACAAGATTAAAGCTTCATTTAATTTCCTAAGGATAAAATAACGTAAGATTAGAAACTTTTAAATAACGTTGCTTTATAATAACGTAGTAATTTTTAACTCAAAGTTCGTAACATACACATCCAGTTTTGGGCACGGATTGATAATGCCTGGAGGAATAATTATAGTGACAGAATAAAGTTTCCTTCTTGGGTAAGTGTAAAATAATATGCGAATGTGTACCTACTAACGAAAATAGATATCTAGGTACCTATCGATCATCGGTTTCGTTTGCATCGCATACACCCTTTTAATTAGAATAGTATAATTTGGCACCATTCTATTTATGTAACTCAACATTATAGCACGTTTATACTTTACGTCACCAGGTGAGCTCAAGGGGCACAACTATTCAATAAAATAATTCAGAAGCCAGCCCTAGCGCTAACGCACACATTCACGCGTGTGTACGAACGACATCTACGTAGTTGTGTGAAGAGTAGGTAGCTCCACAGCGGCGGTTGTATGGAGTTTTAGTGGAGTGTCCGGGGTGTGTCAGCGGTCCATCGAGGTACTGGAACCAGCCCATAGGGGGTCATTACCCCATGACTCGTCCCCTGGACCCGCGCTTGGTCCGTATACTGAAATATCGCAGTCTAAACTTTCTTATCACAAAAGTTTAGTCAAACTTTCCGTTCGTTCCGTTCTTTGGAATGGCAACTATGCAACTTTTTCCAGATACGACAAATCCCAAAGAAAAAGGGCAGTCGTAGTAAATCGGTGTAGATCAGTTGCACACACTCCGAAATGTATCTCATAACAAACTTCATTATTTGAAGAGTAAATTACTACAAAACGTTTGTATATAGGTATTATCAGGCGAGATGGCGGTCAAGTGTGAGCCTATAAAAGGTAAAAAAAAAAGTTGAGAGGTGTCAAGGGACACCCGGATGGAACGAAGTTCTTGTATCACGTTCACGTATCACCGGCACCGTAATACAAACAAAAGAAACCAAATAAACCTATGTCGATAGGTCGATACTACTAAAGTCACGGAAGAACTGTCGTCGACTTCCTATAACATGATTAGTACTAACTAATTACTAATATCATTCGATTATGAAAACATATTAGTTACTAATTCGATAATCGATTATCAACATTAGTAATACAAAATAAATCGATTATGCCGATCATTCATAATCGCCCACCGCTAATTAATAGACAATAAATCATAACGTTTATTTTTAATGTTTTCCTTTCATAGACAAAGTACAATATTGATAGCATACAACACTTGTCTAATCTAAAGGTCGACTGAATTTAGTCGCTACTGATTTTAGTGTAGTGTATTAGCATTAGTAAGAATCAGAGAAGCTATACCTAGTCAGTCTGAATTTAGTACTCTAGGTAGCTAGGTCTTTCGAACCAATCACACTATCAGTTCATTACACGCAACGTGACGTACTACGTCTGAACTACGACGTAAAGTGTAATCCGGGATGAATGGAACAGTTTCGTGACTGATGCCTGCAGCTGAATATAGTAGGATGAAACCCATTGTAAATGGAAGAGAATATGACAAAAGTGAAAGAAAATCGTCAAATAACTGTATTTCGGGTTTATTTTGCGGTTCTGAATGATTACATTACATAAATTCTCAGGAAAAAAAGAACAAAATTATCGTACCGGTAGTGACCTCTCCAGATTTTCTATGACACTAGAGTAGGATACAATTAGGGATGCCCAAAAAAGTGTATTGTATCGATATATCGCATCGTAACTGTATCGAACTTGGTTGTATCGATACGCGATATTATCGATTTCCTTTGGATCGATATATCGTATCGTAACCGTATCGCATGCCTTTCATTTAATATGCTATATAATAAGTATATATATCGTGCAAAGGGTTATCTTTTAGTAGTTTTACTATATTATTTTATTTTTTAAAAAGAAACAAATAATTATATGTATTTAGAATAGTTTTATTCAACAAATAAATCACAATTGCCATTGATCAGCACTTAAACAACGCAAAAATAATAATTTTGATAAGCGCTGTGGATTTAACCTATTACGGCTTTCGGAAAGTGTGTGCCCAGCTACGAACGGAATGACAAAGGAGAACATAAACTAAACATTTATTAATCATATTTGATGGTACTACAAAGTTCAAAGATTATTTAAATCTACCTTCAAGTCTAAATAAAAGCCGGCTGTTCTTGTTCCATGAACAATTTTGTCGACGTTATCATTCTCTTATTACTAATAACAATATATTCAATGGCACTGTCTATTATCGTTTAGTGATGATGTAATAGGTACTTTAAAATTTTACAAATTAATCACCGACATAGTTTGATACGATATGGTAATGCGATATTTTTATAAGAATGCGATATATCGAAGCGTATCGTATGGTCAAAATATCGCATCAAATATCGATTTATCGTATAGTGCTGTATCGATATTCCGATATATCGTATCGTAACGGGCATCCCTAGATACAATCCACAGCTGATTAAATTTTGAGTTCTGCGCCACCTATTGGTAATTATAGGAACTTTGATGTGCAAGTCAATTCGGGCAGTAGTCGTAAATTAGTGGTCTAGCCTCTAACCAAATACTCATAGGGATTGTGCAACGCCATCTATTTTTAAGCGCAAGAGTCAGTTATAAATCGCCAAATATAAAATAGAAAAAACGATAAAATAGAAACGCCAATAGAAAATACTTAGATTTAAATTAAATGCGTTGATAAGAGGGATCCCTTATAAAACTATTATTCTCAGGAAAAAAATTACAAAAAGAATGTTGAGAGAAAAAGAACAAAAAGAGTATTGCGGTAACTACCGAGACTCGAACCGGGGCACCTATCATCATAGGTGACCCCATACTTACCAATTGCGCCAACCGGTCAGTGCTAACATGGGTGAAATTTGTTATCGTATTCTAATTCTTCTAATTCTATGACGTCATAGGCACGAAACGTTACACTTTTTCGTGAGAATTTTTTCCGTCTAGCTCCCTTTCATAACGCGCGATAAGGAACTTCGTTCCAAAAAAACGATACATTTAGTAAATTCACTACAAATAATACTATACTTTAAACCCAGTAGTTAGGGTGTAAAATTACCTCGCTAGACGGTTACAAGTACCAAAAGTCTTTCCTTACCGCTATGAAGGGCAGGAAGGTCTGGCTGGCGTCCTCATCTCCTTGCTTCTCCCGGTACGCGATCATCGCCTCGCCGATCGGGATGTTATTCACAGGACTCACGCTGTTCAAATACCTGCAAGCAAATATAAACTCTATTAAAAGTTAATTTCATTCAAAATGCGTAACACGCAAATCGGCAGATATGGGTCCACCGCTAGCCTTCTAGCCCACAACCCAAACGCTTGGAAAGGCTAGTGTAGTGCACATCTCGCGGTGTGACAGCTGGCCGGATAGCTAGTGTAGTACACACCTCGCTGTGTGACAGCTGGCCGGATAGCTAGTGTGGTACACACCTCGCTGTGTGACAGCTGGCCGGATAGCTAGTGTGGTACACACCTCGCTGTGTGACAGCTGGCCGGATAGCTAGTGTGGTACACACCTCGCAGTGTGACAGCTGGCCGGATAGCTAGTGTGGTACACACCTCGCAGTGTGACAGCTGGCCGGATAGCTAGTGTGGTACACACCTCGCTGTGTGACAGCTGGCCGGATAGCTGGTGTAGTACACACCTCGCTGTGTGACAGCTGGCCGGATAGCTAGTGTAGTACACACCTGGCTGCGTGACAGCTGGCCGGATAGCCGGATAGCTGTGTAGTACACACCTCGTGTGTGACAGCTGGCCGGATAGCTAGTGTAGTACACACCTCGCTGTGTGACAGCTGGCCGGATAGCTGGCGTGTAGTACACACCTCGCTGTGTGACAGCTGGCCGGATAGCTAGTGTAGTACACACCTCGCTGTGTGACAGCTGGCCGGATAGCTAGTGTAGTACACACCTCGCTGTGTGACAGCTGGCCGGATCGGAGCTAGTGTAGTACACCTCGCTGTGTGACAGCTGGCCGGATAGCTAGTGTAGGACACACCTCGCTGTGTGACAGCTGGCCGGATAGCTAGTGTAGTACACACCTCGCTGTGTGACAGCTGGCCGGATAGCTGGTGTAGTACACACCTCGCTGTGTGACAGCTGGCCGGATAGCTGGTGTAGTACACACCTCGCTGTGTGACAGCTGGCCGGATAGCTAGTGTAGTACACACGCTCGCTGTGTGACAGCTGGCCGGATAGCTAGTGTAGTACACACCTCGCTGTGTGACAGCTGGCCGGATAGCTAGTGTAGTACACACCTCGCTGTGTGACAGCTGGCCGGATAGCTAGTGTAGTACACACCTCGCTGTGTGACAGCTGGCCGGATAGCTAGTGTAGTACACACCTCGCTGTGTGACAGCTGGCCGGATAGCTAGTGTAGTACACACCTCGCTGTGTGACAGCTGGCCGGATAGCTAGTGTAGTACACACCTCGCTGTCTGACAGCTGGCCGGATAGCTAGTGTAGTACACACCTCGCTGTGTGACAGCTGGCCGGATAGCTAGTGTAGTACACACCTCGCTGTGTGACAGCTGGCCGGATAGCTAGTGTAGTACACACCTCGCTGTGTGACAGCTGGCCGGATAGCTAGTGTAGTACACACCTCGCTGTGTGATAGCTGGCCGGATAGCTGGTGTAGTACACACCTCGCTGTGTGACAGCTGGCCGGATAGCTGTGTAGTACACACCGCTGCAGCTGTGACAGCTGGCCGGATAGCTAGTGTAGTACATACCTCGCTGTGTGACAACTGGCCGGATAGCTAGTGTAGTACACACCTCGCGATCCTCGCCGACATGTCGATGAGGTCGGGCGCGGAGTCGGGCGCGCGCTCACACAGCGCCGCCCACGGCTCGCCGCCGAACAGCGCCGCGTACCCCGGGTCGCTGTGGGACAGGTGGCGGGATATCGTGTTCGGACCTGCAATAAATATAGATAAATAAATAAATAAATCAATATTGGTGGCCAATTCACACACATCACCATCTGACCCCCAACTAAGCAAAGCTTGTACTATGGAAGCCAGATAGCTGACAAACGAAATACTTGATTAGTTACACATTCTACCAAATAACTAATTACATGTCATATTTAAAATCTTGCAGGGGCGTCCATCTTGGATTTGCAATATTGTACTCGTGTGTTAAGAACCTTTCATTTGATACTAATGTTGAGGGAGTTGTGAAAAAAAATTCGCCATTTTGCGGCGCTGGCCATCTTGGATCGATTTTCATTAAAAATGGCTAACTTCCGATTAGTTCACCTTTTAAACAAAAAATAAAACAATCCTGCTAATATTACAAATACGACAGTTTGGATGTCTGTTACTCAATTAAATGGAACAGCTGAACGGATCGGCTTGAAATTTGGAACACAGTGAGATCATGGTCTGGGAACGGAAACTGTGGCAATGAAGCCAATACAAGAACAAGAGTGAAAGCATCGATCTGAACCATGGATGTGCCCTGAGCACCTTGAAATGGGTAATAAACTGCGTCTGTGTATCTACCGTAAGTGTTTTACACACCACCAATGTAATTGACCCCTAGAATTGCTAGCGGCGAGGTATCTGTGGGTCTACTTATTTTGGTTGTGGACAACGAATTTGA
Source organism: Ectropis grisescens (assembly GCA_017562165.1). NCBI lineage: Eukaryota > Metazoa > Arthropoda > Insecta > Lepidoptera > Geometridae > Ectropis > Ectropis grisescens. The sequence continues at coordinate 4,823,962 of CM029791.1, read as the reverse complement.
TAAAAACGTCCGGTGTTTACCGCTTCCTGCAACCGACTAGAACGGAAAGAGTGAGCTCACTTGTTCCAACTATGACATAATTCCGTCCGCCTGAAGTTTGGGGGCACATCTTATGGTTTATATCGATGAGTGAAAGCATACGCACCGGACGGTATGATGTAGAACCGCACGGGCGGCGCGTCGTGCGGGCGCCGCGCGGCCAGGTCCGCGTGCGCGCGCAGCGCCGCGCTCGCCGCGCCGTCCCCGCCGCACACGCACACGCGCAGCCACGCGCGACGGACGCTACACACACATACACACAATTATATATACAATATCTCTCGTCTAAACATTGCAGCTACTGATTACGCGACACACCAACGTCACACCAAAACCACAGTACAAAGAAATTCTACCAGTAGTTCTGCCTTTGATCTTGGAACAAACGCCGATAATGTCTAGACACGGGTAGATAAAACCGATAAAACCGATAAAACCGATAAAACTGAACTACGCTCATGTAATAATTGTAATGTTGGCAATGACGTAGTTTCGTACAACATAAAGTATATAACTTAGCATCTACCTTCAACGAAACACATAAAGAAGTAATGTTGCAAACGAAGCTACTTTCGTCTCCTTTTCTCCTATAAAGAGTTGAAAATCAATCAGCAAATTTAAAAAGAGAAGCAAATCCCCCAGTAGGTATATCAGGTAGGACCTGATATACCTACTGGGGGATTTGCTATACTTGTCGGTCTAAGTCGAATACATGAATACTAATGGTACTTAATATGTACATTTCGGTACTTTAACGGACAGTTGTAACGTTGATACCATGGAAGTATAAAAAAGTCGGACGTAGCCTCGCTTAAACAAAAACTGTGTCACTAGAGTCGGCCACATTTGCACGTCTACGTTGTCAAGTTGTCACTGATAGGCTTACACGCACACATATACACGAGTAGCGCGTGTAATGACCCACTGATGTGTACGTGTCAGCCTGTATGTGACGGCGCACACGTGCATATTATGTGGCCGACTCGATGGACACAGTTTTTGTTTTAGCGTGACTACGTCCGACTTCTTTTACACGTCTATGGCTGAGACCAAATAAATATATATACCACAGATATAGCTTACTGCTTAGTGGTGCGCGAGTATATCGCCTGTAGCAGGAACCTTGCGTCGGGCACATGCGGCCACGGCACTACCAGCGTCGGCACCGCCAGAGCGTGGAGAGCGTTGGCGATGGGGCCGGCCGGCGCCACGGCGATGCATTCGGGAATTGGCGCTTCATCGCTTAAGATACGGCTCAGCTGCTCCATTATCGTACGCCGGGGCTAAAGAAAAAAAAGTGTGTCCTTAAAACCGCACGGTAGAAGTGAAAGCTAAAATAAGAAATTATTATTAAAAAATAGTGAATTATTTTAATAATAAAATATTGTAATAATATTATGACTGACTGAGCTGAGGGACAGCAGTAGCTGACTCGGCGGTCCCGAGTTCATCCGAACGATTCTTACACTTACGAACGGGACGTGACGATGCGCTTCATTTACAGTCCACAAAACATTCTGCGCGCCAAAAGAAGTTTTAACTTTTTTTTTTTCTGATGCAAAGTTATGAATAACAAGTTTTTTTGTTGGAAACACTTGACGTAGACGCTCTCTCATTATGAGGGAAGGTCCTGAGTACATAAAGTAGGCTGTTTATGCTATTATGGTTACATAGAAGGAGTAATTAACAATCAGACGATCCACCTGACGGTAGTTGCGAAATATTTTTTATTCGCGAAAAGTAATTACAATAACAATGTATCAGTTATTATTAGATAGGTCTACTTTTCTAATAATAACTATAAATATTTATTCTGTTTCTAACAAAATCATTTCCAGTAATTTTAACACGAAAATAATGCTAATGTTGAATGAACCTAATTCTGATACCATATCGGTACAAAACATTCTCGCTAAATCGTTTGAATTGCATTGCTTAATTGGTACTGATGAATCTGTATTAGTAGTGATGTTTATTTTGCAGAAAGGGAAATAATTAATTATTTAGTTGGACTAAGAATACTGGCATATCTTTTTTTACATAAAGAAAAACTGTGAACAAGTCGTGAAACAAAAACTATCGCTAACTGATAGTGATATAATTTTAGTTGGATCAACAGCTAAGCTTACTAAGCTTAGCGACGTAATTTACTTAAAACTAAACGAATGTAATACTCTAAAAAATAATAGTAAAAACACTCACTTCAAGAGCAGTGGGGCTCTGTATAGGTAGTTCGTGCGCAGATAAAGGTCTATCTGACCCTGCCAGGGAATTCTTCTTCCTAGCTGCAGCAGCGGGGGTCAAGTTGCCTCCACTTGTTGCACTTCTGAACAACCGGGAGCGTTTGTCCTCCTGGATGTCAAGATTCGATGGAACATGTTAGCTTGAGAGATATAACTCCTGCGATATTGAAAATACACATCAGAAATGTCGCTGACGTGACTATGTTAATAGATTTTGCTAAAGCCTTTGACTCTTTTAACAATAGAAATGTCTATATTATGCATCATAATAAAAAGATAGAGCGTAATTAGCTTTAAAACAAATACTAACATAACTAACATTCTAAATTGTAGTCTGTGTAATGCAGACTACAATTTATGATATAAAAAAAATAAGTTTAAGAGTCCCTCAAGGGTTATTTTAAGGTACTTTAACGTTGCCAATTTATGATACTATTTTCGGATTTTTTAATCATCTCTCAAGAAAAATAGACGAAATTTGGGAATTATTCCATTTATAAAATATGGTACCTTAGGTATATCATTAGGCGGTGAGCTAGACACAGAGGCACCAGAAACGACTGCCTCGGCACAGACGTCACCGTCGCTGTTGCCGTCGCTGGGCGCATCTCCAGCGGAGCTGCGAACTGCTTCCGATTCTGTTATGTTTAACGTAAATGTTATAAATGCAACGCAATTATAGTTGTCTTTAGATCCATTGTCCCGTTTTCTAGCCGAATGGGATGTCATTTTAATCAAAATATATAATAAATTTAAATAATAATATTTTAATAAATATATAATTTGGGTGAAAAGAAAAGAGTAATTTTTCTACACCAAGGGCTTAAAGAATGAATAAGGAAATATAGAGGTATAAATGAGAAAACAACAGGACTAACAGGAGATAAAATGAGAAGAGGACAAAAATCAAGAAACAATCAATGTTTCCCAACATTTGTATTAAACTTTATAGATAGCCAAGCCATTCCATCCTTTTGTGGGGGATGTTAGAAAAATACAAAAGAATAAAAAGATAATTGACAATTCGGAATGCAATATTGAAGATAATGTATGAAACACATAAAATAAGAGAATGGGGAAAAAGAAGACAAATTGAAACTTTAAAAGTCTTATTTTGTAAATTAAAGCTACCGCCAGAGCTTAATAAAACGGTTGCATTCATTCACATCTTGGAACATTTAAAAATGATTGGTTTTATCATAATATATCTTATTATAAACATATATAAGTATATAACTAATCTTCACTAGCTTAGATTAACCAGTCCACGTTTTCACAACCATATTGACTACAACCGAAAAGGAAACGAGTTTTACAAAAATTGTCTTTGTAAATCCTTTTCATAAGATGCATTTTTCATATTACATTTCAATACTTACTATTATAGATAAATCAGTATATATGGATATGAGAAATGCTAGGTTACCAGGTTATGGAAAACCATGCATCAACTGTGCAATGAAATGGCAATAAAGAACAGAACGAGACAGACAGAAGCTTCTATAAGTAACTACATAAAAGCGTGTAATTTAAAACGATGCAGTTGAAAACCTAAACAATTATAATGTTCTCTTACCTACATAACATATATTATTCGTTGTACCAGTTAAAAATGTAATGAAATATCATATTCTTTCGTCCCTGCTCATACTACAGTTCAATCTGATCAGAGGTGGTTTTCCAAAAACTGTGTTTGACAGTTCGTTATCATGGACGTATAAAAAAGCCGGACGTAGTCTCGCTAAAACCAAAACTGTGTCACTAGAGTCGAGTAGGACCACATTTGCACGTGTGCGTTGTCAGGTTGTAACTGATAGGTTGAAACGTACACATATTCACAAGTTTGCGCGTGTAATGGCCCGCTGATGTGTGCGTGTCAGCCTGTGCGTGACAGCTTACACGTGCATATTATGTGGCCGACTCTACGGACACCGTTTTTGTTTTAGGGAGACTACGGCCGTCTTTTTTTATACTTCCATGCTCGTTATATTCATATACCCATTATACAGTGTTGTTTTGAAAAAAGTGAACAAACGTAAAATCAATAAAGTTTCTTCAACTTACACTCGAAAAATCTAACCGACTAGAGATCTTCTCTCACAAAAAAGGGGTTTTTAATGTTATGTAAAGTGACAGAAAGAACAAACCATTATTACCAAAATTAATTACTTCTCTGTAAATATTTAGTACCTTTTTGGTACCGACGTTACCATTTTATTTTATGGTACTTCCCCAAGATTTACACTGAAATGTAGTTCTCAACTGCATCGTATGATAATAGCGGAACATGTACCTGTGGCGGCGAGCGGCGGCCGGTCCCGGAGCGCGGCGACCTCGCCGGCGGACGCGCGGCTGCCGTGCCGGCTCACTGCGCATGCGCCCACATTTACGTGTGTACACACCGGCCGAACGACTTTGATCAAGTAAATAGGACTCTCATCTAGGACTTTACTAGCGTTACACTATCCACACTAACACAACCCCACGGCTTTAACACTATATGTAGTTTCCCGTAAATTTTCGCGGTGAAAAGTAGCCTATGTGCTATTCCAGACGATTTACTATGTTCCAAACTTTGACTACATCCATTGAGCCGTTGTGACGTGATTAAGTTCAAACATTCTAACTTTCGTGTTTATACGTAATAGGATTATTAATTGTTGAAGTGAAAACCAGTGTTTCCACTTGAATAATTTCCTTTCCCCTCGCCACAATTAAGATTTCCCCTTTTAGTTATAAGTTTTACTTTATCGGCAGTTCCTATGTCTGTCACTTGATATATGATGTATGTGTACTCTCACTGCCTTATTACATTATTAGTTTTTTTTGTTCAAAGCTCCTATACCATCAAAATGAAGTAGCTGTTTGTTCAATCACGATTTCTAACAACTGAAGGTAACACGTTAAAATTCGAAAAACAAATTATAGTCTAATTCTTTTTCATACAGCTACAAAAACTACTTTTCATCCCGAAAACGTTGAGTACTTAAAGGAATAGTAATTTGCTAAATAAGTTGTAATTTTTTCATCAAAAAATTGGTAGTTACTTTTGCCTTCAGAACCTTCTTTTTTTTCTTGGTCCATCTTCACTCCATAACACGAGACTTCAAGTTCAAATGTCCTTCGATTGTGTAAAGTTACAATGTTTTAATTATTAAGTTTTTCTTTAGTTTCATCTTCGAAAATAATTTCAATATTCTTGATCAAAATCGTCCAGTACCAGCTAATACACACATGCACTAAACTATGCACACAGCGGTAAACAAAACACTAGTTATAAATGTCACAATGTTATATTATGAATGAAAAGACATCTGTATAAATATTAAATGTAGGTAGTATAATATGCCCCGTTCTGATATCTGAAAAAGACCCTGGTATAACTGGGAACAAAACTGAAAGTTTGATTGGAACTTATCGTTTTCCTCACAATATTTTACTTCACCGTTAAAACCAATAGTAATGGCAAATTGTACATATGCATTGCCAAACTTCAGACGTGCAAGTGGGATTTGAACCGACGACCCCAAGATTCTGAAATCGTTTATTCTCCACCACGGATTTATAGAAAATTTAAAAATAACAAACAGTTATGTATTAAGAAACATGTATCGCGATAAAATCCCGTATAATATATACCTTAAAGTTCATAATCGGGTTTCTTCAGTGTTCCATCATCGGTGACGTAACGGGTAACTGATTAATGTCGGTACTCAAGGGTCCTAAATGAGTTACCCGTTAATGAATAAAAGAATCAACTTTGATCTTTTCATAACAAAATAGTAAAACCATACAAATGTCTGTCCATGAAAGCAAAACAAAACGAAGCGTCTCACACGATGCTCTGTTCTTTGAGTGTGTTTGTGCGCAGGCTACGTTTTCATTACTGTAAGTGCCCTACCTCGCTGAGTGTGTGAGTGAGTGCACAGGGCAGCTTCGCCCAGTTATTTATCTGTGCTCGTTACCCGGACATTTAAAATGATTTTTCTCTTTGCCCTGTAATTTCTCAGGGAACGTTGCCCTTTAAGCCGGAACAGTAATATTTGCATATTGGTGCTTGGCGGTAGAATGACTGGCAAAGTGTGGTACTGTCCCACACAAACTCTAAAAATTATGTACACAGACATTATGACCCTCATAATTTCTATGTAGACTCATTTTTAGACCGCGTCATAGAAAAAATATATTTTAAAAACGATTTTCGTAAAGGTCTATTTAAACGGTTAATTATAACTAACATAGATGTTATAAGTACTACAAGTGTGTGTGAGTCTTATATATAATAAAGTATTATTAGTTCCTCTAGATTTTGAATTTCCCGATAAATGCTTGCCTAGCGGGAAACCAACGTATACCTTTACTACAAACTTTTTAATATACAATACTACAAACTTTTTTAATATTTGTTTCTAAAATTTAAAAATCTATACTACTCATGTTTTGTACTCCTCGGTTTTTTAATGGTAATATAATATATTCATTTTTCAAGGTATATTTAATCTTAAACGCATATTTTTATATGCTTGCATATAAGCATGGAAATGCACATAATAAATTGTCATAAAAAAGTCTGCAACCAATTTTTATTCTAACTTTTTCTTAATGTAACAAATCTACAATAAAAATCTATTTCAAAAATTATAACTCAATTTATTACTTCCGAAAATAACTTAAAACACATCGTTCCTAAAACAAACATACAAAATTAATTTCAATGTATTCGAATATAACGTATTCAAACAAAACTAACAACTTATATCAATCATTTTCTGAAAGAAATAAATATTCGTATTCAGGAGGGCAAATATTATATTCCTGTCAAAAATGTAACACGGGGACAATATAGAACTAATTTAGCCATAGGTTTCATACATGACTTTTGCGGCACTTCTACTGTTTTTTCAATTATGTTTATTTTCTTGTTACTCTTTCCAGAACCCCTGAACTAAGTCGAAATAGACGCATTGAAAATTATTATTTTGAACAATTTTCCCGCCAACCCTGAAATAGTGCATATAGATGTTAAACACAAAAATGTCATTTGAAATCGATGACATTTTTGTAAAGTAAGGTACAACTATATTTTTTTAAGTGGACTAAAAAAAAAATAATGTTTTTTAGCTCGATGTAACAACTTTTTTTTTGTAGGGTAGCAGTATTTTAATGTTGGGTACAACTAATTCTCTTTGTACGGTACAACTATTTTTATGTAGAGTATAAAACTTATTGTTTTCGCTATTTCAGGGCAGGTTCCATTGTAATAATAATTGTTTATAATTGTGAGAATAGAATGGAAAATATTTACCATTTAGTTCAGATTTTCTGCTAAATATTGTTGTTACTTTCCCTATTTATTGAGCGAAATTACAGACACAGGTGGGTGTAGAGTCGAAATATGTGCTTTGGTCAGTGAACCTGTTAGCGGCGAAATACTAGTATGTTATGAGATTGACACACAGAATTAGAGACAGTCTACAGTCGAGGAGGCTTGTAGTCCATGTCTTCATACGGTCCACACTCTGGAGTCCACAGTTCCTTACCGTTGGAGTGTCGGTGGTGGTCCTGGTTGGCGAGACTCCGTGAGCTGCTGAAGAACGGTCGGAGGGATGGTTTGGGCGTGGAACCGATGCTGATGGTGTCCATCTGGTCGGGGCCGGAGTCCTCGCCTTCGCCGCAGGATAGGGACTCCAGTTCCTGAAATACGATAGAACTGTGTGTTGGGACTACATTTTTGTTGTTTTAGAAGAATATCCAGGGATATTTCACTTCGAAGACAACGCGCCGCTGGTTTCCAGAACGTTACTGGAGCTCGCTGGCTTCACTCCTTCGCGAGATAGGCTCGGTAGAACTGTGGCAGGGTCGAATGCGAAAGCCGTCTCGCAACTCTGTCACTAAGCGGCAGCTGGGAGACCCGTATGGGTTTAAATCGGTAGGAGCACCACTGTACGTGGAGTCGAGTCCCAACATACCCGGCGTGTTTGCACGACGGCAGATGCGTAACTGCATCTCTCCGCGAAAAAGGGATAATGGTGTGACAGTAAGGTTCAATTTCTCATACCTGGAAGAGCTCGTCGATGTCGCGTTGCGCGTGGTGCGTGTCGCGCGTCACGCCGCGCTCCGACATCTCCTCGGGCATGCGGAACCGGCGCAGCAACGCCGCGAACTTCTGCTTCAGGTTGCGTTGCTGCAACATGTTGCTACGTTAGTGTGTGACACTTGACTTCTGGACTCGGAAGAAGTGAGAAAGGAATATTTTGATTGTGAACATTTCACCGGAACGTGACATATACTTAATATTATAGAGCTGAAGAGGTTTATTGTTTGAACGCGCTAATCTCAGGAACTATTGGACCGATATTGACTGATGTAATGTGCGTGATCTCTGAGTGCTATATTAGCTTCATATTATGTACTACGAGCAAAGCCGGGCTTCGCTCGTACGGACCGCTAGTCTAGACCAGAAAATGAAAAACCGTAGCTATAAAACGACATTACATTATACGTTAACTAAAACGTAAGCCGAATTAATAAGACTGGCCTCGTGGCTTAGTGGGTAGTAACTCTGCCTGCGACCCCGAGGGTCGTGGTTTCGATTCCCACCCAGTGCAAATATTTGTGTGATGAATTCAAATGTTTGCACTGTGTCTGGGTGTTTCTATGTATAATAAGTATGTATTTAGAACTATATAAGTATTCTATCAGCTATCTGGCCGCCATATTACAAGCTTTGCTTAGTTTGGGGTCAGATGGTGTTGTGTGTGAATTGTCCACCAATATTTATTTATTTAATTAGCCCTTCAGAATTCTTGTTTATTCTAATACAGATTAGAATAGTTTGTGTTTTGAAATTTTTGGAAAAAGTCTTCCTTTTCCAACTTCTTTGTTGTCTTCTTTTTTCTTGTTCTCCTTTTCTATCATTTCTCTACACCAGATATTATTTAAGTATTATGTTTCAGAAACACAAAATGTATTGATTTTATTTTTATCAAAGTTTACATTATTATCTATAAAAATATTATTTGTGAGTTTACATACAGTAGATAAATATTTAGATTAGAAGATAAAGTTTTATAATCAAATTAATGCCATAGTTTTAGCAAAACCTGAGCAAAAAACAACAACAATAAATTAGGTAAACCAAAGATAAAAATAAAAATAGATTGGTGGATGTTGGTCGCCGACCTTTTCTATTATAGCAAGTATTGAGTGACAGGACGAGCAGAACATGTGCCTGATGGTAAGCAACACGCCTGCCCATAACAGAATAGTGACACGCAGCTATTGGAACATGAAAAGTCCAAATAATTACCTAGCACTGCACTGAATTCGTTAACCAGAAATTTAATTTGATTTATCTTCACATAATGTAATTTCTCTGGAAACATTATCCTTCAAACCGCAACAAAGTATGCCCGAACTCGGTTAGTAAGAATTGAGAAAGGTGACACGCACACTCATAAACCACAGAGATATGTCACCTGTGAATCAGTGCGCTATTATCTATTATATGTCAGTGCACACAATCATGTTATGCATACCTTATATTATGTTTAAGAGTAAACTAATATCTTTCTTCGGAACGGGAAGAAAAAGTGGAATCTAGAATATGCTAAGATTCAGAATAGTGTTTTTTATACAATAAAGACTACGAATATAAGAAATAAGCATTAAAACGCGATTTGCCTGATTTTAAGCAAAACTGCGGTCTAGGACCACCTGCCCATCGAGAAACATATAATTTTTTTAAAGACAAAAACACCATTATAGTACCTATTGTACCGATAGTACGCATAGCCTTTGAGCGAAAGCAACTTTCCCCGGAACGAGGGAGAAATGTTGGGTAGGGGGAATTTCATATTCAAATATTTCTCAAAAATACCATTATCGATAGTTGTAGTTCATACCTTTATCGATAGACATAAACAGAAAGAAGAAACCAGAGGATGCAATTTCATAATAAACATAAATACAACGGTATAGTACATTTGGAAAGACTTACGTAAGCTGGTGGATTTTGGACACGCCGTGTTTCTAAGTTATTTCTATGCATGGTGACAAGGGCAAATCAAATTAATCACTAGTTTATTCACCAAATTTTAATCACCAAATTTTTTCTTGGTAAAAAAACGCCTATTCTGACTCCGATAGTTGTTCGACGATATGTAACTGAGTTAACTCCACTTCTAACACAATCCACAATCTGACTTAAATGTTAATCCACTGCCAACAATGCCTATTTCTCCGCTAGAGTTCAAAAGTTTTTGGCAAAATAACACACAACATTTTTACAAACACTAATACTATCGACAATAAGCTTGGGAGGTTTAATGTAACTGAATGTATTTTTATTGATTAAACACGTTACTCAGTACAAAACAAGAAGCGGTCACGCGCGCACACTTTCCTTGAAAAAAAGACCGCCGAAAGCGGTTGAAACTAAAATCGAACATCACTGACTATATCTCACGAGTGTACATTATCTATTAAGTAAAAATTGATAGCAAATATTTCGTTTTCAGAGCACTGAATCATCTAAATCACAAGCGAAGTGAAGTGAATACACTACCTCCATGTACAAGCGACTACCGAAATATTTGCGGCGCTTTCACGGGCGCTCTGTTTACATACGTAATCTAATCAAAGGTGATAAGTTACCGAACTCGTGATAATGGGTGAGTCAAGTGTCGTGGCCCAAGGTCACAGAGACTACAAAAATCTTAAGAGTTGACCCACACATTTTTAGTAGAGATAGGGCTCTTTTCAAAATCCGCTTGGGAAAGTACCATACCTTTGCCAGTTATTTTATTTGCCTTATGTACTCGTGTATTAAGTATGTGTTTTCAACTATATAAATATTAGATCAGCTATCTGGCTACCATAATACAAGCGTTGCTTATTTTGAGGCTAGATGGTGTTGTGCAAAAGCTTCCAGAGAAATTATAAAGCAAAGAGAAAGACCATAAGGTGACGTGCGCAGTTCTAGGAAGTTCTTTGGATTCTTGGAAAAATATCCTGAGGTGTCTATGTAGTACCTAGGACCGCGGGATTTTGAATGGCTTCTAGTTTTAATAAGTAATACTTAGTTGGGTTTTAAAAAGAAAATCCAAGAAGGCCTTTGCGGTATTTAACACCGAAAAGGTCTTAACAACTCAGCTCTTTTCCAATCTATCTGACCAAGTTACCTAGTTACTTTACCAAGAACGGTGGCCTAGTTTGCTGGCCGTACCTAGCTGTACCGCGCGCCGTGTTAATAGCAGGAATACCCAAAAGAAGTATAATAATCGAAAGGGGTGCGTGCGGGGGAGCAAATAAAAATCCAGTTGTTTTCAGATGAAACTGTACTGACCAGTACTTCCCGAGATCCTAGCGTTCAAACAAACAAACTCTTCAGCTTTATAATATTAGTATAGATTATTATTAACGAGGTTTTTTTACCAAATTACATATTATTAAATTATCGCCATTTTTGTTTGTCTTCTATACTGTAATTTTTGTTATATCTTAGGTTTACTTCCAACCTTCATGGACGAGCTTGTCCTTTATTTTTATTATTACATAGGTACATTTAGATCCAATCCCCCCCTCTTCAATTTGCTTTCAGTTGGACAGCATAAAAAATAGGATTCAGCATAGTGCTGAATCCTATTTTTTTATACCCTTCTATCATCCAACATAGGTCTCCTGCTTTATCATATGACCCATAAATTTTGTTCACGGGCCTGTGCTCTAATACATTTAAAATTGATTTGTACTTTTGCTCAATTGCAGCATTCAGATAGGATGTAAAATTTGAAGTGTATAACTTTATTTAAGTTGTATTATTATTTAAATAGTTAAATATACATAGATCCAAGTATATCACAGGACAATTTTGAATTTGAATATATTTTTGTAAGGAACTCACATGAACCACACATTTCAAAAAACCTTATCAGTTTTATTTTCAGCGACGTTCAGTTCTTAAGATAAGGTACAAAAGTTTTCGTAGAAAGTCTATTCTTAGAATTACATAACAAATCTTCTAATCTAGAAAACAAGACAAAAACAAAAAAGATACACAACATGCTACCATACTACCAACTTAGTTATACAGTTCCATGAATAATACGCTACTGTATTTTTATCACAAATTTATAGCCTCAGTCGACATAAAACATCCAACAACAACGTTGTGTGAATGGTTGTTTGTACAACCAATCACACAACGTTATTTTGACGTAGAAACAAATGAGAACGCTCACGGAGAATGTTGATTGGTCGCATTGGTTGTAATGTATTTTGATGTCTACGACAATATACAAGTAACGGATAACAAGTTAGACATTCTAACGGACCAATAGCAACATTTTTTTAAGATTACGTTGAAATTACGAGTTCTAATTGGCGGGTTGACAATTATTCTAATTTGTTTGATGATAACACATGAAAAATACAATTAGCCCGAGGAACCTTTTGTTTGATCTTTTGTGCAAATAAGTTGGTTAATATAATTATCTAACTACGTTCACTAACTACGGGAATAGTTACTAACTTCGAGTAATCAAGTCAAGTCAAACTGCCAAAGAAACAGATTATCTCATAATGTCTGATTAGAAGTCGTTAGTGGCGTCTCGTTAACAAACTGTTAATTATATTAACAGCCATTCAATGTCACGAAAGTCATGAACGAACGTGGTCGACGATTAGTTATGTAGTACTGAAGAGTTTTACGATGTAAAACATCATAAGCACACAGCACTTTACGGTTTCCCACAGTTGGGAGCCGGGGGTTTCTCTAAGAAGGATAGAATAAAAACCATAATCCACCACGCTGATTATATACCGAACGACAGAAGACATAATGACCTCTAAAGATGCGTTTCTTGGAAGGAGCCATTTTGGCTCGCAATCTTTTCTTTGCGCTGTTAAATTCAGTGGTGATCACAAATATCGCCAGTTAGAGAAATACTCAGAACAATAGGCGGGATTTTACCCACGACCTCATGCTTGTGCAATGGGACGATTTTGCCACTAGACCATCACGGATTACTTAAAATCACACCGCAAACCACCATTAATAGTAAGTTAGAAGGAGACAGCAAACTTATAATTGGTCATTGTCAAAATATTCTGCGTGTGATGAAGGAAAAGAAATCGAAATAGTCAAGAATGCGGGTGGGTAGTTTGAAAAAAAACATGCATAATAGTCAGGCACTGTCTGAAGTTTCTCGTCACAAATATTAAAGTCGAAATAACATGCATACAGACAAACATTTCCATTAACTACATTCCCATGCTAACTAGCTACATATGCCGGCTTATACCAGCTCACCGCGAGCTTTCCGCGACTGCCCTTGCGTTTAGCGCTCTGGTTCTCCAGTTCACTGTCGCTGTCCCTGTCGTTCGCCTTCGAGTGCATATAACTCTGTCTCTGTCGCTCCATGAAGCTCAAGTCGCGAGAACGCGACAGCTGCGTGCAATACGTTACGCCTAATATTACACGTTCAAGCTTACAGATAAAAAAAATGAAGTATGGTTTTGAAATATGTAAAATTGACAATTTTAGCTAAGCATAAGCTGAAGCTAGATTACATGCGGACTCTATGATGTCCCAGTATAATTAAATGTCATTCCAAAATTGCAGCAATTGTGTCAGAGTCTTAACCCTAAATTTATGAAGGCTATGTCTTCTAAATTGGTTATATTCAATGACAAAAGTTAATAACGATTGCCACAATTTGGAGAACCTCAAAACAAACTCTTATAAATTAATATAGCATGTGGAATTTTCAACGTAGTCTCCCCTTCCGTTTCGCTGTTTTATTTCTCTGACCCATTCTTTAGTACTGCTGTATCACCAATGTATTCGTGTCTCCCTTTTTATGTTGCCTTTGTCTTTTTGAATCCCCTTTGTACTCGTATCTTATGTCCCATTGTATTTAGCCCTATAGTATCTTCGGGTCCCCTTTTATGTATGTCCTCTTTCTACCTCTGTATATCCTTTGCATGTGCCTCTTTGAATCCGTCTTCGTGTTCCATTTACCTTTGTGTAAGAGAGATCAGTCTTGTTGAAGGCGATCTGTCTCGCCCGCCGACGCGCCGGAGCACCGTACGTCATGTCGTCAGCCTCTTCCACGGAACTGAACTCTCCTTCTTCTTCCTCGTCCGAGTACCCTCGTTCTGGAAAACCATAAAAATTCGTATTCAATAAAACTGCATTAGGAAATTATATAAGTATGTAGACAATGGGAGTTTTCATATTGGATTTAACGGTAACGATATCGTCGGGCGACCTCGAGCGACGACACAGTGCGGGGGTAAAACAGAATCGTGGGAGGAGTGGCATTAGCAATCGGCGCTGGATATCGTTATCGTCGACAATACTGTCGCAGTGTACAAAACGTGCGATGCAGTCAACAACAACGAAGACGACGAAGTATATGAATATGGCCTAATAAATATGGGTTCACATTTGAACTGTAAGGTGTGGCATCACATGATTACAGTCAAATTATGGGCCAGCAAGGTGATGGTGGTGATCTCCTTGCGAGATTAGGCCCGAATCTCAGCAGTGGAAACATTTAGTTGGTTATGGTACCTGTGATGAGCAGAGTGTTGTTGTTCTTGGTGTCGTGGTCGACGGGCGTGGACGCGAGCCCGGTGATGGTCAGCTTGGCGACCGGCTGGCCGGCCGCCGCGCCCACCTTGCCGCCCACGCCAGTCAGTTCCAGCTCCATGTCCATTGACCGCTGGAGCACCTGTGGGGTGAGATCACATTATATACGATACAATTCTTAGCTATTTCATATTTTTAAAGTCTCAAGTCCACGATTTTGGCGACTCTCATTGGCGATTTTTCGTTCAAATCGCGCGTTTTAGCGATTGTATCAATGCTACATCGCGTTTAGGCGACTCTTTAAGTTCCGTCACAGTATCGAAATCGCGCATTTTAGCGACTTCTCCGAAATTGTGTCAGGTCGGATTTTCGTAAGAGTCTTTGAAACCAGTAATCGATGATAGCAGTTGCAGTGCCGTCCCAAGTTAAAACTTAAAATTTTGCATAACAATGCACAACGGCAGACGCCAAATAGGTAATGCGATCGGCATCTGAATGTGTGCGTAGTGTAGCGTTCAGTCGTTATATCGCGCTTCCCCAAAGCGACTCAATTGTTGCGTTTGGAGTTTTCATGTGTTGTAAAGATTTTTTGATCACCGTAATCAAATAAAAAGCGACTAAGTCGCCGATAGCCGATGCTAAAAGTCGCTAGTGTACTTTGGCCCTTAATCCGAAAAATATATTTTTTATTTCCACATGTAGGTAATCCGTTACCGATCGCGTTAGGTTGAACACTTTTGTTATAACTACTACAACTCGATCGTCGACAGCTGAAGTCTGCCAATGCGAACCCGCCCCCTTCGCAACTTGGCCATGGACTAAACCTCCCTATTTGATTAGAGGGAGACCAATGCCCCAGACTCCTATTGGCTAATACGGGGGACCCTTCTATCCTACTTATAACATAAATGGGAAAGTTTCGATATTTAGATGTTTCAATCACATCGAGACAGCTGATCGGATCAGGCTGTAATTTGGAACACAGTCAGATTAAAGTCTGGAAGAACACATAGGCTAAGTTTTTTAAATCGGGAAAATAAAGGGACTTGGAACTACTCGTACGCAAGTAAAACCGCAGAAGAACGCTTCTAATTGTCAATAAATAACCTTTGAACGTGACCACATAATGGGATCTCCAAACGAATTCCCGGCCAACAAGCAAGCATATTTACTTACTAGATGCCCGCCCCGGCTTCGCCCTTGGTATATAATATAGCACTCATCGGGATCCCGTACAAATCCAACGGTGAAAGAATGACTGAAATCGGTTCACTCATTCCTGAGAATATCGATGTCAAACAAAAAACCTCTTCAGCTACCTGCTACGCCACCTGTCGGAAATTGGTCGTACCAACTCAGATTTAGAACAAAAAAATTAGCAAAGGTTTATATTCAATGCACAGATTACTGAAATTCAATGACGCAATCTTTGACACATGCTGTCATGTGTCATGTCAAAGCACGAAACGTACGAAAACTCTCAAAAGGGGAATATTTTTCCCCGATTTTGTTACATTCTTGTTTCATGCTCCGTTTCAATTAATAGTAGAGTTATTTTCTATAGCCTAAAGCCTTCCTCAATAAATGAACTATCCAATAGAAAAATAATCTTTCAATTCGAACCAGTACTTCCCGAGATCCTAGCGTTCAAACAAACAAACAAACTCTTCAGCTTTATAATATTAGTATAGATTGAATAAAATTGACGGAAATCATTAATTCTGTATAATTAGAGCGTTTAATTACAGCAACGCCCGCGCGGCATGATGTCCGAGCCGCCCTTACGGCGATGAGTTTAATGAGGCTCTCAATTAAAACAAATTTAAATTAATTTCATTGAACTAGGTACTATTAGCGCCTCCCGGTTTTACCCGTATAGTTCCTGTTCCCGTAATTTTCCCGCGATTAAATGTGGTTATGCGCTATTCCAGACTATAATCTGCGTTCCATATTTCAAGCCGATACGTTTAGCCGTTCGGACGTGATTGAGCAACAAACATCCAAACTTCGACATTTGTAACAATAGTCGGACAAGTAATGCCTCGTGGCTGTACCCGCGTTGTATCTGTTACCCCAGTAAAAAGTAGTATGTGCTATTCGAGACCATTCATCTATGTTTCAAATCTCAGGCCAATCAACGGGTTCCTTTTTTTTTTAATGTTCGTTTTTAATTTTGTAGATTGATGATGTTTAATTTTTCTAATTATTGCACTGTATTGCTTAGGTACTTGTGAAATCTCTATATATAAAATTTATGTTATGTTGGTTTGTGTACATGCTTTTTAAAAACTCAAAAGTTCTGCAAATTATCGAGCTTTTGAAATTTTGAATGATATATAATCCGCATCAAGGATTGTTTTTACCGAATTTTTGCATTACAATGTGCCACAGCGAAGCGTGCCAGGTATTGATAAGATTTATTGATATTATATTCAGTACCTGGGTGACCTGGGTGGTTACTTACTGGGGGTTACTATACATACAGATTTTCTCAAAAAAATAACTTGAAAAAGGAAAGGCCGCCGGCTGGATTCGAACCCGGACCTACCATGTTATGACCGCCCAACTTCCCGACTGAGCTAACATAAGCTTAAAGCTTATGTGACAGTTTTTCATTGTCTAAAAATGCGCATAAAGCGGCGTTTTTTTTAAATAAAACCTGGCTAGATCGATTTATCGTCCTCGAAACCCTGTGTTTACATAGTTTCATGAAAATCGTTCGAGCCGTTTCCGAGATTCAGATTCTATATATATCTATATACCTACAAGATTAGCTCGTTTAAAGGTATAAGATAAGACAACTGAGAGCACACTAACACAAAAATGAATAAAAAAGTAGTCGCCGTAGCCGAAACTAGCTAGAATAACCATATCCACTTTTATAGATGGGGGTCTCTTTTGGGTGGAATACGTGGAGGAACTCCAATAGCGGCTAAATGAAAACGCAAATTGTATTTGGGCCTGTACAAATTAGTCGCTCGTCCTCTACTAGTATTATGAAATGCCTATGCAGCAAAAAAGCCAGTTTTATTTCCACTTTTCTTTCCTGAGGAGGCTCTCATGGAAATTGAAATTGATTTAACTTGAATATGGTTCTGTTTGATTTCGTTTTGATTTTGTATTGATTTTGTTTGAATTTAATTTGATTTTGACTTAATTTTCATCTGATTTTAATTTAATTGAATTCAATTTCATTTTAATTTGATTTAGTTATAAGGTTAATTTTGTTTTGATTTTAATTTTTTTTTTTTAATTTTTGTAGTTTAATTTTAATTTGATCTTGATATGATTTTAATTTAATTTAATTTTGATATTTTTACTTGATACACGGACAGATGAATAAGAAGTAACTATTAAGTAATTTAATTATGTAAATGTAATACGTTGTCTTTAAATCCATTAATATTATTATTATATTCTACACATATCAAGTCATAAAAACTCCTTGTAACCCGATCAGCGCAAGTCTACTGTAAAAACTATACTCTTGGGTGCCCAAAATACAGGCTCAGCCTAGTTTGGGACCCACCACATAAACCGCGGAGCCAGCTATTGACACTAATTCAACAATATCAATTAGTATTCATATGCTGTTATTCTTATGGAAATAAATGACTTTAATTTAACTTCTAATAATGCACAATCGCTTCGTTGTAATGAGTCCAGTTCGCGTGATCCAGTTTGGTACATCCCAAAGACAAAGTAAAATAAAACTACTAATAACACAGTAATATAACCGTTAATCATATACATTGTTTGAAGCTATCACGGTAGTTTCACAAATCGGGTAAACTAGTAATTTATTAGTTACAGACTAAAACCCTCTGCACACGAGCCCTAAAATCAGAGGAAATTACGTAAAACTAGTGGGGATGACCCTACATCGCACCATAAATCACCAATCATATGGTGCGATGTAGGCTCCTCCCCACTACTTTTACGTCATTTCCTCTGATGTCAGGACTCGTGTGTGGAGCGTTTAAATCAATTTCGGATACATTAATTAGGGTTTCCCTTAATTCAGAAATGACGGCTTTTGTTATTGAATTTGCTGCAGTAGCTGTCACTTTCTGGCGTATTCTACTAATCATATAAATACGAAACTTTGGATGATTCGATGTTTGGATATTTGTTGCTCAATCACCTCAGAACGTCTGAACGGATTGGATTTAAATTTGGAACACTGTTAGAATTGATCGTACGATTCGTACGATTTCCCCCCCTCCTTCGCCGTTTATGGCGCGATTGCTCAGTTCAGCACAATCAGAACCCGTTGATGTCATTCTTTGCATCCTGCTCTGTCCTTTGAATTTTGTATGACTCTATCTCGTTTTGTCCGATCGTTCGTGGAAAGTAGTGCTCGTCACACGGATGTTCGCTAATCACAAGGGCGGTATTGTACCTCGTCCTGCGCCCCCGCTGGTGAGTTGTGATAGTAGACGAAATTAGTATCAGCGCCGATCAACAGGGTATCTAATCTGTGGAATATAGTATGGAATACCCCATAAGCCTTTTTTATCGCTGGAAAAAACAGAAACGAGAACTACGCGGGTAAAACCGCGGGGCACTGCTTGTACATGTATAATAACACCCTCATTAGCCCGCTCATTTGTCGCTAACAACATGTGTAACGATCGCCGCTTCAACGGCTCATTGCCCATCATTAGGGACGCCTAATGAACCACCGCGGCGGGTGAAGGGATTACCTCAGGAAACGATCCAATCTGATCCTTCATTTTCAACTGGTCGTGATCATTTTACTGAAAGGAATTAGCGAACATTTTAATCGTCTAATGACTCAGACGACGAATTTCTGGAGAGATCCTCTCTCTCCAAATGTCTCTGTTCTATGTTGAATAATTATGCATTTACAATTATGTAAGTACTAGCTGGCAGGTATGCCACGATCCGCTGTGGCACATTGTGATACAAACATTAGATGAAAACAATACTTGATGCGAATTATATATCATTGCAAACTTTCAGCTGGATCGGTGCAGAACTTTTTGAGTTTTTGAAGCGTACACAAACCAACGTAACATTTTTATTATATAAGAGATAATATCAGCATCATGGGCACTGGGCTTTTATATTTTAAGATTTTTAACATACCTGGTCCATCCTGATGACTCCCTCAGCGAGAGTCTTGTATCCGAGGATCGTGCGGTTCTTGTATTTCTTGCGTCTCTGCAGCATTATCTGCAGCCTGGAATAACGGAACAGGGGAGACACTTTAGCATAGAGGAGAGAATTTAGCACACAAATATTGTTTACGTGAACGTTTGTAAGGACGGAACTTAGATCTTAGTACGTCTTTTAGGCGAAAATGGATTTTAATAACAGTATACTGTCTTGCTGGAGTCGTCGTCAAAAAATATCATAGGTTACATGTTATTCTGATGTAAAAATTATGTTAGTAAATCATGACATGTACCTACATACTATATGAAGATTTCATAAACTTAAATTAGTTGTAACATTGTATGCTGTTCATCATCAACAGCCCACTAATGCTGGGTCTCGTTTAAGGTCCCCACTGCTGGTTTTAAGGGCGTGTGGGCCGTTCTTGATTTTTAAAACAACTTTAAGACCTTTACCTCTTTAAAAAATAGTGTATTAAGGCTCTGAAAAAATATATGTAATAGTTAAGGATCTAATTTAATGTTTTACTTGATAGAAAAAATCCCAAAGTTAGTCTTTAAAACGATTTAATGATTTTACTGATAGAAAAATGAATTTTTACTAAGTTACCCCTTTTCAAAAAGTTATTTCAAGTTTATGACTAAACTAATGAATTTTTTTTAATATCTACTAAATTTTTCGGCAACCAACGAAAGCCACTCAAAAGTTATAGATGCATTCGCAGAGTTTGACGATCATGATAAAAAGTATCAGTTATTCACTATGTTTTAATTTTTGATACCGTTTTCATATATAAACGCTGCGCCTGTTCGGCAAGCCTGATCAGTCGCGTTTCAATGCGGATCACGGACGACGGGCCTGTGCTTGATTTTGCAATTTGACAACCGATAAATTTAAATTTATATTACGATCATTTAGTGCCACAGTATAACAATATCAGTAGGTACTACTAGTGAAGCACGCTATGATCTTGATTTTTGATACCGTTTTCATTGAATTGCAACAAACGCTTTACTAATTAGTACGAACTTTAATACAATTTTGAACACCTTGTATAGAACCACGTATGGTTTGTTAGAATTTTATTTTTATACTTTTCAAGTTACCACATCACCAAAAAATCATTGTTTTGCAATGGAAATAGATATTGTTCATAAAATATTTCCGACATTCGACCAAATTAGATAAAGAAGCCTTTTAGGCAACTTAGTACTTAGAAGAAAAGTCCTCACACAGATTTTACCACTTTGAAGAGACTTTCGCGCAAACTATTCAGTTTAGAAAAAAATGTTAGGAACTTCAATACAATTTTGAACACCTTTCCATAGATACACGTATGGTTTTGTTAGAATTTTTATTTTTTATATACTTTCCAAGTTTGTGACACCACCAAAATTTATTGTTTTTTTTTTTGTATGAAAATGTTAATATTGTTCATAGAAATTTAGACATTCGACCAAATTAGATAAGAAGCCTTTAGGCAGTAAAATTACTCGTAGAATTTAACTCTGCACTAAATTTCCGATTCGTATTTTTATATAGGTAAGGTTTAGAATCATTTCCTGAGCATAAAATCACAAAATAATAACAAATCCAGGTTGAGCTTCAAGCGCCAGCTCGAAAAAACGTTTTTGGCTGATATTCTGAAAAAGTTATAAAGCCTATTATTATTGTAGAAAATAAAATTTCCCATCTAGTGTTGCCAGTAAACTTTATTTTCGAACTTACCGATTACGATTTATTATGTCAAATTTGATGATAACAATGTAAAAATAATAAGATGTAAATTCTGTTCCCAGTAGCATAAACATGTCCCTTTTTACCGGAATGGAAGAAGGGTTATGTTTTTCGCGCGTATCTTTTATGTTTGTAAATCTTTTATTTCCACATATCTTCCAAACGGCTGGATGGATTTGGTAACAAAGATATTCTAAGACTAGTCTGACTCGCCAAAGTGTCCCTAGATAGTAGGTAATATTTTTTACGTGTAGATTTTTTTTGTAGTCGGGGTTTTTAAATTAAAGTTTTCTATCATATTGCTCGTTGCTCCAATAAACAGCACCGTTCATCATCATGACTAAAGAGTTGAACGAGAGTTTGGTCTCCACTTTTGTAATAAGAACAACTAAGCTGTGAAACGCATTGCCAGAGTGGGTTTTAGTAGAAGGTTCGAACCTTGGGGTTACGAGGTACACTGTGCTTGTTTCTATTACAGAAACAAGTTCCATCGTAGAAGGCCATCGCAATCGTATCATTAAATGGGTTATAAATCACGCTGGCCCGCAAAATTTTGCTTGATGACACATGACTTCTAAAGATTCTAGGTACACATCGGTTTCTTCACGATGTTTTCCTTCACCGTTTTAAGTTAGCGGCATTACGCACATGACTTTCGTGGTGCGTGTGAGGTTTGAACCTAGTATAAACAGTATAAACAAATCTTGAACAAAAAATGGGTTGTTTCTGCACTGTTTCTGCACTGTGATCGAGCGAGCGGTCGGAGGCAGGCTCCGTTTTTCCGACTAGACCAGCCGTAACTTAGTATGCTGCTATTCAAGACTACAATTTAACTGTAAGTATTCCACATTTCAACTCGTTCAGCTTTTTGGTTGTGACACACTTTCACATTCATAATATTAGTTGGATTAAAAACTATAACAATGTACCACATCTTTCTATGGTTTAACTCCTTTTCCATACCACGGTTGCCTGGAAGAGATCGCTTTTAGGAATAAGATCGCCATTTGCTACTCTATTTATAACATTGTTTGTTTCGTAACTTTGTTTTGTTAAGTGCAGTAAAGAGTGCATTATCTTTCTATCTATCTACTAGTATAGAACATATTTTAATGCAAATTACTAAATTATTGTACAAAAGTTTCTTCTTCTTCCTGATGTCAAAGCCCGAAGTTCAAAACTCGTTAAACTCGACTAAGTTCAAACTCCCCACGAACACCAATCATGAGTTTAGTTCGAGTTACGAACTACGAGTAAACTCGCCGGAGTCAGTGTTATGGTTTCGCTGTAGATAGATAGATAGATTAACTCTTTATTGCACTTAATATAAAACAAACAAAAGTTACTTACAACAAACAAAATAAAGTAGCAATTGGCGACCTTATCACTAAAAGCGATCTCTTCCAGGCAACCATAGGATGGAAAGAGAGATTTGAGAATAAGGAGGAGGGGAAGTACAAAAAGGAGTGATTAAACCGCTGTACCGCATTTATTACCATAAATATTAGCATTTACACAGCCTCCCTATTAACATTTCGACGATATTAATTTAACTGTAGATTGACAAGAACAAAATTAAAAATTTTGATTAACCCCCGACTACCTCGGATTTGTTATCTATACAACATTCTACTAGTCAAGCCTTTTCATTTGATACCCATATTAAGAAAGTTGTGAAAAAAGAAATGTATTTCGCCATTTTGTGGTAGCAGCCATCTTGGATTTGAAATTTGTCATGTGCAAAGTATTCTACTAGTTAAGCTCTTTCGTTTGATACCCATATTGAGGTAATAGTGAAAAAATATTATAATTCGCCATTTTGTGGTGGCGGCCATCTTGGATTTGAAATTTGTTATAGTGTATAGTATTCTACTAATCAAGTCCTTTCATTTGATACCCATATTGAGGTAGGTTGTGAAGAAATATTTTGTCCGCCATTTTGTGGAGGCGGCCATCTTGAATCAATATTAACCAAACATAGCTAAGAACATTCGCACGGATATTAACCTTCAAATAAAAAAAACCGCATTGAAATCGGCCCATCCGTTTGAGCTCTACGGTGCCACAGACAGACACACACACAGACAGACAGACAGACAGACAGACAGACAGACAGACAGACAGACAGACAGACAGACAGACAAACATCGACGTCAAACTTATAACACCCCTTTTTTTGGTCGGGGGTTAAAATAAAACTTTGTAGAACTTGGTGAAAATAACAACGACCTGAGGGGTCTACCGCCGAACTAAAACTGGCTTGGCTTTGCTATTGCTCTGTCTTTTCTTTTCACTTGAAATGATAGAGACAGCAATACAACAGTTAGGCGGTAGAAGGGCAGGGCTTGAGATCGAGTTTAAAATGATTTGATGTGAAACGTATCAAGTAAGGAATTTACTTAATTAAAGTGAATTTTTGCAATAAAGTAATGTAAAATTTTATATGCCAGATTCCTATTAGAAATCTCATTAAGACTGGTTTAAAAGAAAAGTGATCCAAAAAATATACCCATTTAAAATGTTTCATAAAGACAGGTTTTTTTGGACTCCTCATGTTCCAATAGCTGCGTGTCACTGTGCTGATATGTGGCAGGCATGTTGCTTACCATCAGGCACATGTCATGCTCGCCTCATCACTCTTTATTAAAAAAAAAGGTTTAAAAAGGTAAGTGATGACTACTATGCCATGCGGCATTTACAATGGATCCCAAATGGATCAAAGTGCTCAGCGAATTAGGTACAAATCATGATTAGTAACATCCCTATAAATCAATGGATGTGTCCTCCCAACTTCAGGCGAAAGGAATTTGTTATCGTCGGAAAGAGTGAGCTCACTCTTTTCGTTTTAGTCGATTGTAGGAAGCGGTGAACGCCGGACGTTTATACCTATCGCTATTCGTTGTCAACAACCAAAATAAGTAGAACTGCAACATACGAGTACATCGCCGCTAGCGATTCTAGGGGTCAAGTAGATTGGTACACTCCGCGAGGTATAAGCTGAGCTTTGCATTAGTGTGAGTGATCACCAATCAGGCAGGAGCTTGAAATTTTGTCCGCGAGGTATAGGCTGAGCTTTGCATTAGTGTGAGTGATCACCAATCAGGCAGGAGCGCGGCGAGACAGAATGGCGCCGCGCCTAAGGCCGGTTGTCACACCTACACTATCCATGTACACTCACACAAATGCAAAGCTCAGCTTATGCCTCGCGGAGTGTAGTAGTAAATACGCAACGCTACACAGAGACGCAATTTGTTAACAATTTCAAGGCGCTCAGGGCACATCCATTGATTTATATCGATGATCAATAAACGTAAATTCCATCAAACCAAACGACTAACCACTTTTAGAAGCAAAAAGTGAACTGTTTTCATTTTCAATGTTTATTACTTTGCTCTTTCATTCTCCCGTCAATTTTACGATGTTTACCGCTGAGATGTGCGTACACATTTTACAAGTTCATCAGTGTACGTATCAAATGATGGTCGTTTAAGTAAAGAACCTAGCAGTGTCGTGCGGTTTTATTTTAACTATTCGTTTGCAATAAAATTACCCCTACCTCGTGTAGAAGTTCTTAAAGTTTAGGAAAACCTCTGGATCTGTAATATTCGACTTCAGCCATCTTTCTTTACTCGGTGTCTTGAAGTAATATTAAAAAAACACTAGGTACACACACACTTTAACAAATTTTTTATTAATTAATTTCGGACATTTCGGTCGCGTTGCATCAGCCGTGGTCACTAGATGACTAATAATTCAGATCGCGCGATTCGCGATATCTCCTATCCAATGGTAACAATAATGGTTATTAAGATTCCTCATCGTTTTACCGACTGAAAGAAGAGTTGGCGAGATGGTTTTCGCGCGTATCTTGTATGTTCGTAAATTTTCACACTTATCTTCCAAACGGCTGGATGGATTTTGACAATTAAGATATCGTTAGATTCGTCTCAATGGCTTAGATAGCATACAATATTGTAGTACATAAAGTTTTTTATCTGTATATTTTTTGCAGTCAGGTTTTTGTAATTAAAGTTATTTTTGCTATAACTTCCTTGGACTATCTCATTTTTACCGGCTTCCAAAAAGGTACACGTTATCAATTCGATTACTATTTTTTATATAATTTACCTCCTACTTACTCGTTGTAACAAACTGAATGTTGAAAATGTATTCGTTAAATTCAAAAACATTTTGTTCGAACCACACGGGACTTACAAATTTTAGCGCGCATAAACAAAAAAAGATACATCTTTACATAGTAATATAGATTTAATGCCAGTCGGAATAGTTTTACCAGCAGTAAAACTAATGCGGTACTAACGTCTGGGCTAACCTTCGCGAACCCTAATATAATTCACCATAGTCGTAAAGATGGTTCACAGATTCACGATGGTCCTAAAACGTGTACTGTCTGTGTTACACGGTTTATAACTCTCAGTTATACAGAAGCCTTTATTTATATTGTGTTTTGCGTCATCGGTTTTAAGACTATTTGAAATAGAAGACCATTAGTCTGAAGATCACCTGTCTATATTCAATTTCGTGCTTGGATTCAATAAAATGACGTCAACTCTAAATGTTTCGGTAAAATGACTTCCAGTCTAAATGGAGTTGATGTCAGGTTTCTTCTCTGCGGTAGCAATGTTCCAATGTCAACATTGGACGGCGGTATGGCTATAGCAATGACAAATCAATAACAAGAGAAGACGGATTAGTCACCTGTTCCCGTCCCGTTTGATGAAGTGCGAGTACTGGAGGGAGAACCAGAGATACATAGAGCTTGACGTCTGGCGGCGGTATGGCGATGTCGTTAGTTAGGGAAAACATTTAGAAACACCGTGAGCTAGCTGATTTAAGCAAAAAAGAAGCCGCATTAGTCACCTGTTACCGTCCTGTTTGACGAAGTGCGAGTACTGGAGCGAGAAGCAGAGGTTGAGCTCGTCGTCTGGCAGCGGCATGGCGATGTCGTTAGTTAGGGGTTTGGATATACCGTGAGCTAGCCGATTTAACAACAACACAATACTGATTAATCACCTGTTCCCGTCCTGTTTGACGAAGTGTGGGTACTGGAGCGAGAAGCAGAAGTCAAGCTCGACGTCCGGCGGGGGCACGGCGATGTCTTTGGAGCGCAGCGTGTGTTTGCTGCTGCTAGTTAGGGGGTTGGATGTATCATTACCTAGCTGATATAAAAACTAAAGAAGACGGATTAGTCACCTGTTCTCGTCCCGTTTGACGAAGTGTGGGTACTGGAGCGGGAAGAAGAGTTCGAGCTCAACGTTGGGCAGCGGCACGGCGATGTCTTTGGTTACTGCAAAACATTTGCCTTACATTTGCAGCAAGCATCTATACTAAAAACAAGAGAAGATAGATAATCACCTGTTCCCGTCCCGTTTGACGAAGTGTGGGTACTGGAGCGGGAAGAAGAGTTCGAGCTCAACGTTGGGCAGCGGCACGGCGATGTCTTTGGTTACTGCAAAACATTTGCCTTACATTTGCAGCAAGCATCTATACTAAAAACCAGAGAAGACAGATAATGACCTGTTCCCGTCCCGTTTGACGAAGTGCGGGTACTGGAGCGAGAAGCAGAGGTCGAGCTCGACGTCGGACGGCGGCACGGCGATGTCGTTGGAGCGCAGCGTGCGCTTGCTGCTGTGCATGCGCGCGGCGAGCGTCACCGCGCCCGCGCCCGCGCCGCCCGCCGCGCCGCCGCCCGCCTCGCCCAGCGCGCCGCACACGCGCAGCCGCGTCACACGCAGCGTACACAGCCTGAGGGACAAACACCACATATTTAATTTAAATAATTCTAAGAACTATTTCTAAAAACTATGAACTTCTAATTCGAAGAACTAAGGTACATATGTCCAATTAAAATTAAAACAAAGGGGACACACAAAGTCGCTTACTGATCTTATGTACGGTGCGGAGATATTATATTTATACCAGGTGCTTAATAGTGTGCATAATAATGCCCGCATTAATCAGTTGTTCTTCATTTTAGTCCATCTACTTTTTTTGTTTTTAGTTGTTTTTTTTTTTTCAGAGAAGAGATTTCATATTCGAAAAAAAACTACAAATTTATTCACCAACTTTGTTCCACAGCTTCAAAAATAACAACACAAGAGCACAACCGTAAAAAACATAAATCAAATCTGAAAAGCTAGGCATAACAGATTAGAGGGCAATAAACCTGAAAGTCATTTATCAAAGTGTTGTGACGCCAAAAATGTTCATGAATAAAATCCCGGCCAGATATTTTTTACTTTCTCGAACAAAAACGGAACCGTTGTATCAAGACTCCTGTGCCCGTCTGTCTGCCTATTCGACCCATTCATAACAATGTTTCTTTTTATTTTTTTCGTAGAGGGCAGAGCCTTTATTGGACAAAACTAAAATACAATGAGAACTACACTACACTACAAACCCAACCTAACTACTTACATTAAGCACACCTGAATTATCCATTATTATCTTTTTTATTCGAGATTTTATATCAATTTTAATGATTCATCGTTCGTATTAAATAAGTTATTGCAATTTTCACACAATATAGTGTTGCTACGTAAACTACATTTTTAGCTGATTAACGGTTGAGAATAAATCAGCTAAACATACGCAAAAAAATGTTTCACCGTGCCGTAACACAAAGTAAACAAATTAAAACGTCAATTGTGTCTTTCTCTAAGTCTCTCTGATTTAGAGAAAGACACAATTGACGAGAGTTTTCAGCATTTTATGGATAAAAATTAAGCTTGACTTTGTAGCATTACTAGGTTTTTGGCCAAATGCTGAGCGTAAAGTATAAATTTAAAACCTGAATGAAGAAGGTTGAAATGAATCGGTTCTGGTCCCACGCAGTCCTCTGGAACGCTTTACGTATGCTTTCAGATATTAGTATATAGTAATATTGACAACTTGCTCTTGACCAGTCGAACGATAATACGTGTCAGAAAAATATCATTTCATCCTATTCGAATAAATAAATGTGTTAATATCGTTCGACAATTTTCACGGTCCGCTTGGCTGGAAAATTACATGCCTATTTCATTTCATTCGTTACATAACCACGATATATACAAATGGAAGAGACATGTGCGACGAATGAACATTCGAGAATATGATATATTCACAATTCCAATTTGCAACTCACGTCATATATAGGTATATCGAATATATTTTTAGCTTTTCCAATATCACCAGATATTATTTCGTACATGTTGAGAGCAAAAAATATTGGGGATGAAGACTTATGATGAACGAACAGATAACTCAATCATATTTTCATTAATAAAATCTATGTATGTACGTATGTTTTTCAGCGATATTATTTTTTGTGATAGAGTAGGGGGGCGACCTAACTTCGAAGGTTCGACAACTAACTTTGTGGGGTTTTTATAATGTCTAGTGATATTAAAATGAAACGGTTTTAAATTCGGTAAACACAGCGAAGATAAATATTAGTAAGTTCCCGCTAAATATTAGTAAATCCCGCTCCTCTGCTACAGATTAAAGTACAAGTGTGACATTATCACTGAACGCTGAACGCTTTTTAACGCTGAAGGAAAACATCGTGAAAATACCGACAAGTTCCAAGAAAGACTTCATTCGACGACAAGGGATATCTGTGAACCCACACTTGGCCAGCGCACTGGGCGCTGGCCTTGCCTCTCCCCTTATGGAGGAAAAGCTCCAGTCCCAGAAGTTAGAGTATATACGAGTAGTAGCTAGTAGGCTGATTAAACTTTTGCCAATATTGTTCCACGGTTTATCACATGACACCATTTACCCCAAACGCAGCAAAGCTTGTAAGTAGTATAGAAGCCAAGTAGCAGACACTTTGAATACCTTAATTAAACTTTTGCTGCATCTCAACCACACACGTCGCCAAACTACCAATAATTTCCCACCACATAACAGAACTAAGGAGAAGTTAATAATACCACCCGTATATAAGTTTGATCAAACACGACCCAATTCCTTCGCTGACTTCGAACACGTTGGAAATTCACAACCGGAAACGCAACTTATAGTTAAACTTGTACATGTCGAGAAAACGACGTTACCAGCGCCTCGAAGGAAAACGGAACATTTTATTACATTTGCAATATAGAAGCTGCGACACCTTTAATGCCAGTTGCCGAGGGCACCACTAACGTGAATTAAAATAATGTGCGATGTGTATGAAAACCAACGTCGTCATTACAATTTTTAAATGAAATATGAGTTTAAATGAAACGCATGTATAATATAGTCAGTCAAGTTCGACTTAAGTTTCGGCTGCTTTCAAAAGTGCACGCGTATGACTGTTCATTTGGCACTGACGCATTGACGGACGCGGTTGAAACTTAAGCCGGATTAGACTGACTATATCATACGTGAGTTACCCGTGTATTCATTTAAAACGAACTAAGTATTAGAGAGCAAAGGTTACGTTTTAATTTGTCAAATGTTAAATTGAGAAATTCAAATGAGAATTCAAATGTTAAGATTTGACTAGTCGGAAATTTTATACGGCGGCCTAAAACTAGAAAACATCACAAATAGGATAAGAGATGTGGTCAAAATCAGATTTCACATATTCAAATTATTACGTATTGTCTGCTGTCAATTCAGTTAAAGATGACAGCATGGTGCCTATCGGGATATACGTAGGTGATCCCGCTATTTTCCAGGGATAAAAAACGGCCTATACTATTTATGATTGTAGTGGTAGGACTCCTAGCAGTCCGCCTGGGGAAGTACCACACCTTTGCCAGTTATTCTACCGCCAAACAGTAACGTAAAAACATTACTGTGTTTCGGTTTGAAGGGCAATGTTTCCAGATAAATTACAGGGCTTAGAGATATAACATCTTAGAGATCTCTGGTTGATAAGCGCAGTGCAGTGCTAGGTAACGATTTGGACTCTTCATGTTCCACTAGCTGCGTGTCACTGTACTGTTATGTGGCAGGCATGTTGTTTACCATCAGGCAAATGTCCTGCTCGTCTCGTCACTTCTTTTTTTTTTAGTAATATAGATTTTGTCCAGATTTTAACTTTCACATTTATACTACCTCTATAAGTAAGGATACGGATTGTCATACCAAAACGTTCACGTTTTTCGACACAGGATCCCAGGGCAAGCATGAGCTCTATTCCCAAATACTTACGAGAATCCGGACGCGTCGGGATGAGAGTAAAACTAAGTGAGTTTTCGAGTCCACAATGTTGCGCATTTCAACATTTCGAATTCAGAAACGGTGTTTGGAAGTTTTTATGTGCAAAGATTTTTAAGGAGGCAAAGTTTGAGCAGCATCTCATAAATACAGTTTGTTGAACGAGTTTCTTAGATGGTACAGAATAAAAGCCAGGAAAAAATCCAGCCCAGAATTTAACGCCCCATTAAAGAACAGCATTAAATAGTCAACAATAGAAGTTGTTGACACCTTTGCCAGTTTTTATACTGCCAAACAGTAATGTGGAAAAGTCACTGCGTTCCGGTCTGAAGGACAATCTTTCCAGAGAAATTACAGGGCACACAGAAAAATCATCCTTGGTCTCTGGACGAGCGCAATGCAGTGTTAGGTAATGATTTGGTATCTCTCAAGTTTCAGTAGCTGGGTGACACTATGTTAAGAGCAAGCATGTCGCTTACCTTTAGGCGCATGTCTTGCTCGACTCAACTCTATGCTTTATAAAAAAGCGACCAAATAAGGCTTCCCAATAATAGAACATCAAAGGCTAAACATTTTTTTTTTTTTTAAATAAGGAGTGACGAGACGATCAAGACATGTGCCTGATGGTAAGCAACATGCCTGACACATAACAGCACAGTGACACGCAGCTATTGGAACACGAAGAGTCCAAATCATTACCTAGCACTGCACTGCGCTCGTCACCCAGAGATCTAAGATCTTATATCTCTAAGCCCTGTAATTTCTCTGGAAACATTGCCCTTCAAACCGGAACACAGAAATGTTTGCACATTACTGCTTGGCGGTAGAATAACTGGCAAAGGTGTGGTACTTCCCCAGGCGGACTCTGGCAAGAGTCCTACCACTACATAAATTAAAGAAGTAAAGCGACAGGCATGTTTTAGTGTAATGTACGAGCGACACGAGGCTAGTTTTTCAAGCTAGTATAGCAAGCCAGTGTTAGTAAGCTAGAAGTACCTACTAGCTTGCTATCCTAGCTTGAAAAAAAATTGGTTGCCTGTAAAGTCGGTATACGGGCGAAAGTTTTACGTGACAACGACTTTGAGTGGTAAAATAATTTTACGGAAGGGACGCGTGCCTTTCACTTTTTATGTCTGTCTCTCTCGCTCTTAGGCGGGCTAACCATGCCCGAGTGGAAGGGACGCGTGCCTCTCACTCGCTCTCGTTGTGAGCGCATAACGTGAGCGGAGCGTAACGCAGTTTCTTGAAGTGTCACCCGGCAAACCAATTTATAAGACGTTGTCACGTCAAAACGAGCCTTGTGTCGCTCGGGCATTTCTGACGACAGGAGCAAGTCAGGCGTAAAATGGTCTATGGATACTAATATCATACTGAATTTAATAATGCTTATCATTATGGTTATGACCTTCAACTCGCCTTTGAGAAGCGATAAAATGATGAGCCTAAAAAAATCCTTACTTTACGTAGGAAGCAATATAAATCAATGAAATTGTTTAATCTCAAATAGATAAAAAAAATAACAGAACGCTTTCACAAAGGCTCCAACGTTTCAAAAAATCCAGAATAAGTACTCTCATCAAAGTCCTAAACATTTAAGACCCAATTAAAGGCTCATAAATTAAGCGTTAACTTCAAGAGACTTTCATTAAAGTCATTGGCTACCTTTCTCACTTCTATTCCTGGACAGGAGAGGCGAAATTAGATTTCGTCCCTTAAAACAAGTTTATTTGACTTCACGTTGATTAAAAAAATAGCTAGGTAGGTACTGCAGAAAGCCAGACCCACCGAAAGTCACTAACATGTTCCAAGTCAATATTACGAATGCACTGTGGTTTTGCCCGCGCAGTTACTGTTTCCGTAATTTTCTCACGATAAAGCTTATGCTCAATTCCAGACACTAACTGCTAACTACTAACATCACAAATGCGAAAGTATGGATGTTTGTTGCTCAGTCAGGGACCGTTCAAATATTACGTAACGCAAAACGAAACGTTACGGAAACGTTGTGGTTGTGAAACGTTACGGTGCGTCATGGTGGTATTTTTTATACCTAAAATTAATCAGGATATTAAAATATCCCTAGTTGACAACTTGTGTGGCGATTTTTAAGTAAAAAAATTGGTTGCCTGTAAAGTCGGTATACGGGCGAAAGTTTTACGTGACAACGACTTTGAGTGGTAAAATAATTTTACGGAAGGGACGCGTGCCTTTCACTTTTTATGTCTGTCTCTCTCGCTCTTAGGCGGGCTAACCATGCCCGAGTAGAAGGACGCGTGCCTCTCACTCGCTCTCGTTGTGAGTGCATAACGTGAGCGGAGCGTAACGCAGTTTCTTGAAGTGTCACCCGGCAAACCAATTTATAAGACGTTGTCACGTCAAAACTAGCCTTGTGTCGCTCGGGCATAAATAGATAAAAACCTGTGTGATGGCAATGTACCATCATCGATGTACCAATACCCTCCGCCGAAAACAGAATTGATTGTTTACAATAACTATCAACTTATGATACTAAATAATAATAGATATATTTAAGAATAATTGTTTGCTTTCCCAGATGATACGAGATCCTACTGATATGTTAAATGGGGTATGTGAAAGTTTAGATATTTCTAGGCTCTAAATGAGATAAAAAATTGGTTGCCTGTAAAGTCGGTATACGGGCGAAAGTTTTACGTGACAACGACTTTGAGTGGTAAAATAATTTTACGGAAGGGACGCGTGCGTTTCACTTTTTATGTCTGTCTCTCTCGCTCTTAGGCGGGCTAACCATGCCCGAGTGGAAGGGACGCGTGCCTCTCACTCGCTCTCGTTATGAGCGCATAACGTGAGCGGAGCGTAACGCAGTTTCTTGAAGTGTCACCCGGCAAACCAATTTATAAGACGAGCCTTGTGTCAAAACGAGCCTTGTGTCGCTCGGGCATTTCTGACGACAGGAGCAAGTCGGGCGTAACATGGTCTATGGATACTAATATCATACTGAATTTAATAATGCTAATCATTATGGTTATGACCTTCAACTCGCCTTCGGGCAGCGATAAAATGATGAGCCTAAAAAATCCTTACTTTACGTAGGAAGTAATATAAATCAATGAAATTGTTTAATCTCAAATAGATAAAAAAAATAACAGAACGCTTTCACAAAGGCTCCAACGTTTCAAAAAATCCAGAATAAGTACCCTCATCAAAGTCCTAAACATTTAAGACCCAATTAAAGGCTCATAAATTAAGCGTTAACTTCAAGAGACTTTCATTAAAGTCATTGGCTACCTTTCTCACTTCTATTCCTGGACAGGAGAGGCGAAATTAGATTTCGTCCCTTAAAACAAGTTTATTTGACTTCGCGTTGATTAAAAAATAGCTAGGTACTGCAGAAAGCCAGACCCACCGAAAGGAAAGTCACTAACATGTTCCAAGTCAATATTACGAATGCCCTGTGGTTTTGCCCGCGCAGTTACGGTTTCTGTAATTTTCTCACGATAAAGCTTATGCTCCATTCCAGACTGTCCTACTAACGTCACAAATGCGAAAGTATGGATGTTTGTTGCTCAGTCAGGGACCGTTCAAGTATTACGTAACGCAATTTTCTTGTGAAACGTTACGTACGGTACGTCATGGTGGTATTTTTTTTATACCTAAAAATAATCAGGATAATAAAATCTCCCTAGTTGGCAACTTGTGTGGCGATTTTTAAGTAAAAACAATCACTTGGATGTCACGTAATGCTTACGTAGTGTGAGAGGAAGGGTGTTAAAAATGTTACGACTGTGCGGAGTTATTAGTAAGTGGTGCGTTGCGGGGTCTTGGCAGATTGAAATTTTGATCATAGTTAGATTATAAACTAGAAAATCAATTTTTTTTATCACAGAAATTGAAAACCGCGTAGTGCTCCTGGTTTAATTTATATCTATGCCAAGTTTCTTCCAGATACTTTTATTAGTTTCTGCATTCAAGTTTTACAAAAGCGAAAGTTTATGTACTTATGGATATTTGTTAATTTTTCTCATAATAATAATTTAACGTGATGAAGAAGATATTGCCCGGGGCAAACATCTTAGATCACATCGTCGCTTCACATTAGGCGAGACGGTTGAACGTAAGAAGAAGAACAAAATTAAAAATTTTGATTAACCCCGAATACCTTAGATTTGTTATCTGTACAACATTCTTAGTCGCAAGCCCTTTCATTTGATACCCATATTGGGGTATCACATTTTGTGGTGGCGTTTGTTATAGCGTATAGTACTCTGCTAGTCAAGCCCTTTAGATACCCATATTGAGGTAGGTTGTGAAGAAATATTTTGTCCGCCATTTGTGTAGGCGGCCATTTTGAATCGATATTGACCAAATATAGCTAAGAACACCCGCACGGATATTAACTTTCAAATAAAAAAAACCGCATCGAAATCGTTTGATTACGGTGCCACAGACAGACACACACACAGACAAAAAAAACAGACATCGACGTCAAACATCTGCTCACAAAAAAAAAGTGCCACAACACCTGATGTTGAGCTTAAACATTTTTTTCTCGACTCAGCACACCTAACCTGTGTAGCCCTATTTACGTTTTTCCTCATCAACGACCCGACGGCGCCGCACTTTGTTTATTTTCAAACATAATAACATTCTTTGTACTTCGCTTAAAGTAAATTCGCATAAAACGCCCAAATTGCGGCAAATGTAATGTTAAACAACAAAATAATGTTAATATTATACGAAGTGTACTCCGAGGAATTATTTGTGTACTGAGGCCTCTCCTCTAAATTGGCTTTTGGAACATTTTAGCTAAATGTAAATGAAAGCTATAAAGTCTACATAACAGCGAAAAGACCACATGATAACGGTTCGTATATTCACTCGTATATGTGAAACATATGAATTTACATTTTATTTTGAACTTTTTTAACATTGGACATATAAATACACTATCGCGTGATTGACTCGTAGGCGTTGAATTTACTGTATAACATCCCTGTGAGTTCGGTTGTTACTCTATATAGCCTTACACACGAGTGGGGCTATTAGCCTATATGAATTTACCTTTCACTTTGGCTCATTACCCAATGCAGATTCAGATTCATTTATTTAAGACCTTAGGTATAACAACGACAGAAGCGGCAAACGCGCTTCTACTATGGCGATGCAAAATCAGGTGACGTCTCCTGATTTAGTCTCACTCGCAACAAGGAGTTGTGTACGTTCGCTGACAATTCAGTTTTCAAATTTTTCAAACAAATTTTCGCCACGTTATGTTGTCTTTAGATTATGGCATACCTCATCTTCGTTTCTTTAATTATATCGATGGGTATAACAGATATACACTTGGTAGCGTCATTTATTACAAAATTCAAATAAAAGTTTAAAATAATGTCAATAAATTACGTATGCAAGTACAAAATTTAAATACAAAAAATAAAAAACAATATACCCATATACCACTATATACCACAATATAACAATATACCACGCGAGTGCGCACTGCGCATGGGCCATTACTCTGTATAGCTTTGGTACCTCGTGGTAGCCAATATAGCCTTTCCCGAAAGTTGGACTATCAACTTGTATAGCATTTCACATAATTGTAGACTATCTGTTGCAAAAATAACTATGTATGGCATACGTATGTATAGTTCGTCACCCGGGTATATTTTTGTGAAAGCAATTATAGCATTACTGTTGTTATCTGTTTCATATGAATAAATTTAAAGGGACAGCAATAATAATACCTTAAGCGTTCTTTTAGATAGAGATACAGGACGCGATGCATCACGTTCGGAGTATTGAATGCAATGTCGAGACGAGACAGGCAGTGGGGACCCAATTATTTATAGGGCTACCGTTCATACACTAAACAATTATTTTTATTGATTTTGCATACAAATATATGCACACATAAAACACACTCAGTCTTTCAGAATATGTTATTCCACGTATCATTGATGTAGGTATGTACCTATAAGAATCTGGACTCAATTGGCACAGGACCGAGACAAACTGCATTCATAAAAGAGAGGCCACAGGCCTATATCCAGCAGCAGGAGAAGAAGGCTGTACTGATGATGTTAATCTGATGTGACAACAATTCACTTGTATTATTGTACCAAATATCTGCGAGCAGTAGCCCGCGTAGAATTTAGAAAAAAATATATACCAGAAGGAAATCTACATTATTTCGACGTGATAAGTATCCCATTAGCTATTCCGACTCTCCCGTTTAGGTCTTACGTCGTGATTGAGCACGAAACGTTCACATTAATAGTCCGTTAGGTAAACTGCGGAAAAAGTTCTTGTACTTCGTTGTTCCTTTAATCAGTGTTTTAACAATAGTCAAATTATGACGTATTAAAATAAAAATACTTAGTAGATTTCATTCAAACCAATTTTCGTTGATAGTTTACATGGTAACGTAACCATACACTTTTTTATTTTTGTCATTGTAGAAGTTACAGAGGGACACATTTTTTACCACTTTGGAAGAGTCCTTCGCGCAAACTACTTTAGAAAAAAATATATGTTAGAAACCTCAATATCATTTTTGATGACCTATCCATAGACACCCCATGGTATTGATCAAAAAAAATTTCGAGTCTCAGTTCTATGTATGGGACACCACAATTATTTTTTTTCTATTTTTTGTATCGAAATCTTAATACGGTTCACAGATTACATCTACTTACCAAGTTTCAATAGTATAGCTTTTATAGTTTCGGAGAAAAGTGGCTTTGACATACGGACGGACAGACAAACAGATAGACATGACGAATCTATAAGAGTCCCGTATTCTGCCATTTGGCTACGGAACCCCTAAAAATCGACAAAGATACAAATCATCAAATTTCCGGATGGACTTGTGACGTCACGTCTTCGTAAAAATCGTACAATGAAGTGATGTCACGCGAAACTTACTTACTAAGCACTGTATTTTCGTCATTATTTGTTAGTAAAGCAAAAGATAGACAGATAGAAACTCTTTATAGAAATTAATTTGCCAGTTATTCTACCGCCAAGCAGTAATGTGCAAACATTACTGTGTTCCGGTTTGAAGGGCAATGTTTCCTGAGAAATTACAGGGCTTAGAGATATAAGATCTTAGATCTCTGGGTGACGAGCGCAGTGCAGTACTAGGTAATGATTTGGACTCTTCATGTTTCAAAAGCTGCGTGTCACTGTGCTGTTATGTGTCAGGCATGTTGCTTACCATCAGGCACATGTACTGATCGTCGCGTCACTCTTTATTTAAAAAAAAAATAATCATCATCAAAATAAAAAAATATGCGTAAGTACAATATTTTTTAATAATCGAACTGGCGGGCTCATTATTAGTTATTTAGTCACCTTGCCTATACTATATACGTACTTTATGCTGAGTATACGTTTTTTAACAGTGCAACTAGGTCTGGCATGCCGCAGCCCTGGTCGCCCCTTCATTAAGCTCTCGCCCACTTCCCGTCCGATCGTGAGATCGTGACAAGTTGAGCTAATTCAACGCGTCACATAAACTTACCTATATCTAGTACCGGTATTACACATTCTCAGTACCGTGTGCCATAAATAAACATGAATAAAATAATTTGTGGACATTTCCCACACAATACCATCTAGCCCTAAACTAAGCAACGCGTTGTCTGGGAGCCAGATAACTGATACTGGTCAATACTTATTACACACATAAACATACAGACACGAGAACAAAAAGTAAAATGTTATTTGCCACATAAAATAAAACTTCTTCGTCTTCTGGTAAACACGCTCCATCGTAGACCGCATCGTCGCTTACCATCAGGCGAGATGGCGGTCAAGTGTAAACCTATTAAAGTTACAAAAAAAAAAATACAATTAAAAAATATTCAAAAGACAGGTTTACAAGAAAAGTGATCCTACGCTATATCTAATAATATTTTTATTTACCACACAAATACTCGTATTTGTACGGAGTGGGAATGGAACCAACTACCTATGGCTAGGAAGGCAGCCACATACACCACCAAGCACCAACCAACTATGCTACCAACAGTAAATGCCAATTATTTTCCTTAATTCGGTAAGTCGACGAAACTAGCAACCTAAGCTAATTGAAATACCATTTCGCCGTTATTTATTGTGATATATTAAAAAGAATACGAAATGAACAGCCGGCCTTGGATATAAGACCATGGCATTCTTGTTTGTAACATAGAACAATAGATGCTCTATGTTACCTCGCTTACTCTTTTTTTTTATGAATCCTATGGCAGCCGGCCTCAGCAACCTATCAAACTTTGGGTTAGAGCATAAGGTGCCTTATAGAAAATTACGCGCATACGAAGAGGCATACCTGAAATCTAGACACACGGCTGTGTTGCCAGCCAAGTTAATTCAAAGTAAAATGGCGAGCGGCAACAAGTGTAATGCTACAAGAACCATTTGGAGCTTTTGTCATCCTCATAACTTAAAAACTATTGCACATTAACTTGTCAAATTATGCCAATATGTGCTCCAAATTTCATAAACCTACCTCAATAGATTATTTAGATTTTAAGGTCCTAAAATCGTCCTTATTATCACTGAGACATAAAAAAGGCATAAAAATATCGTAGACATAAAAATCATACTCTGTCGAATATATCTGTAATCTCAGTGTATAATATAAATAAAATAAATAAATATTGGCGGACAATTCACACACAACACCATCTGACCCCAAACTAAGCAAAGCTTGTACTATGGCGGCCAGATAGCTGATATAATACATATATAGTTTTAAATACATACTTATTATGAATAGAAACACCCAGACACAGTGCAAACATTTGAATTCATCACACAAATATTTGCACTGGGTGGGAATCGAACCCACGACCCTCGGCTTCGCAGGCAGAGTTACTACCCACTAAGCCACAATATATATATAGTGTACTAAGATCTATACATAAAGATATGTATTTTGTCCGTTAGAATTTTCTCCAATCCCCTGCGGTAGTCCCGAGCTCTCAAGCCGGCCGTCGCTCCGTTTAGCAAATACACAGTTATTCGATTTAGTTTCGCCACAGGCTTACTAGAATCGGATTAGTTGGTCGGGTACACAGCGAATATACGAGTATGTTTTGATAGGGACATTTCATTTCTATACTTCATAGATTTCTCCTTTGAGAACGTGAATGACAATTATATCTATGAAACACTGACCTTAGCCTTAGTGTAAATTACGACCCACGAGCATAGCTCACTGGAGAGACTTCGATTAAATCGATTAAGATATACCACTGACGGTGGTAAATTAAAGTTATTGTTAAAACTTGGAAATATCGTATCACAAATTAGGTAACGTCTGGAATTTTAATAGTTTTCAAAAGTGCTATTTATTACAAAAAAAAAAACTGTCTAATAATTGCGATTCTTTTTGCTTTGATTTGCGAAATTCCGCTTAGATGGTGTTGTGTGATACAGTGTCGACCATTATTTATTAATTCATTACTTACCACTGTAAACATAATATTAAAAAAGTTAATTTCGAAATTCACCACGGGCTAATTTCTGAGTTCTAACTTTTGCAAACTTAAGCCATCATTTGGGTTGCATTGATATTTATAAGCTACACGTAATAACAACCAAAAATTATACGTATATTTATTTATATTAGTTTTAAAGTTACTTAGTTTTAGATAGGACGAGGAATCTTTTCCTTCATTCAAATGGGGTCAACCTGAATCCGAATCCTCTCTAACGAGACCCGCAATCAAAATCCTACATTTCGTTCAACCAACTTCGATCGGAATAATTCATGAGTTATCTTCTCAGTATCCTTTCTCGTTGCAAATTGAGTTTGAGAAAACAGATGCTCAATTGGAAAGTAGAAATCGGTAAGTGGAGAAGGGGATCTAGTTCCGTGACTATCTACAGACCTAGAACGACCTATGTACATAATCTTATACCTTTAAACGACCAATTCTTGTAGTTATATAGGTATATATATATATAGAATCTGAATCTCGGAAACGGCTCGAACGATTTTCATGAAATCATGTATACAGGTGGTTTCGGGGACGATAAATCGATCTAGCTAGCTATCATTTTTTTAAAACATCATTTTATGCGCGTTTTAGACAATGAAAAACTGTTACATAAAGATTAGAATGCGACGGTAAATTTCGCGCCAGCGCGCGACAGTATATTAGCTCAGTCGGGAAGATGGGCGGTTATAATATGGTAGGCCCGGGTTCGAATCCAACCGGCCACATTTCTTTCTTCAAGTTCATTTTTTTTTAGAAAATTAGTATTTATCTAAGTAACCGAGCAGAGGTCACCCAGGTACTATAAACTAGAGAGAGAACGAACTATGTACCTTATAAGGATGTACGCTATTACATTTTTGGCTTCATGTGCAATAGTGATCCAATAACATCAACATGCTCGATTTAGGTTTTAAGCATTAACATGTTAAAACTTAAAATTACTATGTAATCCACCTTTGGGAGAACGAGCTGCTTCGTTACTATTTATCTCCAACTAGCAGCGCCCCGCCATTTTACCCGCGTAATTTCCGATTCCGTAATTTGCAAGGTATAAGAATATCCCATGTGTTATTCCAGACCACTATCTATCTATGTACCAAATTTCATAAAAATCCATTCAGTAGATTTTGAGTGAAAGAGTAACAAACATACACACTTACAATCTTTCGTTTTTATAATATTAGTAGGATTAATGAGTCAGCTTTCGGTATCTGAATTCCGCGAGCAATTAAAATACACGAATTACATAATGTACACTCCGCGAGGTATAAGCTGAGCTTTGCATTAGTGTGAGTGATCACCAATCAGGCAGGAGCTTGAAATTTTGTCCGCGAGGTATAGGCTGAGCTTTGCATTAGTGTGAGTGATCACCAATCAGGCAGGAGCGCGGCGAGACAGAATGCCGCCGCGCCTAAGGCCGGTTGTCACACCTACACTATCCATGTACACTCACACAAATGCAAAGCTCAGCTTATGCCTCGCGGAGTGTACAAGCCTAACA
The DNA here is from genome assembly GCA_017562165.1 of Ectropis grisescens. NCBI lineage: Eukaryota > Metazoa > Arthropoda > Insecta > Lepidoptera > Geometridae > Ectropis > Ectropis grisescens. The sequence continues at coordinate 4,782,061 of CM029791.1, read as the reverse complement.
AAATTACTCCGTCACTAGCTATCAGACGAAGCAATCTCTCAAGATAAATCGTATTAAAGAGTGATTAAACCGGCCGTTGTTTGCGGTGTATCGGCTCTCGAGATTAAACCAATAACGGCCCGAGGATGCTTTCAGGGATAGGGCTACGTTTGAGCAAGCGTTTTAATTGAATCCGGGTAAAATACGAACACATTTACCCAGCTTGTAGATAAAAACGACACTGCCAACAACAATTACCGAGTGTGAAAACTAACGTGGTACACATTTTAAATGAATATACGGGCAACACACGGATACGTATACAGTCAGTCTAGTCCGGTTTAAGTTTCGGCCGCGTCCAGTGACTTTTTTAAGAGAGTGCACGCGCGCGACCGCTGTCGCTGATCGTTTTTTTTTTTTTTTTAAATTTTGTTGGTTTACACTTGACCGCCATCTCGCCTGATGTTAAACGACGATGCGGTCTACGATGGAGCGTGTTTACCTAGAAAAAACCGATTCACTCTCGATTTGAAGACACCAAGATTATAACTATCGGGGAAAACCCACTCAGGCAACTCATTCCACAGCCTAGATGTTCTTATCACAAACGTAGAGTCAAACCTCTTCGTCCGTGTCTTTGGAATATCCACCATGAAACGGTGTCGCTTCTTTGAGTTACGAGAAGTACGATAGAAAAAAGGGCAAGGAGGTATTAGATCATGCAGATCAGTTGCACACTCTCCGAAGTGTATCCGATAAAAAACCGATAAGCTAGCTATCTTGCGGCGATGTTCAAGACTATGAAGTCTTTTTCGCGCTAGAGTGTCTTTGCCTATGAGCCTTTTGGCACGTCTCCTTGTAATAAAAGGTCGCCAGACGCGGCCGAAACTTAAGTCGGACTATCCTGACTGTAAATCACGTGAGCTACCCGTATGTATACTCATTGAAAATTACCGAACACTTATATACTGAGAACTTTTACATGGACAATGAACATGTATCGTCTCAACATGTTATAATTATGTACCTTGTATTATCCAGAATGGTAATGTTAAACTTAAATTCATTTAATACATTAAATAAAAAAACCCTACGCAATTTTTCAAGTTTTAAGTCATACATGTATGTTTGAGAGTAAGGTTAACACTAATTTTGCGTCAAAGATTCCTACCGCAACTATCAAAAGAGCTGATTGATAACTTTGAAACCGCTGAGCCTATTTTGATGACATAAATACAGCTAAGAACACTCCCGACTAAATAACCTTTCAAACTAAATCAAAATCGGTTCCATCTTTAGATATTTACGATACAAACTTATAACACAAAGCCGTTTTTGCATCGGGGGTTAGTAACAAATTTCTTACTTACAATTTAATCAACAATGTCCGGAATTTTAGAAATTTGTACCCAGTCGGGTACTTTATGTAATGGCAACCCTACTTAGGGATGAGTTATTAGTATTAGCTGATTCTTTTATGAGGTTTAGTAGGAATTACGCCTCGGATTTTTCGGTACAGTTATTTGGAATTGTGTGCGTTAAGGGCGTGTGGGCCGTAATTTTGAATTTTTAAAACAACTTTAAGACCTTTAAAATAGTGTATTAAACTCTGAAAAAAATATATGTATTAGTTAAGGATCTAATCTAGTGCAATTCATGATCAATAACACGATTTATTGAATTTTACTTGATAGAAAAAAAAATCCCAAAGTTACCCCTTTTCAAAAGTTTTTCAAGTTTATGACTAAACTAATGAATTTTTTTACTAAATTTTTGTACTCAACGAAAGCCACTAAAAAGTTATAGATGCATTCGCAGAGTTTGACTTGATAAAAAGTATCAGTTATTCACTATGTTTTAATATCTACCATATATATAGCGCGCCGTTCGGCAGGCCTGATCCATAGATTCACGCGTTTAGAAGCGAACTTGATACCGACGCAAGTCGGTGGGTGTCTCACCCCCCACTCCGCTAGGGCACCAAGAGGTGCCAAACACTATGTCCCCCCGGCACTAGCCCGAGCCGTGGTCGAGCCGTCTGAGGCGCCCTCGTAGCTAGCAGCCGTAACGCGTCCCAGGTATCATCCCATGCTACAGTGCTAGCATACCAGTAGGTTTTATATAGGTTAGGTTCCTTTTGGGTCCTGCGCCCTCGGCGCTAACCCGAATAGTCAGATCGGTAGTAAAGGCGACTAGCGGCCAGCTGCCATAGGTTAATTCAAAAAAAAAAAAAAAAAAAGCATGCCTGATCAGTCGCGTTTCGACGCTCACGGACGACGGGCCTGTGCTTGATTTTGCAATTTTGACAACCAATAAATTTTAAATATTACGTTCATAGTGCCACAGTATAACAATATCAGTAGGTATTACTAGTGAAGCACGCTATGATCTTGATTTTTGATACCGTTTTCATTGGAATTGTAAATAGACGCTGATACTAATTAGTACGCTGTTTACTTTATGTTGTAGACCAATAGGGGAGTCTCAAAAAACTGACGTCGATAACACATCAGTAAAAAAATCAATGCGGATGCAATGGAAAATAGATAAGTACCGGTAAAATATTCGTCCGTCAAATCAGAGATCGGGATAAGGAAATAATGAGAGGGGAGAAATCCCCTAATGTAAATGCAAGTTAGGTATCATTTATGATACCATTTAGGTAAATTCTTTGGTAGTAAGGTACTTAGTACTTGGAAGAAAAGTCCTCACATCCAGATTTTACCATTTTGGAAGAGACTCTTGCGCAAACTATTCAGTTTAGAAATAAAAATTTTTGGAACTTCAATACAATTTTTGAACACCTATCCATAGATACACGTATGGTTTTGATAGATTTTTTTAAAATTTCTTATCCAAGTTTGTGACACCACCAAAATTTATTGTTTTTTCTTTTTTTGTATGAAAATGTTAATATTGTTTATAGAATACATGTACCTACCAAGTTTTAATAGTATACTTCTTATAGTTTCGGAGAAAAATGGCTGTCACATACGGATATAAAGTATATTTTAAAATTTGTCTACGAATCCCTAAAAACCCAACTTAGGTCATTTAAAACATATTTAAAATGAAATTTAGACACTCGACCAAATTTGATAAAAAGCCTTTTTAACCGACTTCAAAAAAGGAGGTTTCTCAATTCGACCGTATGTATGTTCTTTTTTTTTTTTTTTTTTTGTGTGTTCGCGGATAACTTCGTCGTTTATGAACCGATTTTGATGATTCTTTTTTTGTTGTAAAGGAGATATTCCAAGGGTGGTACCATGATAAGGAAACCAGGATCTGATGATGGTATCCTAGAGAAATCGAGGATAACTTTCGAAAATTGTAAAGATGACTAGTGCGTTAGTTAAGTTTTTGCTTGAGCATTTTAAAGCAGTATAGTTTAAAGATGGTCTGGAGTCGATCTGATGAGGAACGGGAAGACGGTCGAGGGAACTCCTCGACGGTACATAGTAGTTACCTTGTGTTTGGGCTCGATGAATTTGTATTGATGAGAACTTTTACATAGATGGGTTGTGACTGTCATTAGTGGTCTGATGATGAAGATAAAGGACAGTCAAGGGAATTTCTTAACGGCTTACAGGAACTACCCAGTGTTTGGGTTTAATTCATGTATTGAGATCTCAACACGAAATCGTGTAAATGCATTAGTGAAAACTTGTTTAGCACTAACAAGGGTAAAATAAACTATTTTTACAAAAATTTAACCGACTTCAACACCACAAATAGGCACTCAAAGCGAAAAATAATTTAATATAGGTAATTATTATAACCACTACTCACTCATCTATATGAAGTCGGTGCCAGCCAAATCTAACAGGTAGTAGATAGATACTACTTACCTATGCCTACTTACTTACTACCTCGTACATAGTATATCTACTAACTTTTAACTAGCCTGGCATCGACTTCATATGGATGAGTGAGTAGCGGTTATAATAATTACCTATATTAAATTATTTTTCGCTTTTGAGTGCCTATTTGTGGTGTTGAAGTCGGTTAATTTTTTTGTAAAAAATAGTTTATAAGCATAAAATTACTCGTAGAATTTAACTCTGTACTAAATTTCCGATTCGTATTTTTTATATAAGGTTTAGAATCATTACCTGAGCATAAAATTACAAAATAATAACAAATCCAGGTGGAGCTTCAAGCGCCCGCTCGAAAAAACGTTTTTGGCCGATATTCCGAAAAAGTTATAAAGTCTATTATTATTAAAGAAAAAAAAATTCCCATCTTTTGTAGCCAGTAAACTTTTTTTTCGAACTTACCGATCACGATTTATTATGTCCAATTTAATGATAACAATGTAAAAAAATAAGATGTGAATTCTGTTCCCAGTAACATAAACATGTCTCTTTTTACCGGAATGGTTTTTCGCGCGTATCTTTATGTTTGTAAAACTTTTATTTCCACATATCTTCCAAACGGCTGGATGGATTTTGGTAACTAAGATATTCTAAGACTAATCTCATTCGCCAAAGTGTCCTTAGATAGTAGGTAATATTTTTTTACGTGTAGTTTTTTTTGTAGTCGGGGTTTTTAAATTAAAGTTATTCTATCATATTACTCGTTGCTCGAATAAACAGCACCGTTCATCATCATGATTGAAGAGTTGAACGAAGAGTTTGGTCTCCACTTTTGTAATAAGAACAACTAAGCTGTGAAACGCATTGCCAGAGTGGGTTTTTGTCGAAGGTTCGAACCTTGGGGTTACGAGGTACACTGTGTTTGTTTCTATTAGAGAAGCAAGTTCCATCGTAGACCATATCATTTACATCCACTATTATCGGCATCATCGCAACCGTATCATCAAATGGGTTATAAATCGTTAACGGTAGTTTTACGTAGGTAAGTTTTACATAAAAAGTTTACTAGCAACAAAAGATGCAAAATTTTATTTTCTACAATTATTGTCAAAATATATCATTTCCAAAATATCGGCTAAAACAGTTTTTTTTTCAATTGGCGTTTGAAGTTCTACCTTGATCTGTGAGCATCTTGTAATTGTATGCTCAGTAAGTGATCTTTACCTCATAGAAAAAAATTGGTTTATAAATTTGGTGCAAAGTTGACAAAAAAACCTTCTATTTTTACTGGCCTTTCATTACGTTTCAGCACATTTTTAAAATATTTGACGAACTTGTGAATTATTAGGAACCATTTTAAAAAGATGCATGAAATTGGAAAAGCCGTTCTCAACTTATAGTGTGACCAAAAAAGAAAAGGTTGAGTTTTGTATACCTACGAGTATAGATAAATTTAATATTTCTTCGTTTATATAGCAACAAAACTCTTATCATAAACAAGAAAACATAAACAATTTTTGAACAAAAAATGAGTTTAAATTACATAGTCCAATATTTTAATGTTATTTCTGCACTGTGGCACCGATTCCGCGGTCGGTGACGGTCGCGAGAACAAGACAGCGTTAAATACCTACTTTGACAGAATTACCTGGCCTTAATCTGTGATGTAAGGAAATACAACATTAAAATACTTTTAAAACTTTGAATCGAGTCATATCTGAAGAGCTGTTTGTTAACAATACTCTATAAGTATTCATATTTAATGTTTACATCCTGTCAATACTCCACAAAATATGATTAGTTTTAAATCGTTGATGCGAAAACCTTGAGTACCTAGTAATTAAATGTTATCCGTAGGTCTGGGACATTTGCTTTTTACTGAAAATCTGATAAATAAACAGGTGACCCACTTATTGCGTCTTACGTTTGAACCTCGCCTGCACCTGAGCAATTTTACAAGAACAGATGTACAAGTTTGTCATCACCAGCTCAACGGTGAAGGAAAACATCTTTAGGAAATCAGCATGTTCCGAGAAAGACCTATATCGAAGGCATGTGTCGCTTTGCCATCCTGGTGGATTATGGCCTTGATTGACTCTTTTCTTGTCACAAAGACCCGAGTTTTAGCAGTGCGATCGTTAACTGGGCTGCTACAATTTCTGCATCCAATAGTTAGTGGTGACCACTGCTTTAAGACATCTTCATCATCAAAAATAATGGATTGTGTCAGAAAAATCAGATAATTTTTAGTCGTGACTAAAGTACTAGGCAACCGGACAGTTCTTAGTAAGTACTTCCGGCCTTTGGTCTAACTAACTTCTAAACTATTTCTCTTAACATATTATACACACATAAACACTAAAATTAATATCAAAGGCCATGTTTTTCTCTCTAAAGGCATGAAAAATCCAATCTCCAAACGTATTGAATTCTACGCTCAGAATACAAAATAACGTTCTCGACGTATTGGAAAATTCTCGAACGCATAGAACTTGTTATAACTTACAGGGAATCTGCTCTGAGCAGGGTCGCCTAACAATGGAAACTTTATAAGTCATCTTTTTCCGAAAAGGAGTTTTCATCTTCGAACAAGTTTTTTTTTGACGGTGCGAGTTTATTTTTCAAGGCTACGCATAGTTACTATATTAAGGCCAAAGAGTGATTTTCCATTTATTTTGAGCTACACATAATAAATGGCATATCAACTGTTCCATTTATTTTGTCTAATCAAAAGGTCACTTATGAATCCTGAATCCCGTGCTGAAAAAATCAAAATTTCAACAAACAAAGTAATACAAAGTACAAATAACAACAGAAAGGTGTAGTCCTTCCCCAAACGCACTCCGCAAAGAGTCCACTAGAGACATGTTTAGTTGTTTAGTCACTAAAATAATTCGACGAACAAAATTACTTACTATCGCACCTATTATATATGGAAGCATGATTTGGATCCCCTTATTTTATTATATTTATTGTGTATAATTGTACTTGTACTAGATATATTTATGTGAATGTGAATTGGAATATAATAACTTACTTAGCAAACTCGCACTTGAGCCCCAAGATACATACAGGCTTTGCCTAGTTTGGGGTTCACAGAGTAATAGCTGTTTGTACAGAGAAATTTAAATTGTACCTATTATAAGCATCGCTTTAAACCTAAGTACTTACTTAGGTTACTTTTCTGTATATGTAAAATGTTTTTGGTAAATAAATATTTATATTTCCCTTTAATTCGTAATTTTAATTACTTTGTAAGTCAGTTAGTTGCGCCTTCTGCACTAGTCCAAATTTCGATAGGCAGTCACGGCCATCTGGGGCAAACTGTCATAAGTCTCATTTTGAAAAACAAATAAAAGATTCTCCCTATTTTTCCATTCTCTTTGATTACTTAGCAACCCCCACTCAGAATCAGTTCGCGCAATAAAGAAATTGGAAAAGATTTACGACGTAAAGAGCGAGGAATGTTTTTTCGAGTCGATTAAACATAAACTTTTCCCAAGACTGTCTCGGATTTTCCTCATTTTCCGCTAACTTTATCATTAATCCAGAAACTTGTTTTCTCAGAAGACTTTCCCTGCGTCGAAACTTTTCACCCTCCTTATAAACTTCACATAATTCACGGTAGTAAAGCGCACACACGCAGAATTTACATACCTACATTATTTTCGGACCAGGGCCTGAATTCCGAGCAGTCGCCTAATTAGATACTCGTTGATACCCTTTCAATAAATCCCTTTTCCTTTTTCAATATATTTTATCAATATCTGTCCTTTCTTTTATGAGCTACTTTAAAGGGCCGGGTATTGTTGTTTGGTAAAATTCTTTCTATTTTTTTTTAATGTTCTACCTCTCATGGAAATGCGTCATAATTATAACACGCTTTTATCAGGCTATAAATAAATATAGCACGACATACGCAGTCATTTTAGGTTCCTACTACTCATTCAATGCCTTAGGGAGCCATGCTGACCATGTAAGGGTTAGTATAGCATGTCAGAAACGACCAAAGACTACATATACTTCTTTATCTAAGGAAACAAATACTAACTATCTCCAATATCGAGAGTTTCGCCAGTTTTGACAGGTATTTTTGCCTCTTGAAAACGCCCCATTCTAATTATCATCAAATATAAATAGAATAGATAAAATAGGAATCAAGTCAATTCAAAGATCTTCGAATCTTTTACTTCATTGTGACGTAAACACTGAGTGACGAAAACGTAAACACACGATGAATTACCATCGCTAGTTGTCCATAATCAAGCGTTAGTTGGTCCGCACTTTTTTGTTTACTACTTCTACGATGTGACAGTTACCTTAATCCACCCCATTTTGAAAAACATGATAAATTTGATCGCTAACGTCACCAACTCTTGAAAACACAACTCACGAGATCGCGTGCCGTGCAAACATTACGATTGGATCTAAAAGTTCATTCGCGCATACGATATTGAATTTAGTTTCGAGTAAAACTGTATCCATACATACTCGATCCATTCAATAACCCGTGAACTCTAACATATTCGACACACGTATAATTTTTCAATCGTATTGTATAAAAAAATACAACCTTTTACCAAAGTTCACTGACATATAAACGTAAGAAGTATATTACGCATTTTCTATTCACAATATCCCAGAAAATCCGGTGCGATGCAAAGGTATTTGCTTAGCAAGTTTTTCTGCTACAAAGAAAAAGATATTTTATTAATAGAGTGATAAGAAGAGCAAAATTTTCACCAGGTGCCACATAGCACAAGCAGCCCACTTATTGGTCCCACTGTTGGGACCTTATCACGCAATAAGAGAGTCAAGACCATCATAATCCACAGCGCTGGCTCAATGCGGGTTGGTGGATGATGCATGAACTGGAAACATTCTTGGAACAAACCGGTTGCCTCACGATGTTTTCCTTAGCCGTTAAGTTACCGGTATTACGAACATGAGTTCCAAAAGACCGTAGTGCACGTGGGATGCAAACCAGGGCCTCCGGATCGGCAGTCGACGTTCTCCGATTAGACTAGCCGTAGCTTACGTACTTCAACATATAGCTTTCAAAAGACCGTCTAGAACTGAACTGCGCTCATCAGGAGATAGAGATGATTTAGCTTTTTACCCCGTCATTTCTATGGAAACATTGCCTTTAACATACAGTTTAACAACCGGAAGTCAGCAATGCCTTTGAATTACTGCTTGGTGGTGCAATAACTGGCATAGGTATCTTACTTCTCCAGGTAGACACAGCGGAGTCTTACCACAAACACTATTAAATTACCCCCTGATGTACATTAAAAAAAAACGCAGCAGTAAGCCACAGCCAAATACGAGCGCAGTGCTAGATAACGATTTGGTTCTGATAGGTGCATGACACTGTGCTATTATGGGCAACTGAAAGCAAAGGGCTATGTCGCTTACCATTAAGCACGTGCCTTACTCGTCCTGTCAATCTATACTATAAAAATAACTACAATGCTTATGCTTTGCTAATATTGCTCACTATTTATTTCAACCAAAAACAAGAGAGAGCAATATCAAAGTCATTTACAACTTTAGTGAGGCAGTAGACTCCCCAATAAGGATGAAATATGAACTCAGATCAGATAGATTATAGTGAAGAATAGCGCATAAGCTTTTATATCCGTACAGAGGCTAGTCGTTTCGTGGAATTTACGCGGACGAAGTCGATAGCAGATATTACTGTTAAGTACTTTTAAAGCCCCCCTCGGTGGGAAATCCCAGTATTCCCCCAGTACAATTATGGCGGCAGCCGGTGCCCCCTAAGGCTTCCCCTTTGCAATAAACTATGATAATATAGCTAAGCTATTATGCTAGCGACGTTTACGATACTAACAGTATGATATGCGACGTCTTTCGTGAATACATTATTGTAACAATTATAATAAGGAAATGTAGAAAATTTGGAATGAGGGAAAATAGAATCTTTTTTTACTAATAAAGAAATAAAACTAAGGATATGTGGTCGTGTCTCTTGGTGCTTTCCTTTAGAATAAACTATGATGATTCAGCTAAAGTTTTGTACCTGAGACATTCCTTCCCTCCTTTCTTACATAACGGAAAAAGTAATTTGTAACAAAAACTTAAAAACAAAACTAAGGAAATGAAAGTTAAATATTGCCTACCTTTGCTTAATTATGAACACATAAAACCTCCTTAGTGCTTTCATTTTGAATATCATTTTCAAAAGAAACTTTCAAATCGTATTACAGAAAAAATAGCTTCAAACAAGACATTGTCAGTACGATTTGTCATCAATCAAAAAATAAATTGTAAACACAAACGAGAGTAATAACGAAAATATATTTCATACAAATTGAATTTATTAATATTCCTCGAAATTGTTGAAATGCTAAGGTCTTGCGTACGGGAATTCACGTTCAAATTCAGGTAAGTAAAAATTATGATACAAACTTGTTTGGGCATAAAGCGTTCGAGCCCTTTGAACTTGCGTATAAAGGGTTGTTTGAAGCTGAAATATAATTTCGTTTTTTCATTTTGCCCCAAATATGCGAGTTTATCGCTAGGGAGGAATTGAAGATAAGTTAAATGTATTGTTTTGTTTATGACCTAAACAAAACAATACGGTCGGTCTTGTTTTCACTGCAAATTACATTTTATTTAATACTAGTAGCATCCTGCGATTTCACTAGCTTAGTTCTCGGTATTTTTATTTTTCCGGAATAAAAAGAAGCCTATATCTTATCCCAAACCATTATGTTTCCACGTTGGCACATAGAATAATAATAATCATTCATTCAAATCAACTAATATTTCTTACAACATATTTTATATTCATCCAGATCCTTTCTGTAGTGTTAGCTTGACAGACCAATAAACATAGATACATTAATCTGCATATAAAACATTAGTTGAGGTATATGATTACTAGCAATCCACCCTGGCTTCGCCCGTGGTGCATATAAAATATAGCCAATAGCACTCAAGGGTCATTAGGCACGTCAACGGTGAAAGAATTTTTGAAATGAGTTCAGTCGTCCTTGAGATTAATTATTGATCGTTTCAACTTTATAATATTAGTATAGAAGTAAAGATATGAGCCTATACTTGTCCCAATGTTGAGCAGAGGCCTCTCTTCACTTGCTCCAAGTTTAAGTTCAGCTTATTCCTTACTTACTTACTCCAAGTTTAGCTTATTGTGAACCGATCGTATTGTGGACGTTAAGTGCTCGTCTTTCCACCTTTTCTTTTTTTAACCATAATAATAGGTTCGATGATCGTCACAAAAAAAAAACGATAAGAAACCTTTGAAAGCAAAGCCATAACATAAACAACCCACCTTCTATTCCCACAGCTGGGACTAGGCCTTCTATCTCAAAGAATTAGTAAATCTGTCACGCTGGCCTAGTGACGTGGGTTGACGGATGACACATGACTTCCAAAGAGAACTTTTTAGATCATGTCGTTTCCCTCACGATGTTTTCCTACACCGTTAAAGCTAAAGGTGATGAAAAACTTTTAAAGTTTCTGAAAAAAATCTGCATTTGATAAAAAAAAAATACTACTTCTATGGTACGATTCGTATGCAAACCTTACGACCTTACGCCTCTCCATACCCGGGCAACAAATAGCATGAAAATCAAAGCAATGGAGCAACTAAACCACTTCATTAGTACACAACGTCGTCTCAAGCCGTCGACTAATAGATCTTAATCGATTCTACGTACTCTACAAATAGCACGATTAATCTACGGTTCCTGGTTTAAACTGAATTGTGCTTTCTATTAGTAAATTTATGTTCAACGTTAGAACAAACAAACTGGACTTCACTTACAAACAAACTTCAACTTTACTGCAATTTGTCTGATGCTGCAGGTCTATTACGAAGTCCGATAAACGATATGTCGGCCGAAGTTATGGACGTTTTATACCACGAAACACAATCGGTCGATTGATCTGATCGGGCGTTTCGTTCATTCCGACCGACGCTGATTTGACAGTTTTTGTGTCATCAACCGACCAATTGTGTTTCGTGGTATAAAACGTCCATAACTTCGGGGCCGATATATCGTTTATCGGACTTCGTAGTAGACCTGCTGGTCTGAGACGCAATCTCACTAATGAAAAATATTGAAATCTACTTTAATAAGTTATAAGCTATTAATTTATTAGCCTGTAGAGCTTTTAAGATTTGTTTCAAATTTTTGTCTATTTTACGATAAATATATCGTATTAGAAAAGAGCTAGTCTATAAGGAACTCTAACTAATTGGCAAAAATAACGTGGATAAAACGACGACGCACTTGTAAATAAAGTTTTTTTTTTACAATTATTCACCAACCAACTTAGTAAATAAAGTAAATAATTATATTAAAAAAAATACTATTTGCAGATCAAATACGGATCTTAAAATCCTATCTACAATAGAGCACAAGAACAGATACGACACGGTCGGGGTTCGAAGCTTGGCGACAGACCCGGCGTGCGGCGCCCCCCGGCCCGCTCCCCCCGCCAAGAAACAGAGGCTTTACAAGGCAGACCAGCACGGGAAGAAGACATACAAATGGGACCAACCGAGAGACTATTCGCCTTTTAACAAACCGGGACAGGTATTTCTTTAGATTCAGGTGTTTATTTTCTTTCTTAAATATATAGAGTTTCATAAAATATATAATATAGAAAATAACATAAAAGGATGACCACCTCCTGCATCTGACCCTTGATCCAACCGTCTAACGAACGTGTCTTAAAATTTTAGTCGAGACTTGGTCCGTTCGTCGACACAACTGGTCCTGGAGTCAACATTCCATATGGCGGTAACCTCATGAGCTAAGTCAAGGCACTTATCTTTCTAGGCTTTCACAAGGTTCTAATCGTATGAATAAATAAATAAGTAAATATTGGTGGGCAATTCACACACAACACCATCTGACCCCAAACTAAGCAAAGCTTGTAAGATGGCGGCCAGGTAACTGATATAATACTCATACGACTTGGCCGGGGCACTACCATGTCCTTCGATATTTGTAAATATATACTTATTATACATAGAAACACCCAGACACACTAAAAATATTTGAATGATCACACAAATATTTGCACTGGGTGGGAATCGAACCCACGACCCCCGGCTTCACAGGCAGAGTTACTACTACCCACTAAGCCACGAGGCTAGTCCAGTAAGAGATTGGTGATATCGATGATCACAGCCCGGTTCTGAGACCGATATTGTGTCGACAGCTGTTCATATCAAAAATGTCTTACGGTCTTGATAAAATATGCGTTGAACAAAAAACTTCCACGATAACGCCGAAGTCGAAGTTAGCCATACGAAGTGGGATTGTGGAAAAGTTAAAATTCCCTAGAATTTAAGTTCAGATGTAATTTAATGTTTACTGTACTTATATGAACGTTTTATTAAATCTCTAAGTATTGACGTATATAAGTGCATTTATAGCAAGTAACGTTTAGAAGTGCTCTGGAAATTCTGAACGAGTCAAAAGTTCGATATGCAGTAGAAGATGTCATCTGAGGCTAACTGTCATTGACCCTTTAAAAACCCTTAAATTTAATGGTAAGTAAAGTCATACGAAGCCGTGTTTCTATTGGTGTCCGATATCACAAGTTAATGGTGAGCTCTCATGTTTGAATCCCGCATACGCCTTTGAGTATTTTTCCAAATACAAATTTCTATCATCACTGGCTTAACGCCGAGGGAAATCTAGCGTGTTTCAAGACAAACCTCTTTCGAGGACACGTATCTGTCAAGCAGTAATTTGCCGGTATGGTGGATTATGACCTTGATTCTGACGTGAGAGAAAGTCCCAAATCCCACCAGTTAGAACATAAAGTGGGCTGTTGATGCTAAAAACCTTACAACTGAATAATTAGTAAACAATTTCGAAACCCCTTAACTTTCTGTCGCCAAATGTAAATTCAGACGATTTAAATAAAATCACGCCTCCCTGTGTTTCAGCCAACGCCAATTCCAATTCCCTTTTTAATAAAGTTTAAGGTTCGCTTAGCCCATTCAAAATCGAGTACCCACTTTGAAGTTCGATATACCACAAAGGTTTAATCTGTATCACTCTTTGAAAGGACGGCAAACAATGAAAAATGTGAGAGCAAGCAACGACAACCGACTAAAGGGAAAAGACCGTAATTCCCGCGGCAATCCCGGATCATCCGGCCAGGGAGACGCTAGAAATTAAAGACGACGAAGCTGGAGACTGATTTTGAAACTCGCACTTCTGTGAATCTTGCAATCGAATATTATAAGGGCGAAATTTTTTTTTTTGACGTGACAACGTCTTATAAATTGGTTTGCCGGGTGACACTTCAAGAAACTGCGTTACGCTCCGCTCACGTTATGCGCTCACAACGAGAGCGAGTGAGAGGCACGCGTCCCTTCCACTCGGGCATGGTTAGCCCGCCTAAGAGCGAGAGAGACAGACATAAAAAGTGAAAGGCACGCGTCCCTTCCGTAAAATTATTTTACCACTCAAAGTCGTTGTCACGTAAAACTTTCGCCCGTATACCGACTTTACAGGCAACCAATTTTTATTTTTAAAATAAAGAGTGACGAGACGATCAGGACACGTGCCTGATGGTAAGCAACACGCCTGACACATAACAGCACAGTGACACGCAGCTATTGGAACATGAAGAGTCCAAATCATTACCTAGCACTGCACTGCGCTCGTCACCCAGAGATCTAAGATCTTATATCTCTAAGCCCTGTAATTTCTCTGGAAACATTGCCCTTCAAAACCGGAACACAGTAATATTTGCACATTACTGCTTGGCGGTAGAATAACTGGCAAAGGCGTGGTACTTCCCCAGACGCATAAAGATCGCAAGAAAAACTTACAACGTGGCGAGTAACTGAGACTATTTGTAAAATAAGATTACGCGATTCAATAGTACACTAAAACTTAAACTACTAAAAACACTAATAAATAAAAATAATTACACAAAATGATAGAGAATGAGTTTGTGCCTTTGTTTCCCACGTATCTCACTCTGTAACGGCTGAACGGTTTTGAATGAAATACGTAAATATAAAAAGAACAAAATTAAAAATTTTGACTAACCCCCGACTACCTCAGATTTATTATACGTACAACATTCTACTAGTCAAGCCCTTTCATTTGATACCCATATTAAGGGAGTTGTGAAAACAGAAATGTATTTCGCCACTTTGTGGAAGCGGCCACCTTGGATTTGAAATTCGTCATAGTGCAATGTATTCTACTAGTCAAGCCCTTTCGTTTGATACCCATATTGACGTAGTAGTGAAAAAATAATATAATTCGCCATTTTGTGGTGGCGGCCATCTTGGATTTGATTTTTTATAGTGTATAGTATTCTACTAGTCAAGCCCTTTCATTTGATACCCATATTGAGGTAGGTCGTGAAGAAATATTTTGTTCGCCATTTTGTGGCGGCGGCCATCTTGAATTTATATTAACCAAACATAGCTAAGAACATCCGCACGGATATTAACTTTCAAATAAAAAAAAAAACGTATCGAAATCGGCCCATCCGTTTGAGCTCTACGGTGACACAGACAGACAGACAAACAGACAGACAGATAGACAGATAGACAGACAGACAGACATCGACGTCAAACTTATTAACACCCTTTTTTTGGTCGGGGTTAAAAACAAAGATTAACACTAAAATTTTAAGTTACAATTTTTCTTCTATCGGCTGTCCTTGCGACTGGCACTTTTTTCATTTCAAAAATGTCATTGAAATCAATGAGTTTTTGATTGGAAGCGATCGTAGTACGATGGAAATAAATGGTGACCTACTAAGAGCGTGTTTGGAATTGGGGCTCCAGGGTCAGCGATGATCCTAGGTAGGGTTGCTTCGGTCAAAGAACGCTCGCGGACGTGACTCGATCGACGGATTGACCATCCGGATTATATAGCGGAAATTAAGAAGCTGGAACCAGGTTAAGTTGGATTTAAATTCAGAGAACGCAAATGTTCACTCCACTCTGAAGACGGCTGGCGAAATTATTGATCTATTTCACATTTCTACAACGGCTTTCGGTTGTCTTTGTACAATGCGACAGTGGCACCATCAATGTTCATGTCGTGTGTGCGTTAACGTAGAGTTTACTTCAATTAAAGGTTATTTTTTTACCAAACACTGATGGAAGCTAACACGGTTGTAATTTTGTAAGCATTTTCAAGCGCATAAAAATTATGGCTAACTGTTCAAAATTTTAAAGATATTTTAAGTGATCACAAAACGTAGCTTTTGTAATAACATTGTCTTAAGCAAGATATGCGCCTGATGGTAAGTAATACCTTCCATAAAACACAGTACCATAAACATGAAGAGTCAAAATCACTACCTCTAGCACTGCACTGTGCCGACCCAGAGATAAGAGATGACTTCTCCTTCAAGGAGAGAGAGACGATCTTCTTAGCATTCCATGGATTACATACCGTACGGGGCCGGGTCCATTGTGTGGCAGAGAGAGAAAACCCGAGTAGACCCCGAGACTTGTGACTAGGGCGTAGGTTTAAGGGGCCCCTTTCTGACGTACATCAACACTCACCTTCACCACTCGTTTTTCTCTCCCAGCCCAGCCAAATCTGATATGAGCCCACTAGTGCAGCTTTAGATACTCGTTCTAGTATAGAACTTACTGCACTTCTGGACAAGCCAAGGTCTTTCAGCAGGTTATAGAGACATTTTGCTGGTTTCTGTAATTTTGCTAGAAAGAAATTTAACCTGAATTAATCTAGATACAAAACGAATTTTCTACCAAACACTTTCCTGTTAATAAAGGAACACTGCAACCTTGTCGTATGCAAAACTGCAATCCAATTACTGGTAGGAAATGCATTTCGAACTGCACACTCGAACAAGGCACTCGGAAAGCTTGCGTAGCGGACGGGAAAGAAATTCCAATACCATTTAAATTCTGCTGAATTCGTCCGCTTATAACGAGCTAGCTATACTCTACGGATTCTAGTGTTCATGTTTATACAGCCTTCATTGTTTACTGAGCTATCAGAAACAGAAAAAAATGCGGTTCAGTCTTTGGGGACTGTTAATGGAAGTGAACACGAAATAACTTGTGAATCGTATTGTCGAGATTAGTATTATCACACACAGTAAAGCTCATGAAAAGCGTTTGGTGACGATGACGCGAGCTCCATGATTTTAGTACATACACCCAAATTGTGCTCATATATGGGTGTTATTGCATTATTTATACATAAGTTATTAAGGTCAAATATAACTAATAGTTTCCGTGACAAGTACGTTTATATTATCTGTGTTCCAGTTTGAAGGGAAATGTTTCGAGAGAAATTACAGGGTTAAGAGATAAATCATCTTGTATCTCTGGGCTACGAGCACAGTCCAGTACTACGAGTAAGTAGCGGTTTGAATTCTTCAATTTCAAATAGTTGCGTGGCACTGTTCTGTTATGTGCAAACGCCTTGCTTGTCATTAAACACATGTCGTTCGTCTCGTCACTATAATATTACAAATAAATATTTCTACAAAATATAACAACAGGCATGACGACAGGTCCTGCAATTATATTATATTACTACTTAACCACACCATATATGACACTATTTAACCACACCTTTGCCAGTTATTCTACTGCCAAGCAGCAATGTGCAAACATTACTGTGTTCCGGTTTGAAGGGCAATGTTTCCAGAGAAATTTCAGGGATTAGAGATATAACATCTTAGATCTCTGGGTGACGAGCGCAGTGCAGTGCTAAGTAATGATTTGGACTCTTCTCGTTCCAATAGCTGCGTGTCACTGTACTATTATGTGGCAGGCATGTTGCTTACCATCAGGTACATGTCGTCATGTCTCGCTCGTCTCGTCACTTTTTATTAAAAAAAAAAATATATAGAATAAAATATGTACCAACTTTAATTTTTATCTTTTTCTTTAACTTACTTTATGATTATTCAAACTTGGATGGGCAAGTCCATTTAAAAGTACGAAATTATTAGAAAATGTATTTACTATTAGATGACCCATTTAATTTAAAGTGGCTTTTGTTATGAAACCATACGTACCATAACAAAAACAACCATATGTAAACGCAATATTTAATATAGCTAACATACAAACTTTACGCGCATAGAAAATACCCGACAGTGATGTCACGCTTTAGTAGTGCTTTTGTATGAAGCGTTTTTGGGAAAGTCCAAAAAGTGATTTGAAAATTGTGATATCACGGGAAGTTTTTAAGATAACAAAGCAATTCTTTCACCTATGTTTCAGAAATTGAGTAGCCTTTTGATGGCATATTAAATCAAAAATTAATTGTCATGCCTATTACACATACTTTTTAAAGTTTTTACCTGAAACATTTAAAAAACATATATGATCATTATACATATCTGGAAACCAAATGTCACACACAATAAGTACAATACTAAATAATAGAAACGTTACGATCGATGTACTAAAGCATCGCATTTGGTTGCAAGAGGACATACGGACCAAAACCCAACCAAACCAACATACAGATATAGCACAAGCTCTGTAAACCAACCTTAGAGTTTTAAAGTCCAAAAATTTTAAACTCATGAATCATGTGTTTGAAGCAGTAAAATAAATTTTTAGATATCCAATGAATTTGGAATTCTCATTGGGTGGACGCAAACTAACTATACAAACATTGGGTAGGCAGGTTAGACATCTAATCTAAAATAGTGTCCCTGCGGATCTGAGGACCGAAATCAGAACATGATTCCCCGAAATCTCTCCATTGCAAGAAGGGGAACCTTTCA